>VMOF01000002.1:34729712-36086292 GCA_011764245.1 Trialeurodes vaporariorum | reverse complement strand
CTACACAGCAAGCAATTAGATACGGATCCAAAAAGCAGGTGGTTCAAATAGACTGATTAGATGCTGACTCTGAAGTTTGGTGATGTCACTACTGAACAGCTCTTTGTCACTACAAAGAGCTGACATTTTTGCAGAATTCCCGTTACCAGACAGTTGAATTATTCAAAGGTAGAAATTACCAACCCTAGTCTGACAACTCTACAGGCTCATTCTTTTAACCCTTTCCGGTCCAATGTCGGATATATTCGACACGAAAGTTTAAACTTGTCGCAGTCCGATGTCGGATATATTTGGATATATTAAGGAACTAGTCTCGCAGTTGGCAACGGTGACAGCTGGCTTAATCTTGTCTCCCTTCGCATATTTTCACTTTTTTCGAAATAACCCGAGAAAGACCGAAAATCGGCAAAAGCTACGCGGACCCGCTACGGCGGGTGGGTAAAACAGCCGTGGACCGGTAAGGATTAAGTCACAAAGCTATCTTCCTGTCGCTACAGTGTAATGCTCTTATTCCTACTGTCTCGCTATCGTTTCATTATCGAGTCCTCTCACCATTGTTTCATTATGGAACCATCTCATGATCGTTTCATTACCAAGTTGTCACACTGCGGTTTACACTAAAGCAAAATAAGACAGCAACAAAGAAATGGCGAATGAAAAACAGTAGTGTCGATAGTGATTTCAAGACTGGAAAGGATCAGCTTTGCAGGTGGCAAAAATCAGAACTTGGGAAAGGAGATGTCAGCTTACCCACCAAATTTCCAACTTTCGAGGCCATTTGCAGGATTAATTTTACACAAGTCACACAAAACTCTCCCTTGATTCAGCAATATTTTACGGAGCAATGCAACTTGTTCCTTCCCTTCTCTTGTTTTGCTCCCTTTTATTATAAATAAAACCACACAGGTGAACGGCAAAATGTTGAAAAACACACAAACAAATTTGGTGAGGGCAATTCGGCTCAAATCACAGCCATTTTCCACTCAAAAATTTAAAATAAAAAAATAACCGCGCAAAACGCAGATGTTCTTACATCCCAGGTTTATCATCGCAGGTGTTTTATTTTTAATTCCTTAGTTTACATCAGGCAAGAGTGGTGGTTCTCTCCACAGTTTAGTTTGAAATCATTCTATTATTTTTCAAAATTTTTGAGTTGGAAATGGCTGCGATTTGAGCCTAAATGTCCTCGACAAATTTTTTTTGCGTGTTTTTTAGCATTTTCTTGTTCATCTGTTTTCAATTATGTCAATTTGTTGCTGGTTCGTTTTTTGTCTTACTCCTTTCATCACAAAAAGGTATGGAATTAATTACAAACCTAATTGATCCATCGTATACAACTAGAAGCAAATGAAAAGGAGGCCTTCAACAACTTTCCGGAACACCGTTTCACGAATTAGGTTGATAGTTTTGATAATTGATCTGATTAGGGGCTGCAGGCTGGACCTGGAAAAGTGATTAAAAAAAAACACTGTAGAGAGTGTTTGCAAATGGTTCAAGATAGTCACAAAACTTCTCAATGGGGCAGTAGCAAGGGTCTGAAAATTTGTGTTTTATGTATAGAAAATGATAGTTGTTGATGAGCTGATAATAATGGTGTCTTTGGTTTTTTAATAAGTGTTCTGATTCTGGAGATACACACGTAAAGTTGAAAAGTTGTAAAAAATTGTGTATGTAGTGACGTCACTACGCAAAATTTCCATTTAAAACAATGTATTTTGGGCCAAAATCTCATCTTCGGAACAATAGGACTTTATTAGACACCAGAGGCATCTTTGTTCTCAGCTCATCAAATATATGCATTTTCTGTAGAAAAAACACAACATTTCAGACCCTTGCAAACTGCCCCAATGAGATGGATCAAACACAGCAAAATTATTGAAATTAATTGTGAGCCAAAGATTCTGAATGTGTTTCTGCTTCCACTTTCTTTATAGAGATTCACTTCTTTTGCTCTGTGTTTGTCAAATACACATACGTAAAGTTTTGGAAGAGAGACGACTCTCATTGCATTTTTTTTTACGCCAAGTTTGGCTCAAAAGCATCCGAAAACAGACCAATGAAATTTTGATCAACAGACTTTCATGCGTAGTGTTGACATGACAAAGCTATTGAAGAAATACGGTTGCCATGTAATACCCAGTGGTGTGGCTTTAAATCTAGCAACATTGCATTTTGTTCATTTAAAACAATAAAAAAGATTGACCTTTCCAGTAGACAGTGAACACCACCAAAGAGGTTGATCCAGCTCCCATAAGGAGTGGGCCCCTTCAATTTTCAAACCAAACCTTTCTAGATCGATAGAGCTACCTCTGAGGATTCTGAAAAGGCCCAGTTTTTTAATTTTGACCCCATAGAGACGGGGGGGGGGCGGGGGGTCAAAGGTGAAACCTTTAAACCGTTATAACTCCCTCAAAAATTAAGGTATCAAAACGAACATACAAACGAAAAGATAGAGCATACAAAGAGCTTTTCTAAACGTACATCGGTTTTTAAAATTCCAACAATTTTAAGTCCCATTTTTGGCAATTTTTCGAATTTTCAAAATCAAAAATTTTGATTTTTCGATTTTTTAAGGGAGGCGGATCCTGGCTAGGAAAACAAAAAACTGTCAGGAAAGCAGCGGAAGTAGTGACCTTTTGAACAGCACAAACTGCAATGTGAGGAAATGTTTCATTTCAGAAATATAGGGCCGCAAAGTTGACGCGTTGAGATTTCTAGCGCTTCTCGAGGCGCGCGCGATGCTTGCAGGCGGAAATTCACGCACAGGAAAACTGCATGACTTAATAAAAAGGAAGGGGAACATTGGAGGACACTTCTTATCTCATACATTCATTAGATTTTGGATTTATACTTCCATTTCATTAATCCCCCCCTCCCCCCTCCCCTCAAAACAGAAATGAGACGTGGGGCTAAAACTGAGGACGGCGCAATCAAACAAATAATCAGAAACTAACTACTTAGATCCAAAAAAAAAAAAAAAAAGGAGACTCACCAATGTGGCAATGTATAAAAAATAAATGAATAGGTAAATGAATAAATAAATAAATAAATAGATAGATAAATAAATAAATAAATAAATCGGTGCAGGGTTGAACCCATTTTTTACAGTATTCATAACTAGCTTTACATACTTATAACCTATGTTTGCTCGTGAAACATCATATGTCGGAGTGTTTAGAAGCAGCTTTCCAGCAGGTTAACAGATAATACGCGAGTATACCTACATTCAGCGAATGACCCCCTAAAGACGAGTCATGCCAAATAAACAAGAGTAGTGCAGTAAATGAAACAAACATTTAAACACTCAAACATATGATGTTTAACGAGCAAACATAGGATATAAGTATGTTAAGCTGCAGTTATGAATACTGTAAAAAATGGGTTCAACCCCGCACAGATTTATTTATTTATTTATTTATTTATCTATCTAATTATTTACTTATTCATTTACCTATTCATTTATTTCTTAATACATTGCCACATTGGTGAGTCTCCTTTTTTTTTTTTTTTTTGGATCTAAGTAGTTAATTTCTGATTATTTGTGTGATTGCGCCGTCGTCAGTTTTAGCCCCGCGGCTCATTTCTGTTTTGAGGGGAGGGGGGAGAGGGGGATTAATGAAATGGAAGTATAAATCCAAAATCTAATGAATGTATGAGATAAGAAGTGTCCTCCAATGTCCCCCTCCTTTTTATTCAAGTCATGCAGTTTTCCTGTGCGTGAATTTCCGCCGGGAAGCATCGCACGCGCCTCGAGAAGCGCTAGAAATCGCGACGCGTCAACTTTTCGGCCCTATATTTCTGAAACAAATTATTTCCCCACATTGCAGTTTGCGCTGTTCAAAAGGTCACTACTTCCGCTGCTTTCCTGACAGTTTTTTGTTTTCCTAGCCAGGATCCGCCTCCCTTAAAAAATCGAAAAATCAAAATTTTTGATTTTGAAAATTCGAAAAATTGCCAAAAATGGGACTTAAAATTGTTGGAATTTTAAAAACCGATGTACGTTTAGAAAAGCTCTTTGTATGCTCTATCTTTTCGTTTGTATGTTCGTTTTGATACCTTAATTTTTGAGGGAGTTATAACGGTTTAAAGGTTTCACCTTTGACCCCCCGCCCCCCCCGTCTCTATGGGGTCAAAATTAAAAAACTGGGCCTTTTCAGAATCCTCAGAGGTAGCTCTATCGATCTAGAAAGGTTTGGTTTGAAAATTGAAGGGGCCCACTCCTTATGGGAGCTGGATCAACCTCTTTGACCTTTTGCATGGGTTTAAATGGGCAAGATGCAACGTTGCCAACTTGCTCACTTTGCCACTGCTAAAACAAAAAATTATTGCACATTTATGGCGATTTCAGGGTCGATTAGTTGGAACCAGGCCTGCAGGATCTCCTACAACCTCTGTATTCTTCTGCAATCCCAAAATTTGTTTGCCGCACGAACTCTGTTTTGCCACACTTTTTGCAAAAAGGTTGCCACAAAACTTTTCATTTTTGCCTCAATTTGCCACAAAATTTGCCACAAAATTTCTTATTTCGCCACACCGATCATGCGATCCAAGATTGCTGGATAGGGAATATTCTGCAGGCCTGGTTGGAACTGTGGACACCTCGTCCTGCTGCTCAAGAAGTCAACAGTTTTTATCTAAAATTGATTGCATTTACACAAAATCTACATGTCAGCACCAGCGAGCATACATCAGAAAGATAACCTGAAAGTTTCAAGCTGAATCAATCAAAAAAAAAGTCAGGATTTTGGAAACAAAACTTCCAGTGAGCCTCAATGAGTGCGGATGAGGCAATTAGACATAGTAGAATTTATCACTGGCACTCACTTGCAATCACTAGGCTTATGGCGAAATGAATTTCTTAATTTACGGCTATAACTATCAACCAGTTTTGCTTGTTTTGGGCTAAAAAAATCTGTACAAAAATTGCAGTCTCGTAAAAAGCAAATATGTGCCAAAAAAAAAAAAAAAATCCCAAAATCGCAAAAGGCAACATATCGCGAAAGGCGAGGGATGACTAATTGATTTATGGCTTTAGTTACATGCATTCAAGAATTGACTGTTGATTAAAAGAAAATATGAGAGGAATGACAAACTTACGGTATTTTGGGAAGTGAACGAATTCCCTGGAGAAACCCAGTGAATTGTACTGGCAGAAGTAAAATACGAATTGCCTTGAACAGGTGCCCCTTGATTCACAGAACCAGGATGAATGACTGATGGATTGAAAGGTTGATTTAAAGATGACGAATGAGTTCGAATTTGATTCGGTGGAGCGGACCGTGGATTATTATGAATTATTGATTGATTACTGACAAAACTATGCACTATTGACTGATATGATCCAGATTGAGGATAGTCTACATAAAGTTGATTACTATTTTGATTAGGTATGTTGGGAACTGGCTCACAGATGAACATTGAATTAGAGCCTCGGTTATTATTATACATCACATTTTCATTGCTCATGCCATTATTCCCAAATGAATTGTTTACAGTCAATGAGTCATTACTGTAGGTTTGAACGGAATTAAAATTAAACATTGCTGAGTTGTTAGGAGCGTTATTTTGCAGCGACTGATACTGAGCATTATTAGCATCGGGGCTTGCACCAGGCGTCAATCCATTGCTGACACTTGAGTAAAGATTGCTTGAAGCTAACGTTTCTTGCGGTCTTGAATTCTGAGTTAAATATTGGTTTTGCTGATTTTGATAATATTCATTTGGTGGAACAACTGGAGACACACTGGCAGACTGAGGCATAGTCATTGGATTGACACTGTAATTATTTTCTACATAGTCATTCAAAAGCTGGTGAGACACTAGTTGTTTCTGAGATGAATTTGATTGGATTCCTTGTCTGCTGTTGACAGAAGTTGCACTTTGATAAGAATCTTCTACTTGATTCCAAGCTGGGTTGGCACAGGAGAGAGGATCGCTTTCTTCAAGAGTTCCTCGATTCTCCGAGTACCCATTAATCTCTGACGAAAATAATGGATTACACTGTTTTGTATTAAACGTTTTTCCTCCATCCATTGTGTCCATGTATGAGTGGTTTGTCACGGCAGTTGTATTAGGTGACGACCTTGGAACCTGCTGACTGGCAGTCTGTGTGGACATAACAATTGGATGGACAACTTGCACGGGTGCCCTTTGATCTCTCGATCGTGCCTGTGATGATTTTGATGCCCCAACACTCAAAGAGTTACTTTTATTTCTTCGATCTGGAATAGCTGATCTCTCCTGTAAAGGATTTGATACTGCATTATTAAAGGAGTTAGTTGTAGTAGTTGGAATAAAAAAATTCAGCGTTGTTGAATTTGATGCTCCATTATTTAAAGAACTTTGAAAGCTTGGGTTTCCATGAACTGGAATGTCTGGTCTTAAGTGAGAGGAATTACTTGAAGTGCTGGTAGCTGTTGGATTTGCTTGTCTTGGACGGACATTAGAGGAGCCGCTGACAAGTAAATTTCTGAGTGACAGTGACTTAGAACCACTTGGATTCCTTGGAGGTGGCATTACCTTCGGGGATGCATAAGAGACTCCAGCATTTGAATGGCAGACAGTGCCTCTTTCAGCAGGCAAAGTTAATCTAATCTGCGATGGATTTGATTCTCTGCGATTGGAAGAACTGCCTTCACTTTGCAGGGATTGACTTGATGATGCTGATGAAATATTTGAGACTCTAATATACGACCGGTTTTCTGGGTGATTATTAGTTGAATTTGATATCTTTCTCCGAGATGACTTGAACACACCGTGGATCGACGTATCCCTTGATTTCCTTTTAACTGGGTTCACAACATTTGTCTGACTGGGTGCTGTAGCTGGTGCTCGAGAAGATGCGTTCTCCAATGAGAATCTAGTGTTTTCTGCTTGAAAATTATTTGGGTGGGATGAACAAATGACGGAAGTTTGATTGTTTAGGACCGGAAAAAAACTAACATCCTTAGAAGTCAGATTGCGCATTGCGCTTGAAAGAGAATCTCGGAGAGCTTCAGGAGGGATACTAGCTGAATCAGACTCTGCTTGGCCGCCGGAATGATCACGTTCCATTTGATTCGATTGGAGATGCCTTCTATTTGAGTGCTTAGCCGCCTCACCACTTTTCGTCTGAGACCGGTTTCCATCAGAAAGAGAACTTTTATTATCTCTAGCAGAAACAATGACTGACTTTGTTTCTACTTCTTCTAAAGTTTTGGAATATTCTATGACCATTTTCTCACCAGACATTTTGAAAGAGATGTTCCGGACAGGGATAGGCTTCCTGCCTAGCAGCGAGGAAGAGGAGATGATATCCAGCAAATGATTGTTTCCATTCACTTCGGATATAGATTGTATCAAACTAAAACATTTATACTGAAACTTGTTGGAGAGCAAGAAAGTGACGATCTGTTCATTATTAAAACCTCCGTTGCGTAAGCTTTCAGTAAAGACTAAAATCAAATTTTTGAAAAGTGTGCTCCTTTTGTAGAGATACTTTGTTATTTTCACAAAAGAAAACAAGATATTGAGAAAACTTAGAACAAGCAAGGAAGGCAACAATGGAAATTCTTTGCGATCCGAGAGCTTTACGGCAAAGTACTCAAAAGCAGATTGGAACTTATTACTGATAAACAAATCACACTCTTGGCGTTGCTTAACAATATCTTCCAGCTCCTCATTAACAACATCGTCTGGTCGAGTCCTATTTTGGTATCCAAACTCTTGAAGAACTTGATTAAAAGTTTCAGTTAAATCAAGTTTCAGCGATAGCTTTACAGCTATTTGGTCAAACTCGCTTTTAATTGATGGGACCATGTAAACGACAAATATATCGCTAAACTTCTGAGTATCCTTTGAAGTGCTGCTACTGGTGCGGCCTGCTTCTGATGAAGCTGCTTCCTCGTGATTAATTTCAGCATTCACATTAGCCGCTAGATTTAACATGGCTTCTTTGATAAAACTTTCCGAGACTCCCAAGCTCTGCAAACTTCGTAATCTAATTTTTCCAATCTTTGATTCATCTTTGTTGTCAGCGGAGCAAGACGCTGTTTCAGTTTGACTGACAACTGGGCGAGGTTGAGTGACAACTGGGCGACGTTGAGTGACAACTGGCGGTGGTTGAGTGACAACTGAGCGAGGTTGAGTGACAACTGGCGGTGGTTGAGTGACAATTGTCGGAGGTTGAGTGACAACTGGGCGAGGTTGAGTGACAACTGGGGGCGGTTGAGTGACAACTGGGGGTGGCTGAGTGACAACTGGGGGTGGGGAAGTTTCAGATGATGATGGTGATACATCAATAAACGTGCAGATTTCATCATTCAAGTTAGTGCTAAAGTCAGGAACTTTTGGTGCTTGGTCCGCTGCAGCGGCAGAGTTCGCCTTTCCATCTACAACTGTATTTGAGGATGACCGAGGTTCTTTAGGGGCTTTGACAGTTTCTCTGACAGGACTAGCTTCAGGGGCTTTGACAGTTTCTCTGACAGGACTTGCCCAATCAAAGTTGGTCGAACCTTTGGAGAAATTGTTGCCGACAATCACCGTTGAACTGGAGGAAACATCATCGTCACTATCACTGTCGATAATGATAGGAGGATTTTTTTTAGCTATTCTCACCGGTTGAACCCTTTTGTCCCACTTGGTGCACCAATGCTCATCATCCAACGCTTCAGTTTTTTGACGCTTGGATGGTTTTCTCGACTTTCGCCTGGTTGAGCTACCGGCACTTTCACTGTCTGAAGAATCCGACGAGCCCGAACCAGAAGAGCTGCAGATGTATGTGACACGACTCCGCCTTCTGGGGAATGGTGACTCTTCCTCCGAATCACTGAAAAAATAAACAAAAATCAAATTAGGTACTAAAATTGGACTTTTTCCTCCATCCAACTAGAATAATAATTCAAATCTTCACTTTTACTCTGTCATTCCCCGCTTAAAGAAAAGTTGCGACTCCCTCTCCCCTGATTTCCAAGGCTTAGATAATAAAGTGTTTTTCAAAAATTCAATGAGATTTTCAATTCTTTCTGGTCATTAGTTTCTTTTGTTTCTTAATGTTTTTGCTTCTTTTTGTCATTATTACTCCAACTTTGTTTGTAATTTTATTGATTTTAGTTATTCCAATTTATTTTTAGTATAAATTTCAGTTACTTCCGATATTTTGTGAATTATTCTTGTTCTTACTTTTTGTTTAATTTGTTGTTTGTAACTGCGCTTAACATTATCTGTATTACTGTCTGTTTAGGCATTTAATGCCCGTAAATTTAATAAATAAAGAAATAAATAAAAATCTAATTCGATACATCAAATAAAGAGGAGGAACGACAAAAAAGGGGATCAAAGGGATTACACCTACAGATGATTAAGACTGCCTTTGAGTGAAGCTAATGGTCAAGTATTTTAACCCCTTAACACCCAGGTTAGGAATCCAGCTGAAAATATGCTGCCACTATATTGAAAGTAGTCGGAGCTGTAGTTCATACTCTTTGGAACAGATAGCGCTGCTAATCATTGACATTTCATGCATTACAACATACGCTATAGCACATAATAAACGAGAGGGTACAAAAACGTACATATACGGGCGTGGGCATTCGAGGTGGTTTTTTGCAGCCCGTATATATACGGACGTGGGCGTTAAGGGGTTAAGCCTTGGCTGGCTAGGGTAACCATTGTTACATTTCCTATAGGCTAAAGGCTCATCATGAGTAGCTGTTGACAGGGCTTTGGACTCTGGACCGATTTGGACCCCTATTTTCGCCTGGACTTGGTCCAGGCTCAAGAACGGAAATTTTTTTCTCAACAGGTCCATTGCACATACGAAAAATAACAAAAAATTACATTAGCTTTAACCCTTTTTATTCGCTAGATAATTGTTTGGCTGCCTTTATGCAGTAGGCAACCAACTGCTATGAGTTTCCAGTCTTGTTGGTTCACTTTTGCACAAACAGAAACATTGGTCCCCTTCTGCAAAAAGCAGTTCAACTATGAAGCAAAAATTTACTGACTGTTTACTTGGACCCTTCAAGAACTGGTCCAGGGGGCTGATTCTGCTCTTTCGGACAAGGCGAGACGAGATAGCGGGAATTGATCATTCCCATTGGTTTGAACAGCGTCACGTGACGTATTTCTTGTCATTCAATAATCGGAGGAATAATTTTTTTTAAATAAACGACTATAACGACATCAAATCTGTCACATTATGCCATCTAAACCAATGGGAATAATTGATTTCCGCTATCTCATCTCGTATCATCCAAAAGAGCAGAATCAGCCCCCAGAACCGGTTCCGGACCCTGAACCGGGTTCCAAAGAAGTTTGGTGGAGCCGGACTCTGCGGACTTACTTTCTCTTGGACCAGACCCGGACTCTGAGTATTCACTTTCTCTAGGACCTGGACTGGATCAAATGCTCGGGTCCGAGGATCTGGCAATTTAACAATAGTTACAATAGCAACAGTCACTTCTTACAATTTTTGACAAACAGTGTTACTTATAGACAGTGTTAACCGTTGATTTAAAAATTAAGTAAAAAATGTTAGAAAGTTCACCCTCTCGGGTTTAATTTTTAAAATTACGTTCTCTTTTTATAAAAATTGCATCAAAGCGGAACTAGTATCAGAATCAATTCTGGACATGGAATCAAAATTTTGACATTCCTTAAAACTTGTACCAAGTATTTGCCATTTACTTGGAACTGGAGTTCCAAAATTCAATGCATACTAATCAGAGGCTTGAGCACGTCTGTCTTAACGACTAAAGAGATTATTTACACAATGGGGCTCTTGCAAAAATTTGCTATAGGAGATTGACAAGTTGATTCTTGCATAAAAAGCAGTCAAAATGACGATGACTACACTAAAAATCACAAAATTCACTTACAGAATTGATATTAATGGTGGAGACGCAGGAGTCACAAGAGATTCCTATCTAAATTGAGACATATCTCTGTGTTTCCGTAGAGAAAGTGACATAATAGGCAGGAATTTCCCATGATAACTGCGTTGAACCGCCATTACGATCTGCAGCAGTTATGTGAGTATGTTACTGAATTTTAGACTTTCTTAGTGTGATTTTTGTGATTTCCGCTGGTCTTCACATAAGATTGGACTATTTATTTGCTCACAGCAAAAGTTTGCAAGAGCCCTATTTATGGAGAAGAAAGTACCTAAACTTTCTTTTTTTCTGAGGAGTAGAAAAAGTGCTTGGGCTCAAATTAAAATGGACAAACTCTATTTTGCAATTGGGCTGTTAAAATACAAACCTTCCATCAGAAGTAACTGTTGAATCATTCGATGTTGATTCTTTCGGTGCTGATGTTGATTCTTTCCGTGCTGATGTTTTTGGACTGGTCCACCAATCTATTTCTTTTTGGGTAAGTTTTGTGAGTACCACTCTCACAAATCCACCCAATTGAGGCAGACTTTTCTTCACCTTTCTCTGGAAAAACAAAATAAAAAAAACATTAGAAATCTGAGAGAAACATCTATTTTAAGTTCTGTGACTAAAAATGAGGCAGTAACAATAGCTCACATTACTATCATAGATAGTTTTATTAAAAACCTGTTGAACTTAAATCTTACGGACTGCGATTCAATAATAGAGAAATTTTGCCAACTGTGTCGCAATGGCAACTGCACTTTTGAATTACATTGGCTTGGTCATGATATCATGGCGTTTTCTTTGGTTCAAAAGCCACAACTATCATCCCTCTCTCATAGTGTAGAGTGGTGTTTTGTATTGTGATAGAGGCAGTGTAGAGCTTTCTACTGTGTTGCATTGAGTAAAGGAGAAAAGGATGGGCCACAGAGATGCCTCTTTCTACAAGAGACCTCTGAAAGGGAAGAAAGATCTACTTAAGTGGTGGGCACATGAATGAAAGGAAGCTCCTGGAAGAACCCCTATTGAGCTATTGATCTGTAGCAACGCGGCAAAAGCTGGGTCAAAAATCCAGCCGGTATTGCAATGATCTGAGTGTTGGCGAAAACCTGTTGATAACAGAAAAATTTCTTGATCCAATGAGATTCCGATATGAACAGGAGCCACTGAATTTACTTTTCATCTTACAGCTAATTTGCTCCACTAAGTAAAGACAAACTTTAACTGGATTGATAAAGAAGAGGATTTGTCAGCTGAAGATATCATATGTAATTCGTTTTTACATACTTTGCTTTGCAAGAATATAGTATTTAACGAACAACAATGTTGCTTCTGGTATTGGAATCATCTCAGTAAATGATTATGGTCTGCGCATTCTAACTGGAGACCTGGAGATTCAGGTAGATTTGCCTTCTGTGGCGATGTAGGAGTGCTAACCCTCGTCAGTCAGCCGAGGTGACAGGGCTAATGCCCGACTCTCGGGCTATGACAACCTATTGAAGAGTTGCCTTTCTCTATTTTCCGAAATTCATTTATCGCCCGCTCAGGACTCAAGTTAGAACGAACAGACTTTAGTCAAGTGCAACGAAAGCATAACATTTTCTGATTTCTATAACATTTTCAGTGGGCCACTTCCACTATATTATCTGCACATAGTCAGCAATATTATGATTGAAAGTGCAGTTCACACAAGAAGGCCTCAGCTACGACAGCAAGCACCAAACATCTGTGTTCTTTGGCACTAAATTATTATGTTTTTCAATGATCTTTCGCATGAATTTCAATGAACTTTTGTACTTCTTCACGGAATCTCGGATGCTGCTTCCACAAATGATATCAATTTCTTCTTGACTTGCCCCAATTTTACGCATATTCTACTTAAAGACATTTCTAGCAATAAAGTTTGAATTGTTTAAAAACTTGGATATTTCAAACAAAACTAGCGCTAGATTAGAATTTAGCAGGATACTTGACATGGATACGCCTTCGTTATGCATGGATACGCCTTCGTTATGCATGGATACAAGTCATAATGCTAGAAAAAACCTAGTTTACATCTACGCTCTGGTCCTGTGCTCCTGGGAGGCGGACACTTGTATCGCAGACTCGCAAAAATCAATGCATATTGTAAAAAGGAATACGGTCCAAATCAAAAAACACAGCCAAGTTTCTGTTAGCGCATACATTTAAATTATGACTAAAAGACTTCGTACACAGAGTAAGATTGTCAAATCGGCATTGGTGAGCTGAAATCCACGGCAAACTGTAGAATTGCCAACCTAACATATCTACAATGCTAACATAACCTTTACCAAAACACCCCTTGACAATCCTACTTCGAGCGTGTACAAAGGGCTTAAGCACAACAACAATATGGTGAGCGAGTCACAAATAGATTGAAAGCTATATGCCTGCACCCTGATCTTAATGTTTCTGTTTGAACGTTGGATGATACCTAGCACCACAACCCTATCCTACTCTTTTGAAGGATGACAGTACAAGCAATGGCTCAATTCAGCATAGTCTTTACTTTGATTTCATTTCGAACTCAGATTAATTATGAGCAGGTGGATGAAACAGGTGATCTAGGATACAGGAGGGAGAGCAAAATTTAACTTAGAGAAAGTCCTCATACCTTCCTTTTTCCCATCGGATCCTCGTTGTGATATTAAAAGAAAACATAACCTAAAATAGTAATAACAACAACATTGCATTGATTGTATTTTGGTTTTTTTTTTCTCCGCCAACGAGGTCGAGGAGAGCGATGGAGCACCCGGGAGCTCACCGGGAGAGCGATGGAGCACCCGGGAGCTCACCGGGGCATGTAAACAGAGCCGATTGGGAGCCACGATTTGGCGGGCTGTTTGAATTGATATAAAAGAAATAACATTTGTTGGCATTTTAGGGGAGTTGTAACGCCCTTCGGGCGAATACGCGCGCTCCGCGCTGCGTTTACCTCCCGCTCGCTTCGCTCGCTCCCGGTCTTTTTTATAATCTAACTTGGGGTTGTCTGCACTCGGAAAAGGGGTTTTTTTTGGGGATAGTGGCAGGTTTCTCCGCTTTTCTTTGGTGGACCACAATGGGAGTTCGTCGATATCACGTAAATAGAACCTCAAAATTGAACGGCCCTTCATCGAACTACACCATCAAAGCATTTTTGTGAAAATTAAAAAAAAAAAAACAACAAAACAAAAAAGAGGCTAGCCGGGGATCGATCCAGCAATCTTCTGGTCCGGGAGCCAGCACTGTACCAATAGGCAGCAATCGACCGATGGAGATGAGGGTCAAAACTCAGGTATATAAACTCAGCTCATCAGGACGTACGTAGTTCAAACTTTTGCCGCTAGGTGCCACGCCGGTCGGCTCCCAATCGGCTCTGTTTACATGCCCCGGTGAGCTCCCGGGTGCTCCTTTGCGAGGAGAGACCACGCACAAGCCGTGCGCGCGGTGGCTGACTTGTTTTTCGGGACTCAACAGGAATTAACACAGGGAGCATGAGAGTGCACCATCCAACACGGTCCATACGTTGACTGATGCAATCTCGGTGCTTCTGGCTTCACTAGGCAAAAATCTCAACGATGTTTCTCATCAGTCAACGTATGGACCATGTTAGCGGTGTTCTGTTGAGACCCCGAAAAAAAAAGTTGCCACCGCGCGCAAACATGGGCAAGATAGATAGTGCGTGGTCTCTATTATATATTGTCTCTGGGTCGAGGTCGCTGCTGTTGATTGGAGGAGAGGAGAGGAGAGGAGACTGAAGATTTGAGTTATAATAGGGGCGGGGAACCTAGAGTCCCTTGATAGTCAGGGAAAATAGGGTTTGACCCGGAATAAATTGCAACAGAAGCTTTTATGGCTGGAATTTGCTCATTGGTATTATCTAAAAAACATAAAAAGTTCGCCAAAATCCGAGTATGGGAAAGGGGGTTTTGCCCCCCTTTTTACCCCAAATTAGAGGATTTTTACGTCTTTTTTCAGGGTTTTCCTCAATTTGCGCCGAAACTACCACTCCAACGCAAAAATTGGACTGGACTAATTTTAAAGAGGGTAAAATTTCCTACAAGATGGTTTAATCAGATCAAAATTTCAGTCACCCGGAGGGCGAGAAACAGCTGATTTTCATTTCGCGGAAATTCGAGAATTCGCGGAAAAAACGCGTTTTCGGCGATTGCTCGAGTAATTTGATTCCGCAGCAACGAATGCGGAATAACCGTATTCTAAACGCCAAATAAGTATTAAAGGGGTCTATATTGAATATAATGGAGGTGCGGAGGGACCAAGGTCCCACTTGATCCACCCCCCCCCCCCCTGACCCGACTCTCAATACAGAATGAATAGAGCACAAATTCTCCATAAAGTGTGAAGTAATTCACTTTTTTCTCGCCAAATGTCTTGTTCATTTTTTGCCCTTGCGTATTTGGACCAACTACCCCCCCCCCCCCCCCCCCCCCTCCCTTAAGAGGCCTGGCATTCGTGAATGCTCAATTTACCTCATTTTTCCGGGGAGAAACATTCACTTTTTTGACCAAGTAGGAATCACCCATGGTCTTGGCAACCGCTACAAACGTCGCGTCAGTACATGGCAAACCAATTTTTTGCAGCTGCAATGCATGGTGTCACACTGTTTCTAACATTTACGGTGGTCGACTGATGAAAGAATTTAAGGAGCAGAAGGGCGAAGGCCTATCCGTGAGTCTAGGTAGATATTTTTTGCACTCGGTGATCCATCCCCATGACTCATTAGATGGCATCCAGGCCCAGGTCGTTTGTGCCCATCCACTCCTGAATTTGAAAGTAAGCTCGCTAAGAGTGATACTTGACGGCTGTTGGAGTGGGTGGTAATTTTTCCGGTTTGACGAAAGTCTTGGTTGAGGCGACCTTTCATTTACAGGGACGAAAACGCAGAAGCTCTATTGTATCGTCTTTTCTGGCTCCATAAAATTGAAGAATCACCAATCTACCTGCATTTTCAATATCCGAATGGGTTTTCTTCGGGGCACAAAATACATCAGCACATTTTTGCAGCTCTCCATTAACTGTTACTAGTCATTTATAAGGGGCAATTTTGCCAATTCCAAAAATGTGCGATGTTGAGTCACGGCCTATGAAAGCAGACCTAGACATTATCAACAAAGGCGTCAAATCTTGTTTCTTCTATGGCCGTAACAACTTCCAAAAATTACGATGTCAGCACTAAAAACTTCCGAAATCCACTCACACATTTTTGGAATTGGCAAAATTGCCCCTTATAAATGACTAGTAACAGTTAATGGAGAGCTGCAAAAATGTGCTGATGTATTTTGTGCCCCGAAGAAAACCCATTCGGATATTGAAAATGCAGGTAGATTGGTGATTCTTCAATTTTATGGAGCCAGAAAAGACGATACAATAGAGCTTCTGCGTTTTCGTCCCTGTAAATGAAAGGTCGCCTCAACCAAGACTTTCGTCAAACCGGAAAAATTACCACCCACTCCAACAGCCGTCAAGTATCACTCTTAGCGAGCTTACTTTCAAATTCAGGAGTGGATGGGCACAAACGACCTGGGCCTGGATGCCATCTAATGAGTCATGGGGATGGATCACCGAGTGCAAAAAATATCTACCTAGACTCACGGATAGGCCTTCGCCCTTCTGCTCCTTAAATTCTTTCATCAGTCGACCACCGTAAATGTTAGAAACAGTGTGACACCATGCATTGCAGCTGCAAAAAAATTTGGGTTTTCCATGTACTGACGCGACGTTTGTAGCGGTTGCCAAGACCATGGGTGATTCCTACTTGGTCAAAAAAGTGAATGTTTCTCCCCGGAAAAATGAGGTAAATTGAGCATTCACGAATGCCAGGCCTCTTAAGGGGAGGGGGGGGGGGGGGGGGGGAGTTGGTCCAAATACGCAAGGGCAAAAAATGAACAAGACATTTGGCGAGAAAAAAGTGAATTACTTCACACTTTATGGAGAATTTGTGCTCTATTCATTCTGTATTGAGAGTCGGGTCAGGGGGGGGGGGGGATCAAGTGGGACCTTGGTCCCTCCGCACCTCCATTATATTCAATATAGACCCCTTTAATACTTATTTGGCGTTTAGAATACGGTTATTCCGCATTCGTTGCTGCGGAATCAAATTACTCGAGCAATCGCCGAAAACGCGTTTTTTCCGCGAATTCTCGAATTTCCGCGAAATGAAAATCAGCTGTTTCTCGCCCTCCGGGTGACTGAAATTTTGATCTGATTAAACCATCTTGTAGGAAATTTTACCCTCTTTAAAATTAGTCCAGTCCAGTTTTTGCGTTGGAGTGGTAGTTTCGGCGCAAATTGAGGAAAACCGTGAAAAAGACGTAAAAATCCTCTAATTTGGGGTAAAAAGGGGGGCAAAACCCCCTTTCCCATACTCGGATTTTGGCGAACTTTTTATATGTTTTTTAGATAGTACCAATGAGCAACTTCCAGCCATAAAAGCTTCTGTTGCAATTTATTTCGGGTTAGCCCCTTATTTGAGCTATTTTCCCCTGACTATGATGGAAATAGACTGTTTTAGTAGAGCGATATATCGTATCGATTGCCGTCCGAGGGCCTCTGGTTCCAAACAAACTGTGGTTCAATGTAATTTCCCCATAAGCGAACTTTTGAACGGAAATTTAGGGTATTAAATCAAACAATAAATGCGACCTTTTTGCGATTATGAATTCTACGTCCTCGAAAATGCTTAGTTTTGCCTGGTTCCACCCGTGAAGCTACCAAAATCAACAAGATATTGCAGATTAAACGATGCGTTTGGAGGTTGGAATCACCCAAATGTTATTGTTGTTGTTGTGGAATTGGCGGGATTTCTGGCGATTCTAACCTACAAATGCAACATTTAATCTGTAATATCTTATTGATTTCGGCAGTTTTAGTCAAGAAACCAGGCATAATTAAGCATTTTCGAGGACGTAGAATTCATAATCGCAAAAAGGTCGCATTTATTGTTTGATTTAATACCCTAAATTTCCGTTCAAAAGTTCGCTTATGGGGAAATTACATTGAACCAGAGTTTGTTTGGAACCAGAGGCCCTCGGACGGCAATCGATACGATATATCGCTCTACTAAAACAGTCTATATTGTATAGGGAGTACCGACACGAGCTCAACGAGTTCTGATTGGTCGTTGTTTTTAGGCTCTCACGGAGTCGAGCAGGAGTCGACGACATCGAAGGCTCCACACGAAAGGAGTCGATTCATAGAGGAACGTATGGGAACGGACCGGAATGCCGGCAAATCCGCCAGTTCACCACTGGTCCACTGTCGAACTTAACCTTCGAATGCGTTCACGCGGTCGACAAAATCGACTCCTGTCAAAATGCATAAAGTGTCGTGTCGGTACTCCCTATATAATATTTCCATCAAGGGACTCTAGGGAACCTAGGGCTGAAGAGAGGTACAAAAGATTCCTTTCCTTGGCATGGCAGCGCTACAACCAGTGTAAAAAACACGAAAGCATAGAATAAAGATGTAATAGAAGCGACACTGTCGCCGAATCTTCTATCAGAACTCGTTGACTTTGAACGATCTCGAAAAGACACTGTCGCCGAATCTTCTATCAGAACTCGTTGACTCGTTGCGTTGACTTTGAACGATCTCGAAAAGATTATGTTTGGAAGGACGTTTCAATTTCTGTAACCTTTTCATTCAACAACAACATTATCCACCACCCATCAGCGCTGCGATTGGCTTATTTTGAATTTCGCGGTGGCTGGCTTATTTTGGATCGGTCGTCGGCTGGCTTTACACAGTCCCTGTGTATTAATAAATATGCAGGGGATATTAAAAATTAAACAAATTATTAAATATAATATATGACGAACGCATACACACTTAAACAAAGACTCTAAGGTGGCTGGCTTATTTTAAATTGCACGGTGGCTGGCTTATTTTGAATCGGTCGTTGGGTGGCTTATAGTCCCTGTATATTAAATCCCATCAAAAACCTTTCCAGGTGCAAGCAGACGGCATCAGGTAATTATGTCTGTCACAAAAAGCCGTTCCAATGCATCCACTCAATGATATGATATGATGGGAACGGCAAGTCTCTTCCAAGTGGACATCCAGCAGGGCAAATGTTAATCATTTTTCAAAATCAACACTATCCATCTGCGGCGACTTTAGTGAAGGAAAAACTTTGAGGGATGTATTTCTTTATTTTTTATTTTCAAACGCAAAAACTTGCCGCCGTTCATCGCCTTAAAAAAGAAAAAAATCAATTATTATTATTAAAAAAAAAAAAATAATAATTGATTTTTTTCTTTTTTAAGGCGATGAACGGCGGCAAGTTTTTGCGTTTGAAAATAAAAAAATAAAGAAATACATCCCTCAAAGTTTTTCCTTCACTAAAGTCGCCGCAGATGGATAGTGTTGATTTTGAAAAATGATTAACATTTGCCCTGCTGGATGCCCACTTGGAAGAGACTTGCCGTTCCCATCATATCATATCATTGAGTGGATGCATTGGAACGGCTTTTTGTGACAGACATAATTACCTGATGCCGTCTGCTTGCACCTGGAAAGGTTTTTGATGGGATATACTCTAGTTTTAGCTTGTAAAATTCCAGTTTCTCATTCCACAAATAAAAGCAACAGTTGTTATCCATCAGCTGACTAGCCAGCAGTTATGAATAGTTTCCGGACAACTTTCCCATAGACTCTCGAGTGCTTATTTTCCGATAGGGACCACAGTCTCATTTCCCTTTCTTTTCCCTGATCCATATGCTAACCTACAGTTCCGTTTCCACTGGCTATAGTCCGTTGCAGGCCGATCCGCCTCTGGCTAATCCGCCACTGACCGATCTGCCACTGGCCGGTCCGCCGCCGGCCGGTCCGTCACTGGCTGATTCGCCACTGGCTGGTTCGCCGCTGGCCGATCCGCCACTGGCTAGTCCGCCGCTGGCCGACCCGCCATTGACTAGTCCGCCGCTGGCCGATCCGCCACCGGCCGATCCGCCACTGGCTAGTCCGCCGGTGGCCGATCCGCCGCTGGCTAGTCCGCCGGTGGCCGATCCTCCACTCGCCGGTCCGCCGCTGGCCGATCCGCCACTGGCTAGTCCGCCGCTGGCCGATCCGCCATTGGCTAGTCCGCCACCGGCCGATCCGCCACTGGCTAGTCCGCCGCTGGCTAATCCGCCTCTGGCCGGTCCGCCGGTGGCCGATCCGCCATTGGCTAGTCCGCCGGTGGCCGATCCGCCATTGGCTAGTCCGCCGGTGGCCGATCCGCCACTGGCTAGTCCGCCGCTGGCCGATTCGCCTCTGGCCGGTCCGCCGGTGGCCGATCCGCCATTGGCTAGTCCGCCGCTGGCCTATCCGCCATTGGCTAGTCCGCCGCTGGCCGATCCGCCACTGGCTACTCTGTCGCTGGCAGATCCCCCATAGCTTAATTCTGTAACTTCAGGAAAATAATGTTACTGTCACTACCAGTTCTCATCAAATAAACAGATCAGTTGTAAAACTCTACAAGTACACAGCAAAGAACCTTTGTCACTACTTGCTTATGAATAATTATACTAAAATCACAGAATAATATATTGTATAATTCTGTGCTAAAATCACAAAGGCGCTGTAAACACATCAGAAACTACTCTCCCTCCAGTGACCAACAGTATTACGGTACTCAGCTGTTGCATTTGCAAGCAATGAAGTGGAAAATGAAGCTCCGCGGTTATGCCCAAATTCGAATACTTTCAGCTTCAGAGCTAGAATAGTTATTAAATAAATGAATATGCAAAAGTACCTAACTGTGAGAGCAAACCAACCTTTACTTTACGCGTGCATACCACAAATTAGAAGCACACAAAAGAAATAACTAGAAAAGATGTTTGGTACATTTATTTAAAAGAAGAACTGAGGAGGACAAATTTCGTAATTCATGGCCTCCGTTGTAGTTGAAACAATAATCACTTGTATCACTTATGTATTTGTAACGAGTTTATTTCAAAAGTGTCAAAGCAGGGAGAAATATTTTGGTTTTGAAATGATGTGCAGTTGTTGTTGACTGACGATGAAGCGTCGATTCTCGCGGCGACCTCAAATACTAAAAGGCAGTAGCCAATGAGAGTAGAGTTGGCGCGTAGTTTGAAATAGCCGTTATAATGAGAAATTTAGTTTTTTTTTATCATTTCTCAATAAATATTAGACGGATTGCGTTCAAACAAAAAATAGGCACGAGCACAGAACACGCTGGTTAAAATAAGACCAAGTTTGATGAGTTTGGTTGCGTAGTTTTTTCGCTACAGGATCATATCAAGGCACGGTTTGGGGGAATGTAATAATTTCTGTAATTATAAGCGTTACGCGCCGCAAACTTGTCAGGTCGTAGAGAGGGTGGTAGTAGGGTGGGGTTACCTGACTTGCCGTCTGCGTCTACCGACGCTTATGATATGTAGAGGATATTGAATACTAAATATATTAAATATAATACATTAAATAAATAGTTCATTAAATATTCATGCACAGAGACTCTAGGTTGGCTGGCTTATTTTAAATTGCAAGTGGCTGGCTTATTTTGAATCGCGCGGTGGCTGGCTTATTTCAAGGTCAATGAAAGGAGTTTATACGGAGCCTTATGGAAGTGACGCTTCTATTACGAAGTAATCTTTATTCTATGACGAAAGTACCACTGTGACTCAACTGAGAATTCCATTATTCATGGACATTCGGTTCGGTATTCTAAAATGAAACAACAATTTTCGGACATATATTTCCGACTCGACTATGCACCAATCAGCGCCGTCCTTTCCAAGGAGTCGCGACCCCCAAATGCAAAGAACCCATAATCCCCTCTTCCTCCCCTAGGGATTTTGAAAATCGGCGACCCCTTCAAAAGGTGTATCTCTGTAAATAATAAAACCCGTGTTTTAGCGTTTTTTGAATCTCGAAGTCGTTTGTTTATTTTCAGCTTCTGAAAATTTTGAAATTGTTAAAACCCTTAGGAGTTCAACAACACCGTCATGTAAATGTTCTGGGAAATCGATTTTTTTTTTTTTTTTTTTTTTTTTTTTTAAATAACTTGCTTTGTAGAATATTTTAGAACCAAAGTTGCCCCCCCCCATATTTAGACCATTTGATGAAAGAGGAGTTACGCATTTTTGGAAATGGGTCCATATCGAACCTCGATCTTCGATATTGTTAAAAAATAAAAACAATATAATACTTCCGGTTTGTGTTATAAGTCTTAAAATTTTATTTTCTTTTCAAATATCACATAAAAAATAGGGATCCCCATTCGAAGTATTGGATTTAGGGGGTTGGGTAACCCTGAGGGGCCCTCCAGAGGTAGCTCTAAATTGGAAACCCCCTTATTTAAAGGTATTCCTCTCGAAATAGTGGAACACGTATTTCAATGATTTTCGAAATTTACGGCCGTAACCAAAAAAATTCGAATCGAGACTATTTGAATCAACACCCTGCATACATTAAAGCCCCTGACACCCTAGAGTGACCTTGCATATGATGGTCACAGCAGCCTACGTGCGGCAAAAAAAAATGTGTCCTAGTTTGGTCGACATTCGAACCCTTGTGCGACGAGTAGATGTTTAGGGGGTTGTAACTGCCATAAAGGGCATATAGAACACGCACACTCACAGCGTATACGGTGGTATACCGTACTGGCACGCAAACTCCTACGGCAAAACGTCGCGTCGTCGCGAAAAAACCGATATACAGCGCTGTCTGAAAATTAAATAATTTTAAAGTCGTAAATAATGACGTATTGTGTTGTGTGCGTGAAGAGCGTTGGGAGTTGGGAGCGAAATGGGTCCAAATGGGTCCTGCAGAACCTCAATGACGGCTTGGAAAAGTTATGTTTATTTATAAGCTAAAATGAATTTAAATAAAAAACATGCCTCGACTTCAAACGCATGGGTGTTCGAAAACATTGTTAAAAAGCCGTTAGAGTGCACCCAACCCGTGATACGTGAAAAATAGAGAGCAAGAGCAGTGATTCGATTTTCCAATCTAATAAAGTCTAAAATTCAGTAAAACTCATGGTTAAGTCCCTAAATCATTCGTTAGAATAACGGCAGTTTACGAAACATCACTTTCCAAAAGTGGGAAAAAATCACCATGATGATACCTTCAAAGCATCGGCTTTACAGTCTAAAAACTGTGAGTTCACAATGTTCTACTAGCGAACAACTAATGTCAGGATTAAAATACGGGAGAGAAAGAAAGAAAGAGAAGAAATAAATAGGGAAAGACAGAGAGGGAGAGGGAGAGAGGGCGACAAAGAGGGGTTCGGGAGTCTGCCAATTACTTAGAGTGGCAAATCAAGGAACGTCGGGCTCATTGTTGTCACCTAGGGCGCCGCCATCTTGCCGTGAGGTTAAATTTTGCAGGTCGTTTCCGGTCGTTCCGTAAACAAACTCGGGCATCGTCGGAAACGACCTACCAGCGACCTACAAAATTTAACCTCAAACCTTGGAATCTGCCGTCCAAAATCCGATTTTTCCCGGGATTCCTTCTACCCTGTGTGGCACAAGGTGGACCAGCCCGCTGCCACTCTAAAGTTATAGCTCATTGGAGTCTGCGCGCTCCGCGACAAGCGAGGCGGTGCGCAGTGGCGGGAGCGTCTATAAGCAAATTTTATTTCGTGACCAGGTTACGTTTTACGCGACCAGGTTTCGAAAATCGGTAGGTGACCGAAATTTTATTATTCTGGTCACCTAAAAGTGGGCGGAGCCAAGCAACGTACGGTTATGTACGGTACCGTATCAAAAGGTGACCGGGAACCGCTTGGTTCCAAATTTCGAGACCTACCTCCCGAGGTGGGTTACGTGAAACGTGACCGGACGAGTAGGTGACCGGAGGGAATAATTGAATTTTGAATCGCCTTGTCTGTGATTGGCTCGCGCAAGTGACCGTGGTTTCGAAACTCTGGTTACGAAAGAAGTAACCGGTGACCATTGGTCACGAAATAAAATTTGCTTAGTGACTCACAGAGCCACGTTACTATACGGCAGCAGCCGACGTGGAAAGATGTATTAAAACTAAACCGCGAACAGTACCGCAAAGCGCACAACTCTGCACGTTGCGAATGATGACATCGAAATAAAGTGATAAAAACAAATGAGACTCCATGCAGGCAATAAAAAATCTTGAAAATACTTCTATCTGCCTCACTTTAGCTCATAGGAGCTTATGGGGTTTGGTCCTTGACAAGTTTTGGTGTGAGTGCCTATGTTTTTTTTTTGCTCCGTAAGATTTGCCGGGATTTGAAAATGAAAGCAAAATACATGTATTATTTTTAAAAACGTAATAAGAATGAGGCCCTTTTTTGTGTCGGCAGAAAATGTGTGAGTGTGTGTGTGAGGAAGAGAGGGAAATTGTATTGGGAATGTAAATTGACAAGCGAAAGCGCTCTGCAGGCTGATTCTCCCTATTTGGACGAGACGAGACGAGATAGGAAGTAACGATGAATCCCATTGGTTTAAATGGCATCACGTGACAGATTTGAAGTCATTGAAGCGCGAGGAGAACGAGCTCCGAGTCATGATTTTGAAATGAATGACTCGGAGCTCGTTCTCCTCGCGCTTTAATGACTTCAAATCTGTCACGTGACGCCATTTAAACCAATGGGATTCATCGTTACTTCCTATCTCGTCTCGTCTCGTCCAAATAGGGAGAATCAGACTGCTGGTCATTTGTTTATGTTTGAGTTTTTGACGGAATCTCCCCTTGAAAGACACAGGGCTTAATATGAAAAGAAAACATTGTTATTACCAATGCAAAAAATGGTATACACTTAGGTCAATGGGTTAGTTGAGTTTTATGCCACAGGAACATACTATTTTAGGTGTCGTGTTTATAATCCATCTTTGCACATTACGCAATTTTATTAAAATTACTGTCAAATAACGTGCTTCCTTGTAATGCTTCTGATTTTCTAAGTTTTTTTAAGTAGATTCCATGAATCTACTTATTGCGGAGGGTGCGATGTTGGATTTT
The DNA here is from genome assembly GCA_011764245.1 of Trialeurodes vaporariorum. NCBI lineage: Eukaryota > Metazoa > Arthropoda > Insecta > Hemiptera > Aleyrodidae > Trialeurodes > Trialeurodes vaporariorum. Next base: position 36,061,474 of record VMOF01000002.1, on the reverse strand, counting down.
TCGGGAAATTTTATCAAATGAGCACGTTTCATGGTCCCCTGAGTGAGAAAATACCACTCGTTGAAAATTGTATATATATATATATATATATATATATATTTATATGTATGTTTCAGCCAGTTTTACCGTTTTTATGTACCACGATCCTGTTCGTAATTTTTGGTTTTTGTTCTTGAAATTTTTTCTCAACTATTTGTTGGGTTGATTTCTTGGATGAGTTCGAAGATGGTGTAAATCCGATTGTTAGTTTTCGCGCTATGGGCCGTGTTTGAGTCGTGAAATGTGTTTTTGACGTTTGTTTTTAGGAGTGTTTGTATTGAGCGTTTTTTTTGGGAAAATTTATGTTAACCGTTTTGTTACGCAACTTTTTACTTGAGTCATTTTTTTGTGTTTTGCGTTGTAAGCGAGTTAAAGTGATGTGTTTTTCGGGTTTTTTGGCAGTGTTTTTATATGAAGAAATTGTTTTTTTGGTTCAAAAATTTCAGTATATATCGTGGAGGATGTTTTTAGTTCATATGCTCCATCCCTTAAATTTTCCTTGTGTTTTACGTGTTTTAGGAGCTATTTAGTTTCTTATGGGATTTTACATGTGAAAGACAAGGATAGAGTATTGGTATAATTGCTCGTTCTTTGTTTTACACGTGCACTGTTGCTTAGGTACGTTATTTATTTATTTTCTTGTTTGATCAGCTGCTCTTATTCAGATTTATTCCTCATTAGCGTTACAAAGATTACACATTTTTCTATCTTGGTACTATAATCTTTTTCTCATGGGTATTTTTATTTAAATGTTGAACAGCTGATAAAAAAAAAAAAAAAAAATGAATAATTCAAAGAAAATCATAACATAACCTATTTATTGAAATTTGTGAAAAACTTATATAACCTAGCTTTTATTTCTCACTTGCATTGTAAAGATTACACATTTCTCTATTGGTAATATAATCTTTTTCACAATAATATTTGGATTTTGAGCAGCTGATGAAATAAAAAAAAAATTTAACGAAAATTATAACCTATATGTAAATTTTTGAAAAAATGATGTAACCAAGCATGGAATCTACTTCGTCTTACCGGCCTGCCGGGAGGCATTTTTTGTATCTGAGACGTAATCTACAATACTTTGAGTCCAAGCTGTCCTAAAGCAAATGAATGGGCGGAAGGATTCGTAGCAATAGCTAAAAACATTTTGAAAAAATGTAAGGAAGAAGGGACATATTCTTATCTAGCAGGTTTTCATTAAAAGAACAAGCCCTATGAAAGGTATAGTTCCGTGTACAGAATTGTACCTTGGTAGACAAATTACAACCAGGGATCAAATAATGTTCGGTCCCGAGCGTAACTTACGCACGATCACGTGACCGTGCGTAAGCTCTTTGGTTGGTTGAAACCACACGCAAGATGCACGCAATTCAATGCTCGGGACCTAATATAATTTGGTCCCAGAGGTATTTCTTAGTTGGAGTCCGGATTACAACCACTAATCTATAAATCTGTCGAACACACTATCCCATAAGAATCATGCGGGATCCTTTGGCTTATCGAAAGGAAAAAAGAGAAATAAAATAAAACTAAATTCCTTATAATAGCGAATCTTTCAAATAAAATTATAATTGAGTCTCGAATAAAAGCCGTATAGGCCTTTCAATCTCTCAATCATCTTCAGTGGCAACAGCAGTGAGTTTACGTGAGTCTTAATTTAAATTTCAGTTCTCGTATTCATTTTAATCCAATACATGTCTTGTTCTTTGCAATGTTTTAATTTGGCTCATTAGGCTGATTCAAGTTCTGGTTCTTCAAGGCTACCACCTTTTGGCTCTGGGCGAGACTTCGATACTATCAATAACTGTTCTTCCTGGCAAAGGTGAGTAAACAAATATGTTATCAAGCCTGTATAGGTTAGCATGTTGGTATCAGCTGCCGGGCTGTCACGTATAATTTGGTACCGTTATTTGTTTCGAATTATGATGCTAATTACTGAGATTAAACCTTTCAGTTTCATTTGTCAATCATGATTCTTTGATTACGCATTTAAAAGAGTCCAGAAACATGATGCAGTCGTTTAAGTCAAGTATTGAGCTAAATTGAAAGGGAAGGTATAACAATATGCCATTGGCGTCACCGTGCTTGCGCAAATCTAGTGGCATGATCCCAAGATTTAACAGACTTTATCCAGTAGAAACAACTTTTTCGTCGCACATGCAAGTTTTGAGTACCTATAAGTAAATATGATATTCCACTAAAAGAACTTGTTAAAAGCTGACTACTGCTTATCACACGTACATAGTTCTACATGACCTCCTAATGATGACAAGTGAAATAAACGTTTCGTGTCCTCTCGTCATTTCAGAAAAGTTTGCATCTAGTTTGCGTTCGTTTTATAAAAAAAATTAGAATTTCCCTTCCTGCTGTTAGTAATAACGACGGAAAATACGATACGGTGAAATTATCTCTTCCGCTCAACAACATTGCGCAGGAAATGGGGGACAAATTCAATAAAGTCAATCCCTACACAACTAACCAAATGAAGCTAAATGTAGTCAAGGCAAAAGTTGAAAGTTACGCAGCCCCAAGTCAGTGTAGCATTCAAAAGGCTTAATGAAATATTTTCTAACGGATCTAAAAAAAAAGGCAAACAATTTGATTCGTTTATCTCGGAGCTGAAGAAGCTACCTAGTAAGTAAGATTTCAAATACTTCACGATTCGCTCATTTGTGGTTGAACCATTGTATGCATCAGAAACTCACCCGTGCGTAAATATCGATATAAAATAGAAGATTTATCTCTTGATAATGTTATCTTTCATTGTCCATCGACAGGAATGAGTCAAGTCTAATTGTAAGCGGTACAGATGAATAACAGCCATACCTCTTCAATTAATCCTATGAACTGGATGCCTCAGAAACATTTTGAGTGTAAGCCTACGTCAAGCATGAAAGAATCATCGTCGTTTTATCCGAAGCGAACAACTTCATATTATAAAGTGCATATTATATAGTTCCTTATATAGTGCTAAACAAGCGTCTTCATTTCATTCCAGCAACAGACGGAGGTTCGTCCGACTGTAGTGAAGGTCTTAATTTAATAATGACCAGAATAATGATACTGGCAATTAAGCTCATTTAGATGGAGTTGAAGCAAAGTCTCTTGATCATTAAATGAAATTCAAGGTAATGAAGAGAGGATATCAAAAATGTTAGTGGAAAATTCTCTTGTATTAGAATAGGGGCTTGTATTAGATTAGTTTAGGGGCTTGAGTCAATGTCGTTCCTCTTGAAGTTAACAAATTAGACATTGCGGTACTGTTACAATCTACACGTATAAAAATACAATTATTCGGTGGCCGAATGATTAAACAAATGGATGGTACAAGTCAAGCGGTTTTAAGGTGTCGAGTGATCAGGAAACAGATTATATTTTAAAATTGTTAAATATGCAACTTGGCCTATTTCGGGTATCCACGCTTGAGCCAAGCTAATCCTAGCAAAAAGAGTTGAAGCAACTGGTTCAAACCATGTAGAAGATGAAAAAAGAAAGGATACCGCACACACCTTATGGAAAATAACCCATGTCAGAATTGGATGAAAAGGGTTTCATTTCTTCGTCTTGTCGTCCAGATCAAACATTCTCGCGTGCTCGAAGAGATCCCACGTATTTTTGGTATATTTGAGCTTAAATGATGCGCAGCTATATTTACGCCGAATGAGCTTGCAAAATGCGAATGCACTCAAGCGTGACCTTGCTTTCAGGTGAGCGGCCCGTGGCCGACTGACTCTCGCTGATACATTCCACTCACTGCATCCGGTGTTGACGTCTACTATCTCTCCCTACAAACGGACACAAATGCGGCCTTTTTATAAAACCCACTGACACTGGCTAATGTGTGTAGAGAATTGGCCTCTACTTCTGATTAAGTAAGTGGAGAAAGAGGAAATAGAGTAATCAGCCAGCGTATCAGTCGAACACTGGCTTCTTACCTAACAGCAGGATAATAACCATCGACCACTAGGTGTATCCGACGAATACAGCCTGCACTGACTTTCAGCCCGATTCCCTCAAAAGCGACAAATGAGATCTCTGTGGGCTCGTGAGAACTTTCGGTGAGGAAAACGAGAATCTAAATTCAGATACATTTGATCAAGTTTAACTGGAGATATTTATCCCTAAGGCTTGTGCGGTGTTCTTCCATTAAATCCAATGCTGAATTCCACCAAGATTAAGATGAACTGAAGGAAATTTGTAAGGGATAGCGAGAAAAGAAGGTACTCATATCCTGCTTACATACATAAACTCGATAGACGAACAGAGAAATTCAACAAAAATTGTATAAATCTTACAAAGATGAAATTGTGCAGCATTTTTTGGTCTGCACGAATTACGTTACGAAACTACTCTTTTTTTTTTTTTTTTTTTTTTTTTTTTTTTTTTTTTTTTTTTTTTTTTTTTTTTTTTTTTTTTTTTTTTAAGGAAACGCTCTTCTACAACGTAATCGAAACTAGGTTTGAACATTTTTTCAATTGAAACCCGGATACATCTAATCTGTGTTTGTGAGGTACGTAGAAAATTCATGCCTCGAAAGATTAAGAGACGGCCTCCTACTTACAGGTGAACGGGGAAGATCTCTGAACTCCAGAAATGATTAATAGGGAAGAGACAACGAGCAAAACGGGCCAAGAGCGCCACTGAGGGTGCTCTGAGAGCTAAGAACCACAAAACGAAGTAGTTTCGCCAGGCCACAAAACAAAGCAAGGTCAATAATAAAAGGGTCATCAAAAAGGACGAGGACCCCTGAGGAGGGGCCACAAAATATTCAACTGACAATTTGGCGCAACTAACGCTGACGCACGTCTCAACGCAGAAAGTACGGAAGATGTAACAGATTTTTTCACTGCTTAGCCTCAAAAGAGATGTGTTAAAATTAGACACTATCCTATAAAAGGCAAACTTCTTCAATAGAGCAGAACTCCCGAAGGCTGTATACTCGCTGACGAACACGAAAGCACCAAGACCCAACGGAATTCTTGGAGAAATACTTAAAAACTGGTAAAAAACAGATGGGGCGAAACATGATGATCGACGCGTACTATTTATTCCTGAGGGCGGAGACTTTCCCGGTTCAATAGAAAACAGTTAGATATTCATCCTCATTATTGAAGAGACCCAGTAGTTCTATTGTCACCTTCCAGGTCAATGTGCGTGTTAGAGGAGTACGAGAAGCAAATACTTTGCTGTCATATGTCTCACATGTCTGCTGCCTGTGGCAGCACTTGTCATCGACCTATGCTGGTCGCGGGTTGTCGTCAACAGCTTCATTCTTATATCGTGTGTTATCTTCATCCGTCATGGCTACTATCATTCCTTAATCATTCATTCTCCTAATCAATTCCAATCTCTTATTAAGTGTCTTCCGACCTTATAACAGCAGCAAGCCACGAAGAAAGCAGGAGCCCCATCAAACGTGCAGTTTGGGTTTTGCAAAGGTTATTCCACCTTCAACGCTATCAAGAAAGCCATGAGCAAAATTATAAGTGCCTATATGGGCGTTTTGGCCTCATGAAAAGTGACTAACGGTTATTCTAGGCGTAAGAAACGCATTTTATTCCACAAGATAGAACGACATGTTAGCGACTTGAGGAAGAACAATCAAGATACCGAAATTCTTGACGAAAGTTATTAGAAGCTACGTGGGGAACCTGATCTTTAATCTATGAAACGGAGGAGGGGAAAGAATTACCAGGAGTACTAACAAAAGGATCAAGTCTGGGCCGAAATCCTTAGAATTCTCAGTCTGACGACTGTTTCGGTTAAAAAATAAGGGGAATTCCACCAAATCAGAAATTTGAGGCTTCATTGGTGCCTCAAACCATCGAATCTAGCCAATTCTGCCACTAAAACCCAAAAATTTTGATTGGGCAAAATTCATCATAATTTTTTATTTCATGGTAACATGTGGCACATTAGTCGAAAGGCCTTAATCTGTTATTTTAGAATCTATTAATTGTTTTGAGAGATTCTCATCAGAGTGGTCACAACGGTTGATCCACTTTTCCCCAAAAAGCCCACGTGTTTGAATAAATGTGGTGTGCGAAAAAATTAATTACAGCAAAAATATTGACACTTTTCTTAACTTTAGGGTTACGAACTTTTCTTTTCTATACCTTCATTTGGAACATTTCTGAGAAAACTTTAAAAGTGTGTTTGAATCCCTCAAATACGCCCCAAAGGACAGCCGAGGGCTTTTGAAATGATCAAAAAAAAGTTTCAAAAGATAAATAAATTAGATCAGGTGCTGTAAGTTTGTTTTGAAAGGTCAAGATACAAGTCAAAGATGAGCGACAGTCTGGGGATCAAATGATGTAGAAACGGAATAGTAAGAATTATTGATCCTCAGTGTCACTCATCTTTGACTTGCATCTTGACCTTTCAAAACAAACCGACAACATCTGATCTGATTTATTTATCTTTCTAAACTTTTTCCTCTTCCTTTCATTCGAGCTTTTCAAATAATCCGACAGTGCCTGATCCGATTTATTAATCTTTTTACATCATTAAAAACAATGTTTTATTCTCACTTTCATACCTCGGCAACTCTTATGGAGCTAGAAACACGGTCACTAACATGAGTACATCACACTGACTCGCCTCTGTGTTTTCCAGTTAACGGCTACGAGTGTGTGTCATCTATGTGGGGATGTGTACGTGGCTACGCTAGCGTTCGGAGCGTTGAGTTGTTGTAGTTTGATACGGAGACCGCTTCGCATATGATTTTATCTGGTTCCGGCATGGCTTTGAGTCATTTTATCGTTTTATTCATAGTTGAGACTGGTGGCGTCTTCGTGAGCCGGCCGACTTCGTGATAGCTCCCTCTCATTCATACTACTTCTCCCTCTCTCTTTCATACTACTTCTCTTTCTCTTTCTACATCCCTTCTGCGACTGTCTCCTGCGTATTCGACTCAATTTGGCGGTTCGGCCGATTCCTTGATATCTCCTTCTCGTTTGTTCTTGTTTTTTCTCTGCCCTCTCTCTCTATTTTTCTTTAGCGTTTTGTTTCATTCCCTTTTCTTCTCTCTTACTTCCGTTTTTATATCTTCTTCTCGTTCTTTTCCTTTTTTCTTTTTCCTCTCTTTCTCTTTCTCCCTTTCTTTCTCACTCTCTTTCATTAAGGAGCTGTAAACCTTATTTCAACTCGGTTTATTTGTGTAGTCCCCCCCTCCACACCCGAAAACGGGGTTGCCCCCGCCGAACTTTTGAACGAGTTCAGTTAAAATGTTGCTGTTTGAGTTAATCTTCATTACTTTGGATGACAATTTTTTTGGGGAATTCACCCCCCCCCCCCCCCCCCCAGGCCCCATCCCCGTTTAACTTTTGAACGAGTTGAGGTAAAAAGTTGCTGTTTGGATTAATCTTCATTATTTTGGATGACAATTTTTTTTGGAGAGTTCAAACACCCCCCCCCCCCCCCCCCCAAATGCCTCACTCCCATCTAACTTTTGAACGAGTTTAGATAAAAATTTGCAGTTTTGACCAATATTCATTATTTCGATTGATGTTACTTTTTAATGTCTAACACCCCCCCCCCCCCACCCAAAAACGGGGGCCGGCCTCACTTTTGAACGAGTTCAGATAAAATTTTGCTGTTTGAGTTAATCTTCATTACTTTGGATGACAATTTTTTTTTGGGAGTTCACCCCCCCCCCCCCCCCCCCCCCAGGCCCCATCCCCGTTTAACTTTTGAACGAGTTGAGGTAAAAAGTTGCTGTTTGGATTAATCTTCATTATTTTGGAAGACAATTTTTTTTTGGGAGTTCAAACACACCCCCTCCCTCCCAAGTGCCTCACTCCCATCTAACTTTTGAACGAGTTTGGATAACAATTTGCAGTTTTGACCAATATTCATTATTTCGATTGATGTTATTTTTTAATGTCTAAACCCCCCCCCCCCCCCCCCCCCCTCCCCAACCCAAAAACGGGGGTGCCCCGGCCTCACTTTTGCACGAGTTCAGATGAAATTTTGCTGTTTGGGTTAATTTTTTATTATTTTGGTTAATAATTTTTTGGGAGGGGGAGTCCAACCCCCCCCCCCCCCCCCCCCCCCCCCACGCCCCATCCCCGTTTAACTTTTTAACGAGTTGAGGTAAAAAGTTGCTGTTTGGATTAATCTTCATTATTTTGGAAGACAATTTTTTTTGGGGAGTTCAAACACCCCCCCTCCCAAGTGCCTCACTCCCATCTAACTTTTGAACGAGTTTAGATAAAAATTTGCAGTTTTGACCAATATTCATTATTTCGATTGATGTTATTTTTTAATGTCTAACCCCCCCCCCCCCTCCCCAACCCAAAAACGGGGGTGCCCCGGCCTCACTTTTGAACGAGTTCAGATAAAATTTTGCTGTTTGGGTTAATCTTCATTATTTTGGTTAATAATTTTTTTTGGGGGGGGGAGTCCACCCCCCCCCCCCCCCCCCCCGTGTAACTTAGACCACTTTGGGTTCTCTACGTTGAATAGGACTTACGAGGTGTTTTTGTGAAATATTGGCAAGTTCATAATTCAACAAGCATATGCATTCAAATGACCAGAGAAAGATAGGAGAGATTGGGAGATGAGGATATGGGGGGGGGAGGTGGAGGAGTAGGACGAGGGGGAGGGGAGAGGGGTGGATTCGCGAGCATCTTTGAACTTTTGAGGCCCTTTCGGAGGATATGACTGTGATACGTTAATAAACACCCTCCTTCTTACAGAATTTCAAAGATGATGGAAGCGGCTCAGATGTGACCTCCCCTTGAAGAAATATGTTTCTCTGAGAGGTAGATAGACCTTAGTGGTATATCCTTTAACAAATTCCATTGTGTGGAGGAATCAGGGTTTCCATGTGAACCGCCGCGGTCTGGGTTTTTAACAACGTGTTAATACCAGAGTGTTTGAAATCGCAGCTTGTTTTTTTTTTTTTTTTTTTCAATTTTTGGAGCGACAGCACCTAATGAGAAAGTTTTTTCACAATTTTTTGTTTTTACTTTTTGCTTGTATGTTTGTTTGCTTAATCAATTTTTTGTCATATTTTTATATTATGAAGTTTCGGTTTTTACTTTCATTTTATTAGATCATAATCTATTTGTCTAGTCTGGGAATTATAATTTTTTTAAAATTTTTTAAGCCTCTGATTAATTTCATTGTTGTGATGATCGCGTCGGGAAAAATTATCAAATAATGTCACAAGAGAATATTTTCTGCATTGTTACTGTATTACTGGTTGCGAGATCGCATTAAGTTAAGATGGGGATTCGGTTTCACAGACGTTATATGTAGAAGAATGGTGAGGGATGCGCGCATTTGGACGGCTCACTTCTATCACTTATCAATCTGCCAAAAGTTGAAAGGACGGAGAATGAGCGAAGCGAGAAGTGGGGATGGGGAACGGGGAAGGATGGTCGGTGAGTGAGCGAAGCGAGGAGTGGGGATAGATAGTTGGAGTGGGGATGGACAGTCGGAGTGGGGAAAAGATTTCGTCCGTGCCGAGCGACATCCTGCTCCGTGCGGCGAACTACCGACTGCCGACTGAGCACGACAAATACTGATGAGGCGTGAAACGAAAACCACAATAACTTTAAAATTAATGATCCAAATTCTCCCAAATTTTTGGCAGTCAATTCTTAGGCGGTGACAAAGGTTTCTGCAAAGTTTCGTGAAAATCGATCAATGACAAAGGTTTCTGCAAAGTTTCGTGAAAATCAATCAATATTTACTGCCACTTTTCGACTGCACAACCGAGAGCGTCGAGCGTCACATACATACGGACAGCGACGATAGTATCCAGTGCTTTGCCAGGCGGCAGCACCTTAAAACGACGAATTTCGAATCGATTCTCTTTTCGACACTAATCTTTCAAAACTTTTTAACCAGCCGTATGCGAGAAAAATGCTTGCTTCGGGTGGTCTGGGACACTCTGTTTAGGTGAAGGATTGCAGTCGTTCTCGCAGTCGTTCAAAGAGGAGGTGCAGTACGGATAGCCTGTTTTTTCTGAACACACTTGTTTTATCAGGACGAATTATCGTTGATATCTAACAAGGAGAGGATACGAGTTGTGGGTCATGAGGATGTCGGTCAAGAAAAACCCTTGATCCACAAGAGGAAATCTATTGGAACTGCAAGATGTGACAGCTCTCGTGAGGTTATGTGAAAACTGTTTCGAGGAGTGGACATAAATCAATAATGTGCGTTATCGCTTCGATTTTTAGGACGGTCGATACCTCTTATCCTTGAAGGACTTTTGGTATTTTCAAGTAATATGCCACCGCATATTTTTCATCATCTATAGTAAACAAGTATATAAACAAAGAAGGGAATGGAAATAAATCCAAATTGTGGGGGCTTACAATAAGAAATGTATGCGTATAGAAGGTATTATGTGTACGCTTCCGCTCTTGTATCAAGCTATGTTGCAAAAGTTACATGAAGGGTATACAGGCATCAGTGTTGGGATTCGGCCGCTCATTTGTTTGCAGGTTGAAGTTATAACTCGACATTGCATGTGTAGCCAGATCGTGCTAGATATAATTTCATCGCCGACAAACTCTTGAAGAAACTTCCGAGACACTATTGACTATATCGAGTTATGGCATGGGAGCGTACCCATTTTGACTTGGCCCGTTTTTCTGGATTGCGTATTCTTAAGCATTGTGATAAACACTCAAAAAGGCCATCTTTTTTTGGCGTTGGAATTGGACAACCAGAGGACTTCCCTTTCGGTAGAATTCTAAGTATCTTTTAAATTGCGAGGAGTTATGACAGATGTTTGAGACTCATATTTACAAGTACAAGAGATGAACGGGTTTTCATGTTAGCACAATACAATAAGCTTTCTATAGACACCTCGTATATCTAGGAGCATTCATGGGAAACCTCCGAAGTTTCGGTTTTCTTAGCACAGAAGAAACTCTGCTCTAAACAACAGGCAAAATTTCCACAATTTTGATCCAGAGAGGAGAGACACATCCGGAGGAAGATTTGCATCCTCAAAGCGAGAACGACCATTTCTGATAAGAATTGCAAAAAGTCTCCAGAAATTATCCGTTAACAATCCAACAATGATCAAACTATATTAGTTTGTACTTAATCGGCTTTGATTCAGAAATGAACAAGTGAAATCGTGTTTCACAACGATTTATCGGTCTGAAATGTAGTTCAATGTCAACAGGTGGAACAGCTAGTAGCGGCTGATAAAGCTACGCGTATGAAAGAACAGGGGCACAACGTATTTCAGCAATTCGTTAAACTATGGATAGATTCAGATATCTATTACACTCTGAGAACATCACTGGATCCCCAAATCCCAAATCACATACTCAACCTTTTCAAAAACTCCATCCATCCTCGCAAGTAACACCAAAAGTCCATGTATATTAACCTCCACTTGCTGAGTGGAAGACGTCGCAATGCTGTCACACCACTAATTTGAAGTTCTGCAAAACCAATGCCATTACTCATAATTTCGCCAAATACATTTTTTATCGTTTCACTGCAAACTTCAAAATTTCGCATTTGTATTGGGAACGCATTGGTTGCTTTTTTTAAAGTTGAGCTCGACTGATAGATTGGGTGATCATAAAAGAGAGCGAGAAAGAAAGATACGTTGGAAGCGTGAGCAGAGTTTGAACACATGTGATAAACTGCTTGCTGTCTGAGAAGGTGCGTCACGCAATCTTGGTGAGCTTCCTTCTGGATGGATATATCCAGTGGCTTTGTTGCTTATCTTCGGAATCGATCGCTTACCAAAACCACCAGGCCTGACAAGCCGCATCGCCAAAATATGTTTGTAAAAATCTCTTGCTGTTTGTGTGGATAAGCTTGATTGTCTGACTATCCAACGAAAAAGGAGCTGAACCGCTTTAGAGAATTGTCATGGGTAAGGAGACGGGTGGGAGCAAGACAGCGTCGTTCATTCTGTCATTTAGATGTGTTAGTCAGTTATTGAGGTATTTTTTTTCATAGCGTTAAAATTTCATTTCTTCTACTGATTCAACGAGTACTTTGAAAGTTCTAGCGGAAAGAGCCTTAACATTTCGAGGGAAAAACTAGTTTTGCCAAGTTCCTGTGATAAAAACAGCTGCTGGTCTCCAATTTTCAGAGGGTCAGCACTAAAGTGTATCAAATGTGACGTGGTTTAGTCGCATAGGCAGAGGTCAGTCCCACCAGCACTGCTCTGGCATATTCCTGAGAATACTGCACATACCTCTCTTTAACTACATTTTTGCGGATGGTTGTAACTAGAGTGTGAAAAAGTTTCAAAATGGTGGCATACTAATCTTGAGAGTACAGATTTGGAAACAGTTTCAGATAATAAAACTCTCAAGAGCTATGAAATCTGAACCGCGACGTCTCGATATGTTACGTTTTATCAAATTTTTACAGTTATCGAGGCCTTCCAATCTAATATTTATCATTATCAAGACAACAAGTACACAAAAAATCAAACCGACAAACAGACCTCTCTTCGGCTCGCTAAAAAGAATTCATTCATGGCTTGGCTAGCTATGATGTCCGTGGTGTTCCAAAAAATCTGAAGCTGATAAATGTTCTATTTTTATTTTTGGGCTGTCAAGGCTGTCGAGGCTTTCAGGTCTAGAATCAATTTTTCGCGAATCAGTTCGAATTCGCTCTTATCAAAAGTAACGCCTACCCCCCAAACTATTTTAAATTAGAGATAAAGTGATGCGGTTTCAACCATCCTTACTTATATCGGAGGTGCTATCGGAAGGGGCTGCTTTCAATGACCCTCCACCCCGATGGATAGGGGTCATTTGTGTCAAAGCCGTCTTTGTACAGACAATTTGCTTTCTTGGAGTATTATCGACTCTTAGTTTTTGCAATTCCGATTTCTCAGTGGAGTAATGATATTTTATAAATGGGTCCATATCGAACTTTGGCCTTAGATAAATCAAAAGAGAAAATCGATATAGAGCTGTAGTTTGCGCCAAAAGTCTTAGAATTTAATGCCCTTTCAAAGGATGTACCACAAGATAGGGGGTGCCAGAAGAGAAAATTAAGTTGACTCCCGTCCCCCCTCCCTATACCCCTGGGGTCATCGAAAGTAGCCCCCTCCGATAGCGCCTTCGGTATGAAGAAGAACAGTCTAAACCGCATCCTTTTATCTCAATAAAAAAAAAAAAAAAAAAAAAAAAAAAAAAAAAAGTGAAGATGAGGGGGGCTGGGAGTTACTTTTGAGCAATCCTGTATGAGAAATTGTCACAGTAAAATCTTCGGGTTCGACAATTAATGGTTATTAATTGAATGTATAAAATGGGCAGGGGGCGGGAGGACTAAAGTCTTTTTAAACTCAATAGTCTGATTCGTCAGTCTGGGGTACATCTAATCGATTCACTATGAGAGCTTGTGTTGTAGTAAATCATTAGTATTATGGTCGAGTAGTAAAATAAATCTGAACTAAGGGTTGGTCGTTTTAACGCAATTTAACAAAAAAGGACCCCTTTTCGATCTGCTAACCTAACCTAATCGGAAATCTTTTGACTGTGGGTCTCTTGCGAGAACGTATAGCTTATTGGTAGTTCTAGATTTCCGAGGTGGCCGGCGCTTTCAGGAGTTGTCATTTCTTGATCGATATTTACTCGAACAATAATCCAATAACAATTAATGTTCAGCGTGAGAAAAGTTTGTAGATAAAAATATAAAAAAGCACAATGATAGGAAAGCAAGAGGTTCAGAATTTGAACACGTCTTAGGCATGCAAAATAGAGCATTTAGAAGGTGAAAAATGAAAGAGCGCTTTGTACAGAAGATAAGTATGTAACAAATTGCATGAAATAAAATGAAAGGTTTGAACAATAAATAAGGAAAAAAATTACTTACCTGTGTTCATTTCAAGAAAAATCGTAAATATAGAAAATCGTAAATGTTAGAGTTTAAATAATTACATATAACACATAAAAATGTTAACGGACCAAAAATCGCTAAATGTAAATCTAAGTTGGACCATTATATTCTAGGCTTATTGCAAGCGTTTAACACGTAAATAACTGAATAATTACATTAAAACTGAGTCCTTATTTTATATTTATAGATCTAAATAAATAGTTGAGCAACATATCTTATAATATAAATATGACTTAATGCTCATAGAAAGTTTGTAAAATAATTAGATATTTATTAAATTTTTCATTGATATTTCCTAAATTAATTTATTGTATTACTATTTTAAACTAAAATATTATTCAATTAAAAAATAATATTGAAATTACAGGAAAGAATAAATATTTCAACAAGAAACTATTAAACGAATAATAATAAATCAATGGCACCATTTTAAATAATAAGACAAGGAGGTGAAAACTCAAGAGATACAACGAAAAATCAGAAAATAAAGAGTGAAAATAAAGAGTGAATATAAATATGATAAAATGCGCAAAAAAAGATTATAAGATAATAAAATATTTAATTATTTGTAAATATTTACTGAATTAATTTATTATATTACGATTATTATACTAAATATATTATTCAAATAATCAATATTAATAAAGTTATAGGAAAGAATACATATTTCAACGAGAAACTATTGAGTACATAGTTAATGAAATTATTATGAATAATAAACCAATGTTAAAACTTCAAGAGATGCAACAAAGAATCAGAAAATAAATAGTGAATAAAAATATGCGCATAGAAAGATTATAAGATAATAAAATATTGATTAAATATTTTGTTAATATTTACCAAGTTAATGTATTGTATTAAGATTATTAAATTAAAATATATTATTGAATTTAAAAATAATATTAAAGTCGTAGGAAAGAATACACAACGAGAAACTTTTAAATTCATAATAATAAATTAATTCAATCATTTTAAATAATAAAGCAATGATAAAAACTCATGAGATGCAACGAAATATCAGAAAATAAATAGTGAATAAATAATAAATAAAGTAATCAAAAAAAAAAATCTTACATTAATCAATCAATGTTAATGAATTAAGGAACAAATACACAACAAACTGAAAAATTCAATGAGTAAATTGATAAATTTACAACCAATAAAAAAATAAAAAAAAATTTAAAAAATTATGTTCAGAACATAACGAATGATAGAGCGAAGAATGTTTGTTTGTAATTAATTGTAAATGAGAGTTAATTTATTAATAATTTTATCGATTCGTTTTTAGGTACGAAGAAAATGTGAATAGATGATTAATCACAACACAACGCGAATATTGAACACCACTCGCTGACATTCGAAAGTGTTAGAAAACACAACAACACTGAAAATATGATCAAAATGCAAATTGAAACACAAATCAAAAATAAAACCACTGGGTAGATACGTTTAGCAAATGTGTAACACCGTAACGCACTGAAATCATCGAACTGAAACTTATCGAAATAATCATTTGAGATAAAGACGAATAAATAAATATATAAAAAATTAGTAAACAAATACATCAATTCACATTACGCTAATTACAATAAACTTATGAATCACAGATAATGTAATTATGAAAGTGAGGTAGCAGAAAATTAAATGACATTTAATTCGATATTCTTAAGTTTTTGGAGTTAAAAGGAATGACAAACCAAAGTATGATACGTCTATAAACGAGTCACTGAATAAAGAAGAGACAATGTATAAATTTTAGTTATTGTACATCATCCAGAAAATTTGGGACATAATTAAAAATTATTTAAAAATTGGCCAATTGAGTAAAACGAGTAACTTTTAAGAATAATTACTTTCAATCAGAATTACACACTCATATGAAAGAAATCTGTTTTACGGCTGTTACAACAAAAGGGTGAAACGATCATTTAAATTTTAAGATAAAGTAAAACGACTTACAAAATTAAAGACAACTATCTCTAAGTAAGATTTTTAATTTTTATAAATAGTGTAAAAATATTTTTGATTATTTGCTCTTTGGTCAATGAAAAAATTATTATTTTCACAATTGACAGTAAAAAAGAAAAAGAAAAAAAAAAAAAAAAAAAGTTTGAGAACATAGAAGGTAAAATTAAAGACGCTAGGCATAAGACGTAATAATACAATTAAAAATATAAAATCACGTATAATAGGACGTAATGATACTAACCAAACGAACAACCTTCATTTTGTCTTTTTTACATTCACTATCATCATCTTCATTACACTTGCACATAATATCCAAACTACATAAAGCTACTACTAAAACTGGCAAAACTGGCACTGACACAACGCGAGTAACGAACGACACGGAGAATTTCCCATAACTGAGCTCGCGCGTGTAGCGACCTCGTTTTTATGTACTCTCGCTTCGGGCCCCTGCCCTTCCTCGCCACGCCATCGTCCCACCCCACGCAGAAGCGCTTAACGACGCTTTCATAATCCACTGCGATGCGTCATAGCAGCTGCCGCGTTTGTCCGTCGCGTCTCCTGTCTGAAGGGGGGCACCTCAATCCCCAATCCAACGCAAGTCTCGCGTTGGAAGAGCCGAAGCCGAGGAGGGGAGCCAAAGAGCGAGTCTTGTTTCTTTGACCTTGGCTGGTGCAGCTGCGCGGTAAGGCTTGAGTTGAGTCGCCTCTAACAATAAATTTAACTTCCTCTCAGTTCTTGGTTCTTGGTGTGGCTCGCGTCTCACATTCCGCTTTATCAATTCCATGGTTGCGAAATCACCTTCTTCATCTCTCTGCTTCTTTGTTCGGCGGACTCTCCTCGTCTCCTGATTCTGCTTTGCCGCCCATTCGCTCTGCTGGAAAATGGAAATGAGTGATGCAGATTGGATTCGATTGAGTGACTGAATGAGAATCCTTTGTCACTTGGATGATGGGATGTTAAATCGATGTTTGATAGTCTTGCCCAAAAATTTATCGGCAGTCACTTTTTTTTTTCTAACTATTTTCATTATTATATTTATTGACGTTACATTCTGTTGCATTCTATTTTTTCCATTTTTTTTTCTGTTTCTGCGATTTCAATTCAATAAAAAATCAGAAGAAAAAATAACAGATCATTTTATAAACTGAAAAAATCTTCAGGCAGCACCTGCACGCACAGAGTCGATACAATCCCAGGGAAAAGCCTGAAAATCTAATCATTGGAGGTTCACAGTTAGGTCTATTTTCATCATTTTCGTAAGCGTTGGTTTTATTTCGAAAAAACGTCCCGATTAATTTTACAGCAACTCTCTGAATTGGCGCAATACGCACAGGGTGGCACAGGGTGTAACAAAACTCCCCCCCCCCCCCCCCCCCCCACATGGCTTACTTCACAACTAGTTGACACAAAAGTTGCGGTTTCCACCAATCTATATAATTTGAGGTAAGGCATTTTTGTGGAAGTCTCATCCGCCCCCCCCCCCCACCACCTCGCCCAACGGCTAACTTTACAACGAGTTAAGACAAAGAGTTGCGGTTTCCACCATTCCATTATAGCCTGGGGTACGGAATTTTTTTTCGGGGTCGGACATCCCCCCCCCCCCCCCAACGGCTAACTCTATAACGAGTTAAGAAAAAAAATAAGTTTTCCGCCAATCCACATAACTTGGGGAAATACTTTTTTTGTAGAGGTCCAACCCCCCCCCCCCCCCCCCCCCCCCCCCCTTACACTCAACGGCTAACTTTATGACGGGTTAAGACAAAAATTTGCCGTTTTCACCAATCTATATAGCTAAGGGTACGGACTTTTTTAGGGGTCTGTCAACCTCCCCCCTCCCCCCCCCCCCCCCCAACGGCTAACTTTATAAAGACAAAAATTGCGGTTTCCACCAATCTACATAACTCAGGGATATACATTTTTTTTAGAGGTCCACCCCCCCCCCTCCAACGATCAACCTAACTTTATAACGAGTCAAGAGAAAAAGTTGCGGTTTTCGCCAATCTGTAAAATTTAGGGTGAGGAATATTTTTGGAGATCCGACCCCCACCCCCCCTCCCCCAACAATTATCAACGGCTAACTTTATAACGAGTCAAGAGAAAAAGTTGCGGTTTTCGCCAATCTATAAAATTTAGGGTGAGGAATATTTTGGGAGATCCGACCCCCCCTTCCCCCCACCACCACCTCGCCCAACGGCTAACTTTACAACGAGTTGAGACAAAGAGTGCGGTTTCCACCATTCTATTATAGCCTGGGGTACGGGATTTTTTTTTTCGGGGTCGGACCCCCCCCCCCCCCCCCCCCTCCAACGGCCTTCTCTATAACGAGTTAAGAAAAAAAATTGCGGTTTCCACCATTCTGATGACTTTTTTTTTTTTGCTCATCATTATAATTTTAGAGCCATAAAGCCGGCTTGAAGGGGGCAAAAATCTGATGACCCTTTTTTTTTTTTTTTTACTTTCGCAATATACTTCGTTTCCGTTTTTGAGCCTGACTTCAAATCCTTGGGGGGGCGCCCCCCCCCTGACGCTACTGCACTTTGCACCCCTCGTTCAGCGTACAGGGGGCTAAGAGGGAATGACCAAATTTACATTTCCGCTCTAAAAATATCCACAAATTTATCAAGTCCAATTTTTTTTTACCAAAAAAAAAAGGCCAAATTAAAAAAAAAAAGAATCGCAATAGGCTTTAAATGTCCAAAGAAAAAACGAACAACGGCAAAAAGGTCCTTAAATTATTAGGTACAAATATTAAAACCAAGCAGCATACGGTAGGTCGCAAATATACGCATGAATTAAAGGAAGTAAAGGCTATCAAAAGAATAAAATGTGTCTAGAAGTAGGTTATAAGTCCAAGGGTGAAGTTAACAGCGAAGTCAATGTTATAAAAACTCATTAGTCTGTTATTATAAACCTGTCTGTTGTCTATTATCAATGTTATCACAAATCTGTTATCACATTCTGTTCATGCTACAGCTGTATGGATTCATAGTAGACATTTTTGATGAACATTGTTTGAGGTGTTTGTTGGTGACAAAGAAATTCAAATGTCTTGGACATTTATGTATCAAGATTTTTTTTTTTTTCATTGGGCTTTTAATTAATTTGTGAACATTTTAAGTTTGGATATTTATTTTTTGACAATATTTTTAATCGGCCTTGGCGCAAGTCTAAAGGTCTCATCATTAGCTACTAAGTTATATGTCCCAATTACCGCCACCCTGAAGAAAAAATTTCCGTAAAATACCTGTAAAAATGTTAATTTTTTTCAAATCCAGGATCTGTTTGCACTAGGACCTCTCAAAAACATTCTAGTTTTATGAAATAAATAAAAAGTTGGCTTAATCAATCAGGGGAAAAAATTATTAATAAAACTCGAAAAAATGGTCCATGTCCCAATTACTGTCATGCCAAAAGTGGCTTTGTCCCAATCACCGCCATGCCGCGGCCGGCCGGTTGTCCCAATTACCGCCATGCATATTTACAAACTACTATAGTGTTTATTGTCAGGAAATGATGAAATTATAATAATTTAAGACGCAGAAAGTGAAGATAACAAATATTTAATAAGTAACTACTAGTTACAAAGAAAATTGAGTAATTTTGAGTTAAGTATTTTCTAGAATTTGTAGATTCCAGTCATTTATCGATCTACAGGGTGTGTGGAAAGTCTCCCTCCCCCCCCCTCTGTGTAACTTTTGAACGGTTGAAGATAAAAAATCGAAACACGGGGATGTTTATAACTTAATACTACTTTTTGGCGTATACAAAATTTCCGGGGGGCACCCCTAAGGGGGGGGGGTTCGCCCGCTAACTCAACATTTTCAAATGGCAACCCCTATCTTGTGATATCTAGTTTTAAAGGGCATAAATTTCTGAGACTTTTGGAGCAAACCGGAGGTCGATATCGTTTTTTGTCTTCGATATATCGATAGTCAAAGTACGATTTCTTCCCATTTTCAAAAAATCAGAACTCCCATTTGAAAAGTCGGAATTTAGCAAACTAAGAGTTAAAAAAACTTTAAAAAGCAAGTCCTTTCCAGAAAAAAATACGGGTTTGACATTAATCTAGTCAAAGTTTGGTTTTAGAGCCCCCAAATTATTTAAAAAAATGAAACCCCCAGGGAGGCTATCTCCAAAATTCCGAGCCACGACCCCTATCGAGTGATACATCGCTTGAAAGGACACCCGCAGGTCGATATCGTTTTTTGGGTTTTTGATATATCGAAATTTAATAATGGAATGCTGAAACCCACTAAGGTAAACGCACCAGTGAATGGCACTGTACCAGTGATTGGCAGTCTCTAATAATTTAGTGATTATATTGACCTCTGTTAATGATTTCTTGAATTAAAAAAATGTAGGTTCAACAGCTGAATCATAGGTAAAACCACAGACATTCATAATGGTGGAAGGATAAAAAAAGAAGGGGAAAAAAAAATAGTGAACACAAGCACCTCAGACAGTGTGCCAAAATGAGGATTTCTTATCAAAATCGTAAGGGCAAGTACCTCGTGTCTTAAGCTTTTTTTTGCTTTAAATTCAAAATAATGATGAAAATTCAAGTTTTATCAGGTTCTAGACATAATTCTGCATCTTTCTGTGAAATTTCAGTCAAAAATTTTAATTTTTAGAGTGACAAATTACTGTGCCCAGGACTGGTACAGCAAAACTTGGCCTTAACCAGTGATTGGCAGTGATTTGTAGTCACTGCCAATTACTTGCACATCATGTTCCAATGATTGGCACCAAGTAATTTTAGGTTAGAAAACTGATAATATTGGAAGGCAAAAGAAGATAAATTAAGTTCTAAGAGGGGAAAAGGGAGGAATGTAACACTGCAGACAACACTCATATTCAGGGGCGCCATTTCAGATTTTCCTTGGGGGGGGGGGCGAGGGGCCTCCAAAAATGTGGATGACCATTTTTTTTTTTTTTTTTTTTTTTTTTTGGCCGTGAATCTTAAACAAATATTTTTATCTCTCTGACTTGATTAGGGGGGAGGCCCGGCAGGCCCTCCAAAAATTTGGATGACTTTTTTTTTTTTTTTTTTTTTTTTTTTTTTTTTTTTTTTTTTTCCGTGCATTCTGCACGGCAAAAAAATCTCTGCCTTGATTTTTCGGCCACATTGAAAATCCTTGAGGGGGGGGGGGCAATTGGGTGGTTCCGTGGCCCCCCGAAGGCGGAGGGAGGGTCCGAGAACGGCCGAGAGTACAGGCGATCGATATATCGAACTCTCATCACCCTCGATTCATCTCCGGAGGAAGCCTTGCGCGTGCCTTATGCGTACGGAGCATATTAAGGTGGGAATAGTGATTAAATTTGGTTTGAAATTTATCCGAGGCCCCAAAAAAAATTGTGGTTGTTCCAGGGTGACTATTCACCCCCCCACTGGAGGCCCTCACACCATTTTAACACCTGTTTTTACACCACAAAACAGGACTATGGGAACTCTAGGAAACGTGGATTTTCAGAGCGCCTCGTATGGTACATGGGCTCCGTGAGGGTCGCGGATGTAAAACGAGGGTCATTATGATGTTTTCGTGGCTCCCCGAGGGTGGGGGGAGGGTCCGAGAACGACTGAGTACAGGCGATCAATATATCCAACTCTCTAACCATCGATTCATCTCCGGAGGAAATAAGAATTTGTTTTGAACGTACTTAGTTAAGTTTCCAAAATTTTCTGTGTTTGCAAGCATTTATTTCTCATTCATTTTTTTTCTAATTAATAAACAAATGGCAACACTGCCTATTTTGAAACAAAATCTGTTATTTTTTTACCATTCTTATCAACATTAGTCAATAATTCAAAGAAAATGTAAGGGTTGTTATTAATAAACTGGTGTGCCAATCACTGGAACATGAATTGCCAATTAATTGCACATCAAAATTTTGAGTGCCAATCACTGGTGCATTTTGCCCTTTTCTATTGAAAGCCATATAAAATAAAACTCAAGCTCAAAAATGTTTATTTTGACCTTTTTCTCCACAGAAGAGTGTATACATCTTCAATAGAAACCAACATATCAAGAATACCTTCAATATTTTGGGAGAAATAAAAATTCAAAGGGGCAAAAAATCCTTAAGGTGCCAATCACTGGTGCGTTTACCTTATATACCTGTTCGGAGAACTTTTGTCCCAGACTTTTAAAAGTTGAATACTTTAAAAACCAAACACTATTCATGATTTATTTTATACTCACCTTATGTAAAATTTTATGGTCTTTCAAATTGGTTTATAAATTTTGGTCTCTGATTAGCCGTTCGCAAGATATTCACAAAAATTCGTCGAAAAATTGATATTTTTGAAAATTTTTGCTTTTCCTACCCATTGAAAATTTTCAATTTTCTCCGGAACGATACATCGTAGCGATCCAAAGCAAGAATCATTTTACAGAAAATTTCCTGTTCTTTCATTTAAGTCCAGTAAGTTTTGGTCGTCAGACAAACGGTTTCTGTAATATTTGCCAAAAACCATCGCACAGTCGGCATTATTTTTGATTTTTTGAGGAAAGGAGGGGGGGGGGGGTTCCACCTCCGAAAAATTGGTTGACTCAATGGACCTTAAATCTACTCCCCATAGTGACCTTATATCCAAAATATAAAAACTTTATGAATTATTTCCAGCACGGGCCTTTTTTTCGTCTAATTTGACTGGACTAATAGTGGGAATCAATTGATCCCATTGGTTTAAACGGCACCATGTGACATATTTGAAGTTATTCAAGTTATTTTTTTTTTTTCCCTTTCAAATTCATGATTCGGAGCTCGTCTTTCAAATCTGTCTCATGAGACCGTTTAAACCAACGAGATTGATCGATTCCCTCTATCTACGCTCGTCTCGTCCAATCATCAGAATCAGCCTGCAGAGGCGTCAATCAGGCGGGGGGGGGGGGGGGGGCTTCAGTTTAGGTTCACGATTTAAGGGCCGTAGGAAGGAATGAAAGGAACACTCGTCTCAAGAAGAAAAGTAAACTATTGGAACAACTTACCGTAAAATGATTTGCACAGCAGTATGCTTGAGTACCGGGTGACATGGGATCTCTTTTGACAGCTTTATTTCATAACTTCGTGTTTTATTAACTTTTGGAACGTTCAATAATAATATCTTCGGATTTTTGTAAGTACCTCTAGCGCTTGTGCAAACGGGCGCAAGAAAAATACACACACTTTAAGCATTTGCGCAGTGATTTTATGGGTATTCAAACTGTCCACGATCTAAAAGCCTCTGGGGTAAGTATATCAACACTATATCAACTTACAATGTAAACAAACCGACCGCGACCGATGCGGTGCGGCGCGACCCGCTCACTCCGCCAGGCGATCAAAGAATGGGGCTGTTACACACTTTTGCTATAAGTGATTTTATAGTCGATTCTGGTTTAAAAACCTCAGAAAATAACAATTGCATAGCACTAAAAACTTCCGAAATCCACTCATTAACTCAATAAACGCTTTTATTTGAGCGAGTGTAATTGTAGCTGAGGGCAGTAATAATGGGAGATTCCTATCATAATTTCGTCACTCTCTCTATGCTGGCAAGAATGATTCACAGAGTAATTAGTCATCAGAGTAGTGATCTCCATCCAATGAATGGTACTGTGACACCAAGCGACACTGGTGTCACATGAAAGCTGCAGGGATGCGAATCGTTCCGGCATTTAGAACCGGTTCCAATAAGTCATCTGATAAATTTAGAACCGGTCCCGGTTCCGGTTCTAGCATGGATCTGAAACCGGTTCCAGAACCGGGTCCCAATTCCCGGTTCTCTTTTTCTTTACTTTTCTTTATTTTTCTTTATTTTTCTCCCCGTGTGCTGCTTTCAAGTAGAAAAAACTTTTGGGCTTTTGAAGTGAATATGATGTGTTACGTGTTGCAGTGATCTTTGAAAAGGAGCAGGAAGGAGACAGGGAGGATAAGAGTAAAGAGGAAGATAAGAAGTGGAATGGTAAAAAAGCAAGCGGGAGGAGACCGAGGAGGATGAAAAAAAAATGATAAATGATTCCGTGTTGCCTGCAGTGCAATGGGGGATTTGTCAAGGACTTATACATATATTATTTAGTTTTAAAAACCGTTTAAAAGTAATCTGATGTAAGGATAAAGACTTACATTGATAATGTTAAGCGTTTCTCTCATTAAAGTTACAAGTTTTTGATTTATTTCCTCGCTCGAAAATGCTTGGTTAGATGAACTTAGTCACAATTTCTTTACTCCGCCTTCAGTGTATAATCGCGCAAAGGTTTGAAAACTGTAGGGTACCTGTAATTCAGACATGCTGTATGAAGTTTTATCACAAAAGCAGGGTTATTAAGCTGTTTATGAGATAAAACCTTAGTAAGCATGTCTGAATCACGATAAGTAAGTATAAGCTTAATTTAGACCCCCCCCCCAAAAAAAAAAAAAAAAAAAAATTAGCTCCCCATTTAACTTTTGAATTAAGGACTGCAGATAAAAAAACGAAACATGGGGAATTTGTATACCTCAATGGAAGCTACTTTTTGACTTAGTAGAATTGTTGGGGCACCACTAAGGAGGAGGAAGGAGAGGGGGGGGGTTCGCCCTCTAAGTCAAAATTTTTAAATGGCAACCCCCATCTTGTGAAACATCGGTTGAAAGGACATAAAATTCTAAGGCTTTTGGCATAAACTGAAGGTCGATGTTGTTTTTCCTTTTTGATATATCGAAGTTCAAAGTTCGATTTGGACCCATATTCAAAAAATCATTACTCCTATTCAGAAAGTCGGAATTAAAAAAAAAAAAAAAAAAAAAAAAAAAAAAAAAAAAAAAAAAACTGGGATCGAAAGACTTTAAAATCGATTACTTTGCCGATACAAACATGGTTTGGACATAAAAGTCAAAATTTGATTTTAGAGCTCCCCAACAATTTTTTACAATTTTGCTCCTCAAATGGACTATTTTAAAATTTCCGTTGCGTGACCCATATTGAATGATACATCGATCAAAAGAGCATAAAAACTGAACATTTTGGCTTAATCCGGAGATCGATACTGTTTTTCGTATTCGAGATATCGAATTTATAGGATGGGTTTAACTTGATCTTGAAAATTCGATATCTCCGATAAGGAAACTGATATCGATCTCTGAATAACGCCGAAATGCTCAGTTTCTTATGCTCTTTCCATCGATGTATCACTCAATAGGGGTCGCGCAACGGAAATTTTGAGATAGCTCCTTTAAGGGGCAACATTTTTAAAAATTGTTGGGGCTCTGTAAAATCAAATTTTGACTAAATTCACAAGGGGATTTTGGGGCTCTTTTTCCCTCCCCTGAGTTTAGCACAGCACCTATGATTTATGGGGTTTTTCACTTGGTCGTTACTGACACTATGCCCTAAAACCTTTGATGAGAATTTGTTCCGCCATTATATGCACTTAATTTCTAGATATCCCAGTTAATACAGGGTGAGCCAGAGCATCCGTACCAGGCATTTTTCTCGAAAACTACTGAACCAAATGATTTTAAACAAAAAAGTCAGATAGAGAATTGACCCCAAATTTTTCATTTTTGATATTTTCAAAAGCCCCCGACAGCCCCTTGGGGCGTATTTGGGGGGGGGTTCAAACACATTTTTCAAGTTTTCTCGAAAAAACCTCCAGTAAAAGTATAAAAATTAGTTTATAATCTTAATGTAGAGGCAATTGCCGACATGTTTGCTTGTTTCAATATTTCCTAAAAAACCCCAATTTTTTGAGTTATGGGGAGTTTTTGAATTTTTTTTGAATCGGTCTTTCTGGCCACCCTGTTGAGAATTTTTCAAAAATTATTAAAGATTCTGAAAGAACAGATCAAGACCTTTCGAATGATGTGCCACACTTTACATTAAAAATGAAAACTAAGGTGTTTTGTGCCAAATCAAAATTTGGGGGCTTCAATGGGGCTATTGTACACTTTTGCTATAAGCGATTTAATAGTCATTTATTGCGTAAAAACCTCAAAAAATAACGATGGTGGCACTAAAAACTTCCAAAATCCACTCCTAAACTCAATAAACGCAGTTATTTGCGGGAGCGTAATGGTGGCCGAAGGCACTAACAATGGGAGATTCCCATCTAACAATTCTGAAACTCCATCAAGAAGTGACCAATAAGAGACTACTTTCATTTGACACCGGTGTCACTTGGTGTTGCGGCACCATTCATCGGATGTGGATCATCACTCTGATGACTAATTACTCTGTGAATCATCCTTGTCAGCATAGAAAGAGTGACGAAATTAAGATAGGAATCTTCCATTGTTAGTGCCTTCGGCCACCATTACGCTCGCGCAAACAACTGCGTTTATTGAGTTTAGGAGTGAATTTTGGAAGTTTTTAGTGCCGCCATCGTTATTTTTTGAGATTTTTACGCCATAATCGACTATTAAATCGCTTATTGCAAAAGTGTGCAATAGCCCCATTGGCTCAACTATGGAATCGCGCCAATTCTGCAATTGAAGCCCCCAAATTTTGATTTGGCAAAAAACACCTTAGTTTTCATTTTTAAGGTAAAGTGTGGCACATCATTCGAAAGGTCTTGATCTGTTCTTTCAGAATCTTTAATAATTTTTGAAAAATTCTCAACAGGGTGGCCAGAAAGACCGATTCAAAAAAATTTCAAAAACTCCCCATAACTCAAAAAATTGGGGTTTTTTAGGAAAATATTGAAACAAGCAAAAATGTCGGCAATTGCCTCTACTTAAAGATTATAAACTAATTTTTATACTTTTGCTGGACGTTTTTTCGAGAAAACTTGAAAAATGTGTTTGAACCCCCCCAAATACGCCCCAAGGGGCTGTCGGGGGCTTTTGAAAATATCAAAAATGAAAAATTTGGGGTCGATTCCCCATCTAACTTTTTTGTTTCAAATCATTTGGTTCAGTAGTTTTCGAGAAAAATGCCTGGTACGGGTGCTCTGGCTCACCATGTATATAGTAATCCAGTATTCTTTGTTCTGTTCCAGAGTTTTTGTATCCACTTCCCACGTCCGCGTGGCCACGAAAATAAGAAGAGACGCATATCTACTACGTAGGATGACCTGTCCACGAAAATGAGGAAAGACGTATGGAAATGAATAAGCGAGTTTCGCAACCCCCAAAAAAAAATTAGTAGAAACATGAAAATAAAAATGATTTATTTACATTAGAGTCTCGAGTACAATTATTCTTTCAGCTCTGGAAATCTCGTCATCCTTCCTTAAACCGTTGAACCGTTGCTGTTGGTGGAAAGATGATCCACAAATATTTTGAACTTCTCATTATTTTTAAGTGTAAATGTTAAAAATAATGACCGTCAAAGAGATAGCCACAACAATTAATAGACACACGTTCAGCAACTGAAAAAAAGGAAAAAAAAAAACGGAAACAGAAATGAAACATAGTGAGTACTGGACAAGCATTATTTCTGTGTCAACAACACAATAAATAAGAAAACATATCAACGATGATTAACATAAAACGACTAAAGTCACACCTCGACAACTTTTCAGGAGGAGGTTCAAACTTCATTGCTTTCTCTTTTATCCCCTACTGGACCAAGCCCGAGAGTAGTGAGTACTCGTGTTCTTCTTCAAGTCTATTTCATATTGTTCAAGTATCATGATTCCGAATGGACGCGGTTCTAGTTATAGACTCTCACGCGATGAGATTTCGTCGGGCGCCTTCAATTTATCGCATTGGCAATTCCAACTCCCCCGAGTACGGATTAGTTAACTACCTTTCCTAAACAAGCGAAAGAGTGGCGTTCTTTTGAATTAACCTAGTCTGTAAAGGGTTAACTCCACTATGAGTAATTAAAACTGCATAGGTAGGTATACCTTTATCTTTAACTGCATCTCCATCATATTTGCATACTTCTTCAAAATATTTTGGAATTTTGCATGGTAATGCGAAGAAGAATTCAAAGAGTAAACTAACTAAATTGTCATAGCTTTGCCCACAGTGCACCTTAGGACAGTCCCATGTAGCATTTTTCAATCTACATGTTGCACTTTATGGCAACAAAGTTGCAATAAAGTGGCAATTTTTTAACAATATATGGACAATTTTCCACCCTCAACTTTTGACACAAAAACACATAAAGGCATAGATGGAAGTGACACGTAGGCAAAAAGTATAGGGTAGAAAAAAACCCAGCTCCAAAAAGTTTCAATTTGTTTGCCATTTCGTTGCAACTTTTACGCCATACATTTGCAACTCTATGGTCAGATGATCAAATTGCCAACATCTGACAATTATTTTGCGACAAATTGCAATCCGTGCAATATAGATGCGGCGCGGCGTGCGGTGGATATGAGAGGGTGTTGATGACTGTTGTTTTGTTGAATCCGCGAGAATTCGGCGTGCCTCTGCTGCAGCCAGTTGGTGCTCCGTTTCTGTTTGTCTCTGTTTGAACTTACGCTTGTCCAACCTTGGACTAAATGAAACATTTTCTTCGTCTATATCTGTCCTCTCCTTGCCACGCACCGGAAACACCCTTATCTATACTGATAGTGAGCCATACTCCATGTCAGTTAACGCTTCAGTAAGTTGTGAGAAACCATAGCCGCCCTCCGTCAAACTGAGCTCTTAGCTCGATCAGCGCTTGCTTCACCTTCCTTTCCTATTCGACACAGAGTTGCCAGGTTTGGTTTGGACCGGGTAGAATAGTCCAGGCGCGTGGACTATTTTCGTGCTGAGAAT
Source organism: Trialeurodes vaporariorum (assembly GCA_011764245.1). Lineage (NCBI taxonomy): Eukaryota > Metazoa > Arthropoda > Insecta > Hemiptera > Aleyrodidae > Trialeurodes > Trialeurodes vaporariorum. The sequence continues at coordinate 36,032,944 of VMOF01000002.1, read as the reverse complement.
AGTGCACGCTGGGGTAGGGCAACGGGGTCGGGTTAGAACCTTAGAAGACCAATCTAGTCACAATTTGCAACATTGATTTAACACTCAACATATCGTCAGTGTTGCCAGGTATAGGTGAGAATTTTAAATTCGCCACATCCGATGAGAAAAATTTCCACTTTTTCAGATTACACCAAAGAGTAAACAAGAGTCACGATTGAATGGAAGGCCTGCGTGGTCAAAACAGATAAGAGATCGGAAACGCGAGCTGGCCTCTGATTGGCTGTGTAATTGTGGTGCAAAACTGTTTTGGGCCTTATGGAAATTAACACAGGGTTTTCGTTCCGAGACGTTTATCTCAAAACATGTTCAAAATTGTCTCTACAATTAATACGAGTCGATTTAGTAGAATTTTCTCAACAAATTTATAGGTCATAAGTGCCACTTTATTGCAAATTCGAAAAGACTGTCTCAGTTGAAAAATACGCACAATAGTGTGTTTACATGCTTGGCGTGTGTTTGAGTAACTCACTATATTATGTGTACTTTTCAACTGATACTTTCTTCTCGAATTTGCAATATACTGGTACTTGTGACCTATCAATTTGTTCGAGTTTTGCACCACGATTTCCCTCGATTTCCAGCAATTTCAGCCAATCAGGAGCTGACTCTTATCTTCATTGACCACGTTGGCTCTCAATGCAATTGCGACTCTTGTTTACTCTTTGGATTACACCGTCGTTTCAGGAGATTCTAGGCCATCAGAAATTGCCCCTCCAAGCAACACAGACTCTAGCCCAGGCAACGAAGCACCCTACCTTGCACCTAGCATGAACGAAAGAAGGCAACATAGGTTTTTCGACGGAACCCTTATACTTTGATTTTGAGACGCTGATTCTGAATATGTTACTTCCAGAGGCGGACTGGCCCACCGGGACACCGGGAATTTCCCGGTGGGCCGCGGGCCCCTTTTGGGCCGGTTGGATCGTGAGAGGGAAAAAAAGAAGAAAAAAAGGAAGAAGAAAGGAAGGAAAAAAAGGGAAAAAAGGAAGAAAAAGGGGAAAAAAAGAGAGAGGGAAAAAAAGAAGGAAAAAAACGAGAGAAAAAGATAAAAATGAGGCCGGGCATGTATTTGTACTTGGTAAAATTTGGGGTGCGGGCCGGTCATTCGATTTTTAGGGGCCCGGGGCCGGGGCCCTAATTCGATTATTTAGGGCTGGACCGGGCCGGGCCGTAATTCGATTTTTTAGGGCTGGACCGGGCCGATCATTCATTCGATTTTTTAGGGCCGGGGCCCGGGCCCCATCATCCGATTTTTTTAGGGCCGATCCGATCATTCGATACTTCACGGCCGGGGTGGGCCGATCATTCGATACGTCAGGGCCGGGCCGGTTACTCAATACGTTTGGGACGGGCCGGGCCGGGGCCCGGGGCCGGGGCCCGGCCTGTCATTCGATAAATTCGGGCCGGGCCGGGCTATATTCATTCGTTTTATGCGGGTCTAACCGGGCAGGGCAGATCATTCGCTTCATTAGGGCTGGTTTTTTGTGGGGCTAAACAAAAACCTAAAACAAAACATACAAAACAAAAACAAAAACAAAAAACAAAAAAAAAAACAAACTGATAATATTGGCTTTTCTATATCGTCACTAAGACAAAATGGCAGTCTCAACCCTGCAAAAACGCAGAGAGTCAGCGATCATATAATAATGAAATTGATGACCCAAACATGCTTCAGATTTTCGTTTTTGACCGTGAAAATAGCAAAATTTTCTTCGGGGGGGGGGAGGGGGGTTGTCCCCCCACACCCCCAATATGGGCCGGTCCAAAGTTGGTTTCCCGGTCCGAATTTGGGGGCCAGTCCGCCTCTGGTTACTTCCCACCTAAAATTCTCCCCGCAACGTTGCCTTTACGCCCCCTCCACAGTAGGTTTCTTTTAAAACATGTATATCATGGTCCCAGTCACCATAACCTTTGTTCGGTCATCAATGACTCGCGTGCTTTTGCCATAAATCTTTTATATGCCTACGCTAACTCGTCGCTACTCTTATTTGACCTTTCTTTGTGGATCCCTCTTATATACTTCAACACTTGTCTCTTATCTCTGATAAGTCTTATCTCTTATCTCTATTAAGTCTTATTTATTATCTCAACTACTTCCTTAGAATTCTTCTCTCGTTGCATGCACAGTCGATTCCATTCTCATTCCAGTTCACATTTTATTCATATTTTAATTCTATAGCACCGACATAGATTCAAAATCTATGACTGCGATTCCAATTTTTTACTCTGATTTCGACTAGGACATTGTCTTCTCGCTCGTTAGCAAAACTCATATCTGTTACTGCTACATCTCTATGATATAGATTTTGCTCTTCATCAATAAGAGTGTTGTAATTCCAAATAAATCTACTCAACATTTCGAGTTTCACGTCCATAATTAAAAAAAAAAAGAAAAACCCTAGGTCCAAAAAGAAATAAGACAGTAAATGCAAACACTTTGAACATGTATTTTGAAGAGAAAATCAACCGAATTATAATCCAAATTTCGAGAGCTCAGTCTGAGCGAAAAGTTGACGCTTGGCACATTGCGCCATCAAGTGCACACTCGAATTGCGACGCCCGCCGCGGCTCTGATGAACACGCTGATTCAGTCACTTTTAGAAGGACTTTGGACTTTTAAATATTTCTTTACCATTTATTTCTCATCTGTTTGAGTTATTTTTAAACGAATTCATTCCAATGTTGCCAAATCGTTCGTATTCTTCTTCGTGAGCTTCAGGGCGATTTCACGGTAACGTGCATTGTAGGTATCACTGGGCCAGCCTGGCTGGAACCAGGAATTTTTCTTGGGAGGATGCACCACCTCTGTTACGAGCACACGAGGTTAGCACAATCGGATCTTCAGAAATGTCCACTCATGTATAGTAAGATTTACTACCTATTACTTTCTTTGATATAGATCTTTGTGAATGTGACCGTCGTAATTAATACTCATGGCTCCAATAAGTTCACTTGCGTTGTATTTTCTGTGTTTTCAAAAGAAACATGTGTTTTATGTGTGAAACTTTTCTACCCTCTTACAATTAATGTTGACAACTACTACCGTTAACATGATTGCAGTAATGAACACATGTTTCGATTGTGTCTTCAAAAGTTTTCACAGTTTTTACGAATCAGAGGGGATTTATTTTTCCACCTAGAACACTAACTATTAAAAAAAAAAAAAACAAAAAAAAAAACAAAAAAAAAACAAAATATGATTGTTTAGCTGTTTGTGGTGATTTTTCATCACAAACAGCTAATCACTTTCAATTTTGAAGAATTATTTTACCTCTAGTCTCCTTGCTGGAGCTTGAGATGGAACCATTGGCGTAGTAAGGGTAATTAAGGGGGGGGGGGTCGGCCCGTCATATAAGTGACACAGAAAATGATAAATGAAGAAGAAAAGGAGAAGGACACAGCGAAAGGGGGGAAAGGAAAACAGGAAAGTACGGAAGAAAAAACAGGAGGAAAAGAGGCGGGAGAGATCGAGTGTGCGCAAAATAGACCTGAGATAAACTATCTCTTTGGTTACATGGTGCGTCACGGGTACGTGTCACTCCGGCCGCGCTGCCACGCCGCACTATGTGGTATTTGACCGGAAAAGTTGGCATAAACTGTTTTTACAGTCCTAATGACTTGGAATTTGGTATCTGCAGGTATTTTTTAACGCTGAATTCAAATTTTGCATCAGTTTTTCAAAATTCGAAAATCCAAGATGGCTGCCGATAATTTTTTCGGCTAATCGGTCGGCAGCCATCTTGGATTTTCGAATTTTGAAAAACAGATGCGAAACTTGAATTCAGCGTTAAAAAGTACCCCTGGATAGTGAGTTTCAAGTCATTTGGACAGTGTTGCCAAATTTCACTCGTCGCCTCTACAACACGTGAAAACGAGAATTTCGTGCAAAAACGCCAAATTCGAACTAATTTACCCGGAAAAGCCGCATTTTTCCGCAACTTCTGACTTCAAGGCCTATTAGTACGCACTAAGGACTATCATTTCTCATATATATACCCGCGGGATGTGGCAGGATGTTTGAACTTAAGTTCTCTTGAAAATCGGAAAATTTACGTTTTTAGCTAAAAACTTTGAAGTAGCAAAAATATATCAAATTCAAATTAAAATTGGATAAAATAGGCATAAACTGATTGTAAATACCTTCAGGAAGACGATCCATGTACAAAAATTTTGTTCTGACTTCATTTGAAACAATTTTTTTTTACTTTGATTATAGTCTCGTGCTGAGGCTAAATTTAATGGTGGTAAAACTGATTTTTCCCCTGGTGGATTCTAGGTGAACTAATCTAGTTTAGACCCGCTAAATACAAGTTTCTAATGCAAAAATCTATGCAAATTCCGAATATCACAACAGTTTTTCCCCATAGCGACTTTTTTTTTTGAGTTTATGCCAGCTTTTTCGGTCAAATACCACATAGTGCGCCGGCCGCGCCGCGCACCCTCAGTCTTCACCTCACCCTACATCCTACATCACGAAGGGTGCCACTTTGGACGAGGAGTTTCACCGAACAATAAGGCAGCTGGCACTCAGAATGGAGGGTTGCACCCTAAACTTGGAGGGTTGCAGTGGTTGCACCCTAAACTTGGAGGCTCCCACACTGAACAAAGAGTGCATGTTGTTCAAAGCAGGAGGGTTCCAGTCTAAATTAACAATGACGCATTGGCACCCTATATCTACAGCAGGAGGGTGCGACTCTGTAGTAGACTCAGAGTGTAGTACCCTAAAGTAGTAGTGAGTCCCTTGAAGGATATTTTGTTAGGGAGTGGCGACACAACCGTAAACAAAGGAATGAAAACATCTGCGCTTTGAGCAAGCGCGACGGACCGAAACTCCAACAAAGGAGTGTTTTGTTGGAGTTTCGGTCCGTCGCGCTTGCTCAAAGTGCAGATGTTTCCGTTCCTGTGTTTACGGTTTGTGAGTGGTGGCTCTCTCCGTCTTTTGAAATTTGTTTTTTATTTTGATTTTATTATTTTTGAGTCGAAAATGGCTGCGATTTGAGCCGAAACGTCCTCGCCAATGGGTCTGTTGCAAGCTTTTGGTATAGTGCTATAGAGTGATCAACCTCATGTAATTCGCGTTAAAAGTCCATTGGTGGCAGCAGAAAGTCATAAAATGAAATAACAAACTCACCAGAGGCTCTTGGAACTGAAATCCAAGATGGCGGTGAAATATCGAGCAACCTGTATGCAAGCACCATGAGCATCCAAGATGGGCAACCTCACAACATCGATCACAACGCAAACAAACTCATAACCTCCGATGCTGTGAGGTTATCAGCGTTATTAGCCAATAGCGATGTGCACGGTACGTGCACACAGGTTAATCGATATTTCACCGCCATCTTGGGTTTCAGTTAAACGCCTCTTGCGAGTTTAATACAGCATTTTATTACATTCTGATACCACCAATGGACTTTTCACGTGATTTTACTTGAGATTTAACACTCTATATTGCTGTAGCAAAAGTTTGCAACGCAGATGCATTTAAGTTGTATTCCAGCATTTTACCCGTTCCTGTTTTATTTATTGTTCAAGTCGTCGCTGGATCGTCTTTCTGTCATTTTTCTTTGTAAAACCAACGGTATTTTTTTCTAGATCTGACCACTCCATAATCAAGTTGAACAACTTACTCTATCTTGCTCCTGCTTGTTCCTGATGCATTCACTGTATCTCATGTCCATAAACGTGACCGAGAAGTACAAAGGTATCCAATGATTAGGAAATAATCGATGGAGAAAATTGTCTAAATGTTTCCTCCAAATGAACGATCGTCTTGAAACTAGATCCCTCATCTACGGAAGAGAAAAAGGAAAAGAGTGATGAAGAAAACAGTCCTAAAATTTTAAAGGCACAACATCCAAGTTTCGAAGGTGGATGCTTGGCATTTTGACTTATAATTTCATCTACGTAACACATTTAATGAAGCTTAAAAAAGCCCATTTGCCTAAAAACCGCGTGGACTGAACTCAAAAGTTAGTGCGCATATTATATCTTTACTACTGCGTCCGTGATTGGCCGTCCCACAATCTCAAAAAAATCGCTGATAAATTGCAAATTATCCTTATTTCCACACTTACCAACATTTTAGTTTTATGGGTGCGAGCAGAATATTATTTTCAAGGGGAGTGCCAAACCCCAATTCTAGGGGTGGGCCCTCGATTTTCGTAAATTATTGCTTTTGCTTTTCATCTCATTTTGGGAGAATTGGCATGAGAAACGGTTTTCTTAATTCCAGGGAGGGCCGATTCCCCATAAACGGCCTCCACATATGTATGTAGGAGAAGAAGACAGCTACATGCCAGCTCCCTGATCTGAAGCTATGAGCTTTCAAGATGCTAAAAAGAAACAAAGCTCAGTTGCGCGGGATTTTTGTTACCTTTTCAGAATTTATACGTTAATACTTTGGGGCCCGTTAATACTGCAAGGCAATCTACTAACAAGGTACCAAAAATAGTGCGCTAGAGGAATATTGTTGAATTTGTGAAGCTGGCCCCCACTTATGGAGGCTAGTAGTAGTATGTTATTGCCGATCTTGGCACAGTGCCGATCTTAGCACAGTTTTCTCGGGCTCGGGAAAAATGAAAGAGTATGATTGTCAGTAGGTGACCATTTTACAGCGTTGCCGAGCAACCTAATCTTACTTCGATCTGCCAGAGGTGGTTTGCATTTTTTACGGTGTTGCCAACCACACCTAACCTAACTTCGATCGTCCAGCGGCGGATCTTCCAGCGGTGGACTTTCCAGGGGTGAATCGTTTGCTTTACGAAGTTGCCAATTTAATGTAACCCAACTTTATGTTCTGGAACGTTCCAGAATATTGCATAATCTCCCATTCTCTCCCATTCTCTCCAATTTTCATTCAGCGTTGATTATTCAAGTTGAAACTTGGGAAACAGATTCACGTTTGAGACTGTCGGAACTTATGACTCATCGACGTGTCGGGTCCGCGATCCGATCAAACTGTACCGAAGCAACTGCGCATGCCAGCAGTGGCCGAGTTGGCAGATTCGTGTAAATCTAATGCGACTCAGCGGCGCTCGACAAGTCTAAACAGGATCTGAAACTACTGCGAACGAGACGATGACGCAGCGAGTGTGTTCCAGGAAAGAGATGAGGTTCCCTCGATCTGGCCACGACAAAGTTTTGCTCTCCTCTCCCTACTCACACGTGTTTGCTCTCTTCAGTTTGATATTCGCTAAGTTTCAACAAGAGCCGTGGCAGCTGCGCATACCAGCGGTATATTTAAGAAAGCAAAGAGTTTGCCTAGTAAAACTAGGAGAGGGGTACCCTTTACCCCTCCCAACCGGGGGGGGGGGGGGGGGTTGATTTTATTTTTATTGATGATATTTGCTGAAGTCGTCGAGTTAAGATCGAAGTTATGGAGAAGGGGTACCCGCACTCAAACCGTTACAGAGATAGCATGGGTGAATGTTGCGTCATTGCGTGCAATAGTGGTGTCGATTGGAACTAACATCTGGAAACACGTTTCATCTTGTTTGGGTGTGATGAGCTATAGTCTGTTCAGCGAGTTAAGAGCCATGGGCTGTCGAGTGAAAACGCATTATTTGACAACACTGCTGGGCATTTAAGAAAGATGTGAGACAAATAAAAAGGTCTCTCACTGTCAGTTCATCCAAAGGTGAGTTTGAACGCGATCCGTCCTCGGACCATCTTTTGTTCAACGGCTACCGCTAACTTCATTGCTTTGTAACGTTTTCTTTAAATTCAGTGTCCTATCCAAATTTTCTTTCCGCGACTTTAAAGACAAATTATAACCACCTATTCGATCTCAGCGCAATTTTAAGTAGATTCCATGAATCTACTTATTGCGGAGGGTGCGATGTTGGATTTTTCGGGAAATTTTATCAAATGAGCACGTTTCATGGTCCCCTGAGTGAGAAAATACCACTCGTTGAAAATTGTATATATATATATATATATATATATATATATATATAATATATATATATATATATATATATATATATATATATATATATATATATATATATATATATATATATATATATATATATATATATATATATATATATATATATATATATATATATATACAGGGTGTAAAAAAAAAAGGAGCAGCTCCGAATAACTCGAGTTTGGGTTCGAATTTCAAAAAACGCTGAAACACGGGTTCCATTATTTTGAGGGGGACATCTTTTAGGGGGGTTGCCAAATTCCAGGCCCCCCCAGGGGGGCGGTTCCGGGGGTCACCGCCCCCCTAAATCACATTTCTCAAATGGCGACCCCCAATTTTTATTACATAACTTTGAAGAACATCAAATTCTAAGCATTTTGACGCAAACCGCTGGTCGATATCGTTTTTCGTGTTCGAGATATCGAAAGTCAAAGTTCGATTTTGACCCATTTTCAAAAATTCATAACTCCCACTAAAAAAGTCGGAATTTCAAAAACTATTAGCTTAAAATGCTCTACATAACAAGTCCTTTTCAGAAAAAAATACAACTGTCCAGGAAATTTGAATTTTAGGCTCCGAAAAAATATTCAAAATTTTCGAAAATTTTGAATCGGCGATATTCTTGTAAAACGGCCAAAATCGACAATTTTGGCTTAAAACCTCTTGGCTGAGTCCAAATGAGCGACGTAAAGCGCTTAAAAGCTCTAGAAAGTCTCAAAATCACCTTTAAAATGATCAAACTCAGTATTGAGAACACTGCTAAATTTAGAGTCAGGAAACACCTCTCTCTCGGGCTTTAATAAGGTTTTGGGGACTTTTGAGAGCTTTGCATCGCTCATTTGGACTCGGCCAACAGGTTTTAAGCCAAAATTGTCGATTCTGGCCGTTTTACAAGAATATCGCCGATTCAAAATTTTCGAAAATTTTGAATATTTTTTTCGGAGCCTAAAATTCAAATTTCCTGGACAGTTGTATTTTTGTCTGAAAAGGACTTGTTTTGCAGAGCATTTTAAGCTAATAGTTTTTTAAATTCCGACTTTTTTAGTGGGAGTTATGAATTTTTGAAAATGGGTCAAAATCGAACTTTGACTTTCGATATCTCGAACACGAAAAACGATATCGACCTGCGGTTTGCGCCAAAATGCTTAGAATTTAATGTTCTTTAAAGTTATGTAATAAAAATTGGGGGTCGCCATTTGAGAAATGTGATTTAGGGGGGCGGTGACCCCCGGACCCGCCCCCCTGGGGGGGGCCTGGAATTTGGCAACCCCCCTAAAAGATGTCCCCCTCAAAATAATGGAACCCGTGTTTCAGCGTTTTTTGAAATTCGAACCCAAACTCGAGTTATTCGGAGCTGCTCCTTTTTTTTTACACCCTGTATATATATATATATATATATATATATATATATATATATATATATATATATATATATATATATATATATATATATATATATATATATATATATATATATATATATATATATATATATATATATATATATATATATATATATATATATATATATATATATATATCTTTATATGCATGTTTCAGCCAGTTTTACCGTTTTTATGTCCCACGATCCTGTTCGTAATTTTTGGTTTTTGTGCTTGAAATTTTTCTCAACTATTTGTTGGGTTTATTTCTTGGATGAGTTCGAAGATGGTGTAAATCCGATTGTTAGTTTTCGCGCTATGGGCCGTGTTTGAGTCGTAAAATGTGTTTTTGAGGTTTATTTTTAGGAGTGTTTGTTTTGAGTATTTTTTTTTGGGAAATTTATGTTAGCCGTTTTGATACGCAACTTTTTTACTCGAGTCATTTTTTCGTTTTTTGCGTTGTAAGCGAGTTATAGTGATGTGTTTTTCGGGTTTTTTGGCAGTGTTTTTATATGAAGAAATTGTTTTTTTGGTTCAAAAATTTTAGTATATATCGTGGAGGATGTTTTTAGTTCATATGCTCTTTGCCTTGAATTTTCCTTGTGTTTTACGTGTTTTACGAGCTATTTAGTTTCTTATGGGATTTTACAAGTGAAAGACAAGGATGGCGTATTGGTATGATTGCTCTTTCTTTGTTTTACACGTACACTGTTGCTTAGGTACGTTATTTATTTATTTTCTTGTTTTATCAGCTGCTCTTATTCAGATTTATTCCTCATTACCGTTACAAAGATTACACATTTTTCAATCTTTGTACTATAATCTTTTTCTCATGGTCATTTTATTTAAATGTTGAACAGCTGATAAAAAAAAAAGAAAATTGAATAATTCAAAGAAAATCATAACATAACCTATTTATTGAAATTTGTGAAAAACTTATATCCCATCAAAAACCTTTCCAGGTGCAAGCAGACGGCATCAGGTAATTATGTCTGTCACAAAAAGCCGTTCCAATGCATCCACTCAAAGATATGATATGATGGGAACGGCAAGTCTCCTCCAAGTGGGCATCCAGCAGGGCAAATGTTAATCATTTTTCAAAATCAACACTATCCATCTGCGGCGAATTTAGTGAAGGAAAAACTTTGAGGGATGTATTTCTTTATTTTTTATTTTCAAACGCAAAAACTTGCCGCCGTTCATCGCCTTAAAAAAGAAAAAAATCAATTATTATTTTTTTTTTTTTTTTAATGATAATAATTGATTTTTTTCTTTTTTAAGGCGATGAACGGCGGCAAGTTTTTGCGTTTGAAAATAAAAAATAAAGAAATACATCCCTCAAAGTTTTTCCTTCACTAAATTCGCCGCAGATGGATAGTGTTGATTTTGAAAAATGATTAACATTTGCCCTGCTGGATGCCCACTTGGAGGAGACTTGCCGTTCCCATCATATCATATCTTTGAGTGGATGCATTGGAACGGCTTTTTGTGACAGACATAATTACCTGATGCCGTCTGCTTGCACCTGGAAAGGTTTTTGATGGGATATACTCTGGTTTTAGCTTGTAAAATTCCAGTTTCTCATTCCACAAATAAAAGCAACAGTTGTTATCCATCAGCTGACTAGCCAGCAGTTATGAATAATTTCCGAACAACTTTCCCACATAGACTCTCGAGTGCTTATTTTACGATAGGGACCACAGTCTCATTCCCCTTTCTTTTCCCTGATCCATAAGCTAACCTACAGTTCCGTTTCCTTCCACTGGCTAGTCCGCCGCTGGCCGCTCCGCCACTAGCTAGTCCGTTGCTGGCCGATCCGCCTCTGGCTAATCCGCCGCTGACCGATCTGCCACTGGCCGGGCCGCCACTGGCTGGTTCGCCGCTGGCCGATCCGCCACGGGCTAGTCCGCCGCTGGCCGACCCGCCACTAGCTAGTCCGCCACTGGCTAGTCCGTTGCTGGCCGATCCGCCACTGGCTAGTCCGCCGCTTGTCGATCCGCCACTGGCCGATCCGTCACTGGCAGGTCCGCCGCTGGCTAGTCCGTCGCTGGCCGATCCACCACTGGCTAGTCCGCCGCTGGCCGATCCGCCACTGGCCGGTCCGCCACTGGCTAGTTCGCCGGTGGCCGGTCCGCCGCTGGCCGGTCCGCCGCTGGCCGGTCCGCCGCTGGCCGGTCCGCCGCTGGCCGGTCCGCCGCTGGCCGATCCGCCATTGGCTAGTCCGTCGGTGGCCGATCCGCCACTGGCCGGTCCGCCGCTGGCCGATCCGCCACTGGCTAGTTCGCCGGTGGCCTGTCCGCCGCTGGCCGATCCGCCATTGGCTAGTCCGCCGCTGGCCGATCCGCCACTGGCAGGTCCGCCGCTGGCCGATCCGTCACTGGCAGGTCCGCCACTGGCTAGTCCGCCGCTGGCCGATGCGCCATTGCCTAGTCCGCCGCTGGCCGATCCGCCCCTGGCTAGTCCGCCGCTGGTCGATCCGCCACTGGCCGATCCGTCACTGGCAGGTCCGCCGCTGGCTAGTCCGTCGCTGGCCGATCCACCACTGGCTAGTCCGTCGCTGGCCGATCCGCCACTGGCCGGTCCGCCACAGGCTAGTTCGCCGGTGGCCGGTCCGCCGCTGGCCGATCCGCCATTGGCTAGTCCGCCGCTGGACGATCCGCCACTGGCCGGTCCGCCGCTGGCCGATCCGCCACTGGCAGGTCCGCCGCTGGCCGATCCGCCACTGGCCTAGGCCGCCGCTAGCCGATCCGCCATTGGCTAGTCCGTCACTGGCAGGTCCGCCGCTGGCCGATCCGCCACTGGCTAGTCCGCCGGTGGCTAGTCCGTCACTGGCAGGTCCGCCGCTGGCCGATCCGCCACTGGCCGATCCGCCACTGGCCTATTCCGCCACTTGCCGATCCGCCACTGGCTAGTCCGCCGGTGGCCGATCCGCCACTGGCTACTCTGTCGCTGGCAGATCCGCCACTGGCTACTCTGTCGCTGGCAGATCCGCCACTGGCCGATCCGCCACTGGCCTATTCCGCCACTTGCCGATCCGCCGCTGGCCGATCCGCCATTGGCAAGTCCGCCGCTGGCCGATCCGCCATTGGCAAGTCCGCCGCTGGCCGTTCCGCCACTGGCCGTTCCGCCACTGGCCTATTCCGCCACTTGCCGATCCGCCACTGGCTAGTCCGCCGGTGGCCGATCCGCCACTGGCCGATCCACCTCTGGCTAATCCGCCTCTGGCCGGTCCGCCGCTGGCCGATCCGCCATTGGCTAGTCCGCCGCTGGCCGATCCGCCACTGGCCGATCCGCCACTGGCAGGTCCGCCGCTGGCCGATCCGCCACTGGCCTATTCCGCCACTTGCCGATCCGCCATTGGCTAGACCGCCACTGGCCGATCCGCCACTGGCAGGTCCGCCGCTGGCCGATCCGCCACTGGCCTATTCCGCCACTTGCCGATCCGCCACTGGCTAGTCCGCCGGTGGCCGATCCGCCGGTGGCCGATCCGCCGGTGGCTACTCTGTCGCTGGCAGATCCGCCACTGGCCGTTCCGCCACTGGCCTATTCCGCCACTTGCCGATCCGCCACTGGCTAGTCCGCCGGTGGCCGATCCGCCACTGGCCGATCCACCTCTGGCTAATCCGCCTCTGGCCGGTCCGCCGGTGGCCGATCCGCCACTCGCCGGTACGCCGGTCCGCCGCTGGCCGATCCGCCATTGGCTAGTCCGCCGCTGGCCGATCCGCCACTGGCATGTCCGCCGCTGGCCGATCCGCCACTGGCCTATTCCGCCACTTGCCGATCCGCCATTGGCTAGACCGCCGCTGGCCGATCCGCCACTGGCTAGTCCGCCACTGGCCGATCCACCTCTGGCTAATCCGCCTCTGGCCGGTCCGCCGCTGGCCGATCCGCCACTGGCTACTCTGTCGCTGGCAGATCCGCCATAGCTTAATTCTGTAACTTCAGGAAAATAATGTTACTGTCACTACCAGTTCTCATCAAATAAACAGATCAGTTGTAAACTCTACAAGTACACAGCAAAGAACTTTCGTCACTACTTGCTTATGAATAATTATACTAAAATCACGGAATAATACATTGTATAATTCTGTGCTAAAATCACAAAGGTGCTGTAAACACATCAGAAACTACTCTCCCTCCAGTAATCAACAGTATTACGGTACTCAGCTGTTGCATTTGCAAGCAATGAAGTGGAAAATGAAGCTCCGCGGTTATGCCCAAATTCGAATACTTTCAGCTTCAGAGCTAGAATAGTTATTAAATAAATGAATATGCGAAAGTACCTAACTTTGAGAGCAAACCAACCTTTACTATACGCGTGCATACAACAAATTAGAAGCACACAAAAGAAATATCTAGAAAAGATGTATGGTACATTTATTTAAAAAGAAGAACTGAGGAGGACAAATTTCGTAATTCACGGCCTCCGTTGTAGTTGAAACAATAATCACTTGTATCGCCCATGTATTTGTAACGAGTTATTATTTCAAAAGTGTCAAAACAGGGAGAAATGTTTTTGTTTTGAAATGATGTGCAGTTGTTGTTGACTGACGATGAAGCGTCGATTCTCGTGGCGATCTCAAATACTAAAAGGCAGTAGCAAATGAGAGTAGAGTTGGCGCGTAGTTTGAAATAGCCGTTATAATGAGAAATTTAGTTTTTTTATCATTTCTCAATAAATATTAGACGGATTGCGTTCAAACAAAAAAAAGGCACGAGCACAGAACACGCTCGTTAAAATAAGACCAAGTTTGATGAGTTTGGTTGCGTAGTTTTTTCGCTACAGGATCATATCAAGGCACGGTTTTTACGAATGAAATAATTTCTGTAATTATAAGCGTTTACGCAGCGCAGACTTGTCAGGTCGTAGAGAGGGTGGTAGTAGGGTGAGGTTACCTGACTTGCCGTCTGCGTCTACCGACGCTTATGATAACCTAGCTTTTATTTCTCACTTGCATTGTAAAGATTACACATTTCTCTGTTGGTAATATAATCTTTTTCACAATTATATTTGGATTTTGAGCAGCTGATAAAATAAAAAAGAAAAATTCAGAGAAAAATTCAACGAAAATTATAACCTATATTTAAATTTGTGAAAAAATGATTTAACCAAGCATGGAATCTACTTCGTCTTACCGGCCTGCCGGGAGGCATTTTTTCCTTGAGATTGACTCCAAATTTCAAGCAAATAGCTCGAGATTAAGTTGAATGATGAGCTCAGGAAAATTCAGAGTTCAATCTATTAATTCAGACAAACCTTGGCCTATTTGCGTGAAAATTGGAGTCAATCTCAAGGAAAAATTCCGCTGAGATCGAATAAGTGGTCATAATTTGTCTTTAAATTCGCGGAAAGAAAATTCAGATAGAACACAGAATTTAAAGAAAACGTTACAAAACAATGAAGTTAGCGGTAGCCGTTGAACAAAAGATGATCCGTGGACGGACCTTCGAATCTCGCCTCTGAAGGTTCTGACAATGAGAGACCCTTTTTAAACTGTCTCACATCTCTCTTGAATGCCTAGCAGTGTTGTCAAATAATGCGTTTTCGCTCAACAGCCCATGGCTCTTAACTCGCTGAACAGACTATAAAGGTAAAGCGGCGGATCATCCAGTGACGGAACGTCGAGAGGCGGATCGACCAGTGGCGGCGTTAGAACGTTCCGATTGATATAATAGAATGTTCCAATTGACTTCATTGAACGTTTCAATTGACTTAATGGAACATTCTGATTGACTTAATGAAACGTTCCAATTGACTTAGTAGAACGTTCCAATGGGGGTCTTGCAAACTTTTGCTATAGGGGATTGAAGAGTTGATTCTTGCATAAAAACCAGTAAAAATGTCGATGAGTACACTAAAAAATCACGAAATTCACTCTCAGAATCGGGCTTAATAGCGGAGAGCAGGTATCATGGGAGATTCCTTTCTAAATTGAGACATACCTCTGTGTTTCCGTAGAGAAAGTGACACAATAGACAGGAATCTCCCATGATACCGGCTTTGAACCGCCATTACGGTCTTGCCGTTAAAGCAGTTATGAGAGTTTATTACTGAATTTTAGACTTTCTTAGTGTGATTTTCGGGATTTTCGCAGGTCTTCTCATCAGATTGTACTGTTTATTTGCTTACAGCAAAAGTTTGCAAGATCCCCATTGACTTAGTAGAACGTTCCAATTGACTCATTGTCAGTGGAACGTTCCAGGAGGGTTCAGACAACCCCCCCTCCATTTACGCGTTGGCCAGAGTTGCCAAGACTATGTTTCCTGCACATATTTATGATGATCATTCATTGGTCAACCCTAACTTAACTTTTTCCTCGTGACTATACATATAGTAGTTTGCCCTGTCTTACTAAGTTTTGGCATTTTTAGGAATTTATTTAAAATACTTCTGCTTACTAAATAAATATTAAATAACACGTGGTCAATTTATAGAGTGGAGCTGACTTGCCCTCACTCTTAGAATTTCAAAAACAAGTTTGTATTTTTTTACAAAAACATTACTTACTACGCCAAAGTGAATATTAGTCGGTATACCACAGAAAAAAAAAAAATCCTAAATTTTGTTCAATTCTAAGAATGGTCTCCTTTTTTTGCTCTCTTTACAAGTACCTTGGTGAGTGGGGGTGGGTGCAGTGGTGGATTCAGAAAAATTGTCTGGGGGGGCACCCGGCACGCCCATGAATTATTAAATTTCTAAAGTTGCAGTAAGAAATTGTGGGATAATTTTTGTTGGTAAAAGGCAAAATTTGTTGCTTGGGGGGGGGGGGGCGTTTTCCAGTAAATCCACTCTCGGGTGGAAGGGGGGAGGGGATTTGAGGGGAGGATATCATAACAGATTATCAGGTGAATCAAACATCATTATAAATATGACTTTTGAGCAATTCAGTAAAACAATTCAATTCCTAGACGGTGAAAAAATGTAACCCCCCCCCCCCCTCACTGCTGTCACTAATGAAATAATGAGCTTAGTTATCCAGGAGTATCGGTTTAGAAAAAAAAAAAAAAAACGTTCAAATGCTTCAATTATAACTTGAAAAAATTTATTCGAAAAATAAAGGAAAACATTGCATTATCTTGAATAGCAGATTTGAAGTGCCCTGTGTGCATAGCGTCCCGTTTTCTGGACACCCTGTATCTCCGTATCTAATCATGGGCAAAATCTGACTTCTTTTCCCTTATTCTATTCGCATAAACTATAGCTCAAATCTCAATTTTCACCAATTTCGGTTTACAGGGGAACCTTATGCACTATTGGTTCATGGAACGTTCTTTCAATTGACTAAATTGATCGTTCCAATTGACTTAATGGAACGTTCCAATTGACTTAATTGAACGTTCCAATTGACTTAATGGACATTCCGATTGACCTAATGGAACGTTCCACTGACAGAGTCAATTGGAACGTTCTACTAAGTCAATTGGAACGTTCCATTAGGTCAATCAGAATGTTCCATTAAGTCACTTGAAACGTTCAATGAAGTCAATTGGAACATTCTATTATGTCAATCGGAACGTTCTAACGCCACTGGTCGATCCGACCAGTGACCCTTTGTCGTGACCAGATCGAGGGAACCTCATCTCTTTCCTGGAATTCACTCGCTGCGTCATCGTCTCGTTCGCAGTAGTTTCAGATCCTGTTTAAACTTGTCGAGCGCCGCTGAGTCGCATTAGATTTACACGAATCTTACAACTCGGCCACTGCTGGCATACGCAGTCGCTTCGGTACGGTTTGAAACCTGCCAATAAGGTCAAGTGGTGGATCGCGGACCCGACACGTCGATGAGTCATTTATTTATTATTTTATTTATTTTACAATTTTTGTACAATGATGCCATTAATTAATAGCTGTGGTACAAGTCAAATTACATGGTTACATTATACGGTGCATTACAAATTACGTACTGTGGTACAAATCAACAAATCACAGTTGTTACAGTTAAATTTTTACAGTTGTTATTTTGTAGCTAGCATTTATAAATTCTTTTAGATCATAGAAAGCTTGTTTAATTAGGAGAGAATGAAGTAGTCGGAAAAAAGTTGAGAAATCCCCATTTCTAAAGTGTTCTTTGACTGAGGGTGGCAGGGCATTGAAAAATTGAATAGAAGAGAATTTGATGTTGGATTCAGAAGTTACTAGAGTGATTTTGTGATTTTTTATGTTATTATGCCGACTATTATAAGAATGCTTTGGGACCAGGTCATCCGGCGTTAACATGCCATTACCAACTGCAATGCTGATGCACTCTAAGATGTACAGTGAAGGGATGGTAAGCAGCTCATGTTTAATGAAAAGATCTTTGCAGTGGTAATAGTAAGGTTTACAGAAAAGAACACGAATAATTTTTTTTTGTTGGATGAAAAGGGACTCAGCTTGTGAACTTCTGCCCCAGAGGGCAATCCCGTACCTAAAGTGAGATTCAATACTAGCATGGTAGAAAGTCAGCGCTATGCTAGGAGAGACAATTTTTACAAGGTTTCTAAGGGCCCATATCTGTTTTTGGATAGCTCCTGTAATGCAATCAATATGTTCTGACCAACTGAGTTTGCTATCAATTAATAGGCCTAAGAATTTTGCAGATGAGACAGTTTTTAAGCTCAATACATCATTTAAATTTAACACAGTTCCTGAGGGGATACTAGGGTCTTTTAGAGCATAACTTATAGCCTGGGTTTTTGATTCATTTAAGAATAGTCCATTCACTTTGAACCAGTGGCATATTTTTTTGTAGATTTCCCTAAGCTGAGGAATTGCATCTCTACCACAGTAAATGGACGATGTGTCATCGGCGAATAAATAAGTGGGAAATTTAACAAAATTTGGGAGGTCATTTATAAAAATAAGGAATAGCAAGGGCCCCAGGACCGAGCCCTGGGGCACGCCTACAAGGAGTTCAGCTGGGTCCGAAAACACTGGACCATTTATACTGTCGATTTTTACTACTTGTTTGCGACCACAGAGATACGATTTCAGCAGCTTAATAGCGACACTGTCAAGTCCATAACACTTTAGTTTTTTAATGAGGAGGCTATGGTTTATGATATCAAATGCCTTAGACAGGTCAAAATGGATACTAATTGCTGGGACGCGCTCTTCAAATGCGTTGTATACATTATCAAGAAGGCGTTGAACAGCCTGAATTGTGGACTTGCCACGACGGAAACCAAACTGCATAGGATTTAACAAACAATTTTGCTCAAAATAACAACTAAGCTGATTATACATGATTCTTTCAAGTATTTTAGAGAGCGTACTTAAAACAGAGATGGGCCTGTAGTTATCAGGCGAAGTTCTTTTACCTTTTTTGAAAACAGGGGTGACTTTTGCCTGCTTGAGAAAGTCAGGAAAAACGCCAGTGGTAAGGCAGCAATTTATCAAGTCTAAGAGGGAAGGGCCAACTATATGAAAATAATCCTTCACAATAAAAGTTGGTATGTCACCACACCTGTTTGAGTTGTTATTTTTTAGTTTTTTAATCACAGAGTGTAGCTGAATTAGGTCAACTGGATTGAAAGAAAAGTTTAGTTCCCTTTGAGTACGACAGATACTAGATGCAAGGATAGTGAGGGATTCATGTTCATCAATGTTAGTGGATAGATTTGCTGTAATATTGGCAAAATGCAAGTTGAAAACATTAGCAATTTCCAGAGGGTCATTATAGGTCTTCTCGTCAAATTCTATTGACTCAATGGGTGAATCCCTAATAGCATTTGATTCATTTTTAATAATATCCCACACTGTTTTGCTCCTATTTTTCGAGTTAGCAATCAAACAGTCATTCTGTTCAATTTTTCTCCTATAGAGAAGTTTTTTAAGTTTTTTGTTTGTCTTATTACTTGCACATTTGTACTTTTTTACACCCGTTGCCTTATACAGCATATAATAATTCTTCTTATCTTCACTCAGATCCAAGATTGCTTTACTATATTTATCATTATTTCTGGTTCCCCTTTGCCCCAAAACCTTCAATGGAAAACAGGTATCCATAGTGCAGTAGATTATATTTTTGAAACTTTCAAAATTTTTAGACAAATCACTTACGCTAGAAGTAAAGTTGGAAAGAGAGTAGGCAAGTTGGGTACAGAATGTAAGCTTATTTTCAGAGGTCCATAAGCGCTTTAATGGCTGTGCTTTTTTGGCCTTTTCTAGTAGTCTACTTATGTCTATCTTTACAAATTGGCCTCGGTGGTCCGAGAGACCCAAGTCATGAGTTAGAGTCGATACGACTGGTAAATTAGTAATGCAATTGTCTATGAGAGTAGATGTTTTTTTCGTTACTCTTGAAGGCGTTTTGGTGAAAAGAGGAGCAAGGTTGAAGCTTGTAAGAAGATTCAGAAATTTACAGACCTTAGGACATTTCAAATCTAAGAAATTTATGTTAAGATCCCCTGAGATAAAGAAGCAGCATTTTTTATTTGTAAGAAAAATTAACAATTTCTCGAAAGATTCAAGAAATATATTGAAGTTTCCTTCAGGACGGTAAATTGATACAAAGTACAGTATACTAGAGAGAACAAAGCTGTTAATCTTGTTAATGGACATACAACTCATTTCTAAGTTGCCGACTATGTTCTGACACTTAGTGACCTGATTATTACCAAGAGCTTGGGCGCTATGTACCATATAAGTTGCTGCACCACCCCCTGACCTATCAGGCCTTGCATAGGATGAGTGACATTTATAGTCTTCTATAACTGTGGGATTACCACTCTGTAGCCATGGCTCAGTTAAGTTAATGACATCTGGTAAATTTTTCAACTTTGAGAGCTCAACATGGAGCAAAAGAGCTTTATTAACAATGCTTCTAATATTTAAATTTAATACATCAAGTGTGCAAGTATTAGGAGAATTATTTTTATTTTTATTTTTACACTCAGGCAAATTGAGGTTCAGTACAAGAGGCCTATTTATAAATTTGGAGTTACGATTACTAAAATCTGAAGGTTGGGTCAATTGAAAGTTAATTGCAGATATATTGTTTATATCATTGTCAGAGCTTTTACTATCTATGCTCGAGCTATCTATGCTTTTACTATTACTAATCTTAGAGGCTACGCTTAAATTATACACATTAGTTTGCTCTAAACTAGAGAGATTGGACCGAGAATCGATAGTGTGTGCAACTATCTCGTCTTTATCATTGCGTTTAAATTACTGCTAATACAGTTAATATTATTAGAAGAGAAATTATACCCTCGGTTAGGATGACCGTAGCCCCTAGAACTATCATGCCAGATCTTACTTTTTTTAAAATTAGTATGATCGTCACGATTTTTTGTCAGAACTACTTCAATAGTTTTTATGGGGCTCATTACACAGGAGATTAAATTCACGAGTTTACGCTTTCCAATAGTATTGAGATGAAGACCATGTTTGGTGTGGTCCGTTCTATCTAAGCTATCAAGGGATAAGAATTGGCAATGTTCATGCTTCGTCACCAGTTCATGTAGATAATTATTGATTAAATCTATTCTCTTATTAATTATGTCAGATTTATCATATCTGTATGGTAGTGCACAAAAGATTAAATTGGTCGTTCTGGTTGAGTCAATTAATCTATCAACATCACCAAAAAATGCGTTGGCACATTCACTATTCATTTTGAAATCATTATTAGTTTCAAAATTATTTGTGCCTCCTATAACTAGCAGAGAATCATTTTTACTCAAGTTTTTTGCTGTCGCTAGAAGAGATTCAATTATTACCCTAAGAGGAGCGTTTGCCTTACTGTTTGTACACACACTGAATTTAAGGTTGAGCTTTTCATAAAGAAAAGGGTAAAGTTTTTTCCCATGGCTGTCAGCAAAGACAAGGAATTTATTTAACGCTTTTTTCTGACCATTTCTATCAATGTGATATTCATTACACGAATTAACATAATTTGCAGGGGAAAAGGTTTGATCTAATAATGAAGAAACGTGGTCTGTTGCATTGCGATGGAAAGTTGCTTCATTTTTTTCGAGCTGACGTTTCTTTTTTGTAATTTGTATATTAATTTTTTTTAATTCTTCTAGTTTACAAGATATTTCATCAAAGTTAATTTTCTGATTTTTGTTATTCTTAATAAGCTTATCAATTTGAACTTTTAAATCTTCGTTTTCCTTTCTCAGAGTACTTACTAATTTGTCAAAATCCATCAATTTGTCATTGTAACCATTTACAAGATGTGAGTATACAACGTCAGTTTGAGTAGCAATAGTAGCAGTGGTCTTCATTGTTGGTTGAAAAGAATTTGAATCTGAATCGTCCTCCATTGTAGTTGTTTGATCAAGGATCAGCAGGGTTGATTTTCCACACGCTGCAGTCTTCGTTTTGTTGGTATTTGAAAGATCAATGTTTTGAATGATTACTGGATTTGCCTTCTTCGAAATCGCATTAGCATTTGCACGGTTAGCACCATTGGAATTTGTGACTTTGCTCCTCAATGAGTATGTATTTATGATGGTAGGAGGCGTGCGCATTCTCTGAGGGGAAGGCGTAAAAAATAAGGATGGAGGGGAAGAGCTTGCAATTGGAATAGGAGAACGTGAAAGAGGAGGAGAAAGGACTGGGATTTTTGAATTACTCATGTTTCCGTTATTGCACAATTAATGCCCCTTCAATTTCATGTGATGCAATGTATTATGCTGCGCAGTATATTGGATAGGTATGCACCGCCTCGGGTTGTCACCGATAGATCGCGGTATAGTGACTAGCGGGGCTCTAGCGGCTGGTAGCTTCTGGTTACGGGTGTTGGAGATATGAAGCTCCTTTTAGTGGAGAGAGATAATTTCAGTTGCTGCGCTGCAAGGCAGGAAGTATCGACTTTTTGCAGGAGTAAGATGTAAGATGAGTGCTGAGGTTCAGAGGTTATATATATCGCTACCAGAGTAGATAGGTAACCTTCATCTCTTTCGGTTCAATAATATTCTACGATACGTAGTGGCAACGCTGTAATGATAGTTAGTCCAATACGGCAACAAAAACAAAAGTGAGGTTATGCAAAGAGAAAGAATTTCGAAGATGAAACACAGTCGTTTACCTCAATACAACAGCGTACTTAATTATCACTAGTTCTATGAATACTTAACTTAGTTGATTTTACTTAGAATCAATTAAAAAACACAATGATACTAATAATTAAAAGACTGATTTCGGAAGAGCACTTGGAACTTAAACTTGTCAGCAGCGACATAAGTTTCGACAGTCTCAAACGTGAATCTCTGTTGCCCTCTGTTTTAAATGGAAGGGGGGGGGAGACCTTCTGCAGGAGGGAGGGGTGCTGATGCAATATTCTAGCACGTTAAATAAAACACTGCAGGTAAAATCTTGAAGAAGACAAGTTTCAACTTGATTAGGTAATGTATTCCCGTCCCGACCTGTACTATTATCTAAAACCGATCTTAGCAAGAATAATCTTGAACAAGACAAGTTTCAACTTGATTAATCAACAGTAAATGAGAATAGGTGGGAAGGGGTGGGCTGGTGTCGCAATGTTTCAGATGGCTCCATTGAATCAATTGAAACAAATATGATGCAATATTCTGGAATTTTACGTACTACAATACAGGTAACATCTTGGACAAGACAAGTTTCAATTTGATGAATTTAATCCCGACCTGTGCTTTTCTCTAACACTGATCTTAGCAGGAAAAATCTTGAGCAAGACAAGTTTCATATTGAATAATCAGCAGTCAATGATAATGGGACGGATCGGAATGGGGGGGGGGGGTGCCGCAATGTTCCAGAACGTTCCATTTCGAGCCCATTGAAACAAATCTCGAGGAGATGATGCATTATTCTCGAATGTTACGTAACACATTACACTCATTACAGGTAAAATCTTGAACAGATCAAGTTTCAACTTGATTGATTTAATCCCGATCTGTACTATTCTCTAATGCCCACTCTAACGCCTCCGGTAGATCCGCCTCTGGAACACCACAATACAGGTAAAATCTTGAACGAGTCAAGTTTCAACTTGAATAATCAATGCTGAATGAGAATGGGAGAACATGGGAGATGATGCAATATTCTGAAACGTTCCAGAACATAGTGTGGTTACATATTAAATTGGCAAGACGGTAAAGCAAACGATCCACCCCTGGAAGGTCCACCGCTGGAAGATCGAAGATAGGTAAGATGTGGTTGGCAACACCGTAAAACATGCAATCCGCCACTGGAAGATCGAAGTTAGGTTAGGTTGCTCGGCAACGCTGTAAAATGGTCGCCTACTGACAATCATTACATACTCTTTCATTAAATTTCCCGAGAGAGCTGTGCTTAGATCGGCACTGTGCTAAGATCGGCACTGTGCCAAGATCGGCAAAAACATACAACTACTACTACTGAGGCTGTTTAAATAGAGACAATAAATCTGAAAATAGTGGTTTTACATACAAATTGAGAAGAATTTACTGAGCCTGCGCGAAGGCCTCCTAAAAAGAAATTTGTACTGACAAATTTTAGGTGAGGTTAGCAAAATTTGAAAGATATTAAAGAAAGGGAATTTCATATATTTTTGTTTTTGGACCATAATTATACAGGGTGTTTCTAAAACTTATGTCATCCTTTCTACCACGTATTTTTGAGGTCAAAATAAGACTTTTTTCCCTTTAAACATGTGTCCGAAAATGCCCCCCTTCTGAGCTACAGCCCCCCAAAGTTTTAAAAAATTGTTGGTTTTTTTGGAATATCGACCAGATTTATGAACCGAATGTCATGAAAATTGGTGTCCCGAGGTACTTTTACGTGTAGAATACATTAATGACCTCGAGAAATTCAGAAATGAGGTCTGACTGTACTTTTCAGGCAATCTTATACCTTCAACGACACAAATTTTAAGTTACGGAATGGAAATTTGAAAAATAAATAATGAAATCAGATGGAAAAAACTCTTAGAAAGATATTTGGTCCTCTTTGTTTTCGTCGATACGACGCGTATTAAGCGAGATAATCGCTGCACAAGGTGGAAAAATCAGCGCTTTTATCACGAGGAGCGGCAGGAAGTATGCACTATGCAACCCGCCACTCCGCTGCTTCTTCGAGCCGCCCGCTACAGTAAAAGCGCTGATTTTTCCACCTTGTGCAGCGATTATCTCGCTTAATACGCGTCGTATCGACGAAAACAAAGAGGACCAAATATCTTTCTAAGAGTTTTTTCCATCTGATTTCATTATTTATTTTTCAAATTTCCATTCCGTAACATAAAATTTGTGTCGTTGAAGGTATAAGATTGCCTGAAAAGTACAGTCAGACCTCATTTCTGAATTTCTCGAGGTCATTAATGTATTCTACACGTAAAAGTACCTCGGGACACCAATTTTCATGACATTCGGTTCATAAATCTGGTCGATATTCCAAAAAAAAACCAACAATTTTTTAAAACTTTGGGGGACGTAGCTCAGAAGGGGGGCATTTTCGGACACACGTTTATAGGAAAAAAAGTCTTATTTATACCTCAAAAATACGTGGTAGAAAGGATGACATAAGTTTTAGAAACATCCTGTAGATAGGACAGTTTTTTAAAAGGACAAGAAAAAAAAAAAAAAAATGCAGGACAACATTTAAAAGGACGAAAATTTAAGGACAAAGTTGCTTAGGACGAGAATGAGTCGGATGAAATAAAAAGGACGAAATCTATACTGAAACCCTCTCAATTCTACGACGTCCCAGATAATAATATCAGGCTTGCCGATGTGGCTTAAAATGGGCTTTCGTAAGACGTCTTTTCATTCCGTCTTAAAGACGTCTTAAATCCGTCTTATAGTCGCGGATCTAAAGACGCCTTGTAAGCTTGTCTTAAATCCGTCTTAAATGCGTTTTTAAGTCGATTTTAGAAGACACCTTGTATTCCGTCTTAAATCCGTCTTCCAAAGTGGTTTTAAAGACGTCTTTCAATCCAGTCTTACAAGGCGTCTTCAATCCGTCTTGAAAGACGTCTTCCAAGACGACTTGAATACCGTCTTCCAAAGTGGTTTTTAAGACGTCTTTCAATCCAGACTTACAAAGCGTCTTCAATCCATCTTAAAGCCGTCTTCAGCCAAGATAGCTAGAAGATTGACTCCAACGTTTTAAAGTCCTTAAATATTGATAATTTGCAAAAATCACAATTTTTTTTACAAATTTCGAAAATTACGAAAATGTCCACAGTTCGAAAATTTGAAAATTACCAATATTTTCATAAATTTTGAAAATTACGAAAATTTTCATTAAGTTTGAAAATTACCAAGATTTGCTCAAATTTTGAAAATTACGAAAATTTTCACAAATTTTGAAAATGTTGACTATTTTCAAGCAAGCTTGGAAAGCTAGGCTTCCTCGAGACGTAACCTATAAATTTAGAGCATTGTGACCGACGCCTTTCGCATGTCTTTAAGGCGGATTCGTAAGACGGTTTTCAAAGTTGTCTTATAAGACGTCTTTAAGACGGATTCGTAAGACGTTTTCAAAGCTGTCTTAAA
Organism: Trialeurodes vaporariorum; assembly: GCA_011764245.1. Classification (NCBI taxonomy): domain Eukaryota; kingdom Metazoa; phylum Arthropoda; class Insecta; order Hemiptera; family Aleyrodidae; genus Trialeurodes; species Trialeurodes vaporariorum. The sequence goes on along the minus strand of VMOF01000002.1, from coordinate 36,007,141 downwards.
AACGTCTTTAAGACGGATTCGTAAGACGGTTTTTGAAGTTGTCTTAAAAACGTCTTAAAGACGGATTCGTAAGACGTCTTCAAAGACGTGTTTGGGCGGAACTAGAGACGTCTTTAAGACGGATTAAAGACGGATGTAAGACAACTTTACTTGTCTTTATAAGACGTCTTTAAGACGGATTGAAGACGGTTTTTGCTAACTGGGGTACTGTAGGCTGTAGGTATATACTATCCATACCTCGGTATAATTGTACATTGCTAGATCACAAACTGCCTCTCCATCAGGACACCTAATCTCGGAAAACTTTTGGAACGCTACTTCTGGGTTGAAATTTGAGATTTGTAGAAGTTCGTCAAGTATGTAACAATCTTCTAAGCCCTGTGAAAAAAGTGACCAAGTAAAGATAAACGGCGAACATTTAAATATAGGTAAATTAAAATCAATATTTCAAGCCATATTTATTTTCTACAATCCCTTCTGTCCCCCTGCCGCGGATTGCATTTTAATCTAGAGCAACATGATGCGTTTTGGAGACTCTTTTCCAAGAGAGATTGTTGCCTTGTTTGAAGAAGTAAGTACGCCTCGAAACGCATCATTTTATTGCAGCTCTAGATATGAAACTCTACACTAAATCCTTGTATACAGTTTCATTGGGAAAATTTCAAGGAATTCTCAAGCTAAGAGGCCGTCTCAAGGAGGTTTTTTGTCGAATCTCAGAATTGCACTCTTATAAAGTTAGAGAGGCCGTGCGTGACGTTGTAAAGTCCTGTGCTCCAATGAAGCTTTCTACTCTACCACATGCAACAATTCTTTTGTATCTGGCTTTTGGACACAATGCAAGATAACACTGACAATTTATAAGAAAAAAACCAAAACAAAAAACAAGAAAAAAAAAACAAAACAAAAAGATACTGATTACAATCAGGTGATAGTTTAAAAGAGGTATGCTCATCTGACTTCGCTCCACAAGTTCAGTGGAACGCAGTTAAAAATCACTGCAGGCAAGATGGCCGACAAAAGCAGAAAACTTATACTCTTTGCAGAAAACATTGGGTTGTTTTCTGCTTTCCCCAGAGGGCATGAGCCCAATGTTTTCTGCGAAGAGTATACTTTTTCTGCTTTGGTCGACCATCTTGCTTGCAGAATGCAGTGATTTTGAGCTGCGCGCAGCTGAACTTGTGGCACGAAGTCAGATGAGCATACCTCTTTAATCTATAACCTTGGATTACAAAAAACCCCTTTCGACTAAATATTGTTGTTCTCACCCCCATTCTCCCTTGTCCATAGAAAGGAACGATGGCTGAGCTGCATCACCAATCATAACCACCTTCTGCCAGAATGGTAAGGATTGCACTGTAAAAATTCATATTCATCAGATGTATAATCCTATACCAAAAAGTAGCTTGGGGCTTTTTGAATATTCAATTATTCAACCATCACTTCAAATTAGAACGGAATCAAGGAACTTGTAAATTTTTTCTTCTCCCCATCAAATATGTATAGTCCTTGAGGTCAATCAGAGAGGTTAACTACTATCTTGTTTTAACTCGATATGTATCTATAGAGATTCAAACTCGCTCAAAACTATCTAGGGTCCTTCCACGCCCTTTGTCTCCTGTCGATACATGTTCCTCCATACCTAGGTTTTTTGGCAGTTATATGCCTCCCTGTGCCGTGGTGAAACACGAAATCAGATTCGGATTACATTTTACCGGACGCGCGGTGTTGATGATATTTTGTTGCACAAATGGAGCTCTTGCAAACTTTTGCTGGGAGAAAAATAGTAGGACAATCATGTAAAAACCAGCGAAAATCACGAAAATCGCACTAAGAAAGTCTAAAATTCAGTAATAAACTCAAAATAACTGCTGTAACGGCAAGATCGTATTGGCAGTTTAAAGCAGGTGTATCATGGGAGCTTCCTGTCCATTATGTCTCTTTCTCTACGGAAACCCAGAGATATGTCTCAATTTAGATAGGGATCTCCCATGATACCTGCGTCTCTCCGCCATTAAGCCCGATTCTGAGAGTGAATTTCGTGATTTTTTAGAGCACTGCTCATCGTCATTTTTACAGGTTTTTATGTAAGAGTCAACTCTTAAACCCCTCTATTGCAAAATTTTGGCAAGAGCCCCATTTTCAAGAAAATTATAACTCAATATTGATGCCATTGGAAAGCTGGGGCTGCTTGCCGGTTATGGTTAAGTGGCAAAACGTGGATTTGGCAACGTAGTATTTTGTCTTGGAGAGATTTGCAACGTAATAAGATATCCAGGGTGACGATGGACCATTAGGTACGCCGATTACGAACGATCGAGTTGACTAAATGACTTGGAAGAAAAAGCTGATTCAACTTGGACGAACCGATTTTCACTTGGACGAAGTGAATCAACTTGGACAAATCGAAATCGACTTATAGTTGTAAATAGACCAGTGTTGCACGAATTTTCAGTTTTGATGATTGATGGTATACAGGGTGTTTTATAAACTAGAAGTAAATATTTTGATTTCATATTCCTCAGGGCAAAATAATAATTTTTTTCTATAAACATGTGCCCAGCAGAATTTCAACGTGGAAAAATTTCATTAAAGACTTCGAAAAGTTCAAAAATCAAAAAAAAAGTCAGCCTCCCAGTACTTTTCAGGCTCAGGCGCTCTTGTATCTTTGACGGCAAAAAATATCACGGATAATAAACTAAAAAAAAAAAAAAAAAACTTAACCCCTTTAAGTTTTTTATCCGCATACTTACTTTGATTGAAATTAGAGGCGAAGGCTTACTCGAAAAAAAGTCTTTGATCAACTTGTCTGTGCCTATGAGATCCAGGGCATCGGGGAAGTAAGTCCTAAAAAACTCTTGTAATTTTTCGGAGGAATCCAATTTGAAAAATTCTTCCAACGGCATGAAAAGGGTGACAGTCCAAGAAACGTCACTATTCGGTAGCGCTATCATCATAAAAGTCTTTCGGGGCCAAATATGCAAGTAGTTAGGTTCCATCAAATACTGCACGTAGTTTGTTCCGGAAACAATCGAATCAACTGAATAATATTTTGATATTCGAGTTATATTTTTTGGGAAAACATATGATTATTTTTTATTGCATATTTTTAAGTACCATTTTATTTACTGTCTATTGAAGCTTTTATAGGAAAAGAGCAACGTGAGGAATACTATAGTTTTATTGACTGTTTACGGAACAGCGATCGCTCGTGCAATTCGGCAGCAGTACCCCCCCCCCCCCATTACATTTTTATAATAGAGTGTAACCACCGTTCGTGGTATCTTCACTTCAATGCCTCTTCTAATACATAGATTTTCCTCCTCTACAAAATCATCTGCCACCTAAGTATTAAAATAATAATTTACAGAGGCGTAACAATAGTTCCCGTGGGGCATGGGGGCGTATATCATTTGGGCGATTATCGATTAGGCGAGCCCTAAATATCGTTTCATATGGGCGAGTGGAGAGGAAGCGAAACGGGAGAAAATCGCATATCGTTTGGGCGAGCCTATACGTGTATACTGGAGACAGTATGTAGGTATACTGTAAAATATGTACTGGAGTAAGAGATAGGGAGATGTGTGAGGTGAGGTGATCTTATTGTGTAAGATTTGGGCGATGAGTGCGATGAAACGTCGCGTCGATGACGGAGATAGAAATACTGCTATTAGTTAAATCCGAAGTTGCACACTAAGTTACGTTATGTCAAAGAAATGAGACACTTATTCAAAAGAAAGAAAAAGTAATTATATTATTTTTAAATGTTTTGACGCGCGGGCCTTCTACAACCCCAAAAAATTAAAAAATTCTTAATTTATTCATACAGTGTGTAACAGAAACACATGTCGTCCTTGTTACCGCACGTATTTTAGAGGTCAAAATAAGACTTTTTTTGCTATAAACATTTGTCCGAAAACGCCTCCTTTTTGAGGTCCAGCCCCCCAAAGTTTTAAAAAATTGACGTATATTTATACGTATTTATTTATTTATTCATACAATATCAAGTGCGTTTAATGCAGACAACTTTTTTACACAATTTATTCTTATCATATTTTATTTTTTGTGACGCGGGGGCCTTTTACTCTCCAAAAATTAAGGGACCGGGGGGGGGGGGGAGAGTTCTCAGACGTTGCCTCTTTAAATGAAGCAGATTTAGAGAACTTTTTGTCAACCAATCCCAAGTATCATCTACAAAATAATCTGCATATCTCAAACCATCGATATTTTAGAAATAAGATAAGCTTAATTCTTTCGACTCATTTTCACTATATACTTATGTACTTCCCCATGTATTCGTGTTGCCCAAATGAAACGATATATTTGACTACAGGTGGCACTTCACCTACTTTTCCTTTGTCGCCCCTTTCCGGTCGCCCAAATGAAACGATTTTTCTCGCCCAACAGTAACGATTTTGACCATTTTCGCCCAAATGAATGCCACCCGGGGCATGGTCCCCGCAGCAGCGGGGGAGCGCAAGGGCTGAATGGGCGCAAAGAGAGAGAGAGAAAGAGAAAAATATAATTGTTAAAAGGAGAAAAAGACACGAGGAGAATAATAAGTAAAAGCGAGCGGAGCCCTCAAATCGGAACTGTTGTTTTATTCCGAGTCCATTTTAAAAATTTTTTTTTACCAGTGGAGAGAGATAGTAACAAGTGAAAAATATGAAAGAGCCGAAGATCAGGTATGTGTAAGTTAAGTTCTTGTTATCAGTGGCGCACCAATAGGAGAGATATCGGGCTAAAGCCCCCCCCCCCCCCACAAACCGAGAGTAAATTTCCAGGCTGGTCTAAAAATAAACGCCACGATCTGAATTTTGTGGTGCTAAAAAAAAACGATCAAGAAGCTTTGACTTTTTAGCCCTCCCAAAAAAAAAAAAAAATCCTGGGTGCAACACTGAAAAAGGGGGTTTTGGAGACATCACCTTTTTGCCCATATGATGAGTCATGAGTTGCAATGAGTGAAAAAGCCACAGGTGCAAAAGATATGGAAACCCTTGAGGGCGATTGACTCCATTTGCCAAGCTGAATCGATAGAAGGGTCACAAGGGGGCAAAGGCGCACCAAGTGAGAGGCTATCGCCGCTATCAGGCTCAAGCTCCCCCCCCCCCCCCTCCAAACTGAGAGTAAATTTCCGGGCTGGTCTCTAAATAGCCGCCGCACTCTAAATTTTGTAATGCAAAAAAAATTAATTGAGAATTGTTGACTTTTTCCCCCCCCCCCCCCCCCCCCCCCCCGCCACCACTCCAAATCCTGGGTTTGCCACTGCGTTTTAAAAAAAAGGGTGTGTTTTAAAACGTGTTTTTAAAAATTAAATAAAACTATGAAAAAATGGATTCGGAATAATCGCTGTTTTTATTGGAGACTAATGCATAGGAAGCAGAATCTTCGTAATTAAGAAAAATTTTTTTCTTGTACAAAAGTTTCACGAAGTGTGTGTAAAATTTTCCATTTAAACCGCACTGATTTTCGTGTTTTCGTGGAAATTTTCGTGGAAATCAAATCACGGTGATTTCCATGTCCAATCTAATATCGGAGCAGAGTTCAAAAAATATTTTACTAGGGATTCATGTGATTTTTGGGACTTTCTTATCAACTGTAATTGAATATCCCATTCAAAAGTCAGTCGCACCGATGAGCAATATCCAGTGGCGGCGCGTGCAATCTGGCAACGTCGTATTTCGTCCTTTTTAACTTATGTAAAGTTTTGATTCAAGGGAGTGCACTGTGTACCCATAAAAATCGAAATTTTTCATGACTTTAAATGAACAAGATCCAATGTTGCCAGATTGCACGCGCCGCCACTGGAAATTTTCGATACTAAAAAAAAAATAAAATAAAATGAAGTAACATAACAATTTAATGGATAAAAAGCATCTCTAACCTCTCCGTTTGGACCAGGAGGAATGTGTAATTCCATATAAGCATGTTCAATGTACGTCTGACTGTAATTGAACATAGGTTGTTTTAACATTTCTTTTCTAACCGAGGAAAATGCACCATCAGCCCCGATTATCACATCAGCCGATGTTTTCAAGTAGTCTTCACTGTCAGTCCTATAGGCAAATCGAAATTAAGTAAAACAAATTTTTACGTTTGAAGCTCAATCAGACGTCACGAATGACCAAGGAATATCGCAACATTGCAGCGATATTTTGACATACATATTGTTAAAAAAAAAAAAAGGATCGTCTAAAATAGATTAAATGGAAACAATGGCCGGCTCTTGCAAACTTTTGCTTTAGGGGATTGAAGAGTTGATTCTTTCAAAAGAATCTGTAAAAATGACGATGAGTACACAAAAAAATCACAAAATTTACTCTCAGAATCGGGCTTAATGGAGGGAAACGCAGATAGCATGGGAGATCCCTATCTAAATTATAAGACATACCTCTGTTTTTGTTTCCGTAGAGAAAGTGCCATAATAGACAGGAATCCCCCGTGATACCTGCGTTGAACCGCCATTACGATCTTGTCATTCGTTATAGCAGTTATGTGAGTTTATTACTAAAGTTTAAACTTTCTTTGTGTGATTTTCGTGATTTCTGCTGGTCTTTGCATCAGACTGGACTATTTATTGGCTTATAGCAAAAGTTTGTAAGAGCCCCATTGAAAGTCAATACACTGATTTTAAAACATGTAATTTTTTTTTTTTTTTTTTTTTTAAATTTTTTTATTTTTTTTTATAAATCGAACGTACTTATATATCTATAAAATTATACAATTCGGTAAAGGAACCAAAAAATATGGCTCCGCTGATCTATTATGCTGATCCATTTACGGCAAGATCACCGCTGCACCAAAAACAGTTTTTATCGAAGAATATCAGTTCAAGGTAAGAACTAAGAATAACGCGAAACTTCTTTGAGGGGCCTGTAGCAAATTTTCGCCGAAGCGTTGTAGAGGGGGTCCCTTAATTCCTACGTAAAATTGCGTAAAAATATTAAAATAACATTGCAAGTACCGCAAAGTCTTAAAATCTACTCAGCAACTTAATAAATACGTTTTGGCAACGTTCCTTTTTCGCATCTAAACACATTAGAAAGGTCGAAATGCCTGGTCATTGCCGATGACTGAAGCGTTCGATTTTTTGGTAAATTTAAACGGAGAAAGTGCATTGTTGCCAAATTTCACGCCTCGCCACTGAACACAGTTCTTGAGTTTGTGAGTGAATTATGATACTTATAACGATGTTTTACTAAATGATTTTCAAACGATTTTTTTTATAAGAATCGACCTTCCATAACGCTGAAGTAAAAGATTGCAAACAGAGACCCATTCTATCTAATACTACTCGTACTTGAGTAATTTTACTGTCAGTTGCGAAGCGTGCAATCTGGCAACTTTGCTTTTGGTACATTTAAACTCAATAATAAATATCGAACTATCTAGGCATCGGCGAATACCACCTAAGTCGACTTTTTGTACGGGTCCAAATGGACAAAATGCTTCGTTGCCAAGTAGCTACCTTCGCCACTGCTGATTGTGCCAATGGAAACGTGCGGAACGAATTCGCAACAAAACCCAGTGGCGGCGCATGCAATCTGGCAACGATGCATTTCGTCTAATTTAAGATTGTTTTAGGAAGAGTTCTGTAGATGCACCCCTAATATTTCGATTTTTTTCATGACTGTAAATAGACTAAATACAACGTTGGAAGATTGCACGCGCCAGACGCGCCTATGAACGAAACTTTCTGCAATGTATATTTTCAATGGATGAACTGTTGTGTTTGCAATGTTTCCACGCATCGCCGCATGTGGACGATAATATTGCTTCGGCTGACTGTGAGCCATCGCTTCAATTGAGCGAAGAGCGAGGTTGATTCAATCGATGCAAACAAACGAACATATAGGAGGCATGCAGCTTTACTACAAGTTCAAGGTGTCCGATCAGTGGATCTCCTCACCATCTGTAAGTTCAGGCCGCAGAACCACGCCTGTAATTTGACCTTGGTCCATGGCCCTAAGCCAAATAATAATGGATCAGTGGCGTAGTGTGGCGTCTAAAAGTGGGGAGTGGGGACTTGAAAATTATGTTTTTTTTTTTTTGCTTCTTGTAAACAGAAAAAATTTGGGCTGAACCTATTTTCAAATCAGAGTTTTAACTATCACGGCTTTGCAGCAACAAGGCCCGATATTTTTATTCTTTACGCCATCTCACTTGTTCACCCCCTGCATTTTCCAAAAAAAGTTGGGGGGGGGGGGGCTTGAACCAGTAGCGTACGCAGGAATATGCCTCTCTTTCTCTTCTCCCGTTTGAATGTATTTACTGGAAAAGGAAAGAAGTATATAGGGTCTGAAGTCACGTTTTAGTCCCTGTTCTTGTCCTTTTCTAACACACTTGCTCTAAGGGGACAAGAGAGAGAAAGGCAAATTCCTGCGTACGCTACTGGCTTGAACACATAAAGCTACATACATGCTATGCCACTGATTTGAATCGATCAGAAACTCCGGTTGGTAACAGTTGGCATGCCAACGATCAGGGCCCCATTTGGGGGGGGGGGGGGGGGGTTAGCCGTACTCCAATACCGGGGCCCCCATCCAAAGCCCAGACCGAGTTTTCAGGTAACCTAGACAAAATTGCAACAGAAGGTTTTTTGATGGATTCTAGAGTGAACTTTTCCGTATAGAAGCAAATAAAACGAGAGCCTCGAGAATTCAGCAGCTCTGTCAGCAGTGCTTTGAACGACGGGGGGGGGGGGGGGGGGGGCTTACAATTTAATTATTCAAGCAGATTAGCGAAAAAAATAATTTTGGGGGTGGGAGTGAATATCACGAGACTGAAGCCTCTTATCTTCCCTGAGTTTTTTTTTTTTTTTTAAACATTTTCCTCTTGTTTTGATTTGTGTAACTGCAGAAAATTCGTTATCTGTTACCCTTCTCCTTCTGTAATGAAAATGAGGACTTTTATTTGAGTTTTTACACTTTTAAATTTTTTTTTTTTTAATCTCCCTAACGATATTGTCAACTGCAATAATAGAATACAGCTTTTTTTGACATGTTTTAGACTTCCGTTTTTATTCACACTTTATAATTCTTACATTTTGATTTAGTAATGAGAGAACCCCCACCCCCGTCGAATATCCCCCAGGGGGCCCTGCAGCCCGGCTTCAAAACCGGCCGAAAATCGAAGTGCGGGGGCCCCTGCCAACGATATTTTTTTTTATGCCAGTACAGATAAAATGGGAGTTTGAAAACCAGAAGCGGACTGATTCAAACATTCGGACCGGGACGCACACTTTGAATCGGCTGCAATATAGGGGGAGTGTAGACACACCGCCCGGGCCCCCACCCGGGGAAAAACCCCCCCCCCCAACCCTATCGCAGATATAATGATGACTCCACGGTCAAAAGAGCCATTCTAAACCATATTCCGAAGATAACATTTATTTGTAGATGCCCCGACCGTCTGCCTTTTCTGAGTTCAGACTGCCTGGTTGTCGTTTTTGATGCTATAATCATTATTGACTGAATTGAATCAGAAGTTAACTATTCGTACATGACTGTACCGTTTTAGTCTACCTCAAAAAATGAAGGCGTATTCATAAACGCAAGACAGTTCAGTAGTATAGGGGTACGTTGAGGACACTCCAGTCAATTTGAAAATTTGTTCAATAAATCAACCAATTTCATCAAAATTTGAACTTCCAATATTTTAGGCTTTAAATTTTACTCTGAAAACTACATAATAACTCGGAAAATTGATTCATATTACCAAGTTTTTAGGATGCGCACAAGCGTGTGTTATGCATCGATCCTTGGTCCCTCTTGTCCACTGCAGGATGCAGCTGGACATTCTCTTAACATGTGTTAAATCTTAAAACAAAAGAGATGCTCCAAAGAAGGGACTCTCCCTCTTCGTCTTTTTCGGACAAATCACTCCATCGCCAGCTCTCGCTCTTAAAGCATTTAAAATCAAATCCCTCGTACTCATTTATTTCCATCCCGTATTTTGTTTTCTGTTATTCTGATCCTTATTCTGTTTTTTATCTGTTTTTAAATTTCTTTCAATATATTTTGTTACGGGCAGATCTAGTTTTCCGGGCGGATCTAGGTTTGCCCGGGCGAAATTAGGTCCGCCCGGGCAGACCTAGATGTGCTCGGGCAGAATTAGGTCCCCCCAATTTTAGCTGGGCCGATCTAGATCCGCCCGCGAAAACCTAGATACGCCCGTTTTAAATGGGCACATCTAGGTGTGCCCAACCGTTTTGGATCTGGGCATATTTAGTTTCGATGGTTATTTTTCTGGGCCGATAAAACAAAAACAAAAAAAAAAAAAAAAATATAAAAAATAAAAAAAAAAAAAATAAATAAATAAAAAAAATAAATAAAAAAAAAAAAAAAAAAAAAAAAAAAAAGCCTCCCGGCAGGCCGGTAAGACGAAGTAGATTCCATGCTTGGTTAAATCATTTTTTCACAAATTTAAATATAGGTTATAATTTTCGCTGAATTTTCTCTGAATTTTTCTTTTTTATTTATCAGCTGCTCAAAACCCAAAATATGATTGTGAAAAAGTTTATATTACCAACAGAGAAATGTGTAATCTTTACAATGCAAGTGAGAAAAAAAAGCTAGGTTATATAAGTTTTTCACAAATTTCAATAAATAGGTTAGTTATGATTTTCTTTGAATTATTCAATTTTTTTTTTTTTTTATCAGCTGTTCAACATTTAAATAAAAATGACCATGAGAAAAAGATTATAGTACAAAGATTGAAAAATGTGTAATCTTTGTAACGGTAATGAGAAATAAATCTGAATAGGAGCAGCTGATAAAACAAGAAAATAAATAAATAACGTACCTAAGCAACAGTGTACGTGTAAAACAAAGAAAGAGCAATTATACCAATACGCCATCCTTGTCTTTCACTTGTAAAATCCCATAAGAAACTAAATAGCTCGTAAAACACGTAAAACACAAGGAAAATTCAAGGCAAAGAGCATATGAACTAAAAACATCCTTAACGATAAAACTAAAATTTTTGAAACAAAAAAAAAATTTTCTTCATATGAAAACACTGCCAAAAAACCCGAAAAACACATCGCTATAACTCGCTTACAACGCAAAAAACGAAAAAATGACTCGAGTAAAAAAGCTGCGTAACAAAACGGCTAACAAAAATTTTTCCCCAAAAAAAAATACTCAAAACAAACACTCCTAAAAAAAACCTAAAAAACACATTTTACGACTCAAACACGGCCCATAACGCGAAAACTAACTGTCGGATTTACACCATCTTCGAACTCATCCAAGAAATAAACCCAACGAATAGTTGAGAAAAATTTCAAGAAAAAAAACCCAAAAAATTACGAACAGGATCGGGGGACATAAAAACGGTAAAACTGGCTGAAACATACATATAAAGATATATATATATATATATATATAAATTTTCAACGAGTGGTATTTTCTCACTCAGGGGACCATGAAACGTGCTCATTTGATAAAATTTCCCGAAAAATCCAACATCGCACCCTCCGCAATAAGTAGATTCATGGAATCTACTTAAAAATCAGATAAAATATTAATAGCAGGGCTAGTTAGAGGATCTTTACGCCCGAAACCAGTTCAAATCCTGCAAGGTTCAATTTATATCGCCTGCTGAAGTGCCGGATACTTCCATCTCGCTCCGGTCTCTCAGTCGCGCCGATTCAAAATTTGGTGGGCAAGGATTTACCAAGTGTTCTTGCCGCGGACGGTGCAGTGACAACAAGTGTGCTTGTAAAAAGAAAGGAATCCAATGCAACTCCAAGTGTCACAATGCTAGCCCATGTTGCAACAAATAAAAACGCAGGTTCGAAATTCTGGAAAAATTGTTGTAGGGGGTTTTTTTCTTTTCTTTAATTGCTGCATAATTATTTTTGTTGTTTTTTTTTCTTTCATTTTTTTTTTCACTTTTGGTTTTTTTCCGTTTTTTTTTTTTTTTTTTTTATTTTTTTTTAATTTTTTTTGTTTTGTTTTGTTTTTTTTTTTTTTTTTGTTTATTTTATTTTCTTTTTGGTTTTTTTTTTTTCATTCTTTTTTTTTGGGCCCAAACCTAGTTCCGCCCGGGCGGAACTAGGTTGGCCCACTGTTTCCCGGGCAGATCTTAGATCGGCCCGGGAACACCTAAATCTGCCCTTTTTAAAACGGGCGGATCTAAGTACGCCCGGGCCGATCTAAGATCTGCCCGGGCACATCTAGATCCGCCCAGAAACCTAGATCTGCCCGTAACATATATATATCCATCTAAACTCGATATTCGATCTTCATCATTTATTTCTATTACACTTTCGTACATATAGTGTAACAGCGTACCCAAACGGGTTCCGTAACAAAAACTGGTGTCAGAAGTCGGATCTGTGTAAACATCGTTCCAAAAAAAAAAATCTTTTAGTGCCGCGATCAATTGAACTCTCGCAGTTTCAAGTGTCAACTTTACCGCGATTTTCGGGTTCAACCGCTACGCACGATTTTTTCGATGGTGTCTCGCGTTGTAAGCTCCTCATAGCACGTGAACTTTATTACACGGACGAACGAAAATTAAAATCTGTTATACCTACGTGTTGGTGAAAGTGTCAAGTGATAATTCCGATCCAAATGGGATTATATGTTGAAATCCAATCCAAGTGATAAAACTACAAGGTAGACGTGACAACAATCCGTTATCCTTCTTTTCCTATTTTCTCTTTCCATTTTACCTTATTGAATGACATGAATTTTTCAGAATTTCTATTTTTGAGTAATACTTTTACAGAAAAGTCAAATGTTTAATTTTGATTTGAGATTTTTTTATTTTTTTCATTTTATCGAGTTTACGAGACTGTAATCGCGAGGAGTCACTCGATAAATCTGTTCTGTTATAATTATTTTTTTTCTTTCATTTTGTTTCTTCCATTTTTTGTTTTTTTTTCTCTATTCACCTTCCTGCCAAATTAATAAATAAATCATGGTGGATACTCGTAAGAAAAACGCCGACAACAATAGCGTCACATCAAATTTATCAAATCCAGAAATCAGTGCAACTAGTCAGGAAATGGAAACTGTTTCTTTTAATCTGTTGTTCAAATTCATTAAATCTTTCGATGGCAATCGAGAGCAATTGAGCCCGTTTATTACAAATTGTAATCGAGCGTTCTCAATCGCTCTAGATAGTCAAAAACCGATTCTTTTAGATTACGTTCAATCACAGCTTACTGGAAAAGCAGAAGCTGCATGCGTAAATCGAACTTTCGATACATGGGAAAGTTTATCCAATTATTTAAAATTAATGTATGCCGACAAAAAACATCAATCGCATTTACTCATCGATCTAATAAATTGCAAACAGCAACCATCCGAAATAATCACAGATTATGTTCAGAGAATAGAAACATGTTTAAAAAGAATTCTTGCTTCAATTCAATCAAACTGTCAAAAATCATCTGAATTAGAGGGAAGACTGGCCGCAATGCATGACCTAGCATTACAAATTTTCGTGTTGTATGTTACGCCGTCCATTTCGACCATTCTTCGCGCTCGCTCAGTAGAAACTTTAAATGATGCAATTAATATAGCTTTAGAGGAAGAACGCGTGCAATCACTTATCAAATCTCAGCCACGATCTTTACCTAATAAGTATTGTAAAGTTTGCAACACAAAAACACACAATACTTCCGATTGTTTCAAACTCAAGAAAAATTCAAATTCAAATTCCAATTCTAATGTCCATTCTTTTCAAAATTCCAATCATAATAATCAATCCAATAAAAGTAATGATCAAAGTGTAAATAATAATCAATTTAATGCTAAATTTTGTAAGTACTGTAAAAATAAAGGTCATTTAATTGATGAATGTTTTAAACGACAAAAACGTAATGCACAAGCTCAATATTCAAATTCAGAGACTTCAAAAAACGTGAAGCAAGTCTCCCAGCAGTTGGCCACAACTCAGGAGACTTCTCAAAGCACAATAGTGGCAAAACAAATCATGTAAATACGTATGTTTTCTCAATTAATGATAATGCCCGTCTCACCAAATTTACCTGCTTTGAAACATCAAACCGAGACATTTCTTTATTAATCGATACAGGCGCAAATATCAGTTTAATTAAAATGCAATCTTTAAAATCAAATATTCCTCTTTATACTGACGAACTTTTCAATTTAAATGGTATTGGTAATCAAAATAAAGTCACAACTATAGGTTATCGAGATTTAACTCTCACTTTAGAAAATAGTGTTAAAATAAAACATAGATTTCATGTTGTCGATGGCAACCAAACTAATATTCGATCAAACGGTATTCTTGGTAATGATTTCCTCATTAGTCATAAAGCTACGCTTGACTACGAAAATAACTCTCTCAATTTTTAAAAGGGAATCGTTTACCTCTTCTTTTATATATCGATGAACCAATTTTTGTCATAAAACCTAGGACCGAAACCATTATAGAAGTAAAAATTAATAATCCTGAGATAGGAGAAGGTATTCTTCCTGAAATGGAAATATGTAAAGGACTTTATCTCGCAAAAGCAATCGTCAAAGTTAATGAAAAAAATAAAGCAATCACGACATTTTTTAAAATTTAACTGAAAATTCATACGAACTCAAGCAAGTCAATTTAACCTTGCAACCACTTCCAAAAAATGCTCGTATTCTTCAAGCTTCTTGTGATAATAATGACAATTTTTGTCCAGCCAGAAAAAAAAAATTTTTGGGTCTCGTTCCAGACGAACATTTAAATTCCGAAGAAAAAAAATCCATTCAAAATTTGATCTCCGAATACTTAGATATTTTTCATTTAGATGGTGAAAATCTCACCTGTACTGATGCAATTGAGCATGAAATTAACCTTTAAAAAAGATCATCCGATAGCTGCTAAAACGTAAAGATATCCGGAAGTTCATAAAAATGAGGTTCACAATCAAATAAATAAAATGTTAAAGCAAGGCATTATTAGGCCCTCAAAATCTCCCTGGTCCGCTCCATTGTGGGTGGTCCCAAAAAAATTAGATAAATCAGGTAAAATTTAAAAGGAGAGTAGTCGTTGACTACCGTAAGCTAAATTCAGTTACTATTGGAGACGCTTACGCGTTGCCAAATATCTCTGAAATTTTGGACAGAGTTGGAAATGCCCAATATTTCAGTGTCCTTGACCTCAGTTCTGGTTATCATCAGGTCAAAGTTCGGGAACAAGACAAATCTAAAACTGCATTCACGGCTCCTTATGGAGGTGACAGTATTGATGATAGCGCTGTGGGAATTTCTATGCAACATTTTGAATTCAATCGACTCGCTTTCGGTTTACGAAACGGTTGCCCCACTTTTCAGCGTCTAATGAATGTCGTGTTAACCGGCCTGCAAGGACTTCATTGTTACTGTTATTTAGACGACATCGTTGTGTTTGGATCCTCTTTACAGGAACACAACGAAAGATTAAAAAAGGTATTTGATAGGCTCCGACTAAATAATTTAAAGCTTCAACCAGAAAAGTGCGCTTTCCTTCGGCGAGAAGTAGATTATTTAGGTCATTTACTCACACAAGATGGTGTCAAGCCTAACCCTGAAAAAATTGAAATAATTAAGGATTTTCCTATTCCAAAATGTCCTAAAGATATTAAATCTTTCTTAGGTCTCGTTAATTATTACAATAAATTCATAAAAAATCTGTCAGCTAAAGCTAAACCGCTGACAATCCTTTTGAAGAAAAATGCTTTATTTAATTGGACCGAAGAGCAACAAATCGCTTTCGACCAATTACGCGCTGAACTCATATCGGAACCAATTCTTCAGTATCCTGATTGGAACAAAGAATTCATCATTACGACCGACGCATCTAATTATGCATTAGGTAGTATCATAAGTCAAGGCCCCATTGGTCAAGACCTCCCGATCTGCCACGCAAGTAGGACACTTCAAAAAAGTGAAGTCAATTTCAGTGCCACAGAGAAAGAAGCGCTAGCTGTAGTTTGGGCAGTCAAACGTTTTAGGCCCTATGTCTACGGTCGTCACTTCAAAATTTTATCTGACTGTCGCGCCCTCCAGTGGCTTTTCAACGTGAAAGACCCTGGGTCACGCTTAGTTAGATGGCGGTTAAAATTAGAGGAGTACGACTATGAGATAATTCACAGGTCTGGAAACCAAATAAAGCATGTCGATGCATTGTCTCGAATACACGCTTCCTCTGACCATTCTCAATCTTCTTCTCCTTCAACCCCTTGTTCTTCATCGTCTACCCTTACTTCTTCTTCTTCCATGCCAAACGAGGCTCGTGATGTGAATGTAGGTCAAATAAACAAGAATCTCGAATCTTACTCAGATTTTCTAGATAATCGTCTCCGTTGTAGTAATCTACAAGTATATGATTTTAATGAAGTCGATTCTTATCTATTAGATTCTCAAGATGCAATAGCATGTTTTACTGCATCCGATTTAAACGAAGAGAATAAATTCTCTGAGGAAATTCTCTCGAAATCTGTAAATATTGATAATTTTAAAAACGAAAATTTTGAAATCAGGTCTGTTAAAAAGACCGTCGCTAAAAATAATCAAATATTTTATCATTGTTTTGTTAAACATTTTTATTATGAAAGAGCAAGCTACCCAGATGCATTTCATACCCTTCAAAATTTGAAACTAATGTTAGAAAAGGATAAAATAAAAGCCATTTTCTCCCCAATTTTTATAACGATTTCGATCAGTTTAATTATAAGAAAATCAAGGAAAAAAAATGTATATATTTAGGAATTCTAAGATTAGAATTACGATTCATCATAGTAAAATTTTAGTTCCTAAGTCGGAAGAAATTCCAATCATCTTAAAAGAATGTCATGATAATCCAATCAGTGGTCACGGTGGATATCACAGAACTCTTAATCGAGTAAAATCCAAGTATAAATGGAAAAAAATGCACGATGATATTAAAAAGTATCTAAAAAATTGTCAATCATGCCAACTCAACAAAACATCTCGAATTAAATTTAAAGCTCCAATGGAGATCACAACTACTTCGTCAAAAGCTTTCGAAAAATTAGCTCTAGACATCGTAGGTCCTCTGCCTCTCACTGAATCAGGCAATAAGTATATTTTAACTATGCAAGATGATTTAACCAAATTTTCTTACGCAATTCCTATACCTGATCATACGTCAGAAGTAATTGCGGAACAGTTATCAAAATTTATCACAATGTTCGGAATACCAGAGCATATTTTAACTGACCAAGGCAAAGAATTTAATTCAGAACTTTTGAAAGAGTTAACCAAATTGTTTAAAATTAAGCATGTAACTTCAACAGCATATCATCCACAAACTAATGGTGCCCTAGAAAGGAGCCATTCAACTCTCAAAGATTATTTAAAGCATTATATCAATTCCGATCAATCCGATTGGGACTCAAAATTCCTCTTGCTATGTTTTCTTATAATACTGCAGTTCATTCAACAACGAAATTTTCTCCGTATGAACTTGTTTTCGGTCATAAACCGACCATTCCTAGCTCAATAACGCAGGAACCTCAATTTAAATACACTTATAATAACTATGTAGATAATTTGAAAGTAAAATTAAATAAATCTTTTGAAATAGCTCGTAATAATATTATAGAATCAAAAAATAAATCGAAAACGAACTATGATAAAAATGTAAATAAACCTGAAAATAAAATCGACGACTACGTCTATCTGAAAAATGAAAGTACAAAACCATTTTTGTCCAAAAAGCTCTCTCAAAAATTCAAAGGTCCATACAAGATCATTCAAATTCATGACAATCAAAATGTCACGATCAAAGTAGGAAACAAACAAGTCAGAGTTCACATTAATCGATTAAAACCAGCTAATTAATCCATTGCTAATTTTAATTAATCTATTCAGTAATTATCGTCAATTTCGATTGAAATTAAAGCTCCAATTCTACAAGTTGCTTCTCTCTGAGCATATCTCCGAAATTATTTGTAAATATTTCATTGATATTCTTTACTTAGATCGAAACTTTTTAGTGAATTTTATCGACGATTAATCGAAAACGTTTCTGTATATATTATGTTTTATTCTCTATTTAGCGTGTGTAATCTCTGAAAAATATTCAAAATTTCAAAATCAAAATTGACTGACTATTTTGTCAACTTTTCCTCTGAATTTCTCAAAATGGTAATCTTTGCTAAATTTCATAATCATTCAATTCCTTTGTCTCTTCCTTTTTCCTCCTTGTTGTCAACGTTTTTCAAAATTCACGAATCTCACCAAAAAACGATTCGAAACATCGCTGAACATCGCAACTCAGTTCAGAAAATCCATGCGTTAGAAGTCAATCTCTGTTTCCGGTCAACTCACGAAGCTATCTTCTAAATTATGTCGTGAAGACCTCTACATTGTTCAAAATCCACCCTCATCTCAAATACGCAACGAACAAACACACTTGGTGGCCGATTTTATGATGCACCCAAACTCCGCATCCGATATTTAAAAGAAACATCTCTCACGGTCAACGCAATCCTCTGAACACGTGCGGCAACAACCCGCAACACCCTTGCAACGCAAAGGTTCTCTTCTCAAGGACAGTTCATCCTCTAAACAAAAGAGACATTATTATTCTGCTTCTTCGTTCACCCAATTCATCGCATTTTACCATTTCATTCCTATTCTCTTTATTTTTTTTTCTTTCCTTCACAGAAAAAGGAACTCTCTCTTTTCAACAGTTTAAACGCAATAGCGTCTTTTTAAAATTTAAAACATTTTATTTTTTTTTCAGTAATCAATCAAGAATCAAGTTTAAATTTCTTTTACAAGTATTTATTTCATAGAGCTGATCAAACTTTTCAATTGCTATTTGTTTTAACCTCAATATTGCTCAAAATCAATATTTCGATCTTAAGGGGGGAGGTGTTATGCATCGATCCTTGGTCCCTCTTGTCCACTGCAGGATGCAGCTGGACATTCTCTTAACATGTGTTAAATCTTAAAACAAAAGAGATGCTCCAAAGAAGGGACTCTCCCTCTTCGTCTTTTTCGGACAAATCACTCCATCGCCAGCTCTCGCTCTTAAAGCATTTAAAATCAAATCCCTCGTACTCATTTATTTCCATCCCGTATTTTGTTTTCTGTTATTCTGATCGTTATTCTGTTTTTTATCTGTTATTAATTCTTTCAATATATATATATATATATATATATATATATATATATATATATATCCATCTAAACTCGATATTCGATCTTCATCATTTATTTCTATTACACTTTCGTACATATAGTGTAACAGCGTACCCAAACGGGTTCCGTAACACGTGCAGGCAAGATAAAAAATTTAAAAGTGAATATTTTTACCCTTATTTGAAGACTTTTAAGTTGATATCTTGAACTTATTTTTTTTATAAAATTTTTTTTTTTTTAAATGGAAGTGTTAAAAGATTCTTCATCAGTGAAGATGAGTTTGATTTTGAAAACACGATTCCATATTTCAAGAACCCTGTTGAGCGAACCCGGACATAATATGAAATTTTAATGGATCCACTCTCGGATAAAATTCAACATTTACCTGAATCGAAGAGAATAAAATACACTAAACATATGATAAATACTATCGCTCACCTGAGCGTATTGTCTAGAATTATTGAAAAAGAACTTAGCGCTGAACATGATATAGAATCAGATTAAAATATATTTATATACTATCAATTAAATTTCATTCAAATTATACTTATTTTTATGTACAATATCCGTATGGTACAGTATCACAATTAGGTAAGATTACTCTCTTATCATACTCGAACTTAAACTTTTTCGTTTCTAATTTATTTACTAATTGTTTACTTTTGATCTCTCTTGTTATTTTATTATAAGTCAGGAGTCAGGGCTACTGAACTCTGCCTCAGTTCAGATACACCCTCCTTTATTAGTTTAATCATTGTATTACCATTCAATGTTTCTAAATTCTGATAATTTAACGTGAACCCTTTTATTTTAGTTACGCTTTTTCCTAAGTTTGTCTCATAGTGATAACTTTTAGGACCTGTCGATGCCCATAACTTTATATGCTCGTCCTTCTTGAGCTCATCTGTCCACTCACCAAGCATATCACCCGTCTTAACAGTATTTAATCCGTCATCAAAGTAAAAGATTGAATCGGTATCACATCCAATTACAGCCTCACCTAATGCATCTAATTTTTCGTATAGTCTTAGTCTAGCATTTGCTGTAGTAAACAAAGCTATATACAGGGTGTTGAAAAACTGTTCCCGAATATTTCAGGGGCGGATTCTATAGATCAAAACAAGACCTTTTTACCCTATAAACATGTGTCCGAAAATGCCCCCCTTTTGAGCTACAGCCCCCCAAAGTTTTAAAAAATTTACGGTTTTTTTGGAATAGCGACCACTATTATGAACCAAATGTCTTAAAACTTGGTGTCCTGGGGTAATTTTACGTGTAAAATCCAATGATGACCTCGAAAACTTCAGAAATTGAGTCTGACTGCACTTTTCACGCAATTTTGTACCTTTAACGGCACAAATTTTATGTTACGGATTAAAATTTTGAAGAATAATTACCAAAAACAGATGCGGAAAACTCTTAGAAAGATTTTTTGGGCCTCCTTGTTTCTTTCGATACGACGCGTTTTAAGCGAGATAATCGCTGCACAGTGTGGAAAAGTCAGCGCTTTTACCATGAAAAAAGGCAGTGAGTATGCAACCCGCCTCTCCGCTGCTTCTACGGGCCGGCCGCTATGGTAAAAGCGCTGACTTTTCCACACTGTGCAGCGATTATCTCGCTTAAAACGCGTCGTATCGAAAGAAACAAGGAGGACCAAAAATCTTTCTAAGGGTTTTCCGCATCTGATTTCGGTAATTATTCTTCAAAATTTTAATCCGTAACATAAAATTCGTGCCGTTAAAGGTACAAGATTGCGTGAAAAGTACAGTTAGACTCAATTTCTGAATTTTTCGAGGTCATTAATGGATTCTACGCGTGAAATTATCTCATGACACCAAGTTTTAAGACATTTGGTTCATAATAGTGGTCGCTATTCCAAAAAAACCGTAAATTTTTTTAAAACTTTGGGGGGCTGTAGCTCAAAAGGGGGACATTGTCGGACACATGTTTATAGGAAACAAAGGTCTTATTTTGATCTGTAGAATCCGCCTCTGAAATATTCGGGAACAGTTTTTCAACACCCTGTAGATATTAGTGCTAGTATTATTCTCAACATAATAATCCTTAAATTTATAGCTCATTTGCACAGTCTCTTCCGTCAGATAATTTACATTTATATCCGTCAATCTATCATCTAGTAGTATTTCATAAAATCTTCTAACATCAGTCACATACTCTGCTTGACTCATGTTTTGTCTTTGACCGAATTTTCCCCATAAACTATTCAGGCAAATTTTTGAAACAGCTCTTTTACCTGGGTTTACTTCAATTTTTTCAGGGTCCAAATCAATGTCTAATTTCTGTTTTATATCCCGTATATATTCTTCATTGAACTGTAGTTATGAGGACTGCATTCTAACTTAATTTTCATGAAGTTTTTGACGTATCCTTTAAATAATTTACTACTTATCTTTTCAAAATGCCACACTTCATAAATTTCTTGAATCTTATAACCTTTTTCAATTGCTTTATTAACTTCGACAGTTGACCAGGTTCCTGTAAGAATTCTTCCATCTTCAGTATGAGGGCATTTGCTTATTTTCTGTTTAGCACATTTCAAACACAACGGGAACAGTAACTTCTCGTTTTTACCCATTTTAACCTTAACCGGTAATACAGGGTGATATAAGTTTTTAGGAGGTAAAATTTTACATTTTTTTATTCCAAACCATTTTCTATCATGTTTTTCTGGTTTGAAAATCTTTGTTGGATGACCCACAGGATAGAAATCATAAAACTGAACAGTAGGGTACAGACTACATACGTCAATATACCTAATTTTCTTCGTCTTTGTAGATTTTGCCAATAGTTTAAATTCATTAGTTCTTCCCCCAAAGAACGCATCTCTTGGATTTAGAGGTCCGATTATTTCAGGTTTTTCAGTCTTTTTATACACTACCGATTTAGTCGATTCACATTCCCCCATCTCGACTAATTTATATCCAGCATCTCTTATTTGATTACTTCTCTCCTTTGGGTTTTTTTGTAGAGATCTCCCATTTCTTCCCTGTTCACATTATTTATTGTACTCTCTTTATAACATTTTGGACAACCATGCCAAAAACATCCGTGAGATTGATATACGGTATTACCATCATAACCATCAACTTTTGCGCCACAAATAACTTGTTCGCCACCGTTTAATGCATGTTTTATGTTAGAGTTTCCGAAGCTATTCAACCAACTGATTAATTGTTTTGAATATTTTTCTTCTATAGGTTCATTTACAACAGCTATTGGTTATTCCATAAAGACCTCGGTTTCAGGCCGATAAGCACTTTTATATGAGAAAAAGGATCTCGGCGATGAGTTTAGTATTGCATCCAAAAATGAAAGAAGAATTTAAAGAAGTCATGGTAATGTTCGAAGAAGCAGGTGAAGAGTTGGAAATGGAAAATGACAAACTTCACAGTGAGAAGATGTACAATGTACATAGTATTCAATAAAAGAAACTATTCTATACCCAGCACTGGTGTTATCTTTTATCTGAATTAGGAAGTTGGTATGCTTTTAAAATGCAATTTTCGTGAAATCTTAGAGGTTTTCTGTCTTGTAATTTTTTAAAACGTACAAAGTCTACGATAAATGTAAAATATTCGCTTGACAAATATATTTTTCTTGTCTGGACGTTTGTGCGCATCCTAAATTACAAAGTACTTAAATCAATCACTTTTCAGAGTGAATTTCAGAGTAAAAATATAACCTAAATGCTTTCATTTTTCCTTGAATTTTAAAAATGGGTACTTTTGTTAAATTGATACGTATTTTTGAACAAATTTTAAAATTGGTAAGAGGGCCCGCCTATACTACCGACGTCACTATTGGTTTTTTTTTGAAAACGAGACCTGTAACTCAATAATTATTCATACAGTTAAAATTAAATTAATGGACGAATCTTATCTAATGAACCGAATCCGTGAACGAGTCTCATCTCGGTGAGCATTGATTAGGATGCGTTGGCCAGCATGATAGATAAGGACTTATCATTTTACTCCCGGGGCTTACAGGAAATGGCACAGCACATGGCAATAATCTTTCCATTCAAAAGAGGAAGAAGAAGCAGACCATGGGGAATTTTAAATTTTTAACGGGAGTTGACACATAAACGATAATTTTTCCCCTTATCAATATCAACCGGTTAGCTCTGTTGGTAAGGCGTGCTTTATTAATTGTGCTCCGGTCCTGGGTTCGATTTCCGGGCTTGACATGTTAATTTGTATTGTGTTGGCCAGCAGTACAAATTATCATGTTAAGGATTGGAGTGGTCGTCTCTAATTCAGACCGATACTCACCATTTCTGATTATCCATTTGCTCAAGATGTGATGTCATTAACTGTATGTCATCACTTGAGGCCGCAAAAACGGTGCAATAGAGGTTAGGTGACTACAGAAAGAGTAATCAGATATCAAAAAGGTGTGTAAAGGTAGAGATCTCCTGAATTAGAGAAGAAAAAAGCTCTCACAGTTAACCTCTCAACTCAGGGGTTCCTGTAAATAAAATAAATATGGGTTGGGAGGTTAACTGTGAGAGCTCCAGGAACCCCTTTTGTTCCAAAATAAAAAAATTCCAGTTGTGAAAAATCAAGCAAAAGAGTTTGAAAAAGCTGGTCAAAACTAACTTTAAAAAATTTATATCATGGTTGCACGCTTGTGCGCGTCAAAAAAGTAATGAAAAAGTACTGAAATAAGTCTGAAAACAATGAAAAAAAAGGTTTATCTTAAGATTTATTGTTCAAGAAATTTGGGATTTATGTTTTTGGGTTAAATTGATATCCCAGTAAACATTTTTTATCTAATGAGGAGCCATGGATGATCCAGCATAGATGCATTAGATCATCACTGAATTATCCAATTATGATCCGCAACTGGTATAAGTGTCGTCCAGCACACATCCATGCCAGCTCCGAGAAACCGATCCCTAAGAGATCCATGGGCGATTCATTAAGGCGGTTTGACTGAGCAGGAAATAATTCTAAAGGATATCCAGTGGATATCTACTGAACCTGTTTTTCGGAGCTGGCATGGATGTCTGCTGGACGACACTTATACCAGTTTCAGATCTTAATAAGATGATCCAAGCTGGATCATACGGAGCTAAATAGTGACAAAATAAAGCACCCTGGTTTATAGGAAACAAAGGTCTTATTTTGATCTGTAGAATCCGCCTCTGAAATATTCGGGAACAGTTTTTCAACACCCTGTAGATATTAGTGCTAGTATTATTCTCAACATAATAATCCTTAAATTTATAGCTCATTTGCACAGTCTCTTCCGTCAGATAATTTACATTTATATCCGTCAATCTATCATCTAGTAGTATTTCATAAAATCTTCTAACATCAGTCACATACTCTGCTTGACTCATGTTTTGTCTTTGACCGAATTTTCCCCATAAACTATTCAGGCAAATTTTTGAAACAGCTCTTTTACCTGGGTTTACTTCAATTTTTTCAGGGTCCAAATCAATGTCTAATTTCTGTTTTATATCCCGTATATATTCTTCATTTGAACTGTAGTTATGAGGACTGCATTCTAACTTAATTTTCATGAAGTTTTTGACGTATCCTTTAAATAATTTACTACTTATCTTTTCAAAATGCCACACTTCATAAATTTCTTGAATCTTATAACCTTTTTCAATTGCTTTATTAACTTCGACAGTTGACCAGGTTCCTGTAAGAATTCTTCCATCTTCAGTATGAGGGCATTTGCTTATTTTCTGTTCAGCACATTTCAAACACAACGGGAACAGTAACTTCTCGTTTTTACCCATTTTAACCTTAACCGGTAATACAGGGTGATATAAGTTTTTAGGAGGTAAAATTTTACATTTTATTATTCCAAACCATTTTCTATCATGTTTTTCTGGTTTGAAAATCTTTGTTGGATGACCCACAGGATAGAAATCATAAAACTGAACAGTAGGGTACAGACTACATACGTCAATATACCTAATTTTCTTCGTCTTTGTAGATTTTGCCAATAGTTTAAATTCATTAGTTCTTCCCCCAAAGAACGCATCTCTTGGATTTAGAGGTCCGATTATTTCAGGTTTTTCAGTCTTTTTATACACTACCGATTTAGTCGATTCACATTCCCACATCTCGACTAATTTATATCCAGCATCTCTTATTTGATTACTTCTCTCCTTGGTTTTTTCGTAGAGATCTCCCATTTCTTCCCTGTTCACATTATTTATTGTACTCTCTTTATAACATTTTGGACAACCATGCCAAAAACATCCGTGAGATTGATATACGGTATTACCATCATAACCATCAACTTTTGCGCCACAAATAACTTGTTCGCCACCGTTTAATGCATGTTTTATGTTAGAGTTTCCGAAGCTATTCAACCAACTGATTAATTGTTTTGAATATTTTTCTTCTATAGGTTCATTTACAACAGCTATTGTGTTATTCCATAAAGACCTCGGTTTCAGGCCGATAAGCACTTTTATATGAGAAAAAGGATCTCGGCGATGAGTTTAGTATTGCATCCAAAAATGAAAGAAGAATTTAAAGAAGTCATGGTAATGTTCGAAGAAGCAGGTGAAGAGTTGGAAATGGAAAATGACAAACTTCACAGTGAGAAGATGTACAATGTACATAGTATTCAATAAAAGAAACTATTCTATACCCAGCACTGGTGTTATCTTTTATCTGAATTAGGAAGTTGGTATGCTTTTAAAATGCAATTTTCGTGAAATCTTAGAGGTTTTCTGTCTTGTAATTTTTAATACGTACAAAGTCTACGATAAATGTAAAATATTCGCTTGACAAATATATTTTTCTTGTCTGGACGTTTGTGCGCATCCTAAATTACAAAGTACTTAAATCAATCACTTTTCAGAGTGAATTTCAGAGTAAAAAATATAACCTAAATGCTTTCATTTTTCCTTGAATTTTAAAAATGGGTACTTTTGTTAAATTGATACGTATTTTTGAACAAATTTGAAAATTGGTAAGAGTGTCCCGCCTATACTACCGACGTCACTATTGGTTTTCTTTTGAAAACGAGACCTGTAACTCAATAATTATTCATACAGTTAAAATTAAATTAATGGACGAATCTTATCTAATGAACCGAATCCGTGAACGAGTCTCATCTCGGTGAGCATTGATTAGGATGCGTTGGCCAGCATGATAGATAAGGACTTATCATTTTACTCCCGGGTCTTACAGGAAATGGCACAGCACATGGCATATAATCTTTCCATTCAAAAGAGGAAGAAGAAGCAGACCATGGGGAATTTTAAATTTTTAACGGGAGTTGACACATAAACGATAATTTTTCCCCTTATCAATATCAACCGGTTAGCTCTGTTGGTAAGGCGTGCTTTATTAATTGTGCTCCGGTCCTGGGTTCGATTTCCGGGCTTGACATGTTAATTTGTATTGTGTTGGCCAGCAGTACAAATTATCATGTTAAGGATTGGAGTGGTCGTCTCTAATTCAGACCGATACTCACCATTTCTGATTATCCATTTGCTCAAGATGTGATGTCATTAACTGTATGTCATCACTTGAGGCCGCAAACACGGTGCAATAGAGGTTAGGTGACTACAGAAAGAGTAATCAGATATCAAAAAGGTGTGTAAAGGTAGAGATCTCCTGAATTAGAGAAGAAAAAAGCTCTCACAGTTAACCTCTCAACTCAGGGGTTCCTGTAAATAAAATAAATATGGGTTGGGAGGTTAACTGTGAGAGCTCCAGGAACCCCTTTTGTTCCAAAATAAAAAAATTCCAGTTGTGAAAAATCAAGCAAAAGAGTTTGAAAAAGCTGGTCAAAACTAACTTTAAAAAATTTATATCATGGTTGCACGCTTGTGCGCGTCAAAAAAAGTAATGAAAAAGTACTGAAATAAGTCTGAAAACAATGAAAAAATAAAGGTTTATCTTAAGATTTATTGTTCAAGAAATTTGGGATTTATGTTTTTGGGTTAAATTGATATCCCAGTAAACATTTTTTATCTAATGAGGAGCCATGGATGATCCAGCATAGATGCATTAGATCATCACTGAATTATCCAATTATGATCCGCAACTGGTATAAGTGTCGTCCAGCACACATCCATGCCAGCTCCGAGAAACCGATCCATAAGAGATCCATGGGCGATTCATTAAGGCGGTTTGACTGAGCAGGAAATAATTCTAAAGGATATCCAGTGGATATCTACTGAACCTGTTTCTCGGAGCTGGCATGGATGTCTGCTGGACGACACTTATACCAGTTTCAGATCTTAATAAGATGATCCAAGCTGGATCATACGGAGCTAAATAGTGACAAAATAAAGCACCCTGGTGCGCTCTGGATGAGAAAAATAGAAGTAGCTTAGTAATTTAACTTTAGGCTTTCCCTCTACAGTCTGTCAGACATATTTAGTTTACATACACTTAGAAATACACTAGAGACACATGGTATATTTTTACAAGTTAATTTACATGTATGAAAGTGTACTTATACCGATGTCCAGAACTAGGAATTGAACCTAGGCCGTCGGGGTGATAATCAGATGCCTTACCGATTGCTCCAAACGCGAGAGATATTATTTTAATAAGATTATAATGCATTTAAGTCTTCGTTGGTCCGACCTTTTTCTTGGATCAATACTAGATCACATTTCAACCATTTTATTTCTAGGTTGAAATTTAGATGTGTATTAGATATAAGACGGTTTTTTTTCTTGGATTAAATTTAGACGGCTATTACTTATCAGACTAAATTGTTTCTTGGATGGCATTTATACATCTATTAGATATCAAACGGACTTGCTTCTTGGATGGCATTCAGATAGCTATTAGATATCAGGCGGACTTATTACTTGGATGCCATTCAGATGGCTATAAGATATCAGACTGTACTTATTTCTTGGGTGAAATTCAGACGGCATAAGGGTGATTTCTGGGTAACAGGACTTTTTGAGCTTGAAAACAATTCAAGACTGATCAAATGCCGTCCATAGTCATAGTTTACTCTTACTGCATCATTTTTAAATATATTTTCAGAAATTGTACGCAAAATAAAACAATTATTTTTTAGTCCTCTCACAGATTTATATGTCATATCATTGTTTCGCTTATTGGCAAAATGACCCTTGAATGGGCGGTGAATCATCAGATAACATAGAATTAATCTCAATCTGTGTTTTCGGGGATATCCAGTAGTTATCGACGAAAGGTCCAGAAGAAGTATTTTGATGGCGGTTATCTAGTGGATATCTAAAAAATCATTGAAAGTTCGCCAATGTCGATAGTGAAGATTAGTTATCGTGTAGATGTCTCGGATATCACTCTGAGTTCAAGTTTGTACTCGAAGTTTATAGAATAACTAATTGTGGTCCCTGGGATATCCGAATTTCTAGTACTACTGGAGTATCTCCGTAAGATGTCTAAGGGATCTTTTCATTAAAGTTAATTTTAACGAAACACGTTGAGCAATCGCCTGGATATCCATTAGACCACTATTACTACAAGGATTTTGTGAATAATCTGTTGGATATCGATGAGGTATCCCACGTTCAAGCTATGTTACTCCTTCATCCATCAGAGATCTAGTGGTTGTGACATTTTCTTTGCTTTCTTTGGATCTCTAATAGTTGTTCTTTGGATAAGAGTTCGGAATCATGATAATTCTTAGTCCACCATAGGATCACCATTAGATCTCTTTATTTATACTTTGATATTTGTAGATCTAATGTACATCCACTAGATGTCCCAAAAGTATCGGTGATCTAATAGATGTACTTTGGATATCAAAAAAGGATGATCCATGATTAGATATTTATTAGATGATCCAGCGCTAAAAAAATGTTTATTGGGATTATTTTTGGACAAATTTGACAGTTCGGTGGACTGTCCTCAATGTACCGCAGGGCTGTGAGTTTTTTATTTATTGAATTTTTGGTGAAAAAAAAGGATAATTAATCAGTTTTGAAAAAGTGGTCAAAAGTAATCTAGGCCCTTGAAAATGTAAAAAAAAGAGTAAAACTTAACTTTAAAAAATTTATATCATGGCTGAACGCTTATGTGCATAAAAAAAATACTGAAAAAATAGTTAAAAAAGGCTAATAATAATAGAAAAGTAAAGGTTTATTTGAAGATTTATTTTTCAAAAAATTTTGACTTTGGTTTTTTCGGTTAAATTCATATGAAATGAGGACAAATTTGAAAGATTAATGGACTGTCCTCAACGTACCCCCTTACTACTCAGTTCCGATCGAATTTTCGACATCTTCCGGCTGTAGTCTAATATTTTAATTAGATAGCTTTAGCTGTGTGTTTGAAAGGAGTTAACTATTCGTACATGACTGTACCGTTTTGGTCTACCTCAAAAATGAAGGCGTATTCATAAACGCAAGACACAGTTCCGATCGAATTTTCGAGATCTTTCGGCTGGAGTCTAATATTTGAATTGGATACACGAAGCTGGGCGTCGACATCACGTGATCAACGTGCCTATGAAACCCCCCCTCTACCTTTTTACCCTTTTAGATTAGACCAGACAGCCCGGGATCTAATAAAGCTGGTCGGTTCTATGAGTTCGTTGATACTTCTCTCTACTTGTATAATTCTTGCTTGTCATTCTAGGGATTTGCCTTCCCTTTCTCTCCCTTTTATTCCACTCCCAGACCGGCCAATCCACATTGGACCGCAGCCCACTGGGAAATTTTTTGGTTTCCCGGTGGGTCAGTCCGTTTCTGTTGATAACACAATTTTGACAACAACCTTAAGCACATGTCTTATGGGAGAATGGATTTTACAAGAGTTTAAATAGCTGCCATCTCTATGCATACGAAGTTGAGCGCGGATGAAGCCCCAAAATTTTGCTTCGGCGAAGAACACCTTATTTTTTCACTTCCTAATGACCATGGCTTGCATACAAAAGGCTCTGAAGCAAAATTAGCAATGAGATCAGAAGAGAAAGTAATAACACAAAATGAAATCATAAACCAAGTACGTAAGGAAATATAAAGAAGAATATGGCTCCAATCATCATCTGATTTTTTTTTTATGATTTTTCATGAGGATTTTTACCAGGGAACACTCAAGTCAGCGGCGGGGAAGCTATAGTCTCCTTGAAAATTGAATTGAATTGATACATCATGAATTCGGTGTTAGATTTGAAAAAAAATTACGAAATCCCCGCTCAGCTTGGAGGCCACTTTAACACTTGTAAAACCCATTCCCCCAAATGACACGCGTGTATAAGTAGGTTGTTGTCAAAAAGTGTTGTGAGACTCCCATTTTATCTCCACTGATGTCTTGTAAAAATTTCGAATATATTCCTCGAGTAGTTCTTTTAAAGTTGAGATGATAATCATTATAATGGGTCTGTTGCAAACTTTTGCTACAACGATTAAGAGTGTATAATCTAATGTAAAATCACCTGAAAAGTCTATTGGTGGCATCAGAAAATCATAAAATGCAATAATAAACTCACAAGAGGCGTTTAATGAAATCCAAGATGGCGGTAAAATATCGAGCAAATTGTATGTATGCACCACGAACATCCAAGGATAGCCAACTTTGAAAACCTCACTGGAGGTAGAGGTTATGTGTTTGTTTACGTTGTGATTGGTTGTGATCAAAATTGTGAGGTTGGCTATCCTTGGATATTCGTGGTGCATACGTAAAAATTGTTCGATATTTTGCCGCCATTTTGGATTTCATTAAACGCCTCTTGTGAGTTTATTATTGCATTTTATGACTTTCTGATGCCACCTATGGACTTTTCAGGCGATTCTACATTTGATTAAACACTCTAAATTGTTGTAGCAAAAGTTTGCAACAGACCCATTGGAAATATAATTGATCGTTAGTTTATTTATCGAGTATTTGTTTACTGGAAAACTTTATCGTCGGACAAAAAGACTTGGTTTATTTTCACTCAGCATTCTATCGCGCGTGTGTTTGTGCTTGTTCTTCTAAGTTGCATCTGTTTAAACATACCTGCTCATTACTCAAAGAATGACTCATAATCAGCTATGTTTTCTTTATCTCCCGTTTTCTGTTTAAATTTCATTCGAGCCTGCATGCAGATGCGACAAACTATTGTTTAAACACGGTTCTTACCTCGCGAAAGTGATTTCTCCTGTTTGAACGTCAATAGACCTCAACTTGTAATTGAAGTGTAAATTAACATTTTCGTATTTCTCCGCCTCTAAAAAAAAAACCACCAATAACTTTGAAAAAAAAGTAAAATAGTAAATAAACACAAAATAAAAATAAAAATAAAGTTTTAGGACAAGTCAAAAAAATGGGTGCATGATGGCGGAACCAATCCCCATCAAAGGTTTTTTGGACATAATTGTTTCGTTTTGGTGTCAGCAATTAACCACCTGATTTTTAAGATCATTTTAAAATCATCACCGAGATAATTTTAAGCTCTAACATGTCCCATGTATAGGCTGTGCTAAAATCAGGAAGCTAAACTATACGTAAAAAAAAAAAAAAAAAATTGGTCCTGGGGCCCTTTCGCCTCTCTCCTGATGAGTTTAGCACAGCACCTTTTATGCATGGGGACTTTCATGTGGCAATTACAGACACCCAGACGAGGCGATCAAGCCAAAAATACCTTCGATGGGAATTTGTTCCGTCATTTGCTGTTATATAACTTAATTTGCCAGGGCTTAAGCGACCATATACAAGGGTGTAACAAAACTATATACATTAATTTTCAGGGCGTGTGTTAGAGGTAAAAATAATACTTTTTTTCATACAAACATGGGTCTGAAATTGTAGTTTTTCGAGGTTGCAAAGTTTCCGAAAAACAAATTGAAAAATTGTCATAGCTCCCTCGTGAATTTTTCTTAATGCTCGTAAATAGGTACTCTGATGTAATTTTAGGCGCTCTTGCTGATTTTGGCCTTGAAAATGCTGTATGCAAAAATTTAAGGGGGATTTTGGGGGTTTTTCTTGATTTTTCTCACTTTTTTTGACCAAATTATGTGAAAACATGCTTTCGGACTCACTAAACCCAAAAACGATTAGCATTATTCAAAAGTTCGTTAAAAAATATGCATATTTGGTCTTAACAAGTTTTTCCATTTCGCAAACCATTTCCGCGAAAATCGTCCCTGAAGTTGGAGGAATCGGCCAAGAATGGTGACAAAATCAAAGAAAATGCGATTATTGGCCGACTTCTGCAACTTCATCAGGGACGATTTTCTCGGAAATTGTTTGCGAAAAGGAAAAACTCGTAAGGACCTAAAAAGAAAAATTTCCGTCCATGACTTGAAAAAATTATAATGCTAAGACTTCTTTTTTCAAACCTTTTTAGTTGTGCGACAATTTAGTTTATTTTATGGTGAAGCCCCCCAGTAGCCGACTTGCACCAGTACCCGACACCCATTTTTCACACTGTAAAAAGTACTAGTTTGGTGGCAATACTGATGTTTTATGTGGTTTTTTCTGAGACTTCAACTGTGAAACATTCGAAATCAATACCTACGCAAAACATCAAAATTGCCTTTAAACTAATATTTTTCACATAGTAAAAAGCGGGTGTCTGGTACTGGTACATTTCAAGGGTGTCAGGCGTCGGCTACTGGGGCCACCTTATTCGTTTTAGTTCAAGATATTTTATGTTTTTGACGACTGTATTAATTTATTTATTTGTTAATTTTGTAATACAGAACAAGGCAACGATTACCTCTAAAATTGCATCTTTCTGTTTCTGTCTCCATATTATCCAGTAATAATTTGACGCACATATTTTCCAAATAAGGTGAAAAAGAGCGCACAATACGCCTTTGCACGTATGTAGAGAATATCCATTATCAATCTGCCTACCAACTGCGCGCGCGACGATCGTTTAACGTGCTGACCCGGCCACGCGCCGCTAAGCTCCTCGCGCGCGCGCAAACTTGCAATTGCGCCCTCTCTAATTGACATTTTCCCGCTAAACGCTTCAAGATACGGTCAAACGGACGAAATTTTCGCCCTAAAGGGCAGCATTATTGCATTTTACATAAGAACTCGACTATACTATTGCTGTAGTTGCAAATTTTGCACTTACGCCCTTTATGCCGCTTGAGAGACCTCAAAAAAAATTTTAATTTTTTTTTTCGACAAATATTCTTGATTTTTATGCCTCATAGCACGTTTTGAGAGAACTGGAGGTTAACTTTTCGAAACTTTCAAAAATAAGAGTCACCCTAGCCTACGCCCCCCCTTAAGGGGGGTGGGAGCCCCCCGATATTTTCTCTGAAGTCGCTTAGGGGTAATAGATTATTCCTGAATTTTTCAGATTTTTACAATCAACCAGGCGTTCACAGCAAAAGTGTGAACTCATTTCTCGGACACCCTGTATAATAGAGACCACGCACTATCTATCTTGCTCATGTTTGCGCGCGGTGGCTATTTTTTTTTCGGGGTCTCAACAGAACGTCCGTGAAGTGGGCCCCCCAACATTAAAATTTTTCAATTTTTTTTTGCTCAAAAATTTGCTATCGATTTGTTATTCTTTGCTATACCTTTCAAAAGTTTGCTATCCTCACCCAAATTTTGCCACAATCAATTTTTGTTTGGGGGGCCAGCATCACGCCAGCCCCCCCCCCCCCCCAACCTCGAGCTACGGACTTCCGGAATGACTCAAAAAATTCCCCTCACTTGCTATTTTTTGGCGCCTTTTCAGAATTTTTGCTATCCCCCTCAATTTTTTATAAATGGCCTCCAAAGTTGGGGGCCAACATCACGCTAGCCTCCACCTCGAGCTAGGCCATTTATGGGAAATTGAGGGGGGTGGCAAAAATTCTGAAAAATACGCCAAAAAATAGCAAGTGAGAGGAATTATTTGAGCCATTCCGGAAGTCCGTAGCTCGAAGTGGGGGCTAGCGTGATGTTGCCCCCCCCCCCCAACTTTGGAGGCCATCTATAAAAAATTGAGGGTGATAGCAAAAATTCTGAAAAAGACGCCAAAAAACAGCAAGTGAGAGGAATTTGTTAAGCCATTTCGAGGTGGGGGGGGGGGCTGGCGTGATGCTGCCCTCCCCCCCCCCCCTCAAACAAAAATTGATTCTAGCAAAATTTGGGTGAGGATAGCAAAATTTTGAAAGGTGTAGCAAATAATAGAAAAAACGATAGCAAATTTTTGAGCAAAAAAAATTGAAAAAATTCAATGTTGGGGGGGGGGGGGCAACATCACGGACGTGTCAACAGAACACCGCAGACATGGTCCGTACGTTGACTGATGAGAAACGTCGTTGAGATTTTTGCCTAGTGAAACCGAAGCGAAATTGCATCAGTCAACGAATGGACCGTGTTGGATGGTGCACCCTCATGCTCTCTGTGTTAATTCCTGTTGAGTTCCGAAAAATAAGTCAGCCACCACGTGAGTTATATCATGTGCACTCATATGCACCTCTTATTACTAATTAATATTGTGCTACTCGATACTTCTCACATTATAGATCACTTCGACCACCCAGTTGGGCTGTCCAATGATCGAGCAGAGCTCATCACAAAAACTGATCAACGATTCATTCTCTTACATCGCGTATTGAGGGTCACAGTCCTTATTTCTTTAGGAGCTGTCTCTCTCAAACTGGAACTTAAATCATTTTTATACATTGTCTTATTTTTCTAACTTCAAGTTGTCTATTTTACTTCGTTATTGTTTTTCGTCTCTAAAGTGCGTTTTATTAAATTATTTTATCCTATTTCTGATTAAAAAACCATTATTATTATTGCAAATAGTCGACATTTTATTTGCAAATTATCAATAAAAGAACGAGCCTTGTTCTTTTATAAAACTCGCGCACGGGTAGTGCGTGGTCTCTATTTTATGTATATTGTCTCTGGAGCCAACCTATATGCATGCTCCATTACATTCCATATGTCTGACGCCGTAACTCACGCAAGAATGTAAACACCGACTTCACAAAAGAAACAAACACATAACACATGTTGCTGTGAGGTTGTTGGCGTCTGCTCTCTTTGATGCTCATGGTGCAAACGAAAAAGTTGACTCACTTTTTTACCGCCATCTTAGATTTCAGACAAACGCCCTAACTACTCCTTGCCATAGGCAAGCGAGGAAGTTTAAACCTTGGCAAACCAAAGGGTTGTAAGATCCCTTGGCTTCCTTCGATTAAGTCGTGTCGTCTAACAATATGAGTGCGTCCTCATTTGGGTGGTCTTGAAGATTCGCCTCATAATTGCACGTGATTTTACTAATATAATCTAATTTTACTAATATAATCAATTGATAGGTGCTGTAAAAAAAGAAAACAGATTGGCTGTTCAAACTCACCTGATAACAAAAAATCATTCAACTTTTTTCTGCCAATAGAGTAGATGCACTGTAAAAAAATTTAAAAAAATTGTTTAATTTACAGGAATCTGAATATTCTAAAGCGAAAACATGATGGTAACATGCAGTGGACCATGGTACCATGGTAACTATGGCAGATAATTTTTTTATAGTTTTAGTTTAGATAAATAAAGAACTCTGGCAGGCATTGTATTGACCTCTTCACAACCTGGTAATTGAAAAAATGAAGTCTAGCTCGCCCAAATTTAGTGTGTAGTTTTAAATATTCCTTCTCCGTGTTGTAAATTTTGCCTATCCGTGTCATTGGAGGCGCTCGACGGAACACTATTTTGCAAATGTCAACCATTTGAGGTATATCTTAATTAACTGTCCGTAAGAAATGGGGTTCTTGCGAACTTTTGCTACACGGTATTGAAGAGTTGATTCTTGCATAAAAACTTGTAAAAATGACGATGAGTACACTAAAAAATCACGAAATCCACTCTCAGAATCGAGCTTAATGGCGGTTCGACGCAGGTATCATGGGAGATTCCTATCTAAATTGAGAACAAATCTAAATTGAGACATATCTACCTCTGTTTCCAAAGAGAAAGTGGCATATGAGATAGGAATCTCCCATGATACCTGCGTCGAACCGTCATTACGATCTTACCACTTAAGTAGTTATGTAGGTTTATTACTGCATTTTAAACTTTCTCAGTGTGATTTTCGTGATTTTTGCAGGTTTTTACATCTAAATGGACTATTCATTTGCTTACAGCAAAAGTTTGCAAGAGCCCCATTAACGATGAGTGAGGCGGATCCAGACTATTCTCTGTTCAGGATAAGAAGGCGGGTGAGAATTCAGGTACTAACGCACTATTTAGCAACAGTGCGGCTATACCGGCTACTCCAACCCCTCGCAGTGGCCGTTGTTCTTCCGACTTCTCTCTTGGCATGGAGGATTTCCGAGAACCGACAGACTCAACAATTTACACACGTCCAGTAAAAATTGCGGGCGGTCAAAATTACGAAAAAACGGACAAAATTTTCGCCCTAAAGGGCCAAAACTCGGCAAAAATAGTCGACTTTGAATATTGACGACTCTCATACATTCGATATTAGACGAAATATTCTGAATTTAATTCCGACTGAAAAATACGAATTTCTGAGAGTCATCAATATTCGAAGTCGACTATTTTTGCCGAGTTTTGGCCCTTTAGGGCGAAAATTTCGTCCGTTTTTTCGTATTTTTGACCGTTCGCAATTTTTACTGGACGTGTGTAAATTGTTGAGTCTGTCGGTTCTTGGAAATCCTCCGTGCCAAGAGAGAGATCGGGAGAACAACGGACACTGCAAAGGGTTGGAGTAGCCAGTATAGCCACACTGTTGCTAAATAGTGCATTACTACCTGAATTCTCACCCGCCTTCTTATCTTGAACAGAGTATAAGTATATAAGCGAATAATCTCGGGTGTGGTATGGAAGGGGTTAAAATAAAGTCCTCGTCGGCTGCGCACACTCCTGAATAACTTGCAATCACTAAACCTTTCGCACTCGAATTATGAAAAAATTATTACCGTAATCTGAAACCTATACCATCAAATTGAACGAACTTTTCTCGAATGATTTCACGTGTGAGTCAATTTTTTCGAATTTCCATAATGTGAGCGAAAGGGTTAAGTTGCGCGCTCACTGATGAGGAGAGATCAAATTTCTTTAGTATGTCGATACGGGTTTTAATTTGTTTTTCAATTCAAAGCATAAATTACGAAAATTTAGCCGCGATTCCTTTAAGTATTTGTCAGTAAATCATTGCGCGATGGAACGATTCGTAGAATCATTCGGATATTATTGTTTGAGAAAGTTCCGTGCTCTTCAATATTCTTTCACTTATATACTTTGGCATCAACGCCCGAAAAGTTACAGAGGCCTGTTTTTAGGATTCAAACATAAATTAAAATGACTTGAGTTGTTGCGATATCTAAAATGTTTGATCTTCAACTGTCGACGAGGCTCGCCTTAATTCTAACCACTGGCAGATCCAGGAATCTATCCTTCTCTCTCTTCTCCCATTAGAACGCGTATGAGAGAAAAGGACAGATTAGGGGCAGTCACGTGATTTTCGCCCCCTCTTCTATCCTTTGCTAACACATGCATTCTAATGGGAGAAGAGAGAGAAGGACAATATCATGGATCCGCTAGTGATTCTAACTCTCAAGTATATCACCGAAACG
The DNA here is from genome assembly GCA_011764245.1 of Trialeurodes vaporariorum. Lineage (NCBI taxonomy): Eukaryota > Metazoa > Arthropoda > Insecta > Hemiptera > Aleyrodidae > Trialeurodes > Trialeurodes vaporariorum. The sequence goes on along the minus strand of VMOF01000002.1, from coordinate 35,969,542 downwards.
TGTCGGAGTTTTTCGGTGTCTGTTTGGCCTTCAAACTACGGCTGTGGCTGTTTCCCCGACCATTTCAAATTATTCACGAGATTCCCTATTTTGTCATTCCAATGCATTCGATGATATTCTTTTTTTTATTTCCATTTTTTTGCCCCCCCCCCCCCGCCCAACAAAAACGGCCACTGACCTGGAGGGCCCTTCATAGTGTCTGTGTGAATAGAAATGCATTTAGGTATACTTTACTTATTACGTTCAACATCTGATTCATCAGGCAGTGGGACTCTTACAAACTTTTGCTATAGCGGATTGAAGAGTTGATTCTTTCATAAAAACCTGTAAAATGACGAAGAGTGCACTAAAAAATCAAGACAAGGGTGGCGATTTTTTTCTTTTTTTTTCTGAAACTCTGAAGCGAAAGGAAGAAAATGGAATTATGGATTCATAACAACGCTGACGAATTCGCCACTTTACTTTTGGAGAGACTCCTCTTAATGAGGTTTTATATTTCCAATCTCCTAGGCCCAGGAGGACTGGAGTAGGGGTCAAGAGCTGCCAGTTAGTGTATAAATTCGATTATATTTTTCAATTCACCGATGATTCATCTGTTAATCAAAATACTACTCTGCTCAGTTCAGTGTAACAATATAATGCACGAAAATACTCGTATCAGATGTGATCGTTTGTGGAATCAAATTTAAATTCTCAAAATATCCGTAAATTGTGTAATGTCTGTAACAACTCCGCCGGTTGAGAAAAGATTACAGCTTTACAGTGTTTTCGTGCATTACTGTCATGAACTGAACTGAACTGAACCGCGTAATCTTTTGATCAACTGGTGTATCATCAGTGAATTGAAAAATACTGTTAAATAAACACATAACGATAGCTGTGTAGCACCCCCGAACTTCTAACTTTTTAAATGCAGAATCATTCGACCATATCTTGGAATGTATCATTTAAAAGAACGAGCCAAATCGATCTAACTTGAGGCCAATGCCGTAATTATTCCTCGAGATATAGACGGTCAAAATTATTCATATAGACCCATTTTTAATTAATTCATAGTAAGTAAGTAAGTACCTATTAAAGTTAGAACCGTAAAAAGCGCAAAACTCTAAACCCGTATCTTAATGATAAAACGACTAAAGTGCTCGATTCGGTATTCTGTTTTAAACAGCGTATCGTACATTCGAGTTAAATTTGATTTCACTTTTTAAAAACATTAAGTTTTGAATCAGTAGGCAGCCCCCCTCCTCTCAGGGGGATTGGGAAATTTAAACTCCCCTGTAAAGGTGTGTCTTTAAAATCAATGTAACAGCTTTCTTGGTGTTTTTCTTAATTCGCATTTTTGTATACTTCCTTTCGCCTCAAAGTTCCAAAATTTGAATGAAATCAAAAAATAATTCAGAAAAAAAAAAATTGAGGGAAGGGGTCTAAAGTTTTACTTTAAATTGCAATATGCTGATGTAATTTATGATGGCAGTCTCGCAACTAAAAACTCCAGAGAGCTTTTCAAGAAAATAAATGGAGGAGGGGGGAATCTAGGAACGTCTTAAACTTCCACATCTACTAATTTATACCCCTAGAATGCTAGACGTGGAAGGTGCCCGAAGGGCACCTGGAATTCAGTAATAAACTCACATAACTGCTATATCTACAATTTTGTGATGGCGGTTCAACGCAGGTATCATGGGAGATTCCTGCCACTTTCTCTACAGAAACACAGAGATATTTCTCAATTTAGATAGGAATCTCCCATGATACCTGCGTCTCTCCGGCCATTCAGCCCGATTCTGAGAGTAAATTTCGTGATTTTTTAGTGCACTCTTCGTCATTTTACAGGTTTTTATGAAAGAATCAACTCTTCAATCCGCTATAGCAAAAGTTTGTAAGAGTCCCACTGCCTGATGAATCAGATGTTGAACGTAATAAGTAAAGTATACCTAAATGCATTTCTATTCACACAGACACTATGAAGGGCCCTCCAGGTCAGTGGCCGTTTTTGTTGGGCGGGGGGGGGGGCAAAAAAATGGAAATAAAAAAAAGAATATCATCGAATGCATTGGAATGACAAAATAGGGAATCTCGTGAATAATTTGAAATGGTCGGGGAAACAGCCACAGCCGTAGTTTGAAGGCCAAACAGACACCGAAAAACTCCGACACGTTTCGGTGATATACTTGAGAGTTAGAATCACTAGCGGATCCATGATATTGTCCTTCTCTCTCTTCTCCCATTAGAATGCATGTGTTAGCAAAAGGATAGAAGAGGGGGCGAAAATCACGTGACTGCCCCTAATCTGTCCTTTTCTCTCATACGCGTTCTAATGGGAGAAGAGAGAGAAGGATAGATTCCTGGATCTGCCAGTGGTTATATAGAATTAAGGCGAGCCTCGTCGACAGTTGAAGATCAAACATTTTAGATATCGCAACAAGTCAAGTCATTTTAATTTATGTTTGAATCCTAAAAACAGGCCTCTGGAACTTTTCGGGCGTTGATGCCAAAGTATATAAGTGAAAGAATATTGAAGAGCACGAAACTTTCTCAAACAATACCCAGTTAGCAAAAACCGTCTTCAATCCGTCTTAAAGACGTCTTATAAGACAAGTAAAGTTGTCTTAAATCCGTCTTTAATCCGTCTTAAAGACGTCTCTAGTTCCGCCCAAACACGTCTAGCTTTGAAGACGTCTTACGAATCCGTCTTTAAGACGTTTTTAAGACAACTTCAAAAATCGTCTTACGAATCCGTCTTAAAGACTTTTTTAAGACAACTTTGAAAACGTCTTACGAATCCGTCTTAAAGACGTCTTATAAGACAACTTTGAAAACCGTCTTACGAATCCGTCTTAAAGACATATGAAAGGCGTTGGTCACAATGCTCTATAAGTTACGTCTCGAGGAAGCCTAGCTTTCCAGGCTTGCTTGAAAATAATCAACATTTTCAAAATTTGTGAACATTTCGTAATTTTCAAATTTGAGCAAATCTTGGTAATTTTCAAACTCAATGAAAATTTTCGTAATTTTCAAAATTTATGAAAATATTGGTAAGTTTCAAATTTTCGAACCGTGGACATTTTCGTAATTTTCGAAATTTTTAAAAAACCTGTGATTTTTGCAAATTATCAATATTTAAGGACTTGAAAACGTTGGAGTCAATCTTCTAGCTATCTTGGCTGAAGACGGCTTTAAGACGGATTAAAGACGCTTTATAAGTCTGGATTGAAAGACGTCTTAAAAACCACTTTGGAACACGGTATTCAAGTCGTCTTGGAAAACGTCTTTGAAGACGTATTTGAAGACACATTTAAGACGGATTAAAGACGCCTTGTAAGACTGGATCGAAGGACGTCTTAAAACCCACTTTGGAAGACGGATTTAAGACGGAATACAAGGTGTCTTCTAAAATCTACTTAAAGACGCATTTAAGACGGATTTAAGACAAGCTTAAAAGACGTTTTTGGATCCGCGACCATAAGACGGATTTAAGACGTCTTTAAGACGGAATGAAAAGACGTCTTACCAAAGCCCATTTTAAGCCAGATCGGCAAGCCTGATATTGTTATCTGGGTAATATCCGAATGATTCTACGAATCGTTCCATCGCGCAATGATTTACTGACAAATACTTAAAGGAATCGCGGCTAAATTTTCGTAATTTATGCTTTTAATTGAAAAACAAATTAAAACCCGTATCGACATACTAAAGAAATTTGATCTCTCCTCATCAGTGATCGCGCAACTTAACAACTTAATCGCGCAACTTTTTTCGTAGGGATTTTTGTCATTTAATTATTGGTTCATTTTTGGAAACGGCGGTTGTTGCGAGAGATTGAAGCGATTTGTGGTGGTACCTCTCCCACCATAAAATGGGAGATAATATGTTTTGCATCATCTACTTTTGTAACGAGGAATTTTTTTGGCATCAGCTAATATTTTTGTGATATTAAGGGGCGTTGGCATACGCATACCTAGCCTTATTCCTCCAACGGTACACCAATGGGGCTTTTGCAAACTTTTGCTGTGATCAAATGAATGGTCCGATCTGATGTAAAAAACCAGCGAGAATCACGAAAATTACACTAAGAAAGTTTAAAATCCATATAGATAAAATCCCTGGCGTGTCTGTCTGTCTGTCTGTCCCGTTTTCCATATCACGGTTTTTCGGGCACTTCCCGACAAGCTAGAGACTTCAATTTTTTTTAGGGAAACCCTGAATACCACCTCATAATGACAAAATTATTGAATTTTCAAAAAAATTACACGGGGGCTCTCAGGCGCAATTTCAATAGGAAGTACAGGGTGAGAGGGGGGTGGAGGTCATAGTCTCTACTCTCAACCTTTACTTGGGTCGAGTCCTTTTCGGTGACGAACTGTCTTCACGGTATAATGCGGAGCTCCACGCGGGCTTTGTAAAACGGGAGGCAAAAGACACTCCGCCTGCGGTACCGCTTTTGTTCGAGGTCCTTTCGGGTTTTCGACGTTGCGGACTCCACAATGTGGCGCGCGGCGGTGCGGCTCCACTATTGAAATGAATAGGTCATAAAACCGTCACTCTCACACCTGTCCAAAACGGGACAGACAGACAGACAGGCACGCCAGGGATTTTATATATATGGATTTTAAACTTTCTTAGTGTAATTTTCGTGATTCTCGCTGGTTTTTTACATCAGATCGGACCATTCATTTGATCACAGCAAAAGTTTGCAAAAGCCCCATTGGTGTACCGTTGGAGGAATAAGGCTAGGTATGCGTATGCCAACGCCCCTTAATATCACAAAAATATTAGCTGATGCCAAAAAAATTCCTCGTTACAAAAGTAGATGATGCAAAACATATTATCTCCCATTTTATGGTGGGAGAGGTACCACCACAAATCGCTTCAATCTCTCGCAACAACCGCCGTTTCCAAAAATGAACCAATAATTAAATGACAAAAATCCCTACGAAAAAACCAAATACCGAAAATATGTAAACAAAAATACAATTACACCAGGGCACGCTTGCTTTACCAATACATACAATGTATTGGAGATCCCCTGCTTGTTTTTTTTTTTTTTTTTTTTTTTTTTTTTTTTCAGTGCAACCTGTCTCGTGGGATGGACTCTTCGATCTGTTATCAAGACTCTGCTAAGCTGACTGCGACTTGCGAGCCCTAATGCCCAGCATCCAACTTCCGGTATCAGATTACAGGCATGGCGCTGACGAGATGAAAGTTTCCAGACAACGACAAGTCAGACGAAGCTGGTGCAGTGGTGTTATCGCAGTTCTGTATTCCTGGAACCTATCCCGCTCTCGCGAAGAGATTTGTGACGTAGCATGCAATCTGGCACCATCGAATTTCGTTCTTCATTCAAACGTATATGAATAGAAGGTTTTAGGTAGTAATGGTGACTGTCGGTGATGAGCGTTCCAAAAAAAGACAGTTTGTCTCTCTCGCTCTCAGGTAACCCCCATGTACTGCCATCCCACTCTAATTTCAAGAATCAGAAATCGAGACATCTTTCGTAAATTTTTTTGGCTGATATGAATTCCTTGAGGCATTTTAATGCGATTTTGATAATAATATGTCGTAAAATAAGGCCCTGTACATGCATTTTGAATCTAGAAAGAGATGGGGGTCACAATTGAGTGAGTGAGATAGTTTGGAACGCTACGCGACTTTTATCACAACCGATTGCGACAGATGAGAGCATTGTTGTGGTTGTTGGCTAACCGTTGACTTCGCACTAAAACCGTCTATAAGATCGAGCCGTTGGGTGTTCAGTGATTAGTCAACACTCTCGATTCGAATCACTGAAACCATTAATTTTGAAAAGGTCTTATAATCTTTCACCACTCCATTTTGCACTCCGTTTAAACAATGGATAAGATCAAACCATTGGCGGGTGTTCAGTGAACACTCTCAAATTGAACGTTTTACAAAGGTCATAAAATCTTTCAATGTTGCATTTCGTGCTCTGTTTGAACCAGCAAATCCATCGATGGACATTTTTTGAGGGAGCACCGACACGACGCAAAGTTTATGCATTTCAAAGTAGTCAACCGCCTAACAAGTGGCGAAGCGTGAAATTTGGCAACAATGCATTTTCTCCGTTTAAATTCACTAAAAAAGTCGAACGCTTCAGTCATCGGCGATGACCAAGCATTTCGACTTTTCTATTGTGTTTAAATGGGAAAAAGGAACGTTGCCAAATGGTCCGGAAGGGTCATTTCTTAGAAAGAGAGCACCTGATATTTTATGACGTAAACAATTAGTATTGAGGTGGTGTCAGTGGCGGCTCGTGCAACTTGGCAACTATGCTAATTTTCCATTTAAACCTATGGAAAAGTATCGATATCTTGGGGGGTGCAATTGCACCTCCTGAAGATCGATTGTTTTACATAGGTTTAAATGGAGATAATATACTGTTGCCACATTGCACGAGCCGCCACTGGGTGGGGTCCACAACGAGGGCTCATAAAACAGCAAGTTCAGAGTTCTCTTCCGCGGGCATTCTGATTAGAAACAATTATACAGTTAATATTGAGACAGTCCCAGGAGACAGAATTATGAGGCAAATTTATTTGGAATAAAGGGCCTCACTTCAAACAATGGGGCTCTTGCAAACTTTTGCTACACCGGATTGAAGAGTAGATTCTTCTTGCATAAAAAACCTGTAAAAATGACGATGATGAGTACACTAAATAAACTGTAGGAAACACCCTACGAACACTTTCTCCCTCCATTTTTATCTGGGGGGACCCCCAGACCCCCCCTTAAGTATTCTGGGGGAGACCCCCAGACCCCCCTTTAGTATTTTGGGAGAGACCCCCAGACCCCCCTTTAGTATTCTGGGGAAGACCCCCAGACCCTCCTTTGGAATATTTAAATTTTTCTCTTTTTTGACCCATTTTCCCATTGATTTTAATGGAAACCATTTTTCATTCATAACTAACTTAAAAATTAAAATTTTAAAAAAACAAAAAAAATCCCTTTGGGAAATGTTAAAAGCAACATCTCTGCAAAATTTGGATGCATATGGATCAGTAGTTCAAAAGTTATGCTGGGTTTCACGTTCATGACTACAGACAGACAGACCGCCACAGAAATTTTGTGCATTTAATCCTCCCTACCACATATGGTTAAGAAATATTGAAATATTATGGATGGATGTTCTTTAGGATAGTATTAGGCATGATAAGAGCCAATTATTTTATAATTATCATGATTGACTTAGTCGCAGCGGGCCAAGTATCGAAACAAAATGCATCATAAATCTCTGCGCCATTGTAATACTTTCTCAATTTTTCTAATTTCATTAGAGTGAGAAAGTAAAAATCACGAAATTCACTCACAGAATCGAGCTTAATGGCGGTTCGACGCAGGTATCATGGGAGATTCCTATCTAAATTGAGATATACCTCTATGTTTCCAAAGAGAAAGTGGCATATCTGATAGGGATCTCCCATGATACCTGCGACGCACCGCCATTATGATCTTGCCTTCAATGTAGTTATGTAGGTTTATTACTGAATTTTAAACTTTCTCAGTGTGATATTCTTAATTTTTGCTGATTTTTCCATCAGAATAGACTATTCATTTGCTCACAGCAAAAGTTTGCAAGAGCCCCATTGCGCCTGATTTCAGAAAGATCCGTGTTTTTAAAGGAAAATATACTTACTCAACTTAAGAACGGAACAGAGGGCCTTCACCCCTCCTTTTTTTATTCTTTCTGTTTCCCACTTTTCCCTTTTCTTTCTTTTCCCCCCTTTTTTCGTTTTTCCCCTTTCTTTGTTTTTTGTTTGTATTTTTGTTTTTTGTTTTTGTTTTGTTTTTTGTTTTTACCTGGCTGCGTTAAGGGCTTCCAATCGTCCCGGGCCCCACCGCACCGCACCGCGGTCCCTGCAGCCCCGTAAGTTACGCCACTGGCCAAATGGCACGCCTCGCCACAACGCTTAACCGAATTCGAAGGTTAAGTTCAACGGTGGTGGACCAGTGCAGTGTTGGACAGGCAGCTTTGTCAGCTTATTCCAGTCCTTTCTCACGTTTCCCTTCTTCTCTTTCCCTTCATCAACTCTTTAGTGTGGAGCTTTCGCTGTCTTCGCTTGGTGGGGGGGGGGGGGGGGGGGGGGGGGGTTTTCCCCACCCAACTAGTTTTGCCCCCCCCCCCCCCCCCCCCCCATTGACACCGATATTTGCCCTAAGAACAGACAATTATTTTGCGTTTTCAGAAATTTTTTATTAAATGTCTATTGAATTGTTACCTTTGGGTTCCTCCCATGACAAAGACCCCCCTCCCCCTCCTTCCTCCCCCGCGAGAGAGGTTGAAATCGGAACTTGTCGGATTCATGAGCTTTTAGAGACTGAATTTGATGCTTATCCTTGATCTTATTCCATCGTTTTTTTGCGAGGAAAACGGCAATGCCAAAGAAACGTTTCAACTGTTCGAAATAACTGAGGAACAGCATCCGAAGAACTGGCCTGATGGGCAATGGCGTCATTAGATCACCAATTTCAGATGCCATTAACCCGTCTTTGCCGTTGGTCGATGTTTGAGTGCGGTGCTCACATGTCACATCATTACTTTATTTGCAAACATTTTTTTTCGCCTTCATCATTATAAATTGAGTAAATTGCACGACCGTTCAGCTGCATTATATTTATCCTTGTAGGAGAACATTACATTGGTTGGTGGCTCTGACCTGGATACGCTGCCACATAAGGCCCCTTTGCAGAGACGGTGTCGAGCATGGCTGAAAAAAAAAATGAAAATATGACGGGAAACGAGTAAAATGTGAAGTATTGGAGTGAGATGAGCGATGAGTTGGCGCGTGCTGCAAACATGTTAACGTTTTTAGCCGATTGCCGTGTGAGGTAGGCGCCCTGTACACCGTTGCGTGTCACGAATGATGCAAAATTCTGTGCATCTGGCATTGAGGTTGAGAAACGCGAGCTGGCATCTGATTGGGTGTAAACGTGAGTTCAAATTTTTTGGCCTTGTGAAAATTAACACGGGGTTTTCGTTCCGGGGCCTTTATCTCGAAATGTATTCATGAGCTCCAAATAAACACTGCTGTTTTATTGCCCTCTGTTTTGTACCGGTAGCTTCCGATTAGGATGAAAAATCGTTTTATTGCAGAGAATTTGAGATTTTGACAAATCTGTTTCCAACCAGCAGGCTGATTCACTGTGCAACAGATTATGATTGGATCTTCTAACGAAACCTATTTTTTTCGATCTCATGGATGTTATTACGAAGGAGAATCGCCATCAAAACCCCACATCTTGGGCGGGAGGGCTAGTAACCCGCCAAATTTGAGTTCTCGCCCATTTTAATATGCGTATACCTTTGATCGATTCTCCCAATTTTTAGGCACAGAAACTATAAGCTAACAAGAAAATCTACTTAGTGCATTTGAAAGCACATAGAAATTATTACAAATTCATGCAATCCGATCAATTTTATTTACATTTTTTCTTTGGAATAATTCTGTATATTCCGGGGAAAAAAAATGTTTATCAAAAACAGCCCGAAAACTCGACTTTTCCTCTGTTTTTCCCGCTTAACAATCAGATTCAGGAATTTAATTAAAAATAAGTTTACAATATCTTAAATCACACAAAAGTTGCTGCAGACTACTATGCAATCACCACCGTTTATTGCATTATTCAGCGTCGTCAGGTGCCTAACAATGAGTGCTCTGAAAACCTCAATTTTTGCGCTTTTTCTCTAGATATAGTTTACCGTTCAATCTCAAATCGTCCCTCCCTGGTCAATCCTAAAAAGAAGAATATACACTTAATTGTTTTGAAAATTGAAAATATGGCTGATGAAAAACAATAATTGAACACCTTTGAACTCTCTACTTTCCGAAAAACTAGAGATTTTGAGAGAAAATCCTCTTTACCTACTCTTTTTATTCCTAGACTAGGAGGCTCCGCGGCCCACCCCCCACCAGAGTGGCGCTCTGCGCCACCACCAAGGGTTCTACGTGCCGTCTTCTTCGTTATAGGTTGACCCGCGAGTTTAAATGCAGATAGCTTCAATATTAAATCACAATTTAATGCAATTTTTTTCAAAAGTTTTTTGAATTATGATTTTAGTAATAAATAACATTAAATTGTGATTTAATATTGAACCTATTTACATTCAAACTCGCAGGTTAAGCTGTAACGACGAAGACGGCTCGGAGCGGCTAGAAGGCGAAGCCCCCTAATACAAAATAAAGATTTTTCGACATCAAAAAACGAGTTAAAATCAATTTCAACATCTACTGTCAAGTATTTTTCATGCAAAAATTGAATAGGTATCTTTGCGGAGAGGATTCGGTGGTGGATCTAGGGCAGTGGCGTACACAGGATTTTTCTTGGGAGGGGCTCGCACTGATGAGCGTTTGGCTCAAAATTGTTCCCCCCTTCCCCCCACCCCCAAAAATCGGAGGTCTGGTCTGGGAGCTTTAGCCCCCTTAGCCCCCCCCCCCCCCCTGCGTACGCCACTGATCTAGGGTCTGCATGTCTCCTTCTTTGTTTATATGAACTCGCGTGTTAGAAAAATATAGAGACAGCGGGAAAATGTCTCGTTACAGCTCCTCTTTCTATCCTTATCTGACTCACTTGTTTAAATAGGCAAAGAAGGAGAGAGAAAAAAAGGGATCCACCGCTGGGGGTAACAGATATAGGGCCATAAGACAAAGTCGCGGACTGTGCTCATAAACGGCCAGAGAAAGACAAAAAAGCGTAGGTCCGTAAATGGAAGGAAAACAAAAACAAAAAATAAATTAAAAAATTCTGTACGGCATTTGCTGAAGCAAATACATTTATTAGTAAATTTTAATTTACTGTTGCCGGTTTTTTTGTGTTGTTGATATATTTTGAATGTCGAATGATTTGCCACATGGTTGGAATTGTTTTTGACATTTTTGGTAACTGGTCAAATTGAACTGTAATTTTTGATTGATTAACCGGTCAGTGTTGAATATATTTCTCAAATATTAATATGGTTGCTTCTGTTTGATCGATGCATCCTCTAATCTACCCTCCCTTATTTGGCCCCTTCCTGCTTCCATTTCACCCATATTTATCCTCCACAATCCTCTATTTCAACCGTATTTGGCCCCTTGTTCCCTCCATCTCCCGTATATTTGGCCCTTTATGCCCCTATTTTCCAGTATTTTCCCTTATTGACTCCCATTTCCCAGTATTTGCTCACATTTGCACTTCTTAATACCTATACGCGCCTTCATTCACCTCAATATGTTCCCATTCGCCCAAAATACTCCTTATTTGCTCCTTTTCTGCTCCATTCCACCCATGTTTTCCCCTTTCTGACCTCAATGCAACCCAAATTAAATTGGGAAATCCACCAATAACTGGGGAATTCCCTAAAATCTGGGAAATGGGCGTTTCTGATTGGTCAATAGATGAACCAATCAGCATCGAGTATTCTCCAATTTTGAAATGGACGCTTCTGATTGGTCAAAGGATGAACCAACTAGAAGGGAGTATTCCTATTTACTGAAATGGACGGAACTTATTGGTCAATGGATGAACCAATCAGCATCGAGTATTCCCTAATTTTGAAATGGACGCTTAAGATTGGTCAATGGACCGACCAATCAGGATCGAGTATTCCCCATTGATTGAAATGGACGCTTCTGATTGATCAATGGACTGACCAATCACGATCGAGTATTCCCCATTGATTGAAGTGGACGCTTCTGATTGGTTAATGGACCGACCTTTGTAATCGCATTTTTCTTTATTGACACCTACTTGCCTGGATTCATTGCTACAAGCGCGCTCAATTAACCTTATTTTTCTCGTTTGCCCCTAATTTCCCTTATTTGGCACCTTCATGTCCCTATTTCACCCATATTTGGCCTTTACTAACCCCTCTCTTACCCATATTTGACCTTTTCTCCCCTGCATTGTACCCATTTTGGCCCCCTTTTTTGGCCCTTTTCACCCCTTTGTGCTCGTATTTTCCCTTACTGACACCTATTTGCGTGAATTCGCCCATAATTTCACTTTTTTATTGTTATAAGTGCCCTGAGTTAACCTTATTTTTCTCTTTTGCCCCTAATTCCCCTTATTTGGCCCATTCATGTCCCCATTTCACCCATATTTGGCCCCTGCTAACCCCTCTCTTACCCATATTTGGCCTTTTCTCCCCTGCATTGTACCCATTTTTGGCCCCCTTTTTTGGCCCTTTTCGCTCCTTTGTGCTCGTATTTTCCCTTACTGACACCTATTTTCCTGAATTCGCTCATAAAATCTGTGGAATTCCTTGAAATCTGCGGAATTCCCTAAAATCTGGGGTATTCCCTAAAATCTGAGGAATTACCTAAAATCTGGGAAATTCCCTGAATTCTGAGGAATTCCCTAAAATCTAGGGAATTTCATAAATACCGTTGAATTCCCTAAATTGGGGGAATTTCCTGAAATCTTGGAAATTCCCTAAAATCTGGGGAATTCCCTAAAATCTGGGGAGTTCCCTAAAATCTGGGGAATTCCCTAAATTCTGGGGAATTCCCTAAGATTCTCCCCTAAATTTCACCCATTTTTGGCCCCTTTTTGGCCCTTTTCTTCCCTGTGTCCTCGTATTTTCCCTTATTGACACCTATCTGCCTGAGTTCGCCCATATTTCCATTTATTTATTGCTATAAGCGCCCTCATTTAACTTTATTTTTTTCATTTACCCCTAACTCCCCTTATTTGGCCCTTCCATGTCCCATTTCACCCACATTTGACCCCTACTCCCTACTTAACCCCTCTCTTACCCATATTTGGCCCCTTCTCTCCTGCATTTTACCCAATTTGGGCCCCTTTTTGGCCCTTTTCCTCCCTGTGCGCTCGTATTTTCACTTATTGACACCTATTTGCATGAATTCGCCCATATTTCCATTTATTTATTGCTATAAGCGCCCTTATTTAACTTTATTTTTCTCATTTACCCCTAATTCCCTTTATTTGCCTCTTCAATGTCCCATTTCACCCATATTTGACCCCTAATTAACCCCTCTCTTACCCATATCTGGCTCCTTCTCCCCTGCATTTCACCCATTTATTTTTCTCGTTTGCCCCTAATTCCCTTTTTTACCCCTTTTTTGACACTTTCCTCCCCTTTATGCTCGCAATTCTCTTATTGACACTTATTTTGCCTACATTCGCACATGTTTCCACTTATTTATAGCTATATGCGGCTCTATTTACCTTTATTTACCTGGTTTGCCCCTGATTCCCCTTATTTGGCCTCTTTATGCCCCTATTTCACCCATATTTCACCCTCACCTAACCCCTCTCTGATCCATTTTTGGCCTTTTCGTCCCTTCATTTCAGCCATTTTTGGCCCTTTTCGTCCTTTTGTGCTCGTAATTTCTCTTGTTGACACCTATTTGCCTGAATTTGCCCATATTTCCACCTAATTATTGATATAGGCGCCCTTATTTAACTTTATTTTTCTCGTTTGCTCCTAATTCCTTTTATTTTTCCCCTTTAGGACCCTATTTCGTCCATATTTAACCCCTATCTTACCCATATTTGGCCTTTCCTCCCCTGCATTTCACCAATATTTTACCCCTTTTTTAGCCCTTTCCTCCCCTTTATGGCTCCATTTACCTTTATTTACCTGGTTTGCCCCTAATTCCCCTTATTTGGTCTCTTCATGCCCCTATTTCACCCATATTTAACCTTTACCTAACTCCTCTCTTACCCATATTTGGCCTTTTCGCCCCTATATTTCACCCATTTTTGGCCCCTTTTTTGGCCCTTTTCGCCAGCCGGGGGGGGGGGGTCGAGAGGGGGGGGAAACCCGCAATTCCCCCCTATAAAAAAATTCTTCATATAATGCATATAATGCATAAAGTACATATATTGCATTTACTATATATTTACTATTTTAGTGCTATACACATATCTACTACAATACGTGATATATATACTAAATACATGTTATACCACCAAAATATAGTACGTACAATAGTATAGTACGTATAAACATAATATAAAGTCTATATACAGTACGTACTTTGTAGAGTCCATCCGGGGGGGAGAGGGGGGGGAAACAAAAGCAGCTATATAAGTAAATTAAAATTTACTAAAAACCATTTTTTTTTTTTTTTAATTTGGGACCTCCTTCTCCCCTTAAACAAATTAGAAAGGTCGAAACATCTGGTCATCGCCGATGACCGAAGCATTCGATTCTTTCAGTGGTTTTAAGTGGAGAAAGCACATTGTCGTCAAATGTCACGCCTCGCTACTGCCCATTTTCTCTCGCTTTTTTATGCAGTGTCCTATGTCCTAGAGAGCAAAGTTTCGCAATGATTGATGAGCCGAGCTAAACTTTGAATGTTTCCTTTCTTCGGTGAAATACCGTGTATCTATAAATGGTTCAAAATTGATTGTTAGAGAAGGCATCTCGTGTTTTGAGTAATCGGGAGTTGTGTTATGCTCAAGATTTGGAGGCCCTGAAAGAGGCCGTTTTGAGAGGACTATTTTTTTTTTTTTTTTTTTTTTCATACTTTCTTTATGAACGGATGAAGTCATGGTAAAGAATTTGCCTTTTTGTTGAGGCGCCATTAAACTTAACTTTTTCATAAGGACAGGTCCAGTGACAGCCGATGAGAAACGGCAGAGACAGAAACGGTGGCATGACGCACAGTGCAGCGGCGCGCGCGGCGCCACACAGCCGTATGACGTGATATCGCTTAGCGCAGAGATAACAAACAGAGTAAATACACGGAAGCGTGCGACGAATAGAGGCGCACAGTTACTTAAGCCAGATTTCTTTGCCGAACTTCAAAATGTCATAACTCGATTAATTTTTGATGTTTTCGGGTGCCCTTATTGACTTCAAAATACGGTAAACGGTACGGTAAAAATACGGTTGACATTCTATACGGTAGTAACAAAATCTCAATTTTTGACCTGGTGAAGATAAGGGCATCATGGCCCTTTTCCCTAGGCGCGTCAGGTATTTCTCTCACCATTGCACTTTCCCATTCCCACCTCCTTTACAGTTTACTTTATTCCCCTAAATATAGACATACCTAATGGGGCTTCTTGCAAACTTTTGCTACAGGGGATTCAAGAGTTGATTCTTGCATAAAAACCTGTAAAAATGACGCTGAGTACACTATAAAATCACGTAATTCACTCTCGGAATCATAGGCTTAGTGGTGGAGAGACGCAAGTACCTATCATGGGAGATTCCTAAATTGAGACATACCTCTGTGTTTCCCTAGAGATGTGACATAATAGACAGGAATGATACCATATGCGGCGAACTGCCATTATGAATTTGCCGTTACAGCAGATATTACTGAATTTTAGACTTTCTTGTTGCGATTTTCGTGATTTTCGCTGGTTTTTACATCAGACTGAAGTATTCATTTGCTCACAGCAAAAGTTTGCAAGAGCCCCGCATTGACAAACGCCAGAGGAAAATAATGTTGCGTTATTATGTCTTCGCTGTCTCATTATACATATGTTAATAAAGAAAATCATTCAATTTAAAATAATGCTAGTACCTGATTAAAAGTGGCGTCGTATGGAATGGCATTTCTCGATCCATCGGTATTGTGGATCATCCGGCCCTTCATAGGTATCCCCTGGATATCCTCAATAATATTCTGCAATCCGACTTTCTGTAGAGCTTTCAAGCCTCTATAAGACAGGGCTAGATTTATGGACCTCCCTTTAACTTGTTCTTTCAGTCTTGAGTCTAGAGATGAAAGAGAAAAGAAGAAAAGACCGAATGAAGTGGTAAACCACTCTCGCTCCAAAAATTTCTTCGGGCAGAGCTAATAATTGCAAGGCGAGGTCACATAAAATTAATTTAAAATAAAATTACGATATAATACATTTTTATGCTTCATACGTATATCCATTCTATCTCGACGCATTCAGGATCTAGCTTGTCAGGGGCATGTCAAGAAAATAATCCAGAAAGGGGGAGAGGGGAACAATTGCTCATTTTCCGACACTTTCAGATAGATTATTATTCCTTCTTATACATTTGCGTTTATTCAGGAACTATGAGAAGCAAGCCCCCCCCCCCCCAATACGCCCTTGCTTCACTGAATAATAAACTGTCAAAATGTTCTTTCCGACTCCTGTCCAGTGGCGGCTCGTGCAATGTGGCAACATCGTATTCTCTCCATTTAAACCTATGTAAAACAATCGATCTTCAGGAGGTGCAATTGCGCCCCCAAGATATCGATACTTTTGCATAGGTTTAAATGGCAAATTAGCATAGTTGCCAAGTTGCACGAGCCGCCACTGCTCTTTTCACATAAAAGCCATACTTTCTACCAGTTTATAGTTATCGGAGAAGATGTCTGCGAAGTAGGAACTGGTGCAAAAATTCACGGAGAAAAATTTATATTTGGGGCTACCAGAATTAGTTCTACGTAATAGTTAAATGTTCATTCACGTATCCTTAACTAGATTTCTGGTAATATTCAAAATACATTTTTCGTTGAAACCAGCAATATCTTCACAGAGACCAGAATTTACATTTAACTATTCCGTAGAAGTAATTTTGGCAGCCCCTAATATAAATGTACCTTCATTTTTATATGTTAGCTCCGATTTTCATTTACAACACGGATTATTTTTGCCGATCACATGTATACTTTGAAAAATCAGCCCGATCAGCCGTTCTATACTCTGTTCAGTATATTCTTCAATAATCAAACTTAGAGCTTCTACAAAATTTCAGGAAAGTTGTCTTTTGAAGAGGTTTCGTTTGTTGTTCCAGGTGGTTTAAGTCAGAATGTTGCAGTGCCAATTATTTGTTGGCACTCACCGGATCACAGATGCATCGGGTAATTTCAGCCTTCGAAAGCAATCGATCTCCTGTCAGCTCATTCCGCAACGAGCTATAGCGATAGAGAAGATATGTGGGACGTGCATGATCTTGCAACTTCACGGAGGCAGCCATTTTCGATATCTCTTATGGACGTTTTTGACACAGGCTCGGTTTGTTTGCCTCACTTTTCTTGACCTTTAAATTTGTTTAAAAAAGTTGTGACAACTACTGTTTAAATTGGTTTTAAAGGAAAGTGCAAGTGTTTTAGAGTGGCTATTTGGACATAGAAATCGATATAACAGTTTCTTCTGGAAGGATTAGCACGATAAAGAAACTGACACATAACAGAAATGTGCAAGATTTTCTCACCTGGATAGTTGTATTAAAATTCTGTGTCCAGATACGTAGATAGCCACTCTTAAACACTTGCACTTTTGTTTAAAACCAGTTTCCTTTATAATTTTATAATTACACTTTTAGATTTAAGATTAAAAAAAGTGAGGCAAACAAACCAAATTCAGATCGCGCATGCTGTCACATTTTGAGATAGGACTTTTAACAAGTATGGTGGCCCCAGGCCCCCTCTATCGCTGTAAGTACCTCGTTGCATTCCGCAATCTCCCCCTCTCTCTGCTGTGTTTCGCTCCTGGAGATAATTTTTGGAACGTTTTTCAGGCTCTCTGCAAGCTAGGATTCACAGAATACTCATCCTGTACAGTAGCGAACAGAGACTAATAGAGACCCAGCGCAAAGCTTGCGACAGGTGTCCACTTTTCTGGCTCAATTTTGGTCGGAACTCATCGAAACAACAGCGCGTCACCTACTGTTGATTGATGAGCGCGTGGTTTGCATTCGCCAAGCAAAACCTGTTTCCGTTTCCGGGAACGCGGACCAATCACAGCCTTTTCTTGAGCTCACCACTCAACAGTAGAGCCGACTTTTTATCGTTGCAGGCGGAGCCGGTGACTCCCGAACAAACCTGAGACCGCTAAACTTGCTTCACTTTTCTAACACGGGATGCATACGGTGTGCTGGGTCTCTATTTGTCTCTAAGCAAATAGAGTATAGGTCAATTGTAGAATTATTCGTCGAATAATTCGATTGACTCGGCGTTGCCTGACTCACCAAATAATCTCCGAATAATATTTTGCCCAACCCTGTGGAAAAGGAGATAGAAACTGAGAATTTGTGAAGCTACAGTGATGAGAAAACGTTCATCGGTAAGTGGAAATACTGATTTTCTCAAAGAAGGAAAAAAAAAACTTCACCACCTCCCCCCCGCCCCCCCAATTTCGAAGATTACGAGCTGCTCGTATGATTTCTATTACGTGGGCACCCCTGGCACCAGCCGCCACTGTGCAAGTCAAATATGTCTTACCTTCTCGCAAATCGTAAACGTCGACTCGAACTTTGTGCTGTGCTAAATAACTTGCGAACAAAGATCCAACCTGAGAAAAATATACGATAGTTTAGGAAGTGACAAAAACAGTTGTAAAATTGTAGATCCAAAAATGAAACTGTGCTCCACCATAGTAAGTAGAAAAGTAGCGAATCTCTCCAGAAATCACACCACGTCTAGCAGTGGCCGAGTGGCGGATCTTGTAATTTGGCTACAATACAATGCTTTTATTCCTCCATTTGACTAAATGAAAAATAGGCGATTCGATAGTGAGAGAGCGCTTCATTTAACAATCGATTGTTGTGCATAGATTCAAATGGAGGAATAGCATTGATGCCAAACTACACCAGCCATCTAGTCACCTTGGTCGGAAGAGACAAAGTGTAATCAGGAATATGGTGTTTATAATGTGAAAAGCTCTTGAATCTTTTATGCAAAGTCTTAGTTCAAATTTCAGCGCCAAAATTCACGACGGAAAAAGGCTCACCAAAAAGTATGACTGTCTCTGAAAAGGGGGATTAAATGTAACCAATTTGCTTTACTCTAGAGTTTTCAATCATTACAATGGAGTCGAACTCTGTAAAAGAGCACGCACTTTCACATTTTCTTTCATAAAAAAACAAACTGTATGCAAATGGAAGACTGAGATACGATTGAATAGAGGATATGCATGGATTTCGCATATGTGTTTAAAACTTACAAAATAATTTTTTCCCTACTTAAGGTGATTCCAGGGTCGATTAGTTCCAACTGTGGACACCGCATCGCGCTGCTCAAAAAGTCAACAGTTTTTTACTAAATTTGACGAATTCACGCTAAAAACACAAATTTGAGGAACGTCAGCACCTGTGAGCACATACTTCAGGAAGATATACCCTGCAAGTTTCAAGCTGAAACACTCAAAAATAAAGCTGGAAATTATGAAATACGAAAATGGAGCTGTTGCAAACTTTTGCTACAGGCTTATTAATAGTTGATTATGGGGTAATACCCTGTAAAAATAACGAATAGCGCACTATAAAATCACGAAATCCACTCCTAAACTCATAAAATGCTTTTAGACGCGAGACCGTAATGGCGGCAGGGGCCTCGGTTTGCATTGGGTTTCCCCATCTTCAATCAGCGCCATCTACAGGAGGTAGTCTCGCAACACCACACAAGAAGAAGAAGAAGCACACAATTGCCATAAGAAAACCGCGGCCTCGGCCGCCATTACGGTCTCGCGTTTAAAATCATTTTGTGAGTTTAGGAGAGGATTTCGTGATTTTTTAGTGCGCTAATCGTTATTTTTACAGGGTATTACCCCCGAATCAACTAATAATAAGCCTGTAGCAAAAGTTTGCAACAGCTCCATTCCCATAAGCCTCAATGAGTGTAAGTGAGGCAGATTGACGTATTATCACTCGCGCTCACTTTCACTCACTAAGCTTATGGCGAAACGAATTTCATAATTTACGGCTTTAATTTTAAACCAATTTTGCTCATTTTGGACTCAAAAAATCCATAACTTTTTTTTGCAGGTGCTGACGTTATTGGATTTTGCGTTTTATGTAGATAAATATAAATAGTAAATATAAATATAAATTATATAGATATGGTTACAGTTTAAATTGCCAAAAACATGACTTTTCCAAAAAGCGACTAGTGGCGCTATCCATTAATCCATCGGATTGAAATCTGGAAAAGTTTCACCTGGAATCACCTTAGTAAGTCAACATTTTCTATACAATTTAACATTTTTTTTTGTTTTTTGTTTTTTTTTTTTTTTTGCATATTGTTTGGAATGCGAGTTTTTGCGGACCGTTTATACATGATGCCTTCAATAATCGAGTGCAGCTGCAGCCAGAATTAAGGGGTAAATCAAAACCATCGTATCGACTCTGGGCAGTGTACCGCGCAATATGCGGCACAGTGGCGTAATCTTAGGGGGGGCATGACCTTTTTGCCCCTCCAATATTTGAGAAGGGGGGGCAAAGTATCATTTTGCCCCCCCAATAATTTGATGAAAAAGAGGGAGGGAGAAAAGAAAAGACGGAAAAATACAACAAAATAAAGAAAGATAGGAATAATTACAGGAACCGAGAAGCAAAAAATGGCAAGAATAAGTGGCTCTATTTTACGCTGAAACTGCACCTAAAGTAAATCTAAAGTGAAACATTCCTCTGTTCTCAATGAAATACAGAAAATATACATTGAGTCTATTAACTTCTGATCTGTCGGTTGGTTATTTTTGAAATATTCAATTGCTTAAAATAAAGTCTGAGAGAACCCAAATGTTCAAATTTTTCCGGAGGAATACCCCCAGACCCCCTATTACTGGAAAGTGTCCCCCCCCAGATTCTCCAAAGTATCGGACTATTTGCTACCCCCTCCCCTCAAAAAGAATCTAAAATTTTACGCCACTAAGTGGAACATTACATTTACTGCAGTTTTAAATTTCCACATGACTTCTAACCGTGAGGAACAGTTTCTCAAAGCTTAGAAATATCAGCTTCATGTAGTTGAAAGTCTAAATTGAAAAGTTCCCTTTTTGCCTGATAAATTAAGAAAATAAACGTAAAATCTATTTTTAATTTGTTTAAATTTGGTGGCATTTGTATGCGATAACATTGCTTAAAATAACGTCTGAGAGAGCCTGAATTTTCAAATTTTTCCGGGGGAGGACCCCTGGACCCCCTCTCACTGGGGGCTGTCCCCCTAGACCCCCCATAGTGCATCTCTCAAAAGTTGGTTTGCCCCCCCCCCCCCCCAATAAAAATCCCAAGTTTACGCCACTGATGCGGCAACGTCGTTTTTTCTCCATTCAAACCCATTAAAACCCTCGAACTTGACCTTGCATATGGGTTTAAACAGACAACATTCAACTTTGCCATATTGCATGTTATATACACGTCTCACGTCACTGACTCTGGATCGAGTCTAGAGGTACCATTTTAATCTCATAGTACGACGCGACGATGCATGGAGCGAGAGTTCCTTGACCCCATAAGTTTGCCTATCGAAGAATTTACATTTTTGTCATTGATGCTTCGATTATCAGCTTAGCACTCGAAGCGGTTGTAAAATTATGTTTCACCCCCCCCCCCCACCTCTTCTCACCCCTCCTCCTTTTTTGTGTTAAAGCCAGTTATTTCTTTTGTTATATTTGGGTGAAATTTAATATTCACATACTTAAATTATATAAAAAAAAAACAAAACTAGAAAGAAACAGTCTTCCTAGATTGTTGAAAAATTTTGTTTCGGTGAAAAAATGTCTGCAGGCAACAAAGGAGCAGCCGGTAGCCGGTGCTGCCAGTATGTTTTTTCTCCGATTAGGATTTTAGACAGTGGCGTAGCGTGCAATTTGGCAACTTTATACTACGTGAACTACGTCCATTTAAATCCACGTAAAAAGTCGAATGCGAAGGTGTTCACCGAAAACCCAATAGTTTGATATTTTTAATGAGTTTAAATGGACGAACTGCAACGTTGCCAAAGTGCCCTCTGTGCCACTGATTTTAGAGACAATTTATTGATGAGAGAAGATTTAGTTAAAACACAGAGTACAAGGGCCGTCTCAAAAGTAAGTACCTATCAGTTTTTTTCTCTCTGAGAAAAAAAAAAAAAAAACTAGTAACCCTAGAGAAAATCTAAAAACAGAGTAGACGCGTCGTATCCTCGGCTTCAAGACCCTTTTTTAAATTTTCGTTATCTTTAAAATTGAAAAAATAGCGCCGATTTTACCGCGACCATCTCCCGTTACAGTGGGCCCAAAATTTTACGCAATCAAAGGTATCGTTTTTCAGACATGGGGAATCAGTATTGTATAAGAGAACAACAATAAGGTTAAAAAAAAAAAAAAAAAAAAAAAAAAACCTGCCGAAAACTGATAAAATGGCATCTAACTTTATTTTTTGACATAGTCTCCTACTTTATTTAGACATTTTTGATAACTACATTTTACACCAGTTTCCTTATTCCATCAGGAAAGAACATCAACATTGGATCTTAAACCAGAATTAAGAGTTCTTTTCTAATGGAATAAGGAAATTGGTGTAAAATGTATCAAAAATGTCTAAATAAAGAAGGAGATCTTGTCAAAAAATAAAGTTGGATGCCATTTTATCAGTTTTTGACAGTTTTTTTTTTTTTACCTCAGTTTTGTTCTCTTACACAAGATTGATTCCCCATGTCTGAAAAACGATATCTTTGATTGCGTATTAAATTTTCGGTCCACTGTTACGGGAGATAGTCGGGGTAAAATCGCCGCCATTTGTTAAATTTTAAAGATAACGTAAATCCAAAACAAGGGTATTAAAACTGAGGATACGACGCGTCTAACACCGTTTTCAGATTTTCTGTGGAGTTAATAGTTTTTTTTTTTTTTTTTTTTTTTTTTTTTATAAAAAAAAAACGATACCTACATTTGAGACGACCCTCGTATAATAATAATGAATCAGGGTTAGTGCCTTTCACGAGGAGTATCAGAATGTCAACTTGGTGAGTCGTGCGTGTGTCCATTTTCTGTCTATCATTCGGTGTCAGGTTGGATCCAACCAGATCTCTTAGACCTTACCGGATCCTCGAATGCAAATCCGTCAAGGTTATTACGACACGATCGGAGGGGGGGGGGGAGGGGCTAGGTTAGCGCGCCTAGCAACTCTCAATCGTTATATCCAAAATAGAAAAGACCGCAGGCCGGGCACGCAACAGTTGTGGGGGGATGCTTCGACAATTTTGTAGAGATGGTATTTTTTTGGGGGATTTCCACCTTTCCCCAGAGACTGTTTCACAATTTTTTGAAGCAAAAGCCCTCCTAGAATAATTGTAATTGTAAGGTTGTGTTACAGCATTGGCGACTCGTGCAATTCGCTAGCACCAATTTTCCTCCATTTGAATCTAAACCCTAGAATCGATTATTGGTGGAGCGATACTTCACTATCGTAGCGATTGCATTACATTCGAACGGAAGGAAAACATTGATGGCGAATTACACGAGCCACCATTGCATTACAGCAAAAAAATCGTCTACAGTTATAAGAATTTTATTTCGTACGTTATGAAACCACGGTAGAGTTTTATTTTAGAATTCTCCGGGGAATTCATCTGGGGAATATATAGGTAATGGATTTTAATATATTCTTACAATTAGTGTATAAAGATATATGGCAACGCACAACTATGTGATCTTCACTCGCCAGCCTCCGGGAATTCATGTGGGGATTAGATTATGGATTCCAATATATACTTTTAGTGTATAAAGATATATGGCAACGCACCGGCACAACTGTAAGATCTTCACTCTCCAGCCTCCGGGAATTCATCTGGGGAATACAGATTATGGATTCCAATATATTTTTAGTGTATAAAGGATATATGGCAACGCAAAACTGTGTAATCTTCACTCCTCAGATGAATTCCTCCGGAGAATTCTAAAACTCAACCGGCCATTCGATGCTGGTTGGAGAAATCTCATTCAACTCAGACTTTATCACCCGAACCAGCTCCCGACTTGAAAACTGTAGCTTATCATTTGAGGGGGAAGAAGAATAATAAAAACTTACCAAACCTCCCCCAATCACAGCAGCTTGAATTGTTTCTCCCATCTTGGCTTGCTTCAATTTGATGTAGGCACAATTAACTGCGCAAACCTTTTCAATGAAACGCCGATCCACCCAACGATTGAACTTTGATAACGTGTGATGGTGTAAACAAAGCAATTCTGACTGAAGATGAGAAACTCCGAGGATAAAAGAAGAGCTGGCATGAAATTAGAAACCCCTGTTCAGAGAAGGAAGACTATCAAGTGTCCTCAAACTTAACCTCAACGTGGGTTGGCGATGTCGGTGTCCTATCTACATAAATCCTGGTCAAACGAACGGGCTGTGCGTAACACATGTGAGTCCCTGAGATGTATTTGAATAATTTCTGACTCTCGAAAATACGTACGTAGGTAATCGTACATTCACGTGCAGTGCATCAGTTGCGTGGCGTACAATTTGGCAACGTTCCGTTTTGTTCTTTCAAACTCTCATGAAAAGTGAGCAAATTCTAGTCACCGAACACCCTATCGTTCGATTTTCACCACGGATTCAAACATACGAAATACACCGTTGCCGAATTGCACCTACGCCACCAACGTTCATCATAGGTGGTTCGAAAAAAATTTCCCAGACCCCCCCCCCCCACATGCTGGGGGTCTGGGAAAGGAAGAACATTGCTGCCAAGTATCACGAGCCGCCACTGAAAAGGAGGTTCACCATGGGGCGATAATCCCCAGTTCGCCCTCCCGTTCACAAGTGCTGGATCCGCCCTTGGTAGGGTATGAGAGAAATATAAAAAATTATTTAAAAATATTACAATTTGCAAGGAAATAAATTATAAAAATTAGGGAATTCGAGATCAAAATTCAGTAATCATAGGCGGACCTTATCAGGGGCTAGGGAGGGGCTATAGCCCCCTACTTTTTTAGGGCGGAGGGGCTAAAAATCGGCAAAAAGTCATCACTTGAGACTTGAGAAGCAAAAAAAAGAATAAAAAATGTCATCACTTTTTAGACCCCCCCCCCACTTTTTTTGGTCACGGTCCGCCTACGTCAGTAGTGAGGTAAGTACATTGTAGTCAGTTAATTCGCCTCAAAGTTTTGCAAATGCAACAGTTTCCAATCATGGCAAAGTTAGATGAATAAAATAAAAATAATTGCAAAAATGAAAGGAGTTATATAAGAAGGCCGAGGTAAGACAGAGAACTTGAGCTTGTATAATGTTGGCACCCATCAGGAGGACGCAAGGCTTCCGGTGTGTCCCGGGGGGGGGGGGGGCATGCGCTAGACTACCGGGTGGGAGACTCCGCGGTACTTGTTGCCCGGGGGAGGTGCATGATGCACTCCTATGCCGAGCCGGGTTGCACAATTGCACTGGTATCGAGACTCGAGCATATTTTGACCGTATAGGCAAGTCTTTGAAAATGCGATTTAATAAATACCTCAGTGGTATTCATTTTGCTTCTTTTTTTACCGAGGGAGGCCGCAGATTTATTATACAGGGTGTTGAAAAACTGTTCCCGAATATTTCATGAGCAGATTCTACAGGTCAAAGTAAGACTTTTCTATCCTATAAATGTGGGTCCGAAATTGCAGTCTTTTCGAGTTACAGAGTTGCAAAGTTTCCGAAAAACACATTGAAAAATTGTCATAACTCCCTCGTGAATTTTTCTTAATGCTCGTAAATAGGTACTCTGGTGTAGTTTTAGGCGTTCTTGCCGATTTTAGCCATGAAAATGCTGTATGCAAAAATTTGAGGGGGGTTATGAGGGTTTTTCTTGATTTTTCTCACTTTTTTGGGCCAAATTATGTAAAAACATGTTTTTCGATTCATTGAACCCAAAAACGATTTGAACTACTCAAAAGATCGTAAAAAAGTATGCATTTTTAGTCCTTACAAGTTTTTCCATTTCGTAAACCATTTCCGAGAAAATCGTCCCTGAAGTTGCAGAGGTCGGCCAAAATCGACTTCTCTTTGATTCTTTTAATTCTTGGCCGACTTCTCCAACTTCAGGGACGATTTTCTCGGAAATGGTTTACGAGGAGGAAAAACTTGTAGGACTAAAAATGCATATTTTTTTACGAACTTTTGAATAATGCTAATCGTTTTTGGGTTCAATGAATCTGAAAGCATGTTTTCACATAATTTGACCAAAAAAAGTGAGAAAAATCAAGAAAAACCCCCATAACCCCCCTCAAATTTTTGCACACAGCATTTTCACGGCCAAAATCAGCAAGAACGCCTAAAACCACACCAGAGTACCTAATTACGAGCATTAAGAAAAATTCATGAGGGAGTTATGACAATTTTTCAATTTGTTTTTCGGAAACTTTTCAACACTAACTCAAAAAGACTGCAATTTCGGACCCATGTTTATAAGAAAAAAAAGTCTTATTTTGACCTGTAGAATCCGCCCCTGAAATATTCGGGAACAGTTTTTCAACACCCTGTATAGAATTTTTTCTTGGGGTGACTGCAGGTATTTCCACCCCCCCCCCCCCGGCCTCCCATTATTATCTCCCTTTTCCTTCCACCCTCCCCCATTATACCTCTTTTTGACATTCCAAAATGAGAGGGGGAGAGCTGCAGCCGTATCAGCCCCCTACCACCTTCCCAACCTTTTTTTTCAAATTGTTTGATTTTAAACTGTTAAAAAAGGCAAGCACCTTTTACAAACCGGCTGTTTCAACGCCCATTAAGAATGGGCTGTGAATGGATTGCCTTCATTTTTTCAGGGCTGATAGAGCTATTTACGGGGGGTCTATAGCTTATTTGTTATTTTTGCCCTCTTTGAACCGGTTGGAGGGGGTCAAAGGTAAAACGGGTTTTCGGCCATAACTTTTGAACGGTTAAAGATATCAAAACATCCATTACTCCGACCTCCATTTACTCGGCAGACATCTTGGATCTCAAAATTCTTCAAATCTAAAGGCAGATCAGAAATCTGCGACCTCAAAAATCCGTAGATACCAATTTTCATTGAATTTTGTCCACTACAAGCTAAGAAATGATTTTTCCGGCCTCGTCGGTGCCGCTGAGAACGCAAAAATAGCAATTTTTGACACTATAAAAATTCATTACTCGAAGACATCTCATTTCCCGAAAACGAACTTTAGCTCATTTTAACCGGAAAATGGGACTTTCTTTGAGACGCTTCTTTGTTTACCTCAGTGCGATCCGCATATGAAAAAAATTCAAAAATCCAATTTTTTGGAATTTCTAAAATTTTGAAATTGCAATAACTCAACTAAAATTCAATGTTGCAATATACATTTGCACACACCAAAAGATAGGTCATTAAAGGATCTTTCGTTTTAAAAAAAAAGTTTGTTTTGATATCTTTAACCGCCGTTCAAAAGTTATTATTAAAGTATATAAAATAAAGTACGTATAAAAGTTATATTCACTTTCACCTACTTTGGCTTACTTTTTCCCTTGCCCAAAAGACCTGCTGTTTCTCGCCCAAAAGTACCCACATTTTGGGCGAGTCGCCCAATAGTCTTGCGCCCCCGTGAATAGCTCTATCAGCCCTAAAAAAAATGAAGGCAATCCATTCACAGCCCATTCCTTATGGGCGATGAAACAACCTCTTTCACGCGAAGGTGTAGTGACTTATACAATACTAGAGGGCTTCGCCCCCTAGCCGCTCCGCGGCCCACCCCCCAATAGAGTGGCGCTCCGCGCCACCCTCAAAGGTGACTACGTGCCGTCTTCGTCGTTAAAGGTTGACCCGCAAGTTTAAATGCAGATAGATTCTCTTTTGAATCGTAATTTGAAGCAATATTAAAACCTGTAACGACGAAGACGGCGCGGGGCACCACTCTGTTGAGAGGTGGACTGCGGAGCAGCCAGTGGACGAAGCCCTCTAGTTTAAAAAAAAAACAAAACAAAACAAAAAACAAAAAAACACAACTACAACAAAAACACAAAATGAACGGCTGCCAGGTTGAATGTGAAATCCTTAAAAATGTAGACAGGTTTAAAAGTATTCTCCACCTTGCCCTACCTGACAACGCAGAGAAATAGGGGGTGGGTGCAGGATTGTCCGCAGCGTATTGACAGATTTATTGACGGGAGTAAAAAGAAGGTCTTCTGACGGGTGAGCCCTCTTTTTTTGTCTCATCTCAACCTTCCACACGCCCCGAATCCACTCCACCCGGACCCCCCATGGACGGATGAACCTTTTTCGTCTTGGTCACAATCTCCCAGACGCTCTGCGATTCACCCCACCCCCGCTGCGATTGCCGCGGTACGCAAATTCGCAATAACTCGATTACAAATCAAGGTATCAAAATTCTGAAAATTTCGGGCTCCTAATCACATTAAAATCTATTATCATGCCAAGTTACAGCGTTGTAACATAAATAAATAGTAACGTCCGTAGAGTGTGGAAACACATTTTTGAACATTTTTTTTAAAAAGTCGACTCAAAACTCGACTCAAAACTCGACTCAAAACTTGAAAAAATAGGGCTTGTCAGATTATACTATGTAAAGATACATTGCTGTATTGGACCTCTTTCGAATTATTCAGCCCATGCACGTGAACTTCGTTGCCTCTTTATTAGTCTTTGTTACTATTGGCAACGTTTGGCTACCTCATAATTATTCCTACAAAAAAATGTATAGGCAACACGCACGACAGTACACTCAATTCCTCGCTCGCTCAGTCTCCGTGCTTGCGAATTCGCGTTCTGCGTATTAATAATGCCTAAACCATGGAATGAAGGCGTAGTTTCAGTCGTGTATCATTCCTGATTGCGTGCAATGGACTGATTATAATTTAACAACGCTATAGTTCTTTTGAAAACCATTGCTTATTGCCTGCCGTAGGCCTGTGCGAGGTTCAGTTTTGTGCATCGAAGTTCAATGTCCAAAAAACATCGATATTTTATCGATGCATCAAAATAAGTTTTAACAAGTCAAAAATGAGAACTCACTGAAAATCAACATACTTTTTTACGCGTTTGAGATGGACTCAGAAGAAAAAACGACTCTTACGTATGTTTTTAGTCAAAATATCGATAAATAACGAGTTTCGATGCATCGATTGACACCAACATTTGCATCGAATTCATTCGATGTCAGAAAAACATCGAAACTTCGATCGATGCAGCGAACATCGCACAGGGCCAATCACCAGTACTATTTCCACGAATAAAACCTAGCTCAATTTTATTTCCTATTTGCAAAAATGTTCGACAAAGATTCTTAAGTGTTGCAACTTGAAAAGCTGTCGGTGGGACTGAACCTTTAATAAATCAGCTTTTACGCTTAAAAATAAATTAATCGCTGCAAAAACGTAACTATGATAATGGGTTTGTTGCTAACATTTGCTGGTGTTATGTAGAGTCCCTATGTACTATGAGAGTTGCGCCATTGCTGAATCCATTTCTGATTGGCTCTCAGATGATTTAGGCTGTCAAGAAAGCTCCAAGAGGTAAATGGCGGAGGGTTTGCTTACTTTTCGCGAACTCGCTTTCATTACACATTTGAAGTAACAGTGACCGCGGTAATTTTTGTTAATTTTTCCTCTGCTTGAATGTTATTCTGAAGAACATCATCTCTTTCAATAACGACCGTTAATTTGTCGAGAATCAAAACCTAAGCTGTAAGAGATAGCGAAATAGCGGCAACAGCGCAATTTGCCTCTTAGGGGCTCCATTGATCCGCTTCTTCTTCTTCATTTTGAGAGACTTGGCGCAACTCTCATAGTACATAGGGACTCTGGTGTTATGGGGGCTTAGGTCCTGCGTAAAGTCGCGTGAAAATGACATTAAAAGCATCGAAAAGTCTTAACATCCACTCATAAACTCTGTAAATGCGCTGAACAAAATGCAAAAATGGCGGTCGAATGAGCATTTCATAATGGGGGACTAGGGAACTCCCATCTACTAGCTTTGAGTCTACGATGAATCATTTTTCTTAGCATAGAAAGTTGCGATTAGATAGACATGGAACTCCCCCATTGTGACCTGCTCATTTGACCGCTACCTTGGAAGTTTGTTAAACGCATTCATATTGAGTTTGTGAGTCAATTTTGGAACTTTCGGAGGCTCGAAACGATATTTTCAATTGATTTTACACTGGAATAGCTAGACCCCCTCTCTCTCTGTTGTTATAACAAAATAAGTTTGCAATAGGCCCATTATATGCATACTATCGTTATACATGATATTGAATATAATATAATCAATAGTTATAAGGAGGGACGCTGCCCTCCCTCCTTCCTTCATGCCAGGAGTCTTTTTAAAAATAAGGAATCTATGTCCTATGGGTGTGTTTACCTCTCGGCTGAATGGATACCCGAACTAACCTCATTTTTGTATACAGGGTGGGCCAAAAGCCCCTACACACCTCCATAACTTTTTAACGGCTACAGATAAAAAAACCAAACTAGTGATATGTTTTTACCTGAAAAGGAACTATCTTTTGAGGGGGTCAAACATGTGATATCTCCCCTTCAATGGGGATAACCAGCCCCAACTCGAAATTTTCCAATGGCACTCCCTATTTTGTGATTTATCATTTCGAAGGGCATAAAATTCTAATACTTTTGGCGCAAACCGAAGGTCTAGGTCAGAGTATGAAATGGACCTATTTTCAAAAAATCATTACTCCATTTTGAGAAATCGGAATTTAAAAATAAGGCGTCAAAAATACCCTGAAAAAAGCCCTTTTCAGAAAAAAAATATGACTTTGACACAAATTTAGTCAAAATTTGAATTTAGCTCTTTTTCCAAAAATGTTTAACGTTTGGGCTCCTCAGGGGGCTTTATCAAAAACTCTGTAAGACGACTCCTATCGTTTGATACATCTATCGTAAGGACATTAAAAACCGAGCATTCCGGCGCAAATTTGAGGTCGATGTAATTTTTCACATTCGAGATATCGAATTTTGTAAATCTAACTTCGAAATTCGATATCTCGAATGTGAAAAATGGTATCAACCTCTAATTTGCGCCAAATTTTTCAGTTTTTAATGTCCTTCCGATACATGTATCATGCTATCGGGGTCGTCTCAGAGAGTTTTTTGAGATATTCCCCCTATCTCAAAATGGAGTACCAAATAATTTTTTGAAAATAAGTCCGTATCAAACTTTGACCTCCGATTATATCGAAAACAAAAAACGATATCGACCTTCGGTTTAAGCCAAAAAGTCTTATAATTTTATTTTCTTTCAACTTATGAAGCTCTTAAGCTAGATAGGGGGTGCCATTTGAAAATTTCAATTTGGGTGTCACTTATCCTGCCCTATCCCCCCCGGGCGCCCCCCCCCCTGAAGGAAGAACATCACAATTTGACCAAAAGCCAATCCGCTCAAAAAGATAGTTCCTTTTAAGTTATAAACATCCCCCCAAGTTTGGTTTTTTTTTTTTTTATCTGCAGCCGTTCAAAAGCTATGGAGGGTGCCGGGACGTGTTTGGCCCACCCCGTATATGGGGGGGGGAGGAAGTTGAATAGAGATCTACCGTAGAGAAAACAATCAATTTTGGTGGATGGAAATGCATTGATTCGTAAGAATTGAATTGAATTGAATTGAATTGAGAGTGGAGGTATTCCCATGGAATGGAGCCAAGTCGGCACTCAGGCCTTTAAGTAGGCCCATTGTGCCTCCATCTAATGTAGAGCAAACGAAGTAGCCCTGTCTTCATGATGAAGCAGAATAGGCCCCTCGTCGTTAAGCTTGTGGCGGCCTCGCCCGCACGACCTCGCTAGCAGCGCCACTGCCGGCGCAACTTTGAACTTTCACACATCAGCTCGCGCACTCCAGCGACTTCACTTTCTCTCGTCGCTGATTGGCGCGCGAGCTAGCAGCGGTTTCATACAAATAGCAGCGCCCGCTGCCCACTGATTCAGTATGCTGCTCGGAATCAAGACCCGTCGGACAATTAGCCACGCTGCCCAGATTACGGAATCAACACGATCTACTTCCTCAGCTCACGTCCGGCGTGACGTCTCACCTTTAGAAAACGGCCCTTTTCAGGGCCACCACGATCTTTCCGAGCACCTACAATTGGTGACCTCGACGTGATCTGATTTCCCCAGGATATGATCCATTCGCCAGTCAAGCAGAACAGAAGAATTACAAGAGCAACAACCATGCCAGCAGATGATACCGCAAAAACCGTCGCCACACTGGAAGAGATGAAAAATGCTTTCAGTCACGTGAAGCAGCGCAACAAAGTTCTCGAGCAGCAACTAATGGCTATGCAAGCCCAAGTGCAAAAGCTCGAGGATCAAAGCGCTAGCACAACTCAACTCACTGACCGTCAGCCAACCATTTCTAACTTCGACCATTCGAATAATATACAATTACCCTCTTTCATTCCTGACAGACCTGACTTGTGGTTTTCACAAATTGAGGCTCTTTTTTCCATTCATCGTATCGATTCCGAAATTGCCAAATATGGCCATGTTGTCGGTAAAATCGAAGGACGCTGGGCGCGAGAGATTGCAGACTTAATCTCTTCACCACCACCCACAGACCCTTATACTACTATTAAAAACGCACTTATCGAACGTTTGTCGGAAAGTGACGTTTCCAAAGTCCGACAACTTTTGTCAGACGTTGACTTGGGCGATCAAACACCGTCCCAATTTTTGCGCCATTTACAAAGCCTTTCTGGTAAAGCTGCTGTACACGACAACCTAGTGAAAACACTATGGCTTCAACGGTTACCTAACCTAGTGCAGACTATACTGCAAGGTCAACCAGACACAGTTCCTATTATCCAACTTGCTAAAATAGCTGACCGGATCTTAGAAACCATGCTAGTACCATCTCATGCCAACCGCAATCCTCCCGCAGTTTATTCAACGGCATCTAACAGTCCACCCGAAGATCAGAACAATATGGCAAAAACTCTTGACATGATCTTAACTCGCTTAGAAAATTTAGAGAAACAGAATAATTACTTTCGTTCTAGATCTCGTAGCAAAACGCCTAACTCTCGTTTCAGAAACAGGTCAAATTCGCGATCATTCAACAATAATAATAACGGACTTTGTTACTACCATGACAAATTTGGCAACGAGGCGAGACGTTGTAGTCAGCCATGCAATTTTGCAAAAAATGCACAAGGCAGCCAGTAAAGGCGGCGACTAGCTGCCACAACCAAAAGTCAGACCGTCTATTCATAGTAGACAAAATCTTAGGTCAAAAATTTTTAATCGACACTGGCTCCGACATTTGTTGTTTTCCGCGCAAACTATTGCACGAAAAATTCAAGGCCACTAACTACCAGCTTAATGCGGCAAACGGCACAAGCATTCACACCTATGGGTTCCTACCTTTAACTCTAAATTTAGGACTCAGACGCGCTTTCACATGGCGATTCGTCATTGCTGATGTTGCCACGCCCATTATCGGCTCAGACTTTCTCGCAAAATTCCATTTATTGCCTGATTGTCGGAACAATTTGCTCATAGATGGCGTGACAAATCTCAAATCTGCCGGCCTAACAGCAAATACTGTACAACCTAGTGTCACAGCGATTACTTTGTCGGATTGTAGCTTGCTAAACGAGTTCCCTGAGCTTACTCGACCTTGCGGTACGCCTAGGAAATTGCTTCATTCGACTCAACATTTTATTAGAACAACAGACGGTCCACCAGTCACCAGCCGACCTCGTCGCCTTCGGCCCGACAGATACCGCATTGCAAAAGCGGAATTTGAAGCCATGTTACAAGAAGGAACTATAAGAAGGTCAGAGAGTTCATGGTCTTCTCCTTTACACCTTGTTCCCAAAAAAGAAAACAACTGGCGCCCATGCGGAGACTACAGAGCTCTAAACGCGAGAACTGCACATGACGAATATCCCATACGTCACATTCATGATTTTACGCAAAATCTAAAAGGATGCACCGTATTTTCTAAAATCGACCTGGTAAAAGCGTACACTCAGATACCCGTCAACCCTGACGACATACCCAAAACCGCTATTACCACCCCTTTTGGACTTTTTGAATTTTTATACATGAGTTTCGGATTACGGAATGCGGGACAAACATTCCAGCGCTTCATTGATGAAGTCCTACACGGACTGGACTTTTGTTTTCCCTATATAGACGACATTCTTATCGCGTCTAAAAACAAAGAAGAGCATGAAGCACATCTTAGGACAATATTCCAACGCCTGGTTGAACATGGAATTCTAATCAACATCAATAAAAGCTCTTTCTTCCAAAAATCAGTAATTTTCTTAGGGTACGAAGTTTCTGCCAAAGGCACTAGTGCACCAAAAGATCGAGTGACATCCCTCACCTCTTTTACTCAACCTAGTACTGCTCGAGGTCTCAAGAGATTTCTAGGTATGATAAATTACTTTAGAAAATTTCTACCTAACGCCGCTGAATACCAGGCTGACCTCAACACAGCAGTGGCCGGTCTCAAGGGCAATCAACCGATTCATTGGACTCCAGAACTATCCGAATCGTTCAAAAAATGCAAAGAAAGTCTATCTCAGGCAACACTATTAGCCCACCCTGACCCGGAAGCTACCTTAGGTCTTTTCACCGATGCCTCTGGCACTTCCATTGGTGCAAGTTTACAACAATGTGTAAAAGACGATTGGGAACCACTTGCTTTCTTTTCTCGAAAACTGACACCCAGACAGCGTGATTGGCCACCGTATTACAGAGAACTCTACGCTGTATACGCCGCCATTCAGCATTTTAGACACTCACTTGAAGGTCTAAATTTTGCGATCTACACAGATCACAAACCGTTAGTGTTCGCTTTCAAACAGAAAAAAGACAAACTTCCACCGGTTCAAATTAACCATTTGTCATACATTGCGCAATTCTCAACGGACATCAGATACATCTCCGGTCCTTCTAATGTCGTCGCCGATGCTCTCTCGAGAATTGAGACCATCTCCACTCCAGAGGCCATCGATTTCAAATCACTCGCTGAAGCGCAGACAAATGACAAAGAACTTGGAGAACTTTTAAACTCTGAAAATTCGCTCCAACTTGAACAAGTAAAAGTTCCAGGAACGTCAATTAAAATATTTTGCGACAAATCTGAAAACAAAAGGCCATACATCCCATTATTATTCCGCCGCCAAGTTTTCAATCAAGTACACGACCTCAGTCACCCTGGAATCAAAGCCACAGCAAAACTGTTAACATCTCGTTTCGTTTGGCCTAGCATTCAAAGAGACTGCAGGGATTGGGCTCGATCATGCCAAGCTTGTCAGAAAGCAAAAGTTACCCGCCATGTCCACTCTCCTCTAGGAACCATTCCTACACCAACAGAGAGATTCAAACATATCCATATAGACCTCATAGGCCCCCTTCCTTCAGCCGATTCTTACCGCTATTGCCTTACAGCAATCGACAGGTTCACACGCTGGCCTGAAACTCAACCTTTATATGGCATCACGGCCAAGGAAGTTGCGGAAGCTCTGTTGTTATGTTGGATTTCCAGGTTCGGATGCCCTGCCACCATCTCGACCGATCAAGGACGACAATTCGAGTCAAATCTATTCCTGGAACTCGGCAAAATTATGGGCACTAAGCGAAACCGCACCACTAGCTATCATCCATGTTCTAATGGCATGATAGAAAGGTTCCATAGACAACTGAAAGGCGCCCTCATGTGCCACCCTGGTCTATCATGGGTTCAGGCCCTACCTTTAGTCATGCTCGGAATTCGCACATCTTTCAAGGAAGACCTCAAAACTTCGTCGGCAGAGCTTGTTTATGGAGAGCCACTCCGCATACCTGGTGAATTCTTAACGGCTCCCCCAAAAAATATTGCAAATCCTTCAGATTTCGTCATCCAACTCCGTAACCAAATGAACGTTCTCCGACCAGTTGCTGGCACACGCCATGCCCAAACAAATCCATTTGTATTCAAGGACCTTGCCAGTTGTACCCATGTGTTTTTAAGGGACGATACTGTAAGAGGCTCTCTCGTCCCACCATATACTGGCCCACATCACATTACGGCAAAAGACGACAAATGTTTCACTATCATAGTAAACGGAAAGGAGAGAAAAGTGAGCCTGGACAGGTTAAAACCGGCGTACATTTTAAATGTCCCGCCAAATATCACTCCTACCAACAACTTGAAAACGAAGGTTGCCAATTCACCAACTTACACAACTCGGTATGGCAGACAAGTAAAATTTATTATCCCTCGAACTGTCAAGGTCAACTAATTTCCTATATATAACAAAAAACCAATTATTCTACTCATTCAATTCTTCCTGGTGCTACAATGTCAAACGCTTACAATTCACGTCCATCTGACAAAACCATATTAAAGCGAATTTTTGCCTCAAGCAAAATTCTCTCCCCCCCAAAAAGAATTGAACCTCCCAAAATGTTGGCGTGGCCTGTTCCTTTTTCGTCTACCTATTGCAAATATAGACACTCTTTAGAGTCGACTTCCCCAACACTTCCCCCTTCTGTCGATTTATCCCCCCAGAAAACCTACCAACAGATTGCTAGCTCATCTTTACTTGCAACGCAGACCAGCAATTACGCAGCTCAATTCAATCTCAAATGCACACCTGCCCAACTCGCGTGTTGCAATTACTGGAGTTGGCACCTCAACAAAAACAAATTAACAACACCTGGACCAGCAAATTGTTCTTCTCGGATCAAATCAAGGCCGCACCATTTTTCTGTCTATTCAGACCAACTTCACCTTGTCCCACCTCAAATACTCGATCATGCACCTCCTATGATACAAGTCATAATCAAACCGGGACACCATCCGAAACTTTGTGATACATGCAGAAAATGCAAAAACCTGTGCATATGCTTCCACAACTTCGCCGATTCTTGTACCCACACAGCATGTCCTTGCCGAAATAAAATAGAATTAAAACTACCGGTTCTATTAACAAACCAAATTTTTCTTAAAACAGCGTGCGAAAACAATAGACATTATGCCGAACAAACAATAAAAAATATCGAAGCCATGCATCCTACTGAATTCTAGTCCTTTCTTTTTCTAACATGTTTTTGTCCATAGTTCCTTTTATAGCCTGAGGCCTGACTCCGTCACTTCGCAGGGGGCTACTGTGGCGGCCTCGCCCGCACGACCTCGCTAGCAGCGCCACTGCCGGCGCAACTTTGAACTTTCACACATCAGCTCGCGCACTCCAGCGACTTCACTTTCTCTCGTCGCTGATTGGCGCGCGAGCTAGCAGCGGTTTCATACAAATAGCAGCGCCCGCTGCCCACTGATTCAGTATGCTGCTCGGAATCAAGACCCGTCGGACAATTAGCCACGCTGCCCAGATTACGGAATCAACACGATCTACTTCCTCAGCTCACGTCCGGCGTGACGTCTCACCTTTAGAAAACGGCCCTTTTCAGGGCCACCACGATCTTTCCGAGCACCTACAAGCTCTTACGTCCTCTGAGTACAGTAGATCCAAGCCCCAGAGTAAATATACCTGCTTCTGCTAAAAGCTTCACAGTCACACAAAATGTGAAGTCCTTCCGCCTGAATCAAATTAAATTTATAATTTTGAGGGGCGCCAATTTGCGGAGGGCAGCAAAATTGCATTTTTGCCCCTCCTCGCTGGAAACCACGGCAAGCCCCTGGTCACAAAGACCCCCCGAGTGACCCCTCGATCGATTCAGCTCGGCAAATGGAGTCGATCGCCCTCAAGGGTTTTCATATCGTTTGCAACTCGGTGGCATATCATGACTCTTAAACATGGGCAAAAAAGTGTTGTCTCAGAAACCCCCCGAGTGACCCCACTATCGATTCAGCCAAGCAAATGGAGTCGATCGCCCTCAAGGGTTTTCATATCTTTTGCAACTCGGGCCGTTTCACTCCTGGCATCTCATGACTCTTTAACATGGGCAAGAAGGTGATGTCTCAGATAGGGGCGTTCCGCTGGGGAGAGGGGGGGGCGCATGTGGGTACCTTGCGCCCCTGGCGGCACTCTCCGAGCGAGGCAAAATCAGGATGAACAACCAAAAAAAGAACAGGTATCAACTTTTAAAAACAATCACATCAGAGGGCGGGCAAATCAGTGTGTATAACAAGAAAAAAAAGAAAGAAAGAAAAAAAAGTATATTGGTAATCAAATTTATCATTTTGAGGGGGTCAATTTGTGGTGGGCGGCAAGATTGCAATCTTGCCCCCCCCCCCTCTGGAATACACGACGCGCCCCTGTTGAAATAAACGCAGCGACGGAAACAAGTGTTCTGCGGGCGTAACAAAACAGAGAGAAACAAGGTGCAGGCTGAAGGTATTGACAAAAAAAGGAATAGAAATTTTATAAAAATAATGATACATTTACATTTATTCTCATACGTCAAATGAGTGTCACAGAAATTTTACACGTATCGAAGAAGATAAAATTTTTAAAATTACATAAAAGTGCCACGAAACACACTGAGCGGATACTTTTTGGACGTCTTTTAAAAGCTATGGCAATTTTTCCTGAAGTTGAGAGGAGAACATTTACACAGTTATAACATTAAAAAAAATGCGAGAAAATTGTTTGAGATTTTAATCCTGAATTAGGTTTATGATTCCTTCTTCTACGCTTTATTAAATGGATCGTATTCTTTTGGTAGATTCACTGCCTCTAAACTGTAATCCCAAAGCTCCTGGGCCTTCTGTTCGCTGCGAGCTCGTTTTGCGGGTGTCCTTGCTTTGCAATCACTGTATTATAACAAAGAAGAATGATAAAATTAAAATAAACTAAAATTGTAGAAGAAATAGAATAAAATAAAATCAACTGAAATGAACGAATAGCAAATAATAAAAAAAAAAAAAAAAAAAAAAATTAAAAAAAATTAATTAATTATTAAAATTACAGTTAAAATCAATTAAAATACAATGAACGAAATACTTTCGCTTAATTTGTCGCACACCGCTGACTTTTTTTAATGCTACGACCAGCGTTATTTTAGCAAGTTTTTACTTCTGAAATGAGCCTTGAATTGACTATAGGAAAAGTTTTCAACTACCCCATTAATTTTTTGGCAGCAATTGAGATTGGAATCCTGCAGCAGTCGCCCCCTTGAAATACCAATTGAAATTCCCGACTGTTGGAAAAACTAGATAAGAATGGAAAACGGGAAACGATCCAAGGGTCGCCAAGTCTAATCAAAATACGGAATTGATCTAAATGATTTATCGGATAGTCTTATAGAGTATCTGATAAAGTTTCATATTTCGATCAGACTTGGCAACCATGTGACTCATCTCCACCAACCAATGAATTTCATTCTTATTTCGTCTCTTCGAAAGTCAGGAATTTCGAGAATGGGCCCTCTGACTCGGTTGCTACTACCAAACACACACAATCATCCCCTCTCAATGCCTTTTGATCCATACTATTTTGATTATGATCCAAGATTTTACGTTCAATAATCCTATCTGGAAAAATGTTCCTGCCTCAACGCTTACAAGCCTCCACGGCCTCCCGCCTGCAGGTAAGAATCTTTACAACCTAAACACTGCGCCCTCGAACATAGGTCATCGAGGGGTATAGAACAGCCGCGGTCAACGCTGATTCAAGGGAACCCAAAAAAAAAAACCCCAAAAAAAAAACAACAAATCGAAGAGCTGGGCTGAGCTGATACATTCTGACAATGGTCATTGAGCAATAATCATGTTTCGAATGTTGCCAGACTTTCCCACAAACTACCAAATTCTACAGTAAGTCAAATGGGAAAAATCGAATAAGGTGGGGTGGAGTAATTGGGAAGGAGTTACTCGAGAAAATTTTGAAATTCCAAGTTTGACATTTTTTTTTCACCTCTTTAATTGCAAGGAAATGTCCGAATGTATTTTTTTTACTTCATCAGGCACCCTTATTCTACAGAAGTCCTGGCCACCCCCCTGTAACTCGAGACAGGCGCGGAATTTTGGAATTGTGTGAAAACCGGACGTAGGGAACTTTCACGTGAAGGAGTCTATTTTCCTCTAAATTCCCCCAAAAAACTTTAGGGGGGTTTTGGCCTTTACCTCAAAATTTTCAAATCACGACCCGTCCTTTGTAAGTACAAATCGTTGGAAAGGGCATACAAAGCTGAGCCTTTTAGTGAAGACCGACGGTCAAAATTGTTTTTTGTTTTCGAGATATCGAAGGTCAAGGTTTGATTTGGACCCATTTTCCAAAAATCATTACTCCTACTAGATAGGATTATATAACTCGATATGGCGGTCGAATGAACGGGTGACACTGCGGGGGAGTCTCACTCTAATTGGAACTTCCTATGCTGATAAAAGTGATTAATCATAGAGAAATCTGCAATTATATGGGATTCCTCCATTGCCACTTGCTCATTCGACCACCATCTTATAATTTTGTTGATCGCATTTATTGAGATTGTGAGCTGTTTTAGGAACTTTCTAATGCAATAGATGTTATTTTCAAGTGATTTAACACAAGAATCGACAACGCTGTAACTAAAGATAGCAACAAACCTAGTATCCTAAAAAAGGCAACACTGCATGTACATACCTGTAGTATAGTCCGGTTTCCTTGCCTGCCTTTTCATCAAGACAGCAGTGTAGGGTAGTTTGAGCTCCTTGCCAAGGTGTTTTCTGGAACATGGTGCTCAGTTTACTCTGATAGAGACGTTTCATTATTGGTGAGATGGCCGTGTCAAGGTGACGACTGAGTTCGGTATCGATGACACCGGGATGGAGGCTGTACGTTGTCACACCCGTCCCTGGTGATCACAAACAAATGAAAGGTTAACAAATAAATAAAAAATAAATGATAAAAATAATAACTGATAAATGAAAGTAAGAAACAGTGGCATACCGGAAAATTTGGGAGGCCCCCCGCGAACTTTCAGCCAGGAGCACCCTACATTTTTACACAATGAATGGAGGGGGTTCTATGGGCCCCTCCCCCTCCCCTGAATTTTTTTGAAAATTGAGTGCCCTCGACTCTCGAGACGTTTTTTCACGCTGTTTTAGCTTTGAAATTCTGTTTCTTTCCATCAAAAGGAAAAAGCTTAATTTCTCTTACTAACGCTTTTTAATATTCATTTAATACCACTGAAAATGCATGGAGAATTTACCATAAATAATGTGGAGCAATAAACCTGGTCTTTTCACTTTGAGATTCCAAAGATTTTTTTTCTCCTCCCTTTATCTTTATTCTTTCAAATACTATATTTTGTCAAATACACGGATCAGAGATGTAAACGTAGAGGGCCCTAATTGAGGGCCCCTTAGGTCGATGGCCTCTTGTATGTACATCCTTGGTAAGAAAATAATTACAAAGGAGCTCAACAAGAAGAGATCAGTAGCGAAGTGAGCAATCTGACAACGTTGCATTTGGTCCATTTAAAACTCGTAGAAAATATCGAACTATTGCGGAATCAGCGATTCCTTTTGGATCCCACCCGGAGAGAACAAAGCAAAATAGAGGAAAGGGTGCCTTGTTTTCACGTGTAATGCGGGTTGCATTAAGATGATTCCAGGGTCGATTAGTCCCAACCGTGGACACCACGTCGCGACGCGCTGCTCAAAAAGTCAACAGGTTTTGGCTAAAATTGACGAATTTACTCAAAAAGTCTACAGGTTTTGGCTAAAATTGACGAATTTACGCTAAAAACACAAATTTGAGGAACGTCAGCACCTGCGAGCACATACTTCAGGAAGATATACCATGCAAGTTTCAAGCTGAAACACTCAAAAATAAAGCTGGAAATTATGAAATACGAAAATTCCCATAAGCCTCAATGAGTGCAAGTGAGGCAGATTGACGTATTATCACTCGCACTCACTTTCACTCACTAAGCTTATGGCGAAACGAATTTCATAATTTACGGCTTTAATTCTTAACCAATTTTGCTCGTTTTGGGCTCAAAAAATCAATAAAATTTTTTTGCAGGTGCTGACGTTGTTGGATTTTGTTTTATCTATGGTTACAGTTTAAAACGCGAAAAACACTACTTTTCCAAAAAGCGACTAGTAGCACTATCCATCGGATTGAAATCTAGAAAAGTTTCGCCTGGAATCACATTAAGTCGTCAACGCAGGTCTTTAATCCAATGCTTGATGTAAGTACTTCAGCCTTTTTGTTCTTCCTTTTCCTTCGAAACGCATTGAATTGGATTCTGCAACGAAATGTTTAAATGAAACAAAGAAACTCATCGTCGAGTGCATTAAGAGTCTGATTACATTCGAATGAAGGTGGAGGAATTAGCACCAGTGGCGGATTGTAAGTACATCTCGTTATTTTTCCCGTATGTAAACGTCATGCATCGCCAGCCGTATTTGTTTTTCAATTCCAGTTCAATTATTCTTTTTTTCCTCAATTGAGAAATTAACTTGGAAAATAAGCGAGCACAGTAAATTCAGCAACGCGGAATCTGCTTGTTCACCTCCTTGAACTCAGGTTACTGTGACCACGCTCGAACGCACGCAAAAGAGGCATCATATTTACGTATATGCGTACGTAATTACTATTTTGATTCTATATAATCTGAGACGCCCGGCGCGGCGTCTAGAATGTCGAGGTCGAGCGGATCCAGGAACCAATCCTTCTCTCTGGTCTCTCATTAGAACGCGTGCGTTAGAAAAGGAAAGATTGCGGGCAGAAACGTGATTTTCGCCTCCTCTTCTATCCTTTCTTAACACATGCATTCTAATGAGAGAAGAGAGAGAAGGACGATTTCCTGGATCGGCTAGTACAAATAAGCAGTCAGCGAAAATAAGTGCGCTGTGCAACTAATTCGGTCGAGTTCCTATAGTTGGTTATAGTTAGCGAAAGCCGATATGAAGGTATGCTATGTAATGCTTGTTGTGAGAAGATAAAATTGAAGG
Organism: Trialeurodes vaporariorum; assembly: GCA_011764245.1. Classification (NCBI taxonomy): domain Eukaryota; kingdom Metazoa; phylum Arthropoda; class Insecta; order Hemiptera; family Aleyrodidae; genus Trialeurodes; species Trialeurodes vaporariorum. The sequence continues at coordinate 35,927,066 of VMOF01000002.1, read as the reverse complement.
GACACTATAGCGAAACTGACCGAGCGAAACTGCACGCAATCGCTCCGAAACTTCTCTAACATTTTCTGTCTACCGTAAGAGTCGAACTCACTTCTCATCCTCATTTAGTTTCACGCAGCAATTGTTCTGTATAACAATAATAGAAAAATCACTTGCATTTAAGGTGATTCCAGGGTCGATTAGTTCAAATTGTGGACACCACGTCGCGCTGCTCAAAAAGTCAACAATTTTTTGCTTAATTTGACGAATTCACGCTAAAAACACAAATTTGAGGAACGTCAGCACCTGCAAGCATACTTCAGGAAGATACCCTGAAAGTTTCAGGCTGAAACACTCAAAAATAAAGCCGGAAATTATGAAATACGAAACTTCCCGTAAGCCGCAATGAGTGCGAGTGAGGCAGATAGATGTATCATCACTCGCGCTCACTCTCACTCACTAAGCTTATGGCGAAACGAATTTCATAATTTACGGCTTTAATTTTATATAAATTTGGCTCATTTTGGGCTCAAAAAATCCATAAAAAAATGTTGCAGGTGCTGACGTTATTGGATTTTGCGTTTTATATATGGTTTCAGTTTAAAACGCCAAAAACACGGCTTTTCCAAAAAGCGACTAGTGGCGCTATCCATCGGATTGAAATCTGGAAAAGTTTCGCCTGGAATCACCTTAAGGATTCGGAGTCGAAGCTACGGTTTAATTAAATTAAACTCAATTACATTTTTGCAGGCCGATCTTTGAAATCAGTGGATAAAACTGGTAGACTGGAAAAATTAAGGGCTACTATTGGTCGCTCTAATGTGTTCAACGAAAAATATACCGCTGTAACCAAGTATCCCTCCGCCATATTCGATAAGCTATCGGGTTTTATCGGCTTGTTTCAAGCAGCTGATAGCTTATCGAATGTGGCGGAGGGATATTTGGTTACTGGTTACTGAGGTGTATTTTTTGTTAAACACATTAGAGCGACCAATAGTAGCCTTTCATTTATCCAGTCTACCAGTTTTATCCACTGATTTCAAAGATCAGCCTGCGGGTCTCTCTCTCGGCTGGAAACCACGAGAAAAACTTTAACACCTGTTATCTGTCGTTCAAAAGCCGAATCCAAGAATTCCCGCAAAAACACAGATTGATTTAATGGTTACAATTTGAATTGTTGCAACTGGAGCTTCGGGAGCGGATCCGGCTTAGACCTGCGATTGCAAAATACTGTCCACTGTTTCAGTAGAACATAGTATCGATTACCATTCGGGGACCCGTGATTCCAAAGAAACTCCGGTTCAGTGTAACTTTCCCACATAAGCGCATTTATGAACGAAAATTTCGGCTATTAATCGAAGAAATTAGTGCGACCTATCCCTAGTAGAAATAAACCTCAAGGCCCTCAAGAGAAAAGCCCTCATTGAGGGTAATTGGAACAGAGGGCTTTGAGGGTGCCCTCAACGAATCTTGAGGGTGCCCTCAACGACTCTTGAGGGCGCCCTCAAAAAATCTTGATGGTTTTTCTCGGATAGGTTCGGGGATGAGATTGGGCGTTAATGCGGGGAGGAGGTGGTGGGGAGGGGATAATATTGGGGATTTATGTAGTCGACAAAAAGTAGATTCGTATGTACTTATTCAAGCTTCATTGGTCACATATTTTTCATACATTATGTACCGACTTGACCGGGATTCGAACCCGTAACCTTCCGATCCCTAGTCCTACACCCTAACCGATACACTGTTCCGACAGTTGATGATGGGAGACGAAATTCGGGTATATAAGGTTGCGCGGACGTCTGAAAAGAAAATACGCTTTGTTTTTGTCCGATTGGCGTGAAACTTGGTGTCCTCGTGTATTTTTGGTCGAGGAATCCGAATCTGCTATCAGATTTCTAAAATTAAATAAACAAAATACGAAAACTTTAATTTTTCTTTGTATCATGGTTCTAGCACCATCGGTCATGGTGCCAGTGCATCATAGCACCATGAGCACCATGGAAAACATAGTGCCAGCTTCATCGGTCATTAAGTCGATCACAACATCGGTCATGGTGCTGTGTTGCTAAAATGTTTACCAGGGAAACTGGATAAACGAAACAGTGTTTGATGGTGGAGTCACACTGATTTTAATTTTGAATTGGAACCCTGGAAAATATGTAATGCATTCTTGAGCTTATTTAGCGCCTGGAGGTTATGTAACGGTCTCCTTTACACTTCTCCAGCCCCTGGAAGTTATGTAATGGATTTTTGAGCTTTTGTGGCACTTGGATGTTAGGTAATTGATTTTATCACATTTCCCCAGCCCCTGGAAGTTATGTAATGGATTATTGAGCATTTGTGGCGCCTGGAAGTTAGGTAATTGATTCTATTACACTTCTCTCGCCCCTGGAAGTAATGTAATGGATTCTTGGGCTCATTTAGCGCCTGGAGGTTATGTAATGGTCTCCTTCACACTTATCCAGCCCCTGGAAGTTATGTAATGGTATCTTGAGCTTTTGTGGCGCCTGGATGTTATGTAATTGATTCTATTACACTTCTCCAGCCCCTGGAAGTTATGTAATAAATTCTTGAGCTTTTGTGGCGCCGGGAGGTTAGGTAATTGATTTTATTACACTGTTCCAGCCCCTGGAAGTTATGTAATAGATTCTTGAACTTTAGTGGCGCCTGGAGGTTATGTAATTGATTCTGTTACACTTCACAGGAGGCAAAAAAAGTAAAATTCAAAAATCATTCACTTGTTTCATGGAAAAAATACCACACTCACCCTGGATTGGGATCCAAGAATCGTAAGATCGCACATTTTATACTTCCTTGTCATCATATCACTTGATAATGATGTCCACAAGTTTCTGAGGACATTATATCAGCTGTCATCCTCAACAATTGTTGATGGTCCTCAAGCTTGGGAGAACGTTCAAACGTTGCATCATCATTTTGAGGGCGTCATCAAACAGTTTTAATTGGTATTCAAGACCTTGAGGGCGTAAACGTGATTTTTGAGGTCACCCTCAAAAGATTTTGATGGCGCCCTCAACAATGTTTGAGGGCCCTCAAGAATCTTGGTGATGTCTTCATTGCCCTCAAAAGATTTTGAGGGCACCCTCAACAATATTTAGGGCCCTCAAGAATCTTGAGGGTGTCCTCATGATTTTTGAGGGCACCCTCAAAGGATTTTGATGGCGCCCTCAAGAATGTTTGAGGGCCCTCAAGAATCTTGAGGGTAACCTCATGATTTGTGAGGGTACCCTCAAAAATCGTTGAGGGTTCTTGAGAATCCTTGAGGTTTATTTCTACTAGGGATCTGGGATTATGAATGGGGCTATTGCACACTTTTGCTATAAGCGATCGAATAGTCGATTATGGCGTAAAAACCTCAAAAAATAACGATGGCGGCACTAACAACTTCCAAAATCCACTCCTAAACTCAATAAACGCAGTTATTTGCGCGAGCGTAATGGTGGCCGAAGGCACTAACAATGGGAGATTCCTATCTTAATTTCGTCACTCTTTCTATGCTGACAAGGATGATTCACAGAGTAATTAGTCATCAGAGTGATGATCCACATCCGATGAATGGTACCGCAACACCAAGTGACACCGGTGTCAAATGAAAGTAGTCTCTTATTGGTCACTTCTTGATGGAGTTTCAGAATTGTTAGATGGGAATCTCCCATTGTTAGTGCCTTTGGCCACCATTACGCTCCCGCAAATAACTGCGTTTATTGAGTTTAGGAGTGGATTTTGGAAGTTTTTAGTGCCGCCATCGTTATTTTTTGAGGTTTTTACGCCGTAATCGACTATTAAATCGCTTATAGCAAAAGTGTGCAATAGCCCCATTCTGCGTCCACGAAAATGCTCAAATATATATGGTTGGCCGGTTCTGATTCCACGACTAAAACTACCGAAATCAACAAGATGTTACAGATTAAATGATACCTTTGGAGCGTATAGCTGTAGCCACCAGTAATTTGGTTTTTTCTCTGTTCACCCATCTGAACGCATGTGTTCGAAAAGTATGGAGTGAGAGGCTGTCAAGTGACGTAAGTCCCTACTTCCGTCCTTCTCTGACACAAGAAATCAAACGGGCAAAGAGAGAGAAAGAAAAAGGCCTGACTATACGGCTACACTTTGGAGGTTATAATCGCCCAAATTCCCGCCCATTCCCGGTCACATTTTAGTGTATCCCGACAAAAGTCAGCATTTTCGAGGACACAAAATTCATAATCGCAAAAGGTAGTATTAATTTCTTGATTTAATAGCTATCAAGTCCAACCAAAAATACGAACACCCGAGAGTTCGACCTTTCATATAGGTTTAAATGGGCAATTTTGCAATGTTGCCAGATTGCTCGCCTTGCTAATAATATGAAGGGGATATCAATAGATCGCAACAAACAGGCCGCTAATAGCTGCGTGAAGTATGCAATATAATATAACTTGATCAAATTCAAGTGCCCTGTTCTGATTTGATTGAAGTGCTCGCGTACTTTCAAAATATAGTGGACGCATATACCTTGTAGTCTTCTGGCGAGTTCATTTGTGAATAAAATGTTGGATAGTTTGCTTCTTCCATATGCGCCAGTCGGTGAATAAGCCTTTTCCAGAGTGGGATCGTCCAAATGCAATTCGCCATCCCCTGAAATCAACAGAACAAAACGTTTAGAGAAGTTTCAGTCACTTTCGCTCGAAAACAATGCGAGCATATATAATGATCCATTTGCATCCAAATTTTGCAAAGATGTTGCATTTAACATTTCCCAGAGAGAATTTTTTTTTTTTTTTTTTTTTTTTTTTTTTTTTTTTTTTTTTTTTTTTTTTAAATTTTAATTTTTAGGTTAGTCATGGATGAAAAATGGTTTCAATTAAAATCAATGGGAAAATGGGTCAAAAAAAGGACAAATTGAAATATTTCAAAAATGAATCTTTAGATCTGGATAAAAATATCAAAGGGGGGTTGGGGGGGGTTTCCCCCAGGATATTAAAGGGGGGTCTGAGGGTCTCCCCCAGAATATTGAAGGGGGTCTGGGGGTCTCCCCCAGAATATTAGAGGGGGGGGTCCCGGTGTCTCCTCCAGATTAAATTTGATGTGAGAAAATATTCGTAGCGTATTCTCTACAGCTTATTTACACCGTTTGACGTCATCACTATAACTGTCTATTACATCTTTGATTTTCAGCACAGTCAATGAGACACGCTCGACGGTGGTCGCTCTCGCGCCCAACGTGTGCATCTATCGGTTAGTAATGCACGAGCACGTTGATGAATGACAAACCATAAGACCCTTCGTCAAATTCAAGCGCTTTATTCGTTTCCTGTAAAGTTATTGCAACTGCATTGTGCGGTTGCCAGATCCGTTCGAAAAAGTGGCGGTTTTTTGCTGGTTTATCAAACAAATTGCTAGTATAGAAAAAAATATTGCTAAATCAGCAATCTTTTTTTTTGTTTTGTTTTTTTTTTTTGTTTTGTTTTTTTTTTTTTTTGTTTTGTTTTTTTTTTTTGTTATTTAACTTGTCATAAAATGAAATTTATTCAATGTACTATCATCGAACTAAAGATTGTTACGAAGTTTCCACGAGCTAAGTTTCGCCTTAAAACTTGAAAAATTTGTTTGAGCCCCCGAATACACCTCCCTTCCCAAGGGACTGTCGGGAGCATCTGAAAATACATCAAAAATGAAAAACTTAGGGTCAATTACCAATCTGACTTTCTTCTTTCAAATCATTTGGTTCGGTAGTTTTCAAGAAAAATGCCCTATCCGGGCGGTCTGGTGCACCCTGCACAATATTTCCATCAATGAGACTCTATAAGCGACCACTGTCGCAGTTATACGTGTAAGTGGGACTGATCTGCAACGGCTCTCCCAGCCGAAGGAGAATGAAGAGTAGCCAAATCGGAACCTTGAAGGCGAAACTTAGCTCGCGAAAATCTCGCGACAATCTTTAATTCGTCGATGGTACAGTGTATTTCCGATTTTTAGCGTTTTTGTATTATTTCAACAGTCAATTTTTTTTTTATCTGTGTGTTGAACAGTTGTCTTTGTATTCCTCCTGAAAAAATTAGTGTTTTCATTAACCCCTTGCATCCTGACGGTACAAAGTACCACCAAATTAATATGGTTCCAAATGTATTTTTAAAAAAATCACTATGCACATTAAACTAAACGAGAAAAGTTCATTCTCTTTTTTGAGATTGATAGAGAATTTATGAAGTAGGGAGATTTTAGGGTGTCTATGGGTAAATGCACAAAAAGTTTCATGTATAATAAAAGTTTCACGCAAAGAAAAATTTCACGTGAAACTTTTATTATACATGAAACTTTTTGTGCATTTACCCATAGACACCCTAAAATCTAATAAAAAATTTCACGTATAAAAAAAAAAAAAAAGGTTTACGTTAAAAACACACCCTTGCAACAAAAACAGTATTCCATTTTAACTTTTTACACCAATTCCGCACTGCACTCGCGTCTTTTAATTGAATTCTTCTCGTCAGCAAACTGAAGAAGCATTTAACGTTCAGTTACGATTTCCGTTCATTTTTATACTCATCTGCGATGATTCGCTTTCTTCAAACAAAGTAGTATAGACACATTAATTCTCTTGAAATGAACGTTTTGAACGAGAGAGAGGAAGTGAGGGGGTACTGGGTATACACCGGTTAACACGCGCAAATTCACCGCATTGTTAAAAAATAATGTAACCGGTGGTTTTTTTCTTTTTTCCCATGCAATCTAGGTATATAAATAGCTTCTTTCAATGTACTTCGTAGATAATTCGGGTGAGTTTTGGAGTGTTTTGTGGATCACGAACATACAAAAATAAAGATTCATAAACTCTAATAAAATACTAAGCTCAACTGCATCATGATCCAATTAATTCAATCAGCATTTGGACATCAATTTGTATTTAAAGTTACGCTTGAAAATACTGTAGCAGATATCAACAGTCTTCTTTCGCTAGTTCAAAATGAAGTGACCACATTTTTATCAAAGGTTTTGGAAGTGACCAATTTAAATTTTAAAGTACTATTTGAGGTTCATTGTCAGTATGTTCATGAAATTACGCGGGAGGCGATGACAAAAATTCACAGTTCATCCATATTTACGCTTTACTCTATTGCAGATGTAAACGAAGTGTATGACACTGCGGTATTACTCATTAAAAACGAGGAGACTGAGTTTTTTTCGAAGAAAAGTCAGTGGACTCTTATTTCTTGTGATTATTTAATAATTAATTTGTACAAATATCTCCCTTTCGAGAGAAAAAAATAGTAAGTTTTTAGGCAATGTGCACGATTGAGACTGCATTTTCGATCACAAGTTTACGCCAAAAATATGATAAGCGTAAGCTTACCGTCCGTAATTGTTGTTTGAGACATTTTTGCATGTTGTGCAGTTTAATTACTCTCACTGAATACACATACCTTTCTCCCCAAAAAAGTTCTCAACTAAAAACACAAAGTTTATTAGAAGTTTATTATTTTTTAAAAAGAAAAGTCAGTGAACCGTGCAGTTTACAGCTTATAAAGAGCAGTAGCTTTTTTTTCTACTTCCATTCTGCTCCGGTCATCATGGAAGTCATCATAGATTTTCAGGGATTTAAAAACGGTGACACTTTCATCTGCAAAGAGTTGGCGTTCGCATCCATCGACGGAACATTGTTGGATCATTACATGTTTGAAACTCCTCCATGCATTCGATGTTACTCGAAGGACAACGCTTGGCTGACAGAGAATCATCATAAATTACGTTGGACAGACGGTGACGTTCCTTATTATAAAATCGTGGATATTCTTCAACGAATCGCAGGAGAAACATACATTTTTTTCGTTAAAGGAGAAGAGAAAAAACGATGGTTGACACAATTTTTACCTTTTCACCCGAAAATTGATATTTTGACGACCCTACCCTCACTAAGATCAAGTGCATATTCATTTCAGCCTTGTTGCAGCTATTTTCACGGATGCTGTGCATTACAGAATGTCATTAAATTGAGAAATTACATCAACAATGGTGCATATTCCAACCACTAAAATGCAGGATACGGACCTAACCGAGGAAGAGTTCCTTTTAATTCCTCCTCACTTGGTTCTAAAAATTTTCGACATAGCTTGCTACAAAGTCTGGAAAAAACTGCCTTCAACCTATCAAAATAGAAGCGATTTCAAAAGTGAAATCTGGCGTTTGAATCATTGTCCTGAAACCATGAACGGAGCGAGCGAAAAAGAGTGCACGATCTGTTTGCAAAATCTTATGTCAGTTTTCTGAAAACAAGATGGCGTAGGCTGGCATAAAAACGTGTACTGAAGAACAGAAAAAATCACAGTCGTGCTTCAACCTGTCTCACTGCGCTTCCGCTCTCAAATCAACAAAACCAAGTTTCTGTAATGTAAATAAGGCGTATTGATTGTATATAAGTGGTGTAAAAACGTTAGTTCGAGTTAAATGCTTGTTATACCTGGAAAGAGGAAGGTAGCTGGTAGAGGTGTTATTAACTCTCTTATAGATAAGCTTCCTTTCGGTGTACATATCCCTGGATATTCGTTCTGTGGACCCGGAAGTGACATCGAGCATTTGCTAGACGTTAAAGGGAAGAACAAATTAGACGACGCATGTAAAATCCACGACATAGCATACTGGAAACACTCGGACTTGGAAACAAGACATAAAGCAGACCAAAAACTGATTGAAAGTGCTTGGAACCGATTCAAATCTAGTGACGCTACGCTTGGAGAAAAAGCCGCGAGCTATTTAGTGACAAATATTATGAAAGCAAAATTAGCGATGGGTGCAGGCCTCAAAAAACAAGGACTCAAGCGTCGAAAACCGATGAAACGAAAAATTGCAGGAATGAGAGTAATACCGCTACCTCAAAAAGGTGGTATACTTCAGTATATTTTGCCTCTTCTCGCTGGACTCAGTAACATTGGATCTGTAGCCTCGAGTGCAAATGATGTAATTAAAGCAATCCAAAAGATGCGCGGAAGTGGAATTAAACAAAAAGCAGTCCTCGCGCCATTAAAAAAAGGCTTCGGACTTTATTTAAAACCATATAACCCAAACTGTTAATGCCCTTGGATGGACATGCCATGACTAACTGGGAGCTAATGAAGTATGTGAGACTACTGAAAATAAGAAACTTTCGAGGCGTTTTTTCAAGAGACGAGCTATCTCTAATAACCCCGCACAAAAACGAAACAGGAATTCTGAATTTAGATGTTTCAGGTAGTTCCGGTACGCACTGGGTAGCTTTTTCAAAAAAAAACAACAATATCACATATTTTGACAGTTACGGTCTCCGACCACCACCTGAAGTCTTGCAATATTTCAAGGGCAATAAAATTAATTATTCTAACGAAAAGCTCCAAAATTATAATTCTCCAAACTGTGGACAGTTGTGCCTAAAATTTCTAATAAAAGAGGTAGGACAATGACAATTTTTTTCATTCAACATGTCGATGTCATTTACTCTTAAAGGACAGGATTCTATCCTGACTGCCAAGTTTTTTCCTCCCATTAAACTGGATGAAAATGTCTCGTATTTTATTGGTTTAGTAGATTTTGAAACATTCAATAGTATACCGAATATTCAGGCTGGCAACGATAAATTTTTCTACGACTCGAAATTCTTGACATTTCCAACAGGATCTTACGAAGTGGAACAAATTGATAAGTTTCTGAAAGAGCAACTTGGTAATGATGCAATTGAATTAACTGCTAACACTGCTACGTTAAAATGTGAACTGAAATCAAAACATGTCATCGATTTCACACAAAAAGAAAGCATTGGACCGCTTTTGGGATTTAAATCGAATGTTCTACAGCCAAACATACTACATGAATCTGATGAGCCAGTTCAAATATTTGGAATCAATGCTATTCTGATCGATTGTAGTTTGGTCAGTGGAGCCTATATAAATGGAAAGGAAATACATACAATCCATCAATTCGCACCGGTGACGCCTCCTGGCTATAGAATAATTGAGGTGCCGCAAACAGTCATTTATTTGCCCGTCAATACGAAATTAATTGACAGCGTTACGGTGAAATTGTTGGATCAAGACGGAAATTTGCTGAATTTAAGAGGAGAAACAGTCACTGTCAGACTGCATTTAAGGCATGGGATTTCAGTTTGAAAAATATAAAAAGGGTGATTACCTCCCGTCAGTCATCAGTTACGACTTGTCGTCAAAGAGTCTAACTTTGGCGAGCCAATTCACTTTGAAACGTCTTGGATACAAACTAAAAAATGAGTCAAATTCTTCAAATTCAAACGCGTCCCGTTTTCGACACCTCAATCACGAAAATAGAGGAACAAACTATTAATCCCGGAAATCCGCAAGCTCTCGAGAATAATGACGTCATTCATTTTTCAGTGAATCAATCTGATTCTTTAACTCTTTTGAAGGACAGCTTTTTTGTGATTTCGGGTAAAATTAGAAAGAAAGATAAACCGAATGAGGCTCCAGCAAATACTACTTTAGCAAATGCAGGTATACTGCATTTGTTTAATCGAGCCGAGTTAAAGATCAACAATCAAACTGTGGAACAAGTAATAGAACCGGGGTTGACCTGTATCTCAAAAATTTACGCCTGTTACAATGAAGGAAGTGCGCGCCAACTTGGAGCAATGGGATGGGACGAAGGGGAACACATCATATCCGACAACGGTGATTTCACTGCCACCGTTCCATTTAAAGTTCTATTTGGACTTGCGGATGACTTTACGAAGGTGTTGGTCAACGCTAACATAAAAATAATTTTAACTCGTGCAAGAACGAATAATGATGCCCTGGTCCTCAAAAGACCTGAAACGAAAGAAGACTGCGTTCTAACTTTGACTAAAATTCAGTACAGACTTCCTTTTGTATCAGTTGACGATGCTCACAGATTAGAATTTTTGAAACTTATAGAGAAAGATAAAGCACTTCCTATAACTTTCCGATCGTGGGATCTTTATCAAATTCCGGAGCTGCCGCAGACTAAAAAACATTCCTGGACAATCAAGACATCCTCGCAGCTTGAAAAACCCAGGTTTATTTTACTTTTCTTTCAGACTGAAAGAAGTGGAAAGTTGGAGAAAAGTTCAAGTCAATTTGACCATTGTAATTTGAGAAACGTCAAGCTTAAATTAAACAACGAGTCATTCCCACAAGAAGATTTGGACCAAGATTTCAGCTCAAAGAATTACGGTTTATTCTATCAGATGTATAGTAACTTTGCTGTCAGTTTTTACAATCAACCAGATGCGTCTCCTTTATTGGATTTCGACACCTATAAAACTAAAGCTCCGTTATTCATTATCGATTGCTCGCATCAACGAGAGACCTTAAAATACGGTCCCATTGACGTCCGACTAGACATCGAAGCAAGTCAAACGTTCCCGAGTAAAACCACTGCATCGTGTGTCATTGTTCACGACACTGTTTATGAATATCAACCGCTCACTAATGAAATTAGGAAACATGAAAATTAGGTGCCTAAAAGTACGCTTACCCATCAAGCGATTTGAATTTGAAAGAGGGTGTTTGAAAGAAGGAAAACATGGACAGTTGCTACCTGATAACGTAAGAGCTCTTATTGTGGGACCGAGTAATTGCGGAAAAACCAACCTAGTATTGTCACTGCTACTAGATAAAAATGGCCTGAAATTTAAAAATGTCTACCTTTTTTCCAAATCGTTAAATCAACCAAAATACAATTATTTGGAAAACGTTTTGAGTCAAGTAAAAGAAGTGAAGTTTTTCCGTTTCAGTAATAAAATACTGAAACCAGAAGAAGTGCAACAACATTCTATTTGCATTTTTGATGACCTAATTACTCAGAAACAAAGTGACATTCAGGATTTTTTCAGTAGAGCCAGACATCGGTCACTCGATAGCATATACTTGGCTCAAACATACTCAAAAATTCCGAAACAACTAATCCGAGACAACGCTAATCTAATCGCTCTGTTCAAAATGGATATTTTGAATCTCAAACATGCATATGATGATCACGTAGGCTCAGACTTTACCTTTCAAGAGTTTCAGCGAATGTGTTCAAAATGTTGGGATGACCCATTTGGATTCCTTGTGATCAATAAAGAATGCGAGCGAAATAAAGGCAGATATCGGAAGGGATTTGATTCCTATATAAGCACATGATACAAAAAAAATTGACAAAAAAAAATGGAGAATAAACTCAAAGCAGACATCGTTAAGACTGCAGACGCGGTTCGCAAAAAATTCAGACTGTTGAAAAAAGGGATGGTTGAAGAAGAAGCGGCAGTAAAAAAGCGGTACGAACCTCTACTCAAACCTTTAAAAACAATAATTGATTTAACTAAAGATTCAAATGAAGAAGAAGAAGAAACAAACGTGCAGCTTCCAATTAAAAAACGGGAAATCAAGAAAATTAAAACAGATAAGCCCAAGAATGCAACTAAGTTTGAGAAAAAAGCGCGGACTGCTTATGAAGAAGATATCTATGAAAGTCCAAGTGATGACCCATCTTGGAATGAATTCCGAACCTATGTAAATCAATTTGGTCCACTAACTCAAGAATACATGTACAAAACAATGACGGAAGCCAACGAAAAGTTTGATCATACTTTTGGGGTCAGACCTAACTTTGATACGGATACCTGGTGGATTGGCAACAAAGAAATAGTTTTTGACAAGCAAGATAATATCCATATTGAAAACAAAATGTTTGGTGGAACAAAAGGACTGTTTGAATTACTGTTCAAAAGAATTCCTAATAAAAATTTAATAACTAAATTAGATTTGTCCAAGTATAAAAATATACTTGAATTAACAAACGCGCACAAACAAGGGCACCATCAGGATGCAAAAATTGCTTCAAGTCACGGAGTCAAGTATAAAAGCATTATCTCACCACTTTTTTCCACCGGAAAAGGACTTTTGCCAGTGACGGATAATAAAATTGATTACATACGTTGGAACGACCCGAATGAGTTAGTAGACAGACTAGCCTTACTTATTGCATCAGAACAAGCCGGCAACAAAGGTCACGCAGCGGAGATAGCATCAATCGAAGAAGAACTCAGAGAAGGCAATTTTATAAAATGAAGACTGTGGACAAATTTGGACACTATAGAGGGTACCAAGGAAACAGATCTGGCCCGCCGGGACTCGGATTTGTTGAGGATCGTGATGGAAATTATGACATGATGAGCAAACGTTTGAAAAATGTTAGAAAGGGAACAGATTTGAATGATGTTGCAACAATGGAGCATGTAGTTAAATTATTCGAGTCTGTAGATACAAACAGCAAAAATCTGCAAAGTTTGAATAAAGTAATGATGAATTTAAAAGAAAATTTTTTTGACAATTTTCCAAAAACTCTGGCAACAACGCTTGAAGCAAATAAAACTACCATTTTAGACCCATCGATAAAAAGTAGAGTAGATACTATAATCTTAGATATGAAAGCAGAGTTAACTAAAACCGTTAAAAATATTATTGACATCGAATTTGTCTCGAAAGTTACTAAAATTGAAAATTCCATCAAGCAAAGTCAGACTAAAATAGACAAATTGGACAAAGAAATAAAAAAAATTAAGGATGATGCGCAATCTGAATTAAAAGCAGTTGCAGACATGACGAGATCTTTTGTCTATAAAGTCACTTCGCCATCGTATCAAAGAAACTCAGAGGAGAAAGAAGAGTCAATTCATTTAACACTGAAGAAACCGCATTCATCATGGAACCACGCTTTCCCCGAAGTGAAAAAAGGGGGATCGTAGACGAGCTACATAAACCTGCCAGGCGTAACTATGCACGCAGACATGTAACTATCAAGAGCCTCCTAGATTTATTTCAAGCCGATATTGTAGATTTGCAGAGCCATGCAACATTAAATAAAGGATTCAAGTATTTGCTCACTGTAATTGACACATTTTCAAAAAAAGGGTGGGCCATTCCCTTGAAAACTAAAGGAGGACAAGAAGTAAGCGCTGCTTTAAAATCTGTGTTTGAAAAACTGAATCATGGTCCAAAATTTTTACAAACGGATCATGGCACAGAATTTTATAACTCTGCCGTCGCAAAAGTTCTGAAAGAATTCAAAACTGAACACTACAGCTCTTTTTCTGCTTTAAAGGCTTCTATCGTGGAACGTTTTAATAGAACTTTAAAATCATGGATGTTTAAAGAGTTTAGTTACCGAGGAAGTTATGAGTGGCTATCATTCATTGACGAGCTGGTCAAGAGGTACAACGCGCGTATTCACCGAAGCATTGGCTTAGCTCCGCGGGATGTAAACAAATCAAACGAACAATTCGTGTTAAACAAACTGCAAAGCATCAAATTAGCACCGAAAAAAAAACAAAAATTTCAGATCGGTGATTCTGTTCGCATTTCAAAATTTAAACACGTTTTTGAAAAGTCTTACACTCCATCATGGAGCACTGAGGTTTTTATCATTGATAAAGTTGAAAAAACCGTTCCAATAACTTACAAACTTCGTGATTTAAACGGGACAGAAATTAAAGGAGGATTCTACACGGAGGAATTATTAAAAACGCGGTATAAAAACACTTATTTAGTTGAACGAGTTCTGAAAAAAAAGGCAAGTTATTGTTTGTCAAGTGGCTTGGATTCGATAGCAAATTTAATCAGTGGGTCAAAGCGAAAGACGTAACAAAATGAAGGTAGCAATTATGCTAATGCTAATAGCGGGAGGCTACTGCTGGTTGAAAGATTTTTTTAACTCGAGCAACAATAATTACTACAAGATTGATGTGATCCGACACTTACAAAGCTGCCTTCCAGATGAGAATGTAAAGGTTTGGGAGGAACGCGTGCGAAATCAAAACGTTATATCCGAAACTTGTTTAATTTTTCACAAGGTCAAGAACTGCTCTTTTTCTTCGTATCAAAACGGCTCCGCAGAATATTTAAATTTACTAATAGACGATGCTTCAAAATTGTGTCAAAAACGAGCAAGAAATAAAAATTTACTTATTGCAATGAGCTTATTTATTTTTATTTTATGTTTGTTGTTAGTCTTAATTTATTTTATAAGGATTTATTTTATTTAGTTTAAGCTGAAAAAGTATGATTTGATCAGTGTAAAGAATTCACAATTTATCATGTAAAAACAATAGTAAATAGTAATAAGTATTTAGCAAGTAAAAACAAATAGTGTGTAAGTAGCAAGTAAGAAAAAGTAGTATTTCATAAGCAGCAGTGTACTTTTCAAATAAACATTTATGCGTTAAACGAATTTAATTTTTCCCTCAAATAAAGATTGAAAAATTCTTCGCTTCTATACTTGAAGAATCTTTCTGAGCAATGAAACAGGTTTATCTTGATTTGTTTCGAGTGTCTTTTATTAACCGTTACTGAAAAGGGTTTTTGAAAGGGTTGGTTTTAAATATCCTGACATGCAAATTGAACAATTTTTTTTCCGCTCCAGTTTGTCAACTCAACCGCAGATAAAGTCAATTTTATGGCGTCACCAACAATTTATTTCACAAATAAACTATTTTTTTTCTTCCACTCTAATGGTAATTTTTTCCAAGTGCTCTCAATGTTAAAAGCTGTTAAAGCTAACGATGAGCTAACCCTCTTCAATTCGTCAGTTTTAATGTCTGAATCGTGCACATTATAGTCCAAGGTGTGTTTATCCGAAATGATGCAATGATGGTGGTTTATCGCGCACAAATTCAACTGAAGCGTCAAAAAAAAAAAAAAAAAAATTGTTAATAAATATATAATATGATAAATAAAAGTGTTAAATACAGTTTGTCAAATAATTCTAAATCCACGCGAAGATTTGGGAAAGCAGCGAACTGTTTTTTTTTGTTTTGTTTTTTTTTAAAAAAAAAAGCAAACCCTGAAAATATGAGAGAGAAATTGCGCACTGAAAATTCGAATGAAACGGATAAAAATCGGACGCGAAAACTCTGGTTTATGTCACGGAGTCATGTTTTACCAAAACAATTTATCAACACAGCTAAAATTTTAATTTTATTTTTTAAACGCAATATTCCGACTTGCAAATTGAACAATTTCTTTTTTCGCTCCGGTTTGTCAACTCAACCTGAAAATAAAACAAAGGTTCGAAGACGAACTTCTCGATTAACAAAATAAGGAAATGCCGGTTTTATATTGGCATTAATATCTAACTCATTTTTTAGTAAATGTAGGTTGCACATTTCGAACTTCGCGGTTGGAACTACGTTAAATCTGACACTCATATCCATTATTGAAAAACTGGAAAAAAACAAGTTTATTTTGATTTGTTTTTGAGTGTCTTGTATGAACCGTTTTGAAAAGGGTTTTTGCGACCGTGTCAATCACCGTCGATTCAGTTACTGAAAAGGGTTTTTGTAGACCGTGTCTTTCACCGTCGATTCAAAATTGGTCGACAAGACGGATTCAAAAGCGGAATCAATCATCAACGTGTTCTCAGCAATGAAACGGGTTTATCTTGATTTGTTTTGACTGTCACTTGTATGAACCGTTTCTGAAAAGGGTTTTTGCGACCGTGTCAATCACCATCGATTCAGTTACTGAAAAGGGTTTTTGTAGACCGTGTCTTTCACCGTCGATTCAGAGTTGGTCGACAAGATGGATTCAAAACCAGAATCAATCACCAACGTGTTCTAAGCAATGGAACGGGAATTATCTTGATTATTTTCGACTGTCTTGTATGAACCGTTTCTGAAAAGGGTTTTTGCGACCGTGTCAATCACCATCGATTCAGTTACTGAAAAGGGTTTTTGTAGACCGTGTCTTTCACCGTCGATTCAAAATTGGTCGACAAGAGGAATTCAAAAACAGAATCAATCACCGTACCATTTCCTGTGACATAAAGTTTATTAAGGTCAATTAAACGTTTGCGTTCCGATTTCCCTAACCTTTTCCCTTTCTTGTTACATTTTTTTTTTTTTTTTTTTTTTTATGAAAGTTTACATTAGACTTTTAAGGAAAATCGGGTTTATTTTGATTTGTTGTAGCGCGTTTTTCATTAACCGACTCTGAAAAAGTTTTTTGGTTGATCGTAATTTTCACTTCTGATTGAGAGTTGGTTGAGTCGTGCGAACAACCGGAATCAATCGTCTACGTTTCTTTATTTAATTTTTCTATTTCCACGTTTAAGCATTGTCTATAAAATGTTTCCTTAGGGAATGCAGTGATGACTGTTTAGCAAAACACTGGTTTAAAGATTACAACCTATTTATTTTTAAAGTGATATGTTGTTGGTGCACGTATTTTATTTTGAATGGAACGACTTGAATTGACTTTTAAATTGGGGTATTTCTGGTGACAGAATGCTTTTATTTTTTGGTATATTTCAATATTTTTTTTATCTTGAACCTTTTTTATTTTGTCAAACTTTTCTTGCTGCTTATATATTTTTGACTGATTCTTGTTTTTTTCTACAAAATTTAAATTAAGATTTTTTGAATCGGTGGAGGTTGATAGTTGAGTGTATTTGTCGAACTGTGACCAATCAATATCATCACATCCTGCCATTTTTGCAATAATGCGCAAATCCCAATCCATACTTCATAGTTGTTATCTCAAAGCTCGTCCTAATTTTAGGAACACGGTCAAAATTTTAATTTGATAAAATCTCTCCTTCAAAAAAAAACAATTATAAATACACTGACGGATTTAATAAATATCTGTTGAATATATTTTGTCAAATAATTCTAAACCTACTTAATTCCTTTTTTTGTTCGGCTCTGCGTAAAGACAGAAATTTTTGTTTTTTTTTTGCTTTTTTTGTTGTTGTTTTTTTTTTAAGAGTGCTTAAAGTTTTTAAACCCCTCTCGGCATTTACAAATAACTTATTAAAAAGTTGGTCAATATTTTCCATTAATATTAAACAAAAAATAAATTTACCATATTTTTCTTAACGCGAGCACTGAAAATCCAAATGATACAATAGTATAAAAATCGAACGCGGAAACTTCGGGAGAGCACTGAAAATCCAAATGATACAATAGTATAAAAATCGAACGCGGAAACTTTGGGAGAGCAGCGGACTGGTTTTTAATCCAAGTCACTCATCACACGTATACGCACACACTAAAGATTTTACGAAATGAAACGTTAAAAAAAAAATGATGTCACGGAGCCATGGTAACGGTGTACCACAACAGTACATCAGAAGAGGGTGCATATAAGATGGGAAAACAGCAATGCACCTGTTCTGTAGTCGCTACTATTAAGATGAGTCATGCGGGGAAGGGGGTGCGTTTGTGTATTTACCCATAGACCCCTTAAGAAACTTTATCTGACACGATGAAAAAAGCATTTCAATACAACCACCTGTTCAATGGTTCTGACGAGCAAACAATTGAAACCCCTGCGCATGGTCAGTGTGAGTCATAGGTAACATGCAGCAATGAGGCTGTGCGCGGTCATGCATTAAAAGTTGAAAAAAAGGGAGAGTATTTTTTCCATACAACTGTGTAATGTGTTGAATTCACCGCTGATGCGAGCGATGAGTTTGGACCGTGGTTAACCCCGCGAAAGATCAAACTTATTCAGTAGCCGGGGCTGCGCTTGCGTCCATGCATGGAAAAGGGGTATTTTTTCATACGTTGTGTAACGTTTTGAATTCGAGCGTGTTGGTGTATTTCGACCTAGTTACCTACAGAGAGTTTGCGCGGTCATGCATCGTTGGGCCAAAAGAATATTAAGAGTGCACAGGTGTGTTTTTTTTATACGTGAAAAGGGATATGAAGTGGCTGCGGGTTAAATGCACCAACATGCTGTTAAAATCAGAATCAGTTGTCGGTGAGGTCACCGCTTACATCGGACGTGTTTTTCCCCGTGTTTTTTCTTTCATTCCTGAAACTTAATGCAATATAATAATCCATACACATATGAGTATAAAATGAACGGAAATCGTAACTGAACGTTAAGGCTTCTTCAGTTTGCTGACGAGAAGAATTCAATTAAGAGACGCGAGTGCAGTGCTGAAGTGGTATATAAAGTGGAAATGGAATACTGTTTTGTTTGTTTTGTTGCGCGGTCGCCGCTTACATCGAACGTGTTTTTCCCCCGTGTTTTTTCTTTCATTCCTGAAACTTAATGCAATATAATAATCCATACACATATGAGTATAAAATGAACGGAAATCGTAACTGAACGTTAAATGCTTCTTCAGTTTGCTGACGAGAAGAATTCAATTAAAAGACGCGAGTGCAGTGCGGAATTGGTTTACAAAGTTGAAATGGAATACTGTTTTTGTTGCAAGGGTGTGTTTTTAACGTAATTTTTTTTTTTTTTTTTTTTATACGTGAAACTTTTTATTAGATTTTAGGGTGTCTATGGGTAAATGCACAAAAAGTTTCATGTATAATAAAAGTTTCACGTGAAATTTTTCTTTGCGTGAAACTTTTATTATACATGAAACTTTTTGTGCATTTACCCATAGACACCCTAAAATCTCCCTACTTTATGAGAAGGGTTTGTAATAGTGCCGGATTTAAAGGGTTAATTTGCTTCAAATTTAAAAAAAAAAAAAAAAAAAAAAAAAAAAAAAAAAAAAAAAAAAAAAAAAGCGGGACACTTGATCGCCGTTGCTCCAACGCCTTGGCGGTCCGGGAGAAGCCGCAAATCCGAAATAACCGGAAAAAATCCACGATTCCGCCAAAATTGCGGAACATCTGGCAACCGGCAACCCTAAACTGCAGATGCGTACATTTAATTAACGCTCTTACGCTGAGCTCCTCGACAATGAAATTCTCTTCCGTCAATTACGTGGAGTTATTATTCGACACATTATTGGGACCTTGCAAGGTCTCACTCAAAATGCAATTAATTACGCACGCAACTTTATATTTTTACGATGGTTGCAGTACAATGACGACTGCATTCCGATTTCTTGCAATTCAGTTAAGTCAATGAGATGGACCGATAATGATTTCCCATCTCAACGTCTGCCCCTATGGGTATATACCTCACCGCTGTGTAAAAGAAAAGAAAGAAAAAAAAATTCCACAGGTCCAGTGTCTTCCCCCGATATTCTAAAGCTGTATGATTAGCAGTGATGCCAGATATATGGCTTTCGGGCGTGAGTACTTTTTCCATAAGAATCAATGTAAAATGTACGGCTTTTAACGTCAAATCTGGCAACACTGATGATGAGAAGCAGTAGCGGCTCGTAAGCGTCAGCATAGGCGAGAAAACAAAAACAAAGACCTGTAGGCGTCGATGGTGTGGGTGGGGGGGAGCATGGCGGAGACATACTGGTCCACGGTCCATACCGCGCCGGAAATTAGGAAATTTCTCGGTTGATGCGACCGAATTTGGGTCAGCCGGGCTAGTGGGTCTGTTGCAAACTTTTGATACGCCGATTAAGAGGGTTTAATCTGATGTAAAATAGCCTAAAAAGTCCATTGGTGGCATCAGAAAGTCATGAAATGCAATAATAAACTCACAAGAGGCGTTTAATGAAATCTAAGATGGCGGATAAATATCGAGCAATATGTATGCATGCACCGTGAACATCCAAGAATGGCCAACTTTGACAACCTCACTGGAGGGAGTGGTCATGTGTTTGTTTACGTTGTGATTGGTTGTAATCGATATTGTGAGGTTGGCTATCCTTTTATGTTCCAGGTGCATGCATACAAATTGCTCGATATTTCTCCGCCATCTTGGATTTCATGAAACGCCTCAAGTGAGTTTATTATTGCATTATATGACTGTCTTAATGCCACCAATGAACTTTTCAGGCGATTTTACATTAGATTAATCACTCTTAATCGTTGTAGCAAAAGTTTGCAACCGACCCATTTAGTAGCGGCGCGTGCAATGTGGCAACGTTGTATCCAGTCCATTTAAAGTCATGTGAAAGGTCGAAATATTGGGGGTGCACATTGCACTCCCTCAAATCGATATTTTAGATTGGTTTAAATGGACGAAATGCGACGTTGCTAGATTTCACGCGTCATCACTGGACCCATTGATGAATAAAAGGAAAAGAAAGTATACTGTCAACGCACATGTCCACCTGTATCCAAGTCAAATGCCTGTGTAGGTGCGCCTTCATTTTTGGAGGTATCCTAAAACGATACAGTCGCGTACGAATAGTTAACTATTTTCCAACTCACAATTAACACTATTTGATTCTACTTCATCAGAAACTTCCCGCAATTCGATCAGGAAATCGTGTCTTTACTTTAATGGACGCTCCTTCATTTTTGTAGGTATACTAAAACGATACTGTCGCGTACGAATAGTTAACTATTTTCCAAGGCACATTTAACGCTATCTGATTCTACTTCATCCGAAACTTCTCGCAATTCGATCAGGAAATCGTGTATTACTTTAATGGACGCTCCTTCATTTTTGTAGGTATACTAAAACGATCCAGTCGCGTGCGAATAGTTAACTATTTTCCAACTCACAATTAACGCTATCTGATTCTACTTCATCCGAAACTTCTCGCAATTCGATCAGGAAATAATCGTGTTTTACTTTAATGGACACTCCTTCATTTTTGTAGGTATACTAAAACGATACTGTCACGTACGAATAGTTAACTATTTTCCAAGTCACATTTACCGCTATCTGATTCTACTTCATCCGGAACGTCTCGCAATTTGATCAGGAAATCGTGTCTTTTGTCTTACTTAAATGGATGGGCCTTCATTTTCATAGATGGACTAAGACGGTACAGCTAGAGGCGCGTACGAATGATTAACTACTTTTCAACCAACAACTAACACTATCCTTTATTCTAATACTCATCCCTTCATTTTTATATAAGCTCTCCATGTAAAATGTCGTGACTTTCACGGTGAGCGAAAGGGTTATTTCTGCTATCGAAGTCTGCAAAATTCACTTATAAATACAGGATATAATTCTGAAGCATTCTTCTCCCTTATTCTTTGTATGATCTTGTCGCGTGCTGACTGGCACTCGGAAAATATGTTCCCCTCTCTTTTCAGCAGATATATAGATTAATTGACATGATCTACTTGGGGACAGGAAAACTCGCAGCTCCATACGCGATGCACACGCCCTCTTGCGCTTATGCAATGTGCATGCTTGTGTCGTTCAAATGCGTGATCGTTCGTCTGGGGAATAGATAAAGATCCAGCCCTATTTTTAACACGTAATAAGAAATAAACTGTTTATACCCAACTCAAGTTTGAATAAAAAACAAGTCAATAATACGCAAATGCTTCGGTTTTTGTATTATTTCTAATCATACCCTTCTATTCATGAGACTAATAATTCCACGAGAAGCGGATTAGGGAAGCGAAACCAGTATTTTGTGTTCGAATAGATTTAAAATAATAACACATATGGTTTCACGGGCGAAGGGCCGCGGGGAGGGTGGGGATGGATCAGAACGATCTTGGTGACTCATGGTGCTATCTAGAGAGTTTCCCTGAGTTTTTCCTTTTGTAGGGAAATGCTACATTGGTTGGTGGCCCTGAGAAGGGCCGTTTTGCGTGTCGACAGCCGGCCGGATGGTTTCTCCGTGGTCGTCCGTGTGCTGGAGCGGAGTGATCATCTGGTTGAGATCACGGTGTATTTATATGATTTCGGGCTAATTAGTGCGCCCAATCAGGTGTGAGACATTATGTACGACCTTGATAGGCCGCCACACTTTCATTGACTTTAAATGGGTCTATTGCGCACTTTTGCTATGAAAGCAAAAATAATTAGTGCCACACAGCCACAGTAAAAATTCATAAGAAAACCGATAGAAACAACTAAATCTTCCTAAAATCCTAAAAATTTCTAAAACTTCCTCTCTGAGAAACTAAAAAAAAAGAGAGAAAAAAAAACAATATAATTTGAGGGTAGTCAGTGCGAAAGGAATTCGAAAATGCCAGCAATGTCTCGAAACTGCCGATTGTACAATAGTATAGGTCCACGCCAGTGTTGCCAATTGTAGATTATGGGATGATTTCCTTGTGGAACCCAAGACTTTTCAACGGTCGCAAAGGCACGCAAATGGACTACTTCTGAATTTTCCGGAAAAATTTGAAATGACGTTCCTGCCCGCCTGCGCATACCCACTCTATGGGGCTCTTGGAAACTTTTGTTACCGGGGATTGAAGATTTGATTCTTGCATAAAAACCTGTAAAAATGACGATGAGTACACCAAAAAATCATCAAATTCACTCTCAGAATCGGGCTTAATGGCGGAGAGACGCAGGTATCATGGGAGATTCCTATCTAAATTGAGACATATCTCTGTGTTTCCGTAGAGAAAAGTGACATAATGCAATGGACAGGAAGCTCCCATGATACCTGCTTTAAACTGCCAATACGAGCTTGCCGTTATACCAGTTATGTGAGTTTATTACTGAATTTTAGACTTTCTTAGTGGGATTTTCGTGATTTCCGCTGGTCTTTACATCAGAATGGACTATTTATTATAGCAAAAGTTTGCAAGAGCTCCATTGAGGAAAGGATTAAAGTTTGATTTTTAAACAATTAAATCTGGAAATATCGAAGAGATTCGTACCCCAAGTGTGAGCTAATGATGAAACGTTGACGATTCTCGCGGGTGCTGATTTGATTATCCTAGGTAAGAGAAGCAAGGTGAATAAGAAATGTCCTAAATGATTCGTTCCAAATTGAAGCTCGTGGCCGTCCTCTGTTAATTGCCGTGGACACATCATTATACCTATAAAATCATAAATAAAATACATATAAAATCATCTAACTCATAATCTTATTTTGCTGAATTTAAAATAGAAGCAAAGTAAAGTCGAGAAGTACATATATGTACAAGCAGAGCCATTAGTCCTGCGTCAACGATTCGACGCAACCCACACTACACTTTGCCCGAACCTATCTTTTTATTGAGAGAACAAAAGAAAAGAAAGGTTAGAGAGCGTTCATTTTACGTGTAATGCGGGTTGCGTCGAATCGTCGACGCAGGATTTATGGCTCTGCTTGTACATATAGATTGCGATTTGCCTGCGACATATATACAACATAGACATTTCAACTTGAATAAGTTGACCTATTATGTGTAAGCCTCGCATACTACATATACACTCAGTATAAGTAAAAAAGAAAAGGAGAGGGCTTGGACGGTTTTATTTAAAACTAAAACAAAACAAAATCAAAAATCCAAAAAGAAGATTATTTAATAAATTATGTATCTCCAATGGGCCTGTTGCACACTTTGGCTACAGCGTTTTAAAGTATCATTTCATTGGTAAACAGCCATAAAAATTAATGACAATGGCAGCATCAGAAAATACCAACATTCAATAATAAACTCACAAATTGCGAAAAAGACTAGACACTATATTCACCCATGTATCAAAAGCACTATTTTTCGCGGGGTTAGCGCGGCACATTCGAATAATAATCATTACCGACTATCATCACAGCTGACTTCATAAAAAAATGAACAGTAAACACTGACGGCGTCTGTTCGAATCCTCCCGTCTCTATATCCTCAACCTCAATTCCTCACAATATAGGTTGTGAAAGGTACGGAAACCGATATTTGTGTCGAAAAATTATTTAAATGAAATAATAAAACACAGGAGTTCCAAGTATGATTCCAAATTCAATCATCATCATCCATTGATGGAACTCCCAAATGTTATTGTTTCATTTTGATAATTTTTCGACACAAATATCGGTTTCCGTACCTTTCACAACCTATTGTGAGGAGTTGAGGATATAGAGACGTGAGGATTCGAACAGAAGTCGTCAGTGTTTACTATTTATGTGTTTATGAAGACGGCTGTGATGACAGTCGGCTGAGTCGGCCGTGATTATTCGAATGTGCCGCGCTAACCCCGCGAAATATCGTGCACTTGGTGGAAAGATACAGGGGTGAATAGCGTCTGGTGTTTTTCGCAATTTGTGCCTTTATTATTGAATTTTGGTGTTTTATAATGCTGTCATGTTATTTTTACGGATTTTTACATATGAATTGATACTCTCAAACGCTCTAGCCGAAGTGTGCAACAGACTCATAGTACCTGGGACTACAGTGACTAGATAAACCATAGTGTGGTCATTTTGGTCGAGTTGCTGATTGGCTGGCGTTTACCCACCCAAGCGGGCTCTTCCGCCAATAAGAACGCATGGAAAATGCCTGATTTTCAAAAAAATAAGAACGAGCGGATGTATGAGTGGAGAGGAGTTGAGAAAATGTAAACAAACTGGCCGCTGACGACGGCTGAGACGAGGGATTCCACTAATTCAATGATTATGGCAAAATAAGGACTAACGTTGAAGTTTGAAGCTCAGTTTCATAATTTTGACGCTTTAAGCTTTCGATAGAGACCGTATTTTCTAAATTTGGTTTGATATTTATATTTTTAACGATTTTTTTGAAAATCGGGTGTTTTACACGCGTTCTTATGGGCGGTGAGGTCGGCTTGGATGCGTAGCAATTGACCACACTATGGTTTATCTAGTCACTGTACTACCTGGGACCAACCATCCAATCCTTAACCTAACACCGTAACCTTGGCCCTATACGGATGTTGGATCATCGGATGACTGCGTAATCCGTTTCAAGCATGAAGAAGGAAAAAAGAGTAAGCTGAAATATTGAGACAAAATTCATGGTGCGTAACGTATAATTACCTGCGTTGTTGACTAAAAGATGAATATATTCCTCGGTAGCTAAAATATCTTCGGCACATTTCCGGACCGACGTTAATGATGCGAGATTCAACTCTTTGACTACAACTTCTCCAGCATTTTTCACCTCTGCGACTTCTTTCCTAATATCGTCTGCTGCGTTTTTCGCTTTTTCTAAGTTTCTGCAAGCCATTATGACGCGCGCACCTAAACAATTAATTAAATTTAAAAATGAATTAAAAATAGTAATAAAGATTACCGTAAGTAGGCATAAGGTCAAATAAAATGATTTGTTACTAAATTAGATTAAATATACAATGTTTAAAGTGATTCATTCTAGGCAAAACTTTTCCAGATTTCAATCCGATGGATAGCACCACTAGTCGCTTTTGGGAAAAGTCGTGTTTTTATCATTTTAAATTGTGACAAAAGAAAAAACGCAAAATCCAATAACGTGAGCACCTGCGACATTATTTATAGATTTTTTGAGCCCAAAACAAACAAAATTGGTTTAGTCAGCAATTTTAGTAAAAAATGATGGCTTTTTGAGCAGCGCGACGTTTTGTCCACAGTTGGAACTAATAGACCCTGGAAACATCTTAACATCCTTAACACATATATAACGGACTACTGTGCCCTTCAACCATTTATTACTGGTATTTCGGGAAAGTGTCGTGACCCAAAAGAAAAAAAATAATCATTCTACTTGCATTGGTGATAAAAAAAATTCGAATGAATTTTGATGCATTTGTCGTTCAAGATTCTACGGGGCAAAATCAACGAAAAAAAATTGTTTTAGCTTGGCCAGACAGAGCTTGTCAACTTTAATAGCGGTTACAGCAATATGTACTATGACTTTCAAATAAAGTACCCTGACTGAAGTTCTGATTGTTCCATGTTTCCATTGTTTTCAATAGAATTTTCGATTCTTCATCACGGTACTTAACTGTATCAATCCTCTTAGTCCTTAAACACTGGAGAGCCGCTAAATTGTTTAAAGGTTGCCAAGATTTAAAAGAGTAGACATTACGACCAGAGTACTTTCTTTTGAAGGTCATAGTACGTTGCAAGAACGGATTTCCTACATTTAAACCAACGGAAAATAATCGCTCTTTACAGGGGATTTATTGCATTCCTGAAGAAATCGATGCTTTTGCATGCATAGGTTCAAAAGACAAAACACATGGTCACCAAATAGCACGAGCTGCCATTATGGTCAACTTTGAAAATGTACACATAGCCCACGCTATTGCTGAAGTTAGTCTTGTTCCAGCCTTTAAACATTTTCTTGGGAAATCATCAAACAAACACAGAGACTCGAAATCAATATAGGTTGTCGGTGAATGACGTTAGTCAAATCCTTCCAGTGGCGTAGCGTGCCATTTGGCAACAATGCAATTTGTCCCTTAAAACCAATGAAAAAGATCGAACTATTGGGTGTTCGGGGAACACCTTCGCATTCGACCTTTCACATGCGTTTAAATGGACAAAATACCACGTACGTTGTCAAATTGCACGCTACGCCACTGAATCCTTCGAGTTTGGTTCAGGTGGGCCACCTGCTGTCAGTGGCGTCGCGTGCAATCTGGCAACGTTGTATTTAGTCCATTAAAACCTCAATGGATAGGGTCGAAACATTGGGGGTGCACAGTGCAGCATAATCCCTCGAATCGATATATTATACACAATATCAAATTGACAGAATGCTGCGTTGCCGGATTGCACGCTACGCTACTGGCCGGCTGTAACGCTGAAATTCATTATGATAATGATAAGTATTGTAGATAGCCTACGTGAACCAAAGTCTAATGTATGAATCACTGACATTATTTAATTTAATTTCAAGGAACTTGATCAAATTAAGCATCAAAATAATTTTAGAACTTATATTTTTGGATAAATTCGATTTTCTGGGTAGTATAATGAGGATGTGTTCCTATAAAAATCCAAGACCATTAAAGCATCAAAGCAGACAATATTACATTCCATGTTTAAGAGGAATTTGTATAAAGGTGACGCGTGTAATCTAGCAACGTTCGATTCTGTCTATTTAAACCCATAAAAAGGATCTAATCGCTGAATATGCAAGGATGAGCCGCCTCCTCTAATTCGACCTTTTGCATGGATTTAAATAGACAAAGCGCGAAGGTGTCAGAATACGCAATACAAGTGATGATGTCCTGCTATTCAATTTTACTAGGGTCAAATTAACTTAAAAACAATTGCATCCTTACCTCTTTTACACAGTTCAAGGGCCGTTATTTTTCCGATTCCTGTATTACATCCTGTGATGACTGCTACTTTATCGTCTAATCTTGCATTGCTTGTACATTTCCCGGAAAAAAGCCACGCCATCTGCAACATACAGAGCGAATTCTTGAAGAGAACATAGTTTCCACAAAAAACTCAAGGAGGCACATTTTCATAAAAATTCTAAAGATCATAAGATTGTCCCTCAGAATGTTGTATGAATCGAGGTCTCAGAAGATAGGATTGTTGGCAGAGCAGGATTCGAAATTGCGAACCATCAGTTTGCGTATTACAAACTTACAAAGAATTGAGCAAACGCTTTGACGAGCGATTGGCAAGAAGCGCCTTCAAATAGAAAGGTAAGCAACCGGCCCGACGCAAGTCGAAAACTTCTCATTCGCAAGCGGTATGATCACAGTATGCTTGCGGAATCGAGATTTCGCAGCGAAAGGAGGCAAACAAATATCTGCTGAGAAATCTGTAAGGAGCTCGTTTCAGAAGTGTAGGCGCACCTAAACCATAACCTTTGGCAAATTTTCAACTTTAATTCCTTCAATTCAAAACCGTACTTGCCTCTGACTTTATTCTTTGGATTTTAAAGTGTTCCCCATTGAAAAGAACGCGCTCTATTTCATTTTCATTAATTTTTATCAAGTAATACCAGAAATTATGTTGTAAAATTCCAAAGATTATCTATGTGCGCCTACACTTCTGAAACTGCCTCTAGTTGAGCAATTGTTATACGATGCATAATGAGGCAGTTGAAAGGGTCTAAAATTTGGTTCTTTCAATGAAAAAAATGAAAAAAAACTCGATGGGTCGAGAACAACAACGGTATAACCTTTGGTTTTCCCAAGGACTCCAGTTTCGCAGATACAATCGAGTGAAGTTGCGAAAATTCGTGTGCGCTATAACGCCACAACACAAAGTTAACATTACAATCAATACATTTTGAGCCAAAATCGTATCTCCGGAACTAAGAAACCTTGTTTGAAACCGAAGAGGCGAAGACATCATTATTTCCAGCTCACCAGGTACTTTAATTTCCGTACTAAAACTCACAAATTCTGGCCCTAGCGACCACCATATTATAGGTTTTAAGAATATAGATATGGATACCAAGCATTTGATAATTGTTGCCTCAATTTAGAATGTTTCATTGTCAGTGGCGATTACATGGGCGGAGCCAGAATTTAGGCGACTGTGGATTCTTCCCATTTGAATGTATGAGAAACAATCGATTAAATTGGGCCATGGCCCCCTCAAGAATAGATTGTTTCTCATGCATTCAAATGGGAAGAATCCACAGTTGCCAAATTGCTGGCTCCGCCCATGAAGCGAACAATCTGACAACGCGTTGCATTTTGGTCCCTATAAACCGATGAAAGTTATCGATCTAAAATTAAATCGGCGATCACTTCCGGATTCAATCTTTTGCATGAGTTCTAATATTCAAAATGCTATACGTTACTAGATTGCATGCTTTGCTACTGCGATCAGAGTAACTTATTAATGGAATATGAGGAGAACTTGGAGACAGTTTAGAGATAGCAAAGACGACGACCAAACAGTGTGCAGTTTGTAGGGATATTCCCAAGATAATTACATTTTTCTATACACAATTATGGTGCAAAATCAACGGTTAGGCAACAATACAATCATCAATCGCAATCAGCTATGAAAAAAACCTCCCCTCTAATGCCACATTTGTCTAAAAATTACCAACTTTTGCACTAGGTAAAATAAGAAAAATCAGATAATCATCCGAGAATCTGAGAAATCCCAACACTGACAGGCATAGTTTTGATGTATTATGCGAATTAATGAACCAACTGTAATTGAGTTCCTATATATTGGCTGATTCTTTTTTGTAATTAACCACTCATCAGCAGCTAATAAGATTTGAGAGATAATCACGTAGTTTTCCTACACTATATTCCTATACGTAATACTAATTTCGTTCATGGAATATGTCAGATTGCAGAAGTGAGATTTTCCTCATTCTCTCATGCTGTGGCCATATTTCTTAATCACAAGCGTCAGTTGGGCCCAGTGGCGTCGCGTGCAGTTTGGCAACAATGTATTATATCCATTTAAACTCATGTAAAAGATCGAATTCAGGGGGTGCACAGTGCGCAAGGAAAATTCGATATATTTAACGAGTTTAAATGGAGCTTTTGCATTGTTGCCAGATGGCACGCGACGCCACTGGTTGGGCCCCTAAGCAGATCTCCGCGAGGCGAGAGGCTCTAAGTTTTTGGAGGTATATCTATACCACCATAATTCATTACTAAGTAGAATGTAGTGGGTTACTTTTTTGAGGGGCCCAACCCATGTTTTTACTTTCCGAGAAAATTTTACCGATGCCTTAATACCCATTATTCCAGGGATGGTTCGAGCGATGTGGCAACAACGGATCCTCTCCTTTTAAACCTATGTAAAATAATCGACTTTCAGGGAATGGGGTTGTTGTAGAGGTCGGAATTTTATGTTTTTGATTACAGATTCTGAAAACGTTCGCCGAGTAGAGCATTTTCGTTTTTTTGTTTTTTTCCTACGACCAATAGAAGCCGAGATAATCGACTTTGAAGCATCGCCAATTATTGCATCATATATACTAATTATTGCGCAATCCAGTGCACTACGGTTCTCATATCTCTTAAACTTCCAAAAATAACCCTATCGACCTATACCTCATTTTGAAGCAGAAGTGAAACGGAATCGGTCTGTGCAAATCTCAGGTCTCTAACTGCTGTCGTTCCAAAATGGCGGGTTTTTTTATTTTAATATTCTGGCGCCATCTTAATATTTGGATCGGCGCCATTTTGGAACGACAGCAGTTAGTGACCTAAAATTTGCACAGACCGATTCCGTTTGACTTCTGCTTCAAAATGAGGTATAGGTCGATAGGGTTATTTTTGGAAGTTTAAGAGATATGAGAACCGTAGTGCACTGGATTGCGCAATAATTAGTATATATGATGCAATAATTGGCGATGTTTCAAAGTCGATTATCTCGGCTTCTATTGGTCGTAGGAAAAAAACAAAAAAACGAAAATGCTCTACTCGGCAAACGTTTTCAGAATCTGTAATCAAAAACATAAAATTCCGACCTTTACAACAACCCCATTAACTAAATCCCTAATAGATACTTTTGCACAGGTTCAAACGGTAAAAAAAAAAATGGTTGCCAAATAGTGCGAGCCGCCTCTGGCCCATTTTATTGTCCCATTGGAATTTTAAGTGGGAGAGATTGTTGTCTTGTCTTTATTGATAACAACAGGATCCCCCCCTCCTCGAATGATTTACGAGGAAAAAAATCAAAAAAATTCTCGGGGGCATGACTTAAGAATTGTTCAAAGAAGATTATCTTTATCAACACACACCAGGAAGGTCTTGCAAAACTAAGTAAATCACCAGATATTCTTCCCATGCTTTGTCAGAATAATTAAGAGCCCCCCCCCACGCTCCCCATTAGTACAAAATAAAATAAAAAAACATTAATTATGGCGCGAAAACCAGACAGACTAGAAAGAGCCGAGTTTGAAGTTATAAATCATCAATATGTACGTACATGATACTCAGATATGTGTTGTGCACACAGCATGCGGCTGCGACTTCTGACTTAATTTGACCGCGCATTTAAGAAGATGAGAAATATAAAACTAGGCATTGAATCCTCTGTTTGGTACGCACGCGGCCACGCGCATATTTTCCTCTTTGGTTAGTAGACAAATTTATAATTCAAGTTTTGGGATCAGATTTATTTTTGACCGTGGTTTGGATTTCCGGATTCATGTCTGGGGAAACTTGGAGTCATTAGCAAGATCGGCTGACATTGAATGAGTTTATCAACCTCCGCGCACAAGCGCGTGGTACTGAAACTCACCCACTGACAATCGCATTTTTCGATTCACCGATGATTCCACCAGTTGATGACTCAACTTGTCTTTCAGTGGATGACTGCAGTAATGCACGAAAATGCTCGCATCTGTAATCTTTTCTCAACCGGTGCGGAGTCGTCGATGACTTTAAAAAACTTCCGGATAGTTTAATTTAAATAACGGCGTTTCCACCGATTGAGAAAAGATTACAGATCAGAGTATTTTCGTGCACTTCAGTCATACATTGAATTGAATAGTGTAATATTTTCTCAACCGGTGGAATCATCGGTGGATTGAAAAATTCGATTAAATATACGCCAAACAGCAGCTCTACTAAAGGCCACGCAAGCACTTTACACAACTTTTCATTTGACCCACTCCTCACTCCCCCCCCCCAAAAAAAGTATAAAGACTGCAGATTTTCAGTTTGGAAACAGATTTCATCTCCCGACCATTTTACGATTATAATCTTTGTACATTCAAATTGCCTCTTTTATATATACTCTAAATTATTTCTATTTTAAAGTTTTGCTCACATCCTGCTGACCAGTTTTCGAAACAATAGAGGGTTTTAGTAATGGCGGCAGCCGGAGATGAGCGTTCCAAACAAAGCTAGTTTGTCTCTCTCGCTCTCAGATGACCCCTATGTACTGCCATCTCACTCTAATTTCTAAAATCGTATGTAGAGACATCTTTCGTGAAATTTTTTGGCTGAAATGAATTCCTCGAGGCATTTTAACGTAAATTTGAGCATAATATGTCGTAAAACAAGGCCATGTATTCACGAATTTCGAAACTAGAAAGATATGGGTATACATGGGGGTCACGGGAGAGTGAGTGAGATAGTTTGGAACGCTACGCGAGTATTACCGTCACAACCGATTGCGACCGATTAGTGCATTGTTGTGGTCGTTGAATTCGCACTAAAACCGTCTATCGGTGGCGAAGCGTGCAATTTAGCAACGTTGCACTTGGCTCATTAAAACCCACGAAAAACATCGAAATATCTAGGAATCGCTGATGACCATGGGATTCGACCTTTTCTAAGGGTTCAAATGGATAAAATGCTATGAGCTATGTTGCCAATAAGCACGCTTCGCCACTGCCATCTATACTATACCGTTTTGTAAAGACATTTAGTTTCTATAACTTTTAACGACGCATGTTTATTGTATGTATAGCGACAATATTCTCTATTATAGCAGAGTCTTGTGATCATTAAATATAAAATATATCTACACCAAAAACTAACCAAGAGCTACTAGTATAATAAAGCATTATATCGTGTTTTAATGCAGCTTTCGCAAAGCTGATTTTGTGCTGTATGCAAACCGCTTTTTTCGACCTCTCCTTCAGTTTTTCCTTATGTAAGTACCAACATTCTCTCTGATCAGGGGAAAGAAAAACCTATTTATTTTATTGATTCGTGTATTTATTTCTGTTATTAAATAG
The DNA here is from genome assembly GCA_011764245.1 of Trialeurodes vaporariorum. Taxonomy (NCBI): domain Eukaryota; kingdom Metazoa; phylum Arthropoda; class Insecta; order Hemiptera; family Aleyrodidae; genus Trialeurodes; species Trialeurodes vaporariorum. Next base: position 35,893,948 of record VMOF01000002.1, on the reverse strand, counting down.
TCTTGTACAACCATGGTTAAGCCGCTTTCAGATTATTAAGGATTTTATTAATTTGTGAATGATGCATGCTCATAAAGCTTTTTTGTATCCGTCCATTCTCTGTGAAACACCATTACTATTAATCTTATTAAAAAAAAAAAAAAAAAAAAAAAAAAAAAAAAACAACAACAACAACAACAACAACTAACAAAGCTCTCATTTCCACCTGTTTTATTTGTGTCAAGAGAGCATTATAAAACTGAAAAAGAAGCCGGTATTGAAGAGAAGGTCAGTATTTCTTTGAAGAAAAATAAATTAAATAAAAAAAGCAAAGGTTGTAAGAAATAAAAAAAATGTTTTCACAGAAATGTAAAGGAGCACGTATAAATAGAAAGACCAAATTTGTGTTTTACTCACATTATTGAAATATAGGTAATGTATTGCGTCAGAAAAGATAATGCTTTTAATTTGTAACTGCGCGATCAAAAACCTTGAATCCTTTTTGAGGATTTTTCGTCGGTTAAAAATCCGTCACCCCTCACTCGTTAAATTTTGAACAATACTTATTTTCAATTAAACGGCTCCTATTGATTATCACTAATAGGAGAATGTCCGACGTGAGCTGAAAGCGTATAACACTGCATTCACCCAAAAATCTTACAAGACCCGTTCCAACCGTTACAAGTTTAAAAGTGGACGTGATAATGATATGTTAGCGGCCTTGCTCGAGGAGAAACGTGCATGTTTGTTTACTTATGCAGTAGCAGGAATAGTAGGAAGTTACAAGAGCAATGGAAAATTAAAGAGAAATAATAGATTATTAGATTATATCAGAATGGACTCCACTCCAGCTGATATCATCAATCAATAATGTGGCGTGGTTTTATCTAGAATTATTATTATAGTATATAGGTGTAGATTATCAATTTAGTAACGAAGATTAGAAGACAAATTATAGCGTCCGTGGTGGGAGAGTGGGGGGGGGGGGGGGTGTCATTTTCAATGTAGTATGCATGCAACACGAGATATTTATTTGAGACAGATATGATGCATAATGTATTTTATCTTGTGAGATATTTCATAATAATCGAAGATAATTGATGACGTCTATTTTACTCATCAAACTAACAAACTGATCAATTATTTTATACTGTGCAGTAATCGAATGTCGAAAATAAATGTGAAATCAAAGGAGCGATTGATTTCTATATTATTCGGTTCGACACGGAGGATGAATCGAATAAAACGATATATCGAATCGATTTTCGTCCACGGACCTCTATAGCTCTGAACAAAGTATTGTTCGATATAATTTTCCCGTGTGCGAATTTTTGACCGGAAAAGCTACTATAGCACATTAAACCAAGAAGTGAATGTGACATTCTGGCGATTTTGCACTATGTGTCCTCCAAACTGCTTGATGATGCATGATTCCAGAATCCACAACAAGCGAACTTTATTATCCGGATCATGATGAGTGCGCTTTTTTTCTCTTTTATATATATATATATATATATATATATATATATATATATATATATATATATATATATATATATATATATATATATATATATATATATATATATATATATATATATATATATATATATATATATATATATATATATATATATATATATATATATATATATATATATATATAATGGAATATATTTTCAATATGGCTAATTCAATACATAGTGGTTGAAATAAGAGCTAAATAGCCAGTTATTTTTTTGGTACTATTTTCACATAATTTATTCTTTCTTTAAAAAACACAGAAGAGAAAATAATAATAAATGAGTTTAGCAAACGTTTCGGCTTGAATCATAGCCATCCTCAGTGCAAATAAAAACAATAAACCCAAATTGGGAACCGACACAGCAAATCGAAAACCATAACAAAGCAGAAACTTAACTGACTAATATACAATAAACGACGCGAGACCCAAGAGGCCCGGTAAATCAAGAAACAACACACTAATCAGTGTGCATACCTACACATGTTGCCAAACTTTACATTGTTGCAATATTTATTATTAAAAAAAAAAAAAAAAAAAAAAAAAAAAAAAAAAAAAAAAAAAAAAAAAAAAAAAACTTTATAATTAATTATCTATTTGATTTTCAATGAAAATTGATCATACCTTGAACTGAGACCAGATGTATCAGTCCTAAAATTAATAGCACTTTGACACTTTTTTATATGTACTGCTTCCAATACATGCCTAGCTTTCAAATTTTTCTCTTTGGCTAAGACCTGAGGTTGTTCAAAATCAAAAACATGACCCATGTCCTTCATATGTTGATGTAAGGCTGTTTGTTCCTTCTTATCATATTTGTGAGATTTAATCCGTTCACTTAAATACCGTTTAGTTTGACCTATATACGATCCCTCACAATTTTTACAGTTTATTTTGTAGACAACAGAAGATTTCTTTTCGACAGGAGTTTTGCTTTTTAAATTCGTAAACAATTTTTTATTAGTAAACGTGTTTGCAAACACAGGCTGGATACCAATTTTTCCTAACGACCTTTTAAAATTTTCCGCTAAAACAGGCACATACGGTAATTTAACAACACTACGTAAATCAATTTTAGGTTTTTCACTCACATTTATATGGGTACGCTTTCGTTGAGCTTGTACCTTTTTGAAAACTGTGTTCATCAGCTTCTCAGGGTAACCATTTTCATGCAACATTTTTTTTGCCTTGAGAATACATTCTGTTTGGTAACAATAATCCGTTAAATTAACCACTCTTTTTGCTAAATTATTAATAACATTCAATTTGTGCTGAAAAGGCACATCAGAAAAAAAGTTCAGATACCTACCCGAATGAGTTAGTTTTTGATACCATTTTGTTCTTATTTTTCCACTTTTAATATGATCAATTGTCATGTCCAGAAAATTAATTTTTTCCTCCACTTCTTCTTCAAGTGTGAATTGAATATTCTCGTGAAAACTATTAAAATGGTCTAATAGCAAACTACCTTTATCTTTAGGAATGCATATTAGGATGTCATCTACAAACCTTTTATAAAAAAAACATCTAAAAGGCAAAGTATTTAATAATGTATCTTCAGCACTCTCCAAAACTAAATTTGCAATGACTGCCGAAATCGGGCCACCCATTGCTAGTCCAGATACTTGCTGAAAGAACATATCTCCAAACTGAAAAAAAGTTGAATTTAAGCATATTTTTACAGCATACAAAAAATCATTTTCGGGCATTTTAGTGAACTTCTTAATTTTTGGCCATTTATCTTCAATCACTTTTAATGCAAGATCTATGGGAACATTCGTATAAAGAGACACAACATCCAGCGAAGCTAACATATAACCATCAGGGACCGTTTGATGCTTAACAAATCTCTGAAAACTAAAAGAATCTTTTACATGATATTTTGTTTTTCCTACAACCTTGCCTATAATTTCACCCAAATACTTTGACATTTTGTAAAATGGTGATTGTATACTACTCACGATAGGTCTGAGAGGGTAACCAGGCTTATGCAATTTTACTAAACCATAGATTTTCGGAGGCAACGCCTCTTTCATGACCATTTTACAAAATGTCAAAGTATTTGGGTGAAATTATAGGCAAGGTTGTAGGAAAAACAAAATATCATGTAAAAGATTCTTTTAGTTTTCAGAGATTTGTTAAGCATCAAACGGTCCCTGATGGTTATATGTTAGCTTCGCTGGATGTTGTGTCTCTTTATACGAATGTTCCCATAGATCTTGCATTAAAAGTGATTGAAGATAAATGGCCAAAAATTAAGAAGTTCACTAAAATGCCCGAAAATGATTTTTTGTATGCTGTAAAAATATGCTTAAATTCAACTTTTTTTCAGTTTGGAGATATGTTCTTTCAGCAAGTATCTGGACTAGCAATGGGTGGCCCGATTTCGGCAGTCATTGCAAATTTAGTTTTGGAGAGTGCTGAAGATACATTATTAAATACTTTGCCTTTTAGATGTATTTTTATAAAAGGTTTGTAGATGACATCCTAATATGCATTCCTAAAGATAAAGGTAGTTTGCTATTAGACCATTTTAATAGTTTTCACGAGAATATTCAATTCACACTTGAAGAAGAAGTGGAGGAAAAAATTAATTTTCTGGACATGACAATTGATCATATTAAAAGTGGAAAAATAAGAACAAAATGGTATCAAAAACTAACTCATTCGGGTAGGTATCTGAACTTTTTTTCTGATGTGCCTTTTCAGCACAAATTGAATGTTATTAATAATTTAGCAAAAAGAGTGGTTAATTTAACGGATTATTGTTACCAAACAGAATGTATTCTCAAGGCAAAAAAATGTTGCATGAAAATGGTTACCCTGAGAAGCTGATGAACACAGTTTTCAAAAAGGTACAAGCTCAACGAAAGCGTACCCATATAAATGTGAGTGAAAAACCTAAAATTGATTTACGTAGTGTTGTTAAATTACCGTATGTGCCTGTTTTAGCGGAAAATTTTAAAAGGTCGTTAGGAAAAATTGGTATCCAGCCTGTGTTTGCAAACACGTTTACTAATAAAAAATTGTTTACGAATTTAAAAAGCAAAACTCCTGTCGAAAAGAAATCTTCTGTTGTCTACAAAATAAACTGTAAAAATTGTGAGGGATCGTATATAGGTCAAACTAAACGGTATTTAAGTGAACGGATTAAATCTCACAAATATGATAAGAAGGAACAAACAGCCTTACATCAACATATGAAGGACATGGGTCATGTTTTTGATTTTGAACAACCTCAGGTCTTAGCCAAAGAGAAAAATTTGAAAGCTAGGCATGTATTGGAAGCAGTACATATAAAAAAGTGTCAAAGTGCTATTAATTTTAGGACTGATACATCTGGTCTCAGTTCAAGGTATGATCAATTTTTCATTGAAAATCAAATAGATAATTAATTATAAATTTTTTTTTTTTTTTTTTTTTTTTTTTTTTTTTTTTTTTTTTTTTTTTTTTTTTTTTTAATAATAAATATTGCAACAATGTAAAGTTTGGCAACATGTGTAGGTATGCACACTGATTAGTGTGTTGTTTCTTGATTTACCGGGCCTCTTGGGTCTCGCGTCGTTTATTGTATATTAGTCAGTTAAGTTTCTGCTTTGTTATGGTTTTCGATTTGCTGTGTCGGTTCCCAATTTGGGTTTATTGTTTTTATTTGCACTGAGGATGGCTATGATTCAAGCCGAAACGTTTGCTAAACTCATTTATTATTATTTTCTCTTCTGTGTTTTTTAAAGAAAGAATAAATTATGTGAAAATAGTACCAAAAAAATAACTGGCTATTTAGCTCTTATTTCAACCACTATATATATATATATATATATATATATATATATATATATATATATATATTCCACCCGACCCAACATTACCTCGATCGTGACCCTAACCTACCTCACTCGCACTCATTGAGGCTTATAGGAATTTTCATATTTCCAATAATCCATTTTTATTTTTCAGTGTTGCAGCCTGAAACTTAAGGCGTATCTTCCTGAAGTATGCTCGCAGGTGCCGACGTTCCTTAAATGTATTCTTTTTTTTGTAAATTCATCAACTTTAACCAAAAACTGTTAACTTTTTGAGCAGCTCAACGTGGTGTATGTATACAGGGTGTAACAAAACTACATACATTAATTCTCAGAGCGTGTTTTAGAGGTAAAAATAATACTTTTTTTCCATAAACATGGGTCCGAAACTGTAGTCTTTTCGAGTTACAGTCTTGCAAAGTTTCCGAAAAACAAATCGAAAAATTGTCATAACTCCCTCGTGAATTTTTCTCAATGCTCGTAAATAGGTACTCTGTTGTAATTTTAGGTGCTCTTGGTGATTTTGGCCGTGAAAATGCCGTATGCAAAAATTGGAGGGGGATTTTGGGGGTTTTTCTTGATTTTTCTCACTATGTGGAAACACACATAGTGTCTTTTATGTGGAAACATGCTTTCGGATTCATTAAACCCAAAAACAATTAGCATTACTCAAAAGTTCGTAAAAAAAATATGCATTTTTGGTTCCTACAAGTTTTTCCAATTCGCAAACCATTTCTGACATAACCGTCCCTGAAGTTGCAGAGGTCGGCCAATAATCGCCTTTTCTTTGATTTTGTCAATTCTTGGCCGACTTCTCCAACTTCAGGGACGATTTTCTCGGAGACGGTTTGCAAATTGGAAAAACTTGTAGGAACCAAAAATGCATATTTTTTTTACGAACTTTTGAAAAATCAAGAAAAACCCCCAAAATCCCCCTCCAATTTTTCCATACGGCATTTTCACGGCCAAAATCGCCAAGAGCACCTAAAATTACTACAGAGTACCTATTTACAAGCATTAAGAAAAATTCACAAGGGAGTTGTGACAATTTTTCGATTTGTTTTTCGGAAACTTTGCAAAACTGTAACTCGAAAAGACTACAGTTTAGGACCCATGTTTATAGGAAAAGAAAGTATTATTTTTATCTCTAAAACACGCTCTGAAAATTAATGTATGTAGTTTTGTTACCCCCTATATACTAGTATACAATTCCAACTAATATATCGACCCTGCAATCACCTTAAGTAGGTATTGCAGTATCCGGCTCCCAAGAAGTATTTTGATCGGTGCTCCATGCACTATCGAAGCTATATGTTATTATGTCATCTTTCATTTATATTCCATTTTACGTGTCTAGTAATGTTCCTCTTCATTGATTATACATCAGTTTGACGCCCCAAAGCTAGAACGTCTAAATTTTATTTTTTTTTCTCTCAGTTTCTATTTTTTTTCTTTTTGTACCTACTTTAGTTTGATGCCTTTCCAATTTCATTTCCCTACACGTAGCATAGCTTCTCGTATTTTCTTCTTATTTTTCTTTTCGTTTCTTCAAATTTTCGGACTTCTTCGGACTTTTTAGCCCCCCCCTTTTTTTGTTACCCTCGCGACGCCCATGTTATTAGGGTCACACATGTATAGGCATAGAATGGAGGAATAATTTGAATACGTAGGTAGGTAAATAACATATCGCATCTAAAAACATTAATAAATAATTTTGAGTCTTCAATAATTTATAGAAAAAAAAAGAAAAATGACATTAAAAATTATCCTTACCCCGTTTGATGACACTTCTCTCATGTAATTTTGGGTCCACACAAGAGCATCACCCATTTTGGAGCCTTTTTTATTTGATCTTTCACTCATCTGGAATAACACTTTAATAATAGTAGCTCAAATCGCGGATTGTATACTACCGAAATTTCGAACTAACTTTTTTTAAAAAAATAAATAAATAAATAAATAAATAAATAAAAATAATGATAATAAATAAATAAAAATAAATATGTCACAACAAAGCTATATGAAGCGATGTGATGTTTGAAATCGGCAAAACTTTCGACTTCATACAAGCTTGGAGTCTATTCGTGAATGCCGCATGGTGTAGTCCTCAAAGTCATAAAGTCATTCGTCAAATCAAATGAAAAGAGTCATGAAGTCACTGTGAGTCAAAATCAAAAAGTCAAAGGTCAGCATCTCAATGGGTCATTGAGTTGAGTTCCAGAGTCAGGAGTTGTTGTGTGTCACAGAGCTTTCACTTGATGTGTCCACCATTAAGAAAAAATACAATTATGTAGTCACCATGTAAAATAAAAATTTAACAAAAAAAAAAAAAAAAAATAAGAAAAATGAAATTTTAAATCTTATACCACAGGGGTGATCTTTTTTTTCTTATAAATTTCGCTTTAGTCGCAAGCTACATATATGACTTGCAACATTACATTGGTATACCATATACCAATACCATACCAATGGCTTAAATTGATGACTAAAAATAGCAATGTACATTGTAAGTACATACTTGAATAGTATAAATATGCTTGGATCTTATTAAAGGATGAATGACAAAATATTCGGGTGACATTGCGTAGCTACAGTTGCGTTTTTGTAGAGATAGACGTCTTGACTTGACGGTGGGCTTATTGATGGTCAACAAATCGCCCTCCCATTCAGCCAAAAGAGGGGCAAAGAAGGGTAAATAGAGGGGGTGGAATGAGAGAATAAAGAAGAGAAGGGTCACCGGGGGGGGGGGCAAAAATCCCAAGTCCCCCCCCTCCGATTCGTAAGAGCTAGACCCTCCAATGTTTTGAGCTGGCATTGTTTGGCATCTACACTGAATCTACTGACAATTCTAAATTCAAATTGATAACATATGAAAGTACTCACATGTGAAATTTAGTCCTACAGCCTCACTGAATTGTTTCTTCTTTTTGCCAACTTGTAGAATCTTATACCATTGAGATTAAGGAAGTTATAAAATTTCCACAACATTGCAACCCTGCAAACTAGCTATTTATTCATGTTTACGGATGGAAACTACTGCTTCAGAAGGTTGATTATCGCGGTGGGGGGGGGGGGGGTATTTAGAGTGAGTTCACAACTATGCTTGAGCGTTCAATGAGCCATGAATGACCAAGAACATCTAATCTAGCTAATTCGTATGGCGTCTTAAATATGAGAAACATTAATATCTCTATTTTGAGGACTGGCAATAAGTGATCGGCATAATATACCTATAAATACCTGAATGTTCGCAAAATGGTGAAGTTCAAGAATACTCGGACTCCTTAAGTCCTTCAAATTTGAAGTCCTTCTGATTTTTTTTTTTTTGGCTTCCTTCAAATTTGGCCCCTAAAAACATCGTAGAGTAAGGTTCTGCAGTCTGCACCCAAAAAAATATGACGGATTTATAGAATACGTCGTCTTAATGCCCTGTGACCATCTTTATGAACTGTTAAATTTACTTCGACTGACGATAGATTTTGGTAATTAGCGCCATTATGAATTGAATTTTTTAAACACGCGACTAGTTCTAAAACGCGCTATTTGCACGTTTTACATGGACTTTTAGTATTCAGCGGATAATCATATACATACTCGTATTTATGCTGACACAGGGTGCGAAAAAAGAAACAAAACCCCGAGCTTGAGAACACCCTCGAATTATATTTAAAAAAAAAAAAAAAAAAAAAAAAAAAAAAAAAAGTATAAGCTCTATTATTTTGAGGAGGACAACCAATTAGAGGGCAATCAAATTCCCGGGACCCGCTGAGGAGCAGATACGGGGGTCTTGGGTCTATGGTCATACTCCCTCATCAATCAAAAATTTCAAAAGACGAAAAGACGACCCCGTATTATTTTATACTATGAGCATTTTGGCGCAAACTGGTGGTCGATATAATTTTTTTCGCTTTGATATAATAGAGGTGAACGTTCAATTTCGGCCCCCATTTTCAAAAATGCATGACCCCTTGGTTGCGCCAAAACGTTCAAACTTAAACACTTAAACACAGAGACAAATAGAGACGGAGCACTACGTTAAAATACACAAGGAAGATTTGAGGCAAACTGAATTTTCGGGGATTCAACAGAATAACACGTAAAACAACAGTCAACACCTTGAGATGTCGCATGGTGTTAAACGCATTCTGAAAACACAGGGGGGGGGGGGGGGGGTGAAGAGGAGGGTGCTCACCATTCAACACCATGCGACGTTGACTGTTTGTTTTGTTGAATCCGCGAGAGTTCAGAGTGCCTCTGCTGCCGCAGCCAGTTAGTGCTCCGTCTCTATTTGTCTCTGCTTAAACATGTATTTAGCTGCATCTGCAATACACATTTGGGGGATCGCTATTTGGAATGTTTGCTTTAGGGGTGCTGTGACCCCCGTATCCGTTCCCCATGAAATGGAAATTTGACAACCCCCGTAAAAGATGCCCCCTCAAAATAATAAAAGCCGTTTCCATCGAGTTCGAAATTCAAAGCCGTTTTCGAAATATTCACTCCAACTAGGCTTTTTTTCCTCCACACCCTGTATGTTTTCTACTTATTTCTATAGCTCTGAAACGCACTGGCGGATCCAGTGGATTGCCTTTCTCTCTATCTCTCTATCCATTTAAACACGAGTGTTAGAAAAGAATAGAAGAGGGGGCGAAAGTCACGTGACTGCCCCTTATCTGTCCTTTTCTAACACACGCGATCAAATGACCATAGAGAGAGAAAGACAATTTTTTGGATCCGCTAGTGTGACTGAAAAAGTGGAAACAATTAGAGCCGCCCACCACCCTTGAAGACTGCATGCAGCCCTCGCTTCGGCTGCAACTTAAAAAAAACATTTGTCGCGTGAAATAGGTACAAGAACTTCTTCTCGACACGCCTTTGCATTAGCTCGCATGCATAATAACTTTCCAAGTATCATTAAGTGTAGTTAGATCTGATGGTGGCTGTAAAGTTACTGTGTGCATTCGAGCGGCGACAAAAAAAAAAAAAAAAAAAAAAAAAAAAAAGAGGGAGAGAGAGAGGGAGAGGAAATCAACTTAAAATATTCTTACTAATTTCTTTCAGACACACCCAAAATGATGATATGACAGTTGCATCAAACAACAGTAAGTGCCTGTACTCGTACCATGCACGCTATAGTAAAGTGGAGGCGCTTAATCACAGAGAACATTTTTAATAAGTAATTTAAACCTATATATGTCACTAGAAGCCCTGGAGAGTTTGAAATTCAGCTTAAAACGTTGAAAACGATGATTTTTTATTCATTTTGTCACTGAGGTTTGCCACTTATTTTCGATTTCAAACCGCATCATAATGCGGCTGTGGTTCAGAATTAAATTGACCGTACGTAAAAAATATATATCTGGCAGCTCGAAAATCGCGAAAACTCCTCCCTACAAACCGATTCGATCTTTAGAAGGTTAAATCGATTTATCTAATCATCGATACTTTTGTATGGGTTCTAGTGGGCGGGGGGGGGGGGGGGGGGGGTGCAATCGTGGCTGCGCTTGCGCAGTGGCGGCTCGTGCAATTTGGCAACTATGCTTATTTGTCATTTAAACCTATGCAAAAGTATCGATATCTTGGGGGTTCAATTGCACCTCCTGAAGATCGATTTTTTGACATAGGTTTAAATGGAGAGAATCCGTTGTTGCCAGAGTACACGAGCCGCCACTGCCGCCGAGCCTCTGTCGTGCATTTATGCCAGAAAAAGAAAAAAAAATAACAAGTAAATGAAAATTGTCATTTGCCTTCTTCTTCTTCTTAATGAAAATATTCACAAATTTTCTACTTGCATAGAACTTATATTATTGCCGGTGGAAGTACTCGCGGAATGGTTATGTTTCTGTTGCTAACTGTTTGCTCCACAGAGTGTTATGGAGGGTTGATTCTCACGTAAAATTATTTGAAAATAACGTTGATAGTATCTCGAAGTTCCAAAATACACTCGCAAACTCAATAAAATGCGTTCAACAGAATAACAAGATGGCGGTCAACGGGTCAAAGGAGCGGGTGAAAATGGGAGAACACACCATCTAATAACAGCTTCCTATGCTGAGAAAAGCGAATCGGCCATACCGGTACAGACAGCTGCAATCAGCAGTGGCGAAGCGTGAAATTTGGCAATGTTATATTGTGTCCATTTAAACCCATGTAAAAGGTCAAATATGACGGTGTTCACAACCAAATAGTTCGATCTTTTTCATGGGTTTAAATGGGCATACTGCAACATTGCCAAATTGCACGCTACGCCACTGGCAATCAGATGGGCTTCCTCCATTATTGTCACTCGCTCATTTTTGACCGCTATCTTGTAATTTTGCTAAACGCGTTTATTGAGTTGGCGAATGAATTTTGGAACTTCGAGATACTAAATCGACGTTATTTTCAAGTGATTTTACCTAGGAAACGAACCTGCATAACACTGTAGCAAAAGTATGCAACAAACGCATTATGCTCTCAACGTGGATACCACGCACTGTAGAGCTTGATGTTCTAGAAGAAGTCACACACAACATTTTAAGTCACCATTTTTTTCGTATTTATTTGTTTATTTGTTTATTTATTTATTTATTTATTTATTTATTTATTTATTTATTTATTTATTTATTTATTTATTTATTTATTTATTTATTTATTTATTTATTTATTTATTTATTTATTTATTTATTTATTTATTTATTTATTTGTTTATTTATTTATCTATTTATTTATTTATTTATTTATTTATTTATTTATTTATTTATTTATTTATTTATTTATTTATTTATTTATTTATTTATTTATTTGTTTGTTTATTTGTTTATTTATTTATTTTTCTATCTATCTATTTATTTATTTACTTATAGATAAATAAATGAATACATAAATAAATTATATCCTTTCGGTAGTTCCGTGAAAAGGAAAATTTAAAAAAAAAAAATTGGAAATGCCGGAATAAAAGATGATCACCGCGCAGGGATGCAAATCAAGCAAGGAGATAAATATTCCTACTCAGCGGTAATCGTTGTTGCCTATATCATTAATTGAAGGCGCTCAACAAAGTATTCTTTTAAAGAGTTCACCTTCTCAACGTTGTTTTATTTTTAATACATAATGAAATAAAACCGCATGTAAGACAGATTAATTGTACATATGTACTGTTGGGGGGGGGGGGGGGGGGGGGGTAGTAAACAAAGACCTAAGAGAATCTTGCAAAAATATTCATTTTTAAATTTAGGATAAAAGTTTGAATAAGATTTATTTGAAACTGACCGACAAGAGTATATGTAAATTTTACTTTCAAATGCCAGCCGTTCGAATCAGACTATATACGACATATCGTCCCTAAATCACGCTTTTTTCCCGTTAAGCGTGTCAGGGACTAAAGTGTCAAAGTTCATCGGAAGACGTAACCGGTGAATCCAAAATCTCATCACTGATTGATGCATCAGAGCCCCTTTGATGAACTTCCACTTTTCACCGCGAATCTGATAATAAAATATGCCTACATTTTTCCCGCCAATTATACCAAAAAAGAATGTTTCCCCCCCCCCCCCCCCCCCACCATAAGGTCTGCCCACAAAGGTCTGTTATTAATTTCTTTTAAAGTCTCTAATTTTATTAAAGGAACTACAATGGGCTCTCGCAAACTTTTGCTTTATACCCTCTTGCAAACTTTTTTTGAAAATACACATCCAACCTGCTGTAACATCAACAGATATTTGTTTGATATTTTAGATAATATTTTCGTCTCTTGTTGCATTTTAATGCAAAACAAGACTGCTAGGCACTAATTTTTAAATTTAAATTTTTTCATACCATGTCCACTTTACTGTAGAATGACCGTAAACAAAACATTCAAATGTTTGTAAGTTATTTATGGATGATGTTTACATAAATGCGGTGGTTCTGTCTGCATAGTTGTACGTCGGTGATGATAGTGTGTGGTGTAACGCGCGGGTTGTTTGAAATGGGAAGTGATTTCTTGAGTTAATGAGTGGATTTTGAATGTTCTTAATGTGAGCATCGTTATTTTCGCCGCATTTTACTTCAGAGTCAATGTGTCATATTGCTGTAGCAAAATTATACGCAACAGTCCTATTATGTCTCCATTTACATCGAACAAACGATTTTAGATGCACGGAAATGATTGAATTATATCTAGATGCCACGCACGAAGAGCCGGAAATTGCCTTGAATCATTCGGAGCTCTATATTATGAATTATTTCATTTGTACCGATTAAGAGAATTAAAATGGATGCTGAACAGCGATAACAATTTAAATAATGTTGAAGCCGTCTCCGGAATGAGGGCCCGTAAAACCATGCCTGTGCTCTTCCCGAGAATTTCACATCGTGAGCAAATGGAGGTTTTAGCTGAAGTGCACACCTTTGGTATTGTATGGGGTCTTCTTCAGAAGACGGCGCCAATTACTAAGGATTAGGATGAAAAAACCAATCAATTCTCTATCAAATATGGAAATCTCTTCTTGAGTTATGCCATTACAGCATTGCCATATTTTGAATTTTGTTGAAAATTTATCACCGCCAATATTGTTATTTTGAAGTTAAAAATTTTGAATTTTAATAAATTTTGAAGCAAAAGGATGAAATCGTCTGTCAATGCATTTAAAATGCTCTAAATTAAAAGCATGGTTAAAAGAATTGATGACTTTTAGAAAAAGGAAAAAGAAAAAAACCACCTGTAACAGCAACACTGTTCATGTCTGACACATATTGATTCCGAATAACGATGAGCTTGATCATTACATAAGACAACAAGAATGTGCTAAAGGCTAGAAGGCCGGTAAATCGACATTGAATTTTTTTTACGCACGGAGTATTGCATATGACGGATCAATGGATCTCGGTCAAGGGTCAAAACTCGGACCGGATTAACTCAAAACGCGGATTATTTTGAAAATCGAAAATGGAAGAAAATATACTTACAATTTACGAGTTTTTTCCCCCAAATTCACGCTCTTGATATTATGTTGAAGATACGCTGTTTTACTTTAATAATTCTTTTGCGCCGGCTGTGTGTTACCGCACGTTTATCAAACCCAAAACGGAAACTTCAAAAAAACTTTATTTTCATCGACCGCGCATAAAGTGCGTGTTTTGGTATTCCGCGTATAATCGTCGCGCTCAACAAAAACAAGACACAAAGAAACTTCAAGGTACGCGAGACTTTCAAGACTGCACGATCTCTGATCACTCGCTGAATTACGACAAGTACTCTATATTTAATTTAACAATGAAAGCAATTCAACCCAAAGTACCTCACACCTAAAAACCGGATTTCAACGGAAAAAATAGCGACACTCCCTCCGCGGAATGAATCACTCGACAAAAATGTAAGAAATCACGATTTCCGTATCTACCTTTTGTTAGTTATTTCTCGCGGGATTTCGATAATTTTCAAAAATTGTGGGTTGATATCTCGCACACAAATCCGCGCAAACGTGATGCAAACTACGTCACGCAATCTTCAGATGATAGGATAAACTTAATGCAGTTCTCGATTTTTTTTTTTCTTTCTCCCGACGATGTTCTTGTCTGAATGAATAAATTGAACCGACTAATAATAAAGGAGGAAAAAAATGATATTATTCGAGTGAGGTAACTTTTGAGAGGAGATCCCACACGCCGGATCCGCTGCCCGGCCGGAACGAAGGACGTCGACTAACGAATATCAATCTGGACGACCAATCCTCGCGTGTTCAGAAGAAGAGACTCAGGCACTGTGGCTGTGATTCCCCGATGTAATAGAGTATTGGGTAGACGATTAAAGAAAAACGTTCCTTGGAGAGATATAGCGGTGTTGAGGAGTTGTGAACACATCCACCAATAATAATAACAGAATTGAAGAGAAAGTAGTGCGAAACTAACAGTATAAAGCGGGGTAGTCGGTGACTGGTGAGAGACCCTCGTTGCCACATATTTCTTTAAAAAAAAAGTTTTTATTTATCAAACTGTTGAGTGTGTTTTTCCCCAGGAATAGAGAGGGTTTTAGAAATTGTGGCTGCCGGTGATGAGCGTTCCAAACAAAGACAAACTGTCTCTCTCGCTCTGATGTAACCCCCGCATGTACTGCCATCTCACTCAAATTTCAAAAATCGTATATAGAGACATCATTCGTGAAATGTTTTGGCTGCAATGAATTCCTCGAGGCATTTTAACGCAATTTTGATAATAATATGTCGTAATTAAAACAAGGCCCTCTATACGAATTTCGAAACTAGAAAAAGAGATGGGTATACATGGGGGTCACGGGAGAGTGAGTGAGATAGTTTGGAACGCTACTCGAGTTTTATCACAAGCGATTGCGACCGGTGAGTGCATTGTTGTGATTGTTGCCTAACCATTGACTTTGCACTAAAACCGTCTATTGCTCATGCCACGGGCCTCATGGACATGAGTTACGTGTTTTTCAACTTGGGCCATCAATGACATGTTTCCTTACGGATAAAGTAATATAGTTCAGTTCGGCAATGTTGCATTTTCCGTTAATCCAACGACACCCACCGTTTCCTAGGATAGGTTTCGCACATTCTCAAGCGCGTTCGCGAGGGCCCGTAGCGCGCCACCGCGCCGCCGCGCCGCGGCCGTGACCGTGACCCACGCGCCCCTGCGGCGGTTGCAACCCGCCACGCAGTCTTCCGTGCCCCTCCTACCTAAATCTCTATCAGCTTCCCTGGAGCTAATTTTATATAGCTGCCCCCCTCCCTATTTGCCTATTGAAAATTGTATGCCCTCTCCCACGATCGGTAGTGGAGCAGTAGAAGTTCGTTATCTTTGAGGGGGGGGGGGGGGAGGCGCACCTGGGCACCCCGCAGAATGCACGATTCTGAAAAGCCGCCCCCTGATAAATTTTCTATGAACTTCCCCCTCGAACTTTTTTAATTCTTTTTGAAGCCTTCTGATATTTCACCCTTAACGACCGGAATTCCCGGACTCATTCTGGCAATTACGCTTGCATATTAACTTCTATGGATTTTCTGAGAATTTTTCCGCAAAGAATTTCTCCGATTTGAGACTTTTGTTAACTTAATGAGAAATTTATTCAAAATAGCGCTAGCGCTTACATTTTAAAATCCAAAGAGAGGGATAGTGAGTTACCAAATATACTTTTGTTACTTTTTATATGTTCTCAAGCTATCAATCTTTCATAATAATCTCTTCTTCTCTTTCTATCGCAACGGTAATGGTCGTACAAGTGACATCAGAAAAAGTGAACAGTGTTTTTCTTGAAGTACTACATTTGAAATGTTCTGAATGCACGGAAAAAAACCTGTACGGGTGTGACAACCATACACGTTAGTTCATGATGTACTAACTATGAAAGTACAGCTAGGGTAGCCGTATTTTACAGGTGCTGGTCGAATACGGTTGAGCTCTGAACCGTACATGTACGGATGTCGCGACCGCGTGTCTAGATGGCGTCCCACTTTTACCCGTGATTCACAGTTCCCAAGCCCGTCTTTTATAGTAACCGTACCCGTGATTTTTTTTTTTTTTTTTTTTCGTGTATAATATATTGTTAATTCTATATAAAGGTGTAAAATCTGCAACATTGATGCGGCCCTCATCCATACTATTTGTGTTCACATCACTAATTGTCTGCAGTGACCATTGTTCCGATAAAATTTGAAGAAATAAGGCTAAAAAAAAAACAAAAACAAAAAAAAAAACAAAAACAAAAAAACAAGAATGTGGTGGTGGCGTAACCTGGCGAGCATTTAGCGAGAGGGGAAGCAGCGGCGGCAAACCTACTTCTCCCCTGGAATTTTTCAAAGGTCATTTTTGGATATTCGCAACTTTATCCTTTTCGAAAAGGCTGAGACACCACCCACAAAATTGACGCCTAAATCTTTGCCGAAAACAAAATCCACATTAATTTAAGACGGATTGGCTCTCCCACGTTCAAGCTTGCAACATTGCGTTAATTGTGTATTATACGTGCATTCAAAAAACTCGCGCAAAATGTCAAAGTCGAGGTTGCTTACTGCACAGTACACGCATATTCATCCCATAGATCGATCCTTATCATATGGGTTGAAATGGACTAAATGCCACTTCACCGGATTTCTCTTTAACGCTAATTTCTACAAAGCAGTGGCGGTTCTTGGTTTCAAAGGTGTGGGGGGGGGGGTTGAAAAATGTGAAAAAAAAATTCTCTCCTCACGTTTTTTGTATACTTCATTTTGAGGAGCTACGTGGCCCTTGTTTTCCCCTTTCAAAGTATTTTGTTTCGATACTTGGCCCACTACGACTAAGTAAATCACGATGATTACAAAATAATTTGCTCTCATTATGCCTGGTATTATCCTAAAGGATATTCATTATTCATCCATGAAGTATCAATATTATTTGGGTGTGATTTATCGGCACGCAAAAAAAGGTCCAAATTCACGCAAAAATTAACTTTCTCACGATATCAAAAATAGATTGCACAGAAATTGTAATTATTCACGGAATTTTCAGAGAAATAACGGAACAGAAAATAGTTTGCACGGAAAAGAAAAGTTGTGAACAAAAAATAAAATACTTCCACGGTGCAGAAATTGAAGCCCGGGAAAAATAATCTTCTTTCGCGTAAAAAAACCCGCACGTTTCAATCGGTAGGAACGGAATGTCTAAAAATGCCTTAAAAATAGCGCAGGCACGCTTGTTAAATTAAAATTACTATGGTGGAAGTGTGTTAATCTTGTACCAACAATGCACGC
Source organism: Trialeurodes vaporariorum (assembly GCA_011764245.1). NCBI lineage: Eukaryota > Metazoa > Arthropoda > Insecta > Hemiptera > Aleyrodidae > Trialeurodes > Trialeurodes vaporariorum. The sequence continues at coordinate 35,875,940 of VMOF01000002.1, read as the reverse complement.
TTGGCTTTTGCTGGCCGCCCTCTTTCCCGTTTTTGACCCAAAAAAATAACAGTTTTCGAAACTAGAAAAAGAGATTATGCGTGAGTATTATTACTTCCCATATTATTTAACCACATACGTGGCTTGGAGGTGTCAATGCACAAACTTTCTGTGGCGTCTGTCTGTCTGTCTGTATGTCCGTCCGTGGCCATAAAACGTGAAACCCAGCATAACTTTTGAACTATTGATACATATTCACCCAAAATTTTGCAGAGATGTTGCTTTTAACATTCCTCACAGGGACTTATTTTGTTTTTTTCGAAATTTTAATTTTTAGGTTAGTTATGGATGAAAAATGGTTTCCATTAAAATCAATGGGAAAACGGGTGAAACAAAGGACAAATTTAAATATTTCAAAGATGAATCTTTAGATCTGGATATAAATATCAACGGGGGGGTTGGGGGTCTTCCCGAGGATATTAAAGTGGGGTCTGGGGGTCTCCCCTAGAATATTAAAGGGGGTCTGAGGGTGTCCCCCAGAATATTAAAAGGGGTTTGGGGGTCTCCCCTAGATTAAAATTTTATGTGAGAAAGTGTTCGTAAGGCATTCCCTACAGTTTATTTTTTATTTCTTAATGAAAAGAAAAGTTAGAATCTAGACCAGTCTTAAGAGCTCTAACCGGAGCTCGACTAGTAAGTTCAAAGCAGTCGTTCTAAATCTTACTGTACCATTTTAAGATTTTTTTCTTAGTTTTTTTTTTTTTTTTTTTTATTTAAATTTGTTTGTCCAAATTTGGCAACAAAGCTAATGCGCCGCCATCGATCTTCGAGCCGCACCACGCGCTGAGCTATCAAAGCAGAATGCACCGTAATCGCGTCTCGTCAAAAGAATTTTCATTGATTCACCAACCCCCTCCGGCCTCCGCCACCTCCTCCTCCTCCTCCTCCTCCTCCTCCTCCTCCTCCTCCTCCCCCGCCCCTTGCCCCATGTCTCATACCGCCCGTAAGTGGTTATACGAATATGCGGTGAAGAATAATGTTTAATATCGGCCGAGCGCTCAAACTATGTTGCCATGCAAGTCTGCCAGACAAAACCCAAATTTTTGGTCGTCTGCAGTTGCAATTGACTGCTCTAGTACAGCAATACATCGTATCGATTGCCGTCTGAGAACCAAACAGAAATTGATGAAATGTATTTTCCTCTTAAGCGCATTTTTGAACGGTTTAGGCTATCATATCAAACAATTTATGCGACCTTTTGCGATCATGAATTCTACGCCCTCGAAAATGCTTGCTCAAGTCTGCGCGTCCACGACTAAAACTTCCGAAATCAAAAGCGTATTACAGATTAAAATATTTGTGGAACCAGGCATAAAAAGATTTTCGAAGACGTTGCGTTCGTCAGAATTGCAGAAAGTTGGCATTTGATTTCTTGATTTAAAATCCAAACCTTATTCCGTTCAAAATGCGCTTGGAGAGTTACATTGAAACAGAGGTCCCCGAACGGAAATCGATCATAGGCGGATCCAGCAATCTGGCAACTGCGCATTATTCACATTTGAATGTTTGATAAACAATCGATTCTATCAGGGGCCATGGCCCCTTGACTAATCGATTATTTGCCATGCAATCAAATGGGACGAATACACTGTTGCTAGATTGCTGGATCCGCCTATGAAATCGATACGATAGATTAATGCACTAAAACATCCTATAGCAAAAGCTAAGTTTCATAGATGAAGGTAAAATCTGTCAAAAGACACCCCCTGTTCCCCTCCCTCTTGATATGATGAGTCATGAGCAAAAATTACTTATATCTCGGTAAGTATAAGTAATCTTTGGTCATGAGTTGCAATGAGTGAAAGAGCCACAGTTGCAAAAGATATGGAAACCCTTGAGGGCGATCGACTCCATTTTCCAAGCTGAATCGATAGAGGGGTCACAAGGGGGGTTTTGGAGACATAATCTTTGGCCATATATATGATGGGTTATGAGTTGCCATGAGTGAAAGAGCCACAGTTTCAGAAGATACGGAAACCCTTTGAGGGCGATTGACTCCATTTGCCAAGCTGAATCGATAGAGGGGTCTCAAGGGCGGTTTTGGAAACATCACCTCTCTGCCCATTTTGATGATTCATGAGTTGTGATGAGTGAAAGAGCCTCTATTGCAAAAGCTATGAAAACCTTTGAGGGCGATCGACTCCATTTGCCAAACTGAATCGATAGAGGGGTCACAAGTGTTTTAAACTTATTTTAATGTACATTTTTAGTAAATGATTTTGCTACGCAACTTTCATGAGAAATTCAGGTACACTTGGATCGTACGGCGGTTGAAAGTAAAAACATACTCTTCTGGTCAATTTCAAATAAATGCTATTCAAATGTTTATACTAAATTTAAACATGAATATTTATGCAAGATTCTTTCAGCCCTTTATGTACTAAACCCCTCCGTACATATACGTTTACAACTAATCTGTATTATATGCGGTTTTATTTTATTATAAATTACAAATAAAACAACGCCGAGAAGGTGAACTCTTTAAAATAATACTTTGTTGAGCGCCTTCAATTGATGATATAGGCAACAACGTTTACCGCGGAGTAGGAATATTTATCTCCTCGATTGATTTGTATCACTGCGCAGCGAGTGATTAACTGACGCACTGATTAAAAGTATGCAACAGCCCCATTGAAGCACAAATAATTTGAGTTGACGATCATCTATTATTTCGGCATTTTTCATTTTTCTCTTGAGATTTTCCATTTTCATGGACCTACCGAAATGATATAATTCATTTATGTATCCATTTATCTGTGAATGCGCCTCTTTCTTATTTATTAATTTAAGTATTCATTTTTCATCACCTGCGATATTTTGCAGGATAATTTTTACCACAAAAATTGACTGTAACAAAAGAGAGAGAAAAACAAAAACAAAACAAAACAAAAAAGTCATGGACAAAGGCTCTCATGTCGTTCGTCAATCAAAGAAGATGGTGTTCAAAAAGTTTGAAATCGGCCGTGGCGTGCCGTGACAAAACCATTATAAGGGGCGATAGCCCCACCGTCAAGTCTTAATGGGTGTTACCGTAAACGTAAAAACTTTGTGTGCAAAATTTTCTTCTTAAAAAGCGTTTTAAGGGAAAAAATACATTCTCAAAACTTTGTCAGCAAAATAATTTTTTGACGGTCAAAAATTGTCAAAAGTTTTCGAAATTCTACTTTTTTCGAGAAACGGTCAGAATTTTGAAAAGCTGGATTAGAATACGTCTCTACCGTCCCTCAGCTTAGTCACGCATCGTCACGCTTAGTCATGTTTCGTTATGCTTTGTCACGCTTCGTCACGCGTAGTCAGGCACTCACACTTCGTCACGCTTCGTCAAGCTTAGACACGCTTCGTCACGCTTAGTCATGTTTCGTTATGCTTTGTCACGCTTCGTCACGCTCAGTCAGGCACTCACGCTTCGTCAAGCTTCGTCACGCTTGTCAAGCGCTAGTCAAGTGTGCGAGTGAGCGAATCTATGTCAGTCTCTCTTCTTTTCTGCGTGTCGTAATACTGGCAATTCTCTTGACCCTCTTCGATATTTTTCAAAGCTTTTCGATAATGAAATAACTATTTGCAGTTTTGCACTCACAATTTTTCAACCAACACTTTGAGTGTCAATGGTAACATGGATGGAACTGGAAATTAGAATGAAGATTGCCATCCTTTGCATGAATTTCCGCATGTTTGGAATAGTGATTAGCGAGTTGAAATTTCGACAATTGATGTACTTTGCGCTCAATAAAATGTCTGAGTTGAATCACTGAATCGAACAGTGAAGTCAGACATAAGATGACGCACGATAACCGGTAATTTAAACTCTGGCTGATTTCATTATGTACTGTGAATACTATGTCATCTCATCAATTTTGCCAATTTTCTCTGCACAGACACGCATGTGGGTTACGTTCGTCCTAAAACCCCTAGCAACATACTTATTACTGCCGCAAATTTTTGAATAATATGCAGCTTGTGCGCTTCTATATAAGGAAAATTGAAAAAAGTATCAGGTAACGGGGAAAATGTCGACTTCTATAGTCTGACGTGGTTAGTACATCTAACTCCTAATAACCCGGGGTCTGCTCCTGATGGGTGATCACGGACACGGAGGATTGAATCGTAATTATAACCTTAAGGTGATTCCAGGCGAAACTTTTCCAGATTTCAATCCGATGAATAGCGCCACTAGTCGCTTTTTCGAAAAAAACGTTTTTGGCGTTTCAAATTGAAACCATAGATAAAACGCAAAATCCAATAATGTCAGCGCCTGCAAAAAAATGTTATTGATTTTTTGAGCCCGAAACGCGCAAAATTAGTTTCGAATTAGAGCCGTAAATTATAAAATTCATTTCGCAATAAGTGTTAAGTATTCAAGTACTGGATCTAAGCAGTTTTTACTTTAAGTTAATTTTCATGGTTTTAGTCTTATTTATTCTAAGTTACTTTTGATGACCCGCATTTCCAATCTATCTCTCACACACTTTCTCTTTCTCTCTAGAAACTCGCTTCTTCCCTCTCCACCTCTCTCTTATTTCTCTCTCTCTCACTGTCAAGGTCTGCGACTGAGCAGTCCGAGTGGGGGTTGATCTGACCAAAGCATGTGCGCACTGCGCATGCGCGGGCGGAGCAACCCCTGCGACGGCTGGGCTCAACTCGCAGCCCTTGAACAGTGAGAATTCAGTTCCCCAGACAAACTCCCTGAGAATAGTCGAGCGAGACCTCTCTTGTAAAATCACTTCTCGCTCTATAGCTAGGCGTCAAGTCTATATCCTTCGTATTATAATAGAAGTGCGTCGAGCATTTTATTATAAATTCATTCACCTTGTTAATTACTCTGTAGAGTACGTCAAGTTATCTAGTTCTACATTGTTATTATCATTTTATTCATCGTTTTGTTTTTGCTCACTCTTAATCGTTCAATCTTCAATTATACAGTCCACTTCGTCAAATCAAATATCTACTTAATCACCGTGTTTATCTCCGAATTTTAGCTCTACTCGCGAGTCGACTTGGTAAGCTCGTCTAGTACGGGCTGCAAATCCGGGCTGCATGCGTGAGAGCATCTCCTGTTTATCACCTTCAAAGCTCCACCACAGTCGGTACCCCCCAGTGCTTAAGTGCCACTGAGCCGACTGAGAGCTTTGAAGTCTGATCAAACATTCATCTACGTAATTTAACGGTCCATATACTCAAATCTCAAACCAAGCTACCGAGGTCAAACATTTTGGTCCTCCGGGCCGGATTTTTAGAATCGGTTTATAGTTTTTGTAAATAACAATCCGTCCTGTTATTTTATTTCGTTACTTTTAAATCGCCCATGTTTTTCACTCGCATTTTATCTCGTGTCGCTAACGCGTTTTTTTTTTTACTTAATAATTTGTGTTTTCCCTGTATCACGCGTATTCGTTATTTAATTGTAATTTTATCCCAAAATGTCGGGCATTTTAAAAACTCGACTAGAACGTTTGCATAAAAGGCTTGAATTAGCCACAGAAGCTGAAAAACTAATCGATCAAGATGAAAAACACAAAGGTGTATTTTTAGAACGCTGTTCTAAAATATCGGAAGACCTCTCTGAATTTGAAGATGTCCTTGAGCGTTATCAGGAAGCCTATGTCACAGAAAACCCTGGTGATAGCTCTATCCACGCAAAATCATGGAACAATCCAAAGCTTATGAGGATTTGTATTACCCTCTCTGCTCCACTTACAAAAAACTCTGCGCTGCTGAAGCTCAGGCTTTTTCTCAAAACTCCGAAAAAAGCCACAGTTCAAACTCTCACTCGAACGTGCGTCTCCCGAAAATTGAGCTAAAATCTTCGGGGGGGCACTCTCAGAATGGCCGACATTCTATAATAATTTTGCATCATTGATTCACCGAAATCCATCGTTGGACAATGTTGCCAAATTCCACTACTTGATCTCATCGCTCTCTGGCCCTCCTCTCACTATCGCCACGGAACTTGATATTACGTCTGATAACTATCAAATTGCGTGGGATAACCTGGTAAAACGTTACCAAAACACTAGATTGTTAGCGTCTGAAATTCTCGGAAAATTGCTTAATTATTCGCCAATCAATAAAGAATCCAAGGATCAACTCTCAAACTTTCTTACAGTTTTCGAAGAGGGCATTCAATCATTACAATCGCTTAAAATCGCAGACCTTGCCGATTTTATGCTTTTGTTTTCTGCTCTGCGCGTGCTCCCAATCGGCACAAAAAAGGCCTTTGAACGAGATTTTATTGATACTAAAATACCAACTATCAAACAACTTCTAAATTTTATTCGTGAGCAATCAATTATTCACGAAGTTGCTCAAATCAGTTCTCAAGATTTGAAAAATGAATCAAAATCAGATAAAGCTCGTCATCCGAACAAAAATATCAAAAGCGCTCTTCTTGTGGCACCAGAAAAGTCCAAAGGTTGTCCGTGTTGCAATGGTCCACATTTGCTTTTCTCTTGCCACAAGTTTAGAAACTTGGATATTTCTGATCGGCGAGCCTCCGTTCAAAAGTGGGATCTTTGCTTCAACTGTCTTCGACCAGGGCACCGAGTTCAGAAATGCAATAACGAAAAACGTTGTTCAATCTGCAACGCTGCGCACCACTCAATGTTGCACGTTGTGTCAACAACGCTTTCTCCAAATGCTGCGCCTTTCAATAGTGCATCGAATGGGCCTGTTGCATAGATCGGAATTTTGATGTTTTTCACTGAAAAACAGAAAGTCCCGAGCAAGAGAAAAACGTTGATGGTCTCCGTTTTTCCCTACGATGCATCATTGCAGAGAAAACACGACATGAAATTTGGACCCGTTTGAAACGACCCTGTTTTGGCGGGAAGAGGTTGCGGTGGCTCGCTACGTCACGATTTGTATAGCCGAGCAGTGCGAGAGTGGAGACCAGCGAGGCCAGCCGCTGTCCCGTTGAATTCTTACGGCACGGCACTTACGCGGCAGTCGAGCCCATCCCTCTTTACACGCGATTTTCTCGAATATCGTTCGTCTCACGTAAAAATTTGTGAGGATCAAATCGAAAGAGCATGAAGTTTCCATGCTGTTTGATGACTTTATTTTCCTGCTCGAATGGATTGACATCAAATGCGCCAGACCGCAAAAAATGACGGATTAGCGCATAAAAGTCCGGTATTGCATTTTTAAAAGTAGTTTTTTACCCGTCTTAACAAGAGGCTCTGAAAACTTTGAGTTTAATGATCCGATAGGAAATTTTGTGTTCTTCAAAATTGTCCCTAAGCATTTTCCTTGTCAGATGAACGGTTATTGAGATACGAAGAGAAAATCAGTGAAAATGACCGCTTTCCGTCAGAACTCCCGGATCATCAACTTTTGAGTTTTCCAATTTCCAAGCGTACAGGAAAACTATGAAAAACTAAAAGTACACGTTTAAAAGGGAATTTTACGCTCTTTAACTTTGATCCTTACCTTTTTTTATGCAAAATGCATCGTAATTGAGATAAATGAAAATTAATGAAAAAAGTTAAGTTGTTCCGGGTTAAAATAGTGACACGACTCCGGAGTTCTCGTACATTTACCTGCATTTATTTCGATTACTGTGCATTCTGCATAAAAAGTGGTAAGGATCAAAGTTAAAGAACGTAAAATTCCCTTTTAAACGTGTACTTTTAGTTTTTCATAGTTTTCCTGTACGCTTGGAAATTGGAAAAACTCAAAAGTTGATGATCCGGGAGTTCTGACGGAAAGCGGTCATTTTCACTGATTTTCTCTTTGTATCTCAATAACCGTTCATCTGACAAGGAAAATGCTTAAGGACAATTTTGAAGAACACAAAATTTCCTATCGGATCATTAAACTCAAAGTTTTCAGCGCCTCTTTTTAAGACGGGTAAAAAACTACTTTTAAAAATGCAATACCGGACTTTTACGCGCTAATCCGTCATTTTTTGCGGTCTGGCGCATTTGATGTCAATCCATTCGAGCAGGAAAATAAAGTCATCAAACAGCATGGAAACTTCATGCTCTTTCGATTTGATCCTCACAAATTTTTACGTGGGACGAACGATATTCGAGAAAATCGCGTGTAAAGAGGGATGGGTTCGACTGCCGCGTAAGTGCCGTGCCGTAAGAATTCAACGGGACAGCGGCTGGCCTCGCTGGTCTCCACTCTCGCACTGCTCGGCTATACAAATCGTGACGTAGCGAGCCACCGCAGCCTCTTCCCGCCAAAACAGGGTCGTTTCAAATATTTTCAAATTTGAGCAACTTTGCACCCTTTTTTCTCGGTGTTCGCGCGTCCAAATCAAAAAAAGAAAAAATATGGGGTCAATGATTTTCATTCTAATTTCATAAAATGAAATAAAAAAAGTTCATGCAACAGGCCCATTGGAGACAAGGCAATGCCACCCAGGCAAAGGCCGACCCCTCAGTCTCTTTAGCAGCCGTTGCAAGAGGCGCGAATGAGTGCACAGTTGTCTTAGGATCGGCATTGTTTCAAATTCAAGGACCCGGGGGGCGATTTCACTCTGTCCGAGGAGTGATCGACTCGGCCGCATCCACGTCATTCATCACAACCAGATGTGCTAAGAGAATAGGGCTGTTTTACGAGCGCGTTGCTCATCCAGTTTTTGGAATCGGGGGTCTCCCCTCAGCTCACATCTTAGGCAAGGCCACTTGCTATCTCAAGCCACTCGAAAGCGATGACCCAATTCTATCGACAGAGACATTGGTCATTGAAAATATCACATCTAATCTACCATGCGTTCATCTGCCAAGCACGGTTCGGTCTCATTATGCGAACTTGCCATTGGCTGATGATAAGTTCGATTCTCCCAATGTAGTGGAATTCCTTATCGGAGGAGACGCATTTCCATTTATTTACACGGGTGACAAGAAGGTGGGTCCGGAAGGAATTCCTCCCGCCCTTTCAAGCATATTTGGCTGGGTAATTACGGGCAGAGTTAGTCTTGGTAATAGTAAGGCTGCCTCTCGCGCTACCGCCCTACTATCATCCACTGCCACCACAGACTCACTCTTGCGGAAATTTTGGGAAGTAGAAGAGATGCCGAAAATTACTCATGTTCACCCTGATGACGTCATTTGCGAAAAAATCTACAAGGAGCGCCACTATCGCACTGCTGATGGGCGTTACGTTGTCCCACTTTTACTACGTGAAAATGCATCTCAATTAGGGGATTCTCAAAGTCTCACTCTCCATCGCCTATCAGGCATTGAGCGCCGACTCAACAAGGATGCGGTACTCAAAGCTGGTTATGAGGGCTTTTTAGATGAATATGAAAAGTTGGGTCACATGACTGAGGTCTTGCCCAACAACTCTTTCAAGGCAGCGAATTATATTCCTCACCATTGTGTAGTTAAGACAGCACTAGTACAAAATACCGAGTGGTATTTGACGGATCTCAGCGCACTAGCTCGGGAATTTCATTGAACGATATTGTATATGCTGGTCCGAAACTTCAGCAAAATATTTTTGATATAATTTTTAAATTCAGAACCCATCAGGTAGTTTTTACGTGCGATATACGTAAAATGTACAGACAAATTTTAATTCGCCCCGAAGATAGAAAATATCAACACATTTTTTGGCGCCAAAATGGCAAAATCAAAGATTACGAGCTTAACACCGTAACATACGGCGTTGCATCCGCTCCTTACGCGGCTCTGCGCACCATCAACCAACTTGCACACGATGAGGGTCACAAGTACCCATTAGCTGCAAAAGTCATTCGTGAAGATATATATGTTGACGACATTGCTACAGGGTGTCGCAACGTTCAAGAAGCTGTTCAGCTTCAGCAACAGACCATTTCTCTCCTTGAACTGGGTCGCTTTGAAGTCGGAAAATGGGCAAGCAATCGCCCTGAATTGCTCAGCCAAATTCCTCCCGAGGATTGCGTCACATCGTTTGATTTAACCGATGAAAATTCTATCCTAAAACTTTTAGGCATACGGTGGGACGCAAGTTCTGATAGTTTTTTCTATTACGCGCAATCGACACCACACAAGGTCACGAAAAGAAACATTCTGTCTCAAATCGCCAAGATTTATGACCCTCTTGGCTGGCTCTCACCAGTCGTCTTAAAATTTGCTCCATCCATCAGTAGCATCAAAATCGACCGTTGCGTCACGTTAGACGACGCCAACAGTCATTCACTCATTGGTTTTTGTGACGCCTCGCAGTCAGGCTACGCCGCAACAGTGTATCTACGTTCTGAGACTGTAACCTCTGTAAAGGTTGCACTTCTTGCCGCCAAATCTCGAGTCGCGCCAACAAAAACTATCTCAATTCCTCGATTAGAGCTGTGCGGAGCTCAGCTTCTATCAACATTGATCAACCATTGTAAAACCTTATTGAATGACAAATTAAGCATCGAAAATCTATTCACTTTCACTGATTCGGAGGTTGTTCTTGCTTGGTTGAAAACAATACCGTGTCAGCTCAAAACTTTTGAGGCAAATAGAGTGACATTCATTCTAGAAAATGTCGAGCCGACCGCCTGGCGACACGTGGCTTCCGGCGATAATCCTGCAGATGTGGCATCACGGGGCTGTGCACCAGAAAATCTTCAAAATCATGATCTTTGGTGGACAGGCCCAAAATGGCTGACATCACCCATCGACACTTGGCCCAACTCTTATGGAAACGGTTCAAAATATCGTACTCAAATTGCAACCGGTATCAAATCAAGCACCACGCCTCCTGTCCTTTTGGCAGTCAACTCCGAATTCGCTGATCAATTTTTTGCGAAATATTCAAATTTCTCAAAAATGCAACGCATAGCAGCTTGGATGCTTCGATTTATTTCAAATTTACGCCTCGCAGCCAACAAACGAATCAAAACCTCAACCCTTTCAGTCACAGAGCTCAACTGTGGCCAATCAGCTCTCGCTAAATTGGTACAACACAAACATTTCGCCGCTGACCTTCAAAACTTAAGGAACGGCCGTGAAGTATCAAAAAATTTGAAGGCGCTCCAACCCTTCATCGACCACCAGGGTCTCCTCAGGGTGGGGGTAGGCTGCGCAACGCTAACTTGCCTTTCAAATCAACGCATCCGATCTTGCTGCCTAAGCATGATCAATTTGTCAATTTACTCATCGATGCCTTTCATCAAAGGTATTTGCACGCCGGTCCACGACTTCTCCAGTCTCTTCTAGCCAGAGAATTTTGGATCCTCTCTGCTCGATCAATCATCAAATCACGACTGAGCAAATGTCTCACCTGTTTCAGAGTTAAGCCCGTTAACTCGCATCCTGCGATGGGAGACCTACCCCCATCTAGAGTGACACCGTCGAAAGTCTTTTCGGAAGTCGGCATCGACTTCGGAGGTTCATTTACAATCCGCGAACACAAGCGAAGAAACCCGAAGCTGTCAAAAGCTTATCTTTGTTTGTTTGTGTGCATGGCGACCAAAGCCGTGCATCTCGAAATTGTGAGCGACCTCTCAAGTGCCGCTCTCTTAGCCTGCTTTGACCGTTTCATAAGCCGCCGCGGTTTATGCCACAAAATATACAGTGATAATGGCACAAATTTTACAGGTGCCAAACGCCAACTGTCAGAAGTTTTCGACTTTTTGATGGCCAATCACGACCACATTCGGACTCAACTTTCGTCACGAAAAATCGAATGGATCTTTATTCCACCAGCTGCTCCACATTTTGGTGGCTTGTGGGAGGCAGGGATCAAATCTGCCAAATATCACCTCAAGCGAGTCGTTGGAGAACAAACTTTGACTTTTGAAGAAATTACAACAATTTTTTCAAAAATCGAAGCTATGATGAACTCGCGCCCACTTTGCTCTCTGTCAACTGATGTGTCAGAAATTGATGTCTTAACACCGGGCCATTTTTTAATTGGTGGTCCACTTATCTCTGTACCTGAATACGACCTCACAGAGACCCCAATTAACAGGCTATCAAGATGGCAGCTGATGCAACAAATCACCCAGCAGTTTTGGCGCGTGTGGTCACGTGACTACCTCCACACTCAGCAACAACGCAACAAGTGGCACGAAAACCAGAGCAATCTAAAGGCAGGTACCATCGTCATTGTAGCAGATAATGACACCGCACCCACTCACTGGAAGAAAGGGATCATCGATGCAATCCACCCCGGCAAGGACAATGTAACTCGTGTCGTCACGGTCCGCACCACAACGGGAACCTTCAAGAGACCTGCGGTCAAGGTTTATCCACTCCCAACTCAATAATGTATATAGTTATAGTTATAGGTATAGATACAGCTATAGTTATAATTGTAGTTATGTATGTAGGTTTGTATTCATAGCATATCGTTTTTTATTAAACCCGGCAAGGGTTCAAGGTGGGGGGTATGTTAAGTATTCAAGTACTGGATCTAAGCAGTTTTTACTTTAAGTTAATTTTCATGGTTTTAGTCTTATTTATTCTAAGTTACTTTTGATGACCCGCATTTCCAATCTATCTCTCACACACTTTCTCTTTCTCTCTAGAAACTCGCTTCTTCCCTCTCCACCTCTCTCTTATTTCTCTCTCTCTCACTGTCAAGGTCTGCGACTGAGCAGTCCGAGTGGGGGTTGATCTGACCAAAGCATGTGCGCACTGCGCATGCGCGGGCGGAGCAACCCCTGCGACGGCTGGGCTCAACTCGCAGCCCTTGAACAGTGAGAATTCAGTTCCCCAGACAAACTCCCTGAGAATAGTCGAGCGAGACCTCTCTTGTAAAATCACTTCTCGCTCTATAGCTAGGCGTCAAGTCTATATCCTTCGTATTATAATAGAAGTGCGTCGAGCATTTTATTATAAATTCATTCACCTTGTTAATTACTCTGTAGAGTACGTCAAGTTATCTAGTTCTACATTGTTATTATCATTTTATTCATCGTTTTGTTTTTGCTCACTCTTAATCGTTCAATCTTCAATTATACAGTCCACTTCGTCAAATCAAATATCTACTTAATCACCGTGTTTATCTCCGAATTTTAGCTCTACTCGCGAGTCGGCTTGGTAAGCTCGTCTAGTACGGGCTGCAAATCCGGGCTGCATGCGTGAGAGCATCTCCTGTTTATCACCTTCAAAGCTCCACCACAGTCGGTACCCCCCAGTGCTTAAGTGCCACTGAGCCGACTGAGAGCTTTGAAGTCTGATCAAACATTCATCTACGTAATTTAACGGTCCATATACTCAAATCTCAAACCAAGCTACCGAGGTCAAACAATAAGCTTATTAGTGAGTGAGAGTTAGTGCGAGTGATGATACGTCAATCTGCCTCACTCGCACTCATATTGAGGCTTATGGGAATTTTGGTATTTCATCATCTCCGGCTTTATTTTTGAGTGTTTCAGCCTGAAACTTTCAGGATTTCTTTCTGAAGTATGCTTGCAGGAGCTGATGTTCCTCAAATTTGTGTTTTTAGCGTTCATTCGTCAATTTTAGCCAAAAACTGTTGACTTTTTGAGCAGCGCGACGCGACGCGACGTTGTGTCCACGGCTGGAACTAATCGATCCTGGAATCATTTTAACCCCTTCTGCTGTTCTTTTCGAACAGACGAACACATGTGTTCCAACAGCCGAAGAGAGAGAAACACAAACTCCTGTATCAGCCCATGTCAAAAGGACGTGTTTGAAAAATGAGAGAAAGGTAGCTATAAATACTTTTAAATCTCTTGCTTAGCCAAAATCTAAAAAATTTCAGAAAATTGAGGGTGTTTATAATATCAGTATACGCAGACTTGGTGACTTATTTATGCCCTCTTCGTAAATGTACATTCGTATATTTCAAAGTCCGCGGTCTTTATTTCCTTTTTTAAATAGAATGTCCATGACTTGTTTGTACATACAACTTTCAAGTCCACTCTTTAAAATGGTAATAAAGAGGTTGGTTACAATTTTATTGATCGAATAAAAAAAGAAGAAAAAAATGAGTGTGCGGTTGTATAAGGGAATATCTTGCTGCGCATTTGGACTAACCAATAAAAATAAACAAAATAAAATTGTAGACTTGTACATTACCTCTATATGTTTCAGTCCTCTTCGTCAATGCAGTTCTCGTTCGTTTCAATTTTTTTCAATCTCTATGAGATTCTACGAAGGTATATGTAATATGTATTCATGTTATCCGCATCCCGGTGGGTTTCATACATGTTTATTGCATCATAGTTGCGCATTTTGTCCATTCTAAGCTGTGTGAAATATCGATTCAAGGGACTGGACTTTACTCCTCTAATAGTTCGACACTTTTCATGCGATTTAATGGACAAAATGCAGCGAGCGTGCACACTACGCTACTGATTCAGACACTGAATACAGACGCTGGCTCAGCATGAAGAGCAATGTTGCCGAGTTCTTTCAATGTTATTGCTGAGCAGGGGCGTGCCGGGGGTTGGGGGGGGGGGAGGAGGTAAGCAAAAAAAATTAAAGTTTTCAAATTTAAAATGTCATCACTGAAGGCGGAAAAATGTTTGTACTGTCAGGAACAAAAAGAATGTCAGCCAACTCCTGGATGTAGGCTACCCGCAATACTTATCTCAATGAATTTAAGCAATGCAGGTGGCCTACCTATGCCAAAATTCAAGGAGTCGTCTGACATTCTTTTTGTCCCTGACTGTACAAGCAAAAAAAAAAAAAAAGAAAAAAAGTAATCAAATTATAATTTTGAAGGACAGCAATTCGCAGAGGGAGGCAGCATTGCAATATCCCCCCCCCCCCTCGGGAAAACTCGGCACGCCCCTGTGTATGACAACAAATTGAAGGAATGAACTTTAAAAAAGTGGACTTAAGAGATGCGTACACATTTTTAAGTGGACATATCATACACTGGACATGAAAATATTGGACGTACAAATCAGTGGACGTTAAAAGTATATCGGTGGACTTTATCAAAAGTGGACATGAAGTCAGTGGGACAGTCCTGGAACCATAATATTTTTCCTTTCTTTCTCATCCGTCAAATTATAAAATTGGCACTCAGCTCCGAGTAGCGTAATAGCATCGCGATGAAACTGCGCGCTTCGTTTATCTATTTACTCTCTCATTGGAGTTCAAAGAAGTGTGTGTTGATAGTTCATTGACCCAATTAAAACAACATGAAAATGATTTGGCATCTAGGCGTTCTTTTGATAGCACGCGGGTTAACATTGCACTGCACGTTTGGCAACTTTGCAACACGCTACACTTCACTCGCATGTAGCATGTCAAGTGCTCTTCACATGCACCCGCTCTCTAGTGTTGTCAAATCTATTTAAAAATATGTCGTATTAACACACTGGAGTCACAATTTTTCTATAGAGAGTCAAATGAATTAAACTTTCATTGTTTTCCGTCAGTGGCAAAGCGTGCAATTTGACAACGTTGTATGTGTTCATTTAAACCTATGAAAAAGATCGAACAATGGTGTTGGGCGAACACCTTCGCATTCGACCTTTTTCGTGGGTTTAAATGGACACATTACAACGTCGCCAAATTGCACGCTACGCCACTGTTTTCCGTTGTCTACTCACAATCAGTGTTCATTATTTGAGCATCGTCTAAAAGTAATTTTAATTATTTTGCTGATTACGACAAAAATCAATTGAGAAAAAAACCTAGCCCTATTACACCAAGGAAAGGATGGAAAAAGTAAGGAATATTGTATTTAACCATTTAAGGACCAGGTTAGTACAAGAACAAGAGAATACCACTGTTCCGTTTCTACAGGGAATGAAGTTAACTGTTCGTACTTGATAGAGTTGGAATTGCTTATACGACGGATTGAAGGCGCCTCGCGAGACCTTATCTATTGCAGTGTTTTCAACTTTAACTTTATTTGCGTTTATAAATGAAGACAGAATCAATGTGAAATAGACTATATAGTGGAGAAAAACGAGTACACTCGGGCTTGGTCCATAAGGGGTTAAAATGGGGCATTTTTAGCTCATCTGAGAAAATATTTTAGACTATCAGGGTTTGTAGAGGAGCTCAGGACAAGTCCGAAACTGTCCAGTTTTAGGTTCTAGCCCTCAGGGAAGAGGGGGGGGGGCAACGTTGCAATCTTTACCCGCCCGTGACTTTTGAACAAATTGACCAATTTCATGAATGCGGTTTTTTTCAATACGTGGTTTTTTTAATGTACTTTCATCACCTGACTCGTTTCCTAGGAATCAAAGAAATTATGAATTTTACTACTTTTCGTAGCTCCTTTTACCTCTGCTCTCATATAATATACATTTCAAACCGTGGCGAATCGTGCAATCGGGCAACGTTGTATTTGGCTCATTAAAACCCATGAAAAATATCGAACTATCTAAGAATCGGTGATGACTATCGGATTCGACCTTTTCTATGGGTTCAAATGCACAAAATGCCATGTTGCAAAATAACACGCTTCGGCACTAATTTCAAAGGATCAATTTAATGTTGTTGAAATTCCTAATTCCGACAGATATGCCGTTCAATTCCACCCTGTGTTAAAGGTACTTACTGAGGAAGGACTAACTATAGAATAATTATTTCTTGAATCAGGCGTGGTACCTTCCAGTTTTAAGCATAAGGATTTGAAGTGTATATTATAATTAAGACCAGATAATGTAGCTACGAGGAGTCGTAAAATTCATGATTTCTTTAAATACCAGGAAAAAAGTCAAATGCTAGTTCTCATGAGTCATAAGGAAGTGGGAGGAGGGACTAGCTAAGTCTGCTAAGTCAATGGAAGATAACCGTCATTATAACGCAGGTGCGTCATGTAATTACAGGGTTGTGGCGGCCTAACAAGGTCGCACATATTGTCTCACACCTGATTGGGCGCACTAATTAGCCCGAAACAATATAAATACACCGTGATCTCAACCAGCTGATCACTCCGCTCTAGCACACGGACGACCACGGAGAAACCAGCCGGCCGGCTGTCAACACGTAAAACGGCCCTTCTCAGGGCCACCAATCAATGTAGCATTCCCCTACATTTGGTGACCTCGACTGAACAATCAACGCAACCTTCCAAATCTCAGCGTGGACTAAAAGACGGAACTCGAACCTCGCAATTACTCGCAACGTCTGATGTTTGTTTTCTCACGGCTCAACAGTCATGGTAACATCGTCAACTCTCCTCACCAACGATCACTGATCTGTCAATCATTCGCTGCGCACACTCGCTCCAGCAACTACAGCAGTACCCCGGTTTTTGGGCTTTTCACCGGCACGTGTACCTAGTTCGCTGTCCGAGCCTTATCGTCATACGCTTGACACTTGCCCGGATGATTGGCGAACACTATTCAAACACTCATTTCATCTCATATTCGGCAACTTGCCTCATTCACAGCATCACGCATCTTTCGTATCATACCGTTGCACTGCTCAACGACGTAACGCCTGCGACTTAGGCAACACGCACGCACCAACTCATCGCTCATATCTCCCTCTCATACTCCACATTTCACTCGTTTCCGGTCATTTTTCCATTTTTTCAGCCATGCGCGACTCCGTCTCTGCGAAGGGGGCTTATGTGGCGGCCTAACAAGGTCGCACATATTGTCTCACACCTGATTGGGCGCACTAATTAGCCCGAAACAATATAAATACACCGTGATCTCAACCAGCTGATCACTCCGCTCTAGCACACGGACGACCACGGAGAAACCAGCCGGCCGGCTGTCAACACGTAAAACGGCCCTTCTCAGGGCCACCAATCAATGTAGCATTCCCCTACAGCATTCCCCTACAGGGTAATTTAATTTAATTACGATAAGAGCCATTTTTGTTAGTTTGAACCGTTGAAATTTTGAAAATTTAATTGTTTCGGGGAATAGGAAGAACGCTTTCTCCCTTGTGAATTACATGATGGGTAAGTACTAGGTATCGACGAATTTTTGTCGCGAGATTTTCACAAGCTAAGTTTAGAACAATTTGAACAATTTGTTTGAACCCCCAAATACTCTCCTAAGGATTGTCGGGAGCTTTTGAAAATATCAAAAATTAAAAATTTGGGGATAGTTCCCTACACCTAACTTTTTTGTTCCACATCATCGGGTTCAGTATTTTTCGATAAAAATGTCCTATTCGGGTGGTTTATGGTACCCCCTATACAACATTTCAATCAAAGGGATTCTAAGCGACCACTGCCGCAGTTATGCGTGTGAGTGTGGGACTGATCTCAGATCTGCAACGGCTCTCCCACCCACCCGCACTGGCCCCTCACCTGCAAGGTGTGAGGAGTATGCAAGAGTGGCCGAGCCAGAACCTTGAAGGCGAAACTTAGCTCGTGAAAATTTCGCGATAATCCTTAATGCGTCGCTAGTACCTAGAGGTATCAGTGCTTTATTTACCTGCTACAATAGGTATCATTTATTGATTCAATAACCTATAAAATAGATCTATCAGGGCAGCACCAAGGGGTGGGAGGGGGTTGCGTTCCCATCCTCGGACAGCGACAGTCCCACAGAGGTAAAGTGCAGAAATAATTTGACTTTAAATGAGGCAAAGTCTAAAACCTCATGTTAAATCTATCCTAGCGTTCAAAAACGCCGGTTGCAGTAGCGAAGCGTGCTATCTAGCAGCGTGGTATTTTGTCCATTTGAACCCATGGAAAAGGTCGAATTCTGTGGTCATCACCGATCCCTATATAGCTAGATATTTTCCATGGGTTTCAATGACAGGATTCACCGTAGACTACTTAGAAAACCCTGAGGAGAATTTCAAACAGAGAAGACTACTTTCTTACAACTATATAGTTTGCCAATCGGAGGGTTTTCAAACGCTACAGAAACGAGGGCGATTTCATTGTACCTACTAAGCTCAGGTTTCCAAGTTCCACCGGCTTTAGCTAGCGAATCAGAGGCCGCCAAATCGATAGCGACATTCGATTGTGCCATATTTTCCTACTGTAAGGTGATTCCAGGCGAAACTTTTCCAGAATTCAATCCGATGGATAGCGCTACTAGTCGCTTTTCGGAAAAGTCGTGTTTTTAGCGTTTTAAACTGAAACCATAGATAAACCGTGCGCACACGGGTAACTTTGAACGACTGTCTAACTTTGAACGGTTTTCGGGAAAAAAGATTAAAACGGGTGCAGCGCGCTCTGTGAGCATGATAGGGAACCTCTCGTGATGGGGTATTCCTATCATACTCACCTAGCGCGCTGCACCCGTTTTAATCTTTTTTCCCGAAAACCGTTCAAAGTTAGACAGTCGTTCAAAGTTACCCGTGTGCACGAAAACGCAAAATCCAACAACGTCAGCAAATGCGAACTTTTTTATATGGATTTTTTTGAGCTTAAGACGAGAAAAATTGGTTTAGAATTGAGGAGTTCTCTGGAAAAACCAATGAAAAAACAGAAGGTATGCGCTCGTCCTTAAATCATGCATACTTCAAAATGTTACTGTATGTGTCTCTGATAAGTTGAATGGACTATTCTTTTTTGCATGTGACGAATTGGAGCTCACTGCATTCGTCAGTGAAAAAGACTACCCGTTTAATTCATCAGAAACGCTCTCAATATCGTTTTGATGTCTACATTTTTGAGGACGAGCACACTCTCTGTATTATGCGTGGTTTTTCCAGAAAACTCCTCAATTAAATTATGGAATTCATTTCGCCATAAGCTTAGTGAGTATGAGTGAGTGCGACTGATTAATACGTCTATCTGCCTCACTCGCACTCATTGAGGCTTATGGACATTTTCGTATTTCATAATTTCCGGCTTTACTTTTGAGTGTTTTAGCTTGAAACTCTCAGGATATCTTCTTGAAGTATGCTCGCAGGTGCTGACGTTCCTCAAATGTGTGTTTTTAGCGTATATTCGTCAATTTTAGCCAAAAACTGTTGACTTTTTGAGCAGCGCGACGTGATGTCTACGGTTGGAACAAATCGACCCTGGCATCATCTTAATGTGGGGACTCAAGTTCATTAATTGCTTACAACGTAACTTCTTATTCAACAGAAAATACCTAAGGTAAAACTAAAAACGTCTATCGCTACAGAAACAGCTACGCTAAAAAATACGTGAATGGGTGTGTGGCGGCCTATCAAGGTCGCACATATTGTCTCACACCTGATTGGGCGCATTAATTAGCCCGAAACAATATAAATACACCGTGATCTCAACCAGCTGATCACTCCGCTCCAGCACACGGACGACCACGGGGAAACCAGCCGGCCGGCTGTCGACACGTAAAACGGCCCTTCTCAGGGCCACCAATCAACGTAGCATTTCCCTACATTTGGTGACCTCGACTGAACAATCAACGCAACCTTCCAAATCTCAGCGTGGACTAAAAGACGGAACTCGAACCTCGCAATTACTCGCAACGTCTGATGTTTGTTTTCTCACGGCTCAACAGTCATGGTAACATCGTCAACTCTCCTCACCTACGATCACTGATCTGTCAATCATTCGCTGCGCACACTCGCTCCAGCAACTACAGCAGTACCCCGGTTTTTGGGCTTTTCACCGGCACGAGTACCTAGTTCGCTGTCCGAGCCTTATCGTCACACGCTTGACACTTGCCCGGATGATTGGCGAACACAATTCAATTACTCATTTCATCTCATTTTCGGCAACTTGCCTCATTCACAGCATCACGCATCTTTCGTATCATACCGTTGCACTGGTCAACGACGTAACGCCTGCGACTTAGGCAACACGCACGCACCAACTCATCGCTCATCTTCCTCTCATACTCCACATTTCACTCGTTTCCGGTCATTTTTCCATTTTTTCAGCCATGCGCGACTCCGTCTCTGCGAAGGGGGCTTATGTGGCGGCCTATCAAGGTCGCACATATTGTCTCACACCTGATTGGGCGCATTAATTAGCCCGAAACAATATAAATACACCGTGATCTCAACCAGCTGATCACTCCGCTCCAGCACACGGACGACCACGGGGAAACCAGCCGGCCGGCTGTCGACACGTAAAACGGCCCTTCTCAGGGCCACCAATCAACGTAGCATTTCCCTACAGGTGAAAATGGTTATCTACCTACTGGGAGTCGTGGAAATCTAATAATGTACGTAGAAGAGGTGTAAAGCAATAGATAATTAAAACAAGTGCTACTTAGAATGCTTTGTCTAAAAATGATATGTGCCGATTAAAATTCGGTATCTATTGATTGATTATTGTATTTTATTCAGTCTTACCTTTTAGAACTCACAAAACTTAATTTATTTGGTTTACACTTTCTCGACTTTACAATTATTCTTGAGTCACTCAGTCTCACTTTACTACGCCTTCCTGAGAAAGTGGAATTAAACAATTCATTATTTCATTAGTCTTTGTTTACGTAGTTTATATTTGTCCGTATATGTATAGTAAATGCGCCAGTCATAGTCAAGTTTACAGTACACGATAAATACGAAAAAAGCCCTATTACAAGAAAACGCCAGAAATGTGAACTCTCCCAAACATCTTGGATGATCCAGCTGTAACTATAATACATGCAGTTTAAGACAGCTCTGTGCTATAAATTGCTGAGGATCAGTGGAAAAAAAGATAAATACTTTAGTCTCTAGTACAATGTGCGCGAAGAATCAAAACTGGATAAATCCTTCTTTAATTGCTTCAAAATGTTTCAAAGCATTTTGTTTCTTTTTTATTTTTTCTCACTTTTTTTTGTTTTTTGTTTTTTTTTTGTTTGTTTTTTGTTTTTTGTTTTTTGTTTTTTAGAGAATGTTGAATGTTATGAAAAAGCAACACAAATAATTTTTTCAATAAAAAATTAAGTAATTTAAAATGAAAATCTCTGCTGAAATTTTGAGAACATATAAAATTATTTTCATTCAGTTTTTTTATCTGATATGTGTCTTATTGTATAATATTAAGGTCCTACGTGTCAACATTTTCTGTACACCTTCATCTGAACCAAGCTACTTTAAAAAGCTTTCTTTAGAACATGAGCATCTGTGAATAAAATCTACGTGTCATTCGTCCAACAACAAAAACAATTTCTAGAAAAGAGTTTCCAAAAAATTTTGTGGGAAAAGAATTTCACCGGTTTCTGACGTTTCCAAGTAATACTGCTCTCGGTTTGTAAAAGCTGATAGTAAGATCACTTGGGATAGGAAAAAAGAAGAAAGAAAAAACAGGAGAAAAATAACAGGAAAATCAAGGAAAAAGTTTAAAAAAAAAACAAAAACAAAAACAAACAAAAAACAAACAAAAAAAAAAAACAAACAAAAAAAAAACCAGAAACTGACGAGCACTCAACACAATATATTGCACTTTTCTTTATTAATCACAAACCCGAACACTTGAGGGAAACTCGGCGACGTTATTTATTTTTATTTTTTTTTTGTAGATAACCTCAATCGAACCCGGCACTAACGGTTGTGATTACATAACCTCACTTTCCTTTTCACTTTTTCACCGGCCACCGTACTGGTGCGCTCGAGCTACACTAAACCGTCACCGAGAGACGAACTAAATAAAAAAAAAACTCCGTTTTTCCCGAGAGTTGCTCAAGGAATATTAAACGGTCAGATTACCAATCACAGCTCACTCACACATCACACTCTCAGCATGGTGGCATTCCTACGCAAGGAAGAGTCTGACACGGAGACCCTCACGCACAGATTACAGATTTAATGCTGGAAGCATGAAAAAAAGGCGAAACGGAGAGTACGGGCAGAAGGGGAAGTGAGAAGAGAGAGAGAGAGAAGTTCTAGTTCAGCTGAGCTGAAAAACTGGTAAGAGAAGCGCAACTAAAGGAGAGAAAAAAAAGCAAGAATAAAAAGCTTTTGCGAGCGAACTCCTCTCACCCGGCGCTCATCGTGCACTTCATAATATCCTTCGCTAAACGCGAAGTAAGCCCGAGCAATGCCGCACAATCGTGCAAAACTTAGCAGTGGCAATTATTAAAGCGTGCTATCGGGCAACGTAGCATTTTTTGCCCATTTGAACTCACAAGAAAGGTCGAATTCGATAGTCAGGAGCGTGAATGTTTGTGAAACAGGTGTAGCCTGGGTTTCTGTTTACAGTTTTATTTATACGAACGAGAGCGAGGACTTTAAAAAAAAAAACAAAAAACAAAATCAAACAAAACAAAAAAACTAAAACATGTTAACGGTAGTTTCCGGTAAAAGGCGAATCCAACAAAAAACATCGGCTTGAAAAATAGCAGTTCTAATCATCAATAAAATCAGTTTGACCATTCATAGCTAGTCTCTTGACTTTTTCCCCTCCATTTTTTCTAGTCTTTTATTTTTTTTTGACAAGGATCAAATATACCTATAGTGCTAAACATTCGATGGGTAGAACAAAAAATGCAGCAAAACTATTCATTTTTTATTATTATTATTACCTAGAACAGGTTTTTACCCTAGGAAGCCGAATATGGGCCACGCCAATTTTTTTCTCCTTTTCTTCTAGTTTTTTTTTTTTTTTTTTTTTTTGTTTTTTTGCACTGAAATGGATACAGCATGTTATCATGCATCTAAATAAATACATTATTTAAAGAAATCTCTTTCCGGACTAGAATGTAAAGTGCCTTAGATTTGATTCAAAGCCAATTTTCGAAGCGGGGTTGGCGAATTTTTATTTGGTTTTCTCTGGACTTTTAATTTGTAGAAGGAAAAATGAAAACGGATTCTGTCGGAAGAATCGACAGAGACGCGCGGTCGCGCGGGGTCCATGAGCACGCATCACTCGATAGATCGTTTTCTTTTTTTCATTGCATTGGCAGTCTGTGGATTCAAAAATGGTTGTGGTGGCGCGGCGGCGGTGGTGGTGGTGGTGGTGGGGGGGGGGGGGGGCTTAAAAAATGCGGTGTTTCTTTTTTTGACGTTCTCATTTTTCCTCACATAAAGGTGCGGGCTTAAAATGATATGCAACCTTCGTTTTCCCATATTTTTGGGTCTTCTGTGGCTCACTAAACCTTCAAGAAGTCGATTGTTTCGCGTAGGTTTTAACCCTCTAAGGGTCAGGTTAATTAAAAAGAAAGTCACTCTTCTGTTTATATACGGAAGGTAGGTAACAGTTCGTACTCGGGGGAGTTGGAATTGCCTATACAATACATTGAAGGCGCCCGAAGAAATCTTATCATTGTAAGTGTTTTCATCGATAATCGCGTTGATCCGGAATGAAGACTGAATCAATGTGAGATAGACTAGAGGAGAAAAACCTAGTATACTCGGGCTTGGTCCGTAAAGGGTTAATAGCAAAAAATCGAGGTTGCCAAATTTCAAGAGCCGCCACTGATAAATATTGAAGTTTGACAACACATTCCAAGTTGTCTTTCCTTCTTTTCCTCGTTTTTCTTTATCAATGCTGAAAAACCGTGACTTTTTTTGCTTCTCGCACTTTTCTCAATATGCAAGGGGGGGAGGAGTAAATTACGCTCATTCTCTTCTTCTTTTTTTTAGCGTTTTGTGGTTCACTGAATCCTCAAGAAATCGATTCTTTTCTTTATAGATTTAAAATTGCAAAGAAGCCAGGTTTGTTTTCAAATTGCAAATGGCGTCACTGATTTATTTAACTTTAAGGTGATTCTTCAGCGTTTTAGTGCCGATTTCTGCCACCAGAGCGCTACCGTTCGATTAATGTCAAATTACAGGCCGAAAATAATTTATATTTCAGAAAACGGAAAGTCAGTTGCTTAGATAATCATCCAAAGAACAAGTCTGCAAAATATCTCGCCAATAACTTCAAAAATAAAACTGAAAGTACCAAAAAATGGAATATCGCAAATAGATTCTTGTATCGAAATGCGATATTTCATTTTTTGGTTCTATCAGCCTTCTTTTTAAAGTAATTAACGAGATATTTCGCAAATACATTTTTCAGATGATTATCTAGTAACTGACACTCCGTTTTCTTAAATATAAATTACTTCCGGCCTGTAATTTGACATTAATCGAACGGTTAGCGCTCTGGTGGCAGAAATCGGCACTAAACGCTGAAAAATCACCTTAAGATGATTCCAGGGTCGATTAGTTCCAACTTTGGACACCACGTCGCACTATGGTCCAGAAGTCCGATTTAGGAAGTCATTAGTTTGCATTAAAATCGCCCAATATCTTGAAAACGGCTCATCTGACATCAAAAATGGTTATCACATAAAAGTTAGAACGGTTTATGTTCTATCTTTTTGTAATTGCCAGTTTTGGTGTCAGATGAGCCGTTCTCAAGATATTGGGCGATTTTAATGCAAACTAATGTCTTCCTAAACCGGACTTCTGGACCATAGTGCGTCGCGCTGCTCGAAAAGTCAACAGTTTTTGACTAAAATTGACGAATTCACGCTAAAAACACGAATTTCAGGAACGTCAGCACCTGCGAGCATACTCCAGGAAGATACCCTGAAAGTTTCAGGCT
Organism: Trialeurodes vaporariorum; assembly: GCA_011764245.1. Taxonomy (NCBI): domain Eukaryota; kingdom Metazoa; phylum Arthropoda; class Insecta; order Hemiptera; family Aleyrodidae; genus Trialeurodes; species Trialeurodes vaporariorum. The sequence goes on along the minus strand of VMOF01000002.1, from coordinate 35,850,665 downwards.
AAAACACTCAAAAATAAAGCCGAAAATTATGAAAAACGAAACTTCCCGTAAGCCGCAATGAGTGCGAGTGAGGCAGATAGACATATCATCACTCGCGCTCACTCTCACTCACTAAGCTTATGGTGAAACGAATTTCATAATTTGCGGCTTTAATTTTGAACCAATTTTGCTCATTTTGGGCTAAAAAAATCCATAAAAAAATTTTGCAGGTGCTGACGTTATTGGATTTTGCGTTTTATCGATGGTTTCAGTTTAAAACGCCAAAAACACGACTTTTCCAAAAAGCGACTAGTGGCGCTATCCATCGGATTGAAATCTGGAAAAGTTTCGCCTGGAATCACCTTAACTAGCTTCCCCCTACTTTTCCACTCTCTTTGTCTTTATTGATGCATTTACTTAATTTTTCTTGTTTCTATTTTTTTATTTTATTTTTTATTCATTATCTTTTGGTTTCAATGGAACTCTCCCTGCCCCCCAGTGCCCCCCGTGCCCCCCCATGCACCATTCATCGTGCGGACGCGCCCATGGCGTGGAAGTTGTTGTCTGTCTCTCTCTCCAGTCTCCGTTGGTGTTTCCTTTTCGTATTAACAAGTGCGCTTGACTATAGATCCATCAACAATACTTGTTGGCGACTTTGTTGACAAACAGCTTGAGCTTATAAGCTCTCAATCTGACGATGCCTTCGATGCCACGGTGGATTTGATTGCCAAGTTTATCGTAAAGCAACCTCCACGTGTCCAAGGAGGAGGTTACTCCCCCCCCCCCACCACCCCGGCCCGGTGTCCAGATTCTGATACGGCGGCTGATCCAGCGCAGCGTTGTTGTCGTGCATGGTTTGGTCAGCGGCAAGCGGTGCCAATGCGAGTACGCGCAATCGTGCACGTGACCTTGCATATGATTAGATGGATGCCAAGGTCATGGTACGAGTGTAAACGCGGCAAAAACGCGACGAGACTTTAAACGCGCAAGCACGATGGCGCGACGAGAAACAAGGAACGACCAAGATCCAAGATCCAGTAGCCCTCCCCCTCCCCCTCCAATATTCTTGAGGATCTTTTGGATCTGCTCTCAGCTCTCTGCGCATGTCTGTCTGACAAGCATGGTGTGATGATTATACTCTCGGTCTACGCTGAAATCGTTCCTTCATTGGCGATAGCGGTTCCAAACTCTGCGATAGCCAATTGGGGGGGGGGGGACTTCGGATTTCACTGCAGAAAGCCGTCTTTTTTTATCCGTTCGTGGCTCATAGAACTTTTAAGCCGGGTCCACACCTGAGCATTTCGGCGCGCCACACGGCGCATGAGCATTCGCCCGCATTCTCATGCGGTGTAGGCTTTGCGGAGATTTTTTTTTATTTCGACGAACAAGTATGGCTCATACGGTGTGGCGCGACGTCCACATTGGCGCGCATTCGGGCGAATGATGTACGGTACGCCGCGCCGTGCGGTGCAGCGAAATGCTCAGGTGTGGACCCGGCTTTACATGGAGCAGTAGCGTCATTTGCGGGGGAGGGGGCGTGGGGGGCAACTGCCCCCGCCCAAAAGGGTCGGCTAAAAGTGAAAAAGTTTTTTTTTTTTTTTTTTTTTTTTTGGAGATGAAAAAAGTGTCGAACTAAAGTTTGGCGGTCATTGACGGGTTTAGGGCCGTTAATGTAGGATATGCAGGACTGTAGTGTCTTAAATAATATTGATGAGTAAAAAAAAAAAAAAGGTTATCACATTTTTGCCCCCCCCCCCAAGCCGAACCCGAACTGGCGCCCCTGACATGGAGTCTTATGAACGACTGAATATGGTAGTGATCACATATAAATAAAGATCGCTTTTCGGGGGTTTTCGGGCACAGTTGGTTGATAAAATATGTTTCGAGCATATAGTTAATAAAAAAAAAAAAAAAAAAAAAAAAAAAAAAAAAAAAAAAAAAAAAAAAAAAAATGGTAAAATTCGAGCCATGAGGCCAAAGACCTTAGCGCATGTGAACGATAGTAGCTAACAAACGCTCACAGTGGCTCGCACCTTTCACGGTTTGGATCAAGAGGGAAGGGGGGCATTTCTTCCCCTTGCAAAGCCTTAATGTTGCCTTTTTCAATAGAGAGATGCCCAAAATTGATTTCTTGCGACGCGATTGCTAAATTTCAAATTCCATTGGCGTGCCACCTCCCAGAAAAATTTCCTGAATACGCCAAGGACCGTTCACGATGCTCCATAAGATTCCGTTTGAAGGAACGCGAAAAAATTAAAATACAGATATAATTTTACAATTAATTGTCGAGGGCGCGTCATTTAAAATTGACTGATCAGATAGCTACGCTAGTTTTGCGATTCCGAAAAACCATGACCTTCTTATTTGAAATTCGAGATAATGGTCGATTTTAATCTCTCGTCAAAGTGAAGGCTTACTAATAATAAGTACCCGATTCAATGGGTGCATTAGTGTGTGTGCAAATGTTATTATGGATACAGGTATGATTTTTTTCAAATTTGGTGAACCCAAGGATTTTTGATTGCTTTTGAATTTGCCTTTCATTTTGTAACGGTCTTTTAAATCCAAGTTGTTTTCACGTCTGTTTGGCAGCCATCTTGGATTTAAAAGTTTTATATGAAAAACCAGCGACTTTGGTTTCAGCGGCCCAAAACCATCCTGCCTATAATATATTCCATCCAATTATTTCAAAAACTGTGGTACATAGAATCTGTTGTACAGGTTTTTTCAGTATTTTACTCGAGCCCACACTTCCAGTGTAATAACACCTATAGGTTAATATAAAGTTGACTGCAGTCAGCAAAGTCAGTTAGACTAACTAGAGAGAAAATTGTAGGTAACGTTTTAGGTGCGTTTCTATGCTATGGTTGAACTTTTCTCGAATACTCCAAATCAAGGATAGGACTTAATCACTCAAAGAAGCGGGGAAATGGTTTAAACACTAGTAAATACCGAAGGTAAAAGGCGTGGCAATAGATATGTGGGTCACAAAGAACTATAAACAAAACAAAAAAATCAAGCATCATATACATTACATCACCATGTATTTTCGATCTTAAACATATTAACAAAATCTAGACTCAATATACACCACATGTCAGGGACGTGCCGTGGTTTCCGGAGAGGGGGTGCAACAATGCAATCTTGCCGCCCTCCGAGAATTACAGCGATTAAAAGCCCACCAGAGAGACTGCTCGTAAGTCTGTTTTCCCATTTAAAATAGCATTGGCGGTGCCCCGGAAGAGCAGAGGGGACGTTTTGTGAGCCCTGCGCCTTGTCAGCGATTAAAAGCCCACCAGAAAGACAGGTCTGCTTGTCAGTCTGTTTTCCCATTTAAGATACCATTGGCGGTGCCCCGGAAGAGCAGAGGGGACGTTTTGTGAGCCTTCTGCGCCCTGTCAGTGGATCGAATTCGCCCCCTGCGAATTGCCGCCCCTCAAAATAATTTTTTTATGACCTTTTTTTCTTTTTTTTTTTTTTTTTTGGCTTGTTACACACTGATTTTGCCGGCCTCAGTGATTTATTTTGAAATTTGATAATCCTTTTTGTTCTTCTTCTTCTTCTTTTTTTTTATTGTTCACCCTGATTTTGCCCCCCTCAGCGATTCATTTTGAAATTTGATAATCCTTCTTTTTCTTCTTCTTCTTTTTTTTTTTTTTTTTGATTGTTCATCCTGATTTTGCCGCTCTAGGAGATTCCCGCCGGGGGCAAGGGTACCCCCAGCCCCCCCCCCCCACAGCACGCCCCTGCCACATGTTTAGCGTGTACCAACGAGTTAAATTTCACTGAAATTCACGTAAGTCGGGAAAATCCCCGTTGGGTATATTCAAGTGTGCAGGTGGAATGAAAAAAAGGAAAACAAAATTGGTGAAGGATTATAATTTTGGAGTTTATTCCAATAACTCACCCTTGGTTTGATTGAGCTAAGCACAGCAAATATTCTCATCGTTTGACCCCTTGCCTCAAAACTAACGAAACTGTTGGAAAAGACCTCTGAGGAGAGAAATCGTTCATTTAAACACACATTAAAATCACCTTGGGTTTTTTTTGCCTGACTAATGGCTGTAAATCGTAAAGAGAAAACATATAAAGAGCCGAACCTGAATATCAATGAATAAACTTTAGTCACTGCTCACCGCATCAACAACAGAAATTTCCGACGTTTAACTTTTAAACTGTCTAAATCTAAACAGTTGAGTTGATGTTCGTGAATAGAAAGCAAACTGTGATCATTATTATATAGCTGCGGAAAATAACTCGGATTCAGTTTCAAAAATTCCTACTTTCTCCTACTTTTCGAGCGTATGCGTACGAGTTTAAACTCGTCTATGTTTATTGTATGCATGCATGTCTATCTATCAGTGTCAATCGATGGAAAGTCCAATCAGTATCAACTGACTATGTCAACAAATAATTATTACCTTACCTATACCCATTCCGCCGAATATTTATATGGAGGTTTATACTTGATTTGATTGCTCTGTATTTAACTATACTCATTATGGTCAGTGGAGGAGGCTATACAGAAAAATATAAATATGAGACACAATGGCAAAGCTTGAAGTCTGCCAATATTACCATTTCTCCATTTAAATTCACGCAAACGGTCGAATATCTGCGATGTGCATGGTTGATTGCTCACTGGATAGTATTTCATGTGTTCAAATGCGAAGGGATTGATTTTGTCGCTAGATTGCACGGTTCCCTTAGGGTGCTCTTTAAGTGGATACCTACGCTTCTTACATTCAGAAACATTTGACGGAGCGATTTTTTATACTGTGAGTAAATAAGTACTATCATTTCTTCTGGAAACGAACCTACTCGATTAGTATCACGATTTGGAATGTTCTAAAATCCATGCAAAATATCAACTCACTTGCATTAAAATCATTTCTTAGAATCATTTCAGTAACAAAATTCACTGTCTGCTCCAGGCGCGGCTTTAAATTTGGTAACGTAGCACTTTGTCAATTTTAATGCATGAAAATGTTAATGTATCAAAATTTTTGGTGAGCAGTAAACGCGCTCGAATTCGACCTTTTGCATGAGTTTAAATAGACAAAATATTCTGTTGCCAGATTGTTTACGATAGTGCAACAAAACAACTCTCCTGGGGGGAGGGGGGGGGGGGAGCACGAACTTACTCTAGACGATGCAATTTTGCATTTTCGAGAAAAATGCAAAAAATCGATGGTTTTATGGGGACTGACTGATTGCGAGAAGTTTTAACACGGCCCTCCTCCTGCCCCTCAACAGTCAACACCAAGGTTGCCAGATTGAGGGTAAAAAGCCGTATCGTCCCCATTTAAAGCGTAAATCAATGTAAAGCGTATGGCTTTGTCACCCCAATCTGGCAACACTGCTCAACACGCACTGCAATTTTATGTCTCTGCAATACACCATACATGGCAAAAAGCAATTAATATTTGGAAACTTTCGGGTCATCCATAGAGAAAACGCTCTTGTGTCATCACCTGTTTGCTGCTATGATTTGATTTGCCGACTAATCATCTAATCATTACTAACTTTCTACAAACTGCTGCAAATCACTTTATACTTGAGACAAGGGCTAGACAAAGGTAACATTTTTGACTTTAAATAGACAAATTGAAGTTGAAAACATAATTTTAAAATAAGTATGACAATCCGTACCAAACATATTTTTCTCCAAATCGAACTTCATCCGTTTGTCTCGGTCTCTAAAAACCTGCGTGAAACATTTTAAACTAACCCAAGAAACCGAGCAATGACTGGATCAGTGGCGAGGCGTGCGATTTGGCAACGTTCCTTTTTCCCATTTAAACACATCAAAAAGATCGAAATGCCTGGTCATCGCCGATGACTGGAGCGTTCGATTCTTTTGGTGAATTTAAATGGAGAAAATACATTGTTTCCAAATTTCACGCCTCGCCACTGGACGAAGTAGGAGGATGTATTCAACTATTTATTTCAATTCAAGTAAAAATCAATAAATTGGTTGAGGAACAAACCAATGAACAAATCTGATGTTCTGCGCAAATTTATTGTGAAAAAATACGATGAATTACCCCGGACCCAACGTCGAAATCACACATCAAGTAGATTTTGCAGTTGTCTGATCTATGATAGAATCTCTATGAAAGTAAACACAAAAACAAGGGGCCAATGACCTAGATGGATTCCTTCATTGTCTTTCCAAGTAGCTCAAGAATGAAGAATTGGAATTCCATACTCATAGCATCATTCGAGTGGCGCGTGCTCAATGAAAAAACCTAGAATATTTTAGTCTTAAGATAGTACTATTTTAACACACCTTGTGTGCTCTTGAGATTAATAATATTATGTGAACAATACCCACACAATTTTAGGGAGGACGGTTCTTTTTCTTGATCCCTCACTTCTGATATAGGTTGAGACTCCGCCTATACGTTAACTCTTTCATGCACGCATTTTGGGATTTGAGTTTTTTTGAGATTTATTTAGACCGTTCGAAAGAGGACACTTTTTTAAGAACTTTGATGGGTCACACAATTTTTTGAAAAATGTCCATTTAAATTCCATTGAATCACATGTTACATAAAATGGTACACATGTGTACCACTATCCAAGAAAGGGTTAAAGGACAAGGACCCGAGAACCGTTTGTCCCAAAAATTTGACGGACTCAAGTTGTAACCGACCGACTGAATTCTAAATACTCATTTTTACCATTTATTAGACGACAATTTACCTATAACAGTACTTTTTCTTCCAGTAAATATACTTACGAGTCAGAACAGGTAGAAACTATACTGAAATACTGTCCCCAAAAAATGAATGACTTCGCGTCCTCTTAATCCTCTAAGGGCCAGGTTAGTTCAAAAGAACGCCACTCTTCCGTTTATGCAGGGAAAGGTAGTTAACTGTTCGTTACACGGGGGGTTGCTGAATTGCCTATATAGTAACATGCCAAGGCAATTGGAGACATCTCATTCTGCAATAGGCGGCCCCTGCATTAACACCCCTATACGTAATCTTTTTGCCCCGCATTTTGGGAATTTGAAAATTTTTAAAGATTTATTACCTTCGAAAGAGGACACTTTTTAAGAACTTTGATGGGCACACAATTTTTGAAAAATGTCCATTTAAATTCCATTGAATCACATGTTACATAAAATGGACACATGTGTACCACTATCCAAGAAAGGGTTAAAGGACAAGGACCCGAGAACCGTTTGTCCCAAAATTTGACGGACTCAAGTTGTAACCGACCGACTGAATTCTAAATACTCATTTTTACCATTTATTAGACGACAATTTACCTATAAGAGTACTTTTTCTTCCAGTAAATATACTTACGAGTCAGAACAGGTAGAAACTATACTGAAATACTGTCCCCAAAAAATGAATGACTTCGCGTCCTCTTAATCCTCTAAGGGCCAGGTTAGTTCAAAAGAACGCCACTCTTCCGTTTATGCAGGGAAAGGTAGTTAACTGTTCGTACTCGGGGGAGTTGGAATTGCCTATACAATACATTGAAGGCACCCGAAGACATCTCATCTTGCAATTGTATTCATGAATGAGTCGCGTTTATCCGGAATGAAGACTGAAACCATGTGAATTAGTTTCGAGGAGAAAAACAAGTAAACTCGGGCTTGGTCCTTAAAGGGTTAATATCGTGTGTAGGTATATAGTTACATCGTCGCTATATGTGCATAGGTTTAAAGTCGAATGATCAAACTTTTGAACTCTATTTGAGAACTTCTTTGGTTTGTTTTGGTTAGCTTCGATTTATTTATTTATTGGGGGGGGGGGGGAGTTTCAAAATTCAATCATCTGTATGACGTCCCTTGTCTTTAATGGCTTTGAACATCGTCTTCACTTTTTTTTTTTTGGTCGTCCGTGCGAGACGTTCAATCTATTCCCTGGTAAAAAAAAAAAAAAAAAAAAAAAAAAAAAAAACCTCAGAGGCCCTCAGAATCTTTGAGGGCGAGAAATATTGTGGTAATTGGAACAAGAGGTCCTAAGTGCACCCTCAGGATTTTTGAACGAAGGTATGCCCTTAAAAATCCTGAGGGTGATCCTATGTGACACTGATCAGTCTAGCTTATAGCCGCGGTTGATAAGTGAGGGCTTGGTTTTCTTTTATCGAGAATATGTTAATTTCGGGTATAATTTGAATTTCGGAAGATTTTCAGTATACCCCCTTCCCCACCCCCAGAAAGATTTTCTTTCTGTACAAACAAGTTTAAAAAAGAATACCTACAATTAATGTATGATTGGAACTGTTAAATGTTATTAATAGAATTAATGTAACTGTAGATTAACTTTTTCGAGCTGATGATGGCTACGATTAACTATCAAGTATACCTAGCCGAAACATCCTCACCAGTTAATCATGTAATTTCCGACTTCATTCCGCAGTTTCTTCAATTTTTCTCTTATCGCAGAGAATGGGGCTGTTGTAAAGGTCGGAATTTTATGTTTTTGATTACAGATTCTGAAAACGTTCGCCGAGTAGAGCATTTTCGTTTTTTTGTTTTTTTCCTACGACCAATAGAAGCCGAGATAATCGACTTTGAAGCATCGCCAATTATTGCATCATATATACTAATTATTGCGCAATCCAGTGCACTACGGTTCTCATATCTCTTAAACTTCCAAAAATAACCCTATCGACCTATTCATTTTGAAGCAGAAGTCAAACGGAATCGGTCTGTGCAAATCTCAGGTCTCTAACTGCTGTCGTTCCAAAATGGCGGGTTTTTTTTATTTTTATATTCTGGCGCCATCTTAATATTTGGATCGGCGCCATTTTGGAACGACAGCAGTTAGAGACCTGAGATTTGCACAGACCGATTCCGTTTGACTTCTGCTTCAAAATGAATAGGTCGATAGGGTTATTTTTGGAAGTTTAAGAGATATGAGAACCGTAGTGCACTGGATTGCGCAATAATTAGTATATATGATGCAATAATTGGCGATGCTTCAAAGTCGATTATCTCGGCTTCTATTGGTCGTAGGAAAAAAACAAAAAAACGAAAATGCTCTACTCGGCGAACGTTTTCAGAATCTGTAATCAAAAACATAAAATCCCGACCTCTACAACAACCCTATTTTCATGTGCAAGGAAAACCTCAGATTATTCTGGTCCGGTAAGTATAGATTTATCAATTGAAAGTACTTAATCTTGATTTGCGTCGTTATTGGTACAGCAATAAACATCGGCATCTCGAATTATTACCGAAGTATAAAAGGACCTAGACAGACTAAGAGTAGTGCGAGGATCAGAAAAGAGGGAAAATCCACAGATCGCAATCCAAAATCAATTTGCCATGCTAATTTTATAATGTATAAATAAGCTGCTTATTGAATGGTTGTCGTCTTTCCCGGATCATATTTATTGATGCGGGTTCACGCCTCCTCCCTCGCTGAGGATCATTGCTTGTTTGTAGCGCAGTTCTAGATATTATATGCAATGATACAGAAAAATGAGCAATGAGGATGGATGGATCATTATACAGAATTCCGTATAGTAATTTTACTGTTGGTAGATATTCGAATAATTTAGTCGTCAAGCGCTAAATCTATATTCCTCGCCTTAATTTTTTTTTGGATGCAACCTGCGTCTCATCTTCGGTAAGTCTATCTCAAAATACTCACTTAAGGTGATTCCAGGGTCGATTAGTTCCAACTTTGGACACCACGTCGCGCTGCTCAAAAAGTCAACAGTTTTTGGCTAAAATTGACGAATTCACGCTAAAAACACAAATTTCAGGAACGTCAGCACCTGGGAGCATACTTCAGGAAGATACCCTGAAAGTTTCAGGCTGAAACACTCAAAAATAAAGCCGGAAATTATGAAATACGAAACTTCCCGTAAGCCGCAATGAGTGCGAGTGAGGCAGATAGACGTATCATCACTCGCGCTCACTCTCACTCACTAAGCTTATGGCGAAACGAATTTCACAATTTACGGCTTTAATTTTAAACCAATTTTGCTCATTTTGGGCTCAAAAAATCCATAAAAAAATTTTGCAGGTGCTGACGTTATTGGATTTTGCGTTTTATCTATGGTATCAGTTTAAAACGCCAAAAACACGACTTTTCCAAAAAGCGACTAGTGGCGCTATCCATCGGATTGAAATCTGGAATAGTTTCGCCTGGAATCACGTTAAGATGATTCCAGGGTCGATTAGTTCCTACCGTGGACACCACGTCGCGCAGCTCAAAACGTCAACAGTTTTTGGCTAAAATTGACGAATTCACGCTATAACACATGAAACTTTTTGAGGGATGTTAGCACCTGATGCGAGCATACTTCAGGAAGATACCCTGAAAGTTTCAAGCTGAAATACTCAAAAATAAAGTCAGAAATTATGAAATACGAAAATTCCCATAGGTATCTATGAGTGCGAGTGAGGCAGATAGACGTATTATAACTCCACTCTCTTTCACTAAGCCTAAGGTGAAATGAATTTCATAATTTACGGCTTTAATTCTTAACCAATTTTGCTCGTTTTAGGCTCAAAAATCCATGAAAATTTCGCAGATGCTGACATTCTTGGATTTTGTGTTTTATGCATGGTTTCAGTTAAAACTTGTTAACGCCTAAAACACGACTTTTCCGAAAAGCGACTAGTGGCGCTATCCATCGGATTGAAATCTGGAAAAGTTTCGCCTGGAATCACCTTAAGCTCTTGAAAACTTTTGACAGTTATAACTTATAGCGCTCGGGACTGAGACTGGGAAGTGTTTTTTTTTTTTTTTTTTTTTTTTTTTTTTTTTTAAAGTTTTACCATTGTGATGGCAATTGGCAATAATTACGAGAAAATACCCAGGCCCCTTGAGATTTCCCTCATATTCAAGAAAAACCTTGATTGCATTGAACTGAGCATGTTTTCCTTGAACCCACGAATGAGTTTTGAGGGTGAACAGTAAATTCAATATGGTCGTTTTTTTCTTCCCTTTGAACCCCAGCAAATAAATCGACCATTCGGAGGTTCTTTTTATCCGCTTAAGAATGGATTCTTTTGAATTTGGGTTTTTAGAGGAGATATCGTTGCAATGCACGAGTGGCGTCTCCGCGTCTATTCAAGTCCCGAGAATCATTTTATCAACGAACACTGTCCTTGTATATGTGTCAGGCATTAATATAGCCGTCGCCAGGAATTCGTCTTTCTACCTCAAGAGGTACGTAACTGTGGTGAGTATATTCGTTACCGGAGAATAAAATTATACATAAAATGTGACATGGAGAAAATTGAATTACATTAAATTAAATTAAAAAATTAAAGTTGGTCTTATTTATACACGAAGTTGGTACTTACATTGATATCCCAAAAAACGTCCCAACCAGCGAACAAAATATCTGAGATCATTTGTGCTTCGCGCAGTAAATCCAATGATACTTGAATTTGCGCTTCAGTAAATCCAATATGATACTTGAATTTGTGCTTCAGTAAATCCAATGATACTTGATAAACTAATAAATAAAATATGGTAATATAGTAGAATAAATAAGAGGAATTTCGACGATGTCTTTTTCGGTATACCTACTTTCTAACGCCGTCACTAACTAACTTTAAAACTGTAGGTATGAATAACTGTCTCCCGAACTTTTATGCACCAAAAACAATTGTCTCTTTCTTTTCCCCAGTCAGTTTCCTCATAAACCAAGGTAAAAAACCAACTTAACACTTAACAATCCTCAATATCTAGGCATGCTGTGTAAGAGGAAGCACAATTAAGTGGAGTTTTAAAACACTGTGAATCTGCGACAAAAATTTATCACGATAAAATCCCGATCAAATTTTGATTGTTCACGAAAATAGCGATTATTTCCTTTTTTTTTTATTTATTCGCGTGTTTTCTGCATAGTACTTTATCCGTCTGTTTCAAGGATGGCGAGCGCAATGTGATGTTATAAAGTCTAAATTCATTGATCTTATGACACGAATATAAGTTTATAATTCCATTTCTATTGATGTATGATTTTAAGAAGAAAAAGAAGGAGGAGAGGAATTTAACACAAGCACAGCACTAGGCGGAAACGCGAAAAAGCAGAGTTACTTAAGCACTCAAGAGACTGAGAGGCACCGGCTCTGGCATTAAACGGGATGAAGACTCTTCAATAAACTTTCCAATTTTCTCAAATGTTAAAACTGTTTTTCATTTTAGTATTTTCAAATAAATTTTCAAAAATACATTTATTGTAGTTATTTTTAAAACGTATTCTGCCACATTAATAAAAGTATTGAACAGTGTCTACAGAGGAATTTTATTAAAATAATGTTGCATAGATGTCACTCAGGCGAAAAAAATAATAATGACATATAGGTATATTAAAACAACCAATAATTAATTTTTACTGTCTGATGAAAATTCTTGATAGAAGTTCGGTTTTCTGCTTTCAACACAGCCACAGAAAACTAGAAAATAAGGGTATGTTGTTTAAATAGTATTAAATGGAATAAAAGTTCCAATTCAGCAAGAGTTGCAGTAAAATAATCTAAAAATGCCAACTATCAAATGTAACCGTCGACAAAAAGTCAGTTACCTACGCAGGCGAACTATAATCCACGACATCACCGAACTAATGATTCTTTTCTATGGCTTCTCTCGCTTTGCTTCCAAATGTATAGCCTCTCCTCTTTCATAGAACGATGATATTTCTGAGTCAGCATTATTTTGAGAAAAATAATAAATGTGTGGATAATCTGCAATCTCCAATTGGCGTGACAAGCTGTCAAAAGGACCTCCCATTTATACAAATGCATTGAGTCATCTTTCCGTCTCATCCGGCATCACTAATATCAGCCACGGATGAGGTCAACTGAAAACAATAAACATTGAGCTGAGCCAATCAGGCTCTGTAAATAGATCGAAGCCGAAGCAGAGAAAATCGATACCGTATGCTGGTGAGGAATGGTATGATTGATGAGGACCGCACCCGAGAGGCCGTCAGTCGTCAGGCTTGAGTATTCTTTACGCGCAAAGGATCGGAAATCGAGAAGAGGATAATGACCGGACCGCAAAGCGAGATTGCCAGACTGCAAACTCTGAGTTTTTAAGAAGTGTTACCACATTTTGGCGGGAAATTCAAAACATTTACATCGATTCAAGGTGATTCCCTGGGTCGGTTAGTTCAAATCATAGACACCGCACAAAGCGCATCTCGAAAATTCAACAGTTTTTTTTTGTTAAAATTGCGATGAAATTACGTTGAAAAGTACAATGGGGCTCTTGCAAACTTTTGCTATAAGGGATTGAAGAGTTGATTCTTGCGCATAAAAACCAATAAAAATTACGATGAGTACACTAAAAAATCACAAAATTCACTCTCAAAATCGGGCTTAATGGCGGAGAGACGCAGGTATCATGGGAGATTCCTATCTAAATTGAGACATATCTCTGTGTTGTTTCCGTAGAGAAAGTGACATAATAGACAGGAATCTCCCGTGATACGTCTGCGTTGATCCGCCATCACGATCTTGCCGTTATAGCAGTTATGTGAGTTTATTTCTGAATTTTAGACTTTCATAGTGTGATTTTCGTGATTTCCGCTGGTTTTTACATCAGATTGAACTATTTATTTGCTTATAGCAAAAGTTTGCAAGAGCCCCATTGAGGAACATCGGCACCTGCAAGTGTCAGGAAGATATCTTGAAAGTTACAATCTGAAATACTTAAAAATAAAGCCGGGATTCAGGAAATACGAAATTTCCCATTGGCCAGAATGAGTGCGAGTAAGGTAGATAGATATAAGTATCACTCGCGAACCGTCGCACTCACTAAGCTTATTTATGGCGAACTGAATTTCTAACATAACGACTTCCGTTTGTTTTGGGCTCAAAAAAGTACGCAGGTGGAGACTGGAGGTGACGACGTTCTTGGATTTTGCGTTTTCCCTGTTTTCAATTTAAAATCCCAAAAACACGACTTTTCCCTTGGTGACTACTAGCGCTATCCATCGGATTGAAATCTGGGAAAAAGCCTGGAATCACTTTTAAACGCTAGGCGGCATCACAGTGTTTTGAGAAGGAGGACCGGCGGACATTGGCTTATAACTCTACTATAGCGCTTAAAAATATAATCAAACCCATGCCACCCTACGTAGTTGGGTACGAGAAATTCATAGGAAGGGTCGAAATTGTCGCACAGTGGGTATTTTTTAAGTAAATCCTGGACGAAAATTAAAAAAGGTGAAAGAAAGCGGGAAAAATGTCATATATGGCAATGACAAGGTACAAATTTATCTCATTTTACATGGTTGACCATGGGAAACACAGAATTAATGCTCTACCGCCGCAAAATGGTCAGTTTTCAAGATTTTTTTTTTTTTTTTTTTTTTTTTTTTTTTTTTTTTTTTTTTTTTTTTTTTTTTTAGTAAGTTTCAACTTACTTATTTTATGAATATTTTATTTTGAATGATAATGAATAAAGATAATAATACCTGGCAAAAATCACTAACAATAATAGTCCTAATAGCTAATCATGGAATCAGCAGACACCGCAGCTTTCAGATAAGATTCTACAGATCGATCAACGAGGTGCAAAATTGATAAGGCGATCTGTGGCGCGGTCATTGACCTACGAAATGGTCGGATGTAGAGACAAGTTCCGGAATAGCAAAGAACAATAAGCATCGAGTAATATTGATGTTCTCTTTGTCAGTAATCGATCGGATTTATCGATGACTTTGACATCGGCTACACTTCATTGGCGTAGCGTGCAAATTGGCAACGTTTTATTTTGTCCATTTAAACCCATGTAAAAGGTCGAATGCAAAGGCGTTCGCCGAATACTCAAAACTTCGATATTTTAATGAGTTTAAATGGACAAACTGCAATGTTGCCAATTAGCACGCTACGCGCGACTGCGACACTTATGATTTTACAGATCCGAGAATGAAGGTTTTCTAATTTCTTCCATTATAAACGCACGAAATAAAGCCCCCCTCCCTCCCCCAGACCAGACTCTTTCTATCAGTAATAGCTCTGCCAAAGCGCTTGTAATGAGCTCAGGTCAGTGAAAATGAGATAAAATTTGAAACATTAAATGCCTCATCAAGAATAATTCAAAAATTTAGGTTTTTACTACGTTTATATTTCTATTAAGAAAAGTTGCCATCATCTGTAGGCAATGAAAATAGTGGAAAAAAGTATCTACGATGGAAGGGAAAAGGGGAATTTAAAAAAAACATGTGAGCAAGCCGGAAAAAAAAATGACAGATATTGGGATTCGAACCCCGGTTTAATGCGTGCAAGGCAAAAACGATAGCCACACACCCAGCCAGAAGACGTAGAGTGTTGCGGTGCGCGTCCAACACATAAGCAGCTTCTGCCGCTCGGCCTAGACGTGAGACAGTTGCTTGCGCGGCGAGAGAAAAACGTAGTTAATTTTACGGAGGTCGACTTACAAAAATTGCGATTTATCCAAGAGTCGCAAAAAGTGGCAGCCAATTTTTGAATATGTTGTTCTCTAGATGTTACTCTATCACTCTCTGAAAGCCGTTTCTTAAGGCAATTTAAGGCTTTTTTTATAGCTCTGCCTAAAGTTGAAAAACCGTAAATTTTTCCTCAACTCTTTAAACAAGCTTATCAAGGTCGTAAAAGTAGAAAAGTTTAACTTCATATAGCTCATTTTAAAGCTGAAAGTACGCTGAATAAAATGGTGTATTTCATTTTTACAAAATTTTGAATATGAACAAAGAAAACACCCATACATTCGGAGCATGGTTTAAGAAAAAATCGGAACCTGCCGAAAGTGATATTTTGAGCGTTTAAAAAAGTATCAAAAAACGAATTATAAGCCAAAATTATGGTGAAATGGGGTGCACAGGATACTAAACTGAAGATTTAGTCATGTTTTGACTCTAAAAACACGACTTCGATTTTTGGCCCAATGTCCGCGCCGCGCCGGATTCAAAACACTGTGCGGCAGCCCCATTTTAGAGTCCCTTATGGTCCCTTGATGGAAATTTGGTTAGGCAGTACCCAAAGTTATAGATTAAAGAGGTAGGTATGCTCACCTGACTTCGCGCCATAAATTCAGTGGCGCGCAGTTCAAAATCACTGCAGACAAGATGGCCGACAAAAGCAGAGAACGTATACTCTTTGCAGAAAACATTGGGTTATTCTCTGCTTTTCTGCAGAGGGCAGCCCAATGTTTTCTGCAAAGAGTATACGTTTTTTGCTTTTGTCGGCCATCTTGCCTGCAGTTATTTTGAACTGCGCGCCACTGAATTTGTGGCGCGAAGTCAGATGAGCATTGGGCAGTACCGTCACAATGCGTCATAGAGCTCCAGAAGAGTCGAAAAATTTACAATGGCTAGATAGGAAATCGACTCCGCTGCAGGTCCCCAGGAGTCGCCGATGGACGGTGTCGTCTTATGGGGCTGCCCGTGTTAAATTAGCAATCAATCAAAACTCGTTGAGCTTTTGCTGGTACTCCCTAACCAAATTTCTTTTAAGGGGCTCTAGAGGGCTCTACCCACAAAGCTGACCTATACTATACTCTATGTACCCCATTTATATGAATAATCTTGGATTTTTTTTTTTTTTTTTTTTTTTTTTTTTTTTTTAAATTGTAACGTATACCTTCGTGAGATGAGTTATAGGAGCATGATATGCGTAACTTAATTTTCGGCTGCAACTTAACAAATATTTATTTATTTATATTACAACAAAAGACAAAAGCCATTTCTATTTCAACGATTTAAACGCATTGAAAATGACACAGATGAGGAACCTTCAATCTTAAATGATACAGCTAGCACAACACGCAGCACTGGCGATACTTTAGTATCAGTTGTTGCTGCATTTCAAAATGAAGGCACTTTTTCCATGAGAAAACGGTGGATGCTCTCGTTGCGTCGTCGCGTCGCGACTCGCGAGCGGCGAGACTTCTGCCGAGGGCCGGCCGCGGCCAGCGTGTCTTTGGACGAATGATATACCTTCTTGATAGAGGTAGTTTCAGAATCAGAAGTTTAGGCTCACCTTGATCGGTAATATCTGGAATTTTCCAACGTTATTCTCATATTACATAATGAAATTGAGTTGAGCGTTGCGTTGGTTTTACACGGAGAAACACGCTTTAAAATCGAAAGGTGGTATAGCTGGAGGTAAGCTTGGTTTTGTTTTTGAAGGAAAGAAAATAAAAAAGTCTCCAAAGATTATCGGTGATCTATGCGCCTTCATTCCTCTGAAACGAACTCTTTAAAGCACATTTTCATCCGTATGATTGACAGCTGCTAGTTGTAAAACAATCATCATATTTTAGTAAACCGAAGTCGGAAACGTAAACAGACCAAAGGCACCGAAAGAAACGCCAACTTTTCAGCCTGCGGTTTTCGGGTTGAGTCTGTCAATCCAAAATCCCACGCCTCTTTGTAGATGAGTCTATCTATAATTTAGGGATAGTTGGGCTTCCCAGAAAGGCGCCTCTCAATTTCAATCGGTAGTAACTTTGGATTGAAAAGTCGGTTTGACTCGCGGCGGTTTGACTTCGAATTGTTATTTTTCTCTAACTAAGACCCTTTTAGCCATGTATTCCGAAATTTTGAGTAATTTTTCTGAAGTCCCCTCGTTGAGCCCCCAAAATCTTGAAACGGCCACCATTTTGTTAGGGGGTAGTTTTTACGACTTTGGGGGGCATCATTGTTTTTGTCTCTTAAAGACATTTCAAATGATGTATCACAAATCATACCTTCACATTTGAAAATTTTTACGTAAGGCCCCCCGACGCCCCAAAATTTTGGGGCGAGGGGGCCTTGTACCCTTTTTCACAAAAAATAGGCACGCGATACATCAAAAAAACGCCCTTGATCTGCCCTTTCAGAAACTTTTTAGTTTTTTTCAAATCCAATGATTTGGAGGGTCACAGCGGTCAATCGAAAACTGCCCCTAAATTTTTCATAAACCACCCCTAACTCAGTAAAGGGTGGACTTTAAAAAAAAAAAAAAAAAAAAAACTCAAGGATAATTTGTTTATATTTTTCATGCAGCAATAGATCCCAATGTCAAAACATACCCTTTCCATTTGATTTTTTTGAGATACGGGTACCCAGTACCCACCCCCCTAAATAACCCCCAAGGGGTGGTTTTGGGGGCTGAAAATATTTCCCCCGAGTTCTTTGAGGTCGATATACCTGGATATACCTACGTCACACGTGTTTTACCGAATTTTCATATTTGCCTTAGTTTGGCCACAATAAAAGCTAGCCACCGGTGCGTGGTCCATAAAGGAAGGAACTTTATGGCGTGGTCTGAAATACCCTGTATAAGTACCTTGAGCTGCAGCTGCGCTGCTCTAAAGCACGTGCGACATTTTGAATTAACCCGCTCATCGCTTGCCAGTTCGAAATTCTCCAATTATTCCTTCGTCCAATGCAAAACTTTTTGTTTCTTGACGATACTTTTAGAAACAGAAAATGAACCAATGAAACATGTGGCTTCGTGTGGCTTCATTTTGAGGTTATGTTTTGATTTTCAGCGACACCGAGACACCCGTGTGCAACCATGATGACTGATAATTTGCTTGCTGCAATCAAGGTCCGTGGTTGCAATGAGTGAAAATGGTGTACCAAATTTTATTCTATCATCCCTTCTAGTTTTTCTCTCGCACCCTTTCGAATAATCCCTTGCTGTGTCCTATGCGGTTGTTCTTGTTGTACTCGTCTCGGCCCATCCGGCTTTCCGTGCAACACTAAGCATCAGGTATTACTTAATTAAAATTACGTTTTATTTCCTTGTGTTTCTCTAAGTAGAGTTAGATAAATAATATGATTCTTTAGTGTTTCTCTCAACTTTACCAGATTAATTCTGAATCATCGTAATCTTCCTTTTACAGTGTTCAGGAACTTTCTGTCCACTGTAACCGCCCCGCAGTCAGGTGTCTTGATGCCCCGCGCGATGCTGAAGTAGTCTGCTTTTCCACTTTTAAGTTTGTTGTTTTAATTGCCTAAATCTGATTCCATGACTCTGTAGCGCAACATAGAGGTTGTTTTCCTGATATTTTTTCAAATGCATGAGGGTTACAAGGAAGGAAGAGTCACCTGATTGTAATGATAAGACAGCAACTCATGGCAATTCGATTACCTATTTTATATTTTTGAACAATAGAGAGATTTGAAGCCCAAATGAAACGGTACAAATTTACATTATTATCACAATCTAAGTAATGTAATACTTGTAGAATAATTGAATAATCATTGATCGACTTCTTCTCTTGAATGACTCCTATAGGACTTCGAAAGGACCATTACTGGTATTCGTCTAAACTATAGTATCGTAGCTATGATCAGAGGTGAAATCAGATGAGTTTACTGCTAATGGTTTTGACTCTACTTATCAGTGCTAAAACACTTCCGATTAGTGGCCAGACATTGATTTTGAAGTGTGAATTTGTTCTCTCCGCCTGAGAATTACAAACTGTCATTAGCCAACTCGTTAGTTAGTTTTGTCCCGTAGTTCCCAAATGTTTGGGCCTACCTACAAGAGAAGAGAAAACCAATCTTTCTGCAG
This sequence comes from Trialeurodes vaporariorum, assembly GCA_011764245.1. Lineage (NCBI taxonomy): Eukaryota > Metazoa > Arthropoda > Insecta > Hemiptera > Aleyrodidae > Trialeurodes > Trialeurodes vaporariorum. Next base: position 35,831,203 of record VMOF01000002.1, on the reverse strand, counting down.
GAGCATCTTAATGGACCAGTCATCCAGAGAGGTTCAGCTCAATCAGAGGTTACTTACTTGGATAGAAAAGAGATGTATTAATGTAAGCTATCCTGAGACGAATAGAGACACAGCACAAATTATGCTACCCGTGATAATAGTGAAGCGATTCAGATACTCTGATTTCATTGGGGAGTCACCGGCCTCAACCACAAACAGCAGCTCCTGTTGAATTGTGCGGAAAGTGAAAGGCTGCGATTGGTCTGCGGTTCCAGAAACGGAAATAGGATTTGTTTTGGTTTTGCTTGGCGAATTCAAACCGCGCGCTTTGTATATCGATGGACTAATCAGAGCCTTCCTTTTTGGTCATCAGTCAATTGTAGGTGGCTGTTGTTTTATTAAGTCCCGACCAAACTTGATTTGAAAATTGAACATCTGTCGCAAACTTTGCGCTGGGTCTCTATTTGTCTCTGAAGCTACCACTTGCGCTTCCTATAGATATTTTCCATTTGGAATTGAAGCAGCTATATTTGCTAGCTTTTGGTGCGGGTTTTCTGCTCCAAAATTCTGAAATTAAATTCAAATTGGATTAGAGGTTTCATTTTTTTTTTCTATTTTTATCAAAAGTTTACCCGAAACTCTCTATCTATTTTTATCAAAAGTTTACCGGTAACTTAGGAGCAAATGATTCTTTTTCCTCTCCATAGCAAGTATAGGTACGAGTCGGTCTTTTTTGTTGTGATTTTTGCAATTATGTTCCTGAGAACATTTTGAGTCACTTTTTAGGTCCTTAACTGGTAAAAACCAATTTTGAACAAGTAGTAAGTATGCGCTCTAGTAGTTTTAAGTACCACAAACTCCCCTCCTCCTGAAATTTACCTGTTCAGAAGATCGGAACTTTTATGCATTTTTTCTTGTCTAATTTACTCTCTTCTTGTTTATTTTGGGTTTATTTCAGCTCAGCTTTTGCTTGCTACCCCAATTCATTTTATCTGTCACTCATTTAAGGATACGTGGTATCCATTAATTTTCAAAATGGTTAAAGAAGAGTATAGAGAACCAAATGTCACCAAAAACATGTAAGTGTTCCGGAACTTTTGTATGCTTTTGACCCTTTTAATGTCACGCCCGAGTTAACTTGTTTCTGTAACTAGATCTGCCTTACACAATTTCAATTTTGTATTCAAAATATCTGCATTTCCAAATTATTAACGTTCAGAAAATAATGTTTTCTAAGAGCGCCTTCAATCCATTGTGTATGCAAAATCAGCTGAACGGTGCAGGAATATTTAACTACCCACTCAATTTGGTTGAGCAAAAATTGAATTTTTCTTCGTAACCTGGCTGTAAAAGGGTTAACTCTTTCCTTGTAATTAGAGCAAATATTGTCGTACCACGATTTAACACCAGAACAAATTGAAAATGCGTAAATTAGTGTGATAAAATCTCAAAAATTTTTGCTGCATTGAAAAAACTCAGTCAGTTTGGAAGAAAAATAATTTTCTTTATGGTGCTCTTGAAGTGGTCATGTACCGTCTTTATGAGAGTTCTTTTTTTCCACTTGTGTCATCACAGGGATTTTTTGTTGAAATTATGAATGGAGATTTTTGGGTAGTTGTGTCATTATTGGTAAAATTCTCCAAAATCACTCTCTGAAACTTCACAAAACATTTTCAGGAACATTCTGATTGCTAAGTAATATGTAATTAAAAGCATGTCTTCTCTTCATGAAATTTTTTCTGTTCTTGATTTGCATCAGAATTTTTCACTCAAGCTCCTAAAAAATCCTACATCTCTGGCACTATCTGAAGCAAAGATTATGAGTTATTCGACATTGATGCTGTCATGTGTGCCAGTCATTGAATTCATTGTATACGCTTGTATCTAATTCATTTTACCACCAAAAAATTAGGATTATGACACTCATCAAAAATACAAATCATTGTAGCAGAACCAGTTCAATTTAGACATCTTTCTACCAATTAACTTTGCTGTTTACCATCATTTGAAAATACAGCAAGGTCTTAGATGAAAACAATGCTGTAAAATTGGGTATTAATTGAGATATCAACAAATTCTAATTCCACTGCTTGTAAGAAATGATTATTGTATTTTCATTTGATCCATTTTTTATAGATGGATGTGGCAAAGATAGCAGGTTTAGAGCTCAAAGACATTCTTATTCACAAAATATTGAAGTCTTCTCTTTGTTACTGAAAACCCAACGAATGAAATGAAGCATTCAATTAATTTTCTATTGGTACAAATTTTCTTTATTTCTGAAACGATTCATTAACTCATTTTTTTCTTTATCAGCTCTCATGTCAGTTTCGGGATTGACAGCCCCCAACAAATGCAGCAGCAAGCTCATCTTCATGTTGTCGCTAAAAGTTTGTACCAGCAAGATCCACAGCGCACACCAATCCCATATGGTGTTCTTGATCGACGAATGGTTAGTAACTTATTTTCATACTTCCTCTGTCTCTTGAGGTGATTCCAGAGGCTCAGCAATTATGATTCAATTATCATTCCATGTAACGCTTATATTTGACTATGTGTTGAATATTTCAGATAAGTTCAAACGTCACTTCAAAAAAAATACATTCAAGGAAGATTTGTTTGAAAAATTATCGGGCTAGACCCAATGTTGATGGTAAACCGGTATTAAAAACACATATCGTAGAACGTTTCATCAAATTGATCCGCATCACACAGTTTGATGGTAGTTTTACTGTTAATTCCAGGTCTAGCCTGGTGATTTTTTTAATAAATCTTCTTGGAAGTGGTGTTCCGACTTGTCTGAAATATTCTAAGCACAGGTTGTCAGCCATTAAGCTTTCTTTGGAACAATAATCAAAGCAAAATGGCTGAGCCCAGTAGCGGCTCGTGCCATTTGACCCCATGTAAAAGTTCTAATTTCTCAGTGATATAGTGATACCCCTGAAGTTGGATCATTTTCTGTTGGTTGAAATGGAGAGAATCCATTGTTGCCAGTGCCACGTTGCATAAACCACCGCAGGGGTGCAAAATGTGCCCGATCTAGCGATCCGCGGATCGTGTGAAAGTGAGGAAATTTCTGGGAATGTGAGGAAATTTTTCCAATTTTTTTTTTTTTTTTATAATGGCATTAATGATTTTCCCGGAAAATAGTGTAAAGAATGGTGAAATATCGGTCAGTTTGCGAACATACAGTGTTGAAATGTTCAAATAACAGAAAAAAAGTCATCACTTTCAAATTTTTGTGAGGAAATTTTTTAAAATCCTGTGAGGAAATAAGTCATGGATCGCGTGAAACTTCCGAAGTTTTGGAACATTTTGCACCCCTGAACCACCGCTGAGCCTCTGAAATCACCTTGATGATCAAAAGTTAATTTTTTTGTTTTACCTGCAAGTAATTTTCCTGCTATTCTACGGAACATTGAATAGAGCTGAATAGAGCTTTAGCACTCCAAAAGTGAAGCCGTTTAATGATTAGTTGGATGCAAAGTATGGACCATGGACTGAGCGCCTTTATGGTAATGTGTCGGCACAATGATTGTGAAAAATACGTTAAGTTAGTTTCACATTTTTAAACTTTGAATTCAATTGATGAACGGTATGTTTATTATTTTGCACCTTCATTGATTAACTTTTACTATTTCTTCAATGAAACAATACCGAAATTGTTCAAAACCTAACAGTAAAAGAATGCCCCAAACCTCTCTCTCCAACAAGACATAAGATCGTCCAGCGTACGTAATTTCCACGATGGTAATATTGCCAGAGCTGGGCCTGAATCCTAATGTAGGTAAATTGACTGTTTTAGTTGGTAATGTCACTAGACATCTGATTGGTTTATTTAAAGGATTTACTTATTTTTATGTGATATCACTTTATGCATGCACTAGGCCAGATCTACTTTGATTTTATATCATGCAAATCAAGCCGTAACAGTGGATTTTGTGGTTCAAACCAGAAATGCCCGATTTCGCATTTTTTTGTACATATTTCAGTTTTGGAATCTAAAGATTACTGAATAAAGTTCTAGAGGGGTCCCGCCGCCCTAGTGTGCTCAGAAATAATTCCGCGCTAAATTGAGGTGTTTCTACCCAGCAAGCTTAATTCTTCCGTTTGCGTGGAAAAATGAGCGTAAAGCTAGTCCAGAATGTAGGGAGGCAGATCGTCTACATTCTACTTTAATTTAATTTTTTTTTTTTTTTAATTCTTAGGGAACTAATCAAAAGGATGCCAACTGTACGACTTGCGGTAAAGGATTAGCAGATTGCATTGGTCATTACGGATACATTGATCTGGAGCTTCCTGTTTTTCATATCGGTTATTTCAGATCTGTAATAAACATATTGCAGACCATTTGCAAGGTGATTTTCTTTATGTGTACCTGAGAATGTTAGAAATTTTAAGGTGTTAAGGTGGTTCTATGGCAAACTACCGGGGATTTTAATCTGTTAGATGGCATTTCTTGTCGCTGGCTCCGAAAATAGCCATTTTCTGACGGTTTTTGGCTATTTTCTCTGAAAAGCCAAATAATAGATGAAAAATCAGATCATTAGCACCTGCATAATTTTTTGCTTGATTTTTTAAACTAAAGACGGGCCAAATTGGTTGAGAAATAAAGATGTATTTATGGGAGTAAAAAATCACTCGTAATTAGGAGTTGTATCAGCAAAGATTACAGGTGAAACGGAAATCTGTAATCTGTGCTGATACAACTCCAAATTACATTTGATTTTTTCCTCCCATAAATATGTCTTTATTTCTGAACCAATTTGGCCCGTATTTAGCTTAAAAAATCAAGCAAAAAATTACACAGGTGCTGACGATTTGATTTTTTCGTCTTTTATTCGTCGTTTCAGAGAAAATAGCCAAAAACTGTCAGAAAACGGCTATTTTTAGAGACAGCAACAAGTTGCGGCATCTATCGGACGAAAATCACTGGGAATTTGCCATAGAAACACCTTAAATTGGGCTTAAAGTCAGGGAAGTGCGATAATGCAACAGTATTTCATGAAATGAAAATTTGAAGCTGAGTTTTTGACGGACTCTATGTGTGGTAGAAAAAACGTCAAAATTCACTTTCTTAGCTCTATATTTTTAAATCTGCTTCTAAAAAAGCAATGAAAATTATTGAAAAAATATTAATTCTATCAGAAATTATTGAAGTATTTGAAGTGAGTCGCTTGGTTTTTTTAAATTCTATTGTTAAAAATTTGACAGCTGACTGTCAAAATATATTATTATTTCCTTTTTTCTTTTTGCACATTAAGGTCAAATCAGATATTAAAACCTCCGAAAATAACGATGGTAGCTCTAGAAACATGCAAAATCTACTCCTAAACTCAAAAATGCTCATATACAATGGTACAATGGGCACTAATAATGAGAGATTCCCATCTTAATATTTCATCATTCTTTCTATGCTGGGAAGGAAGATTTATCAAGTAACTAGTTCATGGAGTACTGAACAGCGGACTAATGGTATTGTGACACTGGTGCCATAGGAGAGTTGTCTCTTATTGGCCACTTCTTGATAGAATAACAGTTTTATTAGAAGGGAATCTTACTGTGCCCAACGCCGCCAATACGGTTGCGCGTTTAAAAGCATTTTATGAGACTAGCAGTGAATTTTGTAAGTTTCTACAACTTGTCCCAAAAAAGATTAGATTTGACAATTCCATGGCTTTCATGAAAACATCAGCTTCAAACTTCAGACAGGGCAACCTGATCGGTTAGGATCATTAAGAAGCTGATATTTTCATTCAAACCTACATACATCAAGTCCAATCATTCTTGGGACATCCTATAGTGCTACTATCGTTATCACAGAATACTCTAATCAGAACGGAAACTCTAATTCATTTTGAAACATTCTTTACTTCGGGCCGCCTTGTTCGAAAGTGAGCATCTTCGGCAATCTTAGGCAGATCTTCGGCAACTGGCCGAGTTGTGATTGGTTGTATAGCCTGAAAAAGCATGTCCGCCATCTTGAGAAGTGAGTAGGCACAGTTGCCAGTTTGTGCCTGTAAATTCCAAATCTTGTTTCCATTGGCTCTTATGGGAGTTTCCGTTCTGATTAGAGTATTCTGTGTCGTTATTGTTGGAGGTTTCTATTTTTGAATCGGCCCTTATTTTGCCTGTAGTCTATGAAACCAACAGCTTCAAATAGGAAAGATGAAGAAACAAAACAAAAATAAAAATTCAAAATTCTCTTGTGAATAAATTGTAGCAATCCTTACTGTCACCCTATCAAGTTTGTAACCGTGTTTTTATTGCTCATTTTTCAGAATCCGATGTGTGCCAAAGTTCTATTAACAAATGCAGAAAGTCAGGTTTACAGGGCTAAAGTGCGGAATCCAAATTTGTCCTATTTAGTTCGTAAGGCAATTAGAAAACAAATTCAAGATAAAGCAAAGAAAAAAACCATTTGCCCGCATTGTGGAGACATTAATGGTGTTGTTAAGAAATGTGGTTTGCTCAAGATCAGTCATGAAAAGTATAGGAATAAGAAACAGGAGTCACTCATCATGCACAAACTTGGTATGAATGCAATAATGTTATCTTTGAGTGTTTTCTTTCAATTAGTATAGAAATAACCATTATGGATTAAATAATCCATAATGGTTAGATTTGGTTTATTCTGAATACAATCGGCCTTTTGTATCCATGCTAATTGATTCTGGAGCTCATCGAAATATGCGAAAATATGCAGCAATTGGTTCCGGAACCGACTGAAAATCTGCGGATGATCAAGTCTGATCCAATAATGTATTACCGTATTAGTATTATTATATGTGTTCTGCGCACCCCCAATAGTCCGACCTTTTTCACAGGTTTAAATGGACAAAATACAATGCTGCCAAATTGTGCGCAATGCCACTGTGTTCCATTGTGGTATTACTTTAATGGAATTTTGTCCAAATTAATTTTTTAAAATTAAACTGCTTGGGCAACTAGGTGACATTTCTGCATTAATCTCCTGTCAGTTCAAATTAAATATTCATCAAGAAATGTGTTGTGATTAATTCTTGTGAAACCTTCATAATTTTCTAGTTTTTTCTCAATCACTAGCCTAGTTTATGCGAGAGATCTCAACCCAGGTTGAGATGCTCGCATGAACACTTCGTTTTTTGCTGAACTCAGGTTCGACTCGAGTCGGTGAACCTGGGTTGAGATTTTGCGCATAAACACCTCGGAGTTCCGAACTTGTGTTCACGCAGCATCGATGCCACCAAAATGAGCGAGGTTAAACACGCGTCTTATGTGGCCGCATTTGTCTGTACCAAGCAGAGACAAATAGAGACGGTGCACTACGTTAAAATACATAGGAAAGATTTGAGGCTCACTGAATTTTTGGGGTTTCAACGTAATAACATGTGAAACAACAGTCAACACCTTGAGATGTCGCATGGTGTTGAATGGTGACATTCGGAAGACACGGGAGGGGGGGGGATAGGCGGGAAATAAAGAGGAGGGTGCTCACCATTCAACACCATGCGACGTTGACTGTTGTTTTGTTGAATCCGCGAGAATTCAGAGTGCCTCTGCTGCAGCCAGTTAGTGCTCCGTCTCTGTTTGTCTCTGGAACCAAGTATCGCCGCCATTTTCGTCAAAAATGTAAAAAAACACAGAGAAGACGAAGAAAGAAATTCTTCCAATTCGAGTTCAAATCTGTGGGTGTTTATGCGCTAATCCGAGTTGGACCCGGGTTGAGATCTCTGGCATAAACAAGGCTAATATGAGAATTAAAATCAAATCAGTGAGGTAGAAACACACCTCCATCTAAAGTATGACAGTAATAATTGTGTCCTTAGAAACTTATTCTATTCTTGTGATTCATTTTTAATTTTTAAATTTTCAGAGGGCTTCAATGAGGCAGTAAAATACAATCCAGAAATAGAAGCGAATCGAAAGTATGGCCTTATCCAAATTTTAAATCCACTGGAAGTATTACGATTGCTAGAAACCATCCCAACTGAAGATATACCATTATTATTGATGAATCCAGATCGGTCTGTACCCAGCGACCTAATTTTAACCAGAATACCGGTGCCCCCAATCTGCATACGGCCCTCAGTCATCTCTGATCTAAAATCTGGTACAAATGAAGATGATCTAACAATGAAATTAACAGAGATTGTGTTCATAAATGATGTAATAATGAAGCATCGTCAATCAGGAGCCAAAATTCACATGTTGAACGAAGATTGGGAATTTTTGCAACTTCATTGCGCGCTGTACATCAACAGCGAAACTTCAGGTATCCCTGCAAATATGCAACCGACAAAATCAACACGCGGGCTCGTTCAGAGACTGAAAGGAAAGCAAGGCCGTTTCCGTGGAAATCTGTCTGGCAAGCGTGTAGATTTCTCCAGCAGAACCGTCATCTCACCCGATCCAAATCTTCAAATCCATGAAGTAGGCGTGCCTGTCCACGTGGCAAAAATTCTTACTTTTCCGGAGCGTGTTCATGCAGCAAACAAGGAATACCTGAGGAAACTTATCATGAATGGTCCAGATGTTCATCCAGGAGCAAACTTTGTTGAACAGCAAGGCTCCAAGTTTAAAAAGTTCCTTCGTTACGGTAACAGAATGAAAATAGCGCAAGAACTCAAAGAGGGTGACATTGTTGAACGTCATTTAGTTGACAACGATGTGGTGTTGTTTAACCGACAGCCCAGTTTACACAAGTTAAGTATAATGGCGCATCAAGCAAAAGTCTTACCCAACCGAACTTTTAGATTTAATGAGTGTGTCTGTACACCTTACAATGCTGATTTTGATGGTGATGAAATGAACTTGCATCTTCCACAGACGGAGGAAGCGAGGGCGGAAGCTTTAGTTTTAATGGGTAACAGATCTAATTTAGTTACTCCTCGTAATGGTGAGCTGCTTATTGCTGCTACTCAAGATTTCATTACTGGAGGTTACCTCTTGACTCACAAGGACACATATCTGAATCGTAATGAAATTTCAAGGTTAATCTCCTGGCTCATCACAAAAACATCCGGCCTTAAGATTGAGTTACCTCCTCCGTGTATAATTAAACCCAAGCCTCTTTGGAGTGGGAAACAAGTGTTCAGCCTCTTACTCCGTCCGAATAAAAGGTGTCAAGTTACCTCTAATTTAAAAGCCAAAGGTAGAGCCTATACCTCAAACGAAGAACTGTGTATCAAAGATTCTTATGTGTTGATTCGGAATTCACAGCTACTTGCTGGTACCATGGATAAAACAACGCTAGGCTCTGGAAGCAAAAGCAACATTTTTTATATCCTGTTAAGAGATTGGGGTGAGTCAGTCGCAACTAATGCCATGTGGTTACTGGCTAGGATAGCTTCGTACTATCTCATGAATAGAGGATTTTCAATCGGTATTGGTGATGTGACGCCTGGGCAGGGGCTCCTGAAAGCAAAGTATAATCTTTTGAAAGCTGGGTAAGTTTTTCTTTCATGCATCTATGAGTAGAGGTGGTTTCAGAAGTGTAGGCGCACCCAGACCGATAATCTTTGGAATTTTTCAACATTATTTCTCTTGTTTCAAAATGGAAATGAATTGAAGCGTTGGCTTTTCACTAGGGAACACTTTAAAATTAAAAGTTCAAAGTCAAAGACAAATTTTGTTTAGTTTTGAAGAAATGAAAATTGAAAAGTCGCTAAAGATTATGGTCTATGTAGGCCTTCACTTCTGAAATGAGCTCTACGTCTCTTTTTATTTCACATTAATCTTTTTCTCTTTAGTTCTAATCCTTTACCTTTCAGCAGGGCTGGCTTAAGACATGAGCACTTGATCAAAAGGTTCAGGTCAAAAAGGAAGTGAGCACTCAGGGTCTGGGTCCACCAAAGTGCTTCGGACCTGGTCCAGGGTCTAAGTTGCGTCATAGTTAAAGTGTTTTTTTATGCAGAAGGGGACCAAAGTTTTCTGTTCGTGCAAAACTAAACCAGCAAGACAGGAAACTCATAACAGTAGGTTGTCTTCTGCATATAAAGCCATCCAAACAATGATCCAGCAAATAGGCAGGGATAGATCCAATGAAATGATGAAACGACAACTGTTTTTTCTTTTTTTTTTTTTTAAATTTTTTTTATTTTTTTTTAAATTTTTTCTTTTTTTTCCCCATTATTTTTTTGTTATTCTTTTTTTGTTTTTCCATTTTTTTCTTTTTTCCTCCTCTTTTTTTTTTTTTTTTTACATGCACACTGAATCCGTTGAAGACCGGTCCCAGCGGGTTCTGAATGAACCCAACCGAGGAGTCCGGGTCCAGAAGAGAAGGAAGTTTCAGACCGGGTCTAGGTTTGGGTTCAAAAGAGAAAAAATGTTCGGTTGGGATCAGGGTCCAAAAGGGAAAAAATGTTCGGTTCGGATAAGGGTCCAAAAGGGAAAAAATGTTCGGTTGGGATCAAGGTCCAAAAGGGAAAAAATATTCGTTTCGGATCCGAATCCGGATCTAGGTCCAGGCGGAAAAAGGGGTCTGAACTGGTGCAGAGTCCAAAGCCCTGCCTGCCAGCACTCTAGCGGTAAATCATTCTAGAGGTTCTCAAAGACTGCCATTCGCTATTCACTTGCTTGTACATATTTTGAGTGGTTAGTGAATATGAGAGAAGTTTGTTGCCAGAAATCACCTATGCTGCTCGAATGAGAACTAGGAAAACAAATGTTACTTTTGCCGGAACTCCCTTTATACTATCAACATCCATTGTTTTCAAGACTAAAAATGTTCAGGTTAAAATTCAAACAAAATATAATTAAACTAACAACGAAATCATCAACGCAAATGGTTTTTTAATATTTTATAACCCATTTAAAATCAACCTTTTTCAATTAGGAGTCTGCTCTGAAATTAGTTATTTGTTCATGGTGTTATTTTATCCTTTTTAAGCCTTGTTCTTGTTGTTTGAATTTAAAGTAAACATGTGGTTCTGTTTTGAAGGTACACAAATTGTGATGATTACATTCAAGCAATGGCCACTGGTAAATTGCAGTGTCAGGCTGGTTGCTCTGCTGAAGAAACATTAGAAGCAGTGATTTTAAAAGAATTATCTGTCATTCGTGATCATGCTGGAAAAGCTTGTCTTAAAGAACTTCATCCCAGTAATAGTCCTCTAATCATGGCCGTTTGTGGGTCTAAAGGTACTTACATACTTTTAATCTTTTTAAACTCATAATTGTATCGCTAAGGGGAATCCTCGTAATTTAAGGAGTAACCTCAATACTGATCACTCTGTTGCTGAATTAATTCGCAGTTATTTTTAGTAGATCAAGTCTTTAATTCTTTTAACTGAAAAGTCGCTTAATGTACTCACATCTTTTGCCAGTATGCTCTATTTATTGTTATGAAATTTTCTTTTAAAATGAAATAGCAGTGAAACTCTGGTTCAGTATCCAATCTCAGCTCTTACCCGAAAGCCTAGCATTCGGTTCTCTCAAAATGTAGCTACTCAAATTTTAAAATTTTACACTCTACGATTTTCTTTTTTTTCTTTCAGGTTCATTCATCAATATTTCTCAGATGATCGCTTGTGTAGGTCAGCAAGCCATCAGTGGCAAACGTGTTCCAAATGGTTTTGAAAACAGATCATTACCTCATTTTGAAAGGCACTCCAGGAGTCCTGCTGCCAAGGGTTTCGTTGGCAATAGTTTTTATTCTGGATTGACTCCGACCGAGTTTTTTTTTCACACCATGGGCGGTCGTGAAGGTTTGGTTGACACGGCTGTCAAAACAGCCGAAACTGGTTACATGCAACGTAGATTAGTGAAATCATTAGAAGATCTGTGTTTGCAGTACGACAACACAGTGAGAAATTCAAATGGAGATATCGTTCAATTTAGTTTTGGTGGAGACGGCCTCGACCCAACTTACATGGAAGGAAACAGTTGCCCTGTAGAGCTGAAGCGAGTGCTGGAAAATATCACTGCTATTTATCCTTGTCGCCATGAGTCCAATCTAACTTGCGAAGAAGTCAATTATATCGTAGGGGAAATCTTGAGTTCCAGTGAAATGGAAGCTTGTGGCTCTGTGTTTATCAGTGAACTAAGGTACCTTTCTTTTTCATATGTATAATGGGGCTCCTTTTGCTATAGGGGATTGAAGAGTTGATTCTTGCATAAAAACCTGTAAAAATGACGATGAGTACACTAAAAAATCACAAAATTCACTCTCAGAATCGGGCTTAATGGCGGTTCGACGCAGGTATCATGGAAGATTCCTATCTAAATTGAGACTTATCTCTGTGTTTCCGTAGAGAAAGTGACATAATAGACAGGAATCTCCCATGATACCTGTGTCGAATCGCCATTACCATCTTGCCGTTATAGCAGTTATGTGAATTTATTACTGAATTTTAGACTTTCTAGGTGTGATTTTCATGATTTTTGCTGGTCTTTACATGAGATTGGACTATTTATTTGCTCATAGCAAAAGTTTGCAAGAGCTCCATTGTATGCATTAACTTTCTATATCGGGGCGGGGGCAAAAATTTATATTCAAACACCAATGCCCAACTCTCATGAGTCTGTCAAGGAGAGTCTTGCTGAAATACTCAAAAATATAAAGCCGGGACATTGGAAATGCAAAAATTCTTATCGGCCTCAATGAGTGCGAGTGAGGCAGATAGACATAGTATCACTCGCACTTAAGCTTGTGGTAAAATGAATTTCCAATACTAACACATAAATTCTCCATCAGTTTTGCTCATTTTCGACTCAAAAATCCAGCAAAAAATTATGCAGATGCAGGTGCTGACGTTCTTGAATTTTGTGTCTTACCTCTGTCTCCAATTTAAAATGCCAAAAACATGACTTTTCCAAGAGGTGGAAAGTGGCGCTATTCATTGCATTGAAATCTGGAAAAGTTTTGCCTGGAATCACCGTAATTTCCTTGATGTTCAAAGAATTTTTGTCTTCTTTTTAAAAAATGTAGAACGTCTGTAAAAACTGCTCAAAATCTGTACATCTAAGTACAAAATCACTGAATCCATGTCTCATCTTTTTTTTTTCTTTCTTTTACAGAAAATTCATGACAGATTTTGTCGATGAAATGGCACTTTATGAAAGTAGTAGAGAAGAAATTGAGGTTTTCAACGAAGTCAAAAGACTCACATTAACTCAGTTAGTGAAATTCATCAGAACCTGCAGAGATAAATACGTCAGAGCTAAAATAGAACCTGGCACGGCGGTTGGCGCTCTAGCTGCTCAAAGTATCGGAGAACCTGGAACACAGATGACTCTAAAAACTTTTCACTTTGCAGGCGTTGCATCCATGAATATTACCCAAGGTGTACCACGTATAAAAGAGATCATCAACGCGAGCAAAGTCATTAGTACCCCAATAATTACAGCTTATCTTCAAAATGATTTAGATGAAAGTTTTGCGAGGACTGTCAAAGCAAGGATAGAGAAAACAACTCTCGGGGATGTGACTGAATACATAGAAGAAATTTATTTACCCCATGATTGTTATCTAGTCATTAAAATAGATACGTTAAGATTGAAGTTGCTTCAACTGGAGGTTGACATTGAATCTATTTGTGTCAACATAGCAAACGCAAAGCTTGGATTGAAACATCATCAAATTCAACCTTTCAGCGATGCAGTCATCCATATTTTTCCTGACTCAATCAAATTGAGTCTGGACATGTCTCTGAAAGTTTTGAAAGATCAGCTTCCAAATGTTGTAATATCTGTAAGTATATTTCTTCTTACATAATTTGCTTATTGTAATCCAATTTATTAATATAGATGGCTTTAGTGACGGCATCATCCGCTGAATAAGCTCATTGAGCAATCCAAACTATCACTCTCACGTAACCATCATGTACTGTTATCTCACTCTCATCGCTAAAATCATGTACGTAGATATTTTTTGTGAAATCTTTTGGCAGAAATGAATTGCTTAAGGGGGGGATTGTTTTTTAATGAGCAATTTACCTCCTTGAGTACTCTAAGTACTTTCTTCCCAATTTGAGAGTTCCTGGCAGGTCACTGTTACTCTCCTCTTTCCTATCCTTTGTTTTGAGAATACTTTGATTGTCTTTCCTACCCCTTCTTTTTTTATGCAGTCAAGTCGTTCGCTGTGAAATATCAGCATAACAAACCATGTGTTTGGGCGGCTGGACTTTACTACTACTACTTCTTTCTTTTTGTGTCTGTGTTAGGGCTTACCCGGTGTCAATCGTGCTGTAATCCATGAAGACAATTCTCATGGTAAGACTAGATACAAGCTTCTAGTGGAAGGGGATAATCTCAAGGATGTCATGGCAACACGTGGAGTCAATGGAAAAAAATGCACCTCAAATAACACTTATCAAGTTTATGCCACTTTAGGTATTGAAGCAGCAAGGTATGTGTACACACCCTGAATTATGTAGCTTGTTGACTCTTCTTTTCGTGATCAGAGAATAGGTCTATAGTGAAAAGTTTACTAATAATTTTTAATTTTACCCCCTCTAAAGAATTCTTTTAACAATCACTTTAGGATGTTTTATGACAATTTGTCTTCTCATAGTCAACTGGGTCATAATTTCAAAACGGGCCAAATGGTGTCCCAACAAGATTACATTTTTAAAAAAGATCAAATAAGTTAGATGTTCCGATTTTTAAGTCAAAGGAACTTAGTTTTATGAGCAGCAATAGTGATAGTTGCTTTTAAAGTTATTTAAATACTAATTTTAATTGTTTTATGGTTCAAAATGTCCGTCGATTACGCATCCCCCACACGAGTTTTTGGTATTTAACCTAAGTTTTTGACCATGTTTTGAGGCTGAAATAAATTTTGAAGATAGTGAAAATGTTCAAAAAACTCTGTAGAACACGTGTAATTTATCATTTTTTACGAAATTACTTTTTTTCATGCCATAAATTGTGAAAAATGGTTGTCCCCCGGTTCCAAAGTGTCTGTCGGTTACGCACGGATTTTACTGTTTTACAACATCTTAAAAGTTTATTTAAAAGTGAAACTGGGTAACTTACGATTTTCTCAACCACACTTCAACGTTTTAAACAGGAATTATTGACATCTGTGCAAATGGATTTTATTTGGAAACGATTTTCACCAACAAATCCGATCTCGTGATTTGCCTATGGTCCTAGTCAGTGGCACTTAAATATACGAAAAAGGTTGGTAATACAGTAAAGTTCCGCCCTGTAATTTTTAATTCAATGCAACTACCGTAATTGGCTTTAAAAATCAACATCAGAGATTATTGTAACAAGTAATATTGCTTTTATTAAGTACTTTTGAAATTTTCGGTTACGTAACCGACAGCGTAACCGACAGTCGACAAGTTATTTACCATTAGTTCATCATGCGTTTCCGGCTGTTTCCGCGGTACATGAGAAATATCGAAAATTCAGCAGAACCCTTCGGTGAAAAGTCTTTTCTGTTAGTACTGAAGGTAAAAAATTACTCATTGGGTTTAAATTTTGACTTGAAATTTTCACGGAGCATGCATGCTCAATTGGCCCGATTTGAAATTATGACCCAACTATTTTTACTGCGCAATCGACGTGTTGCATATTTGCGAAATATCTGCTTGTAAACATTAAAGTTATCAATTCAATCATTTTTATTAAATTTTGAACAGACAGATCCTCTTTTCTATTTTTTCTCTTTCTTTTATCAAGGAAGTGCTTTTGAATCAAACTGCTCCGAAGGGGTTCACAGGTATGTGAACCGGTTTGCAGTGAACCTAAAGACTGTGTGAATCCAAACGGAACCATAAACTGACTTTTTCAAAAATTTTGAACTGCAGTTTGATGTCCTGTCAATGACTAGGGAATGAGAAATACGAGATACTTAAATTGTAAATTTTTTGTTCTGAAATTTGTCTCTCTCTTATAGTATGATTTAAAATTCTTTGCTCCTTAGATCAACTGTAATGTCGGAAATTGAATCCGTAATGTCAAATCATGGTATGAGCATTGATCATAGACATTCAATGTTAGTAGCAGATCTTATGACAAGTCATGGAGAAACTCTAGGAATCACTAGACATGGTTTAGCAAAAATCAAGGAATCTGTTCTCAATCTTGCCTCTGTAAGTCAACAATTTGATCAAAACTATTAGAATTAGTTTCAGAAATGTAGGGGCAGCTCAATGATAATATTTGGTGACTTTCAATTTGCATTCCTTCAAATCAAAACAAAACTTACCTCTGACTTAAACTTTTTACTTTGAAAGCACTTCTTCAAGAAAATCAAATGCTCAAATTCAATTTCATTCATTTCCATCATACGATACAAGAAATAAGGTTGCAAAATTTCAAAGATTATCTGCTTAGGTGCGCCTGCACCTCTGAACTGACCTCTGAAAGCCCATTATATTTTTCTATTGTTTGAAAATTACTAGACATGAATTTCCCATGATACCTGCATTGAACCGCCATTACGATCGTTAACGCAATTTAATGCGTTTATTATTCCATTTTAGACTTTTCTTGTGTGAATTTTGCTGGTCATTACATCAGATTGGATTAATTATTTGCATAAAGCAAGAAAAAAGCAAAGACAAAACTTTGCTCAAAATTTGCGAGAGCCATAATGAACATAAAAAAAAAAAGAAGAGTTTTCTGTCCCTGGATGATGTCCCCCTGAATGATCAATGGCCCCGGACCATCTTGATCTTTCTATTGCTGAAAGAAAAATGTCTATCAATAACTGACCAACCTTGTTTTGTTTTGTTCCAGTTTGAAAAGACAGCAGATCACCTGTTTGATGCAGCCTACTACGGGCAAACGGATGTCATCAGTGGAGTCTCTGAATCCATCATCATGGGTATTCCTGTTTCTATTGGCACAGGCATTTTCAAACTGCTTCATAAATATCCTTTTTTTACTCTTTACTTTCGAAATTTCTGTCTTTATGGGTTCAAGAAGGAAGAGAAAAACGTAATGACCTTAGGAGGTCTTTATTTCAAGGAGGTAGCACTGCAGGTTTTTCAAGGTATTTTCTGGGAAAGTTTGTGCTGGGAAATTTAAACCAGCTTTTACTTTTATTTTGCAATCACAAGGGAAAGAAAATTTCAGGAATTACTCTGTAAGAGCATTATGCAATAAGGGGGTTTTTCGGACCCCCTCGGCTGTGCACCAAAATTTCAAGAGAGATAGCGTTGGTTGCCAGACACCCAAAGCTAGTCACAGATTTTTACTATCGTGCCGGAAAGCAGTGTTGCCAGGTCTCAAAATCAAAACCTTCAACCAATCTTAACTCTTTAAAAAAAATAGATTTTGAAATGCGATTGTTGGAATTAGATAGATCTATTAAAGAGCTAGAGTTGGCATGTAACGTTTTTAAAAATCTGACATTTGTTGATTATTTTATGTCGATTTTTCCACTTTTTGGACAGTCAAAATTTGCCACAAGAAATTAATAGTTGTAAAAGTGAAGTCCAGCCACCTAAACCATTTGTTCGTTATGCTGGTATTTTGCAGCAAATGACTGCCTGGAATAAAAATGTCAGATTTTTAAGTAAAAGTTACTTGCAAAATCTAGCTCTTTTTTAAGTCTACCTAATGCAACAAACCGCATTTCAAAAGCTACTTTCTGTAAAAAGTTATGATCAGATGAAGGTTTTGACTTTGAGGCCTGGCAACACTGCTTTCCAGCACACGATTTTAAAATCTTTGGCCAGGTTTGGGTGTCTGGCGACCTCCTTCATCACCTGGCCAAAGGGTGGAGTATTGATGTTTCAATTTTGGGCAATCTTAATTTCTTCCCAACTTTAAAACAAAAAAATATATTTTGATGTGGTCCAAGCTGAAATGCTTTAAATAAGAAGCACTTTTGACAACTCGAACTGAAAATGGAAGTATTAATTTATGATTCATTCATGAAAATACATTCAACTTTAATTACAAATATGCAGCGTGATTTCGGTCACAGGGGTTGAACAAAGTTATTTTCCTCCTACTTGAGATGAATTCAGGGTCGATTAGTTTCAACCGTGGACACCACATCACGCTGCTCAAAAAGTCAACAGTTTTTGGCTAAAATTGACGAATTCACACTAAAAACAAGTGCTGGGCGAAAATTAAATTTTGCCCTTGAGTAGAGCCAAGTCGAATTTTTAGCAAAAGCCCTAAGTTCGAGCCGAGTTTGAGTAGTCGCAATTCTTTATTTTCATAGCATTTTTCTATGAAAAACAAAAACTACTGACAATAAAATTTAACTTCTTCCAAAGTTGTTTACTTTTTTTCTCCTAAATACTCCAATATCGGGCAGTAAATCAATTTCATTGGGCTCTACAGGGTTTTTTTTTACTTAGAGTAGAGCCTCTTGAGTATCTCAAAACTCGAGTTTCGAGCTTTTTTAGAATACTCGCCCAGCACTACTAAAAACAAAAATTTGAGGAACGTCAGCACCTGCGAGCGTACTTCAGGAAGATACCCTAAAAGTTTCAAGCTGAAACACTCTAAAATAAAGTTTGTAATGATGAAATTTGAAAATTTTCATAAGCCTCAATGAGTGCGAGTGACTGAGTGAGGCAGATAGAAGTATTATCACTCGCACTCACTCTCACTCACTCTCACTCACTAAGCTTATGGCGCAATGAATTTCATAATTTACGGCTTTTATTCCAAACCAACTTTGCTCGTTTTGGGCTCAAAAAATCCGTAGTAGTAGTAGTAAAGTCCAGCCGCCCAAACCTTCGTTCATTATGCTTGTATTTCAAAGCGAACGACTGGACTGAGAATACAAAAAGGGAGATACAAAAATTCATAAAAAAATTTTGCAGGTGCTGACGATACTGGATTTTGCGTTTTATCTATAGTTTCAGTCTAAAACGCCAAAAACACAACTTTTCCGAAAAGCGACTAGTGGCGCTATCCATCGGATTGAAATTTGGAAAAGTTTCTCCTGGAATCACCTCAATTCTTTAATTTTTCTCTTTTTTTAAAATTTCTAGTTTCAGTTTCTATGTTTTTGTTTTCCTTAACATTTGTTTTTATCGTTTACGTCTAACAAAACGGATGTTCTGAAGAAGCGGCCACTATTATTTGATGATCCTCGGTACCATCCTGTTTCCTGAAAGTAACTGTCATATCTTCTGGGTACGCCTTGCCAAAGCTGAAGCACTCTCTTTCGCCTATTTTCTCTAAATTCTAGGAACATTCAACCTACATTATTATTTATTCATGCCATCCTTGTAAGTTTTGTAATTAGATTTTGATCCTTGGAAATTTTGTTGATCAATGTGATGTTATTACTTCTTAATAGACCAATATTTTTATTTTTAAATTAGTTCTTCACTGACTCACGCCACCTTTCGCTAAAGTCTGCATATCTTTGCTGTCAACATTTTTCAAACCTCAGATTCCTTTGATTCAATGTATCATTAAAATTTTGCAAAACTATGTTTTTTTGCAGAAGACTGAGTAAAATGAGGCGAGAAAATTCAAAATGTTGTAAGTGCCATTCGACGTTTCAAAGTTTGTGCAACTTTTTCTTGTGAAAAATAATTGAAGGCTCTGAAAAGAACGAAAGTTTTGGCAAATAATTTTCTTGAATTTGACGAAATTTTTTAGGGAAAAACTTCCAGCTGAGTTTTCTCAAAGGTTACCCTAAAAAAGATTAAGAAGCTGCACAATCTTTGCAACATCTGACGGCACTTACAACTTTTTGAATTTTCATGCCTCAAATATCAAACACACGAAGTATATCGTTTCATTGAAAAGTTCTATCTCCTTTTTTTATTCAAAATTTTTGGCAAAATTTTTCATGGTCTGACAATTCCAACCCCAATTCCAGTTATTTTTAGGGAGTCAAAAAACAAGGATTCTCTTCTCCTAGAACAACCTGAAAATATTTGGTATTAACTGCATGAAATAGGAAAATTCTGTGGAATTTTGCAGCATTATGCTCAGATAGCATAACTACAGATCAAGTCGGCCGTCGGCTCCAAAATCGAGTGAAAACCTTTGATTACAACCAATATCCTCTCTCGGTAGACTTTTTTAATCCAAGAATTTGTTCTAATCTCAAAATATCTAGGGTTAGATCAGAAATTTAGAAAATTGATGATTTCCCTGAGTGAGTACCTGTATTAACAATAATATGGCTGAAAACAGTGGGTTCCAGGTGGGGGTTGAAAAAATGTGGGTACTTTTTTTTGCTTTCTCATTTTTCTTGAACCCTTCAGTCCCCTCTCCACATAAAAATGGGGGGGGGTTAAAGGTTTTACGATGTTTTTTCCCCCTGTTTGTAAAGCTCTTTTCTAAAAAAGCCTCCAACCCCCCCTCCCTCCCCCCTCTTAAGGACCGCCATCGCCACTGGCTGAAAGGATATTTCGGTTATTTTTGAGTCTCGCGCTATAAGCGCTATTGCTAGAGACACGCGAATTTCGTTTTTAAGAATTCGCGTGAAAACTTCATGTAAGCGTTAGACGGCTGTGAATTGTGATGCAAGTATGGGTATAAAGATTGCCCTCCCCGATTTCAAATTCTAAACGCGAACTCGGGCCTTTCACGCGAAGAACTCCCCTCTGAAACATGAGGATATTTGCCCCAGCTTATTCGCTATCTATCTTACGCATTTCCTGCATTCAACTTTCGTTTGGCACGGAGGGTCCTTGGCGTCATTTTTAAGTCGAATAGCCTCACTGTTGGTTGGTGGAGACACAGAGAGAGACATAACTTGCGCCCAATTTTACGATATGGTGCGTTTTTTTAGTCACCGGTGCGCGCTCCGGAGCAGCACCACTGCACCGTAATGGTTTTTTATTCCGGTGCCCCAGCACCGAATCGCACCGCAGTGTTTCTTTTAGTAGCGGTGCAATGCACCTGGTGCTGCTCCGGTGCAAGCTCCAGTGAATCGGAGTTGAAGACCGATGCACTGGAGCTGGACAATACCGTCTCTAAACATACCAAGCTACTTCTTTTAGGTTAGGGTCGTCTTGGCATACGTACGCTTATGGAGAATGAAATATTGGTGAAATGCAAAATCGAGATTTATCCTCTCAAAACACGATTTTCAACTCTTTCACTGCTTTGGGGAGATAACTAAGCCATAAACTTTCATTACTGACGTACTTTTCCAATTTTGGTTGAACTTCAAAAAATTAAGCAAATCCTCGATAACGCCATAAGCATTCCATAAGCTTATAAATACCAAGACAAACCCTAACCCCACTTTTTCAAAAGAAGCAGCCGGGTATGAGTATAAAGGCGTTCCGGTGCTGCACCATACAGCTTCGGTGCAGCTCCAAAAGCTCCGGGTTATCGCACCGTTGCGGATTCCGGTGAATAAAAAAACGCACCATAAAGTCGGAGGACTGTATCTGCCGAACTAAAAATGAGGCCACAGTTTCCCAAACGCCCACCGCGCCAAGTGCCGACGTGTTGTTAATATGACGAATACGTGTTCCCGAGACGCATTCAACGTAAGCGCGCGATTTTTAAATTGACGGGGAATTTTCCGCGGCAGCGTTTTCGCACGGAAAAAAAGGAGAAGAAAACAATATAGCCCATCACCGTCATTCTCACCAATTTTTGTCGCTCGCATAAATTTTCTCCAGACATTTCCTCTATTACCAGACCGTCAATGCCAAATCATTAAATCGTCGATTTTTGCGGCCATCTTGTTAAAAAATTCGCAAGAACGAATTTTCTGATCAAAGCTCTTATGCAGGAAACCAAGCACGTAGACCTGCACTATACTATCCATTGTTTCTTCGTGCTTTCAGTAGAATTGTGTCTCTCAAATCACTAATTCACCCCACCCCCCAATATAGCTCATTTCATTCGACTGCTTTCTTGAGATGACAACGCCTGATAACGAATCGAGGAGTACGCATCATTTATCGACCTTTCTTTCGTCATTGGATCTCAACCAATTAGGAAATTTTATCTGTAAGATTGCATTTTTCTTAAATTTAATGCTCCGGGGGTTAAGGGGGCATTCTCAACCTTTTAGAGACCACGCCTGAGTATTTTCGTTCTCGTGATTAGATATGTCTTAAAAAATGGCAATGGGGCTGTTGTACACTTTTGCTGTAAGCGATTTGATAGTCGATTCTGTTGTAAAAACCTCCAAAATTAACGATGACAGCAATATAAACTTCCGAAATCCACCCCAAACTAATTAAACACTTTTATTTGTGCGAGTGTAATGGTGGCTGAGGGCACTAATAATGGGAGATTCCCATCTAACAAGACTGTAACTCCATTAAGAAGTGACCAATAAGAGACGACTTTCATTTGACACCGGTGTCACTAGAGATGTCACAGTGCCATTCACCGGATGTGGATCACTACTCTGATGACTAATTACTCTGTGAATCATCCTTGTTAGTATAGAGAGAGTGACGAAATTATTGTAAGATAGGAATCTCCCATTGTTACATGCCCTCGGCCACCATTACGCCCGTAGAAATGAAAGCGTTTATTCTGTTTAGGAGTGGATTTTGGAAGTTTTTAGTGCTGCCATCGTTAATTTTGGAGGTTTTTACACCAGAATCGACTATTACATTGCTTATAGCAAAAGTGTGCAACAGCCCCATTTCTTATTGATGAAAAAAGCGCGACTTCAAGACAATGTATCTTCGAGCGCCTTCAATTGTATGGATAGGCATAATCAACGCCAGGGAACAGGGATAGTTAACTACCCTGCTCTCAATTTATACGATCGAGCATTGTTATGTCTGCCATACTTAGGTACTATGGCTTTCAAAAGAAAGTATCCTGATAGAAATTTCTATTATTTCATTTTTCAGCCAATTTGAGAAATTTTAAGGTTTTTAGGTATTTCAGAATCTCACGGAATCGCCACTTGTGACATTAAGTATGCCTCAAAAAATTTAAAATGATGGAAAATAGAAGAAAAATTTATCAAGAACAATTTCGATGAGAGGACTTTCTTTTGAAAGTCATAGTACCTGGTCGTGAAAGGGTTAAGAAATTGGAAAGACTTCTGAAACAAACTCTAAAATATCTAGCATCTTAATTTAACTGATGTTCTTATAGACAGATTTATACAAAATGAACAGATAAAATATGAAAGGTGCGACCCTAAGATTCTTAAAAATTACAACATTTAACAACAACAAACTACCTAATAACCAAGTTTCTTGGAGGGTACGTAATTCCTCAGCCTGTTGTGTCTCACAACTTTTCTCGTTTTTTTCCGCCGACTTTCTCTGACGTATTGGAGCAATCTAGCCAAAGTTTCCACGTCTATGTTTTCATATGCAAGCGAGGCTTCGATCTTCGTTTTCTCAGCAGGGCTAAGAAACAGTGTTATGAACAATTGCTCAAAATTCTTCGAAGCACTGGCATTCCTCAAAATGAGCCGCAACGCCAGATACATTGCAGCAGCGTACAAAAGCGAGCATGCAGTTGGCGTGTAAGATATGATTTTTCCATTGATTTCCGTTGGACACGCGGAGCTCCAAATTGACTCGATTAAACTATATCTTGGGCACACTAAGTTGGGTAAAGCATCAAAGCAGAAACCCTCGCTCAAAATTAAAAACAACCTCGCAAATGAAAATGCCACTATCGCGAAAACTACGAATAAAATCGTAAAAGCTGTCTTGGCACCTCTGAATTGTTTCAGATGATCGAAACTGTTTAAAATCACTAAAAGCAGAGTGCTGACGTATATTATCAGAGCGTTGGTATCATTGAGACGATTCTGCGAACACCTGATAACTTTCAGGAAGATGGCGTTGCACAAAAATAACAGCGTGAAATAACCGGCGAGAATACACGAGAATCGAACTATGGGGTGAATATTCATTTTACCTCTCAAAGTCGAACGAAAAAACTTCTTCGGTTCATGAAAATTCGGATCATCATAACTTTCAAACTAAATTTAATGTAACACTAATTTATGATAACCGACTAAAGGATACATTTTGAACCTATAAATCTACTGTAAAGTCTTTCGACACTGCGAAATGCACCCGAGGCTTGTCAACAAAAATTGGGTCCAGATGAATTTTATCATCAGCTGTTGAATTTTTTGTTTTTTGTCTATAGCAGTGTTGTCACTTTTCGGATGGTGGTCCGATTTTTCCCAATATTTGACTTATTTTAATGTAAAATTCGGTTGGTAGGTAAGGAGTTTCATGCATGACTGTGCCGTTTTAGTCTATCTTTAAAAATGGAGGCACATCCGTAAAATAAAGACACGATTTCTATCGGTCGAAATGCAAGAGTAGTATTTGAATGTCGTTGTGGGATGGAAACAGTACGGCGGATCCAGCCCTTGCAAACCGGGGGGGGCGAACTTGGGAATTTTGCCCACCAGTGACCCCCTTTTCTTTTTTTTCTTTGCTCTTGCTTTCCCCTTCATCTCCCCTCTTTTCCACTTTTTGGGCCAAACGGGAAAAGGGGCGATTGCACCCTTCTACTACGCGTGTATCTGTTTTGGATGTATGCGTTGCTATGAGCGAAAGGGCCGAATTACAAAAGATATAAAAACCCTTGAGGTCGATCAACTCCATATTCCAAGCTGAATCGATAGAGTGGTCACAAGGGGGGTTTCGCCGACATCACTATTTTGCCCGCGTGATGAGTCGAATGTGTTGCTTTGAGTGAAAGGGCCTAATTGCTAAATACCTATATAAAAACCCTTGTGGACGATCGACTCCGTTTTCCAAGCTGAATCGATAGAGGGGTCACAAGCGGGGTTTTGGTGACATCACCTTTTTGCCCATGCGATGATTGTGATGAGTCATGTGTTGCTATGAGTGAAACGGTCTAATTGCAAAAGATATGAAAACCCTTGAGGGCGATCGGCTCCATTTTCCAAGCTGAATGGATAAAGGGGTCACAAGAGGGGTTTTGGCGACATCACTATTTTGCTCATGTGATGAGTCATGTGTTGCTATGAGTGAAACTGCCTAATTGCAAAAGATATAAAAGCCCTTGAGGGCGACCGACTACATTTTCCAAGCTGAATCGATAGAGGGGTCACAAACGGGGTTTTGGTGACATCACCTTTTTGCCCACGTGATGAGTCATGTGTTGCTTTGAGTGAAAGGGCCTAATTGCAAACGATATAAAAATCAGCGCTTGTTGCGGGTTGAAAATGTAACTGTCAACTATTCGTACGCGCCTGTACCGTTTTAGACGACCTTAAAAAATGAAGGCGCACCCAAAAAAAGCAAATCATAATTTCCCGATCGAATTCTGGGATCTTCCAGTAAGTAGGAGTGCTTACTTGAATCGAATACCTGGGGCCCGATCAAGTTGAATCACTCGAATTCATACTTAAGTTCAGCCCTTGAGTTCAGCCGATGTCTCGAATTCGCACCGCCGATCAATCAGGTGCAAGCATTCGCGAAAATTGAGGTTATGCTCAAGGTATATGGAGAACATGCTAGTTCAAGCCAAGTCCGACTTTTCGCGAACTTAATCAAGTCCCTGGAGCTGTGCGTAGACATTACGTGGTCTCTTCACGGATTGTTTGGCCGGACTGGAGTCACAGAAAACGAGCGGGGGAAAATGAGAAATTATTAGAACAAAATACAAATGGGCGGACGATGAGTAGATTCCAGATTCATCATATTTAGCCAGATTGGTAGCGTCCGCCCACTGAGCGACGCTCAACTTTACTATCATTACATCCAGAGTAATCCAGACCCAGACTACTGCTGATTGTAGACCGAAAAAAAAAATCTCATCAATGACGGATTCTCGGCCCATTGTGCTTCGTCGCACCAGACTTGACTGGAGTGAGCCAGACTCGAGGTCAACCCTATACTTGCACTACTTGCAGACTAGAGGAACCAGCACTCGATTCCTCAAGCCTCATGTCATGTTTTCTCCTACCAGCTCCAGTGGCAACCGGCCGAGGCCGGACAGGAGCAATTGAGCGTGAGCCCCTCCCGCTCCCCTCCTGAGCCACAACCCCCTCCCACCCATCTCAACCATGCCTAACTATCATCTATGGAACGAGCGCCAAGCCGCGAACACACCAGTCATGCCAAGTGCAGTCAAGTCTAGTCACACTGATCACTGGTCTCGCGAGGAATCAGTTTGTGCGGGATATCAAACACGTGTGTGCGTGTTTCAGGACTCCGGCCTTTCTGATCCGATTTTCTTAAAGCTGCTGAAAATCAACTCAAGAGGTGCTGCTTCTATCGGTGGTGGAAACAATGGAGGAGAGACTGATAGAATTGGTCAAAGAACATCCAGTGCTGTACAATACTGACGATAAAAATTATCACAACATGAATTTGAAGACGAGGTTATGGACGGATATTGCCCTCAGATGCGGGTTTAACACGGGTAAGCAATTTTTTTTTTTTTTGTTTGTTTTTTTTTTGTTATAAAAAATGAGGGATTTTTAATACTTAAGAAGAAAGAGGATGAGCGAATTCTCGAATTTTAAAACTGAATCCTACTGCCAGAATAGAATCCTACTCCAGAATTTGAAAATTGCTCACCAAATATTCCCGTATACGTGCGCATTGGGCATTGTCTTTCAAGTTTCAAGGGGCAAGAAATACATTACATACAGGAACGTACTCAGTGGGGGTCCGTGGGGGGGATTTGAATGCTCAAGGCCCCCATTTTTTTGGAGAATGGTTAAAAAAAGGGAAAAACAAAGGTCGTTACACCTTTACCCCCCCTAATTTTATATTGAGAGGGGCTCAAGAAAAATTAGAAGCAAAAAAATAAGAAGGTCAATAAATTTTTTCAAGCCCCCCCCCCCAAACTTCAGCCCCCACGGACCGCCTCTGAACGTGTGTACTTATAGGTATACGTATAGGTACTTATCTTCCCCCCAGCATTAGCCGCAATGTACAAGCCGGGACCAAATAATGTTAGGTCCCGCGCATTGAATTGCGTGCATCTTGCGTGCGGTTTCGACCAATCAGAGAGCTTACGCACGGTCATGTGACCGTGCGTAAGTTGCACTCGGGACCGAACATTATTTGGTCCCAGAGCCGTAAAAGTCCTGCGTCGACGATTCGACGCAACCCGCACTTTACGTAAAATAAACGCTCTCTTACCTTTCTTTTCTTTTGTTCTCTCAAGAACGAGATAGGTTCGGGCAACGTGTAGTGTGGGTTGCGTCGAATCGTCAACGCAGGACTAATGGCTCAGCTTGTATGTACATACGTGATATAACGTAGCGTATAGATTGTCTGCAAGCGCGGTGGGGGGTTCTAAAGGATCTCGACACTCACCTCGCTTTTTTTTAGGTACCTAAATCTCGAAAATTCCAATAAAAATGAAAATTTCTCGTTTTTGGAACCAATAAAAGACCTCGGCCATTCACAATATCAGCCTTCCTCCCCCCCCCCTCCCTATGCTTTCTAGAAAAATACTTATGGTCCCTAGAATGACAAGAATTCAGCAAGGAAATGATAAGAGATGGTTATGTACTGCATTGGCGGATTCAGCCCTCACTAACGTGGGGGGGGGGACACTTGGAATTTTTGCCCCCTATTTCTTTTTTTTCTCTTTATACTCCTCCTCTTGTCCCCTTTATTTAGTCAAGCAGGGGGGGGGGGTGATCGGCTCCTTTGCCCCTCCCTCCCCGTATCCACCAATGTAATAGAGGCCCAGTGCAAGAACTAAATCCTTTCTTAACTCACAGATGAAATTGGAATTCGCAGTTTATTGAGATTTGTGAATTCAATAAAAAGCATTAAATTTGTGCATCAATGAAACCAAGTTCCGAAAAATGTGGGGAGAGAAGCAATGAATCTCCTCCTCAGAAGGACTGAAAAGAGCAATATATTTTGTTCTGTGACCAGAAAATTAGGCCAATACCGAGAGGAGGAGAAATTAGGATTGAGGGGGTTTAGTAGAATCTTGAATAGAACCGTCCAACATTACTCCTCAGAACTCAAAATGTCTTCCTTCAAAAGTTATTTTGTAAAGATTCCTAAAAAAAGGTTCTTAAACTTTACAACAGCTAATTTTATCTAATTAATTTCAGAATAGTGAGCAACACTGTCATAACAGTGTTGCTGTTCATCATAATGTTCAAAAGAGATGATTAGATAATTTAAATAAGGGACTGATTTGAGAGTAAGACACGATTTGATCGATCAGCACTATTACGTTTTAATACGTAATGACAGAGAGCCCAACCAGGGGCAGCAACCTGTCAGGGCTACAGTCCACTGCCTAGAATGGTTTAGTTGCTACCAACCTTTGGGATATAACAAACTCTTATGGATTTTCTTTTCAGGAGACGACGCCCAAAAAACTTGGACCAAATTACGAGATGCTTTCAGAAGCAGCCTGAAGCGAATAGACATGCACAGAAATAGCGAATCTCCTTACCCTATGAAAATGTGGAAACACTATGAGCAAATGTCATTTCTAAAGTCATACATGAAAGACAGACGACGTAGAGCAGACGAATCTGATGAAACCAGTTACCTTCACAATGACTCTTGGAACCACGAAGCGAGCGCAAGCGAGGGAATCTCAGATCAATCCCTACTCTCTAATTCTGAGTGCAATACTCAATTTAGAAGGAAAAATAGCCCAGAAACTGATCCAATACTTATGCTTTTAGGTCAGCAGATCCCGGAAGGTAGAAAGGAAAGGTTGAAAATGAGAGATGAGTGGCAGCGAGATGTGACGCAACCTCCAGATGATTTGAAACTTTTCTTTGACTCAATGTACGAAACGACAAAAAAATTGAGGTATGATTTGCAGAAGTTTGTCAAAAGGAAGCTGTTCCAAATAGTGTCAGAAGCAGAGGACGCGATGGAACAAAAAACCATTTTGAGCGTGGCATCCACGTCTTCATTATCTGGTCACAGTGAGGACTGAAAGATAGCTTCATCGAATAATTGAAGAACAGTGGGATCAGTCAAACATTAAGATGCAGCCATAAACTTTAAATGATCTCATTTAGATGACTACATGCATGAGCAGATGGTTATTCAAAATTCGAACAATTTTTTCGCAGTTTAAGTCAAAAAATGTTTCCTCATTTCCAGCAGAGCTGCCGTTCCGTGTGTATTTAAGGCTTTTTTCAATACATCGATGACTACACCAGTTAAGAAAAGATTTTATAGTTCCGACAATACATGACTGTAGTTCACGTAAATACTTGCATCTGTAATCTTTTCTCAACCGGAGGAGTCGTCAATGATTTTAAAAAACTTGTGGATATTTTAATCATTTAACTGTGATTGAGAAAAGATTACAGATGCAAGTATTTTTGTGCATTATTCATGAACTGAACTGTGTAATCTTTTCTCACCCGGTGGAATTAATGGTGAATTGAAAAAATGCCATTAAATATACATAGACAGCAGCACTGATTTCCTGCATTACTTAATGCACTAAAACAGTGAGAGGGGTCGCTTAAAGGTGTGCCTTTTTCGGCTCCTTTAACTTTAAAGTCACGTTAAGAGATTTCTAAAGACTAGCAGAAAAAGGAACAAAACCCAAGGACTAATGATTATCAAATCATCAGGAATCCACAGGTTTCTCAGAATAAATCTCAGTCGATTCCATTATTTCACAAAGAAAAGAGGAGTGACAACATCTCTTCAGGTTTATTCTACAAACTTATAATTACATTTTTACTCTCAAACAACAGCAAAAGCATTGTGGGAGTAGAGCTGTACAAAAGTAGCATATTAGAGACTGCCTTCTGAAAGTCAACATCATGGGCGGATTAAGGAATTTGTCTCTCTCTCTCTCCTTCAATATGAACATGTGCATTAGAAAAGGATGGAGGTAGGGGCTAAAGTCACTTGATAGCCCCCTTTGCTACCCTTTTCAACATGTGTTCAAATGGAAGGAGAGAGTGGAAGATAAATTCCTGTGTCCGCTAATGGTCAACAATAGCTCAGTTATGTGATGCAACCCACTGAAAAGTTACCACTTTCAATTAATTTGTTTGCCATTTTAATATTTTGTCACACATAGCAAATATCAACCAATAAGGATCAAAGAAAATATGAGATGCGTTTTTTCCCCCATCTACTGCACTGATCCAGCAAGAATTTAGCTGGGACTGCACTGATCCATCGGGTTTCTGTCAATTTGTACGATTATGCTTGAAGAGGTTAGGCGGGTTAGGCTTAGCCCATTTGTAAACACAGATGTAAACAAAAAAGGCTTATCCAGCGGACGCCCAGCGGCCTCAGGAGACCGCTGAGACCACTGGCATCTGCTGGCAGCGAATGGAATCAAGTGGAGAGCAAAGAAACGGTTTGCTGAATGCCAGCCGCTGGATAGCGGATGGGGAAAAACGGGTCTAAGGTAAAAAATAAAGATATACTTTCTTCCTTTGAAACGCACACATTTTTGTGTTCAGTGATGATTTTTAAGTAACACAGTGTGATCTGTTCATGGTTTACCTATCAATTTTTTTGTTTGCCTGGTTTTTAATATCTCCAGACTGAAACTTTTGATCAGCAGACTGATTATGAACTATAGTATCGTAATGTTATTGAGACCATGATCCGAGTACGTGTTATTCTTATGGATGGTGTCATTATGATAGGTTTCAATCCAATAGAAACAAACCCATCTCTGTCGAAATTCTCCGATAGCTCAGGAGTCATCGGCAAATTTCCATAGAGATGGGAGGGTTTCTATACGAATGAAACCTATAAGAATGGCATCACCCATAAGATAACACGTACTTGATCATTGACTCGATAGCATTAAAATACAATCGGTTATAATCAGCCTGCTCACTAAGTTTGAGAAGTCGCTTGTATTTGTGATACACATCTTATTTTTTGGGAGTTTGGAAACTCTTATTTACATTGTATTTTCTCCATAAAGCATTACGTTACAGTAAACAAAAAGGTTCATTTGGTTTAAAAAAGACGAACTGATTTATCACAAAGTAGTTGTAATTATGTCATTAAAATTAGGAAAATATATTTACAAATTGTACAAACTGATTTTTGACTTCATTACTTTTCAAGAGGTGCATAATTCAACAATTTTTCAATTAAATCAACGTGTCCCAACAGCATTCTGCGACAGCAATACCGCTTTAAACCAAGAGCATCCAAAGCATCTCTGTAAAAGAGAAAGCAATCAACAATGAAAATTAAGAAATAGTTGCAGATAATGGGGCTCTAGCAAACTTTTGCTATAAGCAAATAAATGGTCCAATCTTATACAATGACCTACAAAAATCACAAAAATTACACTGGAAAAGTCTAAAATTCAGTGATAAACTTACAAAACTGATTTGACCCAATGGTATCATGGGAGATTCCTGTCTAATCTGTCACTTTCTCTACGGAAACACAGAGATATGTCTCAAGTTTAGATAGGAATATCCCATGATACCTGCGTCTCTCCGCCATTATGCCCGATTCTGAGAGTGAATTTCGTGATTTTTCAGTGTACTCATCGTAATTTTTACAGGTTTTTATGCAAGAATTAACTCTTCAATTACCTGTAGCAAAAGTTTGCAAGAGCCCCAACCGGCAGAACGAGGGAATTATGAGCATTGAGGTTTGACAAGTAGTATTCATTGTTAGCAAAAAACCAGAGGCAATATATAATAGAGACCACCCATTATCCATCTTGCCCATGTTTGTGCGCAGTGGCAACTTTTTTTTTCGAGGTCTCAACAGAACACCCCAAACATGGTCCATACGTTGACTGATGAGAAATGTCGTTGAGATTTTTGCCCATTGAAACCAAAGTACCGAAATTGCATCAGTCAACGTATGGACCATGTTGGATGGTGCACCCTCATTCTCTCTGTGTTAAATCCTGTTGAGTCCCAAAAAATAAGTCAGCCACCCCGCGCACGGCTAGTGCTTGGTCTCTATTATATATTGTCTCTGCAAAAAACCAGAGCTCAATACTAAGCTCTCTCTCATTGCCATAATTTCATTAATTTCCAGCCAATCTTCACAGCTAATAATTTTGTACTCTTTACTTTTTTTTCTTAAATGACCAATTCTCGAGGGATAAGGTGAAATGTTACAATATAGAGTAAAAATTGGAAACTTTCAGCATAGAAGGCATAAAAATCCTGAATAACATCATTCAAAGGTAGATAATATACCGCGTTGCTAATGGTAAATTTTTTTACTTGGAAGATACACTTTTTTAGGAAATTTTAATAATACTTTCAGCGCTTCCAATGATAGCAACGTGGCTTGGTTATCAAGTTTAATCCAGTTTTTGATCAATAAAGTATCCCGAGATAATTGGTGATTCAACAATTTTTGAAAAATCAATAAAATTTTTGGGGCCCTGAATATCAATTTTAGACCACTTTTGGGCAAAAATGTATTTCTTACAGTACTTGTTTGAAAGGGTATTTTTGATACATTATTGTTTTAAATTTGGATCTATGAGAGGTATGTCAAACTTTGAAAATTCAATATATCTACAGTAAAAGATCATTCTGTCAAACCGTAAGGCGACCGGAAAAAAGTTCGGCGCAACAGGCAATTCGACAAAGGCCAAATGCGATGCAAGTCCCATGGGGCTCTTGTAAGCTTTTGCTATACGGAAATGAATAGTCAATCCTAATGAAGAAACCAGCAAAAGTAACGAAAACCACACTGAAAAAGTCTAAAATTTAGTAATAAACGCACAAAACCGCTCGAACGGCAAGATCGTAATGGTGCTTCAATGCAGGTATCATGGGAGATTCCTGTCTAATCTGTCACTTTCTCCACGGAAACACAGAGATTTGTCTCAATTTAGATAGGAATCTCCCATGATACCTGCGTCGAACCGCCATTATGTCTGATTCCGAGAGTGTTTTGTGATTTTTCAGCGCGCTCATCATCATTTTCACAGGTTTTTATGCAAGAATCAACTTTTCAATCTCTTGCAGCAAAAGTTTGCAAGAGCCCCATTATCGGCAAATAGCTAGCTGTGGATCGTAAGTGGCGGATCGGCCAGCGGCAGATTGTCAGCGGCGGATCGGCCAGCGGTGGTCTAGCTAGTGGCGGATCGGACAGCGGCGGATTCGGCAGAGTGGTCGACCGTGCACTTGGTGGAAAGGTATGGGTGAATATTGTCGAGTGTTAATTTCAATTTGTGAGTTTATTAGGGAATTTTGGTGTTTTCTGATGCTGCCATTGGCATTTTTACGGTTTTTTACGACTTTACACATATAAAAGTATACTTAAAATGTTCTGGCCGAAGTGTGCAACAGACCCATTGTTCAACAGGACGAACTGTGATTGGATGAGTTATCAGGGACCAAAAATGTCTGGGACGAAAAGTCTTATAACCCTACGGCGAGGTTGCGAGGGTGGCAACAGAGAGATCAGGAGAAATTTCTTTTCTGTTGCGGAGGGGGAATTATGTCTGTTTCATTTGACTTATAGATAAAAAAAAAAGGTTCGTGACCGAAAATTAGTTCGAGATAAACGTGATTTAGACATATCAAAGTTCGACTTAGTTAATAGATTATAACATTGCTCTTACGGGAGAATTCATGGGATTGGAGGTTTTGTTCGTCATAACGGAAAATTCGACTTAAACGTGGTTTGACACAGTTAACTTTTACTGTATATCAAGAGCGGAAATCGATATCAACCAGTGGTTTGCACCCAAATGCTTACATTTGCACGTTATTTTGGACGATGCAGGTGAAAAAGTGATCAGAGTTGGAGCAAGAATCTGGCCTAATTGGCACTCTTCCTTTTACAAATTTTTGAGCAGATCACTGACAAATGATAAAGATCAACAAATTATGGGGAAGTAATAAATACACTGCAGTAATAAAGAATTGACTTACCCTTCAGTGTATTCTGCTTGCAACAGACCTAAGTATGTTTCCCATTTGTTGCCAATAACCTTCCCACATGTAAAGCACCGGATCGGAATAATCATTTTGAGCACCTGCAGACAGCAAAGATATACGTTTGCATGAATAGCTGACGACAAGGATCAAAAATGGTGATTAGCGAGGACAGTCTCTAAAGTCATAAAAAGCAAACTGAATCTTCCAAAATACAATAAAAGCATGATCCAGGGGGGGGGGGTCATTGGAATAAAAATTCCGTCCCTCAATTACGATCAAAGATGCCACTCAAATCAGTGGTGTACCGGAAAATGTGGGGGCCCCCCTGCAAACTGTTAGTTGGGGGCCCCCTACATTTTAACACAATAAATGGGGATTCAATGAACAACCCCCCAGCTAGAAGAGGGTTCAGGGGTCCCTCCCTGAAATTTTTTGAAAATTCGGTGCTCTCAAGACGTTTTTTCATGCTGTTATAGCATTAAAATTCCATTTCTTTCCCACAAAAGAAAAGAGCAGAATTTCTTCTTCTATCCACTGTTCGATATTCATTTAAAACCACGGAAGATGCATGGCCAATATACCACATCTAACATCTGAGCAATAAACCTGCTATTTTTACTTTAAGATTACGCTGATTTTTTTTTTCTCTTCCTTCTATCTTCATTCTTTCAAATAATATCCTCCTTCTATCTTCATTCTTTCAAATGTTATATTTTGTCAAATACAAGCATCAGATGTAAATAGAAGACCCTAATAGAAGAAGGTCCATGAGGGTGTCCCTAACTTTTTCAACATGCAGTCAAATGCAGCTATCGAGTGCTTAACTTGGTCAGAGATAACAGGTTTTTATTAGAATACTTTGTCGAAAGATTGACACCTTCTATGAAAATGTATTGTTCTTGATCATCAACTTGGTAAGATTGCAACTCGAATGTTTATAATAACCCTGCTGGCTGCAGATAGAAATCCAAGATGTAAGCATATTTTAATATTTGGTTCGGATGAAGATTTGACGTTTGTCACTTTTCAGGGGGAAACCGGACGCTGGAATCAACAAAACTGTTTCTGGTCAAACGAAAGTATTAATTGTCGTTGACTCTCACCATTGAGCTAAATACTATCAGCCCCTACCGCCCAAGAGCGGTTACAAATGTTGAAGTTTAGGTGCTGCATTGGAATCATCCATCGTTGTCAAACAAACAGTTCCAGCGCAGTATGGAATTCACAACCATTGGGTAGGGTGAAATCTTAGTCCCAAATAAAATAATAGAGTATACTTTCGAATGCAACTCCTCCTTGGAAACTGACACTATAATTCTTCTCTTTTCTTCCCTCTCCTCTGAAGGAGACCAACATACCATAGTAAAGTGGTAGCTTTAACGGCATACTTACTTAATAAAAATACAAGAATTCAGCTTCACAAAAATTCTTTTCCCAGTAGCACTGATGCAGCATTCCGCAAATTGACAATTAAATGAATTAATCCGTGAAATTTCGGTCGATTGAATTTTTTATTGAGACAAGACAAGAGAGGTTAAAAACAATAATAAAAGCATGGCGGCCGGCGTCTCATCAATAAACGGTGAGGCAGAAAACATTCAACAATAAGGTTAAGTTGTTAAAATCATAATCATAACATTTTTATTGACGTTGACGAGGTGAGCAGGAGTGAGTTCTGACTTTAGTGAACTTCTAAAATAAGCACCAGTGTCCGCGAAATGATTATCATTCAAAATTGCCTTGAATTTCCTCGCAGTTTCGCCGTTTTAGTGCCGAATTAAATGTTTTATCGCCTCTCTACAGCTGTCTGGTCAGTCTCCCGGTCGGTCCCTCAATGCCAGCGGTGAACTTTTACATGAACAAGTTGCATTTTAAATACCGTGGTCCTCGTCTTCCCGTCCGATCTTCTAAATGGAAATAACGCCCGATAACAGTGACAGTAAGGTTCCTGAAATTCATGATGTCACAGGAAGTGTGTCTTCCTTTGACAACTTGAATAAAGAGGAGCCTCTTGATGACCTGAATGATAGTACCCCTTCTGATGACCTGACTGAAAATTGTCATTCAAATTTAGTTATGTCTTGTGATAATGATCCTCCTGTCGATGGTGAAACTTATGCTGGATACAATGACATTAAATCTGAATCACCCTCACGCACAGACCCTTTGGAGATTGCTCCAAGCCCTGAAATTTGCGAGGTATTGACGGATAATGATTCGTCTGTTCACGATTCTTCTGTTGATGAAAAATCAGATAGTAAGCATATTTTAGATAGTCCAAACAAATCTCCTCGCGATTTTCAAAGTTTGTCAAATTCTCTTGATGCTCTTGAAACAGATGAAACCCCAACTGTGAATAATACATCTCCTGCTGAAGTTAAATGTGAAACAGACGAAGAATCCATTGATCTAAAAGAATCCTTCTGTGATAATAACATAGACATTAGCGGTCTTAGTAAAACCGGCTCGGACCATTTGAAAAGCATTTCTGTAAATAATCTCAGTGAATGTGAGCAAAACGAAAAACCAGCTGACAGAAGTAAGCGATTTGATTTTCTACTTCGGCAAACAGAAATATTCGCTAATTTTGTCACTGATTCAGGCGCAGTGTATGCACCTGCATCAGGAAAAGTGCCAGGTTACAAGCGTGGTGATATTGAAAGCGCCTCTGCCACCTCGTCAGAACACCGCCATCGTAAAACTGAGAAAGAGGAAGATGAAGAATTGCTTGCAGAAAGCCGAAAGAACAAGAAATCAATCAGTGTACTTGTTGCCTCTCCATTCTTTATTGTTAACGGTGAACTTCGTGATTACCAAATCCGTGGTTTGAATTGGTTGATTTCACTGCATGATAGTGAAATAAATGGCATTCTAGCTGATGAAATGGGGCTTGGAAAATCTCTTCAGACAATCTCATTGCTCGGATACTTGAAACATTTCCGAAATAATGATGGGCCGCACTTAATTCTTGCTCCCAAATCTATGATATCTAATTGGATGACTGAATTTGAGAAATGGTGTCCATCTCTTACAGCAATTGCCCTGATTGGAGATCAGGCCACTCGCTTGGACTTCATCCAAAAAGTTTTGAAACCTGGGAAATGGAACGTTTGCATCACCTCTTACGAAGTCATCATCCGTGAGAAAAACGCTCTAAAAAAATTTCAGTGGTCTTATTTTATCATTGACGAAGCTCAACGGATTAAAAATGAAAAATCTAAACTTTCAGTGACAGTCAGAGAATTCAAATCTTCTCATCGTTTACTTCTTACCGGGACACCTCTTCAAAACAATCTACACGAGTTGTGGTCTTTATTTAATTATTTACTGCCTAAGGTATTTGATTCAGCTGAAGATTTTGATGCATGGTTTGACACAAACAGTTGTCTTGGTGACAACGTGTTAATTGAGAGACTTCATACAGTTCTTCGGCCTTTTCTTTTGAGGCGTCTGAAATCTGAGGTTGAAACACGCTTGTTACCAAAGAAAGAAATCAAGATATACACGAACTTGACGAAAATGCAACGTGAATTATATACAAAAATTCTCATGAAAGATATCGATGTCATTAATGCTGCTGGTAAAGCAGAGAAGTTGCGTCTTCAAAATATTTTAATGCAATTGAGGAAGTGCTGCAATCATCCGTATTTATTTAACGGAGTAGAGCCAGGACCTCCGTTTACAACAGACGAACATCTAATCTTCAACTGTGGTAAAATGATAATTCTGGACAAATTATTAGCGAAACTCCACAGTCAAGGATCTCGCGTCCTTGTTTTCTGTCAAATGACAAGAATGATTGACATCTTGGAAGATTATTGTTATTTCAGAGGATACAAGTATTGCCGCTTGGATGGGCAAACTTTGCATGAAGACAGGCATGAAAGAATCAACGATTTCAACCGACCAGACAGTGAGAAATTTCTCTTTCTGTTATCGACTCGTGCTGGAGGACTGGGTATAAACTTAGCCACTGCAGATGTTGTTATTCTTTATGACTCTGACTGGAACCCTCAGATGGATTTGCAAGCCATGGACCGCGCTCACAGGATTGGCCAAACAAAGGAGGTACGAGTATTTCGATTTATTTGTGAAAATACGGTGGAAGAAATAATAGTTGAAAAAGCTGAAATAAAACTACGATTGGATAATATTGTAATACAGCAAGGTCGATTAGTGGACAATAAAAGTGCTCTCAACAGAGATGACATTCTGTCAATGATTCGACACGGTGCTAATTATGTCATTTCCTCGAAAGATTCGGATCTCATTGATGAAGATATTGACACGATTCTAGAAAAAGGTGAAGCGAAAACAAAAGAAATGAAAATGAAACTAGAGAAGTTAGGAGAGTCTTCCATTGCAAATTTTACCATTGATACTCCTCTGGGCTCTATCTACAATTTTGAAGGCAAAGATTACCGAAAAATTAAAAGCATGAAAAATGACTGGATTGAACTGCCAAGACGAGAAAAGAAGCCCATCTTTTGTGAATATGTCAGTGACACCGATAAAAAGTATGAAATCAAGAATCTAAAAGCGCCAAAACCTCCAGAGTTACCTATTATTTTAGATTTTCAGTTTTATCCTCAACGACTGTCAGAATTATTAGATAAAGAAACCTATTACTACAGGAAATCTGTGGATTACAAAGTTCCTGAGTTTCCAGAAATGGATGAAGAGATGGTAAAGTTACGAGATGCAGAACAAGAAAAAATTGATGCATCCATTCCTTTGACCAAAAAAGAGCTGAAAGAAAAAGATGAGCTTTTAACGCAAGGGTTTTCGGTTTGGACGAAACGTGAC
This sequence comes from Trialeurodes vaporariorum, assembly GCA_011764245.1. NCBI lineage: Eukaryota > Metazoa > Arthropoda > Insecta > Hemiptera > Aleyrodidae > Trialeurodes > Trialeurodes vaporariorum. The sequence goes on along the minus strand of VMOF01000002.1, from coordinate 35,792,760 downwards.
TTCAACCAGTTCATCAAAGCAAATGAAAAATACGGACGATCTAATATCCGTAATATCTGCAAAGATGTCGAAGATAGAACTTCGGAAGAAGTTATTGAATACAGTCGTGTTTTCTGGGAAAGATGTCATGAACTGTCAGACATTGATCGAATCATTGCAGCAATCGAACGAGGAGAAAACAAAATTCAACGACTTGCCAGCATCAAAAAAGCCCTCGACAACAAAGTAAAGAAATACCAATCTCCGTTCCATCAGCTGCAACTTTCCTACTCTTCTACTCGAGATCAAAGTTATTCTGCAGAGGAAGATCGTTTTCTCATCTGCATGCTTCAGAAGTTAGGTTTCAATTCAGAAAATGTCTATGAACGAATGCGTTCTGCAATTAGATTTGCTCCTCAATTCCAGTTCAACCTGTTTCTACGAACTAGAACCGCTGCTGATCTCCAAAAACGCTGCAAAACTCTACTATCGATGATTCTGAGGGAAAATCGGAAAACAGAGGGTTCTTCCTCACTAAAATCTCGCAAACGCAAGAGAAAACTATTCAAGACTGTTTTGTCCGAAAACTCTGAATTAGAATCAGAAGATTCATTGCTTGATCCCAAAAAAAGCAAAGATTCGTAACACTTACTAAGTTAAATGACAAAAACAACTTCATCAATTACTAATTTGTCAAATAAATAAAAACATTATCGGGAACGAAGCCAAAAATATTTAAGTTGGAATCGGCGAGACTTATCGGAACTTTACTGTTTTATTTTCAATCGCATAAAAACACACATGAAATAAAATAATAACCTATAAATCGATATTATTACATTTCGTGTGTGTTTTTTTGCAGTTGATAATAAACCAGTAAAGTTTTGAAGTGTCTCGCCGTTTCTAATCTAAATGTTTTTAGCTTAATCTCCAATAACGTTTTTATTCATTTTACCAAGTTAATTTGAGTCAGTGTATTTTATTTATGTTTTATTTTATTTATTGTGTTTATTTTGTTGTTCATTCTTTTTGAATTTTTCGCAAAAAGTTAATAAGCGTTAATTCTAAATTAGTGTTAGTGTGTGTATTTTTTGTAAAAAGAGTGAAAATGCATCTTTTTATCTGAAATGTACAGCAAATGTGTAAATATGTATGTAGTTTGTAGGTACCATAGTGTAAATGCCATTGAGGCCTTTACTAGCAAATTTAACTTATCTCTTACCATTTTTTCATTCACTTAGCAACCTAAGAAATGTAACAATCTCATTGTGTGAGTCTCTGACCTTAATTACTTTTTCGATAGTGTATGTTAAGTACATATTTATTTCTTTATTTATTCATCCATTTTTTTAAAACCATCTGAATTGGCAAAACCGGTTGATCGATAAGTTTTACTGAAGAAACTTACAAACAAGATTGACTACAAAAGAAAAGAAAAAAATTGTGTCACATTATTAGGAACTTATTGGGATATTGATTAATAATTCAAAATTGCTTGTGTTATTTATGGTTTATGTTATCTCTGTCTTTTTTAGCCTTTTTTAAAAAAGGCATTTACCTGAGTCTGTAACAGGCAGTGGAAGTATGTATGTACTAGCAGTTTTAGATCTAGACAAACTTTAAATGTTTTCTGGGAAAAACATCAAATTTTGTTCCACGCTTTTTCTACAAAATTGTTGAAGAATGTTTGTAGCAGCCACAAAAAGCAAATTTAAGTATATCACTGTTTTGTTTCTTTTTGTAGGTCCAGTGATATTTTTATTGTAAAGTAGGTAACTTAAATACGACCAGCTGCCTTTTTTCATAAAAAGGTACCTACATAAAGAAACTCTCACGCGAAGGTAATACCTTACAAAAACTTCCTTTTAACAAATCTGCAAGCCTCAACGAGGCTTTGAATGAACGAATCAGTTTGATCACATCACTGATGAGTGCAAATGTAATACTTAATTCTAATCTTATTGTTTGCGTCAATAAATAATAAGTCAATAATTGTATGTATGTGTTACTGGGGAACCTCAATTTTCTCAGTAAACCTGGATTTGTTTCAGCAAACCTAGGTTTGCCAAATGCGGTGGTTGGCATATGGGGCACTAATAATGGGAGATTCCCATGTAATATTACTGACAATCCATCAACTATCTAGAAGTGGCCAATAAGAGAAGACTTTCTTTCGGCATCGGTGTCACTAGATGTCATGACTATTGATTGTTAATCACACCTCCGGTGATTACTTACTCCCTATCCTAGAAAGAGTGACAAACTTAAGATGGAAATCTCCCATTATTGGTGCCAAACGCTAGCTATGGTCGCTCATTTAAAAGCATATTATGAGTATAGGAGTGGATTTTGTTAGTTTTAGTGCAACCATTGTTACTTTTGGAGGTTGTTACATCTTTGTAAACCCTGAAATCGCCTGTAGCAAAACTGTGCCACAGCCCCATTGGGCAGACCTACATTTACTATTTTCAAAAAATTGCAAGATACCCACAGAAGGTGCAGAAGAAATTATAATTGAAGTGGTTATTGATGCCTTGGAATTGTCCTTGTAATTATAGTGTTTCAACTCTTTTAAGATGCAACTTGCCCTGCAAAACCTATTTTTTATCACTCTATCTGAAGTTTTTTTGTGGGTAGCCAAAAAGAGTGACTAGTCATTTCCTTACTTATTTTAAAATTAAATTGAAAATAAAATAAAATAATAAAATTAATTATTAATCAATTAATTGATTAAATTCCTTATTTTTAAATGTTGAGAATTCTGTGGGCTTATTTTGATCCCTTTTATAAACATAGAACCATTTCGTGTTGGCTACAAATGAAGAATCCCGGGGGAAAACGATAAATGGTCACAAAAATCAAAATTAAAGTTTTCATGGTCATCTAACTGAAAACAAAAGGACGAATTGAATTGAGATCTATAAATGCGCAAGACTATCAATTTTGGTGGATGGAAACACATTGATTCTAATGAGAAAGAATAACCTTTAAACGTTATTTCACTCTTTCCTTCCGCTTAAAAACATAAATGGGTTTTTGGGTGACATTTATCGTTCTTCCCCAAAACTCCCCTAATCTAAAACACAAAATAATTGTATGACAACTGTCACATTCCTAAACCTTTTTTAGTGTAAACAGTACCTAAGTGTAAATCGATTATTTATTTTTAAGATAGGATTTAAGTAAAATGGATTAAAATTCATTATTTAAGTTGGATTGTAGAAAACTTTCTATTCAGTGGAAAAGAAGTCTTCGTTTTGAATTTAGCTAACTTAAAACACTAGTTTACTATGATTATTTTTATACGCTTTGTGGTTGTCCAAAATGCTTTGACTTAGTATTTTGAGAGGAGTCATTTTGAACTAAAACTTGTGATTTTCATGGTAAGTTGTTCCTTCGAAGAAATTTAAGGGGTGAAGAAAAATTCATGCAAAGCTGCATTTTGATAAATTAGTCAACTGGTTCCAAGTTAAAATCTGTGATGAGGTTCCATTTTTAGTATGGAATCTTCTCTGTAGATCTTTTCATCATTTTAAGTTGTCGAGTCCTTTAAAGAACCTTTGCTATAAAGCAGAACCTCATTGAAGTATTCTAAGCGGTGGTTGTTCTCAAGTAGGTATATCAGAATATGATTTGGCACTTTCTCGCCACCATCTCCTTCAAATTCTGTTTTCGAAGTGTATTTTTGCCTGAATGTAGGAGATACATTTTTTCCAGCACACAAGTTCATTTGGCTCTTTGAGCTCAGTAAAAACTGTCTGGTTTTCTATGGCTCCCAAAGTCTTGTAACCATGTTCAGCCAGTTTTAGAAATTACTAATCCCATAAATTGTTTCTCCCTAGGTCAAGATGTTTTTGTATTGAATGATTTTATCGTATACTTTTGCCACAGGAATATGGCACATTGATTCTGACGTAAAACCATGCAAAAATAATGATTTGCACCCAAAAAACTTCCAAGATCAACTCATTAATTCAGTAAATCTCTTCCATTTGAAATGACCCGCGCTACACTTAATACCATTAGCACAGAAATACAACTACATAGACAGAACCACTGCATTTTTGTAATCAATAATCATGAACATAACTTGAAAACATTTGTTTAGCCGTTTACAATTCTTGTATTATTTTTTAGTCTTCGATAAGCTGAAAAAGACCAAGCAGCAAAATGTAGCCAGTATTTCATGTATTTACGTAATTCCACCATTTTGCGGTTACGATGATGTTTAGGTACGTAAGCACGGTGGTTCTGTCCATGTATTAGTATAGGTACCAGTGAAAATAGTGTACGGTGTCGTGCGGGCTGTTTGAAATGGAAGTGACTTCCTTGAGTAATGAGTGGATTTTGAAAGTTTTAATGCGCGCATCGTTATTTTCAAAGAATTTTACTTGTGAATCAATGTGCAATTCTGTGGCAAAACATCACAACAGACCCATACAGACTGAAAATTTAGGAAGAGGGAGAAAAATAATTGACGCCATTTCTTAAAGAAAAGACCCATGAACAAAAGGTGCGTTCTCTGGACATAAGTCTCTGTTCAATCACAATGCTAATTTTCAGGAAGAGTTTGCTCGTTGTTTTGTGAGCCCTTTTTCCAGAAATGGCCTCAACTGTGCTCTCGTCCAGATCCCTCCCTTTCAGTTTGATTTGAGCCAATTACTTAGCAAAAATCGTTTCAATTTGCAAAGATTTTTTCAAACATTTATTTTCTTCATGAAAAGAAACAAAACATCATTAGCTACTAATTTGTCAAGTGAATAAAAACATTATCGGGAATGAAGCTAAAACAAATACAAGAAGCGGCGGGACATTTCGGAAATTTATATTTCCAATTTCAACTGCAAAAAAACACGCTAAAACACAAAAAAATAACCTAAAAAAATACGTCCCGCCGTTTCTTTTATTTGTTTCAGCGTCATTCTCGATAATGTTTTTGTTTTCCTCCGTATATTTTGTTGGTACCTATGCCTTTTTGCATTATAAATTATTCCGCATCTTTTTACTGTTCAAAACTCAATGCTTCTAATTTTAAAACGATAAGTACTAATCATGCGATTTCCTTGGAAACAAAACAATGTACTTACCCCCAGGTATCTTATTCTTATTAATTAATTTTGTTTTTAGATCCTTATTTTCTCAGTTTGTAATTCAACCCACCAAAATCAATGTACTTTGGGAAGTCGCGCTTTAAATGACCAAAATTTCATGGCATTGTTTTCTTCTATATTGCTTTATGCTCTTTCTGATTTTTAGATAATGCCATATTCAGTTAACTGCTAACTCGAAACTGAACACTGCATCATCATTAATGCAGTATTCGATTAATTTCCTTACAGCAATCAATAAAACATGTTTTTTCTCAAACTCAGCCTTTTGAATTGATACCTAACGATCCTTACCCATAGAATTTGTATGTAACTTTTCTGCAGGAAATTCATGAGGGGAAATCCCTTGAAAAAATGAGAACTTAACTCATAAAATTTATTGAAATTCAGTGATTCAGCCTTCAGTTATGATTTCAGCTAACTGCATGGTGCCAATCTATTACTTACGATTTTCTGATGATAGGTAAATTCTATGAGAAAAGGAAGACTGGCAATAGAGAAAGAATCCTAAAACACATCTACAAAAAATTTCTTGAATTCAGAGAACAAAGCTGACATCACCAAAATAGATGTCGCAAAGCGATTAGCAAAAGTAGATGGAAACAAGGTAAATGCGATTCGCTATATTCGCTGGTAGGGTTGTTCTGATCGTTGGCAGGCGATGATGTAGGCTGGTGAACTCCCATGTCAATCAAATGGGAGGAAACTGGCTACATGAGCTGGTCGATCGTGGTCAACGGAGCTTGCCTACAACCCTCCCTCGCGGTAATCAAACTGCACATACCTACCTGGTTTCATCTACCTTGGTGATTAACGATATTCCGTTTCGGTAATTTAAGCTTTGTTTTTGGAAATTTGACAACATTTTTTCTCCAGTATACTTAAAGGATGATTGTACAGTTCTCGATTTGTCTACTTTTTCACACAAATTTGTCGTTGTCAGTGATTTTCTATTAAACGATTGGTAGTGAATTGAAAGCTGACATTGGAGCCAACATGAATATGAAAAAAAACAAAACAGGATCAAAGCTAAAATATAATTATATTTTAGCTTTGACCCTGTTTTGGTCTTTTTCATATTCAATTTTCGGGCTACTTGAATAATTTTGTTATTGGAACCAACCAAACCGCTCAAATGAATCACCACCTTAAGAATTAAATAAAAAGAAGTTTGCACTTTTCTCCTCTCCATCCCTCGAAATTGTCACTAAGGATGTAGAATTAAAATAGAGGCGTAAAACTTACTCAAAATGTATAAAGTAAATTAACTTTACAATGTCTGAACAGCTTGAGAGAAACATGAAAAGTTCAAATCTGGTAACATTTTTTATTACAAAATTGACCATTGAAGTATTACAAAAAAGTAACATAAAAGAGACCACCGCAAATCTTTTGAAGTGGCAGTCAAAATTTACAAAGCTTATTCACAAAAAGAATAATCCATTCTATTAAGTAAAAAATTAAGGAGTCAGTTGAAACTTAGTTTATTGTGTACAGTTAACAAACGCAAAAAATGTGACAGTCAAGAATGCACGCAGAGCGCAGAAGATTGCTTTGATTATCTGAGGATTCGCCACTTATCTCGAATTCTTGACTGCCAAAACTTTTGCGTTTGACAGTAGACTTGTAGGACTACATGCTGTTAAGATGATTCCAGGGTCGATTAGTTCAAACTGTGGACAACACGTCGCGTTGCTCAAAAAGTCAACAGTTTTTGGCTAAAATTGACAAATTCACACTGAAAACACAAATTTGAGGAATGTCAGCACCTGCAAGTACATATATTTTAGGAAGATATCCTGAAAGTTTCAAGCTGAAACGTTAAAAAATGAAGTAGGAAATTATGAAAAACGAAAATTCCCAAAAGCCTCAATGAGTGCGAGTGAGGCAGATAAACGTATCATCACTTGCACTCACTCCCACTCACTAAGCTTACGGCAAAATGAACTTCATCATTTACAGCTTTAATTCTAGACCAATTTTGCTTGTTTTGGACTCAAAAAATCCATAAAAAAATTTGCAGAAGCTGACGTTATTGGATTTTGCGTTTTACCTATGGTTTCAGTTTAAAACGCCAAAAACACGACTTTTCCGAAAAGCGACTAGAGGCGCTATCCATCAGAATGAAATCTGGAAAAGTTTCGCCAGGAATCACCTTAATTCATTTGAGAGAAAGTTTAGAGTCTGTTAATTATGGTCACCGTTCAGTGAGATTTTAATAAAGAAGGATTGAAATTTGGGTGTATGAGCGAGATCAAAAACTTTTAAAAAGTTTCAACTTACAAAGATAACAAAATTAGGAGCAAAACCTAGTGGAACAAAAGAAAATAAATCAATTCAAAATATCTTCTAACTTCATAAATCTTTTAAGGACAACTTAACAATTCTACGTCACATCATTTATTTGTTAAAACTTCACAAAAATATCCACTTATAGTCCTGATTATTTAACAAATAAATACACTTTGCTATTTCGCACGGATAGAAAAACAAAACTTATGACAGAAAAAACACATTATCAACAGTAAAATAACATTAGATAACAAAAATAATGAGGAGACGCAAAAAAGTAAAAGGCGGTAAAAAGTAAAGCTTGATAATACAATGACAATTTTAACACCTACGCTCAATTTAACGAACTTCTGTCACCCAACTGAAGCATTGGGTTAAAAATTCAAAAAAAAAAAAAATACTAAATGTTCTGATTTCAGTATGTAATGGATCACATTCATGAGAAAAAATTTCCTTGCCTCCTCAAAACAGCCTCATCTTAAATAATTTCTCACAGACAGCTTATCACGCGCGGTTTGTTGATTAATGTTAAAAAAAAAGAAAAAAAATATGGATACTTTTTCAAGTGTGAAAAGTCAAGGTCATGAATGAAAATTTTTTTTTAGGAGACACGAGCCCATAGCCACAACAAAATATAAGAGGCATTCAATTTCTGTAAATACCAAAAATCAATTGAATCTCTCAGTTTGAAAGATATGTTGCAAAATTTCAAGAGATTCCAGGACCCATAAGTTCAAACCATGGACACCATGTCACGCTGCTCAATCAGTCACTAGTTTTTGAATAAAATAGATAAATTTACGTCAAAAGTACAAATTTTAGGAACGTCAGCACCTGCGAGCATACTACAGGAAGATATTCTGAAAGTTTCAAGCTGAAATACTCAAAAATAAAGCCGGGATATTGGATATAAGAAAAATCCCATAAGCCTCAATGAGAAAAAGTGAGGCAGATAGACATAGTATTACTCGCATTCACTAAGCTTACGGCGATATGAATTTTTTAATTTACGGCTTTAATTCTCAACCAATTTTTCTTGTTTTGGGCTCAAAGGATCCATAAAAAATAAAAATATATGCAAGAGTTGACTTTCTTGATATTGAATTTTTTCTTAATTTTCAAATTAAAATGCCAAAAACACGACATTTCCCAAAAGTGACTAGAAGCCCTATCCATCGGATTGAAATCTAAAAAAATTTCACCTGAAATCACTTTCAGCTTAACTTATGGCAACATTTTTGATTTGTTTTGGGCAGATGTCTCCTTGAAACTTATATACAGGATGCATCAAATCAGGTTCACCAGGTTATACTGGTTGTTCAAAAACCAAAATTGGATGGCTGAACAAACAAGTACTGGATATGATCCCATTGAGACAAAGATTCTCTTGGCAAAAAGTAAACAGAATAATCTAAGAATAACTAGGGTGTTTACTGATTTCATGAGGTACAGAAATCAGCTTTTCAACAATTTAGGAGTTTTTTAGAATAACCAGGTACATGTATCGAAAATTAAAGTTTAAAGAAAAACGCAATTGAAAATTTGTTTGCTTGTATCTCAGATTCTATTTGTCTGATTTTTAAAAACCGAGTAGAGCTCAAAAGTCCATACTCTCTGTTCTATCACAAACTCTAGTTTTCAGTAGGTAGTTCTGTACGGCAAAAGGGAATTGCCATTGCCAGGGTGGTAGGCCTGCTGGGCCACTCTTTTGTTATCACCATTCGGAATACATTCTTTAATATCACTAACCGTTCCTCTTTAATTCTTACTTTTCCTAGTCTTCATTAAATCACGATATAATACTCTCCTCTATGATCAAGCAAAAACTGAAAAGTTTATCTTTATTCTGAACTGCACAGTAGAATGAATAGCTCATTGAGTAGTAAGTGGTTTTTTTGGAGACATATAAGACGTAAAAGATGCAAGTCTTTTTGCTTACTAAAAGTCAAAATTACAGGAAACGAGGTGTCATGATCAGGGATCCATGATAAGCAGTTGTCATATGTGTGAATAGTTGCAATGCTTATGCATGGGTATACAATCTAGATAGATGCGGTGATCTAAGTGACTAGTTATATCACATTGCGGTAGATATTCAGCACACATACAAGACGGATAAAGATTCACCTGTAAACCCACACATTTACTTGAGTGCAATGATTCACGCAAACAGCTAAATGGTCAAAATAAGCAATTGATAAGTCCAGAAAAGTATAAAACGGCTCAAACTAGACAGTTAATGAATAAACCTATACAACCTATATTTGTATGGATAGCTAAGAGCATAAGAATTCAGATTTTCCATTCTCCAGAAGAACCACATTGGTAGTTGCGTATGCGTGGTTATTCTAAAGAACTCCTATTAGTCAGGCTATTACCCAATTTCTTGTAATTTTGCCTATCCTACTGGGATTTTCCTGTTGATAAACGGATAAATAAACTGACTAATCATTTAAATATTAACAGTGAATAGAAACTAGTAAAAAATTTAGGAGTTTAAGAGGTTGAGAATCAAACTATCAAGTCACTTGGTTGAGCATCGTACGCTGGTGGTGATGGCGAGTGAACATCATCCATCCTACGTTGCCTGATGTTGCTTCCCGGCCAAACTCGAATTGGACTGGGCGCATCGATTACATTTCTGGGCAATGCTTCCACCGTTCGAATTGGACTGATAGTTTGCAAAACGCCTCGGGGAACAACCTCTCCAGTATCATTGACACCATTTGACTTGAGTCGCCTTTGAGCCGCAATAGTTGCTCTTAGCGTCTTGCGTTTCTGGAAACAAGAGATTGAACAATGAAATAATCTTGGAAATTAAACTAAAAGAAAATAAAATGTAGGACCTCGATAAAGAATATTTTGATTTTTGATACTTTTTTGATTTTTGATGATCACATTTGATCAAAAATTGATGACGTTATGACAGTTAGAAAAAGAAAATAAACAGTAGGGAATACCCTTCGAACACTTTCTAACATCAAATTTAATCTGGGGGAGACCTCCAACCCCCCATTGATATTTTTATCCAGATCTAAAGATTCATTTTTGAAATATTTAAATTTGTCCTTTTTTTGACCCATTTTTTTCCCCATTGATTTTAATGGAAACCCTTTATCATCCATAACTAACCTAAAAATCAAAATGTAAAAAAACAAAAAAAGCACCTGTGGGGAATGTTAAAAGCAAAATCTCAGCAAAACTTGGATGCATATGGCTTAATGGTTCAAAAGTTATGCTGGGTTTGACGTTTTATGGCTATGGACGGACAGACAGACGAACAGACAGACAGACAGACAGACAGACAGACAGACAGACAGACAGACAGACAGACAGACAGACAGACAGACAGACAGATGTCACAGAAAGTTTGTGCATTTACACCTCCAAGCCACATATGGTTAAATAATATTGATACTTTATGGATGAAGATTCTTTAGGATAGTACTAGGCATAATGAGAGCAAATTGTTTTGTAATTATCATGATTTACTAAGTCGTGGTGGGCCAAATATCGAAACTAAATATCTTGATAATCTCTGCACCATTGCAATACTTTCTCTATTTCTCACTTTGTTAGTAGTGAGAAAATAAAAAGTTGACCCCCTACATATTTTCGGCAAATATTTTCTCGCAGCGAAAAACGAAGCACTAAATTGTCCATGCTTTCTTTCTCAGAGCAAGACTTGGCAACACCACAAGTACTTTTTTTGCACATTACTTTTGTTGTTTAACTCAAGATAAGAATGATAACCACATGGATAGTTTTCCCAAGTAAGATACAAAATTCACATGAACACGCAGTTAACACACTTAACACAGTTAACACACTTAACACAGTTAACACACCTAACACAGTTAATACAGTTCACACAGTTTTTCAATGATTTTTGTTTAATTTTCCCTCAAAATTTTTGTGATAAAAATGGAGAAAGATAAAGAATGTGTGAGATCGCTCTATTTTGATTGCAAAAATTTAGCAGGAAATCGAAACCAAAATCACTGAAAACTTACCAGCGAAAACTGCCCAAGTGTTGTGATCAGACGATGATGTGATCAGATAAGCTTTATTATCGTCATCTTGAGCTAGACAACGATAGTAATATTAAAAAATAGTATTTTTGGTGTTCCCAAGTTATGCTGCAAGTTACGTTGAAATTCCCTAGGGGGTCAACTTTTGGTTCTTTTTCTAACAGTCATAAATTCATCAAATTTTGATCAAATGTGATTATTTGGAGCTCAAATCCATAGAAAAAGAGTTGATCTTTCACAAAGTGGCCAAGATCAGTTCCATAGCTTGTTCAGTTTTGAAGTTACAGTAAGTATCAGTCTTGGTGCTTTTGGAACACCCTTTGTAGATGACCCAAGAGAGAAAAAAATACTTAATAATTAAATTACATATAATAATATTAAATAATTCTATGTATTCTATGTCTAATTACGTATGACTTTTTTGTTTTTTGTTTTGTTTTGACCTGCACACATAGCTCCTCATTGGCTGCTCCTTTTGTATGAATTGTGAAAAAATAAAAAAATAAAAAAAATAAAAAATACAAAACGAATGGGCTCAATGAGAAGAACCACTTTTCTTTTAACTCTTCCATTAATTTTAAAAATATGTATAGCTTATTTTCTTAGTAGGTAAAATTCAGAGCCAATAAACTATCTCCATCCATCAACCTCAAGATCTCTTCTTTGTGCGGTACAACGATTAAGAAACTTGAACTAACCTCTATGGCTCCTCGCCACTTATCCGCAACATGCCTGGCGAGCTCCATTCGTTTTTGTTTTCGAATCTGATGCTTTTTATACACCATTTCTATAACTATCAATCCAACGCCTCCGACAATACCTGCTGCAACCAAAATGAAAACACCTGCCATATTTTTCAAACCAAGAGTGTTGGGAGTTTTCTCATATTGTTCACACTGAGGTTGATTACCTTGGAGTATCCATTTATTGTCTAAACTTTCCATGAAACCACCTGAGACACAAAAACATTGACAAAAATTAATTTTATTTACAGTGTCTATTGGATAAAATTAATACAACAAGGACCAAATAGTACTGTGACTTGAAAGACATTGGATGATGCATAGATACATAAGTAGAGGTTGGAAAATTTCGCAGCCGCGATTCGCCGTGAAATTTTTAAAATGCTCCAATGGCCTTGAAAACTACATATATAGGAGCATCGATCACGGTCCCCTGATTACGACAATGCAAAGTGTGAAACCGCGAAATCGGCCGTTTTTTTGGTTTTGGTGCGAAATCGCCATGAATCCGCGAAATAGCCGCGAAATTCGGCCTTTTTGAACCAGCGAAATCGCGAAATTCGGCCTTTTCGAGCGAAATTGCGAAATTGACAAATTTTTTGCGGAACTATCGTAAAAGTGCGTGCGCGTTGAATTTACCGCGATTAAACGTTAATATAGCTATTTCTCCATTACATTTTAACTTGCCTCTCCTGTAAATGAATGAGCTGGTTCACAAAACCACTTGAATCTGCTACTTTTAACCGCTTAAGTGGCCTGAGTCCAATGGAAGAGAAACAATTCACACAGGTAGCTAAAATTGAGGAGGAATTTGAAGTTTTCATCATTACAAAAGTTAAAATAGGAGGGTGACGGGTCATAAAAGTAACTAAATTACATTGAACGCACTATATTTTTTTTTCTATGACTTGAAAAGCATCGCAAAAATAACACCAAAATCAACAAAAAATAACACCAAAATCAACAAAAAATAACATCGAAATCAGCCAAAAATAACGACGAAATTTTCCAACCTCTATACATAAGCAATAAATAACAAAAATAATAATTAATAATAATAATATTAATAATAATAATTATCCGTTCCAGTTTTCTTCATCGTTCAAGTCATCGCCGGTTCGTTTTGCTGTCATTTTTCTTACATACATAAGTGCAGTTGAGTGAGATTTTAACTCCCTGAAAATGCTCACCAATTATCTCCGTACAGGACCGTGAGGGCATAACATTATTTGGTCCCAGGGGTCCAGAGGCAGATTAGAAAGTTGGATTCAACGTTAGATTTAGATTTCTATATTGAAAATTACTGCAAAAATTGACAGCAGACTTAATGTAGATACCTTATTAACTTTTACGTTAACAAACAGCTTTATCATTGCTGTTACACACTGCAGATGAGGTAAAACTTAAAGGAAGGCATAAAGCCGATGGATGCAGAAATGGTCCAATTACATTTTTGGAAAACCAAGTGTAATTCCATAGCTTGTAGTGGTTCTGTAATTTTACTTTGCACGGAAATTGGAAAATTAAAATTCTGCCTAGAACAGTAGGTATACGTTTGAGAGAATAAATTAGATGTTACTTGACACCGTAAAAATTTTAAGATTAAGATACCACCTACGACATAGGTATACTTGTGAGAGAGTAAATTGGCTTTAGCGAACGAACAGTAACTTTTGGAGAGCTCCCGTTCCTAATTTCATTTGGAAACTTTTTAAAAAGAACCCAGAAGAATATCAGAGTAAAATACTTACTTTCATGAAAATCAAGGATGGCTAATGTTACAAAATCCGACCAAGGGGATCCTTTCTGGAGACCAATACCATAGCCTGACCGCCCGAATAATTCCCCGGCAGTGACTAATTCACAATCCTGTGCAGCCTCAAAATCTAATCTTGAGCTATCCCAAATAAAGGCCATGAGTTTCCTAAATTCCATAAGAGAAAAAAGTCACATGTAAAAATATACACAGTCACATGTATAAGAATAAATCAATGTTTACAAAAACTTGATAAAAAAGGCTTCAAAGAATTTACTTTAAGGTGATTCCAGGGTCGATTAGTTCAAACTGTAAACACCACGTCATGGTGCTCAAAAGGCAACAGCTTTCCGCTAAAATTGATGACTTTAATACAAAAAAAGTACAATTTTGAGAGAGGTTGGTGCCTGCAAGCGTATTTCAGGAAGATACCCTGAAAGTTTCAAGCTGACAAACTCGAAAATAAAGCCTGGATATTGGAAACTCAAAAATTCCCAAAAGCCTCCATCATGAGTGTGAGTGAGGCAGATAGACATAGTACCACTCGCACTCATGCGATTTCACTAAGTTTATGGCAAAATGAATTTCAAATATTCCAGCTGATATCTCTCAAACAAATATGCTCGTTTTGGGCTCAAAAATCCATAAAAAAACTACGCGGGTGCCAATGTTCTTGGATTTCATCTTTTTTCTTTTTTCTCAACTTAAAATGCCAAAAATAAGACTTTTCCAAAAAGTGACGAGTGGTGCTATCCATCTGATTGAAATCTAGGAAAGATTAACTTGGAATCACCTTCAGATAAAGGACAAAAAACATGTAAATGCTTCATTGGCAGCAAAGTCTTGAAAAAGGTTACATGAAATTCTTTTTCCCAGAAACTTAGAATGTTTGTCAAGATGAGTAAGAAAAAGTCTCATGTTTTTCTACCTACCTTATTATTTCAAATGTACAGCAGAGAAAACGTATTAAACATCAACTCACCAGGACTCTTCCCATCTTTAACAATGTATCTTATAAATGTCTGTTGGCTGAAAATTGTCAATATTTTCTGGCAATCCCAGAGCCGAAATTCCTCAAATTTGTGCTTTTAGCGTAGATTCATCAATTTTAGCAAAAAACCGTTCACTTTTTAAGCGGCGCGTCACGGTGCCTATAGTTGGAACAAATCGACCTACGAATCACCATGAGACAGATCTATCCGTAAATGGGTGCAGAGCCAAGAAAGACAGTCACACAAAAACTTTTTTATTGATCCATCCATTCAAACAAAAACTTTTTTATTGATCTATCCCTTCAAACAAAAACTTTTTTATTGATCCATCAATTAGAAAAAAAAAAAACTTTTTTATTGATCCAGCAATTCAAACAAAAACTTTTTTATTGATCCATCCATTCAAACAAAAACTTTTTTATTGATCTATCCACTCAAACAAAAACTTTTTTATTGATCCATCAATTAAAAAAAAAAAACTTTTTTATTGATCCAGCAATTCAAACAAAAACTTTTTTATTGATCCAGCAATTCAAACAAAAACCTTTCTTATTGATCCATCCATTCAAACAAAAACTTTTTTATTGATCTATCCATTCAAACAAAAACTTTTTCATTGATCCAGCAATTCAAACAAAAACTTTTTTATTGATCCAGCAATTCAAACTTTTTTATTGGTCCAGCAATTCAAACAAAAACTTTTTCATTGATCTATCCATTCAAACAAAAACTTTTTTATTGATCCATCAATTAAAAAAAAAAAAAAACTTTTTTATTGATCAGGCAATTGAACTTATGGAAGGAGAAGAATCACACTCACACACATCATCTGCCATTTCTAGGAAGCCCTTTATCCTGAACCAACTTTGTTTCAAAAATTTACCCTAGAAAATAATACTGATGGACCGAGACGTTCAATTAAAATTAAAATAAATTACAGGAAACTCACCCTATTTTAACATCTCGTATTGCATCTTCTGCTGTATCGTAATTGTTTGCTTCCATTGTTCGATACATGTTGGAGAGCTCTACCTGCCTCCGAAAATACATATCGACTGCTGATCCTTTTACAGTTGCACAGGTTAAATTTTCCATGGTATTCCGAAGCTTTAAAAGAAGAGGAAGAAAAATATCAAAGGAACTGACAGGACCAAAGAGGAAATCTGATTGGAAATTGAGCGATACAAGAGTTAAAGGTACATAACTTAATTTTGCTTTCTTTTAACTCTTGTGTGCCGGAAGTATTTTACACCTTCTGATGACTAACGAGGAGGGGGGGAGGCGGTATGAATTTTCACCCCAACTTAAAATCCTTGCTGATGGCTTAGGGAGGGTGATACTGATAATTCACCCTGTTGACTTTCTTGTCTACAGATACATAAAAATCTGATGAAAATTTCTGATTTTTGAGGCAACCTGCCAAATACCCTCATCAAGGATAGAATGGAAGCTTGGAGTGATTCCATGAAATTTCTGCTTTTAATGTTCAAAAACTTGCCTGGAAAGAAATCCCCCCCCCCTCCCGGACCCACGAGGGTTAAGCACGCTGAAGAAGCAACATTTTTAAAACTTCAAGCAGGATTGGACAAGTTTCTAATCACACCACATACTGAAGAGAAAGTTCTGCTACATAACTGGTCACTCATAATCATTATTCAAAAACAGAAAACACTCCTTAAAATATATAATTTCAGAATTCAAGGAGGAAAAATAAGTCGTTTCTTTAAGAAACAAGCCTTACTGAATAACTCAAAATTTTAAAATCGTAGAAGGAATGGGGCTCTTGTAAACTTTTGCTATAAGCAAATAAATGGTCCAATCTGATGTAAAGACCAGTGGAAATCATGAAAATCACACTAAGAAAGTCTAAAATTCAGTACTAATTCCACATTACTGCTATAACGGCAAGATCATAATGGCGGTTTAACGCAGGTATCATGGGAGATTCCTGTCCATTATGTCACTTTCTCTACGGAAATACAGAGATATGTCTCTCCCAGGGATAGGAATCTCCCATGATATCTGCATCTCTCCGCCATTAAGCCCGATTCTGAGAGTGAATTTCGTGATTTTTTAGTGTACTCATAGTCATTTTTACAGGTTTTTATTCAAGAATCAACTCTTCAATCCCCTATAGCAAAAGTTTTCGAGAGCCCAATTTTCGTTAAGATGTTGAGAGCTAAATCGTGAGAAGAAACTGGCACTCCAGAAAATTCTAAACCCCTTCATGGATGTCTGAGTGTACAACTCTAAAAACGCAGGTGTTCAGATAAATTTAAAAGTTGATTAATTTCAACATACCCTTGCATCATTGATTCCAGTTAGCTTTGTTTTAGGACGCTCCAACACAAGGAAAGCAGCAAGGTTGGCAGTGTATGAGGCAACAATGATCATGGCAAATCCAGCCCAGACCATTCCTAAAACCCGCGCAGAAAAGCTACGAGGAGTGCCTGAAAAAGACAATTTATAAGACCAATGTAAATTATTTGATAAGATATGAGGTCGATAAATAATCTTAAAATTTACTCTCCATCTACACTACTGCTTTTTACACCAGTACATCCACTATAGATCTAAAAAGATCATGAAAATAACTTGGGATATTCAACAGCAAAGTGGAGAGAAAAAACTTTGCAACCAGATACCCCGCATGTAAAGTTCATCTAAAGCATTTTTGACGCAAAATAATAATCACACCTTTAATTCTCAATCAATATGAAAAAATCCATGAAAAAATTATAGCGGTAAAAAAGATCCAATAAATATCATGTTTTTTGTTCTTTCCATCAAAATTATCAGAACAGACAAAACTTGCAGAGGCAAGTAGTTGGATCAAAATTTTGGAGTTTTGCATAAAATCACGTGAAATAAACTTTGATTTCTGATTAAAGTTTTTACATGTAAGGACATAACTTGTTGGAAACTATTAATTGCATTTTCTCATCCCTCTCCTAAATAACTTCAAAGCATATTACAGCCAGCTCTCAATTTTCTGGATTGCTTCAGACTGGATTATTTGCCCGATTAATCGAAATTTGGCAAAAATACATTTCTTACACTTAAAAAGTTAAATAAACATTTCTGCTATGACAGCAATAAGTATTGTAAACAGCATCTTCGAATCCAAAGTTATTGAGCTTTGAACAAAGTGCAAATCAAGATCCAGAAAATAGAGAGTTTAACCCTTTGCGGCCTCTTTTTGTTTTTCCTTGCACCCCTCATAGGTTGAAATAAAAAACAAGAAAGAGAGGCAATTGTTTATTGTAAAGCCGTGCCGCACGCTGCTTTCAGTGTAGGCTACCTCCACACTATCTGAGAATGAAACTACTAGAAGTTCCCAAGAGCACCCATAGAGCACAGCACACGCCGGAGTTGCCGGGGCTGGCCCGACACTAGACTCAGCAGAGCAAAACTTTTTTTTCGTGTCAGGTCAGCCTTGACATGCGACTAGAACGGGTTTTTTACAATGTCGGGCCTGACCCGACACATGACTGCAAAGGGTTAAAGGAAATTTTAAGAATCTTTTTACCTTCACCAATACCACTATTGAGCAAAACACCCCAAGCAAACCAAATTGCACTGGACAAATTTAAAGCATCTTCTTCTGTGCTGTCAGAATTTGAGAGCTTGAAACGACCAAATGGAGAAAATCTATCCAACAAATACAAAACCAACGCAACAACATGCACGGACACCATGACTAAAATCCATAAAGTGTTGCTGAATGGCTGCAAGAAAGATACCAAGGTTGAGGATCTGGAAGGCTGAAAAATAAATAATAAGTGATAAGGTTAGAGACGTATTAAGCTAAAAAATAAAGAATAAGTGGTTTGAAAGATGCTTATTCCTGCACCATTAGAAATAATTGAATAAAATACAAAATTAGGTGTGTGTGATAAGTGATTTCTGTACAGAAGATACTCTTCTGATCACAAAAAAAACCAATCATAGGAAACATAAACGCTAATCATAAGAAAAATTCTATTGCACATCTGCACAGTGTCCATTTAAGTCAACATAATACGAGGGTCGTTCAGAAAGTAAGAATCCCTATTTTTTTTCTCGACTTGTAATTAAGCTACAAAATATTTAAACCCAGCATTAAAACTGTCATAAACTGACGATTCCAATGCTTTTTTAAAAATTAAAATCGGACCAACAGTTTCGTCACAATCTTAGTTTTTGTGAACCCACCTTTTTGAATTTCCGTCCACCTCCGATGCGATGCGTGCACTTCAATTGTACACTAGATTACCTTAGTTCAAAATCAATCGTTGTGATCAAAATCGAAACATGTGATAAAATTGAGAAAAAAATTATGTATCCCTTACCTTTCTTGGCTTTTTTCCACGTAACCACCCTGCACACCGATACATTCGTCGCATCGCGGAATAAGCTTCTTGATGCCCTCTTCAAAGAAACTTTTTGGTTGAGCGCTGAAAAATCCCATAACCGCAGCCTTCAGCTCAGGATCCGTTGCGGATCCCAAATCTGAGGTTCATGATCCGTAATCTTGATAACGTTAGTCCGTCAAAACTGTTTATCTCAAATGCCGAAAGTTTTTACTCACACAGTGGGTATGAGTGAGCTCGTTACGCAGCGATAATTTTGCTGGAAAAATCATCGCTGGAGGTGGACGGAAATTCAAAAAGTTGGGTTCACAAAAACTAAGATTGTGACGAAACTATTGGTCCGATTTTAATTTTTAAAAAAGCGTTGGAATTGTCAGTTTATGACGGTTTTGATGCTGGGTTTAAATTTTTTGTAGCTTAATTAGAAGTCGAGAAAAAAAATAGGGATTCTTACTTTCTGAACGACCCTCGTATTTTGCCTCTTGGATATGGAGATAAAAAGAGACAGAGCACAACGCTAAAATACGTAGGGATGATTTAGGCGCACCAAAATCTAGCGGTTCCGAAAAAACAACATTCAGCACTCCTCTGAATAAAACAAATTTCATTACATATTGTTTTGGATGAAGATTTGAAGTTCGGATCTTTTCTGGGGTCAGCACACGTCGAAGCCAACAAAACTATTTCTAGCTAATCAGGAGCATTCTTTATTGTTACCTCTTGCTGTTAAGTTACTCTTGCCGCTCCAAACAGGTACAAATTCTGATGTTTGGATACTACATCCGTGTTATCCATTGTTACCAAACAAACGGTTCGAGTGAGATAATAAAATGCCCAACTGTTAATTTGGGAGAAAATCTTCTACCCAACCTCATAATAAAATGTGCTTTTTTAGCCTTATGTTGAATGGTGACATTCAGTAAACACAGAAAGGATAGGCTGAGTAGACCCGATACTATAAGACCCGAGTATTCTCGACGACGCCATGTTCGGTAGCAAAATCGACCGAGCAGTTAGAAGACAGTTTTGGCGCGTCGTTCAAATAAGATGAGGCACCCTTCCCCTGCTATCAAAATATGTTGATTAACTCATTTCGCTGTTTTAAATTCACAATCACGATTAATTTTGCAATGAAAATTACTAGAAAATACCACACCACTGAAGAAACGCGATTGCTCGCTCAATGTTTACATTCCTGAGATGCTAAGCGCCGCCATTTTTGGTTAGCCTCGGCTCTCTCATAAGTAGCATTGATCGGGAATACTCGGGCCTTGTAGTATACTTTAAGCCTGAGAAGTGAAGAGGGAAGTGTTCACCATTCAACACCAGACTGAATCAGAGGGGTGTTGACGGATGTTTTGTTGAATCCGCAAGATTATAGTGTGCCTCTGCTGTAGCCATTTAGAGCTCCATATCTACTTTCCTCTACTCGGATATTTAAGGGAAATCAAGGGAAAAAGACAGACAACAGTAAAAAGAAAGAAGAAATAAATTGCAACTCTCCTATTCACTTGGACTCTATCTCTTCCTGTCCTTGTTTCTATAAAAAACTACGTCATCCAACAGATTATGCTTAAAAACCACAAAATAAATTTACCTTTTTCTCAAGTATTGTTATTCCTTGATACTTGAACGGTTTGCTGAATTCAATAAACTCTGCTCTCTCTGGGTTGATTGTCAATGGTGCAACGATCATATCTGCTCGTTCAGCAACCAATTCTCCAATTAATCCCGTCCATTCTTTCTTTCCACCGACTGAAATCACAAGAAGAACGGAGAACCTCAAAATTGAATAAAAAAACATTGTTTTGATTGACAGGGAGAGAAAACCAATTACTATAAGTAGTGTATAAAATAAATTTTGATAATCTGATTTTGGCTGGCTGAATAGATTGCACCACCAAACCATTTGCAACCAGTTCTGAGATTTGCGTTCATTCGTCCTGGTCCAGCCCACCTACCAAAAGGCACAATGGGTCTGTTGCATACTTTTGCTACAACAATATAAAACCTTGATTCTTACGTAAAATTTGGCAAAAATAATGATGCGCAAATTAAAAACGTTCAAAATCCACTCATTAACTCAGAAAATCACTTCAATTTCAAACAGCCCGCGCTACACTAGACACTATTTGCACCGGTAAACTTCTACATAGGCGGAACCAACGTGTATAAGTACACGAAAGTATAAGTACACACTTCCGAAAAAAATGTCGACTTACTTGAGGTGTTCCTTATCATGTAACTGCCAAACTGACCATCAGGAGAGAGGGCTAGATTGTACGTGAAATTGATGGTTTGAGATAACTGTCTCAACAGGTCTATGCAAAATCCACGACAACAGAACGTTTTAGCATCTGAAAAAGAGAAAAACAGAAATGACTCTCGATGATGTTCCAAAACAATCTCAATTGAAGGAGGCCACTTCTGCAGTTGTGTAATAAGGATTTGGTTCTAGTAGCAGATGATCTCTAATTTTTTGTGCCAAAGCACAGCATTATTTTTGAAAACTCCGCTTTGGCAGAGTGCAATTAGGAATATTTTGAAACAATTTTGAAATAACATTGAACCCCATAAAACATTGTCAACTTGCAATCCCCTAAAAAACATTCAATCAAAGGTTTACTGTGCATTCATTTGAACATGGTGTTAGGGTGAGCATGTAAAAGCAACAGTGTTAGTTCCGTAAATGAAGGAGTACAAACAATTAATTACCTTTCAATTTATTTATGGTTTTTATGATCTATCGGTCAGATTAATAATACAGCGCTTGTTGTTTATTTCTTAGATTATTAACTATCTTTTCACTTCTCATATAATTCAGTGTCTGTGTCAAATTGGGCACTGAAAACCGTGTCGAGTTCGTTCTCAACACACGCAAATCATTTTTACCAATAGTTCCCGGAAACTTTCTCAAAATTTGATCTCGTGAACTTTCCTGCGACTTTTTAAGAGTATTTCCTACTCAGAATTCTACTTGTGCCTTGATTTTTTAAACTTAACCCATAACACCCTGGTCACAGTAAAGGGTAGTGTCCATTTTTTGGGGGTATTTAAATTAGATTAACAAATTATGATGATCCCGGAACATCCTGCCAATGTCATTTGGCATCGGGCATTTCCTAGCACTCCAGATGAGCAGAATTTGTTTTGTGGTTAGATGGGTGGCTCTGTTAAGGGTTCTTGATGAAAAGAAATGAAAAAAAATGAAATAATTCAGGTTGTTAAGGTGATTCTTCAGCGTTTAATGCCGATTTCTAAAACCAGAGCGCTACCGCTCGATTAAAGTCAAAATACAGGCCAAAAGTAATTCATTTTTAAGGAAACGGAGTGTCAGTTACAAGAAAATCATCTGAAGAATCTCTCTGCAAAAAATCTTGTCAATAACTTCAAAATTAAGGCTGAAAGTACTAAAAAATGAAAAATCGCAAATCGATTCTTCTATCGAAATGCGATATTTCATTTTTTGGTACTTTCAGCCTTATTCTTGAAGTTTTTGAGGAGATTGTTTGCAGACATTCTTCAGATGATTAACTAGTAACTGACACTCCGTTTTCTTAAAAATAAATTACTTTCGGCCTGTAATTAGACTTTAATTGAACGGTAGCGCTTTGGTGGCAGAAATTGGCACTAAGCGCTGAAGATTCACTTTAAGGGACTCTCGTACGAGAGATTGCGAAATGCTCTTTTGATTATTTTAAAATCTAGAAATTTCAAAACTGAAAACAAAGGATTTAGAAAGATTCAAGTAGCTCCAGAGAGAATTTTTGGCAGAACAGCAAAAACTTGAAAGATGTAGGTAAAATATTAACCTTCGTCTGATGAATTGAAGTGCGGGCATGCTATTTCTTCGGGACCACATGCTTCACCAGCTGCCTCTGAGATCTCGCGGACATAAACAAAAGGTTTTTCTTCAATTGTGAGAACTTTCAAATGAGTTGGTATCATGAATCCTTCGGGCTTGGTATGGAGCCTTCCCGGCCAAGTAATATTTCCATCATCAATCCTCAGTTTCATTTTATCTTGCTCCTGATGAAAAAGCACAAAAAATAATAGCTTGGAATAAATATTAAAAATAAATTTACTCCACCTTATCAATTTATACAATCTTTCAAGAAGCACCATGGCATTCATGGCTCATGAGGTACTACCAATCAAGACCACGATTTTTATAATAAACTGAAAACAAGATACATTAGAGTCTCGATTATCCGCGATAATTGGGACCGGATAATCAAAAATTGCGTATGATCCGAATCTGCACAACAAGTATACAATCAACCACTTTTACTTGCGGATACTTGACACGGAATAAGGTTTTCCCCAAGAGTTGAAAATGCTCCGATCTTCCAACACTCAGGTAACAATGGAGGCCTGCACGTGAACGTACAAATGGAAAGATGGTTTTCCCAAAGAGAAGAGGAATGACTTTCCCCCAATTTTCTCCATTCAGTCCCGGTTGCTTTCAAAAGAAATAGAAAAAGTTAAAAAAAAAAAAAAAAGTCCGCTTCACAGACCGCGGATAATCAAGACTTTACTGTAATTTGAATCAAATTATTAATTTCTTTAAAAAATAAAAAAAAACAAACAAAAAGAAAGTTGTTCTCGTACATTAGGGCAATGCAAATCTCAATTTTTGACTTACGAAAATTAAGAACCTTAAGAAAAGATTCCTAAACTCGGACCGAACGCAAACTTTTGGCTTAAAAAACGGAAAAAGTGTTAGGTAGCTGTAATTTAGTAAAAATTATCTTGTAGTGAAAACTTCAAAACTATAGAATGATCAAAACTTTGATACTTCCTTTTTAGCGCTGAAATTGCCGCCATTTAAAAAGTTTTAAAAGTACGAAGTTCAAATTTGCACCCATTAGGTCAGCCTGGATGAACAAGTATGCCAAATTTGATTAAAATTTGAGGAGTTCCTTCAATACCCTATTCATGCATTAGCTTTAATAATAATAATAAAACCAAAAAACCCAAAATATCGGTAAATCAAAAATTGACCATATTTCAGAAATTTTTGAGGTATTTGTTTGAAATGTTGGTAGGCACAAGATAGCCGTTGAAACATTTTTGCCAAATTACAGTAAAATTGAACGATTTTTTTCGACTAAAAACAGTTTGTAAAACCATATTTCACACTTTAAAAAATTAAAAAAAAAAAAAAAAAATCGAACTTTTTCGTCAGGTACAAACCGAACCCGAACCAGCGCTAAGGTTCAAAATGGTTCAAACAGCCCCAGAAATAAGTAAACAAGGTTATAATTTTTCCACTAAAACAGGTTGACACGCACCGCATTGAAATAATACTGCCCAACAGGTACAATGCGTCTCCCTTCTTGTAAGTTCACTACATCATACTCAGCAAATATTCTGTCTCCGCTATCATCAAAAGCTACTTTGCCTGTCGCTCCGTTCATCATGACTTGCTTCCTGACATACCTAAACAGAAACAGGGTGCAATCATTAAAATGTAGATCATTGCCTGAATGCTATGGTAGGCAAATTATAAAACACTTCTTACACTGATTAATATCAATGAAGAATTAAAAAATTTTCGGTAAAGCGTTTTGAACAAAGCCTAAGGATAGTATGGAAAAAGAGAGCGACCCTTGGATATTATTTCTCTTTTTTACTATCCAAATTATTATCAAATATTGATTTATTTATTCATTTATTTAAAATAGCAAACAGGAAACTGTCCAATACAAGAAAAATACAAAAACAGAAAAGAACAAAATCCAAGATTAACAAAATTAAAAAATATGACCCCAAGCAAAAAACTTAAAATGAGAAAGGGAATCAGAAGATCTAATAAATTGGGCAGGGCATTCCAGGATCTCATAAGCCTCACTAAAACTGAGAAAAAACAAAGATTTTTATGAGCCAGAGGGACAACCTAAGGATTATCATTTCTGAAATGAAAAGGGGCCACTCTGAATTGAAAAATATGGGTTGAATCCTGAGAAATAATAAAACCAGATAAAACTTTAAAAACAAACAAAACATCAATGAGAACCCTAGGGAACGCCAGAGAAAATCAAAATAACATCTGAAAGAATACCATTAATTCCAACATACTGAGACGTATCAGAAAGATAGGATTAGATAGGAAAGATAGATTAGATTAGAAAAGATAGGATTAGGGATGGATTAGTAAGGTGCTTCCAGGGTCGATTAGTTCCAACTATGGACACCACGTCGCGCTGCTCAAAAAGTCAACAGTTTTTTGCTTAATTTGACGAATTCACGCTAAAAACACAAATTTGAGGAACGTCAGCACCTGCAAGCATACTTCAGGAAGATACCTTGAAAGTTTCAGGCTGAAACACTCAAAAATAAAGCCGGAAATTATGAAATAAGAAACTTCCCGTAAGCCGCAATGATTGCGAGTGAGGCAGATTGACGTATCATCACTCGCACTCACTCTCACTCACTAAGCTTATGGCAAAACGAATTTCATAATTTACGGCTTTAATTCTATACCAATTTTGCTCATTTCGGGCTCAAAAAATCCTTACCAAAATTTGCAGGTGCTGACGTTGTTAGATTTTGCATTTCATCTGTGCTTTCAGTTTTAAACGCCAAAAACATGACTTTTCCAAAAAGCGACTAGTGGCGCTATCCATTGGATTGAAATCTGGAAAAGTTTCGCCTGGAATCACCTTAAATATTAGAAACGTCTCTGTTCAGCTTTCTAACGCCCTTCTGTCATGCCTAAAAAACACTAAGAAGTGAGGCATAATAAATTCTTTTTTGAGAAAACAAGGATTTTGTCATAAAAAGTGCCTTACTGCAATTTATTTTATCATGTTGATGAGCTTCTATCAATAAGGCCTTTAGCCTTCAACTTTAACTGTAACTACATCTACAAAAGACAAACATCACTTTAAGATTGTAGAGTTATAGATTATAAAACCCCAAATCAGACAATTTGAACCCTAATCAGGGAAATCTGGTGTCATTTCAGGTCTTGCCAGGAGGAGGCAAAAATTTAGAGACTTTTTATTTTTGGCTTCTAGAAACGGATTTTTTTCACATTCTTTCTTCAAAATACAAGCTTCCTTCACTTATACTCACGAAATTTGACAACCTTTTTCTTTGTTTATTTGCTGCTTGAATTTTCAGCGTGAGCTAAAATTTTGAGATTTGCGAAATCACAGTGGGGACAACTCTGAACTCCCCACCCCCAAATGACGCTACTGAGGTTACACCCAATAAATTAGTGATTAGAGACATGGAAACTTACTCAAAGAGTATTTTTCCGGTTTCCCAAATGGAACCAGAGTTGTCACAGTCTTGCGGAGCTTCTGTTATAGTTATGGTTTTATTCATTTCCCGTAGAGCTGACGCTAGAACATGTCTGGAACAAATTATACAAAGAAAAGTTAGGAAAAGAAAGAAATATTTTATTATTAAGTTTTTCTATCCTTATACAAGACTGATGATTTTTTTTTTAACCGCAATGGGTAGCTAAGTTTGAAACATCCCATCATTGGTGCTGCAATGAGATAATTACCTGCCTTGTAATAACAACCACCATACCATAGGCATAGGCGGGTCACAAGGCTTTATTTCACTTATTTAATTTGTAAAAGTGAACAAACACCTAGAAATCAAATTGCATTGCACTCAAACAAATTGCATTGCACTTAAACCTCTGATAACAACAGGGCAAAAAACAGGTAGAAAAAGGCACCGAACTGTTAAGTTCATTTATAAGTTTTGAATCAGTCCTCTCCCCCCCCCCCCAAATCAAATTCTGTTAACTGAGGAGTGTTGGGTGCAGAGACAGAATATAATAGAGACCACACATTATCAGTCTTACCCGTCTTAAAATAGGGTGGCATCTTTTTTTTTGGGTCTTGACAAAACAACGTACAAAATCAGACAAAGGTGTTGAGGTTAGTTGCTGTGAAAGCAAAACACCAAACTTTCATCAGTCAATGTATAGACCACGTTAGATGGAGCTCCCTACCTTACTCTGTTGAGTCCCCAAAAAAAAACTGCGCCATCGGATAGTGCTTGGTCTCTATTACACATTTTTTCTGGTTGGGTGTATTAAAAATTAACTTCAACACAGACCAAGACAGCAGATATCCCAAAAAGTACAACTCAAACTAAAAATTCAATATTCAAACACTGCATCCCAAAGTTGCGCAAAAGTTGTTCTTGTATAGCCTCATAGAATAGATTTTTCATAACTATTCATGTGTTATTCTCTCGATACTCACATCAATCAATTGTTGTTTTTACATTATTTATTAATCAATCATACATCTACTTGCGAGAGAATGGAAACTAAAATATCAGTAATTGATGTAATAACGTAAGTTAGAATACTGTATAAATTGTTTCAGAGAAAGTATTCTGGGAAGTGTTTTTTTTTGTTCAAGAATGATACTTGCTCAATACTGCCGCGTCAGTTGCTGTGTACGAAATATTGAAGATGAGACAGAACTTATTGAATAAACACTTACACACTATCCTTAATATGAGCTTCTTCACTGGTTGCATTCATGAGTCTGAGGCCAATGATTCCTTCCGGAGCATTTGTTGCATTGAGAACTTGCTCTGTTACAATCCAGACATAACCAGCATCAGTCATGTTCAGAGCTTGAGCATCTCTGAATATGATTTCCGCATCTTTCTTGCTGTTAGAAAAAAAAACACCAGAAAATGAAAGTTTCTTTAAAGATTTAGAAACAGTTAAGTTGAATTCAGAGACGATACATAATAGAGACCATGCACTATTTATATTGCCCGTGTTTGCATGTGGAGGCAACTTTTTTTTTTTGGGGTCTCAACAGAACACCGCAAACATGCTCCATATGTTGACTGATGAGAGAAGTAGTTTAGGTTTTCGCCTAATGAGACGGAAGCACTGAAATTGCATCAGTCAACGTATGGACCTTGTTGGATGGTGCTCCTTCATGCTCCCTAAGTTAATTCCTGTTGAGTTCTAAAAAAAATAGTCAGCCAGCGTGCGCACGGCTAGTGCGTGGTCTCTATTATATATTGTCTCTGGTTGAATTACTCCTTCTGTAACAGTGGCACAAATTTGAGATTTTTAATTGAGAGGCAAAACAAAGTATGTATCCATGCACTAAGGAGAGTCAGGGAGACACTCCTCAGTGACAGAGGGGGTATGGAGGTCAGAGGAATTTGAAGATTCAGGTTCTCTCGAAAAATATCCGAAACAATTTTATTGCATCAAAATTACACAAAATTTACAGACAGTTAAGGGTCACTCTACAGGAAAGTGGACATGATATGCAAAAATTGAAATTTAAAAATTAGTGCCTAGCAGTATTGTTTTGCATTAAAATGCAACCAGAGACAAAAATATTATCTCTAATAAGGTCAAATGTGTTGATGTTACAGCAGGTTTGATGTGTATTTTCAATGACCAAATCACATGCGTCCCACCTGTTACAAAACCTAGCTGTCTCACCCGTTACGCTACTTTTTAATTTTTTGAGAGAAAATAATTTAGTAAATGAAAAAAACTTTAGGTAGGATCAAAGCTTATACACTCACCTTTAACAGATAGTTTTTCAAAATTTTTATCTCTTCAAAACTCACAGAGTTTCAAATTTTTCTGAAGTGATTCAAAAACCTTGTCCATTTTCTGTCCCACCCGTTACACTCCTATTTTGCTTTTTTCTCAACTTTGGATAGACTTTTTTAAATTTTGAAAATCCTATCACTATCTAGAAGTTAAGACCTTTTTGTTGGTGGAATAGTTTTTTCATTTAAATGATTAGAAAGTTGAAAAAAATGACTTCAAAGTTGTCTGAATGTCCCACCCGTTGCAAAATAATGACCATTAATGGACGTAAAGTATATTTTCTCCATTCCATTGACAGAAGATATAATGATTCCAGCTTTCAAATGCATCATGAAATCTGTAACATCATATTGATTTCAGCAGTTTTCGTGGAAGCAGGCATAACTAAGCATTTTTTAGGATGGAAAATGCATTATCGCAAAAAAAGGTCGGAGTAATTTCTTTGTTTTAAAGCCAAATTTTCCGTTAAAAAATGTGATTATAAAGAAATCACACTGACCCAGAGGTCCACAAACGGCAATCGATACCATAAATCGCTGTACCTGTACTGAAACAGTCTACAGCTATGACCAGCAGAAAAATATGTATGTTATTTTAAATCAAGCGGCAGCTTACCTAGCATACATAAGATACACTCTGGCTTGAGCGTTCTTCATTTCCACCAACTGATCATGGAATGTGTCCAAACCAGGTTCAAACTCAATGATTGATTCAACCTGCAACGAATCTCGAGTGGTCAGGTGAGAATCATTTAAATTCTCTGAGCCACTCTGATAAAGATTGGAAGGTCAGTTATTTATTTTTATTCATTCACAATCACACCAACATTCATGCCGTCACAATAAACTCAGACTGAAGATAACTACGGAGGGGAGAATCAATGAGCAAAACTAAACAAGCTTGGCAACCGTATAATTAAAATACAAGGGTCGTTTCAAAAGAGAGTAGCTACCTACCTATCATGGTTTTTTTTCAAAAAAAATTATTAACACCAGAGAAAGCCTACAAATGGTGTTCAATGCATCATATTTTTAGCTTTAAAAGCATTTTATTGGATTCTCAATAACGACAATAACTTGATAATTAAAAAAATGGCGGCAACTTTACCGCAACTATCTCCCGTCACATAGAGGGCCCAAAATTTTACACAATCGAAGCAATCGTTATTCAGACTTGGAAAATGAATATAGTTCAAGAGATCAAAAAAGAGGTAATTAAATTGTCAAAAAGTGATAAAATGGCGTCCAAACTAATTTATTGACGAATGGTTCATGAGCACATTAAAAAAAAAAAATTAAAAAATTAATTCACACACGGAAAAAAAAGAATGGTGTAATTTACCATTCGCATAGCTGATTTTGGCCCCTACCAGAGTTAAGATAAACTTGACCGGAGTTATGGAACATTTGACCAGGAATCAGGTCAATTTCACTTGATACCTGGTCAAATGTTCCATAACTCTGGTCAAGTTTATCTTAATTCTGGTAGGGGCCAAAATCAGCTAAGCGAATGGTAAATTACACCATTCTTTTTTTTCCCTGAGACTCCTAAAATGACTTTAACTTTTAAGGCGTAATGACAGAGCTACTCAGGTATGTACTATGGAAGATTATCAAAAAGGAGAGAGAGAGAGAGAGAGAGAGAGAGAGAGAGAGAGAGAGGCAAATAAGATAGGACCCTTTTATGATGTCTGCATTGCTCCGCCATCTTTGCTCTTAAATGGCGGAGCGACGCAGTTGTCACGGGGGATTCCTGATGAATCTGTCATTCTCTCTAAAGAAACACACATAGGAAAGTCACAAATGAGATAGGAATCTCTCAAAGTACCAGCGTAACTTTGCCATCACGCCTTAAACTTTAAAGTCAGTTTGTGAGTTTATTTTTTAATTTTTTAATGATCTCATTGTAACTTTCGCTGTGCTCATCGTAATTTTTACTGGTTGCAATGCTGGAATAAACTATTCAATTGCTTTAAGCAAACGTTGGCAAGAGCCTGATTAAAGACATTGCAAGTATAGATAAATGAGAAAAATAGTGGAAGCTCAACTGATACAAATGGGGCTGTTGCACACTTTTGCTATAAGCTACTTAATAGTCGATTGTGGTGTAAAAACCTCCAAAAATAACGATGGCACCACTAAAAACTTCCGAAATCCACTCCTACACTCGTTAAACACTTTTATTTGCACGGGCGTAATGGTGGCTGAGGGTAGTAAGAATGGGAGATTCCCATCTAACAATACTGTAACTCCATCAGGGAGTGACCAATAAGAGACGACTTTCATTTGACACCGGTGTCACTAGGTGTTGCGGTACCATTCATCGGATGTGGATCATCACTCTGATGACTAATTACTCTGTGAATCATCCTTGTCAGCATAGACTATAGAAAGAGTGACGAAATTAAGATAGGAATCTCCCCTTGTTACTGCCCTCGGCCACCACTACGCTCTCGCAAATAAAAGCGTTTATTGAGTTTAAGAGTGGATTTTGGAAGTTTTAGTTTTGCCATTGTTATTTTTCGAGGTTTTTACACCAGAACCGACTGTTAAATCGCTTATAGCCAAAGTGTGCAACAGCCCCATTGCAAAACAAAAAACAAGTAAAGTTCTGAAAAAACAAGAAGTCAAATAGGAAAATAAATACTAATCTTAGCAAGTTTTGAGTGCACAAAGCAAAACGCAACATGCAACTACCTAATATAATCGTAACTACCTAAAATTAGAGAGAGAGAGAGAGAGCAAAAGTGTCCACGCATCATACTCTTTGAGTGGAGCTACATAGTAGACTTTGAACTTGCAAGATAAAAGAAAGGGAGCCGGGGGCCGGGCTATGCTGATGGGAGCGGGCTCCCGGTCAAATTTTATGAAATTGAAATATATTGTGTATAAGCGTCTCCTGAGAAAAAGCTATCACAAACAGAAAAAATTTCAATGGCAGGATTTCAAGACATTCGCGACTGAAGTTGGGAACTATTTGCTCGGTGCTTCGTATTCTCATATACATACACTGCGCTTTTCAATTTTCATACAACTCTCATTCTCAGCCAAGTCACTTGGCTGTGGATATTGATAGACCTATTTCCTTTCACAAGGCCTCCCATGTTGACTTGTTGACCACACCCTCTGTTTTGCCTTGTCGTACGTGCTCCATCTTGACTCCTCCCTTAACAAGTGAGAATATATGAGAAATCGCTATGGAAAGTTGTCATAACAATGCGCGCAGGGCCGAGTGACTTGGCTGATTATGAATGATCGTATCGTAATGCTATCGAGTCAATAATCGAGAGCAAGTTATCTTATGAGTGGTGCTATTCCAAAAGGTTTCATTCCAAAAGAAACCCTCCCATCTCTACGGAAATTCTCTGATGACTCCTGAGCTATCGGAGAATTTCCGTAGAGATGGGAGGGTTTCTATCGGAATGAAACCTTTCGGAATGGTACCACTCATAAGATAACACGCACTCAATCATCGACTCGATAGCATTACGATACGACTGTTCATAATCAGCCTGCTGTATGAATAGCACAGTATACGTCCACGAAAATACGATGCTCCGAGCAAATAGTTTGCAACTTCAGACGCGAATATCTTGAAATCCTGTCATTGAAATTATTCCTGTCGGCAAGAGCTATTTCTCAGGGTACACTTTTACACAACATATTTCAATTCCATCAAATTTGACTGGGAGCCAGTTCCCATAAGCATAGCGCGGCCTCCTCTGAAAAATTATTAAAGGCCAAAAGAGAAGAGTAAAAAGTGCGTACAGTAAGATAAGTGCAACAAGCCAAAAATAAATCACTGGAATTTCTTCAATTTTTTTATACCTTAGAAAACATAGGGATAATATTGTATGTTTTTTATTATCAGAATAGGAACCAAAAAAGGTAAATTTTTATTTTTTATGTTTTAAGTTGGTACGTGACCCGAAGTTCATATTTACTGACACCTACAGACTTAACAGAGATTATTTCCAGCAAAGTTAAAAGACTTTTACAGCGAATGCAACTGAGGAAAAGTAAGCGGCAAAATAATTTGACAGATATCAGTAGCAGAAATTTGAGTCAACTCAAGTTATTTTTACCTGATTTAATTTATCAAATTAATTTGAATACCTGGTAGTGTTAATTGAATGTTGAGACAGTCAAATTCATTTCAGCGAAAGAACTTACAAAACTCAATACAGTCAATACGGAGCAGAAAAAAAAAATCAGACATGAGATTTTTTCAAGAGGAATTTTTGTTGGGGTAAAACAGATGCTCCCAATAATTCTTAAAATTTAGAATTCAAACAAAAATTTTGCTGAGAGCTGGGCATTGATGCTTGACTAAATATTAACAAAAAATGAATTGATAAACATTCAATAGATTCAGGTTTCCAGGATCAAGAGGAGCTAGTTTTGGAGTGAAGTTACAGAAATAGATTGTTTTAGTAGAGCGATGTATTGTTTCAATTGCGATCCAAGGACCTCTGGTTCCGAGCAAACTCTGATTCAATGTATTTTCCCTATGAGCGCATTTTTGAAAGCGAATACGGGCTATTAAAATCAAACAATTAATGCAAACTTTTTGCGATTATGAATTCTACGTCAGTGAAAATGCTTCCATTAGTTATGCTTGGCTCTATGATTAAAACTGCCAAAATCAGCCAGATACTATAGATTAAACAATGTATTTTGAGGTTGGAATCACCCAAATGTAATTGTCGTTGTTGAGGAATGGGCAGGAACCTGGCGAGAATTCGGGTGATTTCAACCTCCAAATACAATGTTTCATCTATAGTATCAGGCTGATTTTGGCAGTTTTAGTCGTGGAGCCAAGCATAACTAATGTAAGCATTTTCAAGGACGTAGAATTCATAATCGGAAAAAAGTCGCATTAACTGTTTGATTTCATAGTCTAAATTTCCATTCAAAAATGCGCTTCAGGGGAAAATACATTGAATCGGAGTGTGTTTGGAACCAGATATCCTCAGACGGCTATTGATAAGATATAACGCTCTGCTGAAACAGTCTATTCAACTTAATTTGCATCTGTAGGAGGAAAAAACCGGATGAATTAGAATTTCATTAATGAAAAAAGAAAAATTCACGATACTCTATCAAACGGGCAGGCAACGAAAGAATGAGTCAATCCTACCGATGGATAAGAAGAGGGGGAAAAGACGAGAACAACAATGGAAACGGACGTTAAGAGTGTACAAGGGAGAACAAACAAAATAAAGTACCTAAGTAAGAAGTTTACCGAAAAATGAACTATGGAGAAAGTTAGTGATCTCAATAATTTTGGATTCACATTTAAGTACGCTAAATAGTTTAAAAAGACAACAGAGAAGCTAATTTACTTCACAAATATACACTCGCACACGCTCACACATACAAACTCACACACTCGCATGCGTTTGACTAATCGATAATATGGAACAACCACAAGAGAGAGTGAGCTGTTTCAAAAAATCTCAAAGTAATGTAATGTGTATTTTGAGAGACTCTAAACCTAATTTTGAATTATGAAAAAGCGACGAATACAATTGGAGGTCATTTCAGAAGTGCAAGTGCACCTGGATCAATAATCTTTGGAATGAACCAACATTACTTCTCATATCACATTGTATAAAGGAATGAAAATGCACTTTTAGCGTAGGCTTTTCATTACGGAACGCTTTAAAATCAAAAGTTCAAGTCGTGCGCAGGCAAGTTTAGATTTGATTTGAAATAGTGAAAATTGATAATCGCCAAAGATTATTGATTTAGGTACGCCTACACTTCTGAAACGAACTCGAACTTTCATCAGAATTTGTTCCAGGGGCTCTGAGGTTCTTGGGATTCAAATTTAAAACACAAAAGGACTTGGTCAAACAAAACAAAATATTCTTGTTGTGTTAATCCACCAAAGAAAAAAAAAAAAAAAAAAAAAAAAATGACAGTAATCACACAAAGTAATCCAGCCTTTTCGTATCACATTTATGACTGATCAATAAATATAGTACCTGAATAAATTTCACATAAAATGATTAGTTTCTAAGAATCAGCGACTCAATAAGGTATGAATGCTAATGGGCCTGTTTCATGAAAATTGAACAAATCAGGCACTAAAGTCAATGCCGAATCTGAGTAAGAGATCAAATTAATTTAATGCAAACAGTAGTACTAGCAGTTTGAGTGGTGGTGTTTTTCTCTCCCTGGGATGTTAAGAAAAAAATTTTGTTGATTAAATTTCTTGCTGGATGTGAGATTGGTGCTCAAAATGTTGGTGAAACTTACGTGGTTGCCACCGAGAGACAATAAATAATAGAGACCACGCACTATCTATCTTGCCCATGTTTGCGCGCGGTGGCAACTTTTTTTTTTGGGGTATCAACAGAACACCGCAAACATGGTCCATGCGTTGACTGATGAGAAACGTCGTTGAGATTTTTGCCTACTGGAACAGAAGCACCGAAATTGCATCAGTCAACGTATGGACCGTGTTGGATGGTGCACCTGCATGCTCCCCGTGTTAATTCCTGTTGAGCTCCAAAAAAAAAGTCAGCCACCGCGCGCACGGCAAGTGCGTGGTCTCTATTATATATTGTCTCTGTTGCTTGGTTCTGTGGTCTACTGATTCTATCATTAACTTGCAAAATCCTCTCACCAATTGAATAAAATAAAGTGTGACTTAGAATAAAGAGGGAAGAGGGAAACATTTTTCTTTTCTTTTCTTTGCATAGTAACTGAGCAATAAGTGTCCAGAGGAAGAGAGAAAGCAACTCGAATGATAAAATTGAATTAATCAAGTATTGGAATATACCTGAACTTTGATTTCAGCATCGTCTTCTTGATTTTGAGATGTTGTCTGGAACCGACCTAGTAACGCTCTTCCATCAGTGTCAGAGCTATGGATGAAAATCACCTGAGTACAAAAAATAATATGGTGAAAAATTTGTTTGGTCTACAAAACAAATACTAGTCGTAGATAAGTTGAAAGGCAAAGTTTCCTGGCGATTTTATTGCACAATGTCACTCATTCTGACACCAAACTCAACTTCATAGACTAAAATTTTTAGGAGAGCAAATATAAGATGCTGGGGTCAAAATTATGGGTCTTCATGTTTTGATGCCAAATGCTCGCAAGTAGCCTTGAGAGTAACTACACGAGGTTTCACTTTATACTTGCGTCTATAGAGACTGTAAAAATGTATTTAATAAAAGCGGAATACTGCATGCTTAAGCGTATGTTGCGAATAGCCCAAATACGCTTCTTGCCAAAGTTAAAACTGTCTCAACTCCCAAAATTTCATGCCTGTAGGTGCAATACATCATGTACAAAAAACTTCGCTAAACGGTGCAAAAACACGATTTGAGCAAAATTGTATTTTGAGGGCTCCAACTTCAGCAGCATTGCTGCAGCATTTGATTTAATTTTTTTTTCAATTTTTTTTTTCACATTGAATTACTCACCAAAACGAACCATTTGCGATTTTTTACTCCTTGAATTTTGCCAGAGTGCAAAATAAGGGCCACCCTAACCACTGGGCCATGGTATTTTAAAGCTTTTTATTAATTGCACTTCTTGCTGTTCTTGAAGAATCCATTAAAAACAGTACAAACCTTCATATAATTGAAATGCTTCAGTAATTCCACCCAGACATCCGCTTGATGAGAGTACGGAGGGACCGTCCGCAAAAATGAGACATGAATATTCTGAAAAGCAAAACAAAAATTAAATAAACAAACCAGCAAATAAGAGAATGAAACAAAATAAAATTCTGCTCCATATACTTGTAATTACTTACTTTGAGCAATGAAAAGCCGAAAACAATGGGGGTCTAGCAAACTTTTGCTGTAAGGAAATGAGTAGTCTATTCTGATTTTAAAACCAGCAAAAATTACGAAAACCACACTAAAAAAGTCTGAAATTTAGTGATAAACTCACAAAACTGCTCAACCGGCAAGATCGTGATGGCGGTTCAAGGCAGATATCATGAGACAGCGATTCCCAACCGGTGGTCCGCGGACCGAGTTTTGGTGGGTCCGCGAAGACCTTTCCAAATTTTTCCTGGTTTTTTTGCCTGAAAGTGGCAACGTTGAATTTGTGACTACCTAATATTTTTTTCTGTAGCAGGAAAGATAAAATTTTGTCGTTGCTTGGGAAGTAAGTGATCATTTGAAAGAGTCATAACCTACATTTTTATAAGTTTATAAAATTCCTCCTTTGAAGTTTTCGTTTTTTCAAATTCAAAATTAATTTCAAAATTGAAAGTTTTCAATTATTGCTTTTGTTTTTGTTCAATTATATCAGCGATTCCCAACCGGTGGCTGTATTTAAAAAAGAAATTGTTCTTTTAAATTTGAAAATGCTTCAGCGGCTAAAGCTGCCCCCCTGCCTTCATTTCCCCCTCCATTGTCCAAAAAAAAAAAAGGTCATCGATTTTTCATTTTTTCGCGTGGTGGTCCGCGACGTCCACCGATTGTCCGATTGGTGGTCCGCGACCAAAAAAGGTTGGGAGCCACTGTCATAGGAGATTCCTGTCTAATTTGTCACTTTTTCTACGGAAACACAGAGATATGTCTCAAATTAGATTGGAATCTCCCATGATACCTGCGTCGAACTGCCATTATGCCCGATTTTGAGAGTGAATTTCGTGATATTTTAGTGTACTCATCGTCATTTTTACAGGGTTTTATGCAAGAATCAACTCTTCAACATTGAAGCAAAGCAGAAATTCGCAAGAGCCCCATTTGAGCAGATTTGATGAGGCAGATTTAAACATCAGACAGCTATTTCTTCCGCAACGAGTAAAAAAAAAAAAAAAAAAAAATCAGTCATTCATAGGACAGAAAAAAAGATACATCCATGGGTAGAATCACAAATAAAATGAGAGTCTCACTTTGTCAGAGAAGGCACAGTCTCTTGAGGAAATTCCTATGACTGGAATATGGTAGAAACCGCTGGTGTAAGAAACAGCTGCAGGTGAAAGATCGCCAATGATAGGGTGAGATACAATGACAGCATAGACCTTAAAACAAAAATTACAGCGGAAAAAAAAAATTATAATTCATAGCAAATTATTAGAGGTGTTCGAGTATTGAAATTTTGGTTTGAGTCGAGTCGAGTTTTGCCTATTTTTTGGAGTTTCAAGTTCGAGTAATCGAAAAAATGCAAAACGGCACAAAAAGTTCTCTAGAGCTGAAAGACAAGAAGAGCTGAAGATACCTATACTGGTCGTTATACCCCCATTCATTATTCATTATTGAAGGGAAGAAAAAAGACCCGAAATCGCAATTAGAAACGTGATTATTAAACAAAGTGGAAACACGGAGGACAGCAATTTAATTCAGAGTTCACCTGTTCCGGTAATGACGTAGTTGAAATATAAACAAACTCCAATCCAGTGTTACCAACCGCGTTTTAAGCAACTGCAAACGCCATCTTGTTTTGAGCTGTGTTCCTAACCTCAATTTCGGAAGGAGTAGTGAATTTTGTTTTTCAGTGTCTCACAGACTGTGGAGTTTCCGCGAAATGAGCGGAAAGAGATGCACGAATTCAGGCGGGATAAAACAAATTTTACGAACTCCGATTTTTAACGCGCAAATATGGTTATTTTCAAATACTCGAAAATTACTCGAATTCATTTTTCGTTCGAGTCAAGTTTTTGAGTATTTTTCGAGAACTCGAACACCTCTACAAATGATATACTACTTTTAATCAATGATTGACATAAAAACAAGCTACAATTGCCTTTTTTTGAAGGAAGGGGGGGGGAGTAAAAATGAAACTATGCCTGGACATTAATTGAATCAGCTCATGCAAAAACGTCTGTTGTCCATATTTTTTTTTTTTTTTTTTACTATTTAAGGGGCGAGAGTTTGTTCGTCTGCCTTTCTACTCCATCTTTTTGAGACATAATTATGATAAAAAAAAAACATAGAACGGGTTTACTGGAATTGAACCTAAGGCAAAAACAACATTTTCCGCAACCTGCAAAATTGGCGTTTTTTCCGCAACTTCAGTGATTTGTTTTGGCAACGTCGGACCCCCCGCTCCCCAAACTGTTATTTTTAGTCAAAAGTACACTACTAAGATCTACTGTCCTCTAAATGTCAGATTCATAGCACAATTTTTTCATACCCTAAAAAATCTGAGAAAATGGTAAAAATTCCGCAAAAATAAAAAAAATCAGTTCGGCAACATGGCGTTGCGGCAGCACTTAGAGTTGTCCGATTGACCTAAAAAAAATTTTCTAAAGTTTTCTCACCAAGGAACACCACTTTTTGACCAGACATCATGACTTTTCAAAAATTCATTTTTAAAGGGACACCCTAGAGACCGCGGACTATCTATCTTGCCCATGTTTGCGCACGGTGGCAACTTTTTTTTTCGGAGTCTCAACAGAATACCGCAAACATGGTCCATACGTTGGCTGATGAGAAACGTCGTTGAGATTTTCGCCTGGTGAATCCAAAGCACCGAAATTACATCAGTCAATGTATGGTCCATGTTAGATGGTGCTCCTTTATGCTCTCTATGTTAATTTCTGTTGAGCTCCGAAAATAAAGTCAGCCACTGCGCGCACGGCTAGTGCGTGGTCTCTATTATATATGGTCTCTGGTTCTTACGGGAAAAGCCGCAAGATCTGGCAACCCTGTTCCCGTAAGACAATTTTGTTGAGTAGGATTCGACACAAGAGCAGTAAGTGAGTAAGAGTTAATCATACAAAACTAAACTGATGTTGAAAATCAAAAGTGACAAATAATACAGTTGGGACAGTAAATCCAGAGGATAATGTAACAAATTTCTAAATTTATTTGACTTATGCATACTTACACCTTTACTCCCAATCAAATCTTTGCAGACATTTAAAGCAGTTCGAATTGGATTCGCATCTATTACAATGGCAGTATCATAGAACGTGACACCTCGGTTGACAAATGAACTATCAAAATTAAGTACCTATTGACAAAAAGAAAATATTTAGCAAACACTATTTCCAATCAGTAGCTAAAGAAATAAAACAGACGATACTCGTCAAACTAATTAATGAGAATGAATCCATTCTCATACTTTTCAGAACAAACGGTTTTCTTTAATCTCCATAGTCAAAAAATTGAAATTTGATTAACTCTTTCGTACTTGAGTGGCGGTGAATTTTCACCCCCAGGCCAGTTTTTTTTTTAAGATTGAAAGCTGAAATTTCAACAAATCACTTCAAGTTTCCATATATTCCTCAATGGTATTCAGAAGCCTTCCAAAAAAAATCAGAAAGTTTCATAAAATTTTCTCGTATAAGTATTTACTTACAGGCAAAAAAGTCGATAGGGAGGAAATTCGACCCTTTTAACTTTTTTAAGGTGTCAACGTATTTTCAACCAGTTTGGATGCAAAAAAAAAAAAAAAAAAAAAAAAAAAAAAAAAAAAAGTGTGATCTTACATCTTACTTTTAGTAGTTTCTAACGAAACAATTAATTTTTTTTTTTGAATACCTATCTTACAAATAACAAATAAATTCCAAAATTCAAAGAAATCAAAGGAACGTTTTTTACGGTTTTTTTTAGAATATTTGAAATCATGTAGTTCTTACATGGAATTTTCCTTTTAACTTTTTTAAGGTGTCAACGTATTTTCAACCAGTTTGAATGCAAAAAAAAAAAAAAAAATGTGTGATCTTACATCTTACTTTTAGTATGTAGTTTCAAACGAAACAATTAATTTTTTTTTTTGAATACCTATCTTACAAATAACGAATAAATTCCAAAATTCAAAGAAATCAAAGGAACCTTTTTTACCGTTTTTTTTTGGAATATTTGAAATCATGTAAAAAAAAATGTAAAAAAAAATCATGTAAAACCACTGAAAATCCTGGAGGGGTACATTCAACACGTCATTTTCAAAACTCTGTTAATCAGCGAATTTTTAACTTAAAGAGCTCCACAAGGTCTCATTTTATAGGTAATTACTAGGACTTTAAGAGCACATAAACAGAGATTTGATAGCTGCTTCCGTTCGTTCAAAAAATGAAAAAGGGCAGTACTTTTTGTACAGCCTTTGTAGTTCTTACATGGAATTTTCCTTTTAACTTTTTTAAGGTGTCAACGTATTTTCAACCAGTTTGGATGCAAAAAAAAAAAAAAAAAATGTGTGATCTTACATCTTACTTTTAGTGGTTTCAAACGAAACAATTAATTTTTTTTTTTGAATACCTATCTTACAAATAACAAATAAATTCCAAAATTCAAAGAAATCAAAGGAACCTTTTTTACCGTTTTTTTTTTGGAATATTTGAAATCATGTAGTTCTTACATGGAATTTTCCTTGCCAAATTTTTAAACTTTCAATAATTTGAAAAAAAAATACAAATTCTTATTCCTACGAAAATACTTACTGGACAAAATGGTATTTACAGATTTGAAAAATATTAAAAAATATTAAAAAAGAAGCTATCAGCAATGGTTTTAAGTTGGGGTGAAAATTCATCCCACCCTGGTTATTACCAGAAGATGTAAAATACCTTGGGTACACAAGGGTTAAAAAAGGAGGACATTACATCGATGCCTTCATACTAAAAGCAGGTGATCTCTAGCCTGTGTTAGGAAACTTGTACAGAAATACTTTTTTTTTTTTTTGCTTTAAAATAATATTTAAAATACTATATTTGAACAGTGAGCCTAAAAGTAACATTTTAAAGTAAAAAAAATGAAAAGTTGCCTCCCATCAAAGACTGTATACATATTTCTTTGTAAACAGAATGAATAGTGCAACAGATTTTATAAAGCATTTTAAGACAATAATCTGATGATTCCAGGGTCGATTATTTCTAACCGTGGACACCATGTCGCACTGCTCAGAAAGTCAACAATTTTTGGCTAAAATTGACAACTTTACGGTAAAAACACAAATTTGAGGAACGTCAGCACCTGCAGGCATACTTCAGGAAGATACCCTGAAAGTTTCGAGCTGAAAAACTTAAAAGTAAAGCTGGAAATTATGAAATACAATAATTCCCATAAGCCTTAATGAGTGCGAGTGAGGCAGATAGACGTATATCACTCGCACTCACTCTCACTCACTAAGCTTATGGCAAAATGAATTTAATAATTTACGGCTTTAATTCAAAACCATTTTTGCTCATTTGGGGCACAAAAAATCCTTAACAAAATTTGCAGGTGTTGACGTTGTTGGATTTGGCGTTTTATCAATGGTTTCAGTTTAAAACACTAAAAACACGACTTTTCCGAAAAGCGACTTGAGGCGCTATCCATCGGATTGAAATCTGATAAAGTTTCGCCTGGAATCACCTTGAAGTAAACAAATGAAAAGTCGCCTCCCCTTAAGGTGATTCCAGGCGAAACTTTTCCAGATTTCAATCCGATGGATAGCGCCACTAGTCGCTTTTTGGAAAAGTCGTGTTTTTGGCGTTTTAAACTGAAACCATCGATAAAACGCAAAATCCAATAACGTCAGCACCTGCAAAATTTTTTTATGGATTTTTTGAGCCCAGAATGAGCAAAATTGGTTCAAAATTAAAGCCGCAAATTATGAAATTCGTTTCGCCATAAGCTTAGTGAGTGAGAGTGAGCGCGAGTGATGATATGTCTATCTGCCTCACTCGCACTCATTGCGGCTTACGGGAAGTTTCGTTTTTCATAATTTCCGGCTTTATTTTTGAGTGTTTCAGTCTGAAACTTTCAGGGTATCTTCCTGAAGTATGCTTGCAGGTGCTGACGTTTCTCAAATTTGTGTTTTTAGCGTGAATTCGTCAAATTTAACAAAAAACTGTTGACTTTTTGAGCAGCGCGACGTGGTGTCCACGGTCGGAACTAATCGACCCAGGAATCATCTTAAAGACTATTTACATATTTCTTTGTAAACAAAATGAATAGTACAACAGATTTTTATAAAACATTTTAAAAAGAAAAATATACTCACTGAAATGATATTTTTAAAATGAGCAATGCTTTCGTTATTGCTGAGAACTCCGCCAATGTGGAATGTTGAGGGATTTCGCAGCTCTGCAGATATGCTGCTTACAAATAGAATACCAAGGAGGATGTGCATGGTGGAATTGGCAGATGCTGCCTTTATTTTCCTAGA
Organism: Trialeurodes vaporariorum; assembly: GCA_011764245.1. Lineage (NCBI taxonomy): Eukaryota > Metazoa > Arthropoda > Insecta > Hemiptera > Aleyrodidae > Trialeurodes > Trialeurodes vaporariorum. Next base: position 35,749,866 of record VMOF01000002.1, on the reverse strand, counting down.
AAAAAAAAAAAATTAAAAAATTAAAAGAAATAATTCCAGTAGTATTGGTTATAACAAGAGTGCGGGCAACTTATTTGCTTAAGTAAGCCTCCTCTGCGCATAATTATCCGCGACACACACCAAACTTTAGATTTATCCTTAACTAAATTTTAATGCAGTATGATGATTTTCTCATTAACTTCTTACAAATTGGCTCATCAATAGAATTTGGGACACTGATTTCAAAACTGACATAATTTTCTACTCAGCTGGCCCTGATTTTACACAATTTCTACTTACTTATCTATGTTTTTCTCGATAAAGTTTAAATTGTGAAAAACCAAGGATGGGTATCTCAATCAAAATTAAGGCTAAATTCGAACGTGGCAGGTCAATTCTCATCGTAATGCCCAGGTAATCCACGGATAGAGAGTCTAATCAGTGGAATGGAAAAGAAAGTCGAAATGAGAGTTTCCAAAGAAGTTGTCGAAATAATAAAAAAGAATAAGCTAGGTACCAGTAAGAGAGGAGAATCGGGGACTAAAATGCCAAATATTAGAAAGTACAAGTTAAAAAAGAAAATAAAACGATCTACTCACATGTTTGAATAATAAAAAACTGGGAAATTTGCAGTAAGAGAAGTTTAAAAGAAAGTAAAAAAAAAAAAACCTAGAGTTTTCAAGGAGGTTGTTAAAATAAGAAAAAAGAAAAAGACAGGCAGAAAAAGAGAGGAGATTATACTTATAACTGTTGACTTGATTTGGAAAAATAGACAAATTGGTTCCTAGATCCTTTGAATGTCCTTCTGGCCCATATAACTATCTTTGTATTTTCTCAGTTCTAGTTAGGCTTATAAGATCCTGGAATGCTCTGCCCCAATTTATTAGATTTTCTGATTCTCTTTCTCATTTTAAGTTTTTTGATAGGGGTCATATTTTTGAATTCTGTTAAATCTTGGATTTTGTTCCTTTCTGTTTCTGTATTTTTCTTGTATTGGGCAGTTGCCCGTTTGCTAATTTAAAAAAATAAATAAATAGATATATACATTTAGGAGAGGGGTGATCACAAATTCGATGAGGGGGGATTTTTGATTTTTCGGAGAAAGGCGCAGAAACTTAAGCAATAACATGAAACAAAGAGTGTTACCTGAAATCCTACGGGAACATGATAGAGGCGGTGGACGAGAAAATGAATCCGCGAGGACGCTGACGCTCGTTCTCACAGTATCACAATTCAGCTGGGAAGCTGAGCGACTTCGAAGCATCCTAGAGGAAAGGCTAAAAAGGAGAGAGGAGCAACGCAGCGCAGATTTGGGATATTGGCGCGACGGCGCGGGAAAAGGATGGGTTGCCATGGCAACCTGCGTCGCGAAAGAGACCTGTCTCATTGATTGCTCCATTGACCCACAAGTTTTAAGGGAAAGGGATGAACGATTACAATGATTGATGATCTATCATCATAAAAATGAGAGTGATTTACAGTGACGTCACACCGCTGCCATACGAGGTACTGATTTTAAAAAATAATATAAAAAATAACTCGCAACGATAGATCGAAACTTTCCGATCTTTCACCTGCGATTTAAAGGTCGACTTCGACCAGGACCTAAAAGAGAAACAGCACAGCTATACGTACTGCTCGTGAAGAAAAAAAAAAAAAAAAAAAATCGAAAATGTGCGCATGTATTGTGTGCTTGAAGGCAGTAGCGGCTCGCGCAATGTGGCAACGATGGATTCTCTCCATTTAAACCTATGTAAAACTATCGATCTTCAGGAGGTGCAGTTGCACCCCCCGGATATCGATACTTTTGCATACCTAGTTTCAAACGGCAAATAAGCATGGTTGCCACATTGCACGAGCCGCCACTGCTTGTAGGCCAGTGTTGCCAGATCAAGGGTAAAAAGCCCGTCCCCCATTTAAATCAATGTAAAGCGCACGGCTTTTTCACCCCAATCTAGCAACACTGTTGTAGGCACTACAGTGGGTTTACAGTATCCCAAATCGACCGACCGATTACTCCATAGAAATCGATAGGTAGGTCGATTGGTTTCCTGACCAGCAGTTTCCTTGGCGGAGCCAGCCCTCGGGCCTCGCGAATGGGGTCCTACGTTTGAAGATTGTCAAAAAGTGGCAGTGTTGCCAGATCGAGGGTAAAAAGCCGTATCGTCCCCATTTAAATCAATGTAAAACGTACGGCTTTTTCACCCCAATCTGGCAACACTGAAAAGTGGCCAAAAATCAGGAAGTAAAATCAATTTCAAGAACAACCTAATCAGATCAATTTAAAACACGTAGACCACTTAAATCACGTGATTTAAACCCAGGAAGGTCACAGAAAAGTTTTAAATTTCAGCTGTAAGATCGAGAACGCTGAATTTCGATGACTTTTTTTTCACTGATTCTTGGCCAATTTGTTTCAATTTCAGACCGGAGTGCGGGGGCGAACTTGGGTTTTTTGCCCTCCCCCCCGGGTCACATTTTCTTTTCAATCTCTTACTTTACCCCTTTCCTTCCCCTCTTTTTTCCTCATCTGGCCGAACGGGAAGGTTGACACCCCCCCCCCCCCCCCCCAATATCCGCCAATGAGCAGTTTCGATTCCATTTTAGATGGCATTCTCCTACGCAAAAATTTCGAAAAAAAATAAAAATACAATGGTCGCAATTTCACCGCGATCCTTTTCACTAGTGTGAGTGGGTCGGGTGGGGACGTATCCCCCTTCGAATGATAACTCTTAAAGCCACAACTTTGGTTTTGAGAGTTTCTGCCTCGGGAAGAACCCGAAACCTAAAAATTGAGATAAAATGAACCCCTCTAATCAGTGGCGTAAACTTGAGAATTATTGGGGGGCAAACGAACTTTTGAGAGATACATTATGGGGGTCTGGAGGGACACCCCCAGTGAGAGGGGGGTCCGGGGGTCCTCCCCCGGGAAAAAAATTGTAAAATTAGGCTCTCTCAGACGTTATTTTAAGCAATGTTATCGCATAAAAAATGCCACGAAATATAAACAAATTAAAATAGATTTTACGTTTATTTCCTTCATTTCTCGGTCAAAAAGGGAATTTTTCAGTTTAGACTTTCAGCTCATTGATGAAGCTGATATTTCTAGGCTTTGGGAAACTGTTCTTCACGGTTAGAAGTCTTCTGGAAATTTAAAACTGCAGTAAATGCAGTTCCGCTCAGTGGCGTAAAATTTGAGATTCTTTCGGAGGGAAGGGGCTAGCAAATAGTCCGATACTTTGGAGAATCTGAGGGGGGGGATTTTCCAGTAATAGGGTTTCTGGGGGTATTGCCCCGGAAAAATTTGAACATTTGGGTTCTCTCAGACTATATTTTAAACAATTGAATCTTTCAATAATAACCAACCGACAGAACAGAAGTTAGTAGACTCAATGTATATTTTCTTTATTTCATTGACAACAGAGGAATTTTTCAATTTAGATTTACTTTAGGCGCAGTTTCAGGGTAAAATGAGGCCAATTCTTCTTGCCATTTTTTTCTCCTCGGTTCCTGTAATTATTCCTTTCTTTCTTTATTTTTTGGCATTTTTCTGTCTTTTCTTTTCTCCCTCCCCCTCCCTCCTTTGTCACTCCTCTTTTTCATCAAATTATTGGGGGGGGGGGGGGGCGGGCAAAATGATACTTTGCCCCCCCTCCTCAAATATTGGGGGGGGGGCAAAAAGGCCATGCCCCCCCCCCCCCCCCCTAAGATTACGCCACTGCCTCTATTTGTCTTTGAATGAAATATACATGTTTTGTCACAAAAAACGAAATCCCTTGATTTATCGTATCGGAGCCTTTTTTAAAGGGGCCATCCTATGGTCCCTAGGAGGATTGGTATAGGTTTATCCTCCCCACCCCCCTCCCAAATGCATCAGATGAATAGATGAATAGGACTGCAAAACAAAACTAGGTGTTTTAAAATTTGTTCTTGAGATTTATAGATGTGACTGAACTTTTTGCTCACCCTGTACAACCTCAACATACGGCGTGATTAGTGTTTTAAAAGCATATCCCTCCTACCCAACAAGTGAACGGTTGCAGTTAAAAAACAAAAATCAAGGGCTGTACAACTAAAAGGAAGCTCCTCTTAGACGAATACAAAATTTTAGCAGCGCCCCTCAGAGGGATTTTGCCTCCAACATAAAATTTTCAAATAACAACCCTTATCTTAGGATTCATTGTTAGAAAATTCACAGAAAACTGGGCATTTCGATGCAAACGGAGGGTCAATGTCATCGGTTTTTGTTTCTGAGCTGTCGATGGTCTTGACCCATCTTCAAAACATTGAAAACTCTATGTTTAAAAATAGAAATTAAATCAATAGAGGTCTAAAATACTTAAGATAGCATCAGCGTGTACTCTTTAGACAAAAATACAGCTGACATTTTAGTCAAAATTGGGTTTCAGGGCAGCAAAATTTTTGCCCTACTGGAGGATACCTCGAAAATTCTGATGAAGAACCTTTATCAAGTGATACATCAATCAAAGGATATACAATTATGAGCATGTATGCGCAAATCGAAGGTCGATATTGTTTTTTGCAGATATCAACTGTCAAAGTTTGAGTTACGACCACTATCAAAATTTGATATCTCGAGTGCGAAAAAAAAAATACCTCCTCTTTGCACAAAACTGCTCAGTTTTGCATGTTCTTTTGATCAATTTATACTCGATACGGGTTTTCAGTCCGAAAGTTTTAACTAACCCCCCCCCCTGAGAGACAAAAGTTTTGAAAATCATTGGGTCAATGGGTTGAATCTAAAGCCAAATTCTGACTAAAATTATGTCAAAGCCGTATTTTGGATTGAAAATTACCTGATTTTCAGAGTATTTTAGAATCCTATCCATTAGATTCCGACTTTTGGGCTACGTTTGATTTTTTGAAAATGGATCAAAATCAAACTTCAACCTTCCATACCTCCACAGTAAAAACAAAGGACGATATTGATCTGTGATTTGTGCCAAAATGCTCAGTTTTTGTGTCTTTTTTCACAAACTATCACAAGATGGGGGGTTTCCATTAGAAAATGTTGAGTTGGGGGCAAAACTACTCCCTTAAGAGTGCCTCAGAAATTTTAAAAACGCCAAAGAGTATGTCCTATTAAATTATCAACAACTCCCAAGTTTAGATTAAAAGCTCCCCAACATTTGCCAGGGATCACCTTGCAACAAAAAATAAAGACGAATTCAACCATTAATTGATCAATATGCCCTCAATCGACTATATCATCACACTAACAGGATTTGGAGGTAGCAATGAAAAATCCACCAGTCAATCATGATCCAAATTCAAAAAACAGGGAGATCAAAATTTATTACTCTGATCATGGTATAAAGCATTGAGACAGAGAGACTTAAAATTAATTTGTTCTATATGGTTCCACATAAATTGTGGGAGCTGCATTTTGTAATGCACAGATTGATACACAATCTCATTCAATCATTCAATCTAATAATAGATTAGTGCAGTAAAAGTCCCTTCAAAGTCAACTTTTTGAAAAGATCATGAAAAGGACTAGGGTCATTTGAATTATTCTCAGATGAGAACTTTCTGAAAAAGCATCACAATTCAAAAGTAATGGCGACAAAGAACTAAAGGTAACAACTTTTACAAGGCTAAACTTTAGCCTGACATTAACAAATTGACAACACCGCACAGTGCACTGGAAAAAAAGAACTAAATTTAACTAATTTATACTTAAAAGTATGGACACCACTTAAAGACTGTTTAGTTTGACTATTTAAATTAGTTTAATTGACTCCGCGCCGTGTTAATTAAACTATTATTCAACTATTTTAAATAGTTGGGTCATAATTTCAAATCGGGCCAATTGAGCATGCATGCTCCGTGAAAATTTCAAGTCAAAATTTAAACCCAACGAGTAATTTTTTACCTTCAGTACTACTAAAAAAGACTTTTTACCTAAGGGTTCCGCTGAATTTTTGATATTTCTCATGTACCGCGGAAACAGCCGGCAACGCATGATGAACTAATGGAAACTAACTTGTCGATTGTCGGTTACGCTGTCGGTTACGTAACCGACTATTTCAAAAGTACTTAATAAAAACAATATTACTTGTTAAAATAATCTCTGGTGTTGATTTATAAAGCAAATTACAGTAGTTGAATTGAATTAAAAATTACAGGGCGGAACTTTACTGTATTACCTACATTTTTTGTATATTTACCTAAGTGCCGCTGACTAGGACCAAAGGCAAATCATACGAGATCGGATTTGTTAGTGAAAATCGTTACCAAATAAAATCCATTTGCATAGATGTTGATAATTCCTGTTAAGAACGTTGGGGCGTGGTTGAGAAAATTGTATGTTACCCAGTTTCTCTTTTAAATGAACTTTTAAGATAATGTAAAACAGTAAAATCCGTGCGTAACCGACGGACATTTTGGAACTGGGGGACCACCATTTTTCACAATTTATGGCATGAAGAAAAATAATTTCGTAAAAAACGATGGTTTACCAGTGTTCTACGGAATTTTTTGAGCATTTCAATTACCTTTAAAATTCATTTCAGCCTCAAAATATGGTCAAAAACTTAGGTTAAATACTAAAAACTCGTGTGGGGGACGCGTAACCGACGGACATTTTCAACCATAAAACAATTAAAATTAGTATTGAAATAACTTTAAAACCGATTATTACTATTGCTCCTCATAAAACTAAGTTCCTTCGACTTAAAAATTGAAACATCGAACTTATTTGATCTTTTTTTTTAAAATGTAATCTTGTTGGGACACCATTTGGCCCGTTTCGAAATTATGACCCAGTTAATTGAACAGTTTTTAAGTGGTGTCCATACTTTTAACTAATTCAGCGATTTTTTTTTTGTTTTTTTTTTTTTTTTCAGCTTGAAGCTAATCAATGGGAGGGGTCGGTCATGGAATTGATGATTAAAAAAGCAAATTCGAATGTTTATATCATTATATGGTCAAAAAACAAACTGTTACTGGTGTTTCTTGTGGGAAAATTTTACAATAAAACCTGTGAAACCACTTTCAGACTTCTACATTGAGTATTAAGAGAGATAACCACATTTAGAGTTGCCATGCCATAAATGGCCTCTCCCATTGACTCGCTCTAATGTGCGTCGGTGCCTGATGCCATCCCCGATTTGGTGCCAACATCAGGTGCAAGCACACGACAGAGTTTATGGTGAAATACATGGTTAAGCAGTAGCGCAACGGAGAGAAATTCTCCATCTTTCTTTCTTCAATTGGAAAACACATGTAAGATAAGGATGGACAAAGGGTTAAAACTAAACCCTCTCTATCTAACCTTTTTCTAGTAATACATTCAAAGGGAAGATGAGAGAAATAGAAAAGAATCTATTTCCGCTACTAGGTAAATGACCTGTTAGTTCTCAAATAGGGAGCATTCAAGAATTCTCCCGAGTATTGCACCGCTGCAGAAAAGCTTATAGTATCCTGTGTTGTAGTATAATTATGTATGCTGGCAATGATTGAAATTCATAATCTTTTCTGTACCTGTGCAATACTCCAGAGAATTTTAGAACGCTCCCCAACGGACTTAACTTCTTGAATCATCTCAGATGTATGTTTACAGATTAGCTTTCCTACTGGGTTTGCGCTGAGTTACTCACAAGACAAAATTTTGCGTATTATCAGTGATTTGGAGGTGTGTCGTATGCCCGCAGTAAGACCGTTCCACAGGAATGGCGACAAAAAGAACTTCCGTCGTCAAGATGTTAATAATTCCGTCATTATTAAAGAGAGAACCTTAGATACAGTAGGTATCTAAGGGTAGTGATTAGAGGAACCACAGGCTCTGTGAAGATCTGAATTTGGGACAACGCCCTTCAGAGCAAGTCAGGGAGAGTGAAAAATGTAAATGATTCAACGAAGGAAAATTGCTTGAGTCAGAGAGTGCAACTTGATGCAGGTTTCCGAGAAATCCGAGAAAAGAGGCAGATAAATCAAAGAGGGGTCATCAATTTAGTAAGAATTTACAACACTTCTTAGTCAAACTCATAAAATGGTTTAACAAATTCTTCCTGAAGGTTAAAATCGGTTTCTTTGAGATCAGCTGGTTGATGGCATAAGTGTAAAACCAAATATCCACTGCCAAAATAGGTACCCACTTTTGAGGAAAGCCAAAAATAGTTTTCTGTTTTTCTCTCCACCAATAGCATTTCAACTAGGTATTGCTATTTATGAACAAGTTACCATCATTTTTCCTTCCCTTCTTTTTAAATAGAGGTTCCTTAAATATATTAAATATAGAAAAATAAGGCTTTTTATAGTGTGAGTGAGTTGTCGGAGGCTTAATTATTTCGTTATCATTTGTAATTACACCTTTATTGCAATTTCTTTCTTTTTTGTTCTCGCAAAATACATGTTCTTTGACTTGTACTTTAGCCCTTGACGCATTACATGTATCAATTTGAAAATAAATAAATAAAAAATAAATAAATAAATTTTAAAGGGTTTAAAAGGAGGTTTTTAAGGAAAACTTGATCTAAATCTTAAAATATGTCGTTTCAGCAGAAACACTGCACAAAAATCTCAAAATCTCTTTACCTGTGGACAAACTAAATTAGAATATCTACATATTTACTGTTTGCTGAGATACATTAAATACCTATACATGAAAAAACAGTTTCAGAACTGCAAAACGGACAACATTTTTGCCCTTGGTCAACTCCAACTCACTGAAGCCTAATAAAACTGACCCATAAAAAGTCATTTGGAGAAAACACAAACGTAAGGTACATGATTTTTGTGGTAGGCACCAAAATACATGTTGTAAGGTAAACACCCCAGTAGTTAACACCCCTGAAATTTGCACCAGTACCCGACACCTATTTTTCAAAATGTGAAAAATATTAGTTTAGTGGCAATTTTTGTGTTTTGAGTATTTTTTTCGAATGTTTCACATTTGAGGTCTCACAAAAAAACCACACAAAACAGAAGTGTTGCCACCAAACTAGTACTTTTTACGGTGTGAAAAATGCGGGTTGGGTACCAGTGCAAATCTTAGGGGTGTCGGCTACTGGGGTGTTTACCTTAACTCCATTCATCCAAAGCACTACTCATGCTTTGCAAGGCTTAGGATTCTAAGAGTATAAGTGTATGGCGTTGAAAATAGATACAAGGTTTCACTCTTTGGCTGACAGGCATCTATGATATGCCATGCGGAATAACATAGATGTGATATGAAAAGAAAGAAACCGAACAGACTCCTTTGGGCAAACTTTAGAGAGCTAAGTCAATAAGTGAGTCTGCTATACTGTGAACTTTTCAGAGAAATTCGATCCCTTCATCTTGAAATAATGGATTCACAGTAATAAGCAACAATATTTCGTGACTGCAAAAAAACGTAGACACTAATTAACAATATGAAATAAACATTTAAAAAATTATAGCGCCAAAATTTTCATCAAGGCTTAACCTTTCATTTAGAGATAATGAAGTACTTTTTTAAGACTGAAAGCAGGGTGAGGTCCAGAGACAACAGAGACTACGCACTAGCCGTTTGCGTGGTAGACACTCTAATTTTTGGGAACTCAACAAAATAACATGGGGAACAACATGCAACGGCTCCTATGTTGATTGTTGACCAAGGACCGAAACAATAACGTTTTGTTCTAATTGGCTGCTAACATTGAAATTTTTTTCCAGCAGTCATCAAAGGAACTATCGGACGTTGGTTTGTTGCGTCCCCAAAAAAAAAAGTTGCCACTATGCATGGGATCTTGTGGGTGAGATATGTAGAACGCGGTCTCCATTGTCTCTGGGTGAGGTCCTTCAGCTTTTATTGCATCACAAAAGGGCGACAGCAGCAAGGAGGCAATAGAATTAAAATGTGACACTGCCTTGGAAATGGGATCATGGCAGAAAATATGGAGTGCAATTTCTAGCAAAGTGGTCTGATTTTAGCCAATTTCATCTTTCAGATAATTTTAAGAACAGGATAGAACATGGTTCATTTTCATCATAATGGATATACAGATGAAACACAATTACATTTGTGACAGCATTTGCCACACAATCTAGGTAAACTACAAAACTTAAAATCAGATTTTCTCAAAAGTAGATCTCTACATTTCAATATGGCTCTTGCTAGCTTTAGCCGTGAGCGATTGAATAGTTGATACTTGATACTAGATTAAAATCTAGCTAAAATTACGGAGAGCACATTAACAAATTACGAAATTCACTCACATACTCACAAAATTACTTTAAAGTTTAAAGCGTAATGGCAGAGCTATGCAGGTAGAGCTCGTTTCACGAAAGAAGGCTGATGACAAATTATGCAGCTCGCTCCGCAAAGATGTCTTTGCATTCTTGCACATGCCCAAAAACAAAAATAAAGTAAACAAACTCATCAGTTATCGGCCAACTTTCGTGAAACGACCTCTACCATTGAACATTTCTATCTAATTTGTGAATTTCCTCTGTGTGTTTCTAGCAGCCAAATTAAATAAGAATAGCTCTTATGATGCCTGCATGGCTCCAACATATTTTTCCTTCAGGTGATTCTTTAGCATTTAGTGCCGATTTCTGCCACCAGAGCGATACCGTTCGATTAAAGTCAAATTACAGGCCGAGAGTAATTTATTTTTAAGCAAACGGAGTGTCAGTTACTAGATAATCATCTGAAGAGTGTCTCTGGAAAAAATCTCGCCAATAACTTCAATAAAAAGGCTGAAAGTACCAAAAAATGAAATAACGCATTTCGATACAAGAATCGATTTGCGATATTTCATTTTTTGGTACTTTCAGCCTTATTTTTGAAGTTGTTGACAAGATTTTTTGCAGAGACACTCCAGATGATTATCTAGTAACTGACACTCCGTTTTCTAAAAAATAAATTACTTTCGGCCTGTAATTTGACTTTAATCGAACGGTAGCGCTCTGCTGACAGAAATCGGCACTAAATGCTGAAGAATCACCTTAAATAGCAGAGCTACGCTATTGTCATGGGAAGAAACACACAATGGAAAGCCTCAAATTAGATAGGAATCTTCCATGGTACCCTGCGCAGCTTCGCCATTACGCCTTAAGTCATTCAGTGAGTCTATGAGCAAATTTCGTAATTTGTCAATGTGCTGATCATCATTTTTGCTGGTTTTTACACAAAAATCAACTAATCGAAAAGCAAAAGTTAGCTTGAGCCCCATTGCCAGAATAGTTTCAGTTTCCGGAAAATACGGTCCTTCTACCAAGGCAGCATCCCATACTGCATGGCGTCCATAGCACTATCTAAACTGATTGTAGTTTAAGTCTACATTGTTCAAGAAGTGCTGGGTTAAATATGAAACAAAAGGATAATTTGAAAGGTATCCTTTTTTTAACTAAGTCTACTAGTTATAACGTAAATTGAGGAAAAAGAGAAAAAAAATAGGAACGAAAAACAAAAACAAACTTAACACTTGATGAATCTTATGGACATGAGTCCATACCAGTAAACTAGAGCAATTGGCAGGCAAAACAAACAAGGCTCTACTTAAATTCTATGAACGGTAGGTTGGTTGAGGTTATTCAGTCATCAAGCGAAGACATTCCTGGTTTCACAGGAAATGGTAAATGTTTGACACTTTTTATTCTTCCATGTTGCTCAAAGAACTTATGAACTACTTTCTTTGCCATTGCCTCATCTGAAAAATAAAGATTAAGAAAAGTTATGCGCGTTTCTTCCGACAAGCAATCCAAAAGCCATTTAAGCAAAGTGGGTTAATGATTTCCAGCAAGATTCTAGCAAACAGATCTAGTGAGTTCTAGTATTCTGCAAGTTTATTACATATCTACCTAGCTTCAGACAAAAACACCTTTTTCTTGTGGTCTACAGAGATGGCTGGATGGCTAAACAATAAAGCTGGATGGCTAAACAATATCACTGGATGGCTAAACAATAACGCTAGATAAAGCGGTCAAAACTAGAAGGATGGAGAGAGAAGACAAAAGAGGATCTTATTCAAAATTGGCAATTTTCACCTACAAGTTTCTTACAATCATCAGATTACTTCTGATCAAGATTTTATAGAAAATTAGCAAAAAAATTATTGATTCTAATTTCCAAAAATAGTAAGTTAGTTGTTAAAATTAATTATAAACTGATTAGGATGGATTATCTTTTCATTAATTGTATTTTTTTTCTTCAATCATTTCCGAAACTGTGGCTGGTACTGATAAAAACTCTTCAGAGGTACATGAAGCAGTCCATGAGGAATAATGTACCAGCAAGCGCTAAAGTTTTGTCTCGAATGCACACAGAGCAAAGAGGTTTGTTTTGATTACACAAAGATTTGCCACTTAGCTCCAATGGGGGCCCGGGGGGGGGCTCTTGCAAACTTTTGCTATGGCGGATTGGAGAGTTGATTCTTGCATAAAACCTGTAAAAATGACGATGAGTACGCAAAAAATCACCAAATTTACTCTCAAAATCGGGCTTATTGGCGGTGAGACGCAGGTTTCATGGGAGATTCCTATCTAAATTGAGGCGTATCTCTGTGTTTCCGTAGAGAAAGTGCCATAATAGACAGGAATCTCCCATGATACCTGCGTTGAACCGCCATTACGATCTTGCCGTTATAGCAGTTATGTGAGATTATTACTGAATTTTAGACTTTCTTCATGTGATTTTCGTGATTTCCGCTGACATCAGATTTGACTATTTATTTGCCTTTAGCAAAAGTTTGTAAGAGCCTCATTCTTGTCTTGACTGCCAAAACTTATTCGTTTGATGGTACAAACAGAAGATTTAAGAAGAAAAAATAAAGTCTCACCTGCTGCTAAATTTTTATTCAGAAGTTGTTCAGTCATATACTTTGCTAAAATTTGAAACAAAGGTTTGTTACCGATCTGCTTCGATCTGTAAAATGGTCTCAGGTAGTGGCAGACAATTTTGGCAATTCTCTTACGACAAATTTTCATTTGTTCCTCTTCTGAAAAATCATCGTTATCGAACATACAACAAGGTCCAAAAAGAACAAGGAACTTTTTTTCCAGATCTTTCCTTCTCTTAGAATCCATACGCTTCAGAACGGAATTGAAATAACAAACATGAGCAACTCTCTCGTACAACCAAGAGTTGTAATATGCTTTCATTTGAAAACGAGGATCAAACTTTGTGCCGACAAGAGATTTATCAACCTTGCAGAGATCAGGATCCTCAAGACAAGATGCTTCATCATTGTTTCTTATATTTATCAGTTTTTCAAATTCATCGGACGAGTAAGCAGGAGATTCAATTTTGTGTTCATTATCAGTGAAGTCCCGACTGTACTCTTCAATTTCTTGAGTATCTAACGGAAAATCATCGTCATCTGAGCCCAGTAGCTCCCGCGACATTTCTTCAAACGATCTAGGCAAATTTTTTTCTACCGAAGCACTTGATTTTTCAGGGATATCATCATTCAGGTGGTCAGCAAAGAGTTCTTGAAGTCTGTCATCCAGGCTATCATAAGCCTTAGATTTTGTCTCTAGAACCTCTGCCTTTTTTAAGCGCTTGATTTGAGAATTACAATCAGTCTCTAGTTTCCTTTTGGTAGCAGATGCAGTGTCATCGCCTGTAATCAAGCTTGAGGCGTAATCATCAATGGCATTTTTGACTATGACACTTCGAACCTGAGAATCGTAACTTGATTTGGTCGGCTGGATTGTGATTAAATTTGACTGAGAGACAGTACGAAACCCTCCATCTAAGTTGTGCGACTCAGAATGAAAGGAATCAATATCAACAGGGGAAAAGTCAGATGAAAATGAGTCACTCATTCTCCTAGACAGGTTACTTTGTTCCTTTTTTGAGTGATGGACTGAAATAGAAGATTGAAAATGTTCTCCCTTATGTTGAGTGGTTCGGATATGTGATGCTTTGCCAAGACTGACACTGGGTGGAGGAACAGGCAGAGGAAAAGGCAGGTCTCCAAAGTTCGGAGCATTAGTACCAGAATTTTGAAAGTCAAATTTTGGTTGACTGTTTGAAATATCGACATTGGGATTTTGAAGCAAATACTTGGAACTTTTATGCTTCTGTTTTGATATCCGCCACGTTTCTAATGAATCCAAATCTGTTTCTGTCCAGGGCCTATGATCAGATGTTTGTGTACCTCTGCTCAACTTAAGAGGGCGAACGTCAGCTTGAATATTCTTATCTTGTCGCAGAGATATGTAATCATTACAGAGAGATTTTCCTAATTCCTTGTGCAGGAGATTGCTTTTAGACAGATTTTTCACTTCAGAAAGCTATAAAAACACGCAAAAAACACAAAAATAAAAAAAACTATTCAATACTATCTTGCAGCGGAGTATGAGAGAGAAGGGAAAAGGTCAACTTTTTTAAAACAACCTTCAATTTTATTTCTGTAAATCAAAGATTGAACCTAAAAATTTTATGGGCCATCTTGGCTGAATATCCAATTTCAAAAAAGCCGTTTGAAACTTCTGGTGGACATAGTGATTCCACCCCTGAAAATGCACCCTGTGATGTTCCACCCTGAAAAGCAGCTATGTTTACAAAGGTACTCTTGCAATGCAGTGGCGCAGTCAGGGAGGGGAGATGCATGATAGTCTGACCCCCCCCCCCTTCAAACTTTGCCCAAAAACAAGGATTTTTTTTAGTTTTTAGAGAAATTTCACAAAATGTTTACCTTTGGACCTCCCCCCCCCACTTTTCAGGACCCCATCAGACCCCCTCAAAAAATTCCTGGCTATGCCACTGCTTCAGAGTACAAAAAGTCAAGGAAACACACTTTATTTATTAAAAATACTGACTTAGTTCAAGTAAGTGTGACACAAACACCAATCTAAATTAACATCGTAACAAAAAAAAAAGAGTGTCTCCACAAGCCTATGAAACCGGAAAAATAGGTCGAGTTGCCATTTTTAGGGTCAGTTGAAAAAAGTGATTCTGAATCAAAACCAAGGGCAATTGGCTCGATAAACTTTGCTATAGAATGTTCAATGACAGGGGCAAACTTGTTATGAGAATGACAAATCCGAAATAGCTTCTTCAATCTAATTATGGGAGTATGTTTGAAATTTTCTCAAAGTGCCTTCAGTGGTCTCTCTAGGTAAATAAAGAAACTTTTTATAATTTCCTTTAAGATGATTCCAGGGTCGATTAGTTTCAACTGAGGACACCACGTTGCGTTGCTGAAAAAGTCAACGGTTTTTAACTGAATTTGATAAATTCACGCTAAAAACACAAATTTGAGGAACGTCAGCACCTGCGAGCATACTTCAGGTAGAAACCCGGAAAGTTTCAGGCTGAAACACTCAAAAATAAAGCTGAAAATGATGAAATACGAAAATTCATATAAGCCTCAATGAGTGCGAGTGAGACAGATAGACGTATTATCACACACGCTCACTCTCACTCACTAAGCTTATGGCAAAATGAATTTCATAATTTACGGCTTTAATTCTTAACTAATTTTGCTCGTTTTGGGCTTAAAGAATCCAAGAAAAAAATTTGCAGGTGCTGACGTTGTTGGATTTTGTGTTTTATCCATGGTTTCAGTTTATAACGCCAAAAACAAGACTTTCCAAAAAGCGACTAGAGGCGCTATCCATCGGATTGAAATCTAGAAAATTTTCGCCTGGAATCACCTTATTTGTGAGTCTTAAAGAAAATCAGTTAATTTAACCCTCAAAAAATTAAGTTACTTCCTACTAAAATCTGCTAAAAAAAAAAAAAAAAAAAAAAACCACATACATCAGAAAAAGGATTTGTAAGATGAGGGTCAATAAAAAAGAGAATAGAATCTTACAATGCTGTTCATAGTTTTCTGATAGAAACTGGCAATCATACATAGCCTGAGTGCTTTCTGTTCCATCAGCATTGCGCAGTTTTCAATTCTTCTGACAATCATATCATTGCAATCTTTGATCCCTTTGTGACATTGCAAATAATTGGTCTTTAAAGATGACCTTAGATAACGTAAGTAAGTCAATCTAACCTGAAAAATAGGAATGAGACACAGATACTCACAAAATGAAATTCATGTTTAAAGGTAGGCCAGCATTGTAATAAAAGGGGTCCAGACATTGTTGGTCTACCTTTGATGACACCCTTCTCAAAGTTCATGTTAATTTTTCACCCAAAAGGTTGTCATTCTTAAAGGAGCAGAGCAAACATAGTAGAGCTCTTTTCAGAAGTGTACGCGCACCTAGACCATAATCTTGGGCGACTTTTCAATTTTCATTTCTTCAAAACTAAACAAAACTTGTCTTCAACTTTGAACTTTTAATTTTAAAGTGTTCCTCAATGGAAAACCAACACTCACATTCATTTTCATTTTGAATGATGAGAAATAATGTTGAAACATTCCAAAGATTATCGGTCTGGGTGCGCCTACACTTCTGAAACCACCTCTAGTAGTAGTAAAGTCTAGATGCCCAAACCAGGTGTGTTAAAAAATAAACTTTTGAAGAGTTTTGCTTTAGGTAGAGTCCCTATATACTATGAGAGTTGCGACAAGACTCTCAAAATGAAGAAGAAGAAGCGGATCACTGGAGCCCCCAAGAGGCAAATTGCAAATGGCGGATGGCCATTTGCCTCTGCGCTGTTGCCACTATTTTGCTATATCTTATAGGTTAGGTTCAGATTCTCGACAATAACGGTCGTTACTGCAAGAGATAATGTTCTCCATAATAACATTTAAGCAGAGGAAAAATTAACAAAAGTTGACGCGGTCATTGTTACTTCAAATGTGTAATGAAAGTGAATTCGCGAAAAGTAAACAAACCCTCCGCCATTTGCATTTGCCTCTTGGGAGCTTTCTTGACAGCCTAAATCTGAGAGCCAATCAGAAATGGATTCAGCGATGGTACAACTCTCATAGTACATAGGGACTCTAGCTTTAAGAAGACATCTGATTTGTTTCCTTACAAAAAGATTACAATGGGTCTGCTTCAAAAGTTTGCTTCAGCGTTGGCAATAAGTGCATTACTCCATTACAAGATGTAAAAATTACATTAAGTGAATTTTTGCGATCGAATTTGATTAACAATACCAACCAAACTTACGTATTTCAGGAAACTCGATTGTGTTTTAAGGTGTTTTTGGGGTATCCATGGCATCAATTATAATTGGAATTCACCTCCGGACTTGAATTCAAAATTGAATTGATGCCATCGATGCCCTGAAAACACCAAAAAAGTTTGAAAAACACGATCCAGTTTCGTATCAACCACTGTTGTCATGCGTAGGTTGGCTATGATTTTGTGTGATTTCGTTGGATACACTCGTCGCGGAAATTCGCTTATTGAAAGCATTGAAAAGTCTCTAAATCCACTCACAGACTCAATAAATGCTTTAAACAAAATTCAAAGATGGTGGTCGAATGAGCGGGTCAGAATGGGGAAGTCCTATCTAGGTACTTCCAGCACTCTCTAAAATAATGAATCACTTTTCTCAGCACAGAAAGATGCAATTAGACGGGACTCTCTCATGGTGACCTGCTCCTTTGACTCCCATCTTTGAATTTCGCTAAACACATTTATTGAGTTTGTGAGTGGATTTTGAGACTTTCTGATGCTTGCATTGTGATTTACAAGTGACTTAACATCGGACAAGGCTATTTACAGAGGTGTAACAAAAGTTTGGAGCAGTCCCATTTTGACATTCTACAGTGACTTCAAACTATAATCTAAAGTCTAAATTATCTCATCTTACCTCATCTTGTTTAATTTAATTTCATTTCATTTAATTTAATTTGATTTGTAATTTGTAATTTTTAAATTTTTTTATTTAGTTTGTATGATTTTTATCTTTTTAGTTTTTATTGACTTTTTCATTGTTTTTTTAATTACTTTTATATCGTATACATATTTATTTAAAATTATTTTTATTTAACTATTTTTTAATGTGAAACTTGCCACACAAGTCTGACTTTTGGAAAGTGGAGCAGTTTTTCTTTATTGCTTGTACAAATTTTCTTCTTTGCAATTATGTATAACTCTGCCATCACAAATATATAGAGTTACACGAAAAAATATCTTGTAGGATTTAAGAATGTTGGTTACTTCTTACCATCATCCGAACAGCACTAGATTGAGGAATGTTATAGGGAAGTCAACTTTGCATCCACTATCAGTAGAAAAAGTAGAGCCTCAGTAATAGCAAGGAAAAAAAGAACTGAGTAAATGATTTGAAATGCAACGGTGCTTACCAATGGTGTAAGTAAAGCACCATCTTCATAGTCGGTGAGGTCAGCATCGAAGTCATCATTTACATCTGTCTTCCAGCTGGGAAGATCAGTCTTGGTCTCTTCTTTCAGGATGAACATACCAACGTTTTCAAGAACCCTGGTAAAGTACAAAACAAACAACTAGATTAGTGGAAGCAGAGATTTTCATAGAGCAGGGACCCTCCCCGTACCCTCCTTAAAAAAAAAAAAAAAACAAAAAATCCACTAATCTAATATACAGGGTGGTACCAATGTCCCAGGACAGCTTCAAAACTTATCAACGGTTTCAGATAAACAAACCAAACGTGGGGGATGTTCACAACTTCATGTGAACTACTTTAGAGCGTATTCAAAATTTAGAGGGGGTGCTCCCAACTCAAAATTTTAAAAAAGGCAACCGCCATCTTGTGATACCTAAAGAAAGAGTACAGTATGCCAAGACTTTCGGCCCAATTTGCAGGTCAATATCGTTTTTTATTCTTGATACATTGAAAGTGAAAGTCCGATTTGGATCCATTTTCTAAAAATCATTACTCCTACTTAAAAAGTTGGAATTAAATAAACTAGGAGTCCAAAATACTCTAAAAAACAAGTACTTACATATCAGAATAAGAATACAGCTTTGCCATGAATCCAGTCAAAGATTTATATTAGAGCCCTCAAAAGTTTTGATAATTTTGGCCTCTCAGGGAAGATACCTTGGACATTCCATGTGACAACCCCTACCGACTGATACATTGATCAAAAGGGCATAAAAAACTAAGCATTTTGATGCAAATTGGAGGGGGCCCCCAATTTGCATTGGAGTCACCCTGGAATGTAGATGAAAATGGGGAAAATAGACAGGAGGTGCTAAAAATAAAAGAGGGAAGTAAAAGTAGGGAGGTAATGTAGTCTGCATCTTTACTTGCATCATGGTAGAGGGCCCTATAGTGAGCTTACCCGCCTAGGAAATTTTAAGCTAGCCCGCCTCTGTCAGGCAGAAAATTTTGCTCCAGGTGGCTAACCCCTTGTCAAGACCTAGATTTCCAGGTATGACCACTAAAAATGAGTTTAATGGCATCTAGAATCAGTCTTTAAGCTACAACAGTTTCTCAAAAGTAGCAAAAATCTGCAGTGAACAGTCAAACATTTTTGGTACAACATACTCACCAATTTAAATGAGTGTGATCCATTTTAGTTGATTGGTTCACTGATTCACTCTGAAAAAGGACAATAAAATGAGATCAGTCAACAACAACTGACAGCGAGAGAAGTAACACAAAATCTTGAATAGAAAGAGAAAACAGAAATGAAGGAAAGAAACAGGATCAACATGATTAAAGAACAAAAATCAATAGGCGGGAGGCGCTCTATTTCTTCTAGCTTGTCTAAGCCAGTTTTGACCCTTCCTCCTACCCTTCATGAGCATTCCACGGGATAACGTCGACCACTGATCCTCACATTCACTTACTCATTCTACACAGGTGCTTGGCTCCTGATTTTGAATAATCAACCAGCCATGGAAATGAGGGGAGTACTGTACAGTCAGGGGCGGATCCAGGAAAGTCTCAAAGGGGGGGCATTTTTGTAACATGAGTGGGGAGTATGAGGGAACACTCCCCGGTCAATGGGGGCTGGGGGTCCCTCCCCCAGCAAAATTTTGAAAATGTAAGCTTCTCTACAGCCAATTTGAGGCATCTTTTAACCGTTTACTCCTCATTACTACCTCATTTCAATTTTTGTTTATAAAAGTGGAAGATCCCGCCGTTGCTATTGTTTCCCCATTCCCAAACAAGATAATAGTTACTAAGTTATTTGAATCACACTTACATTCTCTTTTTCTTTTGCTTTCCCCCATATTTCTCTTCCTCTTACTGATTTTTTTTTTTTTTTTGGGCCCAGGGAGGGGGGGGGGCATGCCGCCGTGGCTCCCCTCTTTGGATCCGCCCATGAGTACAGTGCTGATGGTTGGCCAGTCAGGATGCCCAGAAGAGCAGTGATAGGGGAACCCTGCTTGCCAGCGCCACCCGCCTGTTGAATTGTGTCCGAACATCAACATTTCAATGCCTAATATCAACATTTCAGTGCTTTAGAGATTTTGCAACGATTCATTTGTTCTTTTAGATTTACTTTTAGCAGTCTTGCAATGTTTTCTTTGAAAAATAAAGCTTTAATTCTGCAAATTTTTTACTGAAAAAAATAAGTAAGAACAGAGCTTGTGTCACGAAACATGATAGAAGACAGCTCGCCCAGTTTCTTACGCACTACCTTTGTTCGCATCTCTGAACATCAAAGTCAGTGTGCAGAATTAGAGTCTCCTCACTGCGCAGTGAACAAGTTGATCTGTCATCAGCCAACACTCGTGAAATGACCACAACTTAGTTCATACGATTTGTTTAAAAAATGATCCAGCTGCACAGTCGTAAAAACATTGCTGTAGATTTAACCATAGGCTGTCCAAAGAATGATTAGACTTGATAACTGTAGGTTTGATTAAAAACATCAGCTTCTATACTACTCCTAACCAATCAGGTTGCCGTATCTGATGTTTGAAGCAGACGTTTCACGAAAACTGTAGCATAGTCAAATAAAATGTTTTCTGTGACAAACTATAGCTATGATTCTATACTTATGCCTCAAATATAGATACGTAGTCATAACGACAACTATCAGTTGGGTACTGTTCTCATTGGTCAGAAGATGTGCAGCTAAATTTAACTGCTCGATTGCTATTGAAGCTGGATACTTGAAGAATCCAGATTGAGGATACCAGTTCTCGACATTTCTTACAACGCAAAGTTTGTTTACATTACGACAGTAAGACGAATGACCAGTTTTTCTCCAAAAATTCTCTTGAAATGAAAAGGACAGTGTTCCATAGAAGTTATCTACATAACATTACACCCTTTTACATGATAACTAATTTAAAAAGGTGTACACAAAAAAATGTAGTTATTAGCTTCTTGCAAGAGCATTCCCTTTAAATGGATAATTAATTGATAGACCCGTTTCATCAGTGTTTTGGCTGTTACATTTGGTTTCTTGGATAAACTAACTACTAAGTTCATTGCAATGCTGATGCACATCACAATTGTTGAATCCAACATCCCATCCAAGTTTGAAACTTCTATCAGTCACATTTATGCACGGAATAAGAAACTTGAGCAAGACCAGCACACATTTAAATTTAGATGATTGATAAGAATAACACAAAAACTCACCTAAAAAAGGCTGATTCGGGATGAAATATTTTAATTTCATTCGTATAATGTACTTCGTTTCAACAAACTATGAACGCTGTGTAACTGTGGGTGATTTTCAACTATCTGGACCCCAGATGTAACTTGAAAAAAACATTACTACAACATGCACTTGCACAGTAGTCCAGTGTTTAGTTCTTGAGACAAAACCAATACCAATGAAAACGCGTGTAATTGTCTTGAAAACAATTCATCACCACTCAATAATATTGCTGTTACCGGACGCGAGTGGACGCTATTTCACTATATGTCTCTGTTATTTACGAAACTTTTCAGAAACTTTTATGACTCTCTGAAAAACATAACCTACAAATTAATATCACATGGTTAATGAGAGCAAAGAAAGAGTAAACAAGAGTCGCAATTGAATGGAAGGCTGCGTGGTCAACGCAGATAAGGGATCGGAACGCGGGCTGGCCTCTGATTGGCTGCAAGCGTGGTGCAAAAATGTCTCAGGCCATAGGGAAATTAACACGGGGTTTTCGTTCCGGGACGTTTATCTCGAAACCTATGCAAAATCGTCTGCAAATAATTTATGCGAGTCGATTTAGCAGATTTTTCCGAACAAATTGATTGGTCACAAGTACCAGTATATTGCAAATTCGAGTAGACTGTCTCAGTTGAAAAACACATAATAGTGAGTTACTCACACGCCAAGCATGTAAGTAAACACACTATTGAGCGTACTTTTCAACTGAGACAGTCTTTTCGAATTTGCAATAAAGTGGCACTTATGACCTATTAATTTGTTCGAAAAATTCTGCTAAATCGACTTGTACTAATTGTTTACAGGCAAGTTTGCACAGGTTTCGAGATAAACGTCCCCGAATGAAAACCGCGTGTTAATTTCCCGATGGCCTGACACAGTTTTGCACCAGGCTTACAGCCAATCAGAGGCCAGCCCGCGTTCCGGTCCCTTATCTGCGTTGACCACGCAGGCCTTCCATTCAATCCTATACAGGGTGTTGTTTTTATCTCCTCCTCCCCCCCCCCCCCCCACTGGTTTTTTTCCTTGCTAATTGAGATAAAAAGTTGCGGTTTTGGACCATTCTTCATAATTTTGGTTGAATTTTCTTTTTTGGGGTCGAACTCTCCCCCCCCCCTTCAGCCTCCTACCTGGGGGGCTTCCAGGGGGGCTATCTCAAAAATTTTAAATGTCAACCCCTATCTTGTGATACATCGTTCGAAAGGGCCCGGGCTTAGAATCCCTTGAGAATTCCAAGAATTTTGGAGCAAACCGGAAGTTTATATCGTTTTTCGTTTTCGATATATCGAATTTAAAAGTTCGATTTGGACCCATTTTCAAAAAATTAACCAGCCAGCGGCGGACCAGCCAGCGGCGGACCGGCCAGTGGCGGACCGGCCAGCTGCGAACTAGCCAGTAGATAGGGAATTGTAGGTTAGCATATGGATAAGGAAAAAAAAAGGGAAATCGAGACTGTGGTCCCTATTGTAAAATAAGCACTCAAGAGTCTATGTGAAAGTTGTCCGGAAACTATTCATAACTGCTGGCTAGTCAGCTGATGGATAACAACTGTTGCTTTTATTTGTGGAATGAGAAACTGGAATCTAACAAGCTAAAACCAGAGTATATCCCATCAAAACCCTTTCCAGGTGCAAGCAGACGGCATGTCAGGTAATTAGGTCTGTCACAAAAAGCCATTCCAATGCATCTACTCAAAGATATGATATGATGGGAACGGCAAGTCCTCTCCAAGTGGGCATCCAGCAAGGCAACTGTTAATCATTTTTCAAAATCAACATTATCCATTTGCGGCGAATTTAGTGAAGGAAAAACTTTGAGGGATGTATTTCTTTATTTTTTTATTTTCAAACGCAAAAACTTGCCGCCGTTCATCGCCTTTAAAAAAAAATAAAGAATAAAAAATTATAGCGCGCGCTATCAAGTATTATTATTATTATTTTATTTTATTTGTTTATTTATTTTATTTTATTTTATTTTATTTTTTTTTTAAGGCGATGAATGGCTATTTTTTATGAATTTTTAAAAATCGTTATTTTCCCATTTGCTTCAATGTAAATCTCGGTCGCGGTGCACCCAATGAGCTATAACTTTAGAGTGGCAGCGGGCGGGTCCATCTTGTGCCACACAGGGTAGAAGGAATCCCGGGAAAAAGCGGAATTTGGACGGCAGATTCCAAGGTTTGATGTTAAATTTTGTGGGTCGTTCGGAATTTGGCGGGAATTTGGATGGCAGATTCCAAGGTTTGAGGTTAAATTTTGTACGTCGTTTCCGGCGATGCCCGAGTTTGTTTACCAAACGACCGGAAACAACCAATGAGCTATAACTTTAGAGTGGCAGCGGGCTGGTTTACCTTGTGCCACACAGGGTATAGAAGGAATCCCGGGAAAAAGCGGAATTTGGACGGCAGATTCCAAGGTTTGAGGTTAAATTTTGAAGGCCGTTTCCGGCGATGCCCGAGTTTGTTTCCGAAACGACCGGAAACAACCAATGAGCTATAACTTTAGAGTGGCACATCAAGGAACGTTCCGCTGGTTCATTGTTGTCACCTACGGCACCGCCATCTTGCCGTTAAAATCGATTTTGAGGTTAAATTTTGTAGGTTGTTTCCGGTCGTTTCGTAAACAAACTTGGGCATCGCCGGAAACGACCTACGAACTTAACCTCAAACCTTGGAATCTGCCGTCCAAATTCCCGCCAAATTCCGAACGACCAACAAAATTTAACCTCAAACCTTGGAATCTGCCGTCCAAATTCCGCTTTTTCCCGGGATTCCTTCTACCCTGTGTGGCACAAGGTGGACCAGCCCGCTGCCACTCTAAAGTTATAGCTCACCGGAAACAACCTACAAAATTTAACCTCAAAATCGATTTTACGGCAAGATGGCGGCGCCCTAGGTGACATCAATGAACCAGCGGAACGTTCTTTGATGTGCCACTCTAAAGTTATAGCTCATTGGAAACAACCTACAAAATTTAACCTCAAAATCGATTTTTACGGCAAGATGGCGGCGCCCTAGGTGACAACAATGAACCAGCGGAACGTTCCTTAATGTGCCACTCTAAAGTTATAGCTCATTGGGTGCACCAATCTGACCGACGGGTTGCGGCCAACCAGAGACTATTGTACCTCTACTCAGCCCTAGGTTCCTCGCCCTAGCACAGAATAGTACAATCAGAACGGAAACTCCCATAAGAGCCAATGGAAGCAAGTTTGGAATTTAACGGCACCAATAGGCAACGCTGTGGTCCTATATCCCAACATGGCGGACGTGTGTGATTTGTGTTGAAACTCTTTTATTTCTGTAAATTCTGGAAAGAAATCATAAGTTTCCAGCCTCACTTTTATTCTAATGGCATTTCCGAATGAAAATTTCGCGGATCATGTCCTAAATTTTTTTTTTAGCACGCGAATCCAGATGTAAAAATCCTATATCCCAACATGGCGGACGCGAAATGAATTTGCTTCAAAATCCGACAGAGTTTTCGTTCTGATTGTATTATTCTGTGGCCCTAGTATGAGCCTTTTGTCAGGTCTTGCTCAGCCCGTGCCAAGACCATGTCAAGACCGGCTTCACTTTTCTTCCGTGCAAAGAGGTAGCAGGGCAGGGGCCACTGTCTACTTATACAGGGTGTTTTTTTTATCTCCCCCCCCCCCCCGGAGGATTTTTTTTCTTGCTAATTGAGATAAAATGTTGCGGTTTGGACCTTTCTTCATCATTTTGGCTGCATTTTCTTTTTTTGGGGTCGAAACCCCCCTAACGAGGAAAACTTTAAACACAAAAGAATAAAGTCAGGGGCTAATTCGGTATTGATTTGAAGGAATAAAAGTTGAAAAATCGCCAAAGATTATGGTTTTGGTCCGCCTACACTTCTGAAACGAGCTTATTGCCTATGATGATAGTAACCGAACCGGCTTCAAATCTCGCCGCTTGGGGCTAAAGTCCCTAGATGGAAATATTGTGTAGGGAGTACCGACACGAGCTCAAAGAGTTGTGATTGGTCGTTGGTTTTAGGCTCTCACGGAGTCGAGCAGGAGTCGACGACATCGAAGGCTCCACGCGAAAGGAGTCGATTCGTAGAGGAACGTATGGGAACGGACCGGAATGCCGGCAAATCCGCCAGTCCACCTCTGGTCCCTTGTTGAGCTTAACCTTCGAATTCGTTCAGGCAGTCGACTAAATCGACTCCTGTCAAAATGTATAAAGCGTCGTGTCGCTACTCCCTATACAATAATATTTCCATGAAGGGACTCTACTTGGGGCCAGTCTTGTTGCCCGTACAGCAGCCCGCCTATCTTATCATCTCAGTTCATTCAAATTCGGCGTGGCCCGTGGTCGGCTTCTGCACCTGCAGGAAGCGCTGCCGCGGAACAGGATTGTGCGTGTTGAGTCATTTTTTGTCTTTTTTAGTTCGTGTTTCGTTTAGAATTTTTCCCTTCAAGCCATTGTTTACTGTGGATTATGATACTCAAAGGTAAGTGACGTTCATATATACTTACACCAGTTTTCAAATCTATCATTAGATTATTTAGTGAAAAATGGCTCGAATGTAAGTAAGCTCTTCCTCATTTCACCTGTAGCCATGAGGTCTGTTTACGTGCTCGAAGAACAGAGGAAAATTCTAATAACAGTGTGCGTCTCTTAGAATTCTTTACCTTGCCTCGATCTTCCGCATTGCTACAACCCAACTTATATAAATTTTCGTGCAGGTAAGTATCTTTTTTTTTCATTAAATTGATCCAATAAAAGAAAGGGACTGAGTTTCACAGAGGGGCTGGCAAGACCAAGTTCATCCAAGGAAAAATTTCTATGATCATTTATCTCTTGTTTTACATCTTGAAGCTTTGCAATTTATTGCTCACCCAATGAGTGGAAGGATACAGTTTACATTTTTACTCATTGACCTCCAGTGATGGATGAATGAGCCACAAAAACTGGTAGGTCCAATAGTAGGGGTTTGTGATTTGCAGTTTCTGCTCACCATAATCAACGTCTTTAACTGTCATGGTAGTCATTATTTAGGTGCATTACTTTGCTTTGATTACATGTAAACCGTTGTCAGCCAGCTTGTCTGGAAGGACCTCTAGCAATCTTTGACTTCTTCAGGGTGGTCCGAAAGTCCCGGGACGGCTTCATAACTTTTGAACAGCTACAGATAAAAAAACCAAACTTGGGGGATGTTTATAACTTAAGAGGGACTACTTTTTGGCGCACCCGAAAATTCCGGGGGGCAGCCGTAAAGGGAGGTTTCGCCCCCCAACTCAAAATGTTCAAATAGCAACCCCCATCTTGTGATACCTTTGTTTGAAAGGGTATACAATTCTAAGACTTTTGGCGAAAACCGGAGGTCGATATTGTTTTTCATCTTCCATATATCGATAGTCAAAGTTCGATTTCGACCCATTAGTAAAAAATTAGAACTCCCATTTGAAAAGTCGGAATTTAGAAAACTAGGAGTCAAAAATACTCTAAAAATCAAGGGGTTTCCAGAAAAAAATACATTATTGACATTTATCTGGTCAAATTTGACAACGGGGTAAAAATGCAACTTTGTCATTCGCTATATCGAAAACCAAAAACGATATCGACCTGCTATCACTCGATAGGGGTCGTGGCTCGGAATTTTTGAGATAGCCCCCTGAGGGGTCATTTTTTTAAATAATTTTGGGGGGCCCTGAGACTGGACAAATATCAAAACCGTATTTTTTTCTGAAAATTTCTTGCTTCTTAGAGTATTTTTGACTCCTAGTTTTCTAAAGTCCGACTTTTCAAATGGGAGTTCTGATTTTTTGAAAATGGGTCGAAATCGAACTTTGACTATTTATATATCGAAGACAAAAAACAATATCGACCTCTAGTTTGCGCCAAAAGTCTTAGAATTTTATGCCCTTTCAAACAAGGTATCACAAGATGGGGGTTGCCATTTGAAAATTTTGAATTGGTGGGGGGGGCGAAACCCCCTGTTAAAGGTTACTGTAGAAACAAAATGTATTCCTATCCTGAGATTAATACTGTTTACATATTAATGGTTCTAGTGGATTCTCACTATTATTGAACAGGTAATCATCCTCAATATTGTTTTATATTCATTGAATATAAAACAAAATGGTGACCTTGACGTGATTCTGCGAAATTCTGCGTGATTTTGAGTGATTTTCAGTTATTCAAGACAAAGTTTTCAAAATTAACCTAAAAAGTTTTAGGTTAAAAAGTATGAAGTGAGCGTTCGCCGCCATACTCTACACTGTATAAAAAAGTATGAAGTGAGCGTTTGCCGCCATACTCTATACTGGATATAAAAATAATTAATCGGCATGAAGTGAGCGTGCGCCGCCATGTCGCATCAAACAAAATGTTACAAAATGTAACAAATTACTTAAAATCATGCTTAAATAAGCGTAAAAAAAAATCAAATGAAGTGTGCGTGTGCCGCCATTTGAATGCTTGATAATAAGCAAAAATTGTAAGACCTGGGCCTAGGCAGAACATCCTATATATGGTGATCCAAAATTGGATATATAGAGAAAAACGAGTGAAGTGTGCGTGCGCCGCCACTCGGGTTCCTCAAAAATTCATAAAATTTATGAAATTTGATATAAATGCAAAAATTGCAAAATTGCGAGTGAATTGTGCGTGCGCCGCCACTCGTCAATAAATTAATAAATTCTATAATACCTACGAGTGAAGTGTGCGTGTGCCGCCACTCGTCAAATTAAAATACAATTACGAATGAAGTGAGCGTACGCCGCCATTCGTCATTGTCAAAAAGTTATAATAACTATTAAATATATTTCAGGTTAAAAGTAAAGGTGTGACGTCATTATGCGAAGAACGCATAAAATAAGCGTATCCCCCCGCGCCTCTACTTCTGCCTCATCATCGAATCCAGTGTCTCAAATAGACCCAGCCTTAGAAGCCCTCACCACTGCCAAGGACCTATTGGAAAAACAGCCGACAAATTTTCAAAGATCGGTCGACAGTGATGTTGTGCGTTTAAACATTATCAAGGCAAGATTCGATGAGTCCGCCACATTGTTGCCAAATTTCTTCTCAACAATCCGCCAGATTAAAACGCTTAATCCAAACTTTAATGATGAAAATACTTATGACCAATTTGAAAATAGATATTATGAGACCATCGGCAAAGCAAAAGCCCTCCTCGAGTCAACTAACGCGACCTCGCGCAACGACAAGACAACAGGGCCCATGCTATGCTCAAATTTAAAACCACCCGAGTTGCCAACCTTCTACGGCAACTACGAACAATGGCCTTCATATTATCAAATGTTCCACACTCTTGTTCATTGCAATACCCACTTAAGTGCAATCCTTAAGTTTCAATACCTTCGACCTTCTTTGAGTGCGGGAAGGCACTCATCTCTCTCATTCGAAACATCGCTTTCGTTGAACAATATTACAATGTTGCCCTTCAAACTCTAATTGATGAATGCGAAAATAAAAAGCTACTCGTTCAAGCTCATTGTGAAGCCCTCGTCAATCAGGGATTGCCGTGTAACTGTAAAAAAAGGACAAATTAAGCAGCAGAGATTTGGAGAATATACACACCAAAGTAAACCAATCCCTCCAATCTTTGAACGCTCTCCAAGTGGACACAAGCACTTGGAGTCCACTCGTAAGCCATCTGATAATTTCTAAGTTTGACCCAGCCACACTCTCACAATGGACAAACGTCGCTCCAGTGACGGACAGCCCGGACATAAAGGAGCTCCTAGCCTTTCTCAAGAGACGTTCTCTACTTCTCCAATCTCTGGATCGAATGAAACCATAAAGCACGAGAATCCTATCCGAAGAATAAAACTGCATTTGCAGAAAAAAGAAAGCCCTCCTCAACAACTGTAGGATTCTTACAAAATGAGAAAAAAGTCAAACTAGACAAAGAAATAAAAACTGGACCACAAGGTTTCGTTAGAAAGTGCCCTTATTGTGATGCACAGCATGGTCTCACTTCCTGCATGACATTCCAAAAATTGTCATTACCAGACAAATACACGATAATACGCTCTCAAAACTTATGTCGCTGCTGCCTCAAAAAGCACTAAGGCAAATGCCGAAATCAAACACCTTGCTACAAATGCTCAAAACAGCATCATTCATCATTGCATCCAGACGAATCTTCAGAAGGAAATAACCCTACAGTCTCTGCAGCCAAATCTAACGATGAAAATACCTGACTAGCAACTGTTCGAGTTAATTTGATTGATCGAGACGGACAGCCACATGCCCGCAAAGCTTTATTCGACAGTGGTTCACAGTCCAACTTCGTTTCACCTAAAATATCTGATGTTTTAAGATTACCAACTCAAAAAATCAACTGTCTCGTTTATGGAATTGGTTCATCATTTTCATCTAAAAAGTTGACCACGGAAATCCTACCAGTTTATAATTCATGGAAAGAAAACATTGGTTGTTTAATAATAGACTCTCTACCAATCACCCTACCGATTTATTCTCTAAATTCAACCAATCTTTTTGAGCGTAACCAGCAAACTGTTACCTTAGCAGATCCCGGTTTCAACGATGGACAACACATTCATATGATTATTGGTTCCTCGCTATCTTGGAATCATTTAAAAACTGGATGTATCGAGTCAGGACCCACCATGCCTATCTTACGAGAAACCGATTTTGGATGAATCGCAGTAGGGCCCTCGACGAACTGTCATGCTGCATATCCACCAAAGTTGGGCCAAGTCTTGGCCAATTTCACAAAATTGATTGATATAGACTCGACTTTGATGGACGTTTCATCGTGCGCCTACCCTTCAAAAAAGATCCATCACTTTTAGGTGATTCTCGGAAGCTGGCTCTGAAGAGACTTTTTTCTTTAGAGAAAAAATTCGATAAAAATGAGAAATTAAACTTATGTATTCAGAATTCTTAAGAGAGTGCAAAATGCTAGGGTATATGAGTTTAGTTCCCAAAAACCTTCTCCACACTAATCCATCATACTACATCCCGCATTTAGGAATCCTAGATGAGAGTAGAGTCATCACCACCAAATTAAGGGTTGTTCTCGACGCCTCTGCCAAAACGACGACCTCAACCAGTCTCAACGACGTACTATTTTCTGGTCCCGCAATTCAAGATGACCTATATTTTCTACACTAATACGGTTCAGAGAATATCCGATAGTTATTTCCGGTGATGTGACAAAAATGTATCGCCAAGTCTTGATCGCAGAAGATCAAAGACAATTTCAGCGAATTCTTTGGCGGGAGGATCCATCTTCTCCAATTCAAACCTACCAGCTAAACACGGTAACTTACGGCACTGCACCAGCAGCATTTCTTGCCACAAGGTCTTTAATAGAAGCGGCCATCCTTAATCAAGAAAAACTTCCTGAAGCACTTTCAAAAATTTTAAAATCAATTTATGTGGACGACTTTCTAAGCGGCGCTTCGAATCGTGCTAAAGCAAAACAACTAAAAACTGAGGTAGAACAAATCCTAACTCCACATGGCTTCTCCTTACGAAAATGGGTTAGCA
Organism: Trialeurodes vaporariorum; assembly: GCA_011764245.1. Taxonomy (NCBI): domain Eukaryota; kingdom Metazoa; phylum Arthropoda; class Insecta; order Hemiptera; family Aleyrodidae; genus Trialeurodes; species Trialeurodes vaporariorum. The sequence goes on along the minus strand of VMOF01000002.1, from coordinate 35,718,981 downwards.
ATGATGCTAAAGTATTTGAAGAAGATGCAGAAAATTCAGAACCTTTCTATTTTAATCCAAGTGATGAAGTAAAAACTCTTGGGATTCGCTGGGAGCCCAAGACAGATCTATTTAACTTCACTTCTACTTCGTCCTTCGAAGCCAATTCCGCAAATTATACCAAAAGAACCTTGCTCTCAGAAACAGGAAAACTTTTCGACACCCTGGGGTTTGTAGGACCTGTAATAGTCAGAGCAAAATTTCTTCTCCAAAAATTATGGCAGTTAAAAATAGATTGGGATGCACCTGTTGGAGTTGACATCAATTCGGAATGGAATCATCTTCGTCACGACTTCGTTCAGTTAAAAACCCTAAAAATACCTAGACATCTACTTATTACAGACATTACAGAAAAAATAACCATACACGGTTTTTCGGACGCTTCACAGAAAGGCTACGGTGCATGTCTTTATCTCATAACTCATCAAAAAGAAGTCAACTCACGATTAATTTGCGCTAAGTCACGAGTAGCACCGTTAAAACAGCAAACCCTACCAAGACTAGAACTAGCTACGGCTCTACTTCTCTCAAAGCTAACAGTTAAAGTTTTAGAAGCTACAAATCACAAAACCATCTAAAGTTTATCTTTGGACTGATTCTTCCATCACTCTTCACTGGATCAACAGTCCATCAAACAAGCTCCAAAGTTACGTCGCCAACAGAAGTATTGAAATTAACAAACTTACAGATGGCCTCAACGCTACTTGGTTTTACGTATCAAGTAAAGACAACCCAGCTGACCATTTATCTCGAGGAACTACAGCAAATACTTTAATTAACTCACAACTTTGGTGGCACGGTCCCGATTGGATCCTTCAGAGCAAAAATCTCTGGCCAAAGCCTGCCTTTGCGCCTCCAAATTCAAATTTAGAAATGAAGCCAGTAAAAGTCCTGCTCTCTCTCTCCACCTAATGGTACCATCCAATATTATTCAAAAGTTTTCATCGTCTAGAAAAGTTCTCCGAGTCCTTGCCTTTTGTTTGCGATTAGTCAAGAATGCGAGAAAAACTAACGAAGTTAAGTATACTTCAACTATCCTAGAACAAGAAGAACTGAACGATGCAATGGACCTTTGCGTCAAAACCGTACAGCATGAATATTTTGATGCAGAAAAAGACGACCTGGCTGCACAAAAAGAGCTAAGGAAATCAAGCCGTATATTAACTCTTCACCCCTTCCTCGACACCAAAGGACTTCTTAGAGTCGGAGGAAGACTGCAGAACAGTAAGGCTAATTACAATAAAAAACACCCACTGTTGCTGCCGTCTAACCACCACTTCACAGATCTCATTCTAAAACAGGAACATGTAAGATTGCATCATGCTACATCTCAACAATTAATCGCTAGCATTCGTCAAAACTTCTGGCCTATCCGCGCCCGCCAGGCCGCAAACAGAATCATTCATCACTGCATCAGATGCGCCAAAAACAGACCAAAACTGGGAAAGCAACTCATGGCCCCCCTGTCAGCCGACCGCGTCGTGCCCAATTTGGTCTTTTCATCAATCGGAGTCGATTATGTTGGGCCACTGAATGTTAAAATGTACGAAAATAGAAAAAAAGTCTATAGCAAAGGCTTATGTGTGTATTTTCATATGTTTCGTGACTAAAGCAGAACATTTAGAAACAGTCTTAGACCTCACCTCTAATGCCTTTCTATCTGCCTTTAACAGATTCATTTCTCGCAGAGGTACCCCCCACACAGTTGCATCTGACAATGCGAAAACATTCAAAGGAGCTGAAGGTAGCATTCGTCGAATGTTTCAAGTAGCCTTAGCCAACGAAAAAACCAAGAATACTTCTCGAACATGAACATAAAGTGGAAGTTTAACCCTCCTCGCTCTCCTCACTGTGGAGGTATCAGGGAGGCGGCCATTCGATGCTTTAAGCAACATCTGAAACGAGTTGTTGGCTCAAATCTCCTAAGTTTTGAAGAATTTTCTACTCTCACAATCCAAATCGAAGTTGTCATGAATTCTCGCCCTCTTACTCCATTGTCCGCATCCGACCTCGAAGCCTTGACACCAGGACATTTTCTCATCGGAAAGCCATTGACCTCTCTTCCTGATCCTAATGCCTCAACTAAGGACCAACATCCCACAGCCAACTGGCGAAAAGTTGCCAAACTATACAATCACTTTTGGAATCGTTGGAAGAAAGAATATCTAACTACCCTTCAAGTCTCGGTCAAATGGCATCGCTCAACAAACCAACCACAGGAAGGATCGCTGGTTACTATCAAAGATGAACATCTCCCTCCTATGAAGTGGCAGTTGGGGCGAGCAACAAAACTTCACCATGGTCCTGATGGTCTAGTCAGAGTCATCACATTACGGACCAGCAATGGAGAGATCGTCAGAGCAATCACTGAAATCAGTCCCCTCCCCATAGCATCAATTGAGGAAACCTCAAGGGGGGAGGATGTTAAAGGTTACTATAGAAACAAAATGTATTCCTATCCTGAGATTAATAATGTTTACCTATTAATTGATCTAGTGGATTCTCACTATTATTAAACAGGTAATCATCCTCAATATTGTTTTATATTCATTGAATACTCAACACCCCCCTTTACGGCTGCCCCTTGGAATTTTCGGGTGCCCCAAGGGCAGTGTTATGATTGAAACCTTCTAACATCTGCCATGGATTGGCATGTTCAGGGTTCAACATGTGTAAGAGTGCTAGGGCGAAAGCATTTTGAGTATCGGCATCTGACAAGTAGTGGTGCAGGTGGTAGGGGTTGTTTAGCAACAACCAGAAACTCTTGCAAACCAACTGCTCACTGATGCCTTATGATGCAACTCGGAAGCGGGCACCGCTACTTTTCAGAACCTGATATGCAAAATGCTTCTGCTCTACAAACCGTACCACATACCACAGAGATACTGGTGTAAAATAAATATTTCTGCAGGTGGAGTATTAGGAAATTTTGGTTACATGATTATGTGAGTGCATAGAATTGGTGTAAGTATGAACTAGCTTGCCCTAAGTTTACCTACTTTCCTGGGGTAAAGAAACTTTAAAAATTCACCAAATCTCTTATATTTATTTCCATTTCACGTAACTAGAGGTCGTTTCACGAAAGTTGGCCGATGACAGATGGGTTTGTTTACTGCGCAGAGATGAGTATGCGGTTTTGTGCTTGTGCAAGAACGCGAACACATCTTTGTGCAACGAGCCGCATGATCTATTATCGGCCTTCTTTTGTGAAATGAGCTCTATCTTTAAATTGCTTTGAAGTCTGATTAAGAAGTAAAAATTGGTCAAAACACTTATCAGGGTTGATGGAAGCTTTTACAACAAGCAAACAGAGGAAGTAAATCAAATTAATGACATGTTCAACATCTATAAAAAAAGAAAATGTCAAGCGAGCTCGACGGTATTAATTGTGCACAAGCACTCGAATGGACAGTGTTATATATTTGATTTTCAATTTATAGGGGTAGATTTAAGCAGTTTTAGGTTGCAAGACCCTTTTGATTTTAACGACATTGATACATCTGAGTTCTGGAGGAGCTAAATAAACGATTCCTGACCACCTTTGGAATGATGCTGGGCCGGAAGTGCATTTGGAGGAAGGGTGTCTGAACAAAATACCTCCCCTCCTCCATATATGACTCCTGGGGGTTGATTCTGCTCTTTTGGATGAGGCAAGGCGAGATAGCGGGAATCAATCATTCCCATTGGTTTGAACAGTGTCACATGACAATGTTGCAGTCGTTTATTCAGTTGTTTATTTCAGAAAATCAACTCCTCTGTCCACGGTCCAATTTTTGTCCAATTATTAGTCCAATCAGGACTATTTCTCTGTCAGGACTCTGCGCACGGTGTCTCAGAACAGCTGATCCGTTTGCAATGTTAAAAAATAAATGCTAACAGCGCTATCTTTGAACTATTTTCTAAACTAACATTCAATACATAATTCAACAAATAAAAGATTTGGTGGAACCTGAATCAATCAAAAATCTGAGCTTATACCTAGGAATTACATTGGGAAGCACAGACTGAGAGTGAATCAAAAGAGATTCACTGTTGTACACATTTTGAGGGGATCAGAGGCTGGTTGTCGAAAAACCGCACGGGTCTCACCTAATGAGTATTCCTCAGCATAACCGGCCTCAGAATGCTCGGTATTTTGTTCAACCTTCATCAGAATTTTCAGGCTCCTCACTATATACATATAATATGCATACACATATAAGAAATGATAATAAGCTAAATGCCGTCGTTTATTTTTGAAGTTTTATCTTGAATTTATTAACATTAGAAAGTATAAGACAATTAGAAAATACAACTAATTGATTATCACATAAAGCAGGCGTTTCGGTCGCAAACCGCAACCATCTTCGGTGCAAAAAAAGAAACCCAAAGACAAACTGAATAACAAATAAGGCTACACGCTAGAAAAATGTGTTTAAATGTAAAGACAATGTATCAAATCCAGCAAAAATTAAGATAAGCACTATAAAAAATTTCAAAATTCACTCACAGACTCACAAAATGACTTGAAGATTAAGATGTAATGGTGGAGCTACGCAGGTACAATGAGAGATTCCTATCTAATTTGAAACTTTCCTGTGTGTGTTCCTATATAGAGAGTGACTCATTAGACATGAATCCCCCATGACACTTGTGTAGCTCTGCCATATAAAAGCCAAAATAGCAGAGCTATGCAAGGATCATAGGAGATTCCTATCTAATTTGTCTTTCTTTCATAGAAAGACAAAGAGGAAAGCCTCCAAATAAACAGGAATCTACCACGGTATCTGCGTAGCTTCGGTACTATGCCTTGAACTTTAAATTCATTTTGTGGGTCTTTGAGTGAATTTCGTAATATCTTAAAGTGCTCATTGTAATTTTTGCTGGATTTTATTCGAGAATTATCGCTTTAATAACATTATAGTGTCCGGTCCCTTTTTCGTGCCCTTTGAACTTTCCGCACTTTGGTCTGAGATCGTCAAAAAGTGGCCAAAAATCAGAAAGTGAATTTCTCATAAATTCATCATTTAAGAACTTTTAAGACCAACTTTAATCACAGAAAACACTTCAAACAAGTAATTTAAACCAAGAAAATTCGTCTCGAAAGTTTAAAATTCTGCCTTATTGGTCGAAAACTGTGATTTTTGATTACTTTTTCCACTCATTTTTGGCCACTTTTTTCCGATCTCAGACCAAAGTGGGCCGGTCGAAGTGGCTCCAGTTATTAGAGACCGGTCGAATCTGCTCAGATCGCTAAGTAAAAAGATGTTTTATTATTGATTTCTGCTCGAATTAATTTTGAAGTACGCTCATTCGCTTCGCAGCCTCTTCAATCTTGCGCTGAACGCTGTAAGATATGTTTATACAGCTGAAAAATTTTCTGCTTCAGATGCAACAAACTCAGCTTAAGTATTCACAGTTGTAGTTTGCGTCTTTACCGAAGAGCGTTGCCCCTTTAAAAAAAAAAAAAAAAAAAAAAAAAAAAAAAAAAAAAATGTGAAGGTACCAATTAAGTCAAAACATCGAGTTCAACGATCGGATCCAATTCGGCTAGTCTTTCATCATAGCCAATTCAACCGATCTCTGATCAGAGCCGATTCGTTCCGAAGCCAATTCGGCATTGCCTTGTTTAAATCTTTCAATTTTTCAGTAGAAGAATAGTCGAAAAATCATGTATTCTTGCAGCAATCTCAATAATCTCATGATAGTATGAAAATACAAAACTAGTATCTAGCTGCAGATCGACTGGGGCTGTTTGTCCGTCCATACTGTGTAGTTTGCGGCTCATAGTTAGACACTCTATCATCACGGGGTTTGTAATCATCACGGGGTCTGTAATCTTCACGGGGCTCGTACTCATCACGATCGTACCTGCGGTCACGAGGGTCTTCCATATCTTCGTCATATCGCCGGTCATCAAAACGTGGATCAGAATAACGTGAATTAGCTAAACGCGGGTCATCATATCGTGGGTCGTACTCTTCTTCTTCTTCTTCTTCTTCATCATCATACGGATCGTGGTCACGGCCACGGCCACGGCCACGGCCACGGTCACGGTCACTGTCACGGTCACGATCACGGTTATACGGGTCCAGAGGTTTGTCATTGTAAAGAGAACTTGGCTTGACGGGTGAGTTTGGTCTGCTTCTCCCAGAAGCAGGAGAAGTACCAGGCCGCCGTGGCGTCCCGTTACTTCTGACTGGATCCGCAGGAAATTCCCCCTTGGCAGGAGGAGGAACTATATTTTGCGGGTATGGTTGATCACGCGAAATATCCCCATCAGGATCCAGTTGGTTTGATGACTTCGGCGTATTACCTCGGCCTGGTGTACGACCTCCTTTTGGCGATCCAGTAGCTTTTGGTGTTGCAGTCCTTTTTGGTGATCCAGTCCCTTTTGGTGTTTGACTCTTTTTTGGTGTTGGAGACACTTTTGGTGTTCCATTCCGTTTTGGCGATCGACCTCCCGCTGGCGAACGACTTTCTGTCGGCTTTTGGTATCCTGCTGGTGACCTGTTTAATCCCTTTCGGCTTGGAGCTCTATCTTCATAGTTATTCAGAGGCTTCTGTTGCTTTGTATTCGGGTTATATGGGTTATTGTAGCCATCACCATCACCATCCTCTTCTTCCTCTTCATCATCGTCATTTCTCCTAGTTCCCTTCTTGGGAGACCTATATTCTTCTTCTTCATCATCACGCCTATTCCTAGATCCCTTCTTAGGAGAGCTATAAACATCATTTCTATCGTTAGATAATCTATTGTGAGGATCCTTTCTTTTATAATTTTCGTCTTCAGGATCTTCTTCCTCGTCGTCTCTTTCGTTTAGCTTATCCTGCCTTCCTCTAGAAGAAGAACGTTTTTCAGATGGAGATGTCTTCTTCGGAGATCCTGGATTATTCCGCGACTTTTCTGGAGTTTTGGAAGTCCTTCTGGGAGTCCCGGGGTTGGATTTGGAGGACCTCTCTCCGGATTTGATATTATTCTTCCTCCCGGGAGAAGTGGAATCCTTCCTTCCACGAGAGGATGGAACCTTTTTCCCTGAAGAAGAGGGAGCCCCCCTCTCATAGGAGGGAACCTTTCTTCCAGAAGATGAGGAATTCTTCCTTGCAGATGTGGGAGTCTTTTTCCTATGTAAGGGAGCTTTTGTCTCATATGCAGAGGGTTTCCTCTCATTTGTGGGATTAGTTCTCTCATTTATATACTTTTTCTCACCAGGTGCGTAAGTCCTCCTCCTAGAGGTAGGATTATTTTCTTCTGAAGAAGTCCGTTCAACAGTGGGTGATTTCAGGAAATTCTTCAGCTCATCCAATCCTTCTGGGTTGTCATCACCTATTTTGAATCTGGGTCTGGGTCTGTATGGCAAGCGCAGAGGTAGACGTCGGGGATATCTTAATCTTCTTGGTGACATGTTATCACTATTAAGATGGCTTTTGATAAGACTGTCTGGACTACCTGGTGGCCTTCGTGGACTATTACTAGGTCTAGGTGATCCTCTGCGCAGTCTACGCCTAGGGCTTCTATCATACGCACAATAACACATTTTGTCTCTGCACACTGGCCTGAGGCCTCTTCTCAAACTGAGGCAGTGACCCACGCATTGTGATTTTTTTTCTTCGTCCGCGCAGTCCGTTTGGAACTTAACACCAACGTTCCCTAAAAAGCCGAACATTATTAGTGGCTGAAAACGAGCGTCTCACAATAGTCACGAAATCGCCTAGTAACAGTAAAACATTGATAAATATTTTGATACCCCCTTTCAACGACAGAAACGTTGTGCATAACATAAAAAAACCTCCTCGTTGTAAAAAAAAAAAAAAAAAAAAAAAAAAAAAAAAAACTGTTGCTTGGATTCAAATATCTGAGGCTGGGTTATCATAAACATAGATTATTTTATTGTGAGTAAACCTGACCGATATACTGTCAAAGTTACTTCTCATGGGTGCTTTTTTGTATCTTACTCAGACCAGACTAATTCAATTTTCCATATTTTTTGATTTAGAGTAAATGTGATTGTTTAAATATCAAACTAGGGTATCGGCTATCCTTCTTTTGATACAGTAGGGGATGAAGGTGGTTAGGTTTCTTTTTTAAATTTTTCGGCCCTTAATTTGGCCTTTAGAAAAGTTTGTAAATTTTCAATCAATCCCGAGACATCAGGTGAATTTATCATCTCATTAATTCATCATGCCTCTGTGCAATGCCTACATATAATGTCTATATGTAATACTCTCTGTGAAATCAAATCAAAGATTACTTATACTCCAGATATGGCACTAGCTAAAATCTTGTTGAGCGCCTTCATTGCTAAAACACATACACTGGCCCACGGTTTGTTTACGTTTCGGCGAGCGAGAGACGCGCGGGCGGGGTGGGGCCAGTCGACTGGCCCACGACCCCCACCCCGCCCGCACGCTCCTCGCTCACCGAAACGTAAACAAACCGTGGGCCAGTGTATGTGTTTTAGCTCGGTTTTAGAAATGAAGGCTCTCAACAAAATTTAACATAGGCGAGATAGCTAGTGCCATATCTGGAGTATAAGTAATCTTTGAATCAAATCAATACAATGTAACTTGTACATAGACGAAGCCAAAACGAATGAGTACTTCACACGTTGTCAACCAGAGCGCGCAATTGAACGATCTTTCGTTCTGGATGATATGGAATTTTACAATCCAAAATATTGATGATTTTTCATTCTGGATTGCAGTTTTTACAATGCCGGATTTTGTTAAATGTACAATCAAGATTTTGTAAATTTTACAATCCAAGAATTTATGTTTTTCCATTATGAGTTGCACTTTTTACAATGCCAGATTTTGGAAATTTTACAATCCAAGATTTTGTTATTTTAACCATGTTGGATTACTGTCACAATTTTTTACAATTCAGACTTGCAAAATTAGCTACCCTCACAGTTATTTTAGCTTTTTTTTTTTTTTTTTTTCCAGTGAGCTGTAGTTTTCAAACTAGGACGAATACCTTCAGCTTTACTTTGAGTTCAGAGTCAAATGAAAATGCTATTGGAAAGGGGAAGGTGGGGAGTATAGTAAATCTAAGAAGAGAAAATAATTATGATTCAGATCAGGAAATATGAGTTACCTGCAGGCGGCCTGTACCCGTCTCCAATTCTAATACAAATACAAGCTCCTTCATCACAATTTCCACGGAGATCTTTATGACGTGCACTACATCCGGTATCACACAAACTTCGTTTTGCTGTGCTGCACGAGAAGGTAACAAATAAATTTGAGGTCGCTGGTGATTTTCCGCCTAGGTGAATGAGCAAGTTAAGAGAAAAGTTGCCGTGAAATAGAGGACAAATAAAACAAAATATTCATAGCCTCTCGAAAACAAAATTTGTATCCTTCTTAATGGCATAATTTTATCCACTTTGCGATCAGGAATAACGATAGCTTTTCGACACTTTTAAAATTTTTATGAAGCGCAGCAATTGAAATGATCCTCTTTAGAGCCAAAAAATCAAATTGACGCTCTTTTCTATGCCCATCAAGAAAATCGGTTTGAACGCCCTTCTCTTCTCAATAAGAATGCTTACCTCGGCCCCGCAAGAATAAAATAATTTCAAAAAATAACTTCTAGAAAGCTTCGGACAAAAAGATTTGTGATACATATGCAATTATTAAAAAAATGAAAATTAGAGAGAAATGAAGTTTTGAAAACGTTAAAATACAGAAAGCAGATTAATTGAATCAATAGATTTGCACTCTTTCACTCTTGGTATGTTCTTGGAGTAATTTCATACATATCTTTCTTCAGCCCCTCTCGAGACAATCAGTCCTGACGATTTTCGGAAAACTTTGACATTTACCCTTTTCCGGTCCTAAATCGGACCTTAAAGACGAGATTTGGAACCAAAGGCTTTGAAACAGAAGGAACATGAAATGATGAATCGTTTGTGAGTAATTAAGAGGATGATGATGTAAGACATTGTTGCGGCATAAGCTTTGGAGCTGTGTGTATTACCTGCGACTTCCGCGATTCTCGGCCCCCTAAAAGGATGAATTATTGGCCTGGGAGCCTGTAAGTCTGCTCTAACACTTTCTGAAAAAAAGAGAAACAAAAAAATTATGTTTAAATAAATCATGTCACCCATTTCCATTCCATTCCACTGTTGTAATCACACCAATTCGATAAATGTATCAGCAACGAATCATTGGTATAGTTGACTTGACTCTCTTTTTAGAGTGAGTATATGCGTGTGAGTGTGGGTGAGTGTGTGTGTGTGTGTGTGTCTGTGTCTAGGTTGGTTGTTTGATACGCGTAAATCTGATCTAATTTTTTCCATCATTCGTCCATATAAGAGATTATTTTTTTAAAAGTTAGATCATGCAAGCACTTTACATTTTACCAGTTGTGGTGAGACAGTAGGTCAATTATCGTCACAGTAGGTTAGTATACGATTGTCATATCAATAAGTGCATGATGTGTTGATTTCCTCCAATTCATCTTTCAGGCTGCATTTTTGCCTTTGATAAACCGGCCGTTTTATTGATGACGACTTGATCAAAATTAAAAAATGATCGAAACAAATAATCCATCGAACTCACCAATTTCACGACGTTTCCCACAAGAAATGGCATGTACATATTGTATATTAGACTCGAATCAATTTATGATTTCATGCCATTCAACTGATTCGGTCATAGATTTTATTATTGTGCTGTTTGTGTATAATAGGTTCAGCATGTACCTTAATACATCATAAGCGGCGGTAGCCGCACAGGCCCAGTTAGAAAACAGCCCTGGGAGGGTACACCTATCGCTTATCATACACAAAACAGCTCACAACAGCGTTTTCGTGGATTTTCAAGCATGTCCACCGATTCTGCGAACACACCGTAGAATAAATAGCAGAATAAGTAGCAAAAGCTTGCAACCCAGCCCATATTGTTCAATGAATGATATGCTAGTGTTAGGAACTGTCAAAAGGAAGTGGCGAAAAAGGAATGATCACAGGATAGTAAAGTTTTGCAGTGTTAAAGGAGGAGGGGGAGGGGGGGACGACTCCCCCCCCCCCCGGTTGGCTGAGCCACCTTAGCAGAGGCAAACATGTGAGGAAATAGTTAGAAACAATCAACCTCTAATAATTCTTACACATGTCAATTTCCCGGAGGTTTTATCAATTTCATGGGGGGGGGGGCGGGGGGGCTTAGCGTTTCTCTCCGGATATCAGCTGACGCGGATTCCATAACTGCATTTAATTTATGTTTTTTATCAATCAAAAGCCTCAAAATATGTTGCTGTGCCGTGATTTGCTGCGCAATCGTTGTGGGAGACGACTGAGACTGCCAGCTCTCAGAGGTTTCTCACTAGGTACCGCTCTAAGTTAGTCTCTAAGTAGGATATTTTGCGATGCTTACCACTCCACAAGAAAAAGTCGTGAAAAAATTTTGCTCCATACGAATCAGCAGCAAAGTTTGCCAGCTTTCATTTTGTACTGGGGTGTTTTTATTCTTAAACCAATTTTGAGAGGGATAATTTGCGAAAACCCGGAAAATATCCGTTTTTGCCATAAAATCGGAAAATGTCATTTTTTTAGACGCTTGTAGTTCTTTAATCATTGATCGGAGGAAAAATTTGCATAGAACATTTTTCTGGATAATTTTCTAACCTTTAAACGCATATGGAAGTATTTCTGCCCAAAAGTCAATATTAACAGAGACATTAACCAAAAAAAAAATGCGATTTTTGGCCACAAAATCCAAGATAGCGGCTGCTTCCTGACCTCCAAAAATGGTGCAAACTTAGGTTATGTTAACTGACACCCTAAGACACAATTTAAGCCAAACTCCAGCTTTCCAGCATTTTTTGCAATATTAAACTAGGAACCTGGGCAGTGGCCTAGTGATCGACTTCATAGCAAAGTTGGTCAAATAGAATACTACAATCAATTTCATGAATAAAGTAATCGGCAATCTTCACATCGGCAGATGGTAGTTAAGTTTAGTCTTCGCAGTTTTAAAATAAAATTTAGGATCATTTTGATTATTTGCAACTCTTATGCAACCTATATGGTGAGAGACTGTCAAAAATCCGCCCCGTAGAATAATTCTCTGAAAAAACGACGATCAGGAATCATGTAATCAGTTTTGTGCCCCCACCCTCTTCCCCAACTCTGTTTCAAATGCTATTGAGGTGATTATGTACATTTATTGTTTCAATCTTAGTAGGAATGGGAACAGGTCGATCCTCATATCAATACTAATCTTATGGATGACTCATTCCAATTCGCAGTCACGCGATTACGATAGAAATAGGACAACGACCCTTGGTGCTTATAAACACTGTCTCATAAAGATTGGAAGGTTTTTAACGCATTGAGAACCTGACGTGATGGCGTGACGTCATATTCAAAAGGTTTTAGTGATTCCGATCATCGACTCGCCTTGATATGATTACGATACAAACATGCTCCTAAAATCAACCCACTGAGCAGATAAATGATTTCTAACTTATTTGCATGGGACGACACCAGACTCGTATAAGTGGTAAGTCCTTGTCACATCAGCGGGCTGATCTTTGAAATCGTTAAATTAACCCCAAGGAATGGTTTTGGGGGTGGAAAACAGTTTCCCTGAATTTATCGAGGTCGATATTCGTTACTCGTGTTTCACTAAATTTTCGTATTTGCCTTAGTTCAGTTACAATAAAAGCATGCTAGGTGGTCTGAACCAGAGCTGCCGTGTAGCGTATAAATAATAATCGCAATTTTCAATTCATCGATGATTCCACAAGTTGAGAAAAGATTACACAGTGCAGTTCAGATGTATGACTGTAATGCACAAAAATGCTAGCATCTGTAATTTCTTCTAACCGTCGAAGTCGTCGATGTCTTTAAAAAAACTTGCGGATTTTTTAATTAACTACTCAACAGAGTTTCCACCAATTGAGAAAAGATTACAGATCAGCGTATTTTTGTGCATTTCAGTCATATATCTGAACTGAACTGTGTAATCTTTTCTCAACCGGTGGAATCATCGGTGAATTGAAAAATGCGATTAAATACACGCAAAACGGCAGCTCTGTCTGAAACACCCTGTAGATCGAGAACATGTAATGCATGTTTAATTTGGTCAATTGGTAGGCAACCCGTTTTTATAAACTTGCTCCTGAAAATTACTACGAGTAGCCGTGAGAAATATACAGGGTGTCAATTAAAAAAGGAGCCAGGCTGAATATCCCGAGAACGCCATGAATTTCGAAAAACGCTGAAACACGTGTTTGATTATTTTGAGGGGGACATCTTTTAAGGCGGTCACCGATTTGGGGGCCCCAAGGGGGAGTAGGACCTCCCTTGATCCAATACTTCAAATGAAGACCCCCTTTTTCATTTGGTACTTATAAAGAAGGTAAAATTCTAAGACTTTTGGTGCAAACCGAAGGTCGATATCATTTTATGTTTTCGATATATCGAAGGCCAAAGTTCGACTAGGACCCATTTTCAAAAACTCAATACTCCGGTTTGCGAAGTCGGAATTTAAAGAACAGGGGGTCTAAAATACTTTAAAAAGCAAGCCCTTTTCAGAAAAAAATTTAATTTTAACAAAAACTTGGTCAAAATTTGGTTTTAAAGCCTCCCATACATTTTTAACGTTTTTGCCCCCAACGGTGGGCTATCTGAAAAATTCCGAGCGATGAACCCTATTGAGTGATACATCAATCAAAAAGGCGTAACAAATTGAGCATTTTGGCGCAAACCGGAGGTCCACATCGTTTTTCATATTCGAGATATCGCATTCTGTAAATCGACATTCTACATTCGATGTCTCGTATATGAAAAACGATATGGACCTCCGGTTTGCGTCAAAATGCTCAATTTGTTACGCCTTTTTGATTGATGTATCACTCGATAGGGTTCGTCTCTCAGAATTTTTCAGATAGCCCCCCGTGAGGGGAACCGTAAAAATGTTTGGGAGGCTTAAAAACCAAATTTTGACTAAGTTTTTGTTAAAATTAAAATTTTCTCTGAAAAGGGCTTGCTTTTTAAAGTATTTTAGACCCACTGTTCTTTAAACCGACTTTGCAAACCGGAGTATTGAGTTTTTGAAAATGGGCCCAAGTCGAACTTTGGCCTTCGATGTATCGAAAACAAAATATGATATCGACCTTCGGTTTGCACCAAAAGTCTTAGAATTTAACCTTCTTTATAAGTACCAAATGAAAAAGGGGGTCTTCATTTGAAGTATTGGATCAAGGCAGGTCCTACTCCCCCTGGGGGCCCCCAAATCGGCGACCCCTCTAAAAGATGTCCCCCTCCAAATAATCGAACACGTGTTTCAGCGTTTTTCGAAATTCAGAGCCGTTCTCGGGATATTCAGCCTGGCTCCTTTTTTAATTGACACCTTGTATATTTAAGCTCACAAAGTTTTATAATCCAAACCTTTCTGATAAAGGCATAAATATATATTAGTTAATTAATTAATATCAAACTTTGATGTTTGAGAAAAATACAAAACAACAGTAATAAAAATCAGTTATACAAAACCGTTTGACTGTAAACTTGAAGCACCCTACCCATCAATCATTGATTAAGGTCGTGCATCCATTCTTAGCACACCCGCGTGTTTTGAAGGCTGCTTGTTTTGTTTTTGTTTTTATCGATTTTTGTTGTTGTGATGTCGGGACGCAGTGAGCCTCGGCTTCCATCGGTCGAATTGCACGAATTTTTGGGTAGAGTATTTCAGTCGACAAACGGTTTCAACGTTTTTAAAAGTATAGTAAACTACATATTTCGTAAGAGACTTTTTCGTTTTAGTCTACTTTAAAAAATGAAGGCGCATCAATAAAAGTAGGCGGCCCTGCTTTCCATCAGTCGTCAAATCGAGAGCCGAACTTTCAAAAGGAGTTTTGGAATTGAAGCGGTAGCTGTGTTTGGAAAAATAGTTCACAGTCCGCACGTACGCAGAAAAATAAGTCGCATCAATAAAAGTGGGCCAAGAATGCCATCAGTCGTCGAATCTGGGAAACTTTCATAAGAGAACTTTGGAATTAAATAGTTGTGCCTGTGTCTCGCCATCAGTCGTCGAATCTACGGAACTTTCATAAGAGATTTATAGAATTGAATAGCGGTGCCTGTGTTCCGAGAAGCAGTTAACAATTCGGACGCGACTGTATCGTTTTAGTATAACTCACAAAATGAAGGCGCATCAATAAAAGTGGGCCAAGGTTACCACCAGTATTCAAATCTGGGGAACTTTCTTGAGAGAACTTTGAAATTAAATAAAGGTGCCTGTGTTTTGAAAAGCGTAGTTAGCAATGCGCACGCGACAAAATCGTTTTAATTGAACTTAAAAAAAAAGAGGTCGCATCAAAATAATAAGTGGGCCACGATTACCATCAGTCCTGCACTAGCAGAAACTTTAGAAAAAACTATTCAATTGGAGATTTTAATGGCAGAGAAGTTGTGACAACTTCAAAGTATTTCTTTACGGTAAGTAAATTTTATTGCATATGTACATCACCATAGTACCTGAACGAATTGGTGAATTGTAAAGAAAAAGTTACAGAAAGATTTCTACGAAGTTTCCATTCATCAATTAAGAAGGTAATGATGTATTTATCTTCACACACATATATGTGATTTAGTATTAAAATAATTTCAAAGTCTCCGAATTTAAAAGCAAGGCTGAAATCAACAGTTGAAGCATTTAAGAAAGTTATTCACCTGACAAGCTCCTTGAAAAAAAAAAAAAAAAATACAACAGCTATACACTTTCTGCTCATAAATTCAAATCTCAGGGTTTGATACGTAGAAGCAGGATTTATTTTCAAGAAAAACATTAGAGAAAGGTGGTTACCAATTTTTGTCAAAGTCTAATCACCCATGTATCAAATCTTCAATTTCTCCGTCTTTTACTTGTCCATCCCCCCCTTTTTTTATAAAGGAAATTTAAATTATTTATCCTCCATGTCTTCTTCTACATTTGTGTAAGAAGAGACAGGAAAAAATCCCTTCAAACAATTGAAATCCATTTGTTGTACTCATTCTTTATGCATTCATGGACACTTTTCGTGGCTATGCTGTGTTCACGCATTTAGACTCAAAACAATGAATTTTACATTAAAACCTAAACAAAATTCAATAATACAATAATACAATAAGTTGATGAATGAGCTTTGATAAAAAATTGCAATTTTTTCCCCTCGAAACCTCGAAAATATGGAATTGCGTAATATTTTACTTAGTGCGACAGAATTCACAAATGATGGAGCTTTTTCCTATAAAATTTATAATCTCCGAAACACCTTCATTTGATTGCCACTTAAGGAGTATACTTAATGTGACTGTTTGTTTTATATATGTTTATGCGAACCAGGAAGGGACATGGACATAAATGAATCATAAGGGATGAAAATTGGTTGAAGTAGAACTGGGAGACTTTTCTCTTCATGGGTTTGAGTGTTTTTTTCCGTATAACCTTTCAGTAAGGATCTCAAGGCTTCTCCTTCGAAAGATCCAGAGAGCTCTCTTCAACATGGACAGATATGATGAAGTAGTTAAACTGGTAAGTTAAATCATGAACAAAAATAAAAATGCCTCCCGGCAGGCCGGTAAGACGAAGTAGATTCCATGCTTGGTTAAATCATTTTTTCACAAATTTAAATATAGGTTATCATTTTTGTTGAATTTTTCTCTGAATTTTTCTTTTTTATTTAATCAGCTGCTCAAAATCCAAATATTATTGTGAAAAAGATTATATTACCAATAGATAAATGTGTAATCTTTACAATGCAAGTGAGAAATAAAAGCTAGGTTATATAAGTTTTTCACAAAGTTCAATAAATAGGTTATGTTATGATTTTCTTTGAATTATTCATTTTTTTTTTTTATCAGCTGTTCAACATTTAAATAAAACTACCCATGAGAAAAAGATTATAATAGCAGAAAAATGTGTAATCTTTGTAACGCTAATGAGGAATCAGCTGATAAAACAAGAAAATAAATAAATAACGTACCTAAGCAACAGTGTACGTGTAAAACAAAGAAAGAGCAATTATACCAGTACACCATCCTTGTCTTTCACTTGTAAAATCCCATAAGAAGCTAAATAGCTTGTAAAACACGTAAAACACAAGGAAAATTCATGAAAAAGGGCATATGAACTAAAAACATCCTCCACGATATATACTAAAATTTACGATACAAAAAAACAATTTCTTCATATAAAAACACTGCCAAAAACCCGAAAAACACATCGCTATAACTCGCTTCCAACGCAAAAAACGAAAAAATGACTCGAGTAAAAAAGCTGCGTAACAAAACGGCTAACATAAATTTTCCCAAAAAAAATACTCAAAACAAACACTCCTAAAAATAAACCTCAAAAACACATTTTACGACTCAAACACGGCCCATAACGCGAAAACTAACTGTCGGATTTACACCATCTTCGAACTCATCCAAGAATTAAACCCAACGAATAGTTGAGACAAATTTCAAAAATAAAAACCAAAAATTACGAACAGGATCGTGGGACATAAAAACGGTAAAACTGGCTGAAACATACATATAAAGATATATATATATATATATATATATATATATATATATATATATATATATATATATATATATATATATATATATATATATATATATATATATATATACAATTTTCAACGAGTGGTATTTTCTCACTCAGGGGACCATGAAACGTGCTCATTTGATAAAATTTCCCGAAAAATCCAACATCGCACCCTCCGCAATAAGTAGATTCATGGAATCTACTTAAAAGCTTATTATCGCGGCACGTATCAAACATTAGTTCAGCATTATTTCAGTAATTTTTGAAATGCTTGGAAAGTCAAAAGCTCTCGCCAAGTTCTTCATTAGTAAAAAAAGAAGGAACAACAACGAACTAATGAAGAATATGCATTATTTTGCTCATTGGCGGATACAGGGGGGGGGGGGGCTAAGGGGGCGATCGCCCCCTCCCTTTCGGAACAAAAAGTGGGTAAAGAGGGGAGAGGAAGTGGGAAAGCGAGAGCGAAAACAAGAAAAGGGGGTCATTTAGGGGCATAAATCCCGAATTCGCCCCCCTCCCGTTCGCGAGGGCTGGATCCGTCACTGATTTTGCTTTGACGTTTTCTAAACGGCGAATATATCCAGTCTGTAAAGCGGTCCATGCCCGACACGAAACAGAACCAAAAGATCAACAGTAACAATAAGCCTCGAGATTTGAAATGTACTAAACACATATTTTCTTGCAAAAACCAATAAATCCGGGTACCAAAGTTAAGATAATAATACGGAGAACAAACAAACGAATTATCTTTGGTGTTCGAGTCATAATCCGAACGTAATTGTGCATAAAAACCTAACCTAACCTAAGCTGGACACAAGACTCCTGCCGCAGAAAAGTCACACAAGCCTACGGAGGCACAGGATTTGTGAAATAGTGGAAAAACGCGCCTCACGAAATACTTCTTGAAACAGGAACTAAGCCATCAGAGATTACTAAGCCTAAGAGATATGGCATAACGATTCAAAAGTGTTATTCGACTCCTACGAAGTATGCAATGTGGCGTACGCTGGTGACCGTAAACATTGTTACTACTGTTGTTGTTTGAATGACACTTGACAGCAACGCCACTAACTAAATTAATAAGATTAATAAAGTGTTTGGGAAGTTTAATGAGCTCTGAGTATATTTTGTACGTAAATCTGAAAATCTAAGTCACTTTAATCATCCCATCGGCCATTAAATGACAAACATTTCGATGCTGCAGAGAATCTAACCTCATTTCCAACAACATGAATAACAACAATGTTTACGGTCACCAGTGTACTGCACGTTGTATCACGGCCATTCTGCAGGCGTTTTTTACGGAGCCCGGCCAACGGTTTTTTAACACGGCGGAGATAGGAAGTGCCATATCTCTTTGGCTTAGTAATCTAGTAATCTCTGTAAGCCATGGAACGCTGAACATTAGAGGATGGCAAGCGTCATGTCATAAGACAAGCTGCGACTCTGAAACCGAAACAGAGCATGATACTCATGCTCTAAAAAAAAGAAAAAGTGGATCGTTGGTAAAGGGGTCGGGGCGGGGGAGGGAAGGAGCAAGGTTATCGAATAAAGAGGTATGCTCATCTGACTTCGCACCACAAATTCAGTGGCGCGCAGTTCAAAATCTCTGCAGGCAAGATGGCCGACAAAAGCAGAAAACTTATACTCTTTGCAGAAAACATTGGGCTGCCCTCTGCAGGAAAGCAGAAAACAACCCAATGTTTTCTGCTTTTGTCGGCCATCTTGCCTGCAGTGTGCGCGCCACTGAATTTGTGGCGCGAAGTCAGATGAGCATACCTCTTTAATCTATAACCTTGGGGGAAGGAGGGGGTTTTGGATGGTTGGGGGGATGAGAGCTGAACCATAATTTTGTAATTGGGGTCAACGTTTACGAACATTACGCATTTTTATTAACAAAACAAATTAAATTTAGTATGGGTCGTGGGGGTGAGTGGGGAGGGGGGGAGGAGGGTTAGGTAAAAGGAGGTCCTACGCCCCTGGCCAAAACTTGGAGGGAGAACCAATTATAACAAAAAAACTGAACGTGAAGAAGAATTAAACAGACTTGACTATTCAGACAATTTCTCCACTTCTATGATATTCTGGTTGAAGGGGTGGGTTGGGGGAGGGGGAGGGGGAGGGTTTTGGGTCTAATCGCTGAGAGGGTAAGGTCAAGATGATATAATGAAGGGATCAAAATAACTTTGGATGAAAAAAAAAAAAAAAAACAATGGATATGGAGCGTAACTAGAAAAAATGCATCAAAAGTAGTGAAACCAATGTGTTTTAAAGGTGGGCCTCGGAGGCCCATGCATGCCGCCCATGTCGGGCATTCTTGTAAATTCGAATGGTCTCTAGTCAGGCAGACTAGGGTTAAACAAATTTAGGAAAAACGAACAGTCTGTAAATAATATTCTCAAATTGTTTATTCCCTTCTTTTTTTTTTTTTTTTTTTTTTTTTTTATAAAAAAAAACCTTTTCTTGTGCGGACTTTCGTGACAGGTCCTATAGACCTATACGAATATACGTAATCTATATTTCAATCCCTTCTTTTTATCATTGCCATATCAATTTATTCGCCCACACAGAGAATCTTCAATTGGGATAGATTTCTGTAGAGAAGAACAACTTTTCCGTTTTTGTGGAAGAGAACTTGTACTGCTATCGGTTTCCTATGTAGTTGGTTCCCTCTGCTGACACGGAAAAGTTAGTTCCCCTCTGCAGAAAGTCGTCCAATTAATTGAACATCTCTCATAGAAATTTCTTCGAGAGTGAATACGAGAGAGGGGAAGGACGGGGAGTGGCGTGTGTGTATAGCGCTTGCGCTTTGCGCATTCATTTTCAAATTGCAGTGGCGTGGCGTGCAATCTGGCAACGTTACAGTTCATCCATTTAAACCCCTCGCAAAAGATCGAACTGTTAGGTGTTCGGTAAACAACTTCGCATTCGACCTTCTACATGGGTTTAAACGGATAAAGTACAACGTTGCCCAATTTTACGCTACGTCGCGTCACTATTGCAGAAACTTAAATATTTCCACCGTGGTACCGTGTACGTTGCACCTTAATGATGAGCAAAATAGATTGCCACGCAAAAATATCAACTTACTTGGAATCGGCGGATTCAGAAGAAGCCCAGTAGCATTATCCACGAAATTAGCTGTTAAAATTATGAAGATAACTTTACATCGCATTAAATTCATACTGGTTGTAAATCGCACATGAAACTAATCTCGTGAAGGAGAAAAAAAAAATTAATAATTTATTTAGAAACCTCATCTCGAAGAGGGGCACAAACTTTTACGGTCGAATACGTTATTTTCCGTCAGTTTCCAATTTCGCTTAATTTCCCCTCGATTCACAAGTAACGGTTGATGTCAGACAAAGGTAAAAAAAAAAAAAACAGACACGAGCCTATCTTTCCTCTACCTCCCGAAAAAAGCAATATGATTTGTTCTCAAATTTTCGCACGTCAAATTGCATGTGACTGCGGCTCTGACGCACTTAATAAAAATCGAAGAAACAAAAAAACGAAATGATGTGTCTGCAACATAAATTCATTGCAGCAGTTATGACATCATCATTACCTCTCAACATTTCTTTCCTCTTTTACAATGCGGTATCTCGTCTGGAAATGACATTACTATATCATATCCTACTGTCATTTCCTCTACAATCTACATACATCATAATTTTGTGATATTTTGGTTTTCGAGAGGATAGCAGGAAGGTGCGTTGTCCTGTGTCATTGGAACTTTTACAGGCAAGTAACCTTGGCTTTTTCTTTTTAATTTTGAAAGACAGTATTAAAATTATAAAAAAAAAATCATCTATTTTATATTATATAACTAGAGGCCGATGGCCGCTTCGCGGCCAAGCGTTCCGTTTCGCGTCTTGCGCGTGATTTTTGTTTATTCGAGCAAAGACTTTGACCCGATATCATCCACTCCCTAACTCCGTTTACTATTCGCCCATGTAATCTTGCTCCGAAGAACGAAATCTAAAAACTTACTCTATAATTCCTGAAATACTAAAGTGATATTTTCTCATGTACTCCAAAGGTTTAGAAAACAGGAGTCATCATTTAAAGGGGCATAAATAGCATGATTCCCCCACCCCTTTACATCGAACTTAAACATTTTAGGGGTAGTCGTTCTCTAGAGGGCCCGATCCAAAACCGCCAATTTTGTTTTTTTGTTGCGCTCATGGAGACGCCGAAACCCCCAGAATCGGAGCATTTGGATGCACCGTATTAGCGCATATGTGGATTATACGATTTAGAACTGTAGGTACAGAGAAAAGAAGGAAAGGAGAGAAAGAGATAGAGAGAGTTAGAAACCTGCATGCATAATAAAATGAGAAATTCGGGATAAGTGAACAAATTTGCATGATCAAGATCGCATACCTACGATAACCTATCAATGAACTGACATGACTGTAAGATATTGCGTTTCAGTAAATCAAAAATCTATACGTATAAGAATAGAAGTGAAACTTTGCGCGGAAAAGTACGCCTTTTTCAAACAGCCCTTTATTAACGACAATAATTTTTTGAAATAGGTTGGCTCAAAAATTCAAGCTTTCATCTAAGGTTTTAAATTTTTAAGGTTTTTGGACGTGGGGTCATTTACACCCCCTATTATTCGGGGTCATTCTTTTAGGGCTTTTGGACTATATTGATTTCGCAAGAAAATTGCCGTTTTTGAGCTACTTTTTAAAAAATTCCTTGGCGCATTTGGTGTATGTTTTAGCGCTTTTGGCTTATCTTTTTTGGAGATTGGCGCTTTTGAATGGTCACCTCCCCCTCCCCCCTCCCCCAAAATGATGAAATTCCTATTTTCTAGAGTTTTTTAGACCACGACTTCACAAGCTCAAGTTTGTAGGACCAGTGAACAGCTGCTGGCTGGCGATTTTAGCGTACGACGCACAGTGCAGCGACCTGTGGACAAAAGTCAAAAAACCGACCATCTTGTAGGGTTTTTTGGACTTTTCTATGGAAAGGGGGGTAACCAATATGGGCAAGTTTCCGGCATTGGTTTTCTTTAATTGCAAAATCAACGGCTGTGGCGACAATGGGAGGATAAGAGAATTAAAAATACAAGATTAGAAGAAAAAACAGTCCAACATACTAACAGCGCATATAAGCTTTTGCAGGTCATCGCTAAGTTTTTTTCTATTTTTTTTTTCATCTTTTTTTTTTTTTTTTTTTTTTTTTTTTTTTTGTGATTTCTTCATTCCATTTTCTTCTTTTCTTTCTATCGATTTCTTTTTTTCCTTTCTTTCTTCCTTTCTCCATTTCTTCCTTCCTCTCTTCCTTCCTTTAGAAAAATACCCTACTCGCCCCAGCGCGGCGTCGGCTCGACCCCTGTGGTTGTAATTGATTGTATGAATATGGAGGAGCATCAATGAGGAAACTTAGACTTGGTCGCTCTGATATCAGATGATTTGCAAATTGAATCAGAGCTACCATGTCTTTTGGTTGTATGGGGCTATTCAGACGAAAGTGTTTACAGGAGAAGTATCAAATATTTTGAAGGAGCTTCATACGGAAGATCTGTTACCAAGAGAAGTATCAAATTATTGAAGGCGCTTTATACGAAAAATAGAAAATGTGATCAGGAGAAGCATACAATTATTTGAAGGAGCTCTGAAGCCACCTAATCAAGGAAACTTAAGACTTGGTCGCTCTGATATCACATGACTTGCAAGTTGAATCAGAACGACACGTCCACCGGGTATAGGGAAATAAATATAGGAAGATATTTGAAAGAATAGTTTTTACGAGCAAGTTTTCACGAATAAGTTTTTGGGGCAGGTGAAGTAAAATGGAGCTGGTTTGGGGGCACGGTTTTGGATCTTGGCCGCAATCACTTGAGGTTTGGCTGAAAGTTTTGGTGAAATAATTGAGACATGAAATTAATAGGAATTAAAAAAGAAAATGAACAAAAGCACTAGCTCTCAGAAGTTTCACATAGAAAATAAATTCTCACTCCACCACTCTCACTTACTCTGCATACCCATTGAAATTATACAGAACATAATGCAGCGATGATAACTATAGATAAGAGGAACCAGCACAGAGTTTTAAGAGAAAAACCAAATGAAAGAGAACGATTTCAACATGGTAGCTGAACCTTCAATATAGACACTCACAAATGACGAAATAAGAGACAGTGGCCTATCAAGATGAGAGAAACCATATCACCAGGCATTTTTCTCGAGAACGGCTGATCGAAATGTTTTGAATCAAAAAAATCGGTTACGGAATGGACACAAAATTTTTCATTCTTAATATTTTCAAAAGCCCTCATCAGCTCCTCGTTCATATTAGGAGAACCTCACACACTTTTATCAAGTTTTTTGCAAAAAAGCATCTTCTAAAAGTACGAAAAAAGTTCATATCCTCATAGCAGAGGCAATTGCCAACATTTTTGCTCCCATAGACATTTACCAAAACACCCAGATTTTTTTAGCTAGTGACTTGGAAGATTTTTGAATCAACCCGTTTGATTATCCAGTGGAGAATTTCTCACAAATCTTGACAGATTCTGAAAAAATATATCGAAACCTTCTGATCGATGTGCAACATGTTACCTTGAGGAGAAAAAATAAGGTGTATTTTGTCAAATCAAAATTTTGGGACTTCCATGGCAGAATCGGATCGATTCCATGGTCTGAGACATAGACTGCCCAAAATTTTAATTTAACGAAATACACCTAATTTTTTCACTTTAAGGTACCAAACTAGTGGCACATCAATCAAAATGGTTCCATCCATTTGATCAGAATCTGTTATGTATTTGAAGAATTCTCAACAGGGTAACCACAAAAGCCAATTCAAATTTTTTCCAAAAATCCGCCGTACCTAACTAAAAAAATTGAGGTTTTTTGGTAAATGTCCATGAGAGCAAAAATGTTGGAAACTGCCTCAAATTCAAGGACACGAGCTTTTCTCATAACTTGAAAAGAGCTTTTTTGAAAAAAAAACTTGAGATAGATGTGATTGACCCTCCCCCCTCAAATATACCCCAAAGGGCTAAGTATTGGAAGCTATCGATAATATGATAAATGACAAATTTAGGGTCGATTCCCTATCCGACTTCCATGTTTCAAAACATTTCAATCAGCCATTCTCAAGAAAAATGCCTGGTACAGGTGCTTTGGATCACCATGTATACAGGGTGTCAATTAAAAAAGGAGTCAGGCCGAATATCTCGAGAACGGCTCCGGATTCCGAAAAACGCTGAAACACGTGTTAAATTATTTTGAGCAGGACATCTTTTTAGGGAGTCGCCGATTTGGGGGCTCTCTCTGGGGGGTCCCGGGTCCCCAAGGGGGCTACCATCTCCCTAAATCCAATACTTCAATGGGGCCCCCAATTTTTTTTTATTTAATAATCAAAAATAAGGTAAAATTCCAAGACTTTTGGTACAAGTAAAACGTCGACATCGTTTTCCGTTTTCGATTATATCGAAGGTCCAAGTTCGATTTGGGCCCATTTTCAAGTAGCATTACTTACTCCTCTTTGAAGAGTCGGAATTCACAAATCAAGGACACAAAAATACTTTGAAAAGCAAGCCCTTTTCAGAAAAAAATTCAATTGTAACAAACATTTAGTCAAATTTTGGTTTTGAAGCTCAAAAAACTTTTAGACGTTTTTGGGCCCCAAGGAGGGCCATCTGAGAAATTCCGAGTTACGACCTCTATTGAGTGATACATCAATCGAAAAGACGTAACAAACTGAGCATTTCGGCGCAAACTGGAGGTGGATATCGTTTTTACATTTGAAATATCGAATGTCAATTTACAGATTGCGATATCTCGATTGTGAAAAACGATATCGAACTCCAGTTTGCACCAAAATGCTCAGTTTGTTACGCCTTTTCTATTAATGTATCAATCTATAGGGGTCGTACCTCGGAATTTTTCAGATGGCCCTCCTTGGGGGCCATCTGAGCGATCACTCTGCGGCAAAGAAAGATAACGACTCTTTGCTCTAGGGTCCCTAAATATAAGTGGGTTTTCCGGAGGTCCGTGCTGTAGCGGAACGTTTGAACTTACTTGTATTCAAATGGGCGAAATCGAGTTTTTTACCCGGGTTTTTAACTATGCCTAGGGTTAAAGTTTTCAACCATTTTTTTTACAGTCACAAGACTTATTGAACAAGATTTTTACCCAACCGATTTCATTTTACTCTTCATGGTTTTTGAGGAAATCGCCTCTAAAGATGACCCTTTCCCCGCGCTCAAGGCCGCGTAGTTCAAATTTAAAATACAGGGTGTACCAGACCACCCGGATAGGTACTTTTTCTCGAAAACGGCTGGGCGTAGAGAGCTGAAACAAAAAAGTCAGATAGGGAATTGACCCCAAAGAATTCAATGAAAATATTTTCAAAGCCCCCCGAGGCCCCCCTGGGGGTTTTTGGGGGGGTTCAAAACACATTTTTCCATTTTTGGCGGGAAAAAGCCTATAAAAGGTACTAAAATAAGTTCAGATCCTGAAAGAGCAACTCATTGCCGACATTTTTGTTCTCGTAAATTTTTCCAGAAAACCCCAATTTTTGGGGTTATGGGCCCTTTTGGGGGGAAATTTTCATTCGGTCACTGTGACCACACTATTCAATATTTTTACAAAAACTAAATACCAACTGAAAGAAGAGATCAAAACCTTTCGATTGATGTGCCACATAATACCTAAAAAAGAAAAATTAAGGCCCCCACTTAGATTCCAAAATTTGGGGGTCTTTGGGCCCCCCCACGTAAAAAAAGTCAAATGGCAAGGTATGGCTTGTGATACATCGATCGAAAGCCCTCAAAGAGTAGAATAAGATGGCGCAATCCAAAATCCTCTACAACCATTACTTTCAAAATGGCGGCCATTTGAAAATTATGGGTGTTCAAAGGTAAGTCCTGGGAAAAGAGTCCAAGGTTGAACGATACATGGCTTGAAAGGCCTTAAAAAAAGCAAACGAATGGCGCAAACCGCAAATCAATCCGCTTCTTCAATCAAAAGTTATAGCCAATTGAAACTTAAAGGGCTCAATAAGGCCTATTCAAGGCTGCTTAAATTTCAATCGGCCATAACTTTTGATTGAAGAGGCGGATTGATTTGCGGTTTGCGCCATTCGTTTGCTTTTTTTAAGGCCTTTCAAGCCATGTATCGTTCAACCTTGGACTCTTTTCCCAGGACTTACCTTTGAACACCCATAATTTTCAAATGGCCGCCATTTTGAAAGTAATGGTTGTAGAGGATTTTGGATTGCGCCATCTTATTCTACTCTTTGAGGGATTTCGATCGATGTATCACAAGCCATACCTTGCCATTTGACTTTTTTTACGTGGGGGGGGCCTAAAGACCCCCAAATTTTGGAATCTAAGTGGGGGCCTTAATTTTTTTTTTTAGGTATTATGTGGCACATCAATCGAAAGGTTTTGATCTCTTCTTTCAGTTGGTTTTTAGTTTTTGTAAAAATATTGAATAGTGTGGTCACAGTGACCGAATGAAAATTTCCCCCCAAAAGGGCCCATAACCCCAAAAATTGGGGTTTTCTGGAAAAATTTAGTGGCACAAAAATGTCGGCAATAAGTTGCTCTTTCAGGATCTGAACTTATTTTAGTACCTTTTATAGGCTTTTTCCCGCCAAAAATGGAAAAATGTGTTTTGAACCCCCCCAAAAACCCCCAGGGGGGCCTCGGGGGGCTTTGAAAATATTTTCATTGAATTCTTTGGGGTCAATTCCCTATCTGACTTTTTTGTTTCAGCTCTCTACGCCCAGCCGTTTTCGAGAAAAAGTACCTATCCGGGTGGTCTGGTACACCGTGTACAGCGCGAGCGGACTTGCTACCTCCGGGTGGCCCTTGACGTGGCTGCATTCAGACCTATCGCGGCACGCTTTACCAATACATAAATTGTATTGGAGTTCCCCTACTTGTTTTTTTTCTGCTTTAAAAACATTGTAGTGTTGATTTATTATGTTAGTATATTTTCAAGTATTTTTGCTGGTCATTGTTCTCAATCTTGATTTTTGTTCGTAAAATTGGGTCCAGAAATATCCATTCCATTCAATCTACTGTGTAACTCAGTTAAGGGAAATTAAATACAAAGGCGAAAAATTAAACAGCAATGATATTTTTTTTTTTTTTTTTTTATAATTTTTTTATTTATTTTTTATTATTATCAATTTTTCAATTTTTTTCAATTTTTCTTGTTTTCACAATTAAACATTGCATAATTATTTGGTAAATTATCTAAATAAATACTTAATAATAGCTTACAATTACTGAGACATTTCTCATATACTAGTTTCATACAAAGAGATTTCAGTTATTTGTAATTTATAGCATACAGCTAACTTTCATTTGTTTCCCTCTGTAAATAAAAATTTCACAAAGTTGTCCTCTCCGTTAATACGATATTAACAAATTTACACAAATTTTTTATTCGACTCTTCTTTGATAACCAAGCCTTTATTTTCTACAGTAGCATCGAATTAATGACTGCTGAAGTTAATCTCAAAAATCTGTAATAGGTATGAAATAGTTGACTCAATTGTTAATCAATCGTCTGAAGTAAAGCTAAGATATTATATTTCAGTGAACTAAATAATCACAAGTCCTTCAGATCTCACAAAATTAAAACTGAGCAAAAAACAAAACAACTAATAATACTTACTAATCAGTCATCTTAGATTCTTGTAATTTATTTTTTTTTTTATTATTACTATCACTCAAAATAAAAGTAGATAGATGTAAATTTACGTCATGAAATTTAGACTGAAACTTGACCCGAAAAAAAGTGTGAGTGCTTTTACAGATTTTACTCTTTCAAGTGTCGTTTACTCAACCTTTGATTGAACGTGTCATTGGAAAAAAATACACAAAAAATGTTTATATGAAAACGATTCTAATTTTCTAGATTTATAAAACTTTACTCCTCTGTCTTGAGTTTAAAACTTAAAAAATAATAAGGTACCTATCCAATGAAATATAGTTTTCAAGAAGAAGAGTCAGTAGAACCTCTGCTATTTCTAAAATAAGACAAATGAATCGAAGAGTAAACTAAGGCTTTTGAACTAAAAGAGTTTTGCACTTTGTAGATAGAGAGCATTAAATTTTCTATCTTCAGCAATTATGGACAGTATTTTCTCTGTTTTGTGAAATTGACTGCTTGAAAACGAATCGCGCATTGAGTAAGATAAGATTAGACGTTGATAAAACGCACTCAATCTCAAATTTTGATTCATTTAGATTTGGATGACGATGATAGTAACAGCGTTGGACTTACAAACATGTATTTTCAGATTTAAAAGAAAGTGTACTCACGCTCCAAACGGAAAGATTAATAATGTGACAACAAACAGGGCGATGAAATTAAGGAGAGAGAATTTACAAGTCAAAATGACCAATGAGAATGTAGGAACCTTTGCTTCTCTCTCGCTTGTTTATTTTTAATTTTTCAGAGCTGGTTAAATCAAAATTAGTAGATGTATTAGATTGGAAGATATGAACTTAAAGTACGAACAATGTTATTTTGAGCACAATACTGAGAGGGAGGTAGGATAAGATCGTAAAAATCATCACGAAATCGCGTCAACGATTCCAATTTGGACAAGAGAAAAAAATATATAAAGTAAGAAAAGAGGTCGCAAGAAGGGAGATATAGTACCACAGCCAGATCATATTTCATGGATTCTCATTCGTACATTGCTGAAAGTACGATTCTTATTGGAAAACGTATGGATTCGGTCCTTGAGGAAAACTCCTTTGACCTTGAGGGACTCCATTATTGGGTCGTCTGTGAAGCAGGGGAATGTTGACTTCCTCTGGTGAGTGGAATACTTGATTTTGGATTGACGGCGTGCTTGGGTTGTATTGTAAAGGCTGTCTAGTGTATTGTTGAGGAATTGGAGTAACAGCCACAGGCCTCAATAAAGGTGAGTTGTAAGACTGAGGTGATAAGGCTCCTTGATGTAAAGGCTGAGGTTGTCTTCTTGGAGCGGCCAAGGTTTGAGGTTGAGGTCTGGCTTCAACTTGCTCTTCTTCGGCTTCTCCTTCGTAATAGTTTTCTGGGTAGTACCTATCAGCGTACCTCAATGTTACGTTGGGTTTCGTTTGAGCTTCTTCAGTGTTAATTGGACGGTACAGGTACTCATTGACAAAGTGATATTGAGAGGATTGCTTGCAAATATTGTCGTGACTTGGAGGCATACAAATCAAATGTACCTGTAAAAAAAGTCAAGTAAATATAGTGAATATTTTAATATTTTTAAGCATTTAAAAAAAAGACACACACAAATAACAAAACGCATGAGTTGCACGCAGCGCAATTAAAGAACTTGGTAAATGTCAATTATTTCACTTTATCACTATCTTTTTATTGTTTTTTCCTCGGTAACTCATCCTCTGATTCTCTCGAGAACTCTCTTAATTAGGTGGGATTGAAGGAGTTAAATGAGATATATTTTTAAAAAGCTCTCGAAAGAGTCCATATGTAACTAAAATTGTGAACGTTTGAAATTGTTTAATGCAAATCTCCAAATGTTGATAAGGAAGGGGTCTGTTGTATGCTCAACGTATGCTTGCTAAAGCAAATGTTTAATACATCAAAGCTAATTCTGAATTAGGTGTGCATGTGCATAGTTTAAGGGAAATGGCGGAATAAAACTCGGAGCTTCCGGTGATGCATAAGTTTCGTAGGCGACAAAGAAACACGGAAAAGTATCACTGGTTTTGTCATCGCATCAAACGGGGGAAATCTATCATGGACCTTTAGAAAGAATTCTATTGTAACAACTTCTATTATTTATCACAACAAAATCAGAGTTTACAGCAGCCTCTGATTGTACAAAGGAAGTTCTGTACCGAACACACCTGATCAAAAAGTTGGTTTCTAACGTAAAAGTAAGAAGAATGATGCACATCGATAATAGAAGCGATTTAAAAGTAATCCAAAACGGTGTCTTTAGTAACAGATCCACGCGTATCGACATTGGCATAAACTTGGGCTTTTTACTGCGGAGGATAGGGATACGACTTCTGAGTAGATGCACTATAGGGGGATCTAGGGGACACTACCTAGTGAGAGGGGGGTCCGTGATTCCTCCCCCGATAAAATTTAAAAAAGCAGGTTCTCTCAGACGATGTTTTAAGCAATTTATTTGTATAAAAAAACACCAAATTCACAAGTGTCGAAAGTCGAATGGATCTAAGTATGTTTTTCCGTATCCTAGACGTGAAAGGAATTTTTCAGTTTCGACTTTCAATTAGATGCAGCTTTTGTTTCTACCATATGAAGGTTAATAAAGCTTTGGAAAACTATTTTACACAGTTGGAAATGTAAAAAAAGGCACTTCTAGTCCTTGCAGTGAGTGTAATATAGTCTGCTCAGTGGCGTGAACTTGAGATTCTTCTTCAGAGGAAGGGGGCAAAACAGCCTCAGGATAGATGTACTGTGGAGTGTTAGTGGAGAACTTCCCAGAAAAAAGGGATTTGGGGGCCTTCGTCCAGAAAACTTTGAAAATTCAAACAAACTTTACCGACAAAAGGCGATGGACTTATTGTCATCCGTTTTCTACATTCCATTGACAAAAGAGAAATTTTTCATTTTAGACTTACTAAGGCACAGCTAAAGGAGAAATTAGAGCATGTGGTCATTATTTTTCTTCCACTTCATGTAATGTTCTTTTCTCTCTACATTTTTTTTCTGTTTTCCCTAATTTCCCCCTTTTCTTTTCTTTTCTCTCCCCCTCCTTTTCCTCTATCCTTTTCCATCAAACTGGGGAGGATGGAGTTAATGATACTTCTCCTCCCCCCTCCCCAATCGCAAATATTGGAGGGGCAAAAAAGCCATGCTTCCTTAAGATTACGCCACTAATATGTATACAGGGTGTAACAAAACTATACACAGTAATTTTCAGGGCGTGTTTTAGAGGTAAAAATAATACTTTTTTTCCATAAACATGGGTCCGAAATTGTAGTCTTTTCGAGTTACAGTGTTATAAAGTTTCCGAAGAACAAATTGAAAAATTGTCTTAACTCCCTCGGGAATTTTTTTAATGCTCGTAAATTTGTGTTCTAAGGTAATTTTAGGCGCTCTTGCCGATTTTGGCCGTGAAAATGCTGTTTGCACAAATTTGAGGGGGGTTTTGGGGGTTTTTCTTGATTTTTCTCACTTTTTTTGGCCAAATTATGTAAAAACATGCTATCGGATTCATTAAATCCAAAAACAATTAGCATCATTCAAAAGGTCGTAAAAAATTATGCATTTTTGTTCGTAACAAGTTTTTCCATTCCGCAAACCATTTCCGAGAAAATCGTCCCTGAAGTTGCAGAGGTAGGCCATAATCGCCTTTTCTTTGATTTTATCCATTCTTGGCCTACCTCTGCAACTTCAGGGACGATTTTCTTGGAAATGGTTTGCGAAAAGGGAAAACTGGTTAGGACCAAAAATGCATATTTTTTTTTACGAACTTTTGAATGATTCTAATCATTTTTGGATTTAATAAATCCGAAAGCATATTTTTACATAATTTGGCCAAAAAAAGTGAGAAAAATCTAGAAAAACCCCCAAAACCCCCCTCAAACTTGTGCATACAGCATTTCCACGGCCAAAATCGGCAAGAGCGCCTAAAATTACAACAGAGCACTTATTTACGAGCATTAAGAAAAATTCACGAGGGAATTATGACAATTTTTCAATGGGTCTGTTGCAAACTTTTGCTATAACGATACAGCGAGTGTTACATCGTATGTAAAATCGCCCGAAAAGTCCATTGGTGGGATCAGGAAGTCGTAAAATGCGATAATAAACTCACTAGAGACGTTTAATGAAATCCAAGATGGCGGTAAAATATTGAGCAATCTGTATGCATGCACCTTTAACATCCAAGGATTGCCAAAGTTGACTACCTCACAGCTTCAGATGTTATGTGTTTATTTACGTTGTGATTGGGTGTGATCGATATTGTGAGGTTGGCTATCCTTGGATATTCGTGGTGCATGCATACAGGTTGCTCAATATATTACCGCCATTTTGGATTTCATTAAACGTCTCTCGTGAGTTTTATAGGTACTGCATTTAATGACTTTCTGATGCCACCAATGGACTTTTCACGCGATTTTACACGAGCGAGGTTGAACACTTTTTAGCGCTGTAGCAAAAAGTGTGCAACAGACCCATTTGTTTTTCGGAAACTTTGCAACACTATAACTCGAAAATACTACAATTTCAGACCCATGTTTATAGGAGAAAAAAGTCTTATTTTACCTCTAAAACACGCCCTGAAAATTAATATAGTTTTGTTACACCCTGTATAGAAGTGCGATACCTACCATTTTTCTTCTTGAGAAATATCGCAAGAATAAAGCTACCGACGCGACGTACAATATTATCCGAGCAAGGAACAAATTGCAGATTTTGTGACTGAGCCGCAATGCGTAAAAAACAAAACAAAAAAATGCGTTGAAAACGTCAAAAACGTGATAACTGGAGAAGTTGACCTGTAAATAGTTATGTTAAACTCCACGTATATGTCGCAGGCAAATCGCAAGCGCGCTTGCGATTTGCCTAGGTAGATTGTGATTTCCGTAGGCAAATTGCAAGCTGAACAAACTACCTGACTGGATTTCAGGCAAATTCGCAAGCCGATGAATGTACATCATGGAAATGAAGGAACTTGATGAAATAAAAAACATTAAAGAATACATCATGGAAATTAAGGAAATTAATTAATATAATGAATAAAAAATGAAATAATAAACAAAGAAATAAACAAAAAAAAAAAAAAAAAAAAAAAAAAACAGTCAAAAACTATAAAATACATTGCAAATGAAGATCATTATAGATCATTAAGACATTGACAAACAGACGAATAAAAAGAAATTCTGAAAATAAAAGCACATCATTTGAGCATTCGAACCGTGAATCTCTCAATCGGAAAATATCTCTCTGCACTGAAAAAAAGGGAATGGCTGGAATAACAAAACATTGTTTACAAAATTTGCATTTACTTTTTTTGGGAAAATTTAGCGTGTACGTAGGTAAAGGAACAATTTATTTTGTTAGAAATGCTAAACACTTAGTCGCTAAATTAGCTGGCTAGAGATTTTGTTGTTTTTGCATTTTGGATTGTTATTCTTGTAAAATAATTTTGCTGAAGTGACATTCTTCACTCCTTGTTATAACCACATTCTAAATGTTTGTAAAAACTGTAATCCAGAATGATAATATATCAATTTTTTGGATTGTAAAACTTCCAAAACCTTGATTTGTAGAATTACCTAAATTTGGCATTATAAAAACTGCAATCCAAAATGAAAAAGCATCAATTTCTTGGATTGTAAAATTTACCAAATCTCGATTGTAGAATTAACTAAATCTGGCATTGTAAAAACTGCAATTCAGAATGATAAAATATCAATTTTGGATTATAAAATTTCCAAAATCTTGAATTGTAGAATTAACTAAATTTGGCATTGTAAAAAGTGCAATTCAGAAATGAAAAATTTACCAAATCTTGATTGTAGAATTAACTAAAGCAGGCATTGTAAAAAGTGCTATTCAGAATGAAAAATCATCAATTCTCGGATTGTAAAATTTTATATTTAAAACGCAAAATCATTTGATTGCGCTCTCTGGTTGACAAAGTTTGAAGTACTCTTCCGTTTTGTACTCACTCGGCAGTTTACGCTCCTCTGCAAGGAGTTGTGCCTTAAGATGCGTATTTTATGCTCTGAATCATTATCTGCTGTGATAGCCTAGTGGTAAAGTGCTGGACAACCACCACGGCTACCCAAGTTCAAATCCCGGGACATCAGGTGAATTTATCATCTCATTAATTCATCATACCTCTGTGCCATGCCTACATATAATGTCTATATGTAATACTCTCTGTGAAATCAAATCAATACATTGTAACCTGTACATACACGAAGCCAAAACGAATGAGTACTTCACACGTTGTCAACCAGAGCGCGCAATTGCACGATCTTTCGTTCTGGATGATATGGAATTTTACAATCCAAAATATTGATGATTTTTCATTCTGGATTGCAGTTTCTACAATGTCGGATTTTGTTAAATGTACAATCAAGATTTTGTAAATTTTACAATCCAAGAATTTATGTTTTTCCATTATGAGTTGCACTTTTTACAATGCCAGATTTTGGAAATTTTACAATCCAAGATTTTGTTATTTTAACCATGTTGGATTACTGTCTCGATTTTTTACAATTCAGACTTGCAAAATTAGCTACCCTCACAGTTATTTTAGCATTATTTTTTTTCAGTGTGCCAATAATAGATGACCATTGCTTAACTATCTGATGAATCATGGGAAGCAGTGGCAGATCCAGAAATGCTTTCAAGTGCGGCGCTGAGGTCCGGGGGGAGGGGCTAGAAACCTAATTTTTCATCAAAAATTCCCAAAATTTCCTCGAAAATCATTCGTTACAGACTGTGTGAAAATGTGGCTAAAGCGGGGAGCTACAGCCCCTCATCCCCCTCCTCCCTTGGATCCACCATAAATTGAAAGTAGACAATAAATACTAGTGTGGTATCTATCTACCTAACACGGCTGTGTAACGGTGATGCCCGCATTCGTCCGATATCATCGGAATGCAACTTTGTGAGCTTATAATGGTTTAAATGAGCTTCACTTGCAATGTATTTTATAGTTTATTTCTTCTTTTTTTATTTTAATATAGCAATGATATTTTGTCTCTTCAAATATAAATTTTTATCAATATTTCTACATGTTAATGGAATATTTTTAAACTATTTAATTTTAAATTTTACTTTTTCCTGATTTTTAATCTAATATACGTTGGCCTTAAACTGTCTCATAGCATTCAAAAATTATTTTTATTTTATTATATATATTTATTGATTTCCTTCGTTTCCATGGTTTACATTCATCGGCTTGCGACTTGTCTAAAATCGAGTCAGGCAATTGGTTCGGCTTGCAATTTGCCTTGGCAAATCACAATCTGCCTAGGCAAATAGCAAGCCGCTTGCGATTTGCCTTCAACATATACATATTACATCCCAATTTTTTTATGTACTAATATTTTTTGAGCGAACCAGAAATCCGAACAAAACCATACCAATGAAATCGAATTTTTTGACCCAGCAATTCCTTTTGGCCAAAAAAGGAAACTTCACAAGAGATATATCTGTATTCAATTTTGGCGACGAGAGTGAGATAGAAGTACAATAGCGGATGAAGACACCTGAACAGTGTCAAGGTTATGTACCTGCAACATTGATTGTACTCGGCACAGTGTACCTTAACCTGAAATCTTTTTCTCCGATACTTTATGAATGTCACTGGGTCTAGTGATGAGATCGAGAAATATAGTTTGGAGCTTCTAAAGAACGTTTCCATCCGCTGATGTCATCACTAAAATCGTCAAGGCACAGGTACACAAAAACTTGACATTTTACATTTTTGCAACAATATACTCGTATTGTTTTGCAATTCATATGCGTACCTGATGGAACAAAAATCCTTCTGGGCAGATCCACGAGTGTCTGGCACTATCCTGACAATAATGGAAGACTTCACAATTGAGTCCTTCGTCTGCGTAGTAACCAGTCTTCTTTCCTCCGCATTGGAATTTACTTTGTGGCAAAAGTTGGGTGAGCCTGTCGGGTTCTTCTTTTTCCTCTTCTAATTCCTCTTCCTGAAAATGGTAAAATACATCAAGCTTAGACTTTTGGAGTCATGGAAAAAATTATGATGACACAGGAACACAATATTGAAAGTAATTGAATTCTTTAGAGTTTAATGCTGGAACATACGCGAATCAAGGGTATGCAACAGAGCGTGAAAATAAAGGACTGCTGGCGTGAATTGTTATTAGTTCGAGAAATATATCGGCAGTCTTGTAGCCAAAAGTGAAGGGGGAAAGGTTGTGGTCTAAGGCTCTGAATTCCCTTACCCCATGACATCAACATTTTACCTACAAAAAAATAAAAAGTAATTTTTCGCAATTTCAAAGAAAATTTTGATAAATTATGTACCTTAGACAATAGACACCCTACCCCTCTCGACAACTCCAGACACTGCTCCCCCCTTTGAAAGAACTCTAGAGGAGCCACTAATCGTCACTGAATGCGTGGTTCAAAGAGATGCAGGACATGCCGCGCCGCGTATATTGATCTGAGATCCAATAGGAAGTCAGTGTGAAGGCTAGCAGCTGATGTAAAGAAATTAAATGAGTTTTCCTAACCCTAGTCTACGTAACTTGCTTCTCAGATCTGTTGTTGCTCGGCTCTCATTTTTCAGGTTTAAATATTTTGTATGCAGATTTAACATTTCTCTTAGTATTTACAAACCTTCATATTCCTAAGGTATTTGATATACGTAGATTACTATGTAGATTACGTGGATTACATTGGGGGCTTGGACCCCAATTTAAAATTGAGTTATCTCAAGTCTTATTTTGTTTAAATTTATTCTGTCGTGATGAAACTATTCCATACAACCTATTGAGTTAATCTGTAAACTGCCAGTTTTTTTTCAAAAAAGATGTATTCCTTTTTTTTTCAATACTTTTTTAAAACAAGCCAAATTCCATTTTTTCCAGTAGATATGTCCACTTTTTTTTTTTGTCCATGATTATCTCTCTCAATTAATTTGTCATACGCAACCTTTACATGCACAAGCAATGAGCTATCTAAATGTATTTTTATTTTCTTTAAAATATTTTTTTACGTACAAGGGGAGGGGAGGGGGCGAAACCTACGACTTTAAGGCTTATAAATCCAAAACTAATTGAGAGAATAGTATGTGAAAATTTGTGACTGGATAAAACGTACCCTCATTGACACAAATTTGAAAGGAGAGGAACATCATTGTAAAATACATTCTTTTATCGCAAAAAAAAAAAAAAAAAAAAAAAAAAAAAAAAATAGGCCTGGAGTCTGCGCAAAGCCGCCTTAGCAATATGAAGGTTAATAAGAGAATATGATCGGACAGTGGATCGAAATGTCTGCCAGTGGCGGCTCGTGCCATCTGGCAACAATGTCTTCGCTCCATTTGAATCTATGTTTAACAATCGATTGCTGGTGAAGCGCTGCTTCACTTTCGAATCGATTGTTTTACATACAATCAAATGGAGGGATGACATTGTTGCCTTATTGCACGAGCCGCCACTAATGTCTGCTTACAATGAATCAGATCCCATGACTTTTACGAACAAATTATCAAAACTGAAAAAGATCTAAGGCAAAAAACGGAAACTTTTTGTTGAGGAAATTCCATGTTTTGATCCATCCACTGTGCGTCCAGACAAACTATTCCTTCATATTGCATTGTTCTTCAAACGGCCGTATCTCAGTTAAAACTGGACGGATCACGATTGAGATGTGACCTTGGTATTTTGCAGGGAATAAACCATCAAAAGTTGGATCTATTGACTGTGCAACTACTGCAACTGGCCCGAGAGATGGGGCGACAATCTATTTCTATTTTTCAATGCTTGTCACTTCACTTTTTCTCATTCATCTAGATATACTGGTGCATTAGTTGTAAAATTTGGCTTGGGTGCATTTTGTTCTTATAAACTCATACGATAAAGATCGAGATATGTAGTGTTTGGAGTACAACCTAGAATGTGACCTTTTGCAAGGGTTTATAATACGCAAAAAATGCAACATTTCCGAATTGGACACAGGGTCGAACTATATTGCCCTGGTAAAAATGTTCCATGAACTCTGTTCCAATTTTCCATGTGGACATGGAAATCGCCTTGATTTCCATGTAAATTAAGTTGATTTCCGTGTGAATTTACACGGAAATCACTGTGATTTCCATGTTCACATGGAAAATTGGAACAGAGTTCATGGAACATTTTTACTAGGGTGGGAATTCACTGTTCACACCCTCAAATCGATATTTTACATGGATTTAAATTAATAGTCAAAATGTAGCGGCGTACGCGGAAAAAAAAAAAAAAAAAATATTCTCTCTCTCGAGAGTCATCTGAAACTATCACATGTTAATTAAAATATACGAAATGTCATATTTATTCTTCAGCCATATTAATTCAATCCATCATTCTCAACAGCAACAAAATTATCAAACGCGCAGTCACATAACTAAAAAATTTCCATTCAGTGTGTTTCTGTACAATCTGGCAACGTTGTATTTCGTCCGCATTTAAATGTAAGTGTGAAATATCAATTTGAGAGAGTGCAGTGCACTGTGCATCGCTGCTATGGTTCGACATTTTTCATGCAATGAAAGGACAAAACTCGGCGATGCCTGATCGCACGTGACGTCACAGTATCCATAATTTCACACCGAGACTAAAGGAATCCTTTTCTCGTAAATGTAATGCGTATGAGGTAAAACATGACAATTAACCATTAATAAGAGCGATCAGAGGCGAAAGGACCCTTCTTCAATGCTGCGATGCGCATTTATGCTTTCACTATATTTATTAGAATCAAGATAAGTTAAGTGGGCAATTCTACATTCATAAAAATGTAAACGCGTTGGATGAAGGGAGGGGGAACTGGAGTCGAGTGCATAGGAGGAGTATTACAACAAAAACAACCAGATTGCGGTTTCTATTCGAGCATCGCGCATTTGAAAGGCAGAGAAAACACCGCAACGCCACATAATACCTAGCAAGTAAAATATACAATGATTTAATTTTTTAATTAGCTTTAGATTCAAGATTAAGTAATGCATAAGTTGTTTTATTTATCGGTCCGTATCTCTAGCTACGTTTCATTCTCCGTTTGATGAGGAAGAGACAGCAGGGTCGTGAGATATGTAGCTGTATATTATTAATTTTGACTAATGTGCCTCATTTAGATTTAATAAAGTTGTCTCCAGTCAATTTTGTTGATTATTCCCCCCTCAAGGTTATCAAGCTGTGTATTTCTTTTTACCATTTAGTAATCGTATTTAGTAATGATGTCACCTGATCGATGTATCACTTCGATACATCATCGATGGTTGACCCTACAAAAGAACATATGTATAGGTAACTTTCAAATGGCGTGACCTCAGACTTTGCGTTGTTCCCAAGTCTAAAGACACTCGCAGTTTGATTGACAATACTGGATTCTTTTGGATTGAACCCATCAAAGAGTAAGCAAGAGTCCCAACAACAGGGTAGGATAGAGTGGCAGGTTGGCGAAATCGAAAATTCGGCCACTGATTGGCTTGCACAAGCCTAGGCCCTGCGAAATCGCTCTATTGGAGAATTAACAGGGGATTTCGATTTTGTCTCAATTAAAGTCAAGTTTTATGTAAACTATTGCTCCTCACCTGCGGTAAATTCGAATTATATTTTTTTGAGGCTACAACGAAGGCATATTGACGGGTCATACAAATTACTTCATCGAAGAATTAACAGGAGAATATGAATTTAAAATTACGGGCAACTTTTTCCGCCGTCACGTCCGATAATGAGCAACTGAACTTCGATAACGATGACAATAATGAGCCGTAAAATTGATTGCAACATTCTATGCTCATTTGACTGCGCCAAATTTTCCAAATTTCTTGTTGGGACTTTCGTTTACTCTTTGCTTGAACCAGAACCTACGTCATTTTAGAGCTCACGTTGATTTTGTTGCGTCACAATTGAGAGACCTAAGTGATTTATCGAATTGTGGTATCATGCTAAATTCGTCAATTACTTAATAACTATATTTATTTGTATTTCTTATACTTAAGAATTTGTCCTTATTTTCGTCCTTTGTTTTTATAACTAACGTGAGTTAACAAATATTTTTCTACTTAGCAAAATGCTGAAAGGAGCGTTGAGTGATTATATGGATTTTTTTCTTCTGTCTCTCTGATCATACTCTTTCTGTTGGTTCTCGTTCATTTCAAAAATTTCTCTTCGAAGTGAAGCAACGGTTCGATTTATTTATCAGTGCGACTTGTAAAAGGCACCTGCCATCAAGAGCACAGTCTGAGCAAAGTGAAACCATTTTTACCCCCACTTGAGAATATTCTGAGTAGTCTCCAATTATTTTAATCTGCCACTTTCACGATTACCACTAGATCTAGTGCACATTTATACTTAGGTACGCAGTAAGATGGCAGATGAGATGATTCACAACTCTCATTTTCCGTATGCTCTCTATGAGTGTTTTTTATCATATGCTCACTAACAGGTCCAATATGATCAGTTATTTTTTAACGCGTTCGAGTAACAAGCGTGGAGATTATACACAGTTGAAATCTAATCAAAGCATGCGTTACATATTGCTATATCGGTAATAAACGTTTGAATGATAACATCATAGGTGAGGCTACGAAAGCATTATATTAGATTTCCATGCAACTTAACGGAGGCTCAAAGGGCGCAGATTCTCTATTCCCGAA
The DNA here is from genome assembly GCA_011764245.1 of Trialeurodes vaporariorum. Classification (NCBI taxonomy): domain Eukaryota; kingdom Metazoa; phylum Arthropoda; class Insecta; order Hemiptera; family Aleyrodidae; genus Trialeurodes; species Trialeurodes vaporariorum. The sequence goes on along the minus strand of VMOF01000002.1, from coordinate 35,678,088 downwards.
AAAAAAAAAAAATGCTTTACAAGTTATAAACACGATTATATCTTTGTTAGAGCTCGTTTCAGAAGTGTAGGCGGACCAAAATCATAATCTTAGGCGAATTTTCAACTTTTATTCCTTCAAATCAATACCAATTTTGTCCCTGACTTTATTCTTTTGTGTTTAAAGTTTTCCTCATTGAATAGTGAACACTCAATTTCATTTTTATTCATTTTCATAGAGATATATCAGAAATAATGTTGACAAATTCCAAAGATTATCGGTCTAGGTCCGCCTACACTTCTGAAACTACCTCTATATATGGCGAGTTGTATACGAGTTGTAATACAAGTGAGGTAGCAACAGTCAGTGCATGTAGCCTCCTCAATAGTGGGGACCCGGCAAATAGACCAGAGAGAGGATATAAAATTGAAACTAAAAAGAAGAAAGGTGAAGAGGAAGAAAGGAAGAGAAAGAAAAAAGGCAAAAAAGGGGGAAGAGAGAGGAAGAGCAGAAGAGAGAATTAAAAATAGGAGCAAAAAAGGGGAGAAAAGGTTAACGATGATGAAAAGTGAAATATTTCATTTCGTTTTACGGAGTCCTGAGATGGTCTGGGTTCCAAGGGGGGGATACTTCTTGCGAGGGGGAGCAAGAATACCTAACTACGTCACTGTAACAGTACGCACATTACATGCATAGTCTGCTCAAAACTTCTGGCGCACACATTTGAACGCTTTTTGTGAGAAAACAGCAGAAAAAAGTTTATACAATAATTACAACTACAACCACTGCCAAAAGGCATTAATTCGTTTTCATTTATATACAATTATCTTATAACTAAAGTTAGTTTTGTTTTACATTATTATATACGTACGCATTAGATATACATCTTTAACTCAACACATTGATAATTGATATACATCTTTAACTTTATATACTATTCTTACGAGAAGATACTTATGTTAGATATACATCTTTAACTTAACACATTGATATACATCTTTAACGTTATACCATTCTTACGAGAAAAACCCACCAAACAACAACCAAACAACTCAAGTGAGGCACCAATAATGTTTGAGCCTCACAACTTATCACAGTACTCTGAGGTTAGCTCAAAAGGCTTTCGTCTTTTTAGCCTTCGGAGTAGGTACCTTGCCATTATTCAAGAGCGGGATAGCTTCAACATTTGGATGGCGAGACAGCCTATCTTCATACCATATAGCGCTTTCCCAAATATAGGTGTTGACGTCAACAATCCTGAGGTCTAGATGAATGTCAGAATTTCTGACATACCATGGGGCCCCCGTGATCTTCCTCAACACTACATTCTGGAAAGTTTGAACTAACCTCAGGTTACTGTTACTTGCGCAGCCCTTGCCAAACATATGCCCAAACTGGTCGCAAAACCACTTTGTATAAGAGCATCTTATTATAGGTCTTATTAGTATAAGATCAATCACAGGAAGTTTTAGACCCCAGTCCCTGATTTTATACAAACCTCAGAGACTGGACGTAAATCCCCTAGAATACATGATGCCGGGCATTTTGGAGGTAAATCCTACAAACGTCGCGTCGCGTCGTCATCGAAACTTGAACAGTTATAATAGAGAATTGTGGACCACAAGGAGCATTCCTTTAAAAACAATTATCCGCGCGCCAAACAATGAAATCCCGGCCCAATTAAAATCAACATATTTAGAGTAATTAATTAATTATTGAATTTTATTTTCATTTTTAGAGTACCTAATTAAAATCATATGTTATGAAATAATATGTTACATGAGAAAGATGCTTTTAAACTTAAACTGAAGATAATTTTGCCCCAACTATGTCAATATTCCCTACGCTTTCCATAATTTTACTGCAAAAAAGAATACCTCTAACAAACCGTTCTACAGTATCGTGAATCGGCACCTCAAGTTTTCCTCATATTTTCGACCTCCTCTGTATAAGAGGAATGGATACAGAGGAATACGTGTGTTGGGAAGTGTTGGGAAAATTGACAAAGTTAGGGTAAAATTATCTTTAGTTCGAGTTAAATAGCATCTTTCTCATGTAATATATTATTATTTATTTGGCTTGGTGATGATGACTATGTATCAGTTCCTTTATTCGATGGAACATTCTGATTCGAAAACGCCGGCATTCATGATTTTTTTAGAGAATTTTGAAGTGCCTCAATTTGTTCATCGATTGATTGTATTGGGCTTTCATTCTTAGCGATTCATTTCCCGTCATACTAGATGAATTTCCGCGCTAAGAGCTGGACTTTATCAGGCGCAGCAAATCCATCGGGAGTCCCAAAAAAAAAACCCCGATTCAAATGCATCGGGACTTGTTCCTTCGATGATGAGACTGGTGCCATAGAATAAAGATTACTTTATAATGCGAAGCGTCACAGTCGATGACTTTTCTGTCAGCACTCGTTGACTTTGAATAGTCTCGAAAAGATTAGATTCGGAAGGATGACTCAAATTCTGTAACCTTTTCATCCAACAACAACTTCATCGACCTTCGAGCAGCGCTGCTATTGGTTTACTTTGAATTTCCACGGGCCGGCTTTTTTTAGGAAGATCCACCCATAAAGAGTTTAAATACCGAGCCCGAGCCTCATGGCATGGCAGTGATAGTTACTTTATTAAGTGATTATAATTTTATGGTCCCAATCCCACAGTCTATTTTATTACATGATGAGTAGGGCCAAAGGCCCAAATACCGCTGCTGAGATCGGCTTATTTTGAATTTCTCGGTGGCAGGCTTATTTGAGAGAGGACGAAAGAAATTTGTTCAGTGACGCTTGTATTAAGAAGTAATGTTTATTAAATACATGACGTCCTGATAGATGTCCCGTTCCAAGCCCAAAATTTTGCTTAGTGCTGTAGCAAAAGACCTCACCCGCTCCTTAAAACAGCATCAGATCGGTTCATTTGAATTACACGCGCTTAATTTCGCGCCACGCCACAACTGCCAGTCACCCGCCACCGGTGCGGTGCGGTCAGCTAAATAATATTTCATGCGCTCAAAACCTTTTCAGCGGGGGAGACAGGGCAAAGAGTTGAGCAAGTTGCTTCAGGGTACCAAGTATACTTAACAGATAGACTAGTCTTACGACATCACCGTTCAACCCATGGCAGTGATCAGCGATGTCGAGAAAGAAATCAGACTCCTCTCGATTCAATGAACTGCGCGTGAGCAGAAAAACGGTTATTGGAGCTCGAATGTTTGTCTGCCCGTTAGTGCAGGCGTAAAAAAAAAAAAAAAAAAATCGTGCGAGAGTCGACCACAGATCAAAGAACTTCAAGGGGGCAAGGCAAGGTAAGACAAGAGGACAGAAGACGATGAATCGATGACCGACCGATCGATGCCAATAGCTGATTGATACGGATAAAACTCGGAGGAACACCATCCAACATCCAACTTACACCAACGCCAGCTCGATTGGATCGATTGATGCAGTCGATACAACCCAAATCCGGTACTGGGTCAGGCGGGGGATATCCCGCATCCCAATCCCCCTCCCCCACTCCCCTCCCCCACTCCCTCTCCCCTGCGCACAAACTCGGCCGGCACCGCTAAGCAACCCTCCCCAGCATACCCCATCCCCATCCCCCTCCCCCACTCCCCCTCCCCCACTCCCTCTCCCCTGCGCACAAACTCGGCCGGCACCGCTAAGCAAAGCAACAACAACAGTTTGTGTGTCTGTCACCGGGATACATTGTGAGCCCCTTTTTTCTCTCCCCCCCTCCGTCTTCCGCCACCCTCGCCATATGTGTTATGTAATTACGGTATCAGATGCTATTGAAGAATTGTCTCAGAGTCGGCCTGGCTACTTGTGAGTGGCGCGGCGGCCGCGGCGGGCGGAGCGCGACTGGTCAACCGAGTGTTATGGTGATATGCGTGTGGCAACATTCTTCTGACAATCAATGTTGCCATACATACGGTTTCAAGTCGTATATTTTCTATTTGCATCAGTCCAAAATATGCGGATTTAACCGCGAGATCTGACAACACTGCCTGGCATAACAGTCGGGCGTCCTTGATTCGGCGTTAGTCTATAGCGGCCAAAGACCGACCACCGGAGACTTACTTTTACTTTCATCGACTGCCCCGTAGAAAGTTGATCTTTTAGACTCGATCAGAATCACACACCCACATCGCGATCGGGGCTTTTAACCCATAAGCAGTACTGACGCAAGTTATTATAGGTTGGCAATCATTTTTTTTTTTTTATTATTATTTTTTTTTCTTTTTCTTTTCAATGCATTGGCATACTATGTCGATTGCACAAAATATTATTATAAATGCATATTTTTTTTTCTTTTTTGGCCCGCCTTTTATATCGAAGTGTAAATTCATTCCTGATATTGAGTGGCTGTTCCTTTTACTTGATAGGGTAATCCGTCTCTTTTGTTAAATTGAAATTGCCAATGACTCCTTCCCTCATTCACTCTACGTGACCACGCGCCTCATCATTATTTAAACGAGGATATTTTAAATACAGCCGACATTCATGATAGCCTGCTAAACAGTTTTTTAGAGCATGAGTGTCATGCTCTATTGAAATCGTTTCTACAAGGTCAATAATGCTTTTCTTATAGGAACGGCATGGTTCGGGGGTCCGCTCGGGGGATCGCTTGGTTTCAGTATCGAGAACGGGTCCTCGAGGACCGATTGACCCATGTGATTCCGCCAATCCGGTGTCCTCCCAATTTGTCGCTTTTTCTTTGTGGCGGGAGTTTTTGGCCAAGATTGAGGTTAAGCATTTTTGGGAATGTAATTACGTTACTAATTTGGATCAGACTTCAACGAAATCTTCTGTAAGAGATATTGGGGTTTTATATCAGAGGATTGTGTCCATGTTTCGTGTATTCTGCGATTTAAAATGCATTTAGATGATTTCAAATTTCCAATCCTGTTATTGTTGATGTTTCGGTCCGCTAAAAGAGTTCGTTTGGGGAACGCGATCGGCGTTGCGTTTTAAGGTGAATCCTCAGCGACCTGTAGTAAGATTCTCATCCGCTAGATAACGTCACTGTTCCGCGGTCCAGAAACCATGCTTTTTCCGCCTTTAATCGTTAATTGCGAGAGCTAGAGTTAACTTTTCGAAAATGTAAGAACGTTGCGTTCTAGATCAAATCCTAAGGACAATTTTAAGACCATTCCGAGCCATGGACGAAGATATAACTAAGGACTGCCGACTCCCTATCTCCGCCCTTGTTAAAACCTGTTAGCGGGTTTTCGAGCGCGACCGCAGCGCTCCAAGCAGCAATAAGGGTCAACTAAAAGCGAACCGCTGCAGCGGTGGCCGCTCCGGCTCCCTTTCTCCCATGCCTTCCCGCAAATGTATACCGTGTAGGTAATTTGAATCACGATTGAACGAAGGGAACAAATGATCAGCGAATTAAAAGGAAGCAAAATCCGCTAAAAAGCAAACGTCTGGAGTATTTCTTGAAAGATTCCTGAATTGTCGAAAATGATTAATCAAGGACTGAAATACTATACATCACAGTTAACCTCAAAACGGAATCAAACAAGAAAGAGTACATAGACATTTGTTTTATTAGTAGAGATCAGGCGACTCTTTTAATTTGCTGATGTTTTCTGTTACCTTGTCCAAAGTTGATTCTGAATTTCCCTTGCTTTCGATCTTCCATTGAGATACTGAGTTATCTGATCCTCTTGGGTCGCCGACAACAGTTGACAGCCATGCCATAACAGACCAACTCCAACAACGGTTTTAGCAGTAGCACAGCATGTGAGCATGGACACATCGCCAGGATCGCTCACTTGAAAGAGTAGTTCAGCTGACCGCTGCTTGGAGCGCTGGGGTCGAGAGCAAAACAGGACTAACAACAGTCGGCAGTCCTTAGTTATATCTTCGTCCATGGTTTTGCGACGACCTCCCGTCCCCTTTGCCCTCCCCACGAACTACTGCACCTATGCCTACAACAGTTGCTTGCCGCGTTGTGCAGATTGCATGAATGATGTGTGTCCATCTACTTCATCCCAATTTCACAGCCATCACGGATGCCACGCCCGCCACGGGTCTTCTACCTGGTTTTATGCGACATCGGTCATCGTGGCCCAGTGTTACATGGTAATCAGCGGCGGATTCGGGAAAAGCACGCCCCCCCCCCAACTCACGGTAGCCTTTGCCTTTTTTCAACAGAAAAAATCCCATAAATTCCTCTCTGCAAATTTGAAAATTCATAGGCGTGAAGCCCCCCCCCCTAAAAGAATTTTCTGGATCCGCCATTGGTAGTAATTTTTTTGGCACACTACGCCGGATTCCCGTGCGCTTTCCCACACTTACCTTTCTCCCTTATCTGTCAATGGGCGCTCCCCGAGGGGCGGCGTGGCGCCCCCCCCCCCTAATTCAGAAAAATCAAAACTTTACAATAAAAAAGAATCGGAACATTCGAAGATCAAATAATAACGAAAGGAGTAAGAGTTAACAAACTTTATTCTTAGTTTACTTTACAATTTTAATAGGGGGCGTAATTTAGGGGGGGCAGGGCGGGAAGTAGCCCCCCCCCAAGCAGTGGTGCCCAACCACCCCTTGCCACTATACAGCTCGCCCCCCAGTTTCAGGATTCCTCTCCCCCCAGATCTAGACCTCCCCCTGATTTTTACCCCACCCCCTCCTGATTCAGACGACATCATCCTTCCCACCCGTCATCTCCCTCGCCGAAAGAAGTTTTAAAATCTACTAGTATGAACGTGTCTACATTGGCAACTACCGTTGGCAACGAGAATTTTGCGAACTTCCTTGAAAATTCAGAATCCTCTGGTCGATAATTACATGATTAGAGAATGTATAGGCAAGAGTTTGGTTTTGTTAATTTAAATAGGTTAACTCTTAGAATTCATCAGGACAATGAAAATAAAGAAGGAATAGTTGTACTTAGCTTTTTACTATTTCTATCATCTGATGCTGTCACTTTATTCATAATATCAAACACTTCAAAAATAGAATTACATTTGATACAACTACATGCTACAATCACTTACAATTTCTACCATTTGGAAGGATAATTGATTTATTTTCTATTTTGGGCGGACGTGGGGGGGGGGGGGTTCTCTAGACTTGCCCGTCTCTAAGTGAAGTCCCCTAGACCTTCCATTGACATTCAAAAAGTTGCCCCTCCGGGCAATTGTTTTGCGGGTGCCCATGTCTTTGTCCATGGTCTCTGAACCAGAAATTGAACGTTCTTCCGGTCTGTGGTTGCCTTCTTTTCTCATAAGTTTAGACACGGCCACCCTGTAAACCCCACAACAAGTTAAAAGTCCGCAATCCGCACCCTCGACCCGCAGCCACTATCAAAAGTAAATTGCCGGTTGACTTGCAGGTACTCTCCTCCTCCTCCCCCAACTTAGATTAGACACAAATATAAAATTAAAAAAAAAAAAAAAAGTGAAAAATAGAATGTATGCCCTAGCAGAAGGCCCCCTCTACAGTTTTCCAAGAGAGGGAGCGACCCCCTTGCCAGCGTAACTCCGAAAAAATAATTCCAACTGGGGTCCAAGTAACTCAAGTAAGGTCTCAAAATGAAATCAGATGGATCCAAAATTTTAACGGCGAGTACCGGTAAGCTTACTCTTTTGATCGGTCCAAACCGGATTGCGATACATCGATTTACTCTCGAGATATCGATTTTTCAAAGGCGCGCGGTATAGGGTCAGAAATCTAAGATTCTCTAAAATCCGCGAATTTCGACTCTCATGGACCTAGCATGCGCCGTGAGAAGTCTATGTGAGTTTTTTGAGTTCACATGAAGTTCATTAAGGGCCCTGACAAATGTCGGACCGATAAAGTCTATATCGGGGGGGGGGGGCGCCGGGCGTGGCCCCAACTCCAGTGTAAGTCTCACGTACAATGTCTCACTGCGGCCGCGGGAGGTCCCATAAGATCCGTTTAAAACTTGGATGGATCTGAATTTTTTTCAAGAATTATCTAAAAGCTGAAGCTACCGCCCAATCCAAACCGCAGTGCGCAATCCATCGATTCGTTCTCGAGATATCGATTTTTCAAAGGCGCGCGGTCTTGTCAGATCGACCTTAGAGGGGCGCTGGAGGCTGGAAAAAGGCGAATTTCGTCTCTCACGAACCAGTCGTGTGCCGTATTATATCGGTTCCGCTTTTTTTCGGGTCCCAATGATGTCCCGAGAGGGCCCAATGCAGTTTCGAGCCAAAAAATATCATCTTAGGGGGGGAACTACTCCCCGTTTCAGCGTAACTCTGACAAGAAATGTCTAACTGCGGCCGCGAGAGGTCCTGTAAGGTCATTAAATAAACTCGGATGGATCTGAAATTTTCGAGGCTGTCAGTCACAAGCAAGCGCTTTCGATCGGTGCAAACCAAATTGCAATACATCGATTCACTATCGAGATATCGATTTTTCAAAGGCGCACGGTCTTGTCAGATCGAACATTGAAATAAGCTGTGGATACTCTGTATCCGAGAATTTCGTCTCTCATGGACCGTTTAAGCTCCGTTAAAAATCGAATGAGCTTTTTTCAAGTTCATATTACGTTCCTTAAGGGCCTTGATGAGTGTCGGATGACATTTGATCAATATTAACATTCATTTTTTAATCTGAGACAAAAAGAGCTGAAACCATAAAGACGAAGAATTTCCATCGTGATGACTTTGGTTCAAGCGAGGAAAATTCTATAGAAGTCCCAAATAACTAGACTAGACTTTCCGGCTTGCTAGGATTGGTATTAAGAATTTCCTTCCTGATGACTTTGGTTCAGGCGAGAGAAATCTAAAAAAGTCCCAAATAACTAAACTAGACTTTGCGCCTTGCTAGGATTGGTATTGCGTCATCCGATTTTAAAGGAACTATCACTATCGAAATCGATTTTCAAAACCACAGTATTCACCTCGCCTCGTGAACAACTGTTTCAACACGCTATAAGTAAATTTTCATTCCCACTTTGACCTATCAAGTTATTTTTACAGCGATCACTGTTATACAAACACAAATGCAGCGTTGCGATTGAATTTGTCGCAGTTTTGTACTATCAATATGGAACTCCACACTTACAATGATTTACGGCCGACACTCATGCTCTCTTTGCTAACACTGTTCCAGTGTTGCAAGTTCCAACTTGTTTTTTCGTCTAATTGATTTTTATTTTTATTTTTTATTTTGTTATCGGTGGACCGTTAATGGATTTACGAGTAAACGCACCTGTTGGTGCAACTGGACAATAATTCTTGTATATCAGTTGTCTGTCAGAGGCGCAGAACAGGACGAGAGCGAAACAGTGGATGTACACTAAGGCAACGCACAGAGTATTTGATTGAGATAGGTACCACCCCAGTTTTCTCAGGTACGATTGCGATTTTTAAAAAAAGAAAGAATAACAACCGTTGAAACCTGAGGGCAACTATATTTCCTGATAAGGGCATATTTTCAGGTGGTCGCGTATTTTTGGACCCCCTTTCCTGCGAGAAACGGGGGTCGGAACAAAGCTTGAAGTCAATCGAATCAGACCGAATGACTCTTAAGTCTTGAATGCGGTGGAGTAATTAGTATCTCTATTGTCTCCAAGAAAAGAATCTTTGGAGGGTCTTCAGTAGAGAATTTTTGACTAATTTCAGCGAGCTTTGCATGGTCATTTCAGGACTGCAATTTCGTCCGTTTCGCGTGACGCTGTGAGAGTAATCCATTCCCGCTACCTCGTCCAGTGTCGTCCGAATGTTATGAATCAGCTGTGTCCCTTGGTGGTTGTTTACATAGAAGTCAATTTGCTATCTTGCCACTGTTTATTTTTTTAAAACTCCTGCTTATTTTTTTTTTTTTTTGCTCTTTTGTTCTGTTGGGCATCGTTTCGGCACTCCTTAACAAGACAACTCAAAATAAATAAATCAAGGAATTCTAGGATCAGTCTGGAGGGTAAAACGTCCCTATTTTCCCTTAAACTTTTGAAGTCTAATCGTAACTGGCTATTCGTTCTTTTTATGCTTTCAAGTAAAAATAAAATAAAAAGTTTTTTTTTTTTTTTTTTAACATGTAGTTAAACTGATTGATTTTGTGTTACCTGGACCAATCTAGATCATAATAATCTAACCGATATCTTCATTTTGAATTGCTGCTCAACACGGGAAGTTCTACAGCAGGGCCATTTTGAGTATCGGGTTCCGGGTTCGGTGCCTACTTCTGAACTGCTTTAAAGCGCATCAGCGAGTCGCAACAAGCAACAAGTCGAAACTCTGCGGTAAGCAAACGCTCACCGCTGCGTGTTGATGCAGTGCGGAAGCAGGCATCGCTACTTGTCAGATCGGCCGATACTCAAAATATGCATGGTCCTGCTCTACTTGAGTTTAAGTTACTCTTACAACTATCTATGACATACTCCTGATCTGTGGTTGAACAGATGTTCACATATGCATTCTAACAAGCATAGCCGAGCCTGCTCCCAAAATGCATCAACACGCATCTGTGGAGATTGATTCGCAACGAGTGGAATTTTTTTGCTAACCAATCGCTCACCAATACGTTTTGATGTATCACGGACAGCAAATATTCATCAATCCAATTTTAAATTAAGGGCTAATTGTTAAACAGGAACGCTATGGAATTCTACACTTTTTTAATGTGGTGAGCTGGCATGGTTCGCACGATCTATCAGAACGGAACTAGCCAACGAATCTGATTAGTCGGTCTTCCAACTGCGGTAAGTTTAGACCAACCAAGAGTAACCTGAGTAACCCAGTTGCCATCTACTTCCATAAATGAAAATATTAACTTCCAGTCAGTGATCAAAAGTACCGCAACCTTGATAAGCTTGGCCCACTATTCCAAAACGTAAAAACACTTACAAGAAAATTTACGACAGGCCCATTCAATTCGACGTATAGGCAATTCCAACTCCTCCGAGTACGAACAGTTAAGGCTCGTAAGGCTTTAACATATAAACCCGTATATTATGTATAAACAGAAGAGCGGCGTGCATTTGTACAAACCTGGTCCCTGGTCCTTAGAGGGTCAAGAAAAAAGAAATGCAATAAGGAATCTTCTTATGAAGAGTCAATAAGGAAAAGGCTTAAAAAAGAAGCTCAAGATCAGTGGGAAAGTTCTTACCGTCAATGATTGTGGGTTCAGATGTCCTTTGATGGATCCTTGTGGTCTCCTTGGCTGATACTCATCTGCGATTTGATTTGGTCTTGGGCGAAGTAAGATTTGAGCCTGAGCTTGAGGGGGTGGTGGCGGTCTTGATTGAAACGACTGAGACAGACAAAGAAAGAATCAAACCATAGTGAAAGATCAAAAAGGATATAGTCATATATTTATTGTTTTGACGGTATGTGCAAACTGATTGATTAACGCTTAATTAAATAAAAATTCAACATTTTTTCGTGCTGATGGACACTGTATAGCAATCTAGACCATTCATTAGACCATAATGTACTGTACGGATTTACCTGTGATCAATCAGCAAGAACATTTTTCAAATTTTGATTACTATAGCAATGATCCGAATTGCGGTTGTTCTTGAGTTTTACGGAGGATTATAGCATAGAAATATGAACATTCTAGGAGTGCCCACGTAATAGAAATCATACGAGCAACTCTCGTATACTATACGAAATTGGGGGGTGAAGATGTTTTTTTTTCCTTTTTTGAGAAAATCAGTATTTTCGCTTACCGATGAACGTTCTGTAATCACTAGCTTCACAAATACTCAGTTTTTATCTCTTTCTCCACCATCTATACTCCCCCCTAAACCCTCCTTCCCTTTTCACAATCCCCCCCCCCTAAGTTCATCTTTTCTATCCACATCCCCCCAAAACTTTTTTCCTCAACCCGATCTATACCTCCCCCCCTAATCCATTTCTCATCTCAAACTTACACCCCCCCCCCAAATCCTCTTCCTCCCGCTATCAACCTCCCCCAATCAATTTCCTTCCGGAAATGTGTAGTGTACCCCCCCCCCCCCCCCAGCGACTTAAAAAGCCCCAAAAACGAATTCTGATAGGTCAAATTTTCACAAAATTTCCAAGGGTGCACAATTAGAAATTGATTGTTTCATTCAATCATCTTTGGAGACTCCAAAGTGGTTTTCTAAAAAATCAAAATTCCAAAAATTTTCTGAGTTAGGTCCCACGAACCCCCCTTCTCTGCCAGGGTATCCCATGCTCCCAATAACCCATCCTCATACTTAAATATCCTCCAAAACGTATTGTAGAGGGTCAAATTTTCAAAAAAATTCCGGGGGAGGAACCCCGAACCCCCATTCTCCTGGGGGGGGGGATTCATCTCGAACCTTCCGGTGGGGGGGAGGGGGTGTCAATACTCGTGATTAGGGGGGGTAGCTCGCATGGTACCTAAGGGGGGGTTGGGCACCCCTGGAACATTCGGCGAGAATTTTTTACAGTAATCACGATCTTGATATTTATATTGTTTTGATTATGATGATATCAGAGATGAATTCATCAACGCATCTTTTTTGTAATGTTAAAATCGTCCGCTTTTGGGTCGAATCTATCTTAGAACCTTTTTTTGTTTTACGTGACTAATGATGAGAAAACCGATAAAAATGTCACAAAAATAAAAATCAAAGTTTTCATGCGGTCATCTAAAAAGTGATACAAAAACACACATTGAATAGAGATCTACTATATCCACAGAAGCGCAAGACAGTCAATTTTGGTAGATGAAAATTCATCTATTCATATTACAATAAAAGTAAATAATATAACCTTTAAGCGCAATTCTCCCCTTTCTCTCTCTTCAGATTAAAAACGAAAACGGGTTATTGTGACATTTATAGTTCTTCCTTTGAACTCAGCAACTATATATATTTACTATCATCAGAATAAAGATGTTTTCAATGGTTAATTTTAAGTTCACATGGGTGCTGCGCCAATTATACGTATACAGGGTGTAAAAAAAAAGAGCAGCTCCGAATAACTCGAGAACGGGTTAGAATTTTGTAAAACGCTAAAATACGTGTTCGCTTATATTCAGGGGGACATCTTTTCCGGGGGTCTCGTCTCTTTAGCCCCCCTAGGGGGGTGGGGGGGCACACCCTCCAAAAATCGCATTTCTCTTATGGCACCCCCCTTTTTTTAATTTTTTATGTGAAAGTACTCTAAAAAAGAAGAACTTTGGCGCAAACCGCATGTCAATCGGTTGATTTTTCACTGAATGGCAAGCGATCAAAGTTTGAAATGGACCAGTATTCAAAAATGTGTATCTCCAAGTAGGAGCGGCGCAATTGACTGAACTTTGCACCAAAATGTGCCAAAATGAGTCTTCTTTTGAGTGAAATTCATTGATTCATGAATGATTTCAAATTTCGACCTATTCCAGCAACTTTTAGGACACTCTCGATTTCCGTGCTCGGCTGGTTGCGTCACGCCGGATTGAAGGGGCTTTTTACTATTGCCATTTGCATTTTCGCAGTTTGGCTGCTTTAAAGACACAAAAAACAAAACAAAAAGTGTACTATCTGGCTATATGGTTGTCTACAGTAAGATGGAATTACTTATTACCTTTTGTGTCCCTTTTGTGTTGCACAGTGGCGCATCGAGCTGCATATCCAGGTTAGCCGGCCCGCTTGGAGTTGCTGTGGATTTTGATTCTCAAAAAAGTCAATAAAGGGACACAAAAGGTAATAAGTAATTCCATCTTACTGTAGACAACCAGACAGTACACTTTTTGTTTTTTTTTTTTTTTTTGTGTCTTTAAAGCAGCCAAACTGCGAAAATGCAAATGGCAATAGTAAAAAGCCCCTTCAATCCGGCGTGACGCAACCAGCCGAGCACGGAAATCGAGAGTGTCCTAAAAGTTGCTGGAATAGGTCGAAATTTGAAATCATTCATGAATCAATGAATTTCACTCAAAAGAAGACTCATTTTGGCACATTTTGGTGCAAAGTTCAGTCAATTGCGCCGCTCCTACTTGGAGATACACATTTTTGAATACTGGTCCATTTCAAACTTTGATCGCTTGCCATTCAGTGAAAAATCAACCGATTGACATGCGGTTTGCGCCAAAGTTCTTCTTTTTAGAGTACTTTCACATAAAAAAATAAAAAAAAGGGGGGGTGCCATAAGAGAAATGCGATTTTTGGGGTGTGTGCCCCCCCCCCCCCCCCCCCCGGGGGCTAAAGAGACGAGACCCCCCGGAAAAGATGTCCCCCTGAATACAAGCGAACACGTATTTTAGCGTTTTACAAAATTCTAACCCGTTCTCGAGTTATTCGGAGCTGCTCCTTTTTTTTTTTTTACACCCTGTATAGTTGTGTCTTCACTCATTCTTTTCTTATTTACTTCCTGGAAGTTTCTGTATAAGACGTCATAATTCCAAGCGATTCTTTTACGATAAGAATAATCGCCTTAAACGGGAGGGAGGAGTGTAATGTATGCGTTGGTGGTTTTATCGACAGAGGTTGTGGCAAGACTTGAATGATCCTTACCGTCCGAAAATATCCGCGGTTTGTTACAGTTGGTGAATTTAAAAGCGGAACGGCACTGGAACATGCGGCGCAACGTCTCAACGCCAACGCAGAATATACAGGGTGTTTCAGACCACCCGTCCACTATCTTTTTAGCGAAAACGGCGCAAGATAATAAAATTTTGACGAGACTTTTCCAATGTTTATCGACCCCAAGAATTCAGAAGAAATGTTGCCGACCCCTAAAAACGAGCCTTAAGGGCCTAATTGGGCCTCAGAAAAGGGCCAAATTGCTATGTCTCAACGTTTTCTTATGGGACGGTTGTTCTTTTATTTCAGAAATAGATTGTGCACCTAAAAAAAAGCGATTGTTGTCGAGAAAAATGGCCCTTTCTCAAGTTAGGGACCATTTTAAAAAGAAGTAGGGGCCATTTTAGAAATGAAACTCTCTCCCCTACTTCTGAAAAGAAGTAGGGGAGAAAAAATACTTAAAAATATTACAAGAATTGTATGTTTTCCATGAACGAAAAATTTAACGCTTCGGAGAGATGTTTATGTAAACCAGGGAGTCGAATCGGCCAAAAAAAGGGTTCAAGTTTGGTTCGGGCTCAGACAAACTGTTTGAGACGCATATCATCGTGCCATATTTATGATTTGCTGCAAGAAACTAAACCGGCTCATTGGACGTGGATTTGCATATCTGAGTAATTGAAGGAGTTTTAAAGGATTTGCAATAGAAATATGTGTAGCGTTTTACGAATTACACTGGGGCAATTCTGATGTTAAGTCTATTCGGTCCGCAGGTCTTAAATGTGAGTGAACTATCTTCAACCTAATCGATGTACCGCTTTGTGAGCTCTCATTTTGATCGTGAATAATTGATTGGGGGGTAAAAGGGACTCTATCGAGAACGCATAAATCAAATTATGGTCAAAAAACATGACGAAAAATCGTTTCACTTGCGCGCTTTGAGTTTCATAGTGGGTCTGTGGAAAAATATTGCTACAGCGCTAAGAAGGGTTGCTGTCGGTGTTAAATTGCGTGAAAATCACATTGAAGCATCGACAAATCTCAAAATCTATAATCTCAAACTCAATATAGATGCGTTTAAAAAAATTCCAAGTTGGCGGTCAGATGAGCGGGCCACAAATTGGGGAGTCCCATCTAATCGCAACCGTCTATGCTGAGAAAAGTGATACTTACATCAGAAAGCTGCAATGGGTCTTACACCGTTATAGAGGAATGACTCCTATAATACCTATAAGTAAAATCACTTGATAGTAAAGTTGAGAGCATCAGAAAGTTCCAAAATCCACTCACAATTTCAATAAATGTGTTTATTGACAAAATTACAAGATGACGGCCAAATGAGTGGGTGATAGTGGGAGATAGATTCCCATCTAATTGCATATTTCTCCATGATGAGTCACTTTTCTCAGCATAGAACGCTGCGATTAGATGAAACGTTTCGATTGTCGCAACCACTCATTCGATCACGAGCTTGTAATTTTGTTAAAACGCATTTATTGAGTTTGTGAGTAGATTTAGAGACCATGTGATGATGGATGTCAACATTACTTTCAAGAGATTTTACATAATGAAATCGACCTTCCATAACTAGCTGTGGCAAAAGTTTGCGACAAACTTATCAGATGGGATCCATCAGTGTGATCCGCTCAAATAGTCGTCACCTTTGAATTTTGTTAAAAGCATTTATTGAGTTTAAGAGCAAATTTTGCAACTTTCCAATACTAGCAACGTGATTTTCACGCGATGTTACGTATCTAGTTACCATCCATAACACTACATCTAAATTTTGCATCAGACACATTAGGCATTTCTACACCAACGTGTCAAAAAGAAAGACGGCAATTTTAGCTTCTTTTACTCGTCAAAGTATACATCAAAGTGACTTGAAAATGACAACCTTTTGTTGACTTTTATTCACCATTTACTATCGGAGAGGGTGGGCCAATCAATTCTGACAATCGTAGATAACTAGATTTGCATCATTCGGCTTGCAACTTGTTTTTCAAACCAAGCGTTAAAATATTGCCGAACCTCGCCGGGGCGGGGGTTCTCGATGCCTCGAAGGGATCGGCGGGCGGCGGAAGGCGCGGGCGGAGGATAAGGGCAGCGGGTAAAATTGAAAAGCCAGAGACAAATAGAGACCCAGCACAAAGCTTGCGACAGATGTCCATTTTTCTGGCTCAATTTTGGTCGGAACTCATCGGAACAACAGCCAACTATATTGCCTACTGTTGAATGATGAGCGTGTGTTTTGCATTCGAAAAGCAAAACCTGTTTCCGTTTCCGGGATGGCGAACCAATCACAGCATTTTGTTGAGCTTCACCATTCAACAGTAGGCAATGTTTATCGTTTCAGCCGGTGACTCCCGAACAAAACTGTGACCGCTAAACTTGCTCCACTTTTCTAATACGGGAAGCATTCGGTGTGCTGGGTCTCTCTTTGTCTCTGATAAAAAGGAAGACTTGAGATAAAGGCATAAACCAGGAGGAAAGAAGAGCCGTTGATTTTTTCCAGGTTAACTTTTGAGAATGGATTTTTGAGGTTTTACGTCAAGGCGCGCAGTGTATAATATTCTACAAGAAATTTGTGCTTGGAATCTATCTCGCCCTCAATCGTAAGCTCACAATAGCTTTAATTTGGCTCTTGCAAACTTTTGCTACGGGGGATTGAAGAGTTGATTCTCACATGCATATAAACCTGTAAAAATGACGATGAGTACACTAAAAAAAACACGAAATTCACTACGTACGTACGTACGAGAGGTCCTATCTAATTTGAGACATATCTCTGCGTTTCCGTATAGAGAAAAGTGTGACAAACTATAGACAAGAATCAATCTCCCATGCGAAACCTGCGTTGAACCGCCATCCATCACGATCTTAGCAGTTATGTGAGTTAATTACTGAATTTTAGCTTTTCTTGGTGTAATTTCCTTTATTTATGTCAGCCTGTTTCTATATCAGATTGAACTCGTCATTTGCTCACAGCAAAAGTTTGCAAGAGCCCCATTACTAGTAATAATTATTTATTAATTTATTATTTTTGAAACAAACAGCTCTTTACCTGAGGAATAGGCGATTGTCGGTAGGGCAAAGGAGATGGAGAAGGAGTCAAAGAATTCCTTTCAACTTCTTCCTCACTCTCCTCATCTACTGGAGGAGCTGCTCTGAAGCCTTGAGGCGAAGTATTTCCTAAATTAGCGTATCTTGGAGGTGAAGATTGCAAAAATCCTTGCGGATTTGGTTTCGGCCCTCCTCTCAACTGCTGTGGTGGACCCCCTTGAAAGTACAGGGTAGATGACTGACGCTTTTGTCTGTTATCGTATGCGTTGGTCAAAGTCACGAGGGCTAATAGACATATTACATAAACCCTCATCCTGAAACACAAAAATAGAACAGAAAGTAGAATTAGATAAAAAGGATCGAGAATCAAGTCTTTTTGGTACAATTACACAAATTTAGTTTTATAATATTCAAACATGAAAACGAGCGCATTGATATTATATTTATTGAATAAATTAATGAGATTAATGAGCTAAAATAAATAACGAAACAATTTTGGGGGGGGGTAGAAATATCTGTTTACTTTTCATGTTCATTAGGTTAGGTTACATCTTTTCATGGAATCCCGTGGAAATTGAAACGCAATCAATAGGTTACTTCATACTTTTCCAAGAAGTGTTGATGAACTTTCCATAAACTTATACTAAAAAGAGCGAGAGTGTAACTTAAGAAATTGTTTTTCTCTTTCCTTTCCTATTTATATGAGTAGGTCAGAAAAGGATAAACAAGAGGGGTCAATAATTCCTCCTCCTAACTGTTCATTCAAATGGGTGATAGAATAAAATGATTCCTAGATACGCCACAATTTTGGCCTCGGAATTCACGAAACAATTTTTTCCAGGGAACAAGTTGTAATGTTCAACATGGGAGTCGACCCGAACCGAACCAAACCAAACTTCTGAAAAATGTTGAACCGAACCGATCCGTAAACCGTAATTGTAAAAGTGGCCTGAACCCGAAGCGAACCAGAACCGGAGACTGAAACAGAGTGAACCAATAAAAATACAGGTTCACACACGGTTCATCATCTAAACCGACAAATTCTGAACTGTTTAAATGACCAAGAAGTGACGAAAGAACTTGAAGCATAAATTGAATTCTTGTAGGACCTTTTAGCGAAAAAATAATCTCTTAAAGAATCTTTAGAATAGCCGGAAGCTGAAAATGCTGAGAAATATAGCCCACCAGTTAGTTTCCGTCAGGGTAGCTACACCGACTTAGCCCTTTGTCTCCTGGCGCGGCGGTACAAATTTGTACCACCAAATTAACATGGTTTTAAATGTATTTTCAAAAAAATCACTCTGCACATCAAACTAAGCTAGAAAAGTTCATTCGATTCATTGGGATTGATAAAAAATTTGTGAGAAGGGTTTGTAATAAACCCGGGTTTAAAGGGTTAGCTAACAAAGGTGGAAAGCAGAAATTTATCGTGATTAATAAATTTGGAAACGAAACAAAAAAGTTATGATTTTATTACTCTAAACCGGTTCGTGAGCCTAAAGTTCTGCCGAACCGGATTTGAACTGGTCCAAAAACCTAAACATTTGCCGACCAAACCGCAAACGGGAACTCTGCAAAAACCCGAACCCAACCGCGAACCGATATTTTGGTAACTGTCTGTACCGGAACCGAACATGAACCCTTTTTTTGACCGGTTCTACTTTCTAATGTTTAATGCAATATTTTGCCGACATTTTTTTCGTCGATTCTCTTATTAAATAATGATTCACTTTTAATAATCAATGTTAATTGCCTCCCTCTTTCAATGCTTTTCAAGTTGTAGGAGCTTTTCAAGCTTTTCAAGAACCTAAGCAGAAGTATCGATATCTTGGGGGTGCAGTTGCATCTCCTGAAGATCGATTGTTTTACCCAGGTTTAAATGGAGAAAATACGTCGTTGCCACATTCCACGAGCCGCCACTGGGAAATGCATTGATTCTCATGAGAAGAAATAACTCTAAAACGTCATTTCCCCTTTTCTTCCAGCTTTAAAACATAAATTGGTTTTTGTGACAATTATCGTTCTTCCCCTGGATTCTTAAATCATTGTGACAGCATTGAAAATAACGACTAACACTCTCTGATAAAAAACAAAAGTTGCTCCGCAAGTATATACAGGGTGGCGCAAAAGTCCGTTCCCCCCCTTTTATTTTTTGAACGGCTGCAGATAAAAAATTGAAACTTACGGGTTTAATATAACTTTTTGAGAGCTTTCACGTGAGAGGGTCGACATTTTCAAAATCGCCCCCCTTAGGGGAAGTTCGGCCCCCAACTCAAAATTTTCAAATGGAACCCCCTATCTTGTGATAGCTCATTTGAAAGAGCATAAAAAACTGAGTCTTTTGGCACAAACCGCATGTCAAAAGCTCAACTTGTGTTCGAGATATCGAAGTTCAAAGTTCAAAGTGGACCAATTTTCAAAAAAATCATATCTCCCGTTATAAAAGTCGGAATAAAAAGAACTAACCATGCAAAGTACTCTAAAAAACAAGTAATTTCCATGAAAAAATACAAATTTGAACTTAGATTGATAAAAAATGGGGTTTCGGGGCTTCAAAATTGTGTAACGAAATTCCGTGATTTTTGACCCTTGGGCTATCTTTGAAGCCTGGCAAATCCTCAATTTGTCTCAAAAAACAAACGTTGGGTCATTGCTCACGGTAAAAAACCCTTAAAATCCATTAACATATCCATCCGACCCCAGATACCTTCGAGAACTGTTGAATTCGACCGGAAGCGTGAGCGGTTTAAGATGAGATAGGGTTTTTTTTTTTTTTTTTTTTTTTGAACGGCGGCGACGCGTGCCATCCGGCAACCGTGCAAGTTGCGCATTTAAACCCACGGAAGTTATGTACAAATTGTGAAAAGTTTAAAAAAAGTCGTTGAAGCCCGAGTTTTCGTGCGGGTTTAAAGGAACAAAATGCGGTGTTGCCTAATGGCACGAAACACTGCTGTCTTCAAAAACCGCTCACGCTTCCGGTCGAATTCAACAGTTCTCGAAGGTATCTGGGGTCGGATGGATATGTTAATGGATTTTAAGGGTTTTTTACCGTGAGCAATGACCCAACGTTTGTTTTTTGAGACAAATTGAGGATTTGCCAGGCTTCAAAGATAGCCCAAGGGTCAAAAATCACGGAATTTCGTTACACAATTTTGAAGCCCCGAAACCCCATTTTTTATCAATCTAAGTTCAAATTTGTATTTTTTCATGGAAAGTACTTGTTTTTTAGAGTACTTTGCATGGTTAGTTCTTTTTATTCCGACTTTTATAACGGGAGATATGATTTTTTTGAAAATTGGTCCACTTTGAACTTTGAACTTCGATATCTCGAACACAAGTTGAGCTTTTGACATGCGGTTTGTGCCAAAAGACTCAGTTTTTTATGCTCTTTCAAATGAGCTATCACAAGATAGGGGGTTCCATTTGAAAATTTTGAGTTGGGGGCCGAACTTCCCCTAAGGGGGGCGATTTTGAAAATGTCGACCCTCTCACGTGAAAGCTCTCAAAAAGTTATATTAGACCCGTAAGTTTCAATTTTTTATCTGCAGCCGTTCAAAAAATAAAAGGGGGGGAACGGACTTTTGCGCCACCCTGTATAATAATACATCTGATGCAACGACTTGCACTGCCCGTGTGTCAGGAGACCTTATAGACTTGATCAATCGGAGGAATGCCACTGACAATTCTTAATTAATTGATTTCATCACCTAACGCCTGAACAAGACGAGTGCAATAAGTAATACTCTCGTAGTACCTATCACGTCTCGTTTGGAGTATTAAGGTTGGAATCTTTTGAATGTCCTGCGCGATTGTAAAGGGAAGGAAGGAGGGAGAAACGAGGGTATCTGTAACATAGATAGCCGGTCTCAACGAGATCATTAATCCACTGGAACGCCTTTTGTAATTATCATTTTTAATAATTACTCGCTGAAGGAACCATTAGAGGTCTCTAATAAATTAAGTTGCTTTTCATAAAAGTTTTGTTGGTAATATTTTTCGTAAACATTGGTACGGTTTTCATTACGGCGGTCAGTTATGTAACGCACTTTTAATGTATGTCCATATTTGTTCACAATCAATTAAAAATGTCAAGTTCGGAATTATACTCGTTTTATACTTTGAGTGAATTAGGACTCGGAGAAAATAATTATTTTTAAACATGGACGATAAAACAAAACTTTCTTTAGAATTATTGGAATCCTCAATAAGTCTTACAGTTGAAAAGATATTCCCTTTGGAATTACGAGAAATTTTATTGATTCAATAGAGCGATTTGATAATTCATCAGAGAGAATAATAATCGTTGAAACAATACGAATTTTGGTTATAAATATCTTTCCCTGGTAAAAGTTTTTCATTGGTGACCAATAAAAAGGTTCCAATTCTCCAGTGACCAATGAATTTTTCATTGGTGACCAATGAAATTACATTGGTCACCAATAAAAAATTCATTGGTGACTGGAGATTTGGAACCGTTTTATTGGTCACCAATGAAAAACTTTTACCAGTGTAAAGACATTTCTTTTCAGTCCATATTTAATAATACTATATCCGTAATTCCGGAAAGAAAATGTTTCTTCGTGGAGTAGAGGATAAAACATAGATAAAGTCAATTCAGTGTCTCAAATTGTCTCCTATAACATTTGATTTATTTAAGAAAATAGGTAGATTTGTTCTCCCAAAATGTATATGATGATTTAAATTTATTGTGGAGGAACTATCTTCAAAAAATGCAACAGAAAGAATAAAACACTTTTACCCTTTAAAAAGCGCCTCCGTCAGGGAAAATTTTGAAAATTTGTGTTGGTTGAATTTTAGGGGAGGCAACTGCTTCCTTTGCCCCCTTCTCCCTCACCGGTGCCCCTGTTGTAAGAATGAACGGTAATTATGTCCTTGGAAACGTCTCGAAAGTCACTATTGACGTAAATTCTCTGTAATATGTATATTTATTCGAATTTTAAAGATTGTGTCCTTTAAAAACTTTATCCAGTGGCGTAAAGTGCAATTTGGCAAAGTGGTATTTTGTCCATTTAAACCCATATGATAGATCGAATGCGAAGGTGTTCACCAAACACCCAATAATTGGATATTTTTCATGGGTTTAAATGGGCAAAAATCCATGTTGCCAAATTGCATGCTGCGCCGCACTGACTGTCACAATGTAATTCCGTTGTCGTTGTCTAAAATTAGAAGCTGAGAAATAAGGTGCGGTAGACAAAGCCAGTAGCCACCTACACTGCAGCAGCGTAAAATGGAGCGTAAGTTTCACCTTTCTCTAGTCATATTGCAGTGCAATTATTTCCTGCCTTTTGGGCTGGTGCGCACCGTGCGGCTTCCGGGTATACTCCAACGCAACGTGGAATAGAGGTGCTCACGTGCATCATTAGGAACTTGTCAAGAATCGCACTCAATGTTGCCGAATCTAACGGAAAGTATATTTTGTATTAACCTTGTAAAGGCGCATCAGGTGATTTTTAATGTAATGACTTCAAACGACGTACAACACTGCGCTCAAGTCTCGCCATGTCGGTGAGAAATCTTTCATTGCGGCGCGCGGCGCGGCGAACGGAATGCGGAAAATTAATTTCACAGTCGGCCGCATTGGCACGGCCAAGGTGGCAGTAAAGCTGCCAAAGCTGCCAACACGAGCTTTTAAAGTTGTCGATGTCGATGAGTATGTATCGCGAGATGGATGACAGGAACCGATATCGCCGGACCAATGAGCGTTGAGCGCCCCGCGCGCCGCTACCGAAACCTGATGACATGATACCTCCTGATGTCACCATTCACTTCCTAACCTTCATCAGTGAAATTTCGCGACCGGAATGAGATCAAAAATTCAACCTAGTCTCGATGCTAGGATCGATTACCGTCTCTCGCATCTGAATTTGTCTGATTATTTCCTGGTAGAAATTTTATCCGTTGCATTCATTAGTCGTGATGACACGATAAAGGTAGTTTTACATCGTTTGATATCGGTTCTAGCCCCACGAATGCTTCTGTTTGATTGAAGTCAAATTAATCATCGGTTAAAAGTAATTACTCTGAGGAAAACGATCAATGAACTATCAAACCTAAAAGGCAATTGCAAATAATATTTTTGGAGACCGTGAACATAAAGCTAAACACAAACACCAAGAAAAAAAAAGAAAAACTTTTTCGGCCATGTTTGAAAATGTAAAAATGCGTTTTCAATATTTTATTATTATATACTGTACCAAAACTTACAATATGAACTCCATAAAAGTAATTCTTGGCACGTGTACAATTTGTCAGCAATAATTTTTTTAAACTGATTAAAGAACTTTCAAGTGAAAATCATACTTTAAAGGGTTTGCAAGGACTGCACGGGACCCGGACCCCCTCAGAAAACGCAACGAACGCTGGTCATAAATGCTTCGGTATTCAGGAGTTCAACAAAGGTATACGAAAGCTACAAACGACACGAAATTGAGAGATATGACTAGATTACTACTAATAAAAATGAAAAAAAAACAAACAAAAAAACGAATCTATGCTTTTTTTAATTATTGCTTGAAACTTCACACATTTGAAAGGCGCGAAACTGTCTGTTTAAATGTGAAAACTTGTTCTATTTCAAATTGGTCATCTACACCATAAACGGTAGATTCGTGGGTATTCCGACTAAAGTAATCACTCTGTAATCCCTTGCCAATCGAGAAGGATTCTTTGAGCACTGTCCCGTCATTCCCAACCGTTTGGCTCGCGCTTATTCGAAAATTTTCGGAGGTTAAAAAATGCAGGGAATAACATTTGTCAATTTTGAAATTATTCTTGCCAGAAACTACGGATAGAAGTGGTTTAAAACAGACTAAACTCGATCGTTTTCTGAGGAAGAAATCTAAAAAGTAATAAAATCTATTTACGTGACTTTTTCACAGGTCCTTTTTTCATTTATGATGCAAGATTGGCAACATAAACTTTTGTTAGGCACGACACGCTTTTAGGTGTAGGTGTATTATCATATCATATTGTCGATTTAAAATAGATCTGCCGTTTTGCTTATGTTCAGTGACATTTTTTAATTCACCGATGATTCCTTTGGTCGATAAGTGATAACACAGTTCAGTTCAGTTTATGACAATTGAGGGCATGGAAATACGGTGATCTGTTATCTTTTCGCAACTGGTGGCGAATCGTCGGTGAATTGGAAAATGTCATTAAACACACAGGAAACTGTAGCTCTGCGCTTTCAAAGGCTTAACGTTGCGTACGGTTTTTTTTTTCGCTCTGATAAATCTCGATTCCTCCGTAAGAATCTATGCACATAACGCAATTAAGAGGGACTAAAAAGAAGAGAAGATAGAGTG
Source organism: Trialeurodes vaporariorum (assembly GCA_011764245.1). Taxonomy (NCBI): domain Eukaryota; kingdom Metazoa; phylum Arthropoda; class Insecta; order Hemiptera; family Aleyrodidae; genus Trialeurodes; species Trialeurodes vaporariorum. Next base: position 35,653,274 of record VMOF01000002.1, on the reverse strand, counting down.
TTATGCAAGACGGCACATATTGGCTGATCTGCCGCTCGCTGTATGTAATATTCATCCGTTACGGCTTGGTTGCGTTCGCTTTGAATATGTGCAGTATTCTCTAGCATTGATCAACACACGCACACTCAAAATCACGCAAATTAGCACTCATGCATCTTTAGTATTGTAAGCACAGAGGCGCCATGGGGGGGGGGGGGGCAATCCCTCCAAGGATTTTCAATATGGCCGAAAAATCAAGTCAGAGAGCCGCAGAAGAATAAGCCGGGGAAAAAAATATGCGATTGAATGAATGCTGAGACTTGGTTGAATTGGGAGTGGTTGCCATGCGTAAGATGCAATGACAACAAAATACAAAAAACAAATAACGGGTCATCCAAATTTTTGGACGTCCTTGCCCCCCCCCCCCCCCCTCCCCAACCAGGAAAATCTGAAATGGCGCCCCTATGTAAACACTAGTATCTACTCCGACGAAACGTGTTACGTGCGTGATAACCAACTCCGAGGCCGTTGATCGGAAACATTGATTTCTTTTGAATGATAATTTTTTTTTTTTTTCCAAGCAACAAATTCGGTACTTATATCTTTATTCTGATACGGAGACCGATTTTTCTGAATCGAGATCATTCGAAAGTCAATGCTCTTATCCAACATTTCAATCTCATCTCATGTTAAACTATAATTTACAGATTTTTCTTTTCAAAACAATCCTACAAACTGAACCAATTAACTACTAATCATTATTTCTCACGAGTTCTGCCTAATTAAAAATTAATTTTGTAAATTATCAATCCTGAGGGCGTTTAGGTTCTTTTCCTACATCCTGTAGAAATTTTCTATCCAATATACAATCTCCCATAGAGCAGTGGAAGGATTTGAAACTGATCAGAACGTTGGCGTTAAGTAAATATTTATGAATTTATTTGGACGGGTCGTTTTTCGGAGTGAACCTAATCCAAATCGGCCTCTTCCTTTGCTTAAAAATTTGATCTCCGCTTGAAAGATCCTCACTCTTCTGTCACAAATAGTTTTGTTTCTGGCATGGAAATATTTTGCATTGATACGGTTCTACCGTTTAAATTACTTTAAATATATTGCAATTTCTTGTCAACGTTCTGAAATGCTATTTGTTTGCAACATTCCTTCCAAAAAGTTGACTTTATATACTTCTATTAATTCATAGAAGCACACGCATTTCAATTTTTTTTCTAAATTACTGAGATTTCATTGAAATACATTAGAAATATAAAAATGACAACAAAATAACCTTTTAATTGTCTTCTCGTGTTAAATTTCAAAATAGTTTCTCAGCATTAATTAAATTATATATTATATGTATATCAAGTCAAGACTTTGAAAAAAATTGTAAAGAAATTTTTTGCGGAAAATTTGGTAAAAAGTTGATGGTGCCCAAGTTTACGAAATTATTACAAATTCACTGTAAATATGTGCACGATGCTAGTTTCATTTCCGTACCAATGCCGTGTTTTTTTTGTCTTTTTTCTTTTGCAGTCGCATTTCAAAGTCATGCAAATCAATGCTATACTAGGATTAGGGTGCTGATTTCTGGCCGCCAAATCAGTTATTTATGCTTACTGTGTGCGTTGCGCGGTGTCGAGCGAGAGTGATGACTCTTCGCATGCGATCAGTGGCACGAGAGCAATTAAGTTGTTTAGCTTGAACTTGATAATGAGTCTCATCTGCAGTTATTTTAAAATTATATAAATCACGTGGCTCTTATATCAGGTTCATCTTCCGCGGGAGATGCATGGAGCGGGAGCATCTCGATAAATTTCTTCATTTAACTCTTTGAAAGAAGACATAAAATGACGTGCCTGCTCGTCGCATTCATCATACGTTCAAGCATTCCCATTCTTCATTCGTTGCATAGTTAAACAAAAAGTGAATGAACGGTCTACATATCCCACATAGATGAAACAAAAGTGAATGAGCATTCGATATTTACTACATATAGTCAAATTAAAAGTGAATGTGGTTCACATATTATGTATGAAGGAACTTATAGTATCTCAGATTCCTAAGAAGATCTCTAATTGATATTGAATAATGTGTGCACATAGTTATAATATTTCTGCAGCAGAATTCAACTCATTAAATACCATATTATTAGACGAATAAAGATCCAGCGCAAAGCTTCTAACAGGTGTCCAATTTTCCATCTCAAATTTATTGGTAGAGACTCGTCAAAACAAAAAAGCCAACAGTCGCTTACTGTTGAGTGATGGGCATAGGTCAAGTTTTATTCATGTTTTAAATTGGTGTTTTTATGACGGAATAACGGTTTCTGATTAATTAATTTTAGATTATATGCCTTCATTAAATGAAATTTTGATTTTAAAGTGAAACTTCAAGTAAATTTTGATTGGAGCAATGTTCACAACTCAACAGTATAGTTGACTGGTGGTTGCTATTTCGTTAAGCCTCCAAACGAAAATGAACGCATTTATTTACTTTCCTCACTTTCATAACGCAGAGTATAGCATGTGCTGAGTCTCAATTGATCTCTATTTGTCTCTGTTCAATTCAAGCTAAAATAGCATGAGAGCCGGTTATACATGCAAAAAAACCATTTTTAAATTCTCAAATTGTTTTCAGTTTAAGTTTGGAAGGTGTTAATTTTGTTGAATGAGCATGCACAAATCTAAAGGAAGGTTTATGATGGCATAACTCCTATTTCGGCATACAAATTTTCCTTTTCAAAAGAACAGAGTAACTATAACTCATCCCTAGTAAATCAAAATTCAAAGAAATCAAAAGAGTATTTGTTAATTTTTTTGAAAATTTTTAAACTTATAGTACTTTTTTGGAGATTTCCTCGCCAAACATTTAAAAATCAAGCGAATTGAAAAAAACGGACTCATAGTAGTTCTCTTCAGAAAATGCTGGACGAGATGGTTTTATAGATTAAAAAATCCTGAAGAATAAGCCATCAGCAATGGTTTTAAGTTGGGAGGACCCCTCCCCCCTCGTTGGTTAACAGAACGTGTAAAACACCTTAGGCAAACAATGATTAATGTGGAAATTAAATTCTATTGTTATTGTCACACTGAGAAAAAAAATTAGGTATAATTTGGCAGTCTATAATTGTTGAAAATGGTGAGTACAAGCTTATTTGTTGATACTAAAACCACTTTCTTGATTTTACAATCCGATTTGTTAAATTATCGGTCTAGATTACTGAGTTAATTTTTATAACAAATCCGATTGTTGATTTACCTTTTGTGGATTGACGAATCTGATTGTATAAAATCAATAAAACGGTTAGTTAAATCAACAAATGCGTTTGTTCTCACCATTTTTAACAATATACTGTTAAATTATTACATTATTTTTTTTCAGTGCACATTATTATATTGAACGCGCCATTATTGATTATGGGTACTTTGGCGTGGATATGGAATTTATGTGAAAGATGGTTTAAAGATAAGATGATTTATGTTACTCGTTGGCCAGTTTGACTGAAGAAAATGTGTGCAACTAACTCCACCAGTTTAAACAAATAAAATTAATAAGTGTGCTCGGAGTGAATAAAAGGTAATGCAAAGAGCGTGCAAAGTTGATCACGTTGCTCTGTGGCTGACGAAAGTGCGGCTAAGGATACTGTTGGACGCGGTAGACCACTGCTGTGCCGTGCGGTGGTGGTGGTGGTGGTGACTGGTGACTTGTCATGCAAGTGACTTTAACACCCGTACAGAAACGTAGTCAACACAACCTATCAGCACCGCCCGTAGGAATCGCTCTTCATTTCATCCCGCGGTTTGAACGGCCGCGCCGCTCCCGACTGCTTTCATGGGAGCTTTTTCTTCGTGAACTGTTGACCGCGATTGAAGTGCAAGCCTTTGTAAAGTCACTCGCGAATATGGAGCGGTGGAGCAGTTGCCAACTCTATCTAAATATAAGCATATACGTAAAACAAAGTGAAGGATCCGTTTGCGGACGTACAGCTTACTATCTGACACATTTTGAGACAGAAATATTCCAAATACGTAAATATCCAGATTTAATCTATTCATTCTAGCGTTTGAGGTGGCGATGAAAATATTTTAATGAAGTTTCAAGACAATCTTCTGGACATTTTCAAACGACGATTTCAAAATTTAATTTATTAAAAAAAAAAACCTATTACTAATTTCCATAAAATATAGATGGAACATAAAAAAAAAGAAAAAATAAGATAGTTTTTAATTTTTATTTTCATTTTTATTTTCTTTAAAAATCCTCTCCAAAATTCTACAGGACATATTGACATTAAAACAATTTGGAATAATACAATCTCTTTGAAATATCTATGCAATATTCAAGTATTGAGCAGATTTTGAGGTTTTACTTTTTAGAGGTCACAATCTCGGTACAATCTCGATACAATAGAGCGATACAATATCCCGCTAGATATCGCAGCACAACCAACAATCTCTGTTTTTAACTAAAGCATAATCCATCGATATTTTTTTGTTACTTACGGAAACTGTGATCAGAACACTACAGCGTTGCTGACGTTAAGGATAAACCCCGTATATTTCCTACCAAGTCGATTGAAAAATGTAGAATTTTAACCCTCTAAAATTGGCAACGCTGACCTGGTATTTTATCTCATGATATTAGATAGAACCTACAGGGACCACATCACACCACACTATACTATACTATACCACAATCCCGCATTTATGATCCTAATGTCACAAAACGTTCGCTGATAAACAAGCCGTCCAATAAAGTATTTACGTGTTCGCTGCTCTCCTATTCGCGGGCTGATGCTATGAAATTCCCATTGCATTGCATAATTCCGGGTCACAGCCCGGTTTTTTCGTTCGAATGCATGTGGCCTTATACACTCTCCCTTCGACCACATTACACGCGGCCTGAACAGTGAATAGTGAAGCCGGCTCACTACAGTCAGGTAACCGCCGCGGTGTTGCCATTAATGCTAGACATTATCCGAATTTCGCATCAATATGTCAAATGGAACCAATCGAAATAATTATCTGAAAAATGGCAACACTGGTAAGAGTCGGAATGAATTCCAATCCCACCGAGAAAGGCCTATACATATTTTGAACAGCGGTAATGTAAACGAACAATACTCTAGAAATACGCGGGTTTCGTTCAGACAAGTATCAAATTGTTTCACAAGTTGAGTACCAAATTAAAGTTATTTCGATTTCTACTGAGTATTCGAAACATATAAAATCTTGATATCACAGAATACTACAAACAAAACGGAAAACTGCCAATGGAAATAAGATTTGGCGAATTTACAAGCCTGAACCGGCAACTGTGCCTGCTCACCTCTCAATTTGGCGGACGTTCTTTTCAAGGTTTCATTGGGGGAGTTATAGAAATCTTGGAGAGCTTTACCAGTAACCTGGTGAAGCTCCATTCAAGTCGTTCTTTCATTGTCCGATTTCGTTTTTGATTTGCCGGTGCAATTTATCGAAGCTATTCTTGATTCCCGATTAAATTCATCAGAACTCTTTACCGATGCACCTCGGTTTTAATCGGAGTAAGGATCTCCCATTAAAACAATGAAAACTAACTTAAGAGGTGAACAACAACCTATATTTTCCGTGTGTTCATAAGGGCGTTTTAGAGGTTACTAAAAAGTAAACAGGCATTTTTAGCATGAACAAGCTGCGCTTATGATTGTTCGGAAATTCATCGGTGGGCCGATAAGCTTCATCAGCTTCGTGACCATTATGGGGGAAATTCTGATACATTTCACCGGGTTATCGGTCCGGTGAGTTCTAGAACGCTCTCACATACAACTAGGGTTGACGCACAACCAATCACAACTCAGTCGGTTACCGAAGATTGCCGGAAATGCTCTCTTATTCAACATGGCGGACCCAAAGATACCCGGAGTAAACAAGGTTTCAAAACGAATACAAGTTTCAGTTCTGATTGCAGTATTTTGTATCGATACTTGATCGGTTTCGAGTGCTGGACATGAAACGAAGAAGGAAACTTAATCAAGGCTTGAACAGTTTAAATTTTAAAACATGAACCGGGATGTTTTGGGACTGTGCTTGTTGCTTTCATCCTCCGCCGGGAAGACAAGAAGAAACAAATGAAAACAATAAGAAATAAACGATAAATAAATGAAAAATGCAACCGCAAAGACATATAGATTATAGAGTCCCAGGTAGAACCAGACAAGCAAGGTGATTCAGAATGTAAGATCAGGTTTGAGATGCAACCTGTCATTCTTCTCCCGTATGGCAAGCGACGCGACGTTTGGCTCATATTTTTGGTGACCATGCATTTCAATGTTCTATAAACGGTTATAGCGCCGCACCGTATGCCAGTTCACTTAAAGTTTTTAATGATTCTTTGTGTGGTTTATATCAGGTCAATGAAGATTGATTTTAAAACACACATGAAGTGCGAAGAGTGAAGCCTTCGCTACATACAAGAGATGCCGTTTCTAATTTTTGTTTGAGAGATAGAGCGAGTTCTTTGTCAAGCGCGGTATCTCTCACAATCTCTGGACAGTTCGTCCAACGACTTTCGCCCAATTTACACGTTTGCCCGGTATACAATAAAACCATTTAATAATTTTATTAATCCTATATATTTTTGACCAAAATTTTATTAAATATTCACTTTGCATTACAGTCCAATTGATAAGAGGATCATAAATATGATAGAACCAGAAAATAATGATTCAAAATGAACCCAAGTTTCTATTCTGATTTGAGGTATTATGTCCTAAAAGTTCCATACAACTGGCTCAGTAGAACCTAAATAAGCTACTCATAAAGCTCCATCGATAATTTTTCAAACAATTAACTACACATATATATCCATTTTTATTGATTTTTCTTCTTTTATATTGTTGCGTTTTAATTAAAATGAAATAGCTTTTGTTATCTTGAGCGTGTCTGTTCAAACTGTAATCGTGTAACAGAGCAAACATAAGTGAGCACGTAAGTTAGTATTGCCAGTACGTGTATACACTTTCTGCGTTACTATAATAACGCACGCTCGAGTTAAAAGAGATATCAAAACGAATCCAAGTGCCCGTCGGACTATTATGCGTTTAAACGATCTACTGGATCCAGTGGTGCCAGCTTTGGCAAAAAAGATGTACACTTTACACTAAATCGCACGGGAAATGTTTATATTTTATACCATTGGCAGCACTGACTGGATCGCATGGCATCGTTATATCATACTCTTTTTTCTTTTACGAATTTTTGTCATAACTATAGCTTATGATCCGAACGTCAATGGAAGCTATATTCTCAAACTTCGACAGTTCCGTTTTGCTCACGGAAACAATGCACACAAATAGTCCTCTCATCAAAGATATGATCGTCAGTCAATATGATCCACGCCTGGTATTAAGAATGCAAGTTTTCCTCGTTTTCCCTTTTTTGTTGCTATTTACGCGTGTCTTGTATACGGTAAGTATTTTTAAGCAAACATTGTTACGAGAGGAATTTTAAGTATTTTCGTCAGTTTGCAATCGCTTAAATGACAATGGGTCAGCGGCGCTATCCTAAATGTAGAAGGTCTTTTATTCCCAATATGTTTATATAGATGAGATATCGATCCATACAGTGCAAACCAAGACAGCAGGTTGGTTAAATAATAATATTAGACGAGCAGAGTAGATTTATGTTCGCACTGATTCGCACTTTTATCTTTCCCCAAATGAAGTATCTAATCTATTTGCAACTAATCATTCATGTTAACTCCAAAAATTGAATTTTTCTTCGATTAAACTTATTTCACAAGATGCGGGATGCCGATGTAAACAGTCATGCATTTTTTGCGAATGCCCTCCCCCCTCTACATATCTTTCGTATTTTTTATTTTTTTTTTTTTTTTAGAAACACTGGCAAGGGCTCACAAGTTTCTATATGGAATCCTGGAGTCGAAGCTTCACCAAGTATTGAATTTTCCCCGCGTTATAGGATTGCCCCAGCGTGTATCAGCCCTAAGATCCTATAAGCCCTAAGACAGCGTTATCCGACATCCCGCGCCCAAGCTCCACGAGAGCAGAAGAATCCACCTTTCTCCAATTGATGTCTTTCAAACTATATAAAATTCTTTAACCCAATTACAAAAAAAGAAGAATAACATTTTCAAGGACGGATTGCAACCATACAATACGGAGGGCGCGGAGGGCGCGGAGGGCGCGATCGCACGTGTATACGTGATGATAAATGTTGTTGAAAAGTGGGTAAGAGATGCGAACAATGATCAGCAGATATTGTAAGGTTATGTTAAAATAATGATGATGGTGATGTACTTACGACATATAATGGCAGAAGATTCATTGAAGAAAGTATTATGTAACCGACATGCCCTGATTTGATTGTGTCTGTCAGCTCGCGACCATTTTCCGCAATACATCAGGTTTATTGAAACGTTTGCAGTGTCGCCAAGTGTCATAAAATAATTTTATTAGGTCATGCGCTGATGTCGTTTGTTGAGTATAGAATTTTTTAAGTGATGACGCCGCGCCACAGTGACGGTCCGTCGGCCGGTACAAAAATGGGGTGAGGGGGGCTTGGAAAAATGAAAATTGATTATTATTTTTAGTTTTGTTTTGTTTTTTCTGTTTTTAAGGAATAGTTCAGAAAACTATTAGAGGGGGGACTTGAAAACTGTACGGTTTCTTTTATCGTTTTATCATTTTATCTTCTAATCCATTTTACTCCTTTTCCCTTTCCTTCTCTTTTCTATTTTTCAATTTTACATATATCACTTTCCTTTTCTTCTATTTTTCCCCCTGCTTCTTTCTTACTGTTTTCAAGCCATCAAAGTCGGCTTCCTTGGTCTGGTGGTCAGCGAAACTGGCCACTGGTATCGGGTTCGAATCCCGGGTGAAGTGAAAAGATAAGACGATCTTCGATCTATAGTCATCTCAGAAAAAATATAGAAGCAACTCTTAGTCTTTCATCTCTCCTTTCTCTATTCACTTCCATTTTGTCAGTTGGGCCCTGGTTCACAAAAGAGGACACTTACACTTCTTTAAAAAAAAAAAAAAACTGGGGTGCTGAGCCCCTAAAGCCCCTTGCTTACCGATAACCCCTCCCACGCACCACCACTAACGCCCCTGGATCATTGAGCCAGCAACAACTTTATCTATTCGCTCATTGAGCCAGTGTCTGATTGGTCTATTTGAACAACGGGTTCTTCACGATAAAACGGCCTATTATTATCGTTTAGTAGATTTGGCAACGCCGAGCGGTAATTGAATACTTCATTGTGCTCTGACTGCATCCTTCATCCTCCGACCCAACTCTCATTTTCTGTTTCGTCACTTTTTTTCAGTGAGCTTGTTTTACACCCACTTATACATAAAATGATTTTAAGATATATGTAACCTGACAATGATGAATCATGTCGAGGAGAGTAGAGCAAAACTTTGATTGACTGGTCTCGTGTTTTAACCGCTACTTACAGTGATAAATCATAGTGAGAAATCACACGAATGGGCCTGTTGCACACTTTTTATACAGCGATATGGCGGAGGGTTGGTTTCACTATAAAATCTCTTGAAAATAACGTTGAGAGCACAAGACTGAAGACAGTTCCAAAATCCACTCTCAAACGAAATGGATGCGTTTGATGAAATTATATACTATATGCCGGTTGAATGAGCGGGTGAAAATGGGGGGGGGAATCCCGTCTAATAGCAGCTTCCTCTATGATGATTGATGAATCACTTTTCTCAGCATAGAAAGCTGCGATGAGATGGGACCCCTCCATTATCATTATTTGCTCATTTGACTGCCATCTTGTGCTATTGTCACACACACGCATTTATTGTAATTGAGGGAGGATTTTGGAACTTTCTGATGCTCTTGACGTTATTATCAAGTGATTTTACAAAGAAACCGACCCTCCGAAACGCATTATGACGCAGTATCAAAAGTGTACAAGCAGAGCCATTAGTCCTGCGTCGTCGATTCGACACAACCCGCTTTCCAATTAGACTCTAACCTATACTCTAACCGTTAGAGAGTAAGTCAAGTGGAATCCATTGAGAGAATTGAGTCAAATTGGTGGCACGTTCTCCCGACCTCCTCTTATTATTTTAACCTATTCCAACTTTTGAGCTTTGAACTTCTTTAAACCCATTTTACTAGGATTTATACTAGTATAAATGCATATCACTTTATTCACGAATATTTTATTCATATTCATTACAGAGCTCGTTCCAAATGTAGATGCTGAGTCAGTAGATCAATAATCTTCCGCGAACGTCCGTTGATAAATGGCGTTTACCTCTTTTCGTCAAGAGCTTTTGCTTCAAATGATAGCATATTTACGTCAATATTATAAGAAAAGGACTTAGTAGGTTTACATTCTGTAAAATTTTGCTCCGTTTTGCCCAGCTAGTTCCTGGATATTTGAATATAGTACAAAAAAGCTTGCTTTTAATTGCGGTGGCCCTGAACTAAACCTTTTGGAAACCTATATATTCAATTATTATGAGACGTTAAAATTTGAATAGTCTCAAAATGAATTATGAATTAGAAGCCTTGACTTGTACACTCGTACTGTCGGCTAAGTTCATATTTCGTAACTTTCGCGTAGATAACATGCCAAGTCTAAATTTTGCGCTGTTTTCATTGCTTTCATTGTTTTTGAGTTTTTTATGTATGTTTGCTTTGTTTCTCTTTTAGGGTGCTCAATTTGAACAATATGAGCCGATGCTAAAAAATTGTAGAGTTTTCGATTTTTTAATAAGAAAAAAATCGTAAAAACCTCATTCAATTTTTAGATTTTAGATAACCGAGAAAATCAAAAATGAGGGAAATTCATCTTGTATGCGGCAAATTTTATGCGCTTTCGTTGGCTTTCCATTTTTGTGTATTTTTTTTCAAACCCAAATTGAATATTCAGAATGGTATAAGCACAAAAAACCGATAGAGCAAGACGTCCTAATAATCCTTGTAGCCTGTTTGCAAGAGCCGCCAGTCTGCGAGACCCACGGGTTAAGAAAAGAGTGTCGGCAGAAATTATCTATAACGTTACGTTAGACTTATAAGTCGTTTTTGAAATTATGGGCTCAAATGGAGCTCATTCATGTGTTGTTATGATAGAGCAGGTGTACAAATGAACTGTCAAACGAATTGAACGAACGAATGCATGAATGAATGAATGTATATTGTAGGTATACTCCAAGATAGACAAAAGAAGGTAAGATCTGACGAACTCTGTGTGATAGACATCGAGCACGGTTGGTGGACGGACGGATGAGCGCGGAATGGTTGAAATAATCTACTTGCTCTCTTTCTTCATACTTTCATTTTTTTAAGACTATAAAATTTCACTTTTGTTGGGGATCACTGTCACACGAGCGTGAGAGATTAACTGAAGCTTGGCGCACATTACGCAGCAAATTAAATCTACACGCGCGTTATACACCGCTGAATAATTCATCAATTATGAATTACAATCGCGTTATGAGGTAACTCCAATGGGATCATTTCCAATCCACGAACTTCGATTACCGCTCGTCGCATTGCCTCTTAAATCCCATTTAGGGTAGGGGCAAACTCTTGCACCAAAAATATACCTACTCCCATGATTAACGCGTTTACCTATCCCTCACCCTTAACATCAGAATCGTGAAGCGTCAATTGATACCTCTACTCGCACTTTTGAAACTCAATGGGTTTGTTGACAACTCTCGTGACAACAATTTTAAGCATTGATTCTATTATGCAATGATATAAAAATGACGACGCATGCGCTTAAAATTGCTAAAATTCCCTCTCTTAAAAATAGCAAACGCTACAAGCATATTTTATCATCAGGTTCGGGTGAAAATCCCAAGTTTGGTTTGAGTTCGAAAACAAAAGACACCGTCCTTTTTTGACTAATGATAATGCAATATTGGTGAGTTGTTTACGGTCTCACCCACTCTGGTCTGATATCGAAAAAAAAATTGGCCAAAATTAACAGACCAAGTTTCGTGAATTTTGATAGCAATTATAACTATGGTACGCAATGTCAAGATAGGGTTCGACACATAAAAAAGGGGAGCCAGATAATTGAATGCAGGTATAATGTAAAATGTAATGAAATATTAGCAAGATGTTTAACCGATCTAATTCAGATTCGTTGAAGAGACTAAAGCAACAATGCGATTTCAGAATTTTGGTATAAGAATTGTAATAATTTGGGTCAAAATTACCAAAAAGGGTTATTACAAAACGTATCAAAGCCCGCGTTTATATTTACAGTAGCAGAAAAAGAAAATACATAAGTTTGCGATAGACTTTGTTGCAAAGCTCAAACATTTGAACTTTTATCACTGAAAAAGTGAAAGTATAAAATGAACCGAATACCAGATAAGATATTTCAGTTTTTATTCGCAATTAAAATAAAATGGAGATAATGAGATGCGTTTCCGGCACCATAACGGGACGGGATAAATTCCGCATTGAAATCCACGTATTCCAGCCTAAACTTTCATGATTGTAACCGCAAAGTCTAAAATATTACAGAAACTATTTTCTTTTCAGTCAGTTTTTATTAATAATATATTTATACTATATCCATCAAGATTCTGACCCTACGAAAAAAGTATGAAATTCACATTTTGCGATCCAAAAATCACCTCAGTGTATTGTACCTTTATCGCAAATTCATAAATTTAAAGAATTTTTCAATAAAACCTGTCAAAAGTTCAACCCTACTAACAACATCTAATGATACCTGACCATTTTTTCAGGGAGAGACGTTACATCCACATTTTAACGATAAAAAAATCACGTCTATATTTATTGTTTTTTGTTTTTGTTTTTTGTTTTTGTTTTTTTTTTTTTCAAATTTATAAATTTAAAAGTTTTCAATAAAACCGGTCAAAAGTCTGGCCGATGCAACAATCCGATAGAAACCAATTATTCCGTCAGGACAAAAAAAAAAAAAAAAAAAAAATTATAATTCACATTTTACCGATGTAAAAATCACTTTAGAATTTTAACTTGACTTTCTCTTTATAAATATAAAGCATTCAAAAAAATATATAGCTCACCTGAATAAAATTTGAAGCACCACTAATATGATACACAAAAACTGAATCTAACTGACGAAAGATGAATGGAGATGCACTGCGCACGCGGCAACATTCATGCGAAATTCGAACGGAGATCTGATGAGAGCACACTTGGACACTTTGCAGATGAGAGGAAGCGCGCAGAAAGCAGAGGGAATAAAAAGTAGCAAAAAAATCACAGCACCCGATCAACGATAGCGAAGTCACAGACGGTTAAGAGAGAAGAGAAGCGCGTACGCGGGAATAAAGTCCGTGTCATGGAGCTGAGTCGGTGAGCGCGAGCGGTGCCTGTATGGCTGTGGCTGTACCTCTGTATCTTGTATATTTGTATACAGTAGTGGAGGTATACCTCCTGCTCAAAGATGTGGTGAGTCAAGTCCTGTCCTGCACGGGTGGGTTCACTTTCACGATTACTCTCACCTCTCCATCAAATCTGCTACTTATATAGACGCCATATTGGCCTCTTTCATTCGCCCGCAACTGTTTTAAGGGGGGCTATAAGGGAGGATCTGCCACCTCCACGAATCTCGAATCTCGATGCCCCCTACCCTTGCCCCCTCCGTAGGATCCTAACCGAAATCTAATATTCGGAAGTAATTAAGAAGCCAAAAGAATTTAACTAGGCTCAAGCGATAATATATTTTAATGGGAATCTAAACTTCGTCGCAGAATTGATCGTCGTGTCACAGTCGCGTCCATCGATTTTTAGCATTGAGGGTTAAAAAGTTTGTTGCTTATTGGCTGATACGGAACTATTATCTACACTGGAAAAAATGAAAGAGTAAATTTTACCCTCAGATGGAACCTATAGTGTGTAGGTCAAAGGTGGATCCAGAAAATTTTGCTAGGGGGAGGGGGGCACGCCCATGAATTTTTTCATTTCAAGCGTTGCAGTAAGAAATTTTTAGCTATTTTTTTGTTGAAAAAGGCGAAATTCGCAGCTACTGGAGGGACAAATACTTCCGTGCTCCCCCCCTCCCCCGTCGATCCGCCACAGTGTGTAGCAACTAGAATGGCTAATAATTGCGTCTTGGTGGTTAATTAATACAGGACTTTTCGGTATACTTTACAGTATTGTGGTTTCACGTACTCATCATCCATACGGTTAACATTCACGATTAGATGGTTTTTATTTATCCACCCGATTTGCTAAACACCAAAGGAACCATTTAAATTTTTGATTCCGGTTTTTTTTTAGAGTGTAAACGGAAGATTGTCACAACCATAGGAAACTTGAAGAGACCAGAATGTTCGGAAATGTTCCATTTCCCCCAACTTTTGGTATAATTTCCCCCCCCCCCCAATATTTGACGGTTCAGCCTAACCTTAGGAACTATCAACTTTTGTTAATTCAAAACTATGCATTAATGAACCGCATTTGATAACGGCATACAGGGCGTATCTATAAAAATATACCATAAGCTTCGATTTTATAAACAAAGGTTGAAGATTGCAAAAAACAGGCAGTTATGTTCCTAATGTTTTTGAGGAGGACTTCCAGTTATCCTTAGTAAGTGTATCCTTTTCAGGGAGGAGTGAGGCGGAAAGAGGGAGGGTAGCAACTGCAAAATCAGCATTACTATTTAGCTGTTCAGCTCTTTCGTAATTACCATGAAAAAGATTATACGTTCAGTCAATTTTAAAGATCAACCCCCTAATTTAAAAGAGCACTAGCATAGAAAATATCGCTGCGCCCTCTTTGATGAGCTGTCTGCAACGCACGCTTTGCGGGTTTTCTTATGAAAGGGGTGAACTTAGCGCAGTTATCTCTGAGCAACTCTTTCAGCTGAAAAAAGTACCGTTTCAAAAGACATCATGAGATTTGAGGAATTATAATGGAAGAAGCTAAAGTGAAAGGGGGAACAAAGAAATAGTTTGTATTATTTTGTCTTCAATCAGGAAGATACGAATAACTAAATTAGTAATAAGAAGATGAATGGCCCGGATTCACAGATTTTAAATCTCATAAAAACAAGTTAAACGTATGCTTTCGATCGGCCAAACACCAAACAACGTGGAAAGTTCACGACATGGGATCATAATAATTATCGCATCTTTAACGCAACTACTCCTACTTCTATGCAGTGGAGTTGCATACTTGCCGAATTGAAGGAGCTATTACAATCTAAAGAATAAGAAGTGGTGAAATGATTTTTAATCATTTCTTCACTGAAAAAAAAGTACGGTCGAGAGACCCGGACGTTCCGGGCAAATATGGAACAATGGCAAAATTCGGGTGTGACACCCGTGCCCTCCGGGCATGGCGCCCGGCATAGTCCGTTATGCCCGTCGAGGACGGGGGTCGTAACAACATATATGTTGCGCGACGACTTTGTATTAAAGGGGAAACGTAATCGGACCCTACATGCTGGGTATGCAGGGTCCCCCGATGTTCCAAGTTTGCCTATCCACCTCACCTTAACCTAACATAACCTTCACCTTACCTCGACCTAACCTAATCTTACATGCTCCTTTGACCTAACCTAATATAAAAAGTCCTTCACTGATCGGACCTAACTCTCACCGTTCTCCTGTTATGGGGCTCTCCTCTCATAGTGCGCACAAGGAAGGGGGTCGTAACTATATGTATAGGTGACATCTTTGTAATAAAGGGGAAACGTAATCGGACCCTGCATGCTGGGTATGAGGGTCCCCCGATATTCCAAGTTTGCATATAGCTCACCTTAACTTAAGCTAACCTTCACCTTACCTCGACCAAACCTAACCTTACATGCTCTTCTGACCTAACCAAACATACAAGGTCCTTTACTGAGCGGACCTAACTCTCACCGTTCTCCTGTTATAGCGTTTATGCATCGTGTTGTAGCGCGAATATTTATATGCGTCCGAGGTATTACCAGCATACCCAGCATGTAGGGTCTGATTACGTTTCCCCTTTAATGCAAAGTCGTCGCGTATACATATATGTAGTTAAGACTCCCGTCCTTTTGGGCACTATGGAAAGAGAGCCCCATAACGGGAGAACAGTGAGAGTTAGGTCCGATCGAGTAAAGGACCTTATATGTTAGGTCGGGTCAGAGGAGTATGTTAGGTTAGGTTAGCTTGAGGTAAGTTGAAGGTTACGTTAGTTTAAGGTGAGTTGGATATTGGATAGGCAATTTTGGTACATCGGGGGACCCTGCATACCGAGCATGTAGGTAGGGTCCGATTACGTTTCCCCTTTAATACAAAGTCGTCGCGTATACATATATGTAATTACGACCTATCTTTAACGAAACAGAGCGTTATAGTCGATTTCTGCAGTTCGGGCATCTTTAGCCGGGCACATTGACGACTTTGCCGATTTCAACCCCATATCAATATCCATTTTAATCTCTAAAATACGTGGTTACAAGGACGACATATGTTTCAGATACACCCTGTACAGGGTGTCCCAGACCTACCGTGCCAGTTCTTTTTCTCGGCCGCTATTCGACATAAAAAGCTGAACATTATTACACCCATAATATGTATTTTGACGAGACAAATTCAAATTTTGGGGTTTCAAAGCTCTCCGACTATTTGGGGGGGGTTTGGGGGGTCGAACCTTTTTCAGTATTATGGATCCCCGCTTTAAAAGCGAAAGAAGCAAAAATTGAGTCAAATTGGTACTCCTAATCAGTGTTGCCAGATCGAGTGTAAAAAGCCGCATCGTCCCCATTTAAATCAATGTAAAGCGTACGGCTTTTTCACATGCATCGTCACGTGACAGATGCGGTGCTCTGATATTCCCGCCGATTCTTTTCCGAATCGAATCGTCACGTGACCGATGCGGTGCATTGATATTCCCGCCGATTCTTTTCAGAATCGAATCGTAACGTGACGATTCACTGCTGTAATGAACAGCAGTGTTACCAGCTGCTGCCAATTCTCTCGATATTGATTTACAATGATCAACCCCGATCCAATTCTCCGTTGTTCAAGATGAAAAACGTTTGCAGGCGTGTGCTCGAATTTTAATTCTATTTGCGATTTGGTTAATAATTCTTTGAGGCAAAAAAGTGTAAAAAGTTACGACGATTCTTTCGATTCCAATTCAGCGCCTAAAGGATCGATTCGACCCCAGAATCGGAGGATAAGAATAGATCTGATTCTTTGTCAGAATCGGCCTCAAAGAATCGATTCATGAATCGAGATCCCTAGTCCGGGCCATGGCCGGATTCGTTTCTCGGATTTGTTCCTTTGCTTCATTTTGAATCCGCGGACTCGCGCCTTGGTTATGCGAGTCCGCGGAGCCCATCAGAATCAAAATCACAACATTCATTATTCTACCAACACAACGTAACTTAAACTAACACAAAAATAATTCAAGGCCAACACAAGACAAGAAAAGATAGATAACCCCTTTTTACGGTTTGAGTCCAAGCATAAAGTTTATGAAGTCCGAACCATAGTCCGACTCCTCTACTGCTACTGCTACCTTTCCTTTCTTCATCTCCTTTGAGTTCATTGAGTCTAAATAAATCCGACTCCGATGAACAGCTCAAGGATTCATAACGAATCCGGATTTATGCGGCACTGTCGCGTTGGTGGACGATAGATTCCTCCGTCTGGTCTGAAATCAATAATGGAGTCGAGTGGAGTTGAACATTGGTCGGCGCTCAAGTTCCGATTCCGGCCATCGAGATAATGATAAATGAGACAAAAATTGATAGTTCCAAGAATAAGACCATTTTCATAATCTTGAGGGAGGATTATGGTATTTTTCTGTTGTACAAAGTGATGATTTTAGCAGGAAAAACAACAGAATAAACATGAGTCCGGACCGAATCCTTTTGAGCGAGTGGATTCGTTCCGTTCACCCCTCTAGACGATTCGTTCCACCGGAACAAATCACTCCGCATTTACCTATCACTATAGTTGAGACGCATGATAAGAGATATAGAACACTGGACCAAAAATTTTACTTGGATTTGAAGGCTTTTGATTCCTTTTATGTGGTAAATTGATACATGGAGTCAATTTTCAAAAAAATAAAGATTGAGAGAATAGCACGAATAGCGAGCAGGTCCTGAGTCGCTTCTCCTTGAATGCATGTATCTCCTCCTCCTCCATTTCATTCACTCCTCTTTTACATATCCTGGTAAAATTTTTATCATAACCTGGTTAAATTTAAACCATGCGATATGGTTAATTTTAAACCATGACTTGGTTAAAAACAACTATAATTACCTGGTAAATACAATTACACACATCATAGTGAATAAGTATTACCATATAGGTAGGCTTGAGTTAACATAGGGTGTCTAGTTGTCCATTTCGGAAACTAGGAGTATTGTAAAGTTTAACCAAATTATAGTAAATCTAACGAAGGATGTTTTTTCAATGAAAATGCAACGTTACCGGGTAACACGCTTCGCTATACTGATGCCTCCCACATTATACCTTATACAAACTCAAGTTTTAATTGCGTGATGTAATATAAACATCATACTAAGCTGCGTCATGCAGTTTTTGCAAATTATAATCCTTCGGTGGCTGCACCAGTCTCCTCCCTGTTCCCTATACTACCGAGCTATAAGTGTGACGGCCACAATTGAATTCCTTCGACCGACCAAAGCGAAGAAACTTGGACCACACCCAAGCTCCACAAGAATTCCAATGAAAGATCGTCTAGTTATCGAGGCGATTTTGTAAAAATTAATCCAGATCATAAATAGGGGCCGTATTAATCGACCTCATTTAAATCGCAAATAATCGATAAAGTTTAGTCAAACGCTGGCAAAGCTCATGAAAGCTCAAATAATTGGCCAAACCAATTGAATATGAACCGATATCAACAAAAGTCGTCCATAGAACATTGCAAACCAGTCGATTTCATCATGACACAGAGATGAGATGATTTTTAAGTAAATGTGTGCCCATGCTACTTACAGTGGCGTCGCATATGATTGCAACGCTGATTTGCGTCAATTTTGACCCATGAAAAATATCGATTTCGATGGAGTGCAGTGTGCACCTTTAATATGTTGACCTTTTTCATTAGTTTACATTGACTTTTTTAACTTTCCCAGACTGCACGTGACGCGAAATATCGAGGCAGCCAATCTTTTGCAACAATAGTTTGATTAAAAAACGATAACTCATCGACTCATTCTAACTAATTTGCTTTATTTTAGGGTATTTATTTAATAACAGTTATCTTTGTGCTAGGAAAAACTGATTTACCATGCGGAGTAACGGATAAATTAGAAGGGAAACTCCCCCATTGTGATTCGCCATTTGATATAGCATTTGAATTCCGTTTGGACTCATCTATTGAGTTTGTGAATAAATTTTGGAACTTTTTGATGCTCCCACCGTTATTTTCAATTGATTTCTACGGTACCATGGCTTCTTTTTCCGGTCGCAGCAAAAGCAATTGACCCATTAAATACATTGACCTTTAGAAACATAAAATCATAGCTTTTCAGAGTTGGAGTACTTCTGCGTGATGCAGATATTTGTATTACGCTCGTATATTATGTGAATTTATGACCTTTCAGAAAAATCTGTTCGATATAGTTTGAAAGTGGTTTACATACTATAAAGTAGGAAATAAATAAAACCAAGTTTTCGTTTCATCGATTTCCTATCAGAGCTGCTTTCCCGTTTATATTCAATGACATTTTTCTATTAACCGGGATTCGACCGGTAGTGATCAAGATGTTACACAGTTAAGTTCGGTGCATGACTGTACAATGCACCCGTAAGTATTGTCTGCGTCGCAAATGCATTTGTAATCTTTTTTCAGCCGGCGGAGTCGTCGCTGACTTTAAAAAACTTGCGGATATTTTAATGATTCAACGGCGATGTATTGCATACTGATTGAGAAAAGATTACAGATGCTAGTAATTTCGTGCTTTACGCAGTTATGAACTGAACTGAACTGCGTAACCTTTTCTCAACAGGCGGTGGAATTATCAGTGAATTAAACAAATGCCGTCATATATATTCGAAGGGCAGCACTGTTCCCCATTTTGAAGAATTGAAAACCCACTAGTCGGCCTCCTTGGTCTGGCGGTTTGTTTGCGTGCAACTGACCGTTAACCCAGAAGTCCCGGGTTTGAATCCCGGCCGGGGCGACAAGATTTGATGGACATAGATCTTGTCACCTCGGAAGAACATTGATATGAATCTTCCCTCTTTCATCTTCCTTCGTCTTCTTTCCTTCTTTCTTCCATCTCCGCTCATGGGGCCTCAATGGTTGTATGACGGACTCTTAAAAAAACAAAAACGAAGCCCGCTTTCAAACTTTCAAACGCGTTTTTCTCAAAAGTATCTTCTGCGTCTTTCTATATCGGCAAGGTCTTCAAATGCACTTCTGTAGTAGCTTCTGTCGTTCTGAAGCTGATAAAAATGGGGCTGTTGCACACTTTTGTTATAAGCGATTTAATAGTCGTTTCTGGTGTAAAAACCTCCAAAAATAACGATGGCTGCAATAAAAACTTCCGAAATCCACTCCTAAACTCGATTAACGCTTTTATTTGCTCGGGCGTAATGGTGGCTGAGGGTAGTAATAATGGGAGATTCCCGTCTAACAATACTGTATCTCCATCAAAAAGTGACCAATAAGAGACGACTTTCATTTGACACCGGTGTCACTAGGTGTTGCGGTACCATTCATCGGATGTGGATCATCACTCTCATGACTATAATTACTCTGTAAATCATACTTGTCAGCATAGATAGAGTGACGAAATTAAGATAGGAATCTCCCATTGTTACTGCCCTCGGCCACCATAATGCCCTCGCAAATGGAAGCGTTTATTGAGTTTAAGAGTGAATTTCGGAAGTTTTTAGAGCTGCCATTGTTGTTTTTGGAGGCTTTTACACCAGAATCGATTGTTAAATCGCTTATAGCAAAAGTGTGGAACAGTCCCATCGCACTATGATTTCCGAAAGAAAAAGAAAAAACTTGTGGGTACTATAGTGCTAGCTTCCTAACCTGTGAATTTTTGCCTCGCGCTACACTGTTTAGAGTCGTGGATAGTGTTCAATCACACTCGTGCTCATGTAATAATAACACGTGTTGAGTCTTCATTTTGCACCGCTGCACCTCTGCGGCGCGGCAGGCGAGCGCGGCGCGGCGCGGCGCGGCGCCGCGCCACGCTCCGGCCGCTTGCATGGCTGCTCCATGTCCAAGGCGCGTTGTTCGCGGTCGGCTTTGGTGGCTCACTAAAATCATAGGTCATTGCTAGTAAACGCAGTGTTATCAGATGTACGACTAAATGCTATATATCCATCAGTTATAATATACTTAATGTATAAAATATACAACTATAATTCGGCAACACTGCGTAGGTAAACGAGGCATGGGTAGAGTCCCTGTACATAAAAGAGTCTCACCATGTAGAAAATGTATATCACTGAGAAAAATTGCTGTTGCCGTAACAATTATTCCGATAGTAGAATTCCGGTAACTGTAACTGAAATTCTGGTTAGAGTCGAGTTCTGGTTTCTGGTTTCTGGTTATTCTGGTTCTGGGCGTCCGGTTATTTCAACAAAAATTTCGGTTACTTTAACAAGAATTCTGTTGAATCCTTTCCAAAACTGAATTATGATTGAATTGACTGGAACATTTTTCTATAAAAGAAGGAGCGTTCTATCGAGGAAAAGGAGGATTCCACTCTGAACGGTTGG
This sequence comes from Trialeurodes vaporariorum, assembly GCA_011764245.1. Taxonomy (NCBI): domain Eukaryota; kingdom Metazoa; phylum Arthropoda; class Insecta; order Hemiptera; family Aleyrodidae; genus Trialeurodes; species Trialeurodes vaporariorum. The sequence continues at coordinate 35,631,613 of VMOF01000002.1, read as the reverse complement.
GCTCACCGAAGAGGCGTCCTTATACACAGGTGTTTAATGGCAAGGAGGCGTTCGATATTTCCCTGGGATAATCAACTGTATAAAAAAATTGAGTTATTCAAAGTTTAAGACAATATGTACGATCGATGCGTTTTTAAACCCAATATTAAAGTCTTGAAAGCCCGAAATTTCAATTACGAAAGGGGGCGTTCTTGAAAGGGGAAAAAAACACCCAAAGAACGCCTCCTTCTGCTCCGTGACAGCCTAAATCCAGCAGCCAATTAGAAGCTATACCTTGTACGGAGAGACTCTTTAATATACTGGGACTTTTGGCATGCGCATCGCGCACAATTAAGGGACCAAGCCAATTATTGAAAATCACAGCTCATTTGGTTTTAGCGACTGGCTTGTCGTGAACTAAGAATGTGAACATGTGCTGCCTTTTTGATAAGTGAATGTCGCGGATTCTCACTGAATTTTAAATGGTTATTTTTGTGAATTTTCTTTAGGATTTTTCGTGGATTAAAAATGGTTTTAGAAAAATATTCTAGCATTCACGTCTTGTAGACGAATTAGGAGACTTTTCATAATGAAGAATTATGTGTGTAAACTTGAAGCAAAGACTGAATTCTGCTCAGGGTGAAGTATAATTTTATGGTCGTAAGTGCAAGAGGTCGTCAGTTTCTTTCAATTTTCAATCAGTTTCGATGAATTTGAACCGTCACATAATTTTGAGGTCGCGCATTTAAAAAGAATTTTATTTGTTTAGGAGTGAATTTAGTAAGGTTTTAGAGCTACCATTGTTATTTTTTGAATGCGGTTTATGGCAAAAGTGTGCAACGCAGCCACATTTTTGCCATGGAAAAAGTCTTGCCATCGCCACAAGAAATTCCCCTCAGAAATAACACTTCCTTTTCGGGGACGATTAAATAATTCGCACTGTCGTTTCCACCAGAGCTTTTTTTCACTGTGCACTACAGGGAGCAAGTGCAAGTCCCCCCCCCATCCCGTCACCTTATGTTTGCATGCGTAATAAGGGAAAGAAATGCTTGGATGTTGGAGGAGCGGGAGAGGTGTGATTGCACGGTGGGGGGGGGGGGGTTGGGGGTAATTCACTGAGGACTTTCACTTAATTAGAACGTTCAAATTCTTAGGAGCGTAAGCGTACTTACATACTCAGGCCGCACTCAGAGGCTCGGTATTAACTCAGCTCACTGCTCAGTGGCCATGTTCCTTGGAGTGTATCGTTCTGAAGAAGTGCTATTAAAAGTCAAGGCACTGCAACAAGAAGGCATGAGACGCCGCGCCGGCCGGGCAATAATCATGATAATGATTACTTTACCGTGCGAAGATGATACAACTCTCCCCCTCCCCAGTCTGCCTCAGCAACCACCCATTGTGCTCTAGATCTTAGAGTAAGCTGCAAAAAAAAAAAAAGATGTGAGGCTCCCTGAACCAGTACTATGACACAGGGGATCAGAAACTCAGGTCCTCAGGATCATTGCAAGGAAGCAGTAGACTCGTGCTTATGCACTATGTACTGATTTAGAGATCGAAAATAGAGTCAAAAATCAGAGAAAAAAGTAGTCAAAAATCAGAGAAAAAAGTCGTCAAAAATCAGAAAAAAAAGTAGTCAAAAATCAGAGAAAAAAGTAGTCAAAAATCATCTTTCTCGACCTTTTTATCATCGAATCGGTGTCAGCATTAGTCGAGCTTCATTGCGTTCAACGCATCAAATAGCAGAGCGCACGGCCCTTTCATACAGTGTTGCCAAATGTGAGGTTAAAACCCGTATGCTTTACATTGAGTCGTCTGGGAAATATACAAGCAAAAATCGTACATCTAGCAACGCTGTTGTCATACGATCCGAGAATTGACACAGGAAGTTTCCGATCCGGTTGAAAAACGGGTGCAAGGACTCTTCCGATGGAGCCAAGAATGTAAATGCATGGAACCCATCTACCCAAAGTAGCTGCGTTTTGTAACACGGAGCATATTTTTCCTCTTCTCAATAAGGAGAAGGGGCAAAAGGAAGGCAAAAATCATCAGCGTAAATATGCACGGGCTATGATTTTTACGCTCTCTACTTCTCTAGCATTCTGAATACCCGAGGATTCAGCTTCGCTGATAGAGTTAAACCGCCGACCTAAGTAAGTGTGAAGAACGCTTTTTTTCGGGAAATCAAAATGTAATATGAGGAAGCTTGAAAGTTGGCTTGGAAACATTATGCAACATATTTTATCTGGCTTCCAGAATTCAACCGGGAAATTAATGGTGCACTGCAGCACAAGAGCACATTTTTCTTTTCAATCAGCATATACTCATCGCTATTCGGCCGATAAGCTTTAACAATTGAGGGGCTCTGCTATGTTATAAGCCCTATCCCAAAGAGAGCTGTAGCATGGACAGTTTGATTCTGGTTTGTTCCCCCCCCCCCCCGATTTTTTTTTTTTTTTTTATATCAAAAATTGTAATTAATTTAGTGGACAATTTTTTTTAAACGAAAGTGACGATCTGAAGTCAGAATTTTAATAAAACTATATCCAAGTAAGAAAATGTTGTTTGTTTATGTCATATACCTATATTATGTCACTTTCTTCATATCGTGCAAAGCCTTCCAAAAGAAACAATTAAATCGATTTCTGAGTTCGGGTAGCCACTCCATAACATTTCCACCATCATTTCAAATTAATTTCGAACGGATTTGTCACAACTAAAAAAAAAAATGAAAAAAAATAAGGCAAACAAACCGAGCCGGTGTAAAAATGACCACAAGAGATTTTCATCATTGCTGCATCCGTGGAGTTTCAAAAACACATCCCAGAAAATATCTGTACAGTAATAGCTCGTTGGCTACGGCACTTGAAATGCAGCATGTGATGCTGCTTGCAAGAAAGTAATGGATCCTATGTTGTAAGAGCATACACTTAACCCCTTTTGGACCTAGCCCGAGTATACTCGTTTTTCTCCTCTTGTCTATTTCACAGTATTTCAGTCTTCATTCCAGCATAACGCGACTATCGATGAACACTTAAGAAATAAGGTCGCGTCGGGCGCCTTCAATTTATCGTATATGCAATTCCAAGTTCCCCGATTACGAATAGTTCACTACCTTCCTTTCATAAACGGAAGAGTGCGGTGTTCCTTTGAACTAACCTGGACGTTAAAGGGTTAATATTCGCAGTATAACGCAGCTACTTATGAGCATAAAAATCAAGTTAGTGTGACAATATGCGGGTCGCAAAAATGAGCCTATTGTACTTTCATACAGGGTGTAAAAAAAAGGAGCAGCTCTGAATAACTCGAGTTTGGGTTCGATTTAAAAAAAAAAAAAAAAAAACGCTGAAACACGGGTTCCATTATTTTGAGAGGGACATATTTTGGGGAGTTGTAAAATTCCGGGCCCCCCGGGGGGCGGATCCAGGGGTCCCCGCCCCCTAAAAGCACATTCCTCAAACGGCGATCCCTAATTTTTATTACATAACTTCGAAGCACATCAAATTCTAAGCATTTTGATGCAAACTGCAGGTCGATATCGTTTTTTGTGTTCGAGATATCGAAAGTCAAAAATCGATTTTGACCCATTTTCAAAAATTTATAACTCCTACTAAAAAATTCAGAATTTAATAAAATATTAGCTCGAAGTACTCTACAAAACAAGTACTTTTCAGAAAAAAATACAACTGGCCAAGGACCCTGATTTTTAGGCTTCAAAAAAATTCAAAATTTTCTAAAATTTTGAATCAGCGATATTCTTGTAAAACGGCCCGAATCAACAATTTTGGCTTGAAACCTATTGGATGAGTCCACATAAGCGACGTAAAGCGATTAAAGTTCAAGAAGGTCTCAATAAATCACCAATAAAGTTACCAAATTCAGTATTAAGAACACTGCTAAATTCAGAGTCAGGCAACACCTCTCTCTCAGGCTTATTGATGGGGTTTTGGGGACTTTTGAGAACTTTGCATCGCTTATTTGGACTCAGCCAATAGATTTCAAGCCAAAATTGTTGATTCGGGCCGTTTTACAAGAATATCGCTGATTCAAAATTTTCGAAAATGTTGAATTTTTTGAAGCCTAAAAATCAGGATTCTTGGACAGTTATATTTTTTCTGAAAAGTACTTGTTTCGTATAGTACTTTGAGCTAATATTTTATTAAATTTTGACATTTTTAGTGGGAGTTATGAATTTTTGAAAATGGGTCAAAATCGATCTTTGACTTTCGATACCTCGAACACGAAAAACGATATTGACCTGCAGTGGCTGCAGTTTGCGCCAAAATGCTCAGAATTTGATGTTCTTCAAAGTTATGTAATAAAAATTACAGGGGTCGCCATTTGAGAAATATGATTTAGAGTGGGGGGCCGGAATTCGGCAACCCCCCTAAAATATGTCCTTCTCAAAATAATGGAACCCCTGTTTCAGCGTTTTTCGAAATTCGAACCCAAACTCGAATTATTCGGAGCTGCTCTTTTTTCTTTTTTTTCTTTTTTTTTTGTTTACACCGTTTATATTTGCCTATTCATGAGAGGCAGAAAATGCTGTAGACGATATCAAAACACTAGGAACGCTCAATAGTTCGAAGCCGTTTAATTTTAAAAGCTCTGTAATTTGAAGCTCGTGAAAAGCTCCAAAGTACAAAGAAATTCAAATGATTTGCCTCCCCTCGATATTTGGAAGTTTTTGGTGAGAAACCGGGCTCGTTAATTAGCTTCATACGTTAAACGCTCTGTGTTTTTTTAAGTGACACAAATGTATAATTGTACAGTAAGTATAAGGTTATTTTGGCGGGTTGTCAAAAATCTAACTGATGCAATCAGAACATCTGATGTATTAGGCAAACAGCAGATTAATACTCTTGAAGTCTTCTTGACTCACATTAAAATTAAAATACATCGCAGACTGAAGCCACTATGGATGATGAAAAGCTATACCTGTCCAAATTGGCGAGATTCGGGGAACCGTAAAATCTTGCACCCCGGCCGAGGTTCAAACTGGAAACCTCAGCCTTGGTGGCTTTTAGTTGCGCATACCTCGATATCCCCCGTGTGGCGTACAGAGTTCAACAAAACAAAACGTTTATCATTCCGTTAGTGACTTTGAAATGCCAGATTTAGAGTTCATCAGGATCTTAATGAAGCTGCAGCACTTGAATTTCATTTGCTGCTCCTTTAATTTGCATCTTGCTTAAAAGCCCTTATGATCGCGTCTTAAGTTCACGCACACGGCGCGGTGAGTTGAATATGTCAACACAACGTGTGTTAAGCCAAGCAAATGAGAAATCTGAAGGGGGGAAGATGGGTGGAAAAGAGGCACCTATATCCTCAATAATAATTAGCGCTGAGTCAGGGAGTCAGTAATTTCTGGCTGTTCAGAAACACCTCAAGACTCAATACCAGCCAAGTCAAGTCAAGTGGCTGATGGGAGTAAATGTTACCGACCGTTTCATTCCGTCTGTCATGGTCTTGCACCGCGAAATTGAAACAGTATAGCAGGTTAATGTACCTGTACTCACAACCACATCTGAACTCCACAGGATGTTCTAAAATGACGAAAACGAGAACGAAAATTCTGATGAGCAAAAACCTTTTGGAACAAATGCGGTAATTTCCCTTTGCTTTAATTTGTTTATCTATTTTGTTGTCTACATGGAGAAATAAGGGTGTTTTGAGTGCGAGGAAAAGGCAGGTGTTAGAATCAATCCTCGCAGAGTGGCCCGGTCGAGGTACGAACTTTTCTCTTTTCCTTTTATCGAATAAAGTTCATTTTTCGCAATAATATCTTAACAATTCCAAAGAAATTTCAAAAATATGGTGAGAACATGCACACAAATCTCGACCGTACAGACCAACGGATATCCTTTTGGCAATTAACAGTTTGGACAGTACAGGGTGTTGATTAAAAAAGTTTCCACTCGGGTTTTTTCAAAAACGGACGCGAATTTCAAAAGTCGCTGAAACACGTGTCAAATATTTTTGTGGGGGACGTCTTTTAAGGGGGTCACCGATTTTGGGACCCCAGGGGGGTCCCCACCACCCTAAATCCCATACTTCAAATGGGGACCACCAATTTTTATTTGATATTTAAGAAGAGAATAAAATTCTAAGACTTTTGGCGCAAACCGAAAGTCGATATCGGTTTTCGTTTTTGATACATCGAAGGTCAAAGTTCAATATGGACCCATTTTCACTAATGTGTAACTTTCCTTTCAATGGTCCAAATTGAAAAAACTTTAGGTCTAAATTGCACAAAAGAGCGAGTTCTTAAAAAAAAAAAAAAAAAAAAAAAAAAAACGAATTTTCCAAAAAATTTACTTTTGGGGCATTTTTGAGCCCCTAATTTTTTTTTGAAAATTTCAACATTTTAAGAGGCTGTAAAAAAGATACGGCTTCAAATTTCAAAAAAAAATGCGTGAACCTTCAAATTTGAAAATTTTAAATGAAAACATCTCAGAGCCCTGCTTTGTGATGTATCGTTAATAAGAACGTTTTAATTCTAACATTTTGGCGCAAACCGCAGGTCGATATCGTTTTTCGTTCTCGATTAATCGAAGATCAAAGTTAAATATCGTTCAAATCATCCAGTCATCCAGATGAGTTGATCAATAAAAATAAAATTAATAAATGTTTAATACTTTCACTCCAAATTTGGTTGTCCGGCGAAATATATTTCAAACCCTAAAATCAACATTCATGCGGTATTGACGATTGGCGCTCGCGTGACTTCCGATTTCCAAATACCGGCTCTAGACCAGACGTGTTTTTTAGAGTTACTTCACCCCTAATGTGCGCAAGGGAGGAGGAGAGGGGTTTAATTTTCACCCCAGGCCAATTTTTTAGAAGGTAAAAATCTGAAATTGCAACCAACCACTTCTAGCTTCCATGCATTACTCCATGGAGGAATCAATGAGCTTTCCAGTAAAATCAGAAACGTTCATCTTCCCCGTGCTTATGTATGCGGGCAAGAAAAGTGAAGGGGCGAAAGTTCACTTGTCATCAACGTATTTTCCACCAGTTTGGATGAGAAAAATATTGTTCTTCATGTGATCTTATAGCTTACATTATGTTTAGTTTCAGAACATGTACTTTTTGGGGGATTATCTAATTACATGTAGGTAAAAAATATATATCATAATTCAAAAAAATCAATGGAACGTTTGTGACAATATTTTGGAATATTTGACTTTAGTAACTTTTTTCGAAATTTCCTCACCAAACATTTAAAAATCAAACAATTTGAAAAACCAGTCACATTATTCCTCAGAGAATATCTACTGGACAAGATATAGCTTTTAAAGATTTGACAAATATTTTAAAATGAGCCATCAGCAATGTTTTTAAGCTTAGGTGAAAAGTCATCCTCCTCCTCCTTACCCCTTGGTTATCAGAAAAGGTGTAAAATACCTCGGACACACTTACAGGTTACGTACGGATCATTGACAATGCATTTATTTTTGAACATCCTGTACAACGCACTGGCACTGGCACGCGTGTAAGCGACCATGCACGTGATTCGATGGCTGCACGATGACAAAGCAATCATTGGAGTAATAAGAAATATGGACACAATAACACGGTCGCAAGAAATCTTTGACTCGCACTCTATACTTATAGATACACATAGATATAGATATACACGGCTTATGCCTGTGTCTATTTGTTCATCGCGACTTGAGATGGTCTCTTGCCTTTATTATGACTGGACCATCAGAGAGAAGCCCAGACAGCAATTTTTCAAGAGGGTTTTGATGGCCTTGAGCTGGATTCAAATTGCAAGTATATCATCACTGAGGAAACAGGGGAACGAAGACTAAAATGTCACGAAAATATTTAAGAGACATTTCTGAATCAAGTTTTATGTTTATTCTTTTCTTTCTCTCTCTTTGAAAAAGTAAAAAAAAGGTGAATAGGTTTAGTAGTAATGTTTAGATCAATTTATACTGCATGTGCTCAAATTAAAGTACTTTATAAAATAAGATTAGAATTTTAAACTTTTATTGATTTGAATGGGTCTGTTGCAAACCAAGATACAACGTTATTGAGAGTCTTCATTTTTTTGAAAAATTCCTGACGCCCCTCTTAGAATTTGAATGAAAAAAAAAATGAGAGAAAAAAATAACAAAAAAAACGAAAAACAAAAAACAAAACATAAACAAAAACAAAAAATCTATACACACATAAATAAGTCAAACATCTATAGTCTAACAAAGCGCTCTTAGAAAGTAATAAACGCAGCCTTTGCTAAGCGCGGTCTTCGAAACTTCCTCTAACAGTCACTTGAGGTCTCTCAGACCTTTAATATCATTTGAAAGTTTTATTGCAAAACCTCTAGCTGCTAAGTCGACAATTAACGCAAAAACATGTTATTAAAATTTTTGCTCGAGTTTGTAAACGTCAAAAAGAGAGGCCAAACCGGTAGGTATGTTTTTGACCCTCTTTTCCTTCCTTCTAATAATCCGCGTGAACGCGTTGGAGAGCTATCGCTTCAATCTGCATTGGAGCTAAGATCCGAGAATATATTTTGTTATTGCCGGTGATACACGTAATTAATTACCGAACCAACCCGACCCAATGGTGCTTCAGAAACTGCATCGGCCAATAAGTCAATAACACTTACACCTGGTGATCGGCGAGGACCTCAAATGAACTAAATCAACCGCAAATCCGATGCAAAGCAAACGCCTCCTCCGAATCTTTGAGTTCAATCCACGTAACTCTCTCATGACCTGCATTAAATGCGATCTAATTTTATTCAAATTTCATGCACCAATAATTCATTTTCTTTACGCTGTGATAAAACGATTTTCTGCTTGCACGCAGGTAAGAGTGCAGGGCTCGATTTTTTTTAACACCTGAGTATATACCGTGTTGATTTATTTATTTGCAACAATAATAGGTACCAAGTGATGGATATAGTGTTGCCTGACGAGTGCAGTGGTGCACCGAGGAATTTGGCAACGTTGCATTTGTCCATTTAAACTCATGAAAAACAACCAACGGATCTGAACAATTAAGTTTTGAGCAACAGCACTGAAGAAACTGTACAGGTACAGCTTGAAAGTTTATCTGTTCATAGGTCAACTGGATTGATTTTGAAATGAGAGGTTTTTGTTCGAAAAAAAAAGCTGTCTGGATGAAAAAATTCAGATTATGTGTGCCTGTCGGGAAGATTTTGTTGCAATGGAGAATATAGGTACTGACACGCAACTTTAACAAGTTATTAATGGGGTTCATTCAAATCGGCATTTTTCGCCCACTGCTTGTTTTTGACGAAACTTTGGGTATCGATTGGGTTTACTATTAGTAGTGGATCCTGAAATTTTCGCGACCTAAAACCAATTTTTAGAGGGGGGTGGGGGGTCAAAGTTGAAACCTTCAAACTCGAATATCTCGCTAACGAATAAAGATTTTGAAATGTGATTTGTGCGAAAAAACGCAAAATAAAATTTCCTTTCTTTTGACTACCCACATGTTCCACAAAATTTTGAAATTACACTTGCAATTTGCAATTTTTTGATTTTCAGGCTCAACATTTTTTACAAATTTTGAAATTCTGAAAAAACGCATTCTTCGATTTTGATCTATACAAGATATGTTATTCTCTAGAAAATTTGCTACAATTTAGTCTAAACCGCATGTTGGGGAAACTTTTAGTTTCTGAGTTATGAATTTTTAAAGTGTCAAAAATATCGCTATTTTAGCGTTCTCAGCGACAGCGACGAAACTTAAAAAAAGAATTTCTCCGCTTCTAATCAACAAAACTTGATGAAAATTGAGATTTAGGGGTTTCGAATGTCGTAGAATGCAATTCTGCTATCAGATTTGAAGAATTTTGAAATCCAAGATGGCTACCAAGTAGATGGGTAGGCAGCCATCTTGGATTTCAAAATTCTTCAAATCTGAATAACATATCTTGTATAGATCAAAATCGAAGAATGCGTTTTTTCAGAATTTCAAAATTTGTAAAAAATGTTGAGCCTGAAAATCAAAAAATTGCAAATTGCAAGTGTAATTTCAAAATTTTGTGGAACATGTGGGTAGTCAAAAGAAAGGAAATTTTATTTTGCGTTTTTTCGCACAAATCACATTTCAAAATCTTTATTCGTTAGCGAGATATTCGAGTTTGAAGGTTTCAACTTTGACCCCCCACCCCCCTCTAAAAATTGGTTTTAGGTCGCGAAAATTTCAGGATCCACTACTATTAGTAAACCCAATCGATACCCAAAGTTTCGTCAAAAACAAGCAGTGGGCGAAAAATGCCGATTTTGAATGAACCCCTTTTCCAATAGACTATTTTAGTAGAGCGATATATCGTATCGATTGCCGTCCGAGGGTCTCTGGTTCCAAACAAACTCTGGTTCAATGTAATTTCCCCATAAGCGAACTTTTGAACGGAAATTTAGGGTAATAAATCAAACAATTAATGCGACCTTTTTGCGATTACCCTAGTAGAAATAAACCTCAAGGCCCTGAAGAGAAAAGCCCTCATTGAGGGTAATTGGAACAGAGGGCTTTGAGGGTGCCCTCAACGAATCTTGAGGGTGCCCTCAAGGAATCTTGAGGGCGCCCTCAAAAAATCTTGATGGGTTTTTTCAGATACGTTCGGGGATGATATGGGGCGTTAATGGGGAGGGGGTGGTGGGGAGGGGATAATATTGGGGATTTATGTAGTCGACAAAAATTAGACTCGTATGTACTCATTCAAACTTCAATGGTCGCATATTTTTCATACATCGTACCGACCAGACCGGGATTCGAACCCGTCACCTTCCGATCCCTAGTCCTACACCCTAACCGATACACTGTTCCGACAGTTGATGATGGGAGACGAAATTCGTGTATATAAGGTTGCGCGGACGACTAAAGAGAAAATACGCTTTGTTTTTGTCCGATTGGCGTGAAACTTGGTGTCCTCGTGTATTTTTGGCCGAGGAATCCGAATCTGCCACCAGATTTCTAAAATTAAATAAACAAAATACGAAAACTTTAATTTTTCTGTGTATCATGGTGCTAGCGGTCATGGTGCCAGTGCATCATAGCACCATGAGCACCATGGAAAACAGAGTGCCAGCTTCATCGGTCATGGTGCTGTGTTGCTAAAATGTTTACCAGGGAAACTGGGTAAACGAAACAGTGTTTGATGGTGGAGTCACACTGATTTTAATTTTGAACTGGAACCCTGGAAAATATGTAATGCATTCTTGAGCTTATTTAGCGCCTGGAGGTTATGTAACGGTCTCCTTTACACTTCTCCAGCCCCTGGAAGTTATGTAATGGATTCTTGAGCTTTTGTGGCGCCTGGAGGTTATGTATATTGATTTAATTACACTTCTTTAGCCCCTGGAAGTTATGTAATGGATTTTTGAGCTTTTGTGGCATTTAGAGTTAGGTTACTAATTCTATCACATTTCTCCAGCCTCTAGAAGTTAGGTAATTGATTCTATTACACTTCTCTCGCCCCTGGAAGTTATGAAATGGATTCTTGGGCTCTTTTAGCGCCTGGAGGTTATGTAATAGTCTCCTTCACACTTATCCAGCCCCTGGAAGTTATGTAATGGTGTCTTGAGCTTTTGTGGCGCCTGGATGTTATGTAATTGATTCTATTACACTTCTCCAGCCCCTGGAAGTTATGTAATGGATTATTGAGCTTTTGTGGCGCCGGGAGGTTAGGAAATTGTTTTTATTACACTGTTCCAGCCCCGGGAAAGTTATGTAATAGATTCTTGAACTTTAGTGGCGCCTGGAGGTTATGTAATTGATTCGTTACACTTCAAGGAGGCAAAAAAGTAAAATTCAAAAATCATTCATTTGTTTCAGGGAAAAAAATACCACACTCCCCTGGATTGGATCCAAAATCGTAAGATCGCACATTTTATATTTCCCTTGTCATCATATCATTGATAATGATTCCACAAGTTTCTGAGGACTTATATCAGCTGTCATCCTCAACAATTTTGATGGTCCTCAAGTTTGGGGAAACGTTCAAACGTTGCATCATCTTTTTGAGGGCGTCATCAAACATTTTTAAATTGGTATTAAAGCCCTTTGAGGGCGTAAAGTGATTTTTGAGGTCACCCTCAAAAGATTTTGATGGCGCCCTCAACAATTTTTGGGGGCCCTCAAGAATCTTGGTGATGTCTTCATTGCCCTAAAAAATTTTGAGGGCACCCTCAAAAATATTTAGGGCCCTCAAGAATCTTGAGGGTCCTCATGATTTTTGGGGGCACCCTCAAAGGTTTTTGATGGCGCCCTCAAGAATTTTGAGGGCCCTCAAGAATCTTGAGGGTAACCTCATGATTTGTGAGGGTACCCTAAAAAATCGTTGAGGGTTCTTGAGAATCCTTGAGGTTTTTTCTCTAGGGTTGTTTTTGCCTTTTTAACCTTTTCCTTGAAAAACTGCCGAAATCAATAAGATTTAAAATTTAAAATGTTGCATTTTAGGTTAAAATGCCCGAAATCCCCCCAAACCCCCAAAACAACAACAATAACATTTGGGTGATTCCAACCTCCAAACGCACTTTTTTAATCTGAAATATCTTGTTGATTTCGGCAGTTTTAGGGTGGAACCAGGCAATTAAAGCCTTTTTGAGGACGAGAATTCATAATCGCAAAAAGGTCGCATTAATTTTTTGATTTAAAACCCTAAAAATTTTCCCTTCAAAAGTTCGCTTATGGGGAAATTACATTGAACCAGAGTTTGTTTGGAACCAGAGGCCCTCGGACGGCAATCGATACGAAAATCGCTCTACTAAACAGTCTATACAAGGAGTGAAGCTAAGTTTTGACTCTCGTTATATCTTTGTCATTTTAGAATCACTCTGTTTCATCAGACCCAGGGAAAAGATTCTGGTTCGATATTACAATGGGTCTATTTCAAATTTTGCCACAGCGATATTGAGGGTCAATTTCGTGAAAAATGCTTGGAATCATAGTGAAAGCAAAAAAATATCAAATATATACTCACAAACTCAAAAAATGCGTTTAACAAATTCAAAGATAACGATCGAATGAGCGGGCTACGATGGGGAGTCAGCGATCTAATCGCATTTTTTTATGCTAAGAAGAGTGATTCATTCATCATAAAAAATCAAGAAATCTGCAAATTTAAAAAGGGCTTCCTTTCCCCCTTATGATCGGGTTATTCAACCATCATCTTTGAATTTGGTTGGACGCATTTTATTGAGTTTGTGAGTGGACTTCGACTTTTTGATGCTTTCAAATGTGATTTTCGCGCGAATTTACAACTAGACCATCTCTATGTAGATTGTAGGTAGCTGTTTCAACAGTTTACAACAGGCCCATTCCTTCATTCATCACTGAATTTTACCTGAAAGAAGACGGGTTGAAGTAACTATAAACCACCCAGACATTCAATGTTTTGAGTTTAAATTAAAAACTGTTTAATCTAGGTCCTGAAAACCCAAAAATATTGTGTAGGTATTTAAGTTTCGTGTTTTATTTGTTTATTTTTCTTTACTGGTGATGAGTTATAAGATGTTCATGACACTGACGCATAGTCCAGAGATACATCCAGTTAAATATTTCAAGACCAGTTAAAAAACAATCCGTCTCAATAAAAAAATGAAAAAAATAAATAAAAAAAAAAAAGCAGTCAGCAGATTTTGTATCGCTGTCTAGCGATACAAGATGACGTGCAGTCAATCAGTGTAAGCTTGCAAATTTGATTGTTCTTATTTGCTTGCTACTATTTGCTTTGCTTTGCCATATATATATCGAAATGCCATATATGCCGCTATATATCGAAACAGACCAAATCTACCGCGCATCAAAACGCAAACATTATGCGCGGCAATCTGACAACGCACGTTGGATACCTCGTGGTGATAATTTGAAAAATATCGATTTTTACGCAGGCCATTTATAGCCGCATTCGAGCTGAACCCATAAGAAAAACATGCAGCTTAACTGCATGTTAAAAAACCTGGCAAATTTCAACGATGCTTGAAATGTTAGCGTTTGCTCCGTCACAAAGGATTAAGATACATATAAATCATGAGACCAATGCAATGGTGCGACTAGGTAAATTTGAAATTTACGAATTCGCTAATATCTCGTTACAATTTTGCTCAATCACTTTTCGACTCAGTAAAATATACCCGTGCACCAGTTTAGAATCCCCCATTTTTTAAAACCTATCGCATATTATTGTTTGTGGACAAAAAAATTAGAAACTGCCGTTTACGTTCACATTATTTTGTCTGATTGATTTTTTCTTACTTGCACTGACAATCAGCTGTCACCGATGAACGCTATCTTTGAAATCGCTATTTACATTCACTTTCTCGGGTCGATTATTTTTTTTTTTTTTTTAACATGCAGTAAGTACTGCATGTTTTTGTTATGGTTTTGTATCGATTTTGGCCATAAACTTCCTGCATAAAAATCGACAATTTTCGGCTTGGTCGCAAACGTGCGTTGTCAGATTTCCGCGCGTAATGATCGCGTACTGCTTTTCGGTGGATTCCTTTCGTTCGATATATTGCGGAGCGGCAACGCGAAAAGTCTCCCTATCCTTTAAGCAGTCACTAAACGAATCGCGCGCCATATCGAATCCGCGATATTCTTCGGTCCGCCGCACAATGGATAGAAATCAAATTTTTGGCGGCCCAAAATTTCGATCCTTTCAAAGTTGGAAAATTAGTATTTTAGCTGGGTACTATAGTTGATGTCAAGGGCTTTATTTGGCTCCGTTTTTTATTCCGGGCTTGTCCCATACTTATCGGAGAATATCATTTGATGGATCGACAATTCTTGTGATATCTCATGTCTTTGTTTTTTTGACCACTTAGGACTCGATTTGGATCCATAGTGCGCCGTTTGAAATGTTCGAATATTGTTTGAGTTAGGTTTTGACTGAGTATTGACCCCAATTTTTTCATAAGGATTTGTCTCCGTTATGAATAAATTTGGTAGTTTCATTATTTTGTCTGTGATTCCCAACGAGCTATATCTAGTTCGGAGGCTTTGGTAAACATGCGTAATTTGCCTCGGAGATTTTAAGGTTAGAGTTTTGTGTTCTGAAAACAAACCGAAGTTCCCTCCGCAATGTATTTTCGCGTGTTTTCGAAGTCTATCAGAGACTTTAAAATCTGAATTTCTTTATGAACTGTGCGTGTTTTCTGTCAATCAAAGCCTTAATTTCAGTTTCTACTAATTGAAACACTCAAGTTCTTCATAGCTTTCATTTAATTTGCCAGATTCTACAGTGCGTGTTATTGCCTCGTAATGCCGTAACTCATTGCCTTTCTTGGCATTTCGACGAGTGAAAGTGGTATGTTTGTGGTGATTTATTCAAAAATTTTGTAATTTGACCTCTCTCAGCAAACTCTCTCTTCCTGAGACAGATTTACTCATTTTTATCTCCTCAAGTTGAGTGATCTGAAGTAGATAACTTCGTTAACCGATGAGCGTGGTCTAGAGAAAAGTTACCGAAAGGGGAAAAAAAGCAAAGGGTGGACCTTTACATTTCAGACCAATTGTACCTATGCTTGCATGACAGTCATGGAGAGCAGAACTATTTAAATGGCAACACCAACACCAAGTTGTGTGATGCATTCATTCAATGATAAATGATGTCGACTGAAATAGTGGGCTGAGGTTGATCGGAGAGCATCCATTTCACTCGACTCATCTCTTTTGCCCAATTTGATTGAGCCACTCGTGAAGTGAATTTTACTTACTACGATTTTGGGTTTGGGAAATTTATTTACCTAAGAACAACTGTCCAACAAGACAGTCTGTAGCTTCTGAACTGCATCGGAGGGCATGGGAGAGTGGTTGGTTTGCGCAGAGTTTCAACTCGTTTCTAATGAAACGCTTATCAATGCGCTTTGATGCGGTTTGGAAACAGGCACCATTTTTTGTCAGAACCCTGTACTCAAAATGGTCCCCCTCTAATAGAATGGTTACAGTGACTCATCTTTCATTGAAACTGCTGAAGATGATTCGACATGTTTTACTTGCAAACGGATAGTTTTGCGAGGATGAAAAAAAGCTTCATTATGAAGCTATCTGAAGCTACACTGAAAAAGTGCAAGAAGTGTGTTCGACACTGAACAGCACAGTTTATGATGCCAGGCTTTGGCTCTGGGCATGAGGGAAAATGGTCATAATCTTGTCAATAATCTTACAAAGTCTGAAGAGAGAAACCTAGAAGCCAAGTACAAATGATGGTGTTAATTTGGACACATTAGATCTAATGGGGAAAGCCAACTCGATTTGTCTAATTCTACTCGATGTAACTTAAGTCGAAACAAATCTTGACCTGGACCAATCAAATCAGCTTTTCTAAAATGTTGTGAGTATATCATGAATCCTTGGGTCCAATCGGTTGCGATAAAATTGTCGACTACTTTAGGGGTATATCCAAAGATTCTTAAGTAGGATAAAAATTTCCCCTTTTTTGGAAGAGTCGAAAATAAGTTTTCAATTTGGGACTAAATTTACTAACCAGCTCATTCATGAGTGGCTAAATTTGACTAGGATGAATCGAATTGACTTGGGCAAAATAGATGAGTGGAGCAAGAGGATGCTCTCCGATCAACCTCACAGAAAAATTTTAGTATGGCACCGTTTTACAGCCTTCTTGTCCCACCTATACCCTTGGAAAAAAAATAACTTATAATGAATTGGTACCCCGTTTCGTGCATCGCACGACGTGGTGTTGTCTTCACTTTTAAAGAAAGTTAGGTTGGTTTTTTTTCATAACAATGTCTGTGAATTACTGTTTTTTGGTCACTTCAGAGTTCTACGGAGTACCTAACCTTAAACCTAATACTGGTAATTCTAAGTCAGTGTTGTGATTGATTTCTTGCACCATTATTGCCATAATGAGGTATTTTCTTATTTCTGCTAAGGGGTACTTTAGTCTTTAAATTTCAACTATAAACCTCTCTTATTAAAAAACTTTTAAATTTCTCAATGAAATGAAAGTCTTCCGTTCGGTCCTGCAAACTTCAGAACCACGAACGAGTCAGTCATCCTTTTTTTGCTTCTTCATGTCCAAACTGACTGAAGTTCAACTTTGAAATCAGATTTCCCAAATTTTTAATTTAAAATCATTAATAATTTCTAAAGTCATTTAAAATACAATCAACGATGGAACTCAAAACCAGTCAACGCGCAGATTAACTTGAACCGCAGGTAGGTGTGACTTTAAAACGTTCGGGGAAATTACACTAACAGTCACAGCTCTCATGAAGCAAAGCACCTCACGAAGAGTACGAAATTCTATGTACAGTTCAAGTTTGTTTGAAAAAAAATTATTTTTTTATTCAAATAAAATTTCAATTTAACGGAGTAAATTGCAATTTATTTAATTAAAACTGCACTTTATTCAAACAAAATTGCAATTTATTAAAAATAAATTCCCATTTTTTCAAAAAAAATAAGAAAATGTCAACCTAACTAAGATTTATCTGAGATTTATTCAAGTAAAATTTCTTTAAAATTTCAATAACATTTCAAAATAAAATTGCCATTTTATTTGAACAAAATGGGGTTGATGCTACTGGGGTTTGGGTCGCTCTTATATCAGATTTTTGCAAGTTGAATCAGAGCTACCATGTCTTTTGGTTGTATGCGGCTATTCAGACGAAAGTGTTTACAGGAGAAGTATCAAATTTTTTGAAGGAGCTTCATACGGAAGATCTGTTACCAGGAGAAGTATAAAATTATTGAAGGCGCTTTATACGAAAAATAGACAATGTGATCGGGAGAAGTATCAAATTATTTGAAGGAGCTCTGAAGCCACCTAATCGAGGAAACTTAAGACTTGGTCGCTCTGATATCACATGACTTGCAAGTTGAATCAGAACGACACGTCCACCGGGTAGGGAAATAAATATAGGAAGATATTTGAAAGAAAAGTTTTTACGAGCAAGTTTTTACGAAGAAGTGTTTGGGGCAGGTGACGTAAAATGGAGCTGGTTTGGGGGAAAGATTTTTGATCTTGGCCGCAATCACTTGAGGTTTAGCTGAAAGTTTTGGTGAAATAATTTGTGACATGAAATTAATAGAAATTAAAAAAAAAATGAACAAAAGCACTTGCTCTCAGAAGTTTCACGTAGAAAAAAAATTCTCACTCCACCACTCTTACTAACTCTGCATACCCATTGAAATTATACAGAACATAATGCAGCGATGATAACTATAGATAAGAGGAACCAGCCCCTGCACAGAGTTTTAAGAGAAAAACCAAATGAAAGAGAACTTTCAATATAGACACTCACAAATGACGAAATAAGAGACAGTGGCCTAGAGTTCAAGATGAGAGGAACCATACCACCAGGCATTTTTCTCGAGAACGGCTGATCGAAATGTTTTGAATAAAAAAAAAACGGTTACGGAATGGACACAAAATTTTTCATTTTTGATATTTTCAAAAGCCCCATCAGCTCCTCGTTCATATTAGGAGAAGTTCACACACTTTTATCAAATTTTTTGTAAAAAAGCATCTTCTGAAAGTACGAAAAAAGTTCATATCCTCATAGCAGAGGCAATTGCCAACATTTTTGCTCCCATAGACATTTACCAAAACACCCAGATTTTTTTTAGCTATAGGGACTTGGAAGATTTTTGAATCAACCCTTTTGCTTAGCCAGTTGAGAATTTCTCACAAATCTTGACAGATTCTGAAAAAAATATCGAAACCTTCTGATCGATGTGCAACATGTTACCTTGAGGAGAAAAAAAAAGGTGTATTTTTTCAAATCAAAAATGTTTGGGGCTTCAATGGCAGAATCGGATCGATTCCATGGTCTGAGACATAGACTGCCCAAATTTTAATTTAACGAAATACACCTAATTTTTTCACTTTAAGGTACCAAACTAGTGGCACATCAATCAAAATGGTTCCAACCATTTGATCAGAATCTGTTATGTATTTGAAGAATTCTCAACAGGGTGGCCACAAAAGCCAATTCAAATTTTTTTCCAAAAAACCGCCATAACTCAAAAAAGTGAGGTTTTTTTGGGAAATGTCCATGGGGGCAAAAATATAGGAAAATTTCCTGAACTTCAAGGACACCAGCTTTTCTCATAACTTTAAAAGAGCTTTTCTGAAAAAAAATTGAGATATAGATGTGATTGAGCCTCCCCCTCAAATATACCCCAAAGGGCTAAGTATTGGAAGCTATCGATAATATGATAAATGACAAATTTAGGGTTGATTCCCTATGCGACTTCCATGTTTCAAAACATTTCAATCAGCCATTCTCAAGAAAATGCCTGGTACAGGTGCTCTGGATCACCATGTATACAGGGTGTCAAATTTAAAAAAAGGGGCCAGGCCGAATATCTCGAGAACGGCTCCGGATTCCGAAAAACGCTGAAACACGTGTTAAATTATTTTGAGCAGGACATCTTTTTAGGGGGACGCCGATTTGGGGTCTCTCTCTGGGGGGTCCCCAAGGAGGCTACCACCTCCCTAAATCCAATACTTCAATGGGGCCCCAATTTTTTTTATTTAATAATCAAAAATAGGGTAAAATTTTAAGACTATTGGTACAAGTTAAACGTCGACACCGTTTTTCGTTTTCGATTATATCGAAGGTTCAAGTTCGATTTGGGCCCATTTTCAAGAAGCATTACTTTACTCCTCTTTGAAGAGTCGGAATTCACAACTCAAGGACACAAAAGTACTCTGAAAAGCAAGCCCTTTTCAGAAAAAATTCAATTATAACAAAATTTATTCAAATTTTGGTTTTGAAGCTCAAAAACTTTTAGACGTTTTTGGGCCCCCAAAGGGGGGCCATCTGAAAAATTCCGAATTACGGCCCCTATTGAGTGATACATCAATCGAAAAGACGTAACAAACTGAGCATTTCGGCGCAAACCGGGGGTGGATATCGTTTTTACATTTGAGATATCGAATGTCAATTTACAGATTGCGATATCTCGATTGTGAAAAAAGATATCGAACTCCGGTTTGCACCGAAATGCTCAGTTTGTTACGCCTTTTCTATTTATTTTCAATCAATCAATAGGGGTTGTACCTCGGAATTTTTCAGATGGCCCTCCTTGGGGGCCAAAAACGTCTAAAAGTTTTGGGAGCTTCAAAACCAAAATTTTACTAAATGTTTGTCATAATTGAATTTTTTTTTGAAAAGGGCTTACTTATTAGAGTATTTTGTGTCCTTGATTTTTAAATTCCGACTCTTCAAAGAGGAGTACCTAATGATTTTTTGAAAATTAGTCCAAATCGAACTTTGACCTTCGATGTATCAAAAACGAAAAACCCATATTGAACTTCGATTCGCACCAAAAGTCTGATAATTTCACCCTCTTTTCGATTAATAAATAAAATATGGGGGTCCCTGTTTGAAGTATTGAATTTAGGGACGTGGTATCCGCCCTGCGGGCCCCCCGGAGATGGCCCCGAAATCGGAAACCCCCTATAAAGATGTCCCCCTCAAGCATTTGAAAATTTTGAACACGTGTTTCAGTGTTTTTCAAAATCCGGAGCCGTTCTCGAGATATTTGGCCTAGCTCCTTTTTTAAAAGACACCCTATATGCTGAAACTTAATGAAAAACGGTATTACAAGAATAACAAAGCAGTCAAAGCAGCTTACACTGATTGACTGCATGTTATCTTTTTATCGCTAGACTGCGATACAAAATCTGCTGGTTTTTTTTTTTTTTTGAGCATGAGTGTCATGCTCTATTGAAATCGTTTCTACAAGGTCAATAATGCTTTTCTTTAGGAACGGCATGGTTCGGGGGTCCGCTCGGGGGGTCGCTTGGTTTCAGTATCGAGAAAGGGTCCTCGAGGACCGATTGACCCATGTGATTCCGCCAATCCGGTGTCCTCCCCAAATTTTTCGCTTTTTCTTTGTGGCGGGAGTTTTTTGGGCCCAAAATTGAGGTTAAGCATTTTTGGGAATGTAATTACGTTACTAATTTGGATCAGACTTCAACGAAATTTTTTTGTATGAGATATTGGGGTTTTTATCAGAGGATTGTGTCCATGTTTCGTGTATTCTGCGATTTAAAATGCATTTAGATGATTTCAAATTTCCAATCCTGTTATTGTTGATGTTTCGGTCCGCTAAAAGAGTTCGTTTGGGGAACGCGATCGGCGTTGCGTTTTTAAAGGGGAATCCTCAGCGACCTGTAGTAAGATTCTCATCCGCTAGATAACGCCACTGTTCCGCGGTCCAGAAAACCCTGCTTTTTCCGCCTTTAATCGTTAATTTCGAGAGCTAGAGTTAACTTTTCGAAAATGTAAGAACGTTGCGTTCTAGATCAAATCCTAAGGAAAATTTTTAAAACCATTCCGAGCCATGGACGAAGATATAACTAAGAACTGCCGACTTCCTATCTCCGCCCGTGTTAAAACCTGTTAGCGGGGTTTTTGAGCGCGACCGCAGCGCTCCAAGCAGCAGTAAGGGTCAACTAAAACGAACCGCTGCAGCGGTGGCCGCTCCGGCTCCCTTTCTCCCATGCCTTCCCGCAAATGTATACCGTGTAGGTAATTTGAATCACGATTGAACGAAGGGAACAAATGATCAGCGAATTAAAAGGAAGCAAAATCCGCTAAAAAGCAAACGTCTGGAGTATTTCTTGAAAGATTCCTGAATTGTCGAAAATGATTAATCAAGGACTGAAATACTATACACCACAGTTAACCTCAAAACGGAATCAAACAAGAAAGAGTACATAGACATTTGTTTTATTAGTAGAGATCAGGCGACTTTTTTAATTTGCTGATGATTTCTGTTACCTTGTCCAAAGTTGATTCTGGATTTCCCTTGCTTTCGATCTTCCATTGAGATACTGAGTTATCTGATCCTCTGGGTCGCCGACAACAGTTGACAGCCATGCCATAACAGACCAACTCCAACAACGGTTTTAGCAGTAGCACAGCATGTGAGCATGGACACATCGCCAGGATCGCTCACTTGAAAGAGTAGTTCAGCTGACCGCTGCTTGGAGCGCTGGGGTCGAGAGCAAAAAAGGACTAAAACAGTCTAGTTATATCTTCGTCCATGGTTTTGCGACGACCTCCCTCCCCCTTTTCCCTCCCCACGAACTACTGCACCTACGCCTACAACAGTTGCTTGCCGCGTTGTGCAGATTGCATGAATGATGTGTGTCCATCTACTTCATCCCAATTTCACAGCCATCACGGATGCCACGCCCGCCCCGGGTCTTCTACCTGGTTTTATGCGACATCGGTCATCGTGGCTCAGTGTTACATGGTAATCAGCGGCGGATTCGGGAAAGGCACGCCCCCCCCAACTCACGGTAGCCTTTGCCTTTTTTCAACAGAAAAAATCCCATAAATTCCTCCCTGCAAATTTGAAAATTCATAGGCGTGAAGCCCCCCCCCCCCTAAAAGAATTTTCTGGATCCGCCATTGGTAGTAATTTTTGCGGCACACTACGCCGGATTCCCGTGCAAATTCCTACACTTACCTTTCTCCCTTATCTGTCAATGGGCGCCCCCCCTAATTCAGAAAAATCAAAACTTTACAATAAAAAAGAATCGGAACATTCGAAGATCAAATAATAACGAAAGGAGTAAGAGTTAACAAACTTTATTCTTAGTTTACTTTACAATTTTAATTAGGGGCGTAATTTAGGGGGGGCAGGGCGGGAAGTAGCCCCCCCCCAAGCAGTGGTGCCCAACCACCCCTTGCCACTATACAGCTCGCCCCCCAGTTTCAGGATTCCTCTCCCCCCAGATCTAGACCTCCCCCTGATTTTTACCCCACCCCCTCCTGATTCAGACGACATCATCCTTCCCACCCGTCATCTCCCTCGCCGAAAGAAGTTTTAAAATCTACTAGTATGAACGTGTCTACATTGGCAACTACCGTTGGCAACGAGAATTTTGCGAACTTCCTTGAAAATTCAGAATCCTCTGGTCGATAATTACATGATTAGAGAATGTATAGGCAAGAGTTTTGGTTTTTTTAATTTAAATAGGTTAACTCTTAGAATTCATCAGGACAATGAAAATAAAGAAGGAATAGTTGTACTCAGCTTTTTACTATTTCTATCATCTGATGCTGTCACTTTATTCATAATATCAAACACGTCAAAAATAGAATTACTTTTGATACAACTACATGCTACAATCACTTACAATTTCTACCATTTGGAAGGATAATTGATTTATTTTCTATTTTGGGCGGAAGTGGGGGGGGGGGGGGTTCTCTAGACTTGCCCGTCTCTAGGTGGTGTCCCCTAGACCTTCCATTGACATTCAAAAAGTTGCCCCTCCGGGCAATTGTTTTGCGGGTGCCCATGTCTTTATCCATGGTCTCTGAACCAGAAATTGAACGTTCTTCCGGTCTGTGGTTGCCTTCTTTTCTCATAAGTTTAGACACGGCCACCCTGTAAACCCCACAACAAGTTAAAAGTCCGCAATCCGCACCCTCGACCCGCAGCCACTATCAAAAGTAAATTGCCGGTTGACTTGCAGGTACTCTCCTCCTCCTCCCCCAACTTAGATTAGACACAAATATAAAATTTAAAAAAAAAAAAAAAAAAAAAAAAAAGTGAAAAATAGAATGTATGCCCCAGCAAAGGGCCCCCTCCACAGTTTTCCAAGAGAGGGAGCGACCCCCTTGCCAGCGTAACTCCGAAAAAATAATTCCAACTGGGGTCCAAATAACTCAAGTAAGGTCTCAAAATGAAATCAGATGGATCCAAAATTTTAACGGCGAGTACCGGTAAGCTTATTCTTTTGATCGGTCCAAACCGGATTGCGATACATCGATTTACTCTCGAGATATCGATTTTTCAAAGGCGCGCGGTATAGGGTCAGAAATCTAAGATTCTCTAAAATCCGCGAATTTCGACTCTCATGGACCTAGCATGCGCCGTGAGAAGTCATATGTGAGTTTTTTGAGTTCACATGAAGTTCATTAAGGGCCCTGACAAATGTCGGACCGATAAAGTCTATATGGGGGGGGGGGGGGGGGGGCGTGGCCCCAACTCCAGCGTAAGTCTCACGTACAATGTCTCACTGCGGCCGCAGGAGGTCCCATAAGATCCGTTTAAAAACTTGGATGGATCTGAATTTTTTTCAAGAATTATCTAAAAGCTGAAGCTACCGCCCAATCCAAACCGCAGTGCGCAATCCATCGATTCGTTCTCGAGATATCGATTTTTCAAAGGCGTGCGGTCTTGTCAGATCGACCTTAGAGGGGCGCTGGAGGCTGGAAAAAGGCGAATTTCGTCTCTCACGAACCAGTCGTGTGCCGTATTATATCGGTTCCGCTTTTTTTCGGGTCCCAATGATGTCCCGAGAGGGCTCAATGCAGTTTCGAGCCAAAAATATCATCTTAGGGGGACTTATTAAAAATATCAAACTACTCCCCGTTTCAGCGTAACTCTGACAAGAAATGTCTAACTGCGGCCGCGAGAGGTCCTGTAAGGTCATTAAATAAACTCGGATGGATCTGAAATTTTCGAGGTTGTCAGTCACAAGCAAGCGCTTTCGACCGGTGCAAACCGAATTGCAATACATCGATTCACTATCGAGATATCGATTTTTCAAAGGCGCACGGTCTTGTCAGATCGAACATTGAAATAAGCTGTGGATACTCTGTATCCGCGAATTTCGTCTCTCATGGACCGTTTAAGCCCCCTTTAAAAAATCGAATGAGCTTTTTTCAAATTCATATTACGTTCCTTAAGGGCCTTGATGAGTGTCGGATGACATTTGATCAATATTAACATTCATTTTTTAATCTGAGACAAAAAGAGCTGAAACCATAAAGACGAAGAATTTCCATCGTGATGACTTTGGTTCAAGCGAGGAAAATTCTATAGAAGTCCCAAATAACTAGACTAGACTTTCCGGCTTGCTAGGATTGGTATTAAGAATTTCCTTCCTGATGACTGGTTCAGGCGAGAGAAATCTAAAAAAGTCCCAAATAACTAAACTAGACTTTGCGGCTTGCTAGGATTGGTATTGCGTCATCCGATTTTAAAGGAACTATCACTATCGAAATCGATTTTCAAAACCACAGTATTCACCTCGCCTCGTGAACAACTGTTTCAACACGCTATAAGTAAATTTTCATTCCCACTTTGACCTATCAAGTTATTTTTACAGCGATCACTGTTATACAAACACAAATGCAGCGTTGCGATTGACTTTGTCGCAGTTTTGTACTATCAATATGGAACTCCACACTTACAATGATTTACGGCCGACACTCATGCTCTCTTTGCTAACACTGTTCCAGTGTTGCAAGTTCCAACTTGTTTTTTTTTTTTTTTTTTTTTTTGAATTAGCCGTCAGAAGGGTCCAACAGTGGAGAGATTTTTCTTTGTTGTGGTAGTTTTAAAAAAATACAGAATACGTATGAAATGAAAAACTGTTCAAATCAGCTGGATGGTGAATGTAATTCACAAAAGCTTAAAGTGTTGAGCAAGAGTGCAACTTTCCATTGAAAAGGTTAAATTTTTGACCTAAAGGTTCGATGGACTTTAAATATCACTCTCGAAACCTTGAAAGTGAGCAGAGACAATAGATTAGCGATCTGAATTATGATTAATACAAGCAGCCCTTACCGCTAACCTTTTTAAATAATTTCAACTCACGCAATGCAAATGTCACTGCCGCAACACCTCAATTTGATCGACTAAGGTGCGCCAATAAATGCCGCGGATAAATTAAACTAATGCAGCATGAGTAAGACTTATTGATTAAAATATGTAATATTTTCGCTATATGGGTCGACAGGAATATAGAATCCGAATATAGGATTAGTGGGTCATAGTAAAGCTGTCAAAATTATCAATGGCCAAGGGAAAAGGAATAGCAATTGTTGTTGGACAAATTGAATTGTTAATTCAAACAATTTTTTTTTTTTTTGTTCGGTGCATAATAAGCGAATTTTACTATGAGCTTCGGGAGAGGATTCGAGGTTCAGAACTTTTCGGGGGAAACCGAACGCGAGAGTCAACAAAACCATTTCTAGCCAATCAGGAGCGTTGTTTGTTGCTGCCTCTCACCGTCAGTGTTGCCAGTTGGTGGACAGATTCGACCACACGTGGAATATTTTGATGAGAATACAGCCACAACTGTCCACGCTCCCACTTCCGATCCTCTTATCCGTAACCACAATGTGTACAGTTTTCAACTCGAAACATATTCAACCTAACCTGTCCACGCTTCGATTATTCTACCCCGTCCAAACCTGGCAACACTGCTCACCATCGAGTTACTCCTTTCGCCCCAACCTCGTGGAACAGGAACAAATTCCGAGGCTCGGTCCAGCAGCGGTGTCATCCATCGTTGCCGAACAAACAGTTCGGGTGAGTTAATAAAATGCACAGCTCGGGTAAAAATTTTCACCCGAACCTGATAATAAAATATTCGATTATTCCATACAGCGCTGTCACCAGCGATTCCACGAATTTAAACAGACCCAAAAGTCATTAATCAAGCAAACATGAAGAGGCAAGCAAGATATTCTAGGAAACGAGCTGTCCATTACTCTCCCACATCTGATCTCTTCGGAGTAGGTACTGTCCATCGTACCTGCACGAATTCAGAACCTTAACAGTGATTTGTTGAAGGCGTCTTTGAGAGCGATTGTCGCCAGATTGTTTCATTCAACTTCCATGTGGGTTTGAGACAGTAAAAAAATGTCGACATATGCAGATAGCAGCCAGAGTGCGTGATTGGACTGAATTTACAGAAGTCATGCTGAGTTTCATTGTTGCAACCGCATAATAAAGTCCGGTAATAACAAATGGCATTATTTATTTCCTTGTTGCATCAAAGACTCATTTGTCCATCTCTCTTGTCCGTATATGTCAGTCATTATTCCTTATTATCGACAACGAAGCCGCCCGAATTTTGAGTGTAAGTTATTTATGGTCACTGAATCCTCGTTGAGCTGCAAATTTTAAATTCGTTAATAGGTGGTTTTAACCGGAAATATTTTTGAAGCTTAAAAATAATTAAACTCATAACAAAAATACTACCTATATTTTTTTACAAACGTATAGATTCAGGCCTGATTGAAAGTTAAAAGAGATAAGTGGTTCAGAGCATGTCCTTAACCCTTCACTGCATGGGGTTCCACCGGTGGAACAAATTCTTCAAACGCTCATATAAAATACAGGTTTTGAGGTATGCCTTCGGCGCATGGTGTGTCAACGCGGGAGAAGGTATGTTTTGAGCTCACACAAAAAAAAAAAAAATTGGCTGAAAGAAAACATCATGCAGTGAAGGGTTCGTGATCGAAATCATGTCAGGGGGAAAATTTGCCCCCGTATCCAAACTGACCACATTTTGATTATTTTTATAAAGTTTCCGGCATTGGCTTTTTGAAAAATCCAATTAAAGTAAAAAAAAAAAAAATGAAAATTTAAAAAAAAATAAATCAAAAAAATTTCCGCCATTTCTTATGGTGTTATATCACTTGTAAAAAACGAGTAAAAAATAGAAAAAAGAGAATTTTGACCGAAAAACCGCCAAATTATTTTTTTCACTATTTTTCCCATGTATTTGACCACCTAATACATTGAAAAATCCATAGTTGCTTGAGAAAAAAAAAATCATGCAGTGAAGGGTTAATTTCGGAGCTTAAAATTTGAATCATGAACTTTGGATTGACAGAATAGTTGAAACACACGTATTTTTTAGAAACTAGAAAACTAACTTTTAATCGGCATTTAATTTCTCTTACCCAAATCAATACTATCATCCGTTTTAAAGGACCATTGTGAAAGTACATTTCTATTTGTTGTTAGACTTTAGACTCAACTTTCAAAACGATCTTTTGCTTACAGCTTCACTTGCACTTAAATGACAGTGTATTTCAAACTCAGGAAATTCTGGTATAAATCCAAACACATGTGATTTTGGGCCGATTTTCTCGAAAATGAGATTTTCAAGAATTTTTTCTCCGCATACCCACTGATCATAAACCTACAGCTTGCTGCTTGGTATGCGTCAAGAATCGTTCAAAGCAGCGTGGTCACTGTCGTAAACAAATATTGTGGAGCTCTTTACGTGAGAGAAAATGCGGGTTTAAAGCCAAATGTGTTGTTTTTAAAATTTCAACAAAATATGTTTTGAAGCAATGTGGCTTGATTATTGTTGGCACTCAGATGAAAATATGTTGATTGCCGATTTGCCTCCGATGCCGTTAATGTAAGGGAATGGGTTCCCTTAAATAAGCGATTGTTCAAAATTATTTTGGACCTTAGTTTTGGTTTCTGCATTGAGCAGTTCAAATATGTATTCGGCGTCTGATCTGATTTTGTTTTGTCTTTAAATATTGCAGCAGGTGTATCCGAGTTTATATTCCACATTAGCCGGTTCATTGGCTTGGCCAAGTTCTCTTATGTTAATCGGTTAAATCCGAGATCGAAACTTGTTTGCATAGCTCCAACTCTCGATACCTCCTCGATTACCGCGCAGCATTTTATTTGGAGCAAATATTTGGATCGAGAGGGGGCGGGTGAATGCAAAATTATGAAGCGAGAGAGAACGCGGAAGTAATATCCCACCACCCCCCCCCCCCCCTCTAGCCCTCGTCAAACCCCATCCCACCACTAATCCCACCAATCTACTGAACTGAACTGATCTGGACTCAACTCTCAACTGAATAGAAGAGAACAGATTACGATTACCAAATAATCGCCCAGAGGTCCTCTCCACCCATCCGTTCGATTACATCAAAATACTTTGTTACGTCACGTGATCTAGTTATAACGCAGACAACCAGTTCAATGCATGCTCCATGTTGGGTATTCTCCTGTGCTATGTTCTCTTCTCTGAGAGTGTCTCATGTGGGAGTGTGTGCGTGTGAGAGGGAGAAAGAGAGATACAGAGTGTGCGTGTGAGTGTGCGCGCGCGGGACGAACGGTATTAGTGAATATACAGTGCCGCGCGTTGGTCAACGGTCACCGCTCTGGCTGCAGCAGCGAGCGTTGCCATATGAGTGGATTTTACATTTAGTATATGAAGGCAATGATGACGTATGGAGCCTTGAGTCAAGGACGTCTCGTAATCTCAATTAATACTTGACGCTGATAACTAAGAGAGGTTAGCGCGAGAGAGAAATGGGCTCCTCTGGGTCCGTTTGTTGGTTGGAGCACCGCAATCGATCTTTTTACGCCCATCAACATTGTTCATCTCGTCGTAATCTTTTCGAGCATGGCGAAAGCCTGCTTTAAACGGTCAATATTGGTATTTTTAAGAAAGCACCAAAACGACAACGTTGCTTCTACGTATTGCGCCATTCAGGCGCAGAGGAGTCTCGGGCAATGTGGCAACAGTGGAGCAGATTCTCTTTATTTAAGCCTATGTAAAAATAATCGATCTTTATTAGGTTCAATGAACTCCTAAGATTTCGATACTGTCGCATGGGTTTAAATGGTGAATAACATGAGTTGCCAATCGCTCTGCACGTAACCATTTGGGATGGAAAAAAATTCTCTCTTGCAAAGGTACCAAACATCTAAAATAAAAGCAAAAACTTTCAGCCCCCTTTTCAGAGTTGATATCAGCATAGAAAGTCCACTGCCCCTTTTCTAAAAATAAAAGTGGCCCCTCCTCCCTCCTACATCTGACGGAACAAGACAAGAACATGCCCGGCTACGATGACCATTGCATCTCTGAAGAGAAAATAATCAAAACCCTTTTCACGCCGATTCAATAGGAATTTAGACTTCCAGTAAAATCGAGTGGAAAATGCTGATTCAAAGTTGAATGACGATACGCAAAAAAAATCAATCTAAATGAAAAATCGATAGGTAACCTGTATTACCTAAATGAAAAATCGATAGGTAACCTGTATTCAACAGTCAATCTCTTTCCACACCAAATCATTGCATTTTGAATTGGTTTTCGACTCTCTCGCATGTGCATTAGCGGATCCAGCCCTCGCGAACTGGGGTGGGGCGAACTTGGGATTTTCGCCCCAGGTTGACAGCCTTTTTCTTTTGTCTCTGTTTCTTTCCCTCCTCCCCCTTCCTCACCCTCTTTTCACCCTTTTTGGGTCGAACGGTGGGGGGGGCGATCGCCCCTTTTGCCTCCACTGTATCTGCCAATTCGCATGTTTCCGTTGATTTCGGTCAGTACCAAATTCCAATAATAACAAAACAAAGACGATTTTTTAAAGACGACAAAAGATTTTTCAACATTTTTTGACGCGACAAGTTGTCATTTGCTTGGTAAGTGCAGCAGTTGAATGAAGCATCACATACCTCTCTTTTTCTCGACTTCTTCCTTTAACCCCTTATGGACCAAGCCCGAGTATACTCAAGGTATATGGAAGAACAGGTATGGACAGGAGGCGGGGTTTAAGGGGCTTTCGAGTTTTCCCGCCAAATGATGACGACACGCTTGCTTTGGCGATGACGTAGCCGTCACCTACGGCAGTAGCGAGAGATGGGGATGACGGGAGAGTGAGTGAGATAGATTGGAACGGTAGGCGAATTTTATCGCGACCGTCTAGAACATCTGTGACGTAGCCGTTACCCACTGAGACAGGCTCCGCCTCCTGTCCATACCTGCTCTTCCATATACCTTGGAGTATACTCGTGTTTCTCCTCCAGTCTTTTTTTCACATTGCTCCTCAATTTAGCGATTCAGAATAAACGTAATTCTGGAGGTCGACACTTACAAGATAAGGTTTCGTTTGTGCGCCTTCAATTCATCGTATAGGCAATTCCAACTCCCTCGAGTACGAACAGTTAACTACCCTCCCTATATTCACGGAAGAGAGGCGTTCTTTGGACCAAATTGGTCTTTAACTGGTGGTTGTTTCAATTGACCAAATCAATCACTGCCTATGTCCGTAGATGACAACTTCGGACAGTGCATACTGCATAGTATTGATACCGTGTTCATCTCGACATCGTGTGTCTTTGAAATGCAATCCTGTCAATTAGAGATGTCATGCTCACGGTCGCTCTTCGCACCGAAGGAAGAAGATCCTCATAAATCTTGCTCACCCTGTTTTATTTTTGGGAAAAATAATAGTATGTATTTTTGCTAGGAAAAAAATACCCAGAACAGCAGAGTTAGCGGCAAAATATTATTCTCATTTTTATAACATTATATTATTTTTCTCGGAAAAAAAGCTGGGTAGTGGACTATACTAGTGCCAATGCTGCTAATGTTAGGGGCGCCGACAGCTGAATCGTTAACCAAAGTCATGATAAAACAATGAACACAATAATTATCGTAAACCTACACTGAAAAAAAAAATACCAGAAACATGATGATATATGTGAACCGGATGTAAGGGATGGTACAATTAGTAGAATTCTAGTGTTTGTACAATAGTTCTTTGAAAATGTTGAGGAAATTCTAGTTCTATAGCCATATTCTGGTATTTATACCAGAAATTTCTGGTCAAAGTACAAGACTTCCTGTGGTTCACATATCATTGTGCTTCTGGTAATATTACTAGAATTTAGGAATTATTATTTTCAGTGTAGGGTTTAAATCAATGAGCTATTGTCAAAATTAAAAAGTCAAAAAGTTTCTATTATTCTATCATCTGTGCGCCGCTCCGGCCGTCCATGCTGCGGCCTATCCGATCTGATCAGATATCGAAAAATCGAGACCAGTGCAAGTGTTGAGGGCTGAGGGGATGTGCGTTTTGGGCGAATGGCAAGAAGCACGTATCAAAAAATAAGTATATTTTGGGCGAGGCAAAAGGAGAAATTTTTCTGAGAACTACTCAATTTTTAAGTGCGTTTTGGGCGAGAGAAAAAATCAGACATTTGTAGGAAAAGTTAATAATGAGGCACTTTTGGGCGAGTGATCTCCAAAACTGGAACACTTAGGAAAAAACCAAGAGCACCTTTGTTCTCACCTTATCAAGTACTTTCATTTTCTTCGTGTGAGAGACACCAGATTTCAGATTCTTGCAACTGCCCCATTCCAAAATCCTGATTTTGAAAAAAATTGCTCCTGAAACTGCTGCGATTTTCCCTCAAAATTAGTTCTGTCTCTCACGTAGCGTCAAGCCATCAAATAGTAACAGTCCGCGGGGGGGGCTTTGGAGACTCAAAGCCCCCTTCTTCTGGAAAAAGCCTCAAAAAAGGGCTATACAAAGGTGGCCGTTACGCTGAAATCCCCTCCCCCGTTTTAATGAGGGCTCATAAGAGTCAAGAATATAGTAAGAAACAAAAAAGGAGGTCATCCCATTTTTTCAAATCCTCCCTCTCCCCCCACTTTTGAACTTATATAAACCGCCGCACTGCCTTCAAATGTACACCATAGACGAGGACTCAAAAGAATGTTATAATATATGAACATGGAGCTGCTCAATTAAAATACATCAAAAATGTGGCGAAGATGTTGAAACAACAGGAAGTTGATCGGCAATTGGAATTCACTGATTAACTCGTTTCTTTAAAATCTGTTTCGCATTATTTCGTCAATTTGGAGAGCAGATTCTTGGATTGCTAACGGGGAAAAAAATGAGTTTATTGTAAATACCTAATGCTAAAGAAAGTTCGCACCATTTAAACCTTTGCGCGCACATACGCTATAGCACAGTTGCTATTTGTCGGATGATTATCATAGATTTTTCCCCATTTGATTCAATGTAAAAGTTGATAATTTATAGGAAAGGCTGGCAACATTGTACGCAAGTCATGTCGTTCGTTTCATTAACAATAAACGATTTTTATTGTACAAACGCACATTCTGCAAGTATTCTCTGCATTTTACAGGCTTATCTGTGGTGTCAGATCTCACAATTATAGGTGAAAATCCTGAAATTTTTCATTGATGCAAATGGGAGAAACGTTGCCTGTAGAGGTATAGTACATCTAGCAACATTGAGCTAAAGTCGTTCTCTCCTTACGTGCTAACTAAAACGTGGGAACATTCTTAACGATTGTGTCATCTACTGCAGATCAATTTAATCAAGTAAAACACTCCATAACAGTTTCAATGGTGGTGATGGTATAATGGTCATGATATCTTGATCCGAGAGTAGGCAGACTTCGCCTCTACGCACGGAAAGAAATTATTATTGAAAACCATACTACTTGTGGTTGATTTCGGCCCTGACCATCAAGAGGTACGGTTATTTCTATTGGAGTAAAAGTCTAAATTCTAAAATTTTGAATTCTACTAAAGCTTTGGTAGAATTTACTCAACTGTTTGATGACGTTCATCAGATTTCTAGCGGACTTCACCATACCGTTTGGTTGAGGCCAAATCAACTGCATCAATTATGGTTTTCACTTTTCATCAATAATTTTTCCCGCGTATTATCAATTGGGTCTATCTCGCCAATGTAACATTTCAACATTTTTTTTCGCATTTTATTTTTTTTTAACTATAATACTTAATACACCAGTGGAAACAGTTTCAAGTCAAATTCTTTGCATAGTTTGCATTTTAAAGAATTACACTCTCAACATTTTGACGACATTGTATTCATTATAGACAAAATAAAGATTAAAATGGAAACTAGGCCAACAATAAAATAAGAACATCCGAGACATCTAGTTCCCATTTTAATCTTAATTTTGTCTATGATGTTTTTTTGGCCATTTAGTTTGTAATTTTTATTAATATTGTATTCATTGTAAAAAAAAAAAAAAAATTAACAAGATAAGTTGAGGGGAGGGGGCAGTGGCGAACGCAGGATTTTTTTTAAGAATGGCTTCCACTGATGAGCATTTGACTGAAAATTGTTCCCTCCTTCCCTTCTACCCATAAAAAACGGAGGTTTGGAAGGGGAGGGCTTTAGCTCCCTTAAGGAGGAAACACATATCCACGGCTCCGTACGACTCCTTGACGCACGGTGCCCGAACGGCTTCTTGACGGACGACAGAGACATGTATAACCGGCGCGGCTCTCGGCGTGGATAGTGGATTCCCGTCTAGTTTGACGGTAGCTCTAAAGAAGTGATCTGTGCTGTGTGTTTGGTTGATAATTAAATCGTTCTTAGAAAGTTAAATATTATTTTACATTTATCACACCAGCAATTGTCATGGATTCCTAATTGTCATAATTAATGGCAAATAAAACTTTTGAGAAGAGAAAAAATAAAGGAGGAAACAAACTGCACTGCGCCGCACATGTAAACAAAACACTGGCCGTGTGCACCACGTCCGTCATCCGTCAAATTTTGCTCCTCGAGGCAAAGCAAACGATTCCAGGCGATTCGGGGCAGCACGGTTCTAGTACCACCCTGTATGTGTTTCCTGCGTTATCCCCCCCCCTTCCTGCGTACGCCACTGATAGGGGGTATCAAATGATTTCCAAGGGTAAGTCAACGTAGTAAAAAGTCCTAAGCCTCTTCTTCATTACTATAGAAAATTACGTGTTTAGGGTAATTTCCCAGAATCTTTGGTTTCAAGGAGTTTACCCCTCCCCCTCCCCCCACAGGACATCATATTGAACTGATATGAAAACCGCTCCGAACCGCACATTTTCTGAACCACAAACCTTTTACCGAAAAATATAGTGAGCCGCAAAAAAAACGATTTGACTGAAAGTGTAAGTATTCTTGTCATAAATTAACGGAATTATAAGCACTGAAAGTTTCGGTTTTTTTCCAGGCAATCAATGTAGGGCACCACATTCACGGACTCCCTTCGCATAAAGAATAAAATGAATAATTCAATAACTTTTAGGAAATTTTGAACTGACGGAGCTTATTTCATATGTTTTCTCTTTCTTCTTTTAACACTAGAATAATTACCGAGCGCGGTCGTGCGATAGTTAACAAGGATTGAAGAGAATATATACTTGAAATGTACTATAAATGGATGAGGGAGTGGGGATCAAAGAACCCTCTCCGCACCCTCCTCGTCGATGTACGACTTTCTCTTTTGACCAAAAATATAATAATGTATTGAAATGTATCTTACATTATGATTTTATGAATCAATAACCTGCTGCAATAGCAAGTGTATCATAGGTTTTGACAACTTTACTGCGGTCAAAAATGACAGCTTGATGATTCTTGGTGGGTGTATCAAATTTCTTGTACGTCTATAGTGTTAAGGAAATATTTTTGAATCAAACCATTCAAAACCGGTTCACGAGTATGTGAACCCGTTTGGAGCTACCCTTACAGCCGTGTGAACCCAAACCGAACCGCAAACCGACTTTTTCACGAAGTATAAGCCGCGAACCGAAGTTGAACCGATTTTTGCTGTGGTCCGATGCTCTGCTCTCCCCACCTTTCACCCTCTGGCTTGGATGTCAAGGAACATATGAAACGAGATACGTTAATCCAAAATTTTTCTCAAGTAAATTTCATACCTTTAGAAGCAAACGCAATCTATTTAATAGCTCTCTAATTAGACCAGGATCTATAACTCTCACTGGAAACAAACTCAAAACAGATTTAAGTTCAGAATGTATCAACATTTTAAGAATTCTAAGTGTACAGTGATTCGGTTCAAATGTCTCCCTGAACAGTTATCAGGACCACGAAAGTTCTTTATTACTCAGAAACCGAGGCTTATATCCGCTAACCGCTCGATCCCTCCCGTTCCCCGTCAATTTGAAAATCCGCCAAGATGAGTGAGAATATAACGCGCATATTTTGCTCACGAGAGAAGACTCAAAGAAAGGTAGACTTTAGATCGAGAGGCTTCAAGAAATACCGCAATTGGCATCTCCCTTTCACTTTTCCCATTCCATCTATATGTATGGCTCTTAAATGATGAATAATCATGGCGGATGACTAATTGGTGCAGAAATAGTTGGGAAAGAGTGAAAGAAAGATGCAGAATATTTAGCAGCGTGAAAGGTGAACTCTGTGAGGGGTCGGACGGACTAGAGACAACGGGACCATAACGATGACTGAAAAATTTTCATATTCAGTGAATAAATTTGATCTAATTAGAAAATATATTATGTATAGCTTAAAATGTACGATATAATAAACTTAGACAAATGATGAAGCAAAATATATTTAACAAATAACTGTAATACTTAACGTTAAAGAGGAAATCGAATGAAAACCTTACTAAATAAATGCAGAAAAATACTAACTCGGATAGTCGGATAGACAGCTCTCCGGCTGTATGGCCCATTTGGCCCAAGAACCCACCGAAATTCGAAGTTTCCACCCAGGACCACCGGCGACCCTAACGTAAGAAGGATTAAAAACATACACTTGCTTATTTAACTCAAGATTTATTATTGCTTCAAAATAATTTATTTTAAAAAACAGGACGCGTTTCGTGGTGTACCGCTGAATTGATCGCATCTGCTAATGATGCTCACCGTATTAACACCCTTTTTAATGACTTTCATGCAAGTGAGTGACAATGAATGTTTTAATCGCTTTTATACAAAGTTCAACTCAAGCAGTGTTTCAAGTTCCTGTTTTAGGTTTTTGAATCCAAAACCTTGCGGTAAATAAAACGGAGTCAAAGGCGGATCCAGTAGTCTGGCCACTGTGAATTATTCCCATTTGAATGCATGATAAACAATCGATTAGAATGAGGGCCATGGCTGGGGCCCCCTCAAAAATCGCTTGTTTCTCATTCGTTCAAATGGCATGAATTCATGCGGTTACCAAATTGCTGCATCCAGCCCATGAACGGAGTAAACAAAACAAAAAGTATACTAATATAATTATTCCGTACGCGCTTTGGTGAGAAAGCGACGAAGCTCATCATTATTATTTCTAAAGGCCCTGCATGCCAGCGCCCGGCCGTTCAATATAGCTAACGCGAACGCTTCATAAATTTTACGTCATTATAACCGAGTTCAACTCTCTGACATCGGTCTCAGAATAACCCTCTAAGATTGCGAAATATCGATGAATTGAATTAAATCGACTCTGCAATCGATTAGTGCGGAATAAATTCAATGGACGTGGAATGTGGATGCGGTGCATGGCTGAGGGGAGAAAAAAGAAAATAAAAGCAGTGTTGCCATTTACGACCGAAATTATCCTAATTTCCCGTTTAACTCAATGTTAAATTGGGATAATATCTGCCATAAATGGCAACACTGTTGAGAAGGATAGTTTTTAATGAGACAGCACCATGCCGAATCGGTTTGATTCTTGAAAACTAGAGAACATGAAGAATAAGTTTTAGCGCGCGCAGAGTTGCCAGATTGAAAGTGAAAAGTCACTGTCTTTTCAGTTTTCACTGATTCTTATGTAGATTGGATTCTTTTTATCAGACATCTGACAACGTTGATGCACACTCGTATCGGCGCGGGCACGGCGAAGCATGGCAAATGCCCATCATTATACGCGACTGATCTGAAAGCTTACAACGCAGTCCCGTGTGTCTATGCGCCTAACAGGTTAGTAATGACAATAAATTCACAGAGCCTGTAATCATGAAGAAAGCTGTATGTAAATCCGGCGAGACTTGTTTGAGCACCACAAGATAAGACGCCTCCCCCCTCCTCTTTTCTACCGCCCTACCGGTTGAAATGTGTAATATGATTCCAATCCCTTTTCATTCGCCTTAGACAACATTTGAAAGCTTTGGAAACACTTATGATGGATCTATTGGACTTTTATTTATTTTATTTTCTTTTTCTTTTTTTTTAAAAAAAATACTTGAAAAGTTGGTTGTCTCTAAGTATACATACAGTGTAAGAGTTACATTTTCTTTTATTTTTTTTACCATGGTAAAAAAAAAGAAAAAGAAATAAAAGAAAATATGAGTGAAAATGGGGCTGTTTCACACTTTTACTAATTACTCTGCTTTACTAATTAATCTTCCTTCCCAGCGAAGAAAAAGTGACGGCCTTAATATGAGAATCACCCGCATTGTTAGTTCCCAACGCCGCGCCGCGCTCGCGCCGCCATAACGGTCGCGCGTTTATAAGCATTTTATGAGTTTAGTGGATAGTGGATTTCGTAAGTTTTTAGTTCTACATACGATCATCAATTTTGGAGGATTTCGCATCAGATAAGCGACCCTCAAATCGCCTTTAGCGAAAGTGTGCAACAGCTCCAGTGCATAAAGACTAAAAATATATATTTATTTTTTGCTTCATACTGTAGATGTAACTATACGGATGATGACCCTCAGATTTGCACATTTCCAAGTAAAGATCTCCAATGAAATTTACAAATTTTGTCCCGCCGATTGTCATTTTGATTGTTTTTTTTTTTTTTTTTGGTTTTTTGTTTTTTTTTTATTCGTTTTTGTTTTTGTCTTTTTTCAGAATTTTACAAAAGATTCGCCTTAGTCCAATTACCTGCAAGAAGAACTTTGCGAAAT
Organism: Trialeurodes vaporariorum; assembly: GCA_011764245.1. Lineage (NCBI taxonomy): Eukaryota > Metazoa > Arthropoda > Insecta > Hemiptera > Aleyrodidae > Trialeurodes > Trialeurodes vaporariorum. Next base: position 35,593,447 of record VMOF01000002.1, on the reverse strand, counting down.
AGTAATGATTCATTAAATATTCAAGAAATCAAACAAACTTTAGCTGGTATATTGATAACAATTCTAAATACTGTTAACACGCCTTTATTGATACTCTTCAAGACAAGTTTATCCAGTGAATCAAAACAACCAAGTTCAATTTCTGGTTTTATTTTTAACCACAACTCGAGAGGCGGGTTCTTCAAGAGAGGAAGAACGAAAATGATTGAAAGGTATATTCCTGAAGAAAGCTGCACTTCAAAGTAATCCATTTCTATACCATCACCATCAAGATAATAAACTTGATGTAAAAGTTTGCGCTTTATGCTTGCATATGCGCGCACTGCTTCATTTTAAAACCATGCACACGTCATAAAGTCATTAAAAGGTCAACGAGAAAAAGTTATTGGATGATACTCGCGCGTGGGTGATCACAACCGCCCTTTTGCTAGTTTTTCGAGCGAAATTTCGTATTTATATTATATACGCTGCAAAAACCAAGTATGAAACTGTAATCATGCTACGTATATACTATACAGGGTGTTGAAAAACTGTTCCCGAATATTTCAGGGGCGGATTCTACAGATCAAAATAAGACCTTTTTTCCTATAAACATGTGTCCGAAAATGCCCCCCTTTTGAGCTACAGCCCCCCAAAGTTTTAAAAAATTTACGGTTTTTTTGGAATAGCGACCACTATTATGAACCAAATGTCTTAAAACTTGATGTCCTAGGGTAATTTCACGTGTAAAATCCAATAATGACCTCGAAAAATTCAGAAATTGAGTCTGACTGCACTTTTCACGCAATCGTGTACCTTTAACGGCACAAATTTTATGTTACGGATTAAAATTTTGAAGAATAATTACCAAAATCAGATGCGAAAAACCCTTAGAAAGATTTTTGGTCCTCCTTGTTTCTTTCGATGCGACGCGTTTTAAGCGAGATAATCGCTGCACAGTGTGGAAAAGTCAGCGCTTTTACCATGAAAAACGACAGTGAGTATGCAACCCGCCTCTCCGCTGCTTCTACGGGCCGGCCGCTATGGTAAAAGCGCTGACTTTTCCACACTGTGCAGCGATTATCTCGCTTAAAACGCGTCGTATCGAAAGAAATAAGGAGGACCAAAAATCTTCCTAAGGGTTTTCCGCATCTGATTTTGGTAATTATTCTTCAAAATTTTAATCTGTAACATAAAATTCGTGCCGTTAAATGTACAAGATTGCGTGAAAAGTACAGTTAGACTCAATTTCTAAATTTTTCGAGGTCATTAATGGATTCTACGCGTGTAATTACCTCATGACACCAAGTTTTAAGACATTTGGTTCATAATAGTGGTCGCTATTCCAAAAAAACCGTAAATTTTTTAAAACTTTGGGGGGCTGTAGCTCAAAAGGGGGGCATTTCCGGACACATGTTTATAGGGAAAAAAGGTCTTATTTTGATCTGTAGAATCCGCCCCTGAAATATTCGGGAACAGTTTTTCAACACCCTGTATAGTGTAGGTTAGCAGATGCAGGTGGCAACAATGCTGTAAGTAGTTAGAAATTCATTACAAGAGGTTAATTATTATAGATTAATTAACTAAATCGTGACCTTCGGAAAGTTCAAAACGCACGAGGTGCAATTTAACCTTTCAAGGTTAAATGAGAATCCTGAGAAAATTAGAGCGTCGTCCTTTATCTGATTCAGTGTTGGAAACGGCGACCTTCTTTAGAAAGTTGCATTTCTAGAAAAATTGGATTATTTCTCTTCATTTCTTTCCTCTCAAGCCTTTGAATAACAATGGCGGGCTCGTGCAATTTGGTAACCAAGGTTTTCGCCATTTAAACCTAGGCAAAAGTATCGATGGTTTGAGAGTTTGGTGAACCTCCTCTTCAAATCGATGGGGCTACCACCGTCCATGAAATGTCGGAAAAAAGGGAGAAGAAAAAATGAAAATAAAAAGAAGGGAAAAATGTGGATAGAAATAAGGGGGAAAAAGACACGCAGCTACCTCCGAAAAAATCTAGATTAACAGCCTCCCCCGGAAAGAAAATCCTGACCACGACCATGATTATATTCGTTTAATTTCCGTCATTGCTCGTATTTTGCTCGAGAGCAGGTCATACTGTAACATATTTTAAATAAGACTATGGCTACGATCCAGAATACCACTACCTGTCTTGCGAAACTAGGTGAGCGTCTTTTAGAAATAAGTTTGAGCTTAAAAACGTGCACCAATAAAAACCTGCCAATACATGTATGCTGTATCAGATTTGAAAATATTCTTAGTTATACGATAAAAAATGTTACAAAATATCAGCAACTATTTCTCTTAAGGGCCCTGAGGCTTCTTTTTTTAAAAAAAAAAAAACAAAAACAAAAACAAAACAAAAACAAACAAAAACAAACAAAAAAAAACAAACAACAAAACAAAATAGATTGATGGCAGTGGCTTCGCGTGAAATCTGGAAACGCTGAATTTTGTCCATTTAAACGCATGAAAAATGCTGGACTATATTGGAGGTGCACTCTACACAGTACATCACTCCCTTAAATCGATATTTTGCATAGGCTTATACTGACGAAATGCAGCGTTGCCAAATCATACGCGACGTCACTGCTTGATGAACGGCGTGCAGTCGAATGTTTATGTATACAACAATGTGTACTTATGTCTACTTTAAAAAAAAAAAATATCTAATAAAAATGAATCACTGTGAATCGAGGAGCGCCTGCCTATTCCAATTGTACAGAAAGACAAAGAATACCTAAACTTCACACTTTAGCACTTCGTGATTTCACACTTACTTATTTTGTATTCTGCTAACTCAAGAGTACAGCCAAAATTTTGGCTAGAATTTGACTTTGAATTCCATAACCTACCCTGAAGACGTCAAAATAGGCCCTATATATGCATATGAGCCCTGATTCCTATAACCAAAAATTTAATATTGCTTTACAAAATTAAATCATCTAAATATGAAATGAGGAAGAGATTTAAATCGTTGTATTGGCACAGAAGAATCAAATGTAGGTGAACTCAACGTAAACAAACAAAACCGGTGTCAAGTGGGTGACAAAAAATGAGGAAGCAAAAGTACAGAAGGAGAAGTGAGAGCAACAAACTGAGCAAAGAGAGAAAAAAATGGAAACAAAAAAAAAGTTCTCTAGTTTGTAGTGTCGAGAGAGAAGAGAAATAAGCAAGGAAAGAGAAAAAGAGGAGGGGGAAATATGGAGAGCCAGAGAACAGTGGAAAGGCGTACGTCAGAAGGGGAAAGGCTTGGGGGGCTGATCTAAACTATCGACTTGTCCGACTTCCCAAATGTGCGTTTATTTAATCCACAACAGTCGACAGCACCTACATCTTGTCCTTTAACACTTTTTCCCTTGCCTTTTTTTTTTTTTTTTTTTTTTTTTTTTTTTTAAGATGAATATGCTTGCTTATCTGGGCTCATAATTCTGCTGATAGTAGCAAAAGTGGTCTTACAGTATTGACTCCATAAGTATAGGCGGCGGTGGCGGTCGTACGCGACGCGGCGGGCGGAGGGTGGCGCGGCAAAGTAAGACTGTCTGGTAGAGTGGTGTAGTGGGGGTCGGGAGGGGGTGGCGGGCGGGCGGGAGGGAGGGGGAGGTGGGCGGGGTGAGGTGGCGTCAAAATAATTTGCTTTCTCTGGGGCCGATTCGATCCGATGTGGTCAAGGACGTTCCATCAGTGACCTAAAAGTCTCCGGGCAGTGCAGAGTCGTGACAATATAAATTGCCGCGCTGGATCTAGGCTAACTGTTATAATTAGCTTTTACTTGGCCAGCTGTTCATCGGAAGCTGCAGATCAGCAACTCCACCATCGGTTTGAGCCTAGCCGGGCCGGCGCGGTTCAACTCAGCTGGTGCAGCGCTGAAGAAATGCTAGCTAGGTTTCTCTGCAGAAGACAACAATTAACAGAAATACCAACTCGCAGTTCTCAAGACCATAAGAAACACTGCTTACTCGCCTCTTTCTCATGGCTTTGAATCAAGGCATCACTCGTTGTGGAGAATACCCGAAATGGCGAGTGCAAACGCGATGTAGCACTAAAATGCGCTGAAACACAAGTGTGCAGAAATTACAACTAAGGATGTACGGATATTTTACTCAATAAAGTGGTTTGTTCGTGGCCAAGCCGAGGACCTCATAGTATACATTTGATCAACATTCGCGCAGACAAAGTGACGTGTCTGTCTGCCTCTAAAATATACTTTCGGCTTGATGGACAGTGGACGCAAAAATAGACGTGACGAAAGAAATTATTTTTGAACGCAGCACGCTGGGTCAAAATATGGATTTCTCTGGACAACAACAATTACATGAGTTTTGCTTCATAAAGTTTCCATCATATGCTGATATTTTTACTCGCTGAAAATCTGTGTAGTCAACCCTTTATGGACCAAGTTCGAGGATACTCGATTTTCTCATCTAGTCTATTTCACATTTTTTCAGTCCTCATTCCGGATAGACTCGATTATATCGATGAAAACACTTACAAGAAAAGGCTTCGTTCGGGCGCCTTCAATTCGCCGTATAGGCAATTCCAACTCCCGCGAGTACGAACAGTTAACTACCTTCCCTACATACACGGAAGAATGGCGTTCTTTTTTACTAACCTGGTCTGTAATGGGTTAATTAACAGTTTAACTTGTTTTTTATTGTCTTGGCGCTTTGTGTCTATCATAGAGATGTTTCATCCGTCAATCATACATAAATCATTATTTTAGCTTTAGTCCGTGCTCGGCCAACAGAGGGGCACAAAGTGCCTGGGAGCAGGTGCGCAGCATATTCTGCGCATCACGTGATCTCACAAAGTTCAACAAAGTTTGACGCGGGCTAAAAAACAAAGGGTGGAGTTTTGGGGGGGGGGGCACCACCTCTTCAAATGTGACACCTCTCACAAACCATTGAAGATCCCGCCCCCAAATACAGGGGTGGCTCGTGCAATGTGTGAATGGTGGATTCTCTTCATTTAAACCTATACCTAAAATAATCGATATTCAAGAATGAGTCCCTGAGCAAGAAATCGATACTTTTGCATTTGGATAGGTGCAAATGTCAAGAAAACAGGGTTGCCAAATAGGACGAACGACCACTGCTCAAATTCAAAAGTCTAATGACGCTTTAATCCCTCCTGATGAATGGGCCTGTTGCGTACTTTTGCTACATCAATATAACTCATTGTTTCTAACGGAAAATTCGGCGATAAGAACGATGCGCTTATTAAAAACTCATTAACTCAGAAAATACCTTCCATCTCAAACAACCCGCGCTACACTAGACACTATATCACCGACTTATAACTACAAAGATGGAACCATCTCGTTTATGTAAACATCAACAGAATTTACAAACATTGGAATGTTTCGTTCAGATACGTACATTTCTTATATTATTTTGTAATCTTTGATAAACCGAAAAAACCAGACAAAACCAGACAGCAAATGCAGCCAATAGTTAACTTATGCACCGTGTTTCCGTCTATGTAGTAGTATACCGGTGCAAATAGTGTCTAGTGTAGCGCGGGCTGTTTGGAATTGAAGTAATTTCCTGAGTCAATGAGTGGATTTTGAACGTTTTAAATGTGCTCATCATTATTTTCGCCAAATTTTACATAAGAATCAAGGCTCTATATTGTTGTAGCAAAAGTATGCAACAGACCCATTTGCATGAACAAGATGGCAATACTCCTTGCATAGATTTTTTTCTTCAAAGGACTATAGTCTTACGTATGAATTAAATAGACACTATATACATGTATGTATACATATACTAGTAGATACGTTTGGTATACCTATAGTCTTCTTGATTCAACTCTAAACTCTCGGGACCGGTCGGTGGTCACTAGTCAGCCACTCTAAAGATCTCTGATCAACGAGCGGGAAAAGTTAATTTGAGACAAGTTCAACAATCAACGTCCAACCGGTGATCGCAATAACTAGACTGACTGGACTGTGAAAAGTGAAATGAATAATACACACACACGCCTCGTGTACTCGCGGCAGATTCTGCACCTTATATCCAGAGTTGCCAATTATCAGGTGATTTCCCTTTTGGAAAAAAAAACTCCGGTTTGATTTTAATTTGAAAATTAAACGTCCATAATGTGATAGAACAAGCACCATTTTTAGAAAATCTTAAGGGAGACGTGCTATTTTTCTGAGTGCGAGTAAAGCGGTTTCCGTAAATTTAACGGTAATAAAACCAAATGTAAACCTATGCACCATATTTTTTCTCTGTCAGATGTGGCAGCTCTGCAATTTGACTCTCCGTTTTTTTTCTTTACTGTTTTGGCATTGTTGCCAAGAATACACGATATAAAATTAAATCTATATTCAGAGTGCGTTTACGTTCTTTGAAGAATAAAACAGTAAATTAATGTGGATTAGAACTTGAAACTCAGTACGTATGTCATTTACTATGTAATGGGTCTGTTGCAAACTTTTGATACAACGATTAAGATTGTATAATCTAATGTAAAATCACCTGAAAAGTCCATTGGTGACATCAGAGAGTCATAAAATGCAACAATGAACTCCCAAGAGGCGTTTGATGAAATCCAAGATGGGGGAGAAATATCGAGAAATCTGTATTCACTATTCATGCACCGTGAACATCCAAGGATGGCCCACTTTGACAACCTCACTGGAGGTAGAGGTTATGTGTTTGTTTACATTGTGATTGGTTGTGAATCACAACCAATCACAACGTAAACATCGATCACAACTTGTGATCGATATTGTTAGGTTGGCTATTCTTGGATGTTCGTGGTGCATGCATACAAATTGCTCGATATTTCTCCGCCATGTTGGATTCCATCAAACGCCTCTTGTGAGTTTATTATTGCATTCTATGACTTTCTGGTGCCACCAATGGACTTTTTAGGCGATTTTACATTAGATTAAACACTATTAAGTGTTGCAACAAAAGTTTGCAACAGACCCATTATTGCTTACCTGCTCTCATCATTCAGTGCATGAGTTTATTCCAACTCATAAAAAAATCGATCATCATTCTGTCCCCATGGGTTAACCATGCAAACATATCGATTATTTAGAGGATCCGCTCAATACCCTACAAATCGATACTTCTACCTAGTTCTATAGGGAGGAGCAATCCATTCTTCGCAAAATTTATAATCCTCCTTTGAAAATCATCATCCTCAATCAAGTTTATCACTGAAAAAAGCTGTTAAAACATCCCGAAAAGTGCGACAACCATTGAGATGCTTATTAGTTTACATCCTACGACGTAGAAATAACTGTCCGGACGGTTATTTTTACGTCCTAGGGTGTAATTTTAACATCCCAAGTTGTCGCACATTCTGTTAATATCTTGGTAGTTTATTTATCACTCCCGCCCCCTTCAGTGATCGTTAAACCCTTCTGAAACGGAAGTAAAGCTGAGGTGAGCTGCTGAGCTCCTTCAATTTTTGATGTAGGCAATACCAGCGCCGTCAAATTGGAAAAGTTTGTTAAAGTTTCCGAATACAGAAGAAGGTGCGGCTGATACAGACATTCACATTTGAGACATTCTCTTTCGCGAGCTGTTGAATTCCTTCAATTTTTGATATAGGCAATACCAACACTGTACCAACACTGTTAAGTAGGAATAGTTAACTACCCGGACTTTGCTACGCATTCTGGGATGAGCCCTCGCTTGAGAACATTTAATGGGTTCGCATTAAATCAACCTCATTTGATTCAAATATTGTTGCTCTCCAGCTGTTTAGACTAAGTCAAAGCCAAACGAACAAAAAGGGATTTTTAAAGACACGTCTCTATCGGTATATATTCGTCGTTTCAATGATCCATGATCCGAATACCTTTGTCGCTAAGAGGATCACGAGATTTATGATTCCCAATCCATAAGCATGACCTCTTCGATCCTCCGACACGGATCTTGGAGAATTAGTGTTATTTTCCCATCAATCGATTTATACTTTTATTTACTTATTTATTTTAATTACTCGCCAAATCTGGCAGATGTGGATCCTTATGAATTACGTCTATGATGCCGCCAAAGTTTGTTCGATGTATTATGACTTGCCAGGACGTCACGGTCAAACCGTTCTTAATTATAACTCGAGTGTATTAGTCGGCACCTGCTTCTCCGCTCCCCCCCCCTTCTCCTGTTATACCTCTTTCTCTTTCCGTCTCTCTCGTCGTCACTTTCTACCATCTGCGTCTTTCTTCTCTTTCTCTCTCCTTAGACCCAACATCTCGGCCGCAATGTATTTTTACGCTGCGAAAGTTTTAAATTTGAAAATCTAACCAGAAAATCTATCCTTATCAGAGTTCTAATAGTCCATGTAGTTTACTTTAATTCATTAATCTTGTTTTAATTGAAGAGATCACTATGTATTACCTTAAAAAGCTCCAATAAAGTCTAATTTTGTCATTTCAATTCTAACGCATTTCTTAGGAGGTCCCTGCTAGGCTCCTCCCTCTCCCAAGAAAATACAAATAAATGTGACTAACGATTCAAAAAATGTATTATTTACTATCTCCGGCAGAAAACACAAACGGGTATTGACATTGACTTCCCCCTTTTTATTTATCCTTTCCTTTTATTTGCATAATTTCCTTGGCACTAATGATTATTTAATAATGGAATATGCCTAAATATGATATGCCTATGGCGCTCTGAATAATAGTTTAATTTAATACAAGATTGGCGTATTGATTTGAATTTTTTTTTTTCATTTTATGTATTTTATCTTTTACTCCAATATCTTGTTACGTTATGAGCGAATGTTTCAATTGTTTTTTATGGAAATTCCGCATTGTGACCTCACGGCACACAGCCCGCAAATTTCCTCAAGTGTATCTCCAAACCAGTGATACTATTTAAGAATAAACCGCAAAGGCAAAACCTAGCTGTACTCAGTTTCCGAGGGCATCAATTTTCTTCAAAAATTTCACCCTTTTCAGAACCATACACATGTCCCATTGATTACATGTAATGAGTCCGAGTATCAACATTGAGGAATCCTGGCACTAATTCCGCGGGATGACGATGACGTGACCAAATTTTATCGATACAATCTATGGCGCAATCAGAATTGGTTGAATCTCTCTCAAGTCATTTCCTCCGTGTACGTATTTAAGTAGAAAAAGGACAGTAATATAGGGGGTGTTCCGGTGCTATTCCCGTGGCATCCTTGTCAAACATACGTGTTTCTATGGTGGAAAAGAGAGAAAAATAATTTATCGTTGTGTTACTGCGATACTGATACAATTATAAATATTGACATAAAGAGGAATGCAACTTCCGTCCAATATTTGTATACAACTTTCACTTCACTTGGAAGCAACATTCATGATCTTTTATCTCAATCGCCATCTCCAAAGCGAACCGAAGAACTAATCAGCGCTCACCCTTGATTTCAGGGGTAGCATAGAAACCCCCCCCCCCCCCCTATTCAACCGATCTCCACGAAATTTTACACACATCACCATTGAACCTAGAAATGAAGCTAGACGGAAAATCAGACAAATCCGGCAAACCAAAAAAAAAAAATTTAGCAAAAATAGCAGCCGGGTGAGCGCCGCGCTCATAACGCGACCAACGAAGGGTTAAGAAAAAGCTTTGAATTATAGTTCTTGATGTGATCGTTTTGGTGACTTTATGTAGACACCTACTGAAGACAGACCGCATAAAGCAGTGACTGGATTGGGTGATTGGTGATTGCAATCAGTCAGTTTTAAAAGGCATGCCACTATACGGAAGATGACTCATAAAATAATGCCTCCATAGAACTTTTACTATATTTATCAATAATACAATAGAGTGAGAAGCAAGGCTCCTAGTGTAATATTCATTTCAAAGAATGATTCAATTACGCGGGTGATAAAAAGTAGAGCCTTTAAAGGTAACTTTCCTTTTAGAGTAACTAGTTTTATCACAAAATGCATGAAGAATGGTTACATTTTTTTTTTTTATTGAATCGATATTAATGGGTGAGTTATAAAGCTAGCTATAAAAGAGGTAAATTACAGTGCGCGTATGGTGAAAGAAGAGAAGAGAACGCAGTTTGAAAACGTAATACAGAATGTAATAACCTAACTCAAAATGTGTTTTCTCACGCAGGATTTTAAGTGAAGAAACTGTAAATTCAAAATCAGTAAGTAACGGTATCTTTGATTTGTTTTTAAATGCCGCTGCTTTGAAGCTGCACTTGCGGAAAAATGCATCAAATCGTGCTGGCTGAGATGTCACGACGCGAAATTTCCACTTGAATTCCATGTATTCTCGGCCGAAATTGCATCACCAGAACAACATGAGACCAAGAGACAAATCTTAAGAGGTCCTTTATATCCAACGAGGTACAGCGATAGAAAGGATTTGTAGGACGTGATATTGAAACTTCAATAAGGAGGTAGTCATGATGAAAATCTCTTATAGACATTTTACACGGGCTCGGTATGCTTGCCTCACTTTTTTAACCCTTTATGGGCCAAACCCGAGTATACTCGTTTTCTCCTCTAGTCAATTTCACATTGATACAGTCTTCATTTCGGATGAACGCAATCATAGATGTAAACACTACAATAAATAAAGTCTCGTCGGGTGCCTTCAATTCGTCGAATAGGCAATTCCAACTCCCCCGAGTACGAACAGTTAACTCCCTTCCCTTTATACACAAAAGAGTGCGGTGTTCTATTGAACTAACCTGGTTTTTAAAGGGTTAATCTTGAAAAAAGTGTAATTACTCCAGTGGAAATTGGTTTTAAACGAAAATGCAAGTGTTTTAGAATGGGTATCTGGACACAGAAATTGGTGTAACTGTTTCTTTGGGAAGGGTTTGCAGGATAAAGCAACTGATACATAACAGAAACAAGCCAAATACTCTCCCCTGGATCGTTGTATCAAAAGTCTATGTCCAGATTGCAGGGGCGTGCAGGGGGTGGGGGGATGTGGGTACCCTTGCCCCGGGCGGCACTCGCGGGTGGCAAACAAAAGCAGGGTGAACAAACAACAACCACAACAACAACAACAACAACAACAACAACAACAACAACAAACAAACAAACAAACAAACAAACAAACAAACAACAAACAACGAACAAACAAAAAACAAATAAAAGGTTGTAAAATTGCAAAATGAATTGCGGAGGGCGGCAAAATCAGTATGTACCGAGCAAAAAAAAAGGTCATCAAATTTATAATTTATGATTGAGGAGTGGCAAGAGTACATTCTTGCCCCCCTCCCCTCTCTGGAAACCACGGCACCCCCGGGCCCCTGCCAGATAGCCGTTCTAAAATTTGTACTTGCACTTTCGTTTAAAACCAATTTCCTCTGCATTCATTACAATTTTTTATTTAAGGTTAAAAACATTGAGGCAAACGAACCAAATCCAGATCGCCCATATATGATGTCACACTGTGAGGTAGGACTTACACCAAGTATCAGCCTCTCTATCGCTATACCTCGTGTTGTTTATATCAACCCAACTAATGATTTCATTTGCTTTGAAGTATTCTCGGTTTTTGTTTTGTGTTTTTTTTTTCTCTTTAATTTTAACATAATATTTTCTTTCTGTTCGTGCCCTTGTAGAGCTAACTTCTCCAACCTTGCTCAGACAGGTGTGCAGCAATATTGCTAATAATAAAGATAATAATAATGTTATGTTGCTAACGAAAAAGAACTGCAGTCTCCATTGAGTTTGTAATTTCTCAAGCTTTGATCAATCAATTGGTCTATATATACACTGAAAAAAATCAATTGTTAAAGCAACAATTCAAAGTTTACTTATTTAACAAAAATTAAAAGTTGCTAAATCAACCAGGGTTTTCTGTTAAGTTAACAATTTATTTGTTGAGTTTACAAAAATAGTTGTTAAATCAACCACATAATGGCGTTCTTTTAACAAAATGGACATTGTCAATTTAGCAATTTTAAAAAGTAAAAAAAATACACAACTTAACACAATTAGTTGATCTAACAATTCAGCTTGTTATATCAGCAAAATAAATTGCTGATTTTACTTACTAATTTGTTATTCCAGCATAAAAATTGTTATTTTCACTATTTGATTTGCTGGTTGGGCAAAGTTAGTTGTTAAGCTAACAAAATGAATTGCTGATTTAGCATTTGAGTTGTTAATTTAACAAAATTATAGGTCAATTTAGCAAATCATTTTGTTCTGTACTTTTTTAACTATTTTTTTTTTTTTCAGTGTTTAAAAAAGGAAAACCGCCTATCCGATCGGCCATCGACTGATTCCTTCCCAGGATCTTTCCGCGTTTTTTAGTTATTAATTAAGCTAAAAACTTCATTCAGAGCCATTTCATCTTCATAGCCTCACGGAATCAAAACTTGCTATCACAACAGTCACGTGTGTGGCAAAATCTGATAGCAAGGTGAGCCTCACATGAATTGAGCGGTTCATACGCTAAACATGCATGCACATCGTTTTGTATCGTTTGAAACTGAAGGCGCTTTTGACGACTCTGAATTTCAAGGCGGCTCTTCATTGTCAATGCGGCCGCCAAGCTCATCATTTATATGGACCATATTTTTTATCATTCCCGATCGAGATATTCTTGAGAGGCTCATTAAATCAGTGTGAGCGTTTTTTGTTGAGCGTCAAAAGCAGCCTCTCAATACCAATCTTGAGAACCTTAATAATAAGGCAATTCTTTAAAATCAAAATGCATACCAAAACATTGTGATCATTAATTTAATTATTTTGGAAATAATAAATGATGTACAAACACTCCTTGTTCTTCCCTCACCTTCAGAATACCAAGGTCAGCGAAAGAAAATGGGCAAAGAGGAGGCGTTATTAAAAATTCATAAAATCAAGGTAAATTTCGAATGGGGCAGTTGCGAGGGTCTCAGAAGTTGTGCCCTTTTTTTTTAAGCGTGCCGTATATATACGGTACGCTTTTTGTTTTCATTTTCATATCTAATATATAGGTTGCATGCTTTGCTTATGGCAAAACCTTGGCGGGAAAGGTTTGAAAAATTAAAAACGTGTTTTCATAAAACTGGTTTCATTAATTGTTAATTTATTGCTGCAATCCAGGAGGTCTCGGCGTCTATTTTCTTAAAATTGTAAAAGTTTTGGTATTCCTGTTAATTTCAATAAGTTATTAAGCGTCAAAGTCGAATTCCTTTGAACGAGAATTCCATACAGGTCCAGCAACCTAAGTCATTTGTGCCAACCTATGAGTCAAAATTCCAAGGCAGGAGGGGGGTGGAAACATCTCCCGCAGGAACCCTCTTTGCCCCTCGCCTTTGGGCTCCACCGGTCACAAGATTTCTTCACGGTGCATTAAGCGGTCGTAAATGTGTCAAAATCTGTTTGACGAGGGTTTCGGAAAGAAGTGACGGCGAGGTATTGATAAAGAGCGGGCGGGGAATAGAAAAGAGAGGGACTCGTTCATATCCTTAAGTAGACCTGCTTAGTGATGACGTCACGATCAGAACTGGTTCCAAACAAATGCTGTATCTCTCACTCTCGTTGATTTACCTATAAGAAATCAGATCCAAATTTTCGAACGCAAATTCATGCTAGTTAAAGAACAGTTTTCTCAAATTTTATTGCACCATTAGATTCCACGTATTTTAAAGTATCTTTTCACTCTAACATAATTCCTAAAAGATCACAAGCGAATTTACAATCAAGCGAATTTACAATCACAGTTATACCGAAAGATGTTCTACGTTTTGTCCTCGTCTTACTCACGGTCTCTTATGGGAGTATCACCGCCATGACACTCAATCATTCCAACTTCTCTTCGTATCGAAGCTATTGTTCGAGGTATAACACATGTCGTGATGGTGCTGATGAGCCTATATCCTAGAATTTTGTGCTCATAAAAAACTGTGAGTGTGACAAGGACAAATCATAGGACTTTCTTTGATATAACTGTGGTTGTGCATTGATGCGCGATGTTTCAAAAAGTTTGTGGTATAGCGGGCTCATATTTTATCACTGAGAAAATAGTGGCTGTTAAAACTGTAAGAATAGAGCCATAGATGATTTCGCGTTATTTCAATCATGAAACCTATCGTTGCTATAGTCGCGCGCTTGAATCTACACGAATTCCGATTGTCTCCATGGAATTTCGATTATTTCTATGGGAAAAAAAGCGCGGGAATATATATCCTATCGGAAAATTCATTGAAACAATCTGAAATTTTTATAAGGGACGTGGAACCCAATGGTGTGATAAACACAACGGGTGCAAAGAACATGTTGTTTACTAGCACTTGTATTTGAAAATTTGGATCGTTTTTCACAGGGGAAAAACCCACGGGGCGCGAGTTAGGCGGACCCTTTTTTTTGGGAAACCCAAATTTTTTTTCATGACGTCTCACTAAACAGGTCTTGGTCATTGGAAACATTTGAAATTCGGGGGGATCGGCAAATTAAAAACCCCTTTATGAGCGTCTATGCAATCAAGGGATTTTTGAGGAAATTTTGGGCGTTTTGTTGCGAAAAAAAGGTTTTTAAAATCCAGAACAAAGGGACGGGGGTAAAATTCGCATTAATAGCTCAAAAAAGTGAGGGGGGCTGTCACGTGTCTTCCACCCCTGGACAGCCTCCTTGCTGCGGCTATGGAATTGACTCGGAATAACTTATTTACCTATCCTAAAAAGTTTCTCGCGTGTACAGTATTTTTTACTGGAAGCTTCTTCAAATTTTGGAAATTATAGGTCCATCTGGAACTTCGCTTCTCCAACACGAAAAATGATATCGCCGATGGCAACAGAAAAAAAAATAATATTACAATGAGTTGTAATGAATAATGGCTTAGTTTTGACTGTAAACTTTCGATACTTTTCAACAAAATAAATGGGGGAGGGGGAATGGGTCTGTTGCAGACTTTTGCTCCAGCGCTATAGAGTGTTCTATATCATGTAAAATCGCGTGAAAAGTCCATTGGTGGCATCAGAAAGTCATGAAATGCGATAATAAACTCACAAGAGACGTTTAATGAACTCCAAGTGGGGGTAAAATATCGAGCAACCTGTATGTATGCACCACGAACACCCAAAGGATAGCCAACCTCACAATATCGATTACCCCCAAATCACAATGTAAATAAAACACATAACCTCTGACGCTTTGAGGTTGTCAACGTTGGCAATTCTTGGATGTTAAAGGTGCATGCTTACGGACTGCTCGATACTTTACCGCCATCTTGCATTTCATTAAACACCTCTTGTGAGTTTATTATCGCATTTCATGACTTTCTGATGCCACCCATGGACTTTTCACGCGATTTTACCTACGATGAAACACTATTTATCGTTGTAGCAAAAATTTGTAACAGACCCCTTAAAATCCGCAAAAGCCTTAAACCTCCACACCTACTAATCTATACCCCTAGAATGCTTGACGTGTAAAGGGCACCTGAAATGGTTAGTTCTGTATATTAAAGGATTATTTTTTCATGAATTCCAAGTGTTCCATTTATGTATCTTACATATCTACATCGTGACAATCGCAATAAGTGCTGACAGCACCTAAAACGGAAAAACAAAGAAAAAAAAAACTGTTTTTTATTTAGAATCACGGCTTTTTCCCAAAATGACGCTTTTTGACTTCAAAAGAACGTAACCTCATTTTTGATCCCTGAACAAGCCGTTTAAAAGGTGAAGGGATTTAAAATATCTATTGTCTATACTTTTTGTGGGTAAAAAGATCGAGCCTTATCAAATAATTTTCTTTTTTTAGCTTTTAATAGGTTTGTTGCAAACTTTTGCTACAGCGCTATAGAGTTTTGATTTTTATGTAAAATCGCCTGAAAATTACATTGGCGGCATCAAATAGTCATAAAAGCCATTCATAAACCCACAAAACGCATTATAAAGAAAGCCAAAATGGCAGTCGTAAAGCCGAACAATCTATGCACGCGCATACGACGAACATCAAAGACAGGCGATCCATTTTCCCCTTTTTCGTTATAAGGGGGGGGGGGGGGAAAATATCTCTACAGTCAAAATGTGATTTTAAAATTTGCATGGTCAAGATGTTGTGTTCTGGAAGGGTGGCGGGGAGCAAAATATCAAGAATATAGGGTGTTGCAAAACTTAAGTGCTAAACTTATGGAGTGTATTTTTGGGGTGAACAATGAACATGTACCTATATAAGGCTTTAGTTTTCTACATGAATATGTGCTACAGATGTTTCTCTTCTGAGCTTAAGCCCCCCAAAGTTTGAAAACAAAAAACAAAAAACAAACACAAAAAAAAAAACGCCTTTGACTCATCTCCCTTTTAGATACATCTGATCTAAATTTATTTTTTTTATCATTTCTCACCAAACAAGCTCAATTGGACAGCACTTCTCACAAAAGAACTGAGTGACATTTTTGATAAAATTGAGTTATTGATTGATAGACCTAGCAATACTGAATCTCGAAGCAACAAGTGCTTCTTCTAATAACAAATATTTCCCGTCAAAATTCCAGGTAAAAGTGAGCTGGTGAGCCTCATTGAAGTCATTGTCCATATGATGAAATTAAATGAGAACTTGGTTCCTTTTTCTTAAACCTTAATCCTAGTCACGTAAGGAACCAACTCCGACTTGGTTCCTTTTATAGAATTGGGAACGGACTTAAGTAAGTCCGGATTAACGGATTTTAAAATATCAACAGTGTAAACCAACTCTGCCGTTTGGTTTCTCTTAGAGATTCGGTTTTCGTGATTATGCCAATCAAAAAGAAGAAAGGAACCAAGTCACTTTAAACGCTAAAAATTAAGTAGGTACCTTTCCTGCATAGGAAATTCCTTTTTTCCGCTGTTGAAATGCAAAAACATAACACGGTATAGTTGAATGAAATCAAAACGTCAGTAATTCCGAGTTTTTTGTTTAAATGCTAGCTCTTCAACTTTGGACTCAATTTTCTCGAGATCAGCTCCATGTCAAGTGGTTCCTCTTTGATGAATTATCATTGCTAGCAAAAGCATTAAAGCTGTTCAGACTTTAGTGGCACGCTTTTCCAACACCTGCGTGTTGGAATTTTCCCTGCTTGTTTTTTTTTTTTTTTTTAAAGAAAATTATAGCACTTGAGAACAGTGGTGCCTTTGGTTTCTTCCGAAGTATCCCGGTTTTGGAGTATTTCTCAAGTCCCTAGCAGGAAAATTGACATGAAATTCTAAAGGGCTCGCATTTTGCGAACTTAAAGGGAGTCAAAAATTCATTATCAAGGTCGAGTTTGAAATATAAGTTGAAATTGCTTGGAATAGAATCAACAGTTTCGTCGTTCATATTGCTGGTTTACTGGCTCCTTCCTGTACGTACAATGCCGCGCGACTCTTTCTTACCCGCATGCGGGCCTGATTTCTGTCTTAACCTTCAGCAGAGTCGATTGGGGGGGGGGGTCACCCGGAAAAAATCAGGGGGACCCACATTTGATTTTAAAGTACTAGATCATTTACCGTTGAATTAATTTTTCTTTTTCGTTTATTTATTTTCACATTTAGGATTGGATCCCTCAGAGCCGGGGGTCGGGGGACCAGGACAAACTGGGGTGACCCTACCTTTCTGGGTCCTCCTTTCGGTCTCATTCAATGGTTAAAATGAACAGCAAGCCTTCAAAGCTTGGACGCAAATTCTAGGGGGGCGATTGTTTACACCCCGATAAATAGGTTCCCCCTTCTATTTTATTATTCTCCTTTTCTACTCCAGTTTTTCTTCTTTTGAGATTTTCCGGGGTAGCATTCTCCCCCCCCCCCCTCACCACTTCGTAGTTTTGTTCATGTAGTATCAAGAAGTAATTGGCTTTATTCCATTACTCCCGCATTTGTATTTTTCAATTGCAGAACACTGAGTCCTTTACATCAAATATTTGGCGAAAAGATCTTAATATCCGGCTGAAACTACTTTATTCCATATATGCTTCAATGTGGACCTAGAGTTCCTATATACTATGAGAGTTGCGACAAGACTCTCAAAATGAAGAAGAAGAAGCGAATCACTGGAGCCCCCAAGAGGCAAATTGCAAATGGCGGATGGCCATTTGCCTCTGATGCGCTGTTGCCACTATTTCGCTATCTCTTATAGGTTAGGTTCAGATTCTCGACAATAACGGTCGTTATTGAAAGAGATGATGTTCTCCATAACAAAATTCAAGCAGAGGAAAAATTCACAAAAATTACCGTAATCACTGTTTCTTCAAATGTGTAATGAAAGCTAGTTCGCGAAAAGTAAATAAACCCTCCGCCATTTGCATTTGCCTCTTGGAGCTTTCTTGACAGCCTAAATCTAAGAGCCAATCATAAATGGATTCAGCAATGGCGCAACTCTCATATAGTATACAGGGTGTCCGGTAAGTCCCGGAACGGCTGCGCCATTTCTTTATTTACGCAGATAAAAAAACCAAACTTTGGGAATGTCCCTAGATAAATAAAAACTACTTTTTGAGAGGGTCAACATTTTGGTCGCCCCTCCCGGGGGGGGGGGGGGGGTGCCCCTAACTTTTTTTTTTCAAATGGCAACCCCTATCTTATGATACTCCATTCGAAAGAGGGTAAAAAACTGAGCATTTTGGCGCAAACCGCCTGTCGATATCTCTTTTAGTATTCGAGATATCGAACTTCAAAATCTATGGAAACCCATTTTAAAAAAATCATAACTCTTATTCAGAAAGTCGCTATTTAAAAAACTAGGGGTCTAAACTACTCTACATAACAAGCTCTTTCCAGGGAAAAACACCTCTGCCCAAAAAAATTAACTTACAGTTATTGTTTTTTTTCCCGCCAAAATATTTTAAAAAAATTTGGCGGGAAAAAAAACAATAACTGTAAGTTAATTTTTTTGGGCAGAGGTGTTTTTCCCTGGAAAGAGCTTGTTATGTAGAGTAGTTTAGACCCCTAGTTTTTTAAATAGCGACTTTCTGAATAAGAGTTATGATTTTTTTAAAATAGGTTTCCATAGATTTTGAAGTTCGATATCTCGAATACTAAAAGAGATATCGACAGGCGGTTTGCGCCAAAATGCTCAGTTTTTTACCCTCTTTCGAATGGAGTATCATAAGATAGGGGTTGCCATTTGAAAAAAAAAAGTTAGGGGCACCCCCGCCCCCCCCGGGAGGGGCGACCAAAATGTTGACCCTCTCAAAAAAGTAGTTTTTATTTATCTAGGGACATTCCCAAAGTTTGGTTTTTTTACCTGCGTAAATAAAGAAATGGCGCAGCCATTCCGGGACTTACCGGACACCCTGTATAGGGACTCTAAGTGGACCAAGCGTGAGGGCCTATACAACAGTGGTGTATCGTGCAATTTGGTAACGTTGAATTTGATCTATTTTAACCCTTGTAAATGGTCGAATGCGGAAGTGTTCACATAACAGCCAATACTTCTATCTTTTTCATGGGTTTAAATGGACAAACCACTAGGTTGCCAAATTGCAGGCTACTCGCGCTGCTACAGTCTTTCAGCCTTTTATCCGGGCAGGCATCAATATCATCCAACGAGCTTAAATATCAATGAACCACCACTCGCTCTCCGAACCCGCAACGTTTACCCCTAGAGTGATAGACGTGGAGGGCACCCGGCACATGTGCACAGAAAAAAACAGAAGAAAATTTGTAGGAAAAATGACACCGTAAAAGACTTCATTAGGAACCAAATCTTTAGGTTACCAAACCTAAGGTTTTGCACACCTTATTATAGAGACACTTCACCCAACAAAATATATCTATATTTAGGCGTGCAAACCCTTTGGTTTGCTTTACTTGAGTACAAAAGCAAAAGACTAAAGTCTTTTGGGTATTTCTTGTATACCAAATAAGGTTTTTTCAGAGCTGCCAAAGCGTTGTTTTCTGGTTTTTTTCTGTGTTTGCCAATTCTTTTCATCGGTCTGAGAAACCAACATATAGCTCAGTCCAAAGCTTTTTTGATAACATAGTGAATAGGAGTTTTTTTTTTTTTGGAAGATCACACTCCATGTTCCATGTCTTTTTTTCTGGAGTACGACTGAACTTTAACCCCCGTGCCATCAAAACGTATAATGTTGAGGCCTTGACTATTCGACCGTACAGTGGATCCTCACTTAAAATACTTTAAATCATAAACAGACTTACCTACGTACGTGAGATATAGAAGGCCAAAAGCATGTTTCTGAGGACTTTTGGTTAAATTTAATTTTTCTCTACAACAGCACAGTGACGAAGCATTTGCAGAGCTTCAATAAGAATGTATTTATTTATTTCGTTTCAATCTGTAGCACCATAATAAGAGGAAGTAACATATTTGGCAGTCAAAAATAATAAAAAAATAAAAAATTAATTTTTTTTCTACCAATAATGTTTCAGAACTAATGTTATACACTCTGTTACATTTATAGGTGTAATGGGGCCGCTTATCAACGGAATCTAATCGAGAAACGGAGACACCTGAGGAGCTACTTAGCGTGCGCGGAGGTGGGCACGCGGTCGCTAGAGATGAGTGTGGGAAAAATGGCGTCCCTCGCAAACCGGTGTGCCAAACTTAAATAAGGTGCTTTGCTGCGCGACAGCACCTAAAAACTGTAGCTAGTTAGAAAGCTGAGAGTATGTTGGTTAAGACCTTTTTTACAAATATTAATCATCTCTTTTAGTTCTTGAGGTACACAGATTGTTTCTCTACTGTACAAATGGCCCTTGTATATTTTCAAATCGCCATACATGAGCTCATCAAAGTGATTAACTCTTGCAATGAATTTTAAATGTAACGTTGTCCTTCGTTAAACATCTGAATGTGAGGGGAAATAAAAACAGTTTCAAGATATATTCGCGTTGTACCGCTTAAACGTGCTCTTATATGGAAACAATACATTGAACCAGCTTGTTTCGTTTGGAACTTATTGACATCCTCAGGACGCCAATCGATAAGAAACATCGTTTTTTTATTTAAAAAAAAAAGAATTAAAGCTCAAGGCAGGTATTTTTATGACCTGGAGATCTTTAAACCAAGAGCATATTTAGGGAGAGAAAGAGGGGTTGAGGCGCCCCCCCCCGCTCCCTGGAAAACGCAAAAGTAACAGGGAGAAAGGCGGTTTATCTACCTGGACGAATCAAAAACTGATGAACAAACATCAATCTCATGCCTCCCTCCCTTGGTTAATGACCATCCATCTCTTTATTATTATACTTTTCTCTTAATACCCCCTTACTTACAACCTTTACTAATGCACGCATATTTCAAAAATACATCCATCCAAAAATGTTCTCAAATGCCATACATACACATTTATTGTATGCAGCTATGGCTTTTTTGATATCCCAAACCAGATTTTAAAACATTAATTTCTGTAGGCAGTAAAATTTTTCATTCTCCAGTGCCATTTTTCAAAAAGTTGAACTTTGGTTCTTGCCGACAGTTTAATAGTAAAACAAAATAATATGGCTACGACACACGGTAAATAGTCCAGGAGTACACTGTTGGACCCCTACCATGAATGGGGCTGTTGCAAACTTTTGCTGTGAGCAAATGAATAGTTCATTCTCATGTAAGAACCAGCAAAAATCACGAAAATCACACTGAGAAAATTTAAAATTCAGTAATAAACCTACATAACTACTTAAATGGCAGTATCGTGATGGCGGTTCGACGCAGGTATCATGGGAGATTCCTATCTAATATGCCACTTTCTCTTTGGAAACACAGAGGTATGTCTCAATTTAGATAGGAATCTCCCATGATACCTGCGTCTAACGGCCGCGCCATTAAGCTCGATTCTGAGAGTGAATTTCGTGATTTTTTTGTCATCGTCATTTTTACAGAATCTTCTGCAAGAATCACTTCATAAATTCCGTTCAGCATAAGTTTGCAAGAGCCCCATTGAGTGTTTGTAAGTACCTGTCTAACGGCTCAAGTGACTGAGTTGCAGTAAAGTTTTTATAAAAAAAAGAAGGTAATCTCTAATGCAGCTCAAGTTTCTATGGTTTCAGCTCTTCAGTGATCCCTATTACCAGTGGCGGCTCGTGCAATGCGGTATATCGATGTCCACTCCATTTAAAACTATAGAAAAGGATCGATTCATCGGGGGTTCAATTGCACCCCCTGACGATCGATACTTTAAATAATTTTAAATGGAGTAGACATCGATACATCGCATTGCACGAGCCACCACTGCCTAATACAGATTGCGCTCATAAAAAGTTTCTTATCGTGCCTCTCTCGAACTACCCTGACTAGGTAAAACATTTTGAAAAGGAAATTCTAGTCCGAACAAAAAGTCTATCGCCATGCGTCATTTCAAAGTGCAAAACGGTAGAGTCACCGATTCATTGATATTTATATACTCGGTCTGTGCTTCAGTCAATTGATACCGCTACTCACTACTCTAGCTTTACTAAGCAGCAAGTTGCAAGAGCGCATTTCCAACGTTGCCTGTTGGGGAAATCCTAGATTTTAAAAATGTTCACTCGGCCAATTTTTACAGAATTTTTGTCTCAACAATTTGACACTTGTTGCAATATTATTTCAAAATATTGTATTTTTTTGAGTCTGTTCAATCTTGAAAAGTTGCCAGAACTTATCAAAATTGGTATTTACTACATTTTGGCAACTATGGTTTTTTACCATTTGAAACTTTGTAAAGGGTCGATTTCTCAGCGATTCAGTGAGTCCCATCGAGATTAATTATTTTAAGTAAGTTTAAATGGAGAAAATCCATTGTTACCACATAGTATGAGCCGATATTGTGTCTACTTGAACAGACTCTCGAATAATTTGATTAGGAAGCATTCAAAATTTAGTCTGAATAAGTTTTTTTCAAACCTCCAAAAGACTGTATTTAATAAAGGTTTGCTTGCTCGGATTCAGAAAGCAGCCCAGTTTAAGTTGAAAGAGAGGTGAAATAAAGTATACTCAAGGAACTGTCAGCTAAATTTAATTTATAAAATACATCAAATAAATAGTAAAATATATACAAAGAGAGAATTCTTTTGAAATATTCAAAATAGTTATCCGCAAAAAATGAAAAATCATATTTACATTTTTGAAAAATCTAATTTTAGTCATGTCCATGCACGCATCACAATATAAGTATAGCTCACGCCATTGAACACGCAGTTTAAGGAAATTCACCACTTCTTCTTCATTGTACGTTGCTTTCAATAAAATCAGTCAAAGCTTCAATATCTACAGTATTAAAGCATTATTTCAGTAACTTTTATTTTATTTTTATAACAAATGTAAACCATGCTTTAAAGTTAAAAGAAATTATACATGAATTTTTATTCGTTCTTTTTGGCCCTAAACATCCTGCAGCTCATACCTCCAACAAATAGATCATTTACAAATTTTAAAGAAGAATCAATTATTAACTACAACAATAAGGTCTCTGAAGAAATTGAGACAATCTTTCTTATTCAATTATTTACATCTCTTAAAATTATTTTAATCACAAACGAATTTTTTCCGACTTATTTTTTACTTTCATTTTCAAAGGATCTAAAAATAAAGTTAAAAAGGTGGATTTTGCTACAAAATCTGATCAACCAAGCTTTTAGCTCACAATCAGAACGGTCATAATCAAGGTGAACCGGTCAGTTCGTCTCGACAGGTGACGCGGGAAAGCCTTTCATTAACACTGCCCCGAGCATCACGAACTTTTTTGCCCATAGGTAACGTCATCTCCGGAACTTTCACAGCTATTCATTTGTCAGATGCTTGATGGTATGCTGTGTGCACTGTCGTCCCCGTTTCATCTGAAGCGCGAACAGACTGGCCTGTTTATTTTGTTCAAGAGTAAGATGACTTCAATCAAAATTACTGTGAATCTCACGTGAGCGCATTCATCAAGACCAACGGGTTTGCATATTCAACAATTACTAATGCTAATAGAAGATCCCCTCTCTCTTTCGAAGATCTGCGGAAACATACTTTTTACAAAAACTGCCAATTGTTTCGCCCGCATTCCGCGTAGAACATTTCTTGTTCATACTCTCCGAGAAAATTGAATGCTACTTGCAGTTAATTCATTGATTGATATACTAACGCAAGGCAATTTTTTGATTGGTTCATTTTAACCCTTCGAAATGGATATCACATAACTATATATGTACATGTATGATAATTTTTCAATTGAGGAAATAGCCCTAGTAAAAGTTTTCCATTGGCGGCCAATGCCATGTGGTCCAATTATCCATGAATTCATTGGCGGCCATTGAAATCACTGGTCGCTAATGCATATTTCATTGGTTGCCGATGAAAATTCCATTGGCCGTCAATGGAAAACTTTTACTGGAGAGACGTGCGCATTTTTATACATTTCGGAGAGAGGTGGAGGGAGGCCAAAAGTGCTCAAGTCTTCCTCAACGCTATCACATTCGCCCTACCTTAACTAAAGGTTGAGAATAACATTCCCAAGCAGCGAAATCAAATCGAATGGGAAAGAGAATCATTGCTACATCATTGAACGAATGAGAATGAATGATTATTTATACTTAGGATGATGCATAGGATATATGTTTACTATCTGTGAGCTCGGTCAGTTTTACTTGGTCGACTAGATTGGAAGAATGCTTCTATTGGTAGAATCGGATCGTCGGTGGCTATTGTTATTCGGGGTAAGGTCCTTCGATTCGTAGATGAGGATGAGGAGACTTCATTCTGAATCGGCAGTTTCTGAAGATGTGTCGACGATGATGTCAAATCTGCAACTTTGGTGGCTGCAGCGTTTTCATTCTCTTCTTCGTCATAATATTCCATCGAAACGTCGTCAAGTGGTTTGACAGCAATCTCTGGGCTTATTAGACTCTCCTCGCCATTAAGGACGGTGGATGAGATAACAAAATTATCTGTTTTTTTAGTTGCGTCTGAGACAACTTGATTATCATTACCTATGCTTTCCTCGCCGCTCTTCAAGTTATTCGTAGAATCAGTGCCATCACTTTTACTTGCATCGGACTGTGACGTGCCTGATTTTAATGGGAACGGGCGTCTTTTTGCTGAGAAAACACCTTTTAATTTAACGGGATTTCGGCCAGAAGAGGAAGATTGTGCATCGGAGCTCGTATTTGCGACTGGTGCTTCTGTCGATGTCCTGTACCTACTGTAGTATTTGCTGACACCATTCTTGTAACGGCTTGGTGTACTGCTTGGTTTGAATGGTGCTCTTTCCGTGGTCGTCGTCGTGGTTAGCGACTCTAAGATAGATTGTGTGGATGAAGTTGTCCTATAACGGTTTGGTCGAGTCCTAGGTTTGTATTTTTTAGTCGGGGACTCGGCTTTGGTCTCTGAATCGGTAGAATTTGCGACATTTAACTCTGACTTATTTGCAAGTTTGTTTTTGGATGAAAATCTTGTTTTCAAAATTTCTTTCCTTTCATTTATATCATCTGAATTCTCATTTGTCTCTGGGGCAGATGTGGAGGAAACTTTGAGCTTTTCCTTGTAGTCTTTGACACTGAATCTGGGTCTGGTGTTGTTACCATGCTTAAACCGATTCCTGACTCTAGACGGAGAAGGTGCAGCAGTAGTGGTAGTTGTTGTGGTTGTTGAAGGCTCAACTGCTTCATTTTGATCGAAACCACCATTATTCACTCCTCCTCCATTGTCCTCATCTCCAGTATTCTCAGAGGTCGGATTATTCTGATTGTAGTTGTGATATTTATTGTTACCATTGAAATTATGATTGTTTTCGTTGCTATACTCGGGAATCTTCGTGGTATGATCAACAAACTGAGAGAATATATTTTGTCCCTCGAAATCACTGTTGCTAATTTCTTGGTTGAAATTTATCGATGAAATTTCTTCTTGGGTTGGTTTTACTCTGTACCTGTGTGTCGGTTTACGCCTTCTTGAACGTGCAGTAGTTGTCGGTTCAGTGTAAGATACGACTGTGGGTGCTTCTGTCTCCGGCTGTTCTGTTTGTGAATAATCGGTTGCAGGAGGTGTGAACTGTTCTTCCACATATATAGCCGGCGCTTTTGTTGCTGCCGTTGGACGCCGCCGTCTGTATGTATCAGGACTTTTTGTCACTGCATCGATCCCTTGCGCACTGCCAAGAGTTTCTTGCGCATGATTGGTTTTCGTTTTCTGGAAAGTGCTCTCTAAGTTGTATCCAGATACAGGTTGTCCATTGCCTGAATGGAATGTAAAAGGACGAACATCAGAAGTTGGTGTTGGTAGGAAAGTTGGGTATTCTTCCTCCTCACTAACAACATTCAAATGAGAAGCTTGCGTTGAATATACATTGTTTTTATTGTATCCGAAGCTATAGTTGTCTTGGGGTCTAGGAGAAGTACTTTGATGGTAGTAATAGTTGGATCCTTTAAGGTGCGAGTCTGTATATGGCACGAAAGTTACAGGCTCTGGGGAAGCCGGAGAAATGTCGACGGTTGTAACGGACACTGGGTAGACAGCTTGGGTCTGTTTTTGGGCGCCATAGGGGTTATCAGCCTCAAAGCTGTTGGACTGCAAGGAATTTGTTCCTATTGTTCCTAATCCAAAAACTTGACCTTTGGTTTTTTGTTTGCCTCCGTTGTTCCAGTTTGGCCTATGAATGTTTGCATTCGAAAATTGGTTGTTGGATATGTAAGGTTTGTTTTGCTCTTCCTTTTCGCGGAGATTGTTGGACTGGAAAGGTCTCGCATAGTGAGAGAGCTGTTCAAAAACTTGCTTGCTTGGATTTTTAGTTGGTGTAAGGGGAGCCTCAGTATTATCAGGCCGCTTAACGTTTCCTAAAACCTCTGGAGATAAAAGATTTTTATTTCCATTTAAATCACCACTGTAAGAAGTAACAGGACGTCGTTTCAGAACTGCTTCTTCGACAGGTTTCACGTGACTTTGAGGACGCAAAACATATTGTTCCCCTAGATTTTGATGATGAATCGTGGAAACTGCAGGTCTGAGAACTACTGGATATACTGGAGCAGGTGGTCCATAAGGTGATTGTCCTCCAACAAGGAATGGGCTGTAATTTGTTGACTGGGTTTTTGTGTTGTCTTTGTTTGCTAAATGGTATGCTCCTAGACCTTGCGATTGTTGGAAATTGTTTGTGAATATGTAAGAACTTTGTGCTGACTCTGGAGATGATCCAAATCTAAAACTATGTTCAACTGGTGGAGGCGGCCGTACCGTTTTTAACAAAAATGCAGCATCTCTGTAGGCTTGATATTGCTGATTTACGCTCTCTTGCGAGTCAGCTTCTTGTGAGTCTGGTCGATAAGGTGCGGCTGAGGGGTGAACAGGAGGCGGTAGGAGATGAGCAGAGTATCCTAGATTTTCATATCGCACTGGAGATTTGATCGCCTGGTTTTGCGTGGATGAGGCTAATTCGTAAGGACTTTGATTTATTGAAGGAGCATTTACCCCATTAGTTTTATTAAATACTACTGGCCTCTTAGCTTTGACCGTCGAATGGCCAAAATCACTTAAAGAGCCTAATATACTAGGAGGTGAATAAGATTCGACTTTATTGGCATTAGACAAAACTTGAAGATAAGCTTTTTTCGACGCCGTCGGCCTCAGAGCAGTTGCAGGAACAGAGTAGACCTGGCTGAATAAAGGGTACCTCCTAGGACTATGGGGTGCTGGGCCGACATCATGAAAGACGGGCCTCCAGTCTTCTTCGCTTGAGTCCTGAAACATTGAAAAAAGGCTGAATTAAGTCTATGTGGCCCTTTAAATACCCTTTTGCAAATGAAACAAGCATATGCTCATTTGAATTGGATTGTTGAACAGCTCATTCGATAAGAATATCTAATAGCTGTATCTGAGTCAGTGTAATTTCACGCTGCATGACGTTTGACAGAGAAACGTTATTTGTACGTTGACATGCGTCTACGATTCTGCGAATTATGTTCATTACAATGTGATCTACGTTCTACTCTCTGCATTCATGAGACTCGTTCTGAATCGCAATTCGCAAGTCAAAACGTAGATGGCGAAAAGGTGGAAACTGCCAGGTAAACGCAGTGAATATCTTCCACATATTGAATCATAAATAATACTATTTCATTTGAAAAAAGGTAGCATACAAAAATTAGAAAAATTGAAAGCCTAGAGGATTAATTTAATCCTCAGACACATCCCAGACAATCCTCTTTTATGTGCTTGCACATCATGAGGGTGATTTTAAGGTAACGTGACATTCCGCTGAGGCCGGCAATTGTTTTAAAGAAAATGAAACCATTGTCAATCGTCCCTTATTGAACTATTTGAGGATACCATACAAATAAATATTTCTGTGATAACCATCGGTGAAATTATGACAAATAAGGGCCAAAAATTTAATGAGCCACTAAAATTAATGAACCGTTGAAAGTTAAAATTTGCAAATTTGGGGTTTTTTACATCTTCTAATCAGAGCTTCTCTTTGACGTACGTCAAATCTCCGAAGAACGCGCCTGGAAGGCGAGCATATGGCCACCCCCCTCCCACAACTCAAAATCCTCAACAAATAACCTCTATATTAAATACATTTATCACTAGAATAAACAAAAAAAAAACAAAACAAAAAAACAGCGCCTCAGCAAAAACTTAGTATAAAAAAAAACAAGTTTCGAACATAACGGTATACCATCAACACATCAAAATTTGAGGAGGAAGACATACTATACACCTTGTAAGACTTTTCAAGTTTCAAAAGGTTGCTCTACCAAGGGGGGTGACCTGTCACAGTATAGTATCGTGTAGTACCGTATAGTACAGGTTAGTATAGACATAAAGATGAAAAATGATCATTAAGTAATGGATGTATTTCTATGGACCGTCACCGTTACAATTTGCAGTTACTTGTTACTTGTTCGAATTGTTTATTTATGTATAAGCTTTAAATGTTTTACCGGTGCATTTTCCAAACAATCACCGGCGTCAAAAAAAAAGTCATGTTGTCCTAAAAGCACTTCAAAGTACTGCTTATAATCTAGGTAGGCACTTTCTTAATCAACTTAAGCCACTTTTTGTTAGACAGTAGATTTGCAATTTTTGAACAGCGAAAAAGTTACGCCAAGCTGATTACAAATTATTTCACCTTATTGAGCAATATTTTTGCCTAAATTTATTCATATCTTTTACAAATAAACTTTTGAATTAGCCAGAGGAATACTATCCTGATCTACAACTCTTTTGAAATGGAACTGAGGGGGAAAAAGAAAAAAGAAATAATTTTTCATACCTCAAATTCATTGTAGACTGCACGTGCTCCACTAGCTTGATTCAATATACCTGGGGGAAAAAATGGAAAAAAGTGATTAATCCCAGCAAAAAAGTTAGATCAAAGGTCTAAAAGTCCAAATGAGCCCAGATTTGGAGATTCTATGATTTTCCTCTTTTCAGATTTATTACATGCACGCAAATATCGTAAATCTCTTTCCATTACATACTGTTAGTAGTGAGTGGGTCTTCATTATAGCAATGTGCGAAGAAGGCGGAATAAGAGTTGAAGTTGTGTACCGAAGCGCTCTCTAGCGGACGGAAATAGAATAGCTTTGATTTGAATTATTTGAGTGCATTTGAATGTCGTCACTCATTTTTAATATTTATGCAATGTCTTTCTGATCTTTTTTGAAGAGGCCAATAGGTGAAAGTACAACTTGATCATAAAACTATCAAACGTTAAAATTGTCCGTGCAAAGATATCACAGTGGCACACACAAAATTGATAGTGCACTCGACAGAGTAGGGTACTTTGACCAGCAAAAGAAAGTATTCCGTCTGAAATCTTTATGCTTTCATTTTCCAGTCAGTTTCAAAGAATTTTGTGGTAGTCGGAAATTTCAGACTTGAACAGAATTGCGATTTGAAATTTAGCCTTAAAACATTTAGTAAAGTCTTTGAATAAGAATTGAAAAATTCGTTAAAAAACCACATAGATGAGAGGATTTTCTTTTGCAGGTATAAAGTAGTCAATCACTCTCGAATACTAGTAATCAGAAGCAGATTCAGGGATTTTTCTTTCTCTCTCTCCATCCATTAGAACGCTTTTGTTACAAAAGGATGAGATAGGAGGTACCATCATATGCTTTTAGCGCCTATATTTGTCTTTTTCAAACACATACGCGTTCATATAGGCGTGAGAAGGGAGCTAGATCCGTCTGAGCTAGTGCTTGTTTGTAATTTTGCAGAATTTTTAATCCTGATTAAACGGTACTACCGCAGGACTGGCTCAGAGCTCTCTTTGCAGTGGCGTCGCGTGCCATCTGGCAACAATGCAACTGCTCCATTTAAACACATTAAATATATTGAATTTTCCTTGTGCACTGTGCACCTCCTGAATTCGATCTTTTACATGAGTTTAAACGGATAGAATACATTGTTGCCAAATTGCACGCGACGCCACTGTCTCTTTGTCTTCCTCTTTCAGAGCGCCTTCAATTCTGACTGGTTATGCTTCTTTCACCGCAACACTCTTTGATGCTCTATGAGAGTCATTAATACAGCTTTAACTGCTGCTACACATCACCTCTATCATTGTTTATACTAATTAAAATGGTGTCCGAACAAGGGGCGTAAAACATCTGGAGATCTCTGGTGGGGAAAAAATTAATCTCAAAGTTGAGTTGAATGTCCTTTCGGAGACTGCCTCAGTGCCTCAGACGTGTAGAAGAAGAGAAAAAAGATAAGCCTATAAGATAGCTGTGCTCATTTTTATTGTATGTTTATACATTACTAGGGGGCTTCGCCCCCAGACCGCTCCGCGGCCCACACCCCAATAGAGTGGCGCTCCGCGCCACCCTCAAAGGTGGCTACGCGCCGTCTTCGTCGTTACAGGTTGACCCGCGAGTTTAAATGTAGATAGGTTCAATATTAAATTTTTACTTAGTTC
The DNA here is from genome assembly GCA_011764245.1 of Trialeurodes vaporariorum. NCBI lineage: Eukaryota > Metazoa > Arthropoda > Insecta > Hemiptera > Aleyrodidae > Trialeurodes > Trialeurodes vaporariorum. The sequence continues at coordinate 35,562,737 of VMOF01000002.1, read as the reverse complement.
ATGTGTAAAAAATGATAAATAAAACTGAGAATTTCTCCAAAAAACAGGAGGAGCCCCCCCCCCATTTTTGACCGAAGCGCCACCAGTGAAAGTGAGTAATCTCTTGTTTGAATCACGTTGTTAACCTTCACCTTCCAGTGCTCTTTTGAATTAAATATTCCCAAAAACGGTCTCCTGGATAAAATTCCAACTCTTACATTGGTCATAAACTGTCATATACACTGGTCATACTGTTTTTTTTTTTTTTTTTTTTAGACATTGATTCCGGCCGTAAAAAATATTTTTCAATGATCATTGATCCATTATTGAGTAGTTTTCCCCTTCAATTGCAAGATTCATGCATGATTAAAAAAAGAATAAGTGTAAAAAAAAGGTATCCTTTAAGTGTGAAAATTAAAATTGCATCAGGTTGAGGTCTTTCAAAAAAAGTGAACTCGGAGGCAACGGTTCGGAAAGAAAAAACTTGGAGCTGGTTCTTCAGGTCCATCAAGAATTTTTGTGAAAGTCAGCGGAATTTCCAAAGAAACACGGCTTGATGAGCGAGAGAAATAAAATTCAAGTAAATATATCGTGAGTCTATGCGGGTGAGTGTGTGTGAGTGTAAGTGTTAAGAGAAGAGATGGTAGACATCATAGACAAAATCAATCTTTGAAACGGATAAAGAATAGTCTCGCCGTGCCGCGGCCGACGCGACGATCGCAATTCGCGACGCACATTGAACAAAAATGACAGGCTTGGTGATCAAAAATACTGGAATACCAAAGAATATCAAATTACTTAAATAAGCTCTATTTTTTCAAAGCTTCCTCAAATCATTACTCAATGGAAGTTTTTTTTGTTTAACTCTTCAGTGCCGAGGGTGTTTTATACTTTCTGATAACTAAAGGGGCTATAATTTTTCACACCAACTTAAGACTATTCCTGGTGATTTATTTTTTAATATTTTTCAAATCTGTAAAATTCATCTCATTCAGTATTCTTTGAGGAATTTAGGCATGTCTGTTTTCTTTCAATTTTTTGATTTTTAAATGTTTGGTGAGGAAATTTCCAAAATAGTACAAAGTTCAAATATTAAAAAAAAAACAAAAAAAAACAAACAAACAAAAGTATAACACGTTCCCTTGATTTTTTTGATTTTTGAAATTTGTATGTCATATACGTAAGATAATCCAAAAAAGTTGCGCATTCTGAAACTACTTGAAGTAAGCTATCAGATATCTCGTGAAGATTAATTTTTTTCTTCCATACTACTGATTGAAAATAGGTTGATGCCCAAGGAAAGGGGGGGGGCTGAGTTTTCAACCCATTGACTTTCCTGCTTGTAAACTACGGGAAAATTTAATAGGACTTTCCCATTTTTTGTGGAAAGCTTATAAATACCCTTATCGAGGGTGACCTACACAGAAAAAACAGAAAAAAAAAAGAAAAAAAACACTTTAAAAGTGCTGCGGTAGTGCTGAGAAAACCTTTGGTAGAAAAATGAGCCAGCAAAAGACTTTGGTAGGGCTAAGCAAATGTTTTGTACGGCTAACTAAAGATATTTTGCCGGGTGAACCAAACATTTGGTTAGCTCAACTAAAGTCTTTTGCAGTAGCGAGGCGTGAAATTTGACAACGATGTACTTTCTCTATTTAAACTCACTGAAAGAATCGAATGCTTCGGTCATCGGCGATGACCAGATGTTTCGACCTTTCTAATGTGTTTAAAGGAGAAAAAAAAACGTTGCCAAATTGCACGCCTCGCCACTGGTATTTTGCTGGGTCATTTTTCTACCAAAGGTTTTGGTCAGCGTTACCAAAGCGTTTTTTCTCTTTTTTCTGAGTCGAAGGTGATTTCAATGAATTTTCTGATTTTTATCTTGAAAACTGGCCTGGGGTAAAAATCCATTCCATCTCCCCTTCACTCTTCAGGCACAAAAGGGTTAAGAGAATTAGTGCTAAAAACTCTGAATGGATAATATTAGGAGATGAAATAACTTGCTGCTTTGTTTAGCCGTCAAAAAGGCCATCTATGTCCACTGTGGGATGGTGGGGATAGCCGTGGAAAGCTGCGCATCGTCAGCACCGTCTAAATGAGAGATGATGGTCATAAAACATAGATTCAAATTGGCCCAGTTATATGTAAGTACATCGAGACAACACTTTCTTGCTTTTCTTCTTTTTTCGAGTGACTATCTGGGGCAATAGCTGAAGCACATAAAGCGCAGACCGCAAGATTCGCGGATCCCGCTTCTATGATATTATCTATGCAACGTGGCTCATAAAGTTGTTGCACATTTACTCTAGTAATTACCCATCATTGATCCTCGCTTCATTGTAAAGCATTGAAGCTAGAGTTTTTTGTTGGTTTCTTTCTTCTTCTTTATCTTTCCTCCAGTCAATATTTATCCTATGTTTTCTTAAGGGGACTGGGAATGCATATATCTCTGCAATGTTAATTTTCCGAATATTTATGAACATTTTTCTCTAGAGTGGTTAATAATATTTGGGTCAAGTTTTTTGGTTTCAAAGCCGACCTTATCATGCATCATTTACTATGACAGTTTTCTAAAAAATTTGAAAATGCTAGTTTTTGGCATTTTTTTAATATTTACTGTTAAACACGGAGAAAAAATATTAACTCTTTATGGACCACGTCCGAGTATACTCGGTTTCCTCCTCTACCCTATTCCACATTGTTTTAGTCATCATTCCGAATATAAACGCGATTATCTTTGAAAACACTTACAAGATAAGCTCTCGTGTAGTGCCTTCAATTCGTCGTATAGGCAATTCCAACTCCCCCGAGCACGAATAGTTAAATACCTCCCCTATACGTGTAATAAACAGATGAGAGGAGTTCTTTTGAACGAACCCGGTCATCAGAGGGTTAAACTTCAATGACATGGTAAATCATTGTAGAAATAACATTTTTTGAAACGCCCGAGTCAAAGTGTAAAGATCCCCCAATTTCAAGCCTATATTAAATGTTTCCATTTAACTCAATATAGGTACCTTTGTTCACCTTCATTTCCATTCATAAAATACACCAACGTTTTGACCTATGTTCATTACGCATGACCCATTTAGTTTAAAAATTGAACTTATAATACTCTTCCTTGAAAAGGCTCGAATAATGTTGAAACAATTCTGTTACAATATATGGTGTGACGGGTCATTGTACATCCAGTGCATCAGCAAGTTTTATTGCTATCAATTATATTTATTTCGTATTTTTGATAGTCGTTAAAGAAAAATATTTCCACCTATACTTTGTTAATGGATTTTGGAGATTCTTAGCACAAACTGTAAATCAGGCTGCCTAGCTATCAATCTCTTATATCAAGTAGGTGAAATTTCCAGTACAGATAGTATCAGAAATATTTGATTAAACTTTTATAAAGTATCCTGTATCCATTACAATCATTATGTAATCATTAAATGGAGATTCAAATTACGAATCGATAACTATCACTGAAAAAAATTCTGAATAACTACTTCTTTGAATCCACTGTTTCACCACCACCATCATTAGTTCCACCATTCAAAATAGTTGAATAACCTCTGAGCTGTAATGATTGAACTATTTTAAATTGTAAAAATAACGGTTTTCAAGTTCTGTCTCTACTTTTAAGTATAATTAAATGGTCAAATCCAGCACTTTTTAGAGCATGAGTGTCATGCTCTATTGAAATCGTTTCTACAAGGTCAATAATGCTTTTCTTATAGGAACGGCATGGTTCGGGGGTCCGCTCGGGGGATCGCTTGGTTTCAGTATCGAGAACGGGTCCTCGAGGACCGATTGACCCATGTGATTCCGCCAATCCGGTGTCCTCCCAATTTGTCGCTTTTTCTTTGTGGCGGGAGTTTTTGGCCAAGATTGAGGTTAAGCATTTTTGGGAATGTAATTACGTTACTAATTTGGATCAGACTTCAACGAAATTTTCTGTATGAGATATTGGGGTTTAATATCAGAGGATTGTGTCCATGTTTCGTGTATTCTGCGATTTAAAATGCATTTAGATGATTTCAAATTTCCAATCCTGTTATTGTTGATGTTTCGGTCCGCTAAAAGAGTTCGTTTGGGGAACGCGATCGGCGTTGCGTTTTAAGGTGAATCCTCAGCGACCTGTAGTAAGATTCTCATCCGCTAGATAACGCCACTGGTTCGCGGTCCAGAAACCATGCTTTTTCCGCCTTTAATCGTTAATTGCGAGAGCTAGAGTTAACTTTTCGAAAATGTAAGAACGTTGCGTTCTAGATCAAATCCTAAGGAAAATTTTAAGACCATTCCGAGCCATGGACGAAGATATAACTAAGGACTGCCGACTTCCTATCTCCGCCCGTGTTAAAACCTGTTAGCGGGTTTTCGAGCGCGACCGCAGCGCTCCAAGCAGCAGTAAGGGTCAACTAAAAGCGAACCGCTGCAGCGGTGGCCGCTCCGGCTCCCTTTCTCCCATGCCTTCCCGCAAATGTATACCGTGTAGGTAATTTGAATCACGATTGAACGAAGGGAACAAATGATCAGCGAATTAAAAGGAAGCAAAATCCGCTAAAAAGCAAACGTCTGGAGTATTTCTTGAAAGATTCCTGAATTGTCGAAAATGATTAATCAAGGACTGAAATACTATACATCACAGTTAACCTCAAAACGGAATCAAACAAGAAAGAGTACATAGACATTTGTTTTATTAGTAGAGATCAGGCGACTCTTTTAATTTGCTGATGATTTCTGTTACCTTGTCCAAAGTTGATTCTGAATTTCCCTTGCTTTCGATCTTCCATTGAGATACTGAGTTATCTGATCCTCTTGGGTCGCCGACAACAGTTGACAGCCATGCCATAACAGACCAACTCCAACAACGGTTTTAGCAGTAGCACAGCATGTGAGCATGGACACATCGCCAGGATCGCTCACTTGAAAGAGTAGTTCAGCTGACCGCTGCTTGGAGCGCTGGGGTTGAGAGCAAAACAGGACTAACAACAGTCGGCAGTCCTTAGTTATATCTTCGTCCATGGTTTTGCGACGACCTCCCGTCCCCTTTGCCCTCCCCACGAACTACTGCACCTACGCCTACAACAGTTGCTTGCCGCGTTGTGCAGATTGCATGAATGATGTGTGTCCATCTACTTCATCCCAATTTCACAGCCATCACGGATGCCACGCCCGCCACGGGTCTTCTACCTGGTTTTATGCGACATCGGTCATCGTGGCCCAGTGTTACATGGTAATCAGCGGCGGATTCGGGAAAGGCACGCCCCCCCCCAACTCACGGTAGCCTTTGCCTTTTTTCAACAGAAAAAATCCCATAAATTCCTCCCTGCAAATTTGAAAATTCATAGGCGTGAAGCCCCCCCCCCCTAAAAGAATTTTCTGGATCCGCCATTGGTAGTAATTTTTGCGGCACACTACGCCGGATTCCCGTGCAAATTCTTACACTTACCTTTCTCCCTTATCTGTCAATGGGCGCTCCCCGAGGGGCGGCGCGGCGCCCCCTTCCTAATTCAGAAAAATCAAAACTTTACAATAAAAAAGAATCGGAACATTCGAAGATCAAATAATAACGAAAGGAGTAAGAGTTAACAAACTTTATTCTTAGTTTACTTTACAATTTTAATTAGGGGCGTAATTTAGGGGAGGCAGGGCGGGAAGTAGCCCCCCCCTAAGCAGTGGTGCCCAACCACCCCTTGCCACTATACAGCTCGCCCCCCAGTTTCAGGATTCCTCTCCCCCCCAGATCTAGACCTCCCCCTGATTTTTACCCCACCCCCTCCTGATTCAGACGACATCATACTTCCCACCCGTCATCTCCCTCGCCGAAAGAAGTTTTAAAATCTACTAGTATGAACGTGTCTACATTGGCAACTACCGTTGGCAACGAGAATTTTGCGAACTTCCTTGAAAATTCAGAATCCTCTGGTCGATAATTACATGATTAGAGAATGTATAGGCAAGAGTTTTGGTTTTGTTAATTTAAATAGGTTAACTCTTAGAATTCATCAGGACAATGAAAATAAAGAAGGAATAGTTGTACTTAGCTTTACTATTTCTATCATCTGATGCTGTCACTTTATTCATAATATCAAACACGTCAAAAATAGAATTACTTTTGATACAACTACATGCTACAATCACTTACAATTTCTACCATTTGGAAGGATAATTGATTTATTTTCTATTTTGGGCGGAAATGGGGGGGGGGGGGGTTCTCTAGACTTGCCCGTCTCTAGGTGGTGTCCCCTAGACCTTCCATTGACATTCAAAAAGTTGCCCCTCCGGGCAATTGTTTTGCGGGTGCCCATGTCTTTGTCCATGGTCTCTGAACCAGAAATTGAACGTTCTTCCGGTCTGTGGTTGCCTTCTTTTCTCATAAGTTTAGACACGGCCACCCTGTAAACCCCACAACAAGTTAAAAGTCCGCAATCCGCACCCTCGACCCGCAGCCACTATCAAAAGTAAATTGCCGGTTGACTTGCAGGTACTCTCCTCCTCCTCCCCCAACTTAGATTAGACACAAATATAAAATTAAAAAAAAAAAAAAAAAAAAAAAAAAAAAAAAAAAATGAAAAATAGAATGTATGCCCCAGCAAAGGGCCCCCTCCACAGTTTTTCAAGAGAGGGAGCGACCCCCTTGCCAGCGTAACTCCGAAAAAATAATTCCAACTGGGATCCAAGTAACTCAAGTAAGGTCTCAAAATGAAATCAGATGGATCCAAAATTTTAACGGCGAGTACCGGTAAGCTTACTCTTTTGATCGGTCCAAACCGAATTGCGATACATCGATTTACTCTCGAGATATCGATTTTTCAAAGGCGCGCGGTATAGGGTCAGAAATCTAAGATTCTCTAAAATCCGCGAATTTCGACTCTCATGGACCTAGCATGCGCCGTGAGAAGTCATATGTGAGTTTTTTGAGTTCACATGAAGTTCATTAAGGGCCCTGACAAATGTCGGACCGATAAAGTCTATATCGGGGGGGGGGGGGGGGGGGGGGGGGGGGCGTGGCCCCAACTCCAGCGTAAGTCTCACGTACAATGTCTAACTGCGGCCGCGGGAGGTCCCATAAGATCCGTTTAAAAACTTGGATGGATCTGAATTTTTTTCAAGAATTATCTAAAAGCTGAAGCTACCGCCCAATCCAAACCGCAGTGCGCAATCCATCGATTCGTTCTCGAGATATCGATTTTTCAAAGGCGCGCGGTCTTGTCAGATCGACCTTAGAGGGGCGCTGGAGGCTGAAAAAAGGCGAATTTCGTCTCTCACGAACCAGTCGTGTGCCGTAGTATATCGGTTCCGCTTTTTTTCGGGTCCCAATGATGTCCCGAGAGGGCCCAATGCAGTTTCGAGCCAAAAAATATCATCTTAGGGGGGGAACTACTCCCCGTTTCAGCGTAACTCTGACAAGAAATGTCTAACTGCGGCCGCGAGAGGTCCTGTAAGGTCATTAAATAAACTCGGAAGGATCTGAAATTTTCGAGGTTGTCAGTCACAAGCAAGCGCTTTCGACCGGTGCAAACCGAATTGCAATACATCGATTCACTATCGAGATATCGATTTTTCAAAGGCGCACGGTCTTGTCAGATCGAACATTGAAATAAGCTGTGGATACTCTGTATCCGCGAATTTCGTCTCTCATGGACCGTTTAAGCTCCCTTAAAAATCGAATGAGCTTTTTTCAAGTTCATATTACGTTCCTTAAGGGCCTTGATGAGTGTCGGATGACATTTGATCAATTTTAACATTCATTTTTTAATCTGAGACAAAAAAGAGCTGAAACCATAAAGACGAAGAATTTCCATCGTGATGACTTTGGTTCAAGCGAGGAAAATTCTATAGAAGTCCCAAATAACTTGACTAGACTTTCCGGCTTGCTAGGATTGGTATTAAGAATTTCCTTCCTGATGACTTTGGTTCAGGCGAGAGAAATCTAAAAAAGTCCCAAATAACTAAACTAGACTTTACGGCTTGCTAGGATTGGTATTGCGTCATCCGATTTTAAAGGAACTATCACTATCGAAATCGATTTTCAAAACCACAGTATTCACCTCGCCTCGTGAACAACTGTTTCAACACGCTATAAGTAAATTTTCATTCCCACTTTGACCTATCAAGTTATTTTTACAGCGATCACTGTTATATAAACACAAATGCAGCGTTGCGATTGACTTTGTCGCAGTTTTGTACTATCAATATGGAACTCCTCACTTACAATGATTTACGGCCGACACTCATGCTCTCTTTGCTAACACTGTTCCAGTGTTGCAAGTTCCAACTTGTTTATTTTCAGTGCTACATCGCTTATCGCAAGCGTGATTTTCTAAGAGCTGACTAATAAAATCAATATTTTCACTTTCCATTCTGATGCAATTTGAAAAAGACAAACCGTCAAAGACATTATACTGCGTGTGGAGAAATCTTACTTCATATTATGACGGCGTAGAGAGAATATTGTAATGCTTGCCATTTTGAGTTTGAAATCACGAAGATCCAGAGTGATCTCGCAAGTGATCTAAAACCATGTTCCCATTGATACGGTCATTTGTGAAGTCAGCACCTGTCTCGTGTCCAGCAAGGCAAATGTACTGCAAACGATCCGATGGGCATGTAATTATAACTCATACTCCTCCAATATGACGCCGAATCACGGGGGAGCTAGGTGCAGTGTACACGGGTGCTTCCTTGTTAGGTCATTTGTTGCCACATTAAGGATGTGCGTTTCTCGTGTCCAAGTTATTAGGTTTGAAGCTCAAAGAACATACGCAATCTATTAGTTTTCTTCTCTTTTATCTCTGGCTCGGATGCTGCCTTCACTCCAGTTACTTAATTTCCCAACTTCCATCTCCTCCTGGTTCAGTGATTAAACACACCGCGACCGCCGCGCCGTTTCGCGTTTAAATATATGCGCAGACATCGCAAGGTCCGTTTTTCTGACACCATGCGGTCGTTAAGCAATGAGTCTGTTGCACACTTCAGCTACAGCGTTTTCAAGTATCAATCCTATGTAAAAAGCCGAGAAAATAATAATGGCAACATCAGAAAATACTAAAATTCAGTATTAAACTCACAAATTGCGAAAAACACTGGACACTATTCACCCATGTATCTTTCCACCACGTGCACGATATTTCGCGAAATTAGCGCGGCACATTCAAATAATGACGGCCGACTGTCATCACAGCTGACTTCATAAACAAACAAACAGTGAACACTGACGGCGTCTGCTCGAATTCTTACGTTTCAATATCCTCAAAAGGTTGTGAAAGGTACGGAAATCGATATTTGTGTCGAAAACTTATGAAAATAAAACAATATAACTCACAGGAGTTCCAAAGATGATTCCATCTTCGATCATCATGTTTGGAACTCCTGTGTGTTATTGTTTTATTTTGATAAGTTTTCGACATAAATATCGGTTTCCGTACCTTTCACAACCTTTTGAGGATATTGAAACGTAAGAATTCGAGCAGACGCCGTCAGTGTTCACTGTTTGTTTGTTTATGAAGTCAGCTGTGATGACAGTCGGCCGTCATTATTTGAATGTGCCGCGCTAATTTCGCGAAATATCGTGCACGTGGTGGAAAGATACAGGGGTGAATAGTGTCCAGTGTTTTTCGCAATTTGTGAGTTTAATACTGAATTTTAGTGTTTTCTGATGCTGTCATTGTTATTTTCTCGGCTTTTTACGTAGGAATTGATACTTTAAAACGCTGTATCCGAAGTGTGCAACAGACCCATTGTATACCACGTTTCACAAGTGCCAGCCTTCAAATATAGATCATGGATATACACTCAGGGTGTAAGATTCTCTTTCAAGATAATAGCTAGTCTTTTACGAATGGAGCTCTTGCCAACTTTTGTTTTATAAGGGTGATTTCACGATCAAGCAGGAATCGTATGTCGCCAAGCTGGCCGGGGGCTTTGGACCATAAGTGAAGGATAAAAGTTAAACAGCAGTGATTTTTCATCGAAGCTTACAGCTCAAGGGAGGAAGAAACTATCATTGCCGTGGAATATATCACACTTTTCAGGTGGAATTTGTAGACTTTGACACTGTCGTCAAGAGTGAATACTAGATTAAAAGGGAAGTTTTTCACGGAAAATAAATGACCGTCTCTGCGCCAATTTTCATCTTTATTCGAGTTGAAGAGCTACGTAAACGGCAAAACATGACTTTGAATGAGTCCGGAAAGGAGAAAATCAGAACAGGTGGCAAACCGCTAGTATACACTTTGTTGCGCATTATAAAAATGTGCTTCTATTCAGGCAGTGAACCGCGCTGGTTGTCATTTATATGGCATGTTCACTCTGCGTTAAAAGGCCAAATACATTCTTAAAAGATCTGACACCGATAAATAACACTCTGTTTGTAAATATATGTATATTGGAATTTGGTCATCTTTTATTTTTCAAAAGTTGAAGGCTCGACTAAACTACTTACGTGAAATCACTCATGAGCAATTGAATAGTTGATTCTTGAGTAAAATCCAGAGAAAATCACGATGAGCGCATTAAAATGATACTTACGAAATTAACTCACAGATTCATAAAATGACTTTGAAATTTAATATGTGATGGAGCACCGCAGGCTCCGTAGAAGATTCTTATCTAATTTGCAGCTCACCTCTGAGTGTGTTTTATAGAAAGAGTGACAAATTAGACAGGCGTATGACACCTGCGTAGCTCCGCCATTTAAGAGCAAAGATGGCGGAGCTATGCAGATATCATAGGAGAGTTTTGTATAATGTGTCTCACTCTTTCTATAGAAATACACAGAGAAAAGCCTCAAATTAAATAAAAATCTCTTATGGTACCTGCGTACCTCTACCATTACGACTTGAACTTCAAAGTAATTTTGTGAGCTTGAGAGTGAATTTCGTGAATTTTTAATGTGCTCATCGTAATGTTTGCTAGATTTTACGCTATATAAATATTTACTTCCTCAATCGCTTATGGCAAACGTATTCAAGAGTCCCATTCTGAATTTTTATATTTCAGTACTGGAAAGGTCGTTAGACTAAATTGCCTTGATACTTTTTATCAGACATCAATCGATCGACAACAATCGAGCTTTTCGAGCGAATAACGGACGCACTCTCGAGATTCATCTTGAGCGCGGCAAGAATCATGTTCAGAACATACCAAAAGCGTCTTGGCTATACCGGAGGATCTAGCAATGATTACGATGCACAGTAGGTACAAATGACCAATTCGGTGGACAAAGCTGACTCATCAAAAATGTCTAAAAATCTCGAAGTTTAAGCATTGTCAAAAGTAACTAATGGGACTGTTGGAAACTTCTGCTTCGTAAATAAACCAAGTGTCAGCTTTATGTTAAAACCGCGAAACAACGATAGATCAGAACTTCCGAAATTCCATGCAGTCAAAAAGGCATCCATGGAGAAAGTGACAAATTATATAGGGCTATACCTCATCGCCCACCCCTGTGCTATGATACCATTAATCTTTTGCGAGTCTCCGGAGGTAGTCAGAACTACCACTTTACAAATGTCTCTGAAGTAAGCAGTGTTGCCATTTTTTGGATAATTAATTCAATTTTTCCCATTTTACTTAATATAACAGTTGGCAATTTATAGGGAAATTAGGCAATTTTGCCCCGTAGTCCATACCAGGCCTTGGTCGAAATATACGTTTATCATTCAGATTAACAACAGGCCTGCTCGTTAGATGGAGGTTGGCGGAACCGCCCATTGATTTAAATGAGGAATTTTGCGAGGTATAAGGTAACAAGCTGACTTGCCTTGTGTAGCGAAATGTGATACGTGTTTTTCGGCTTAAACTTGATAAATGTTTTGCAAACTTACTTTGTACAAACTATAGTTAATCAATGAATCTTCTTTGCAAGCGTAGAGAAACTTACATATTTGAAATAGGGATTCCCCATCTTGTTGTGTTACGTCGCGTAAAGACAATGTGCCTCCGTTAAAAAAAAATAGTAAATTTTGGAATTTGATAGAGTTTAGCGGCGGCTCGTTCTATTTGGCAACCATGTTTCTTTGTTATTGGAGCCTATACAAAAGTATCAATTTCTCAGGGATTTTCAGTGAATCCCCTGAAGATCAATTATTTTACATGTGTTTAAATGATGGAGAGAATCCAGTGGCGGCTCGTGCAATTTGGCAACCGTGCTTATTTTCCATTTAAACCCATGAAAAAATATCGATATCTTGGGGGTGCAAATGCACCTCCCAAATTCGATTGTTTTACGTAGGGTTGAATGGAAAGAATACGTTGTTGTCACATTGCACGAGCCGACCGCCATCGAGAGAATCCGATGCTGCCACATTGCTCGAGCAGCCACTGATGAAGTCGCGTTCGTTTTTGTTCCTGTTTATTTATCAAATCAGACATTTTATGAATCTAAATCCTCATTCAACAAACTTGAATTACGTTTTTTCAGCTAACATTAATTTTAAGAGGTATGGTTAAGAGGTGGGAGACGAAACTAATTTTAGCGGCATAAAAAACTGCGAAATTATTTCAAAAAGCAAGGCATATTTCTATGTAATTACCTACTCTCTCTATAGACTATTTTAGTAGAGTGATATATCGTATCGATTGCCATCCGAGGGCCTCTGGTTTCAAACAAACTCTGATTCAATGCATTTTCCCCATAAGCGGATTTTTGAATGGAAATTTAGACTATTGAATCAAACAATTAATGCGACCTTTTTGCGATTATGAATTCTACGTCCTCGAAAATGCTTAATTTTGCCTGATTCCACCAAGTAAGCATCCAAAAAGACATAATGTGTCCGCGACATTCACCATCCATCAGTGTTAATTTTACTAAATTTTAGTGTTTTAGAATAACTGTCCGCCTTCAATTTCACGTTATCATCATGATCTTATGTATTTTGAGACACTGATTTCAAAAATGTTATCAGTTTTCAATAAATTGGCCTAGATTTTACGTAAATTCGAAATAACGCCCGCCTTCTCAGCAAAAAATTCGACATTTCGGAAACATTATGAGTTTTGAGTAAAAACTAAGGCCAAATTTTAAGTCAACGGGTCGAGTAACATTAGAAACTGCGAGAGGGGGGGGGTGAGAAAGAGGTATCTTATGATGAAAAAACCTGCTTTTACGTTCATGACAGCCGGACACACTATGTCGTTAAGGCGTAGAAATCGGTTCACCCGTAAACCTGCCAAAATTAACAAGATATTACAGATTGAACGATGCGTTTGAAGGTTAGAATCACCCAAATGTTATTGTTGTTGTTATGGAATTTGCGGGATTTCGGGCGATTCTAACCTACAAATGCAACATTTAATCTGTAATATCTTATTGATTTCGGCAGTTTTAGTCGAGGAACCAGGCAAAATTAAGCATTTTTGAGGACGTAGAATTCATAATCGCAAAAAGATAGCATTAATTGTTTGATTCAATAGTCTAAATTTCCGTTCAAAAATCCGTTTATGGGGAAAATGCATTGAATCAGAGTTTGTTTGGAACCAGAGGCCCTCGGCCGCATTTTAATTCTGATTGCACTTTCAAAATGAGCACATTTTGAGAGTGCAAACAAAATTAATATGCGACAAAACATATTTATGAATATTTTGGTTGTATTAGCCAAAGTGTTATAAAAAAATGTGGTGATTAGTTTACTCACATATTTTATTGATATATATTTTTATTTTTTTTTATTCTTTTATAACACTCCTAGCACTTTGGCTAATACAACCAAAATATTCGTTAACAGCAAGTGCTACTACCTGATACAATGCTCAACTTTAATAAAACATATTTACGTAAAAAAATAATCAAAATCGCCATCGCGATGACAAAGCAAATTACGACTCAGCATTCCTCGGAACCTTTCGCTTCCCGTTCATTCATTGCAGGTAGTATGTTTTTAATCGTCTGGGCAGTTTCATTTTCTAAGAGTGATGGTAACATGGTAGTTTTTATTTCACCAACGCCAAGCGCATTCCCGCCCACGTTGCGGTGAGGCTAAATCGCATGGCATCGACAGTTTTAAGGGGGAAGCGCAAATCAAAACGATGACAAATGATACAGATTCCTCGCGACTCCGCGACTCGCCGGCCGCGGCATGTTCAAAACTCGTTCGCGCGCGCTTTTAATGAGCGATCTCTTGCCAGAAAAGTATAAAAAGCGCGCGCGAAAAAGGAAACGCGCTTTAGCAGCACATGCGTCCTAGTGAAGCCGCAGCGCGGTTCTAATGTAGCGGATCATGCAGTCTCGTTTTGGGCTCTGCGCACACGAGGACAGTTAGCACTACTGTGCCCGCTGCTGCTTGCCAAATTGTGCAGGAAATTCATCAAAACTGTCCATTTGAATCAAGGGTAAAATTGGAAGTTTTTTTGTGATTCGGCAACCTGGGCTGGTCAGTACCTGTTATACCCCATTGAGGAGAGTACCGAGTACCTGCTCAAGTACTCACTGCAGCGCAGACACCAGACGCAAATGGAACCTAAAAAAGAAGTAGTATCATCGATGTTTGATGGCTCACCGCGCCCGCCGCGCCGTGGCAATCGCACTTGTAACTCATTTCAATTTGCCCATTCTTATTTATGATCTTTTAAAAAATAATAGTACTCGTAACTTGTCATGTAGAAACACGCGTGTTTCCGAGTTACTCATAAATTTCAAAAGGAAACACAACCAGTGGGCCGATCATTTACCGTATATCGTTAAAGCGATCGTTAAGATTGTCGATGAGTGACATGAGGATTCTGATAATTTCAAAGATAATTTCTTTTTAACTGTAAGAATTACTGAGAGCTTCAGTAATTCTTAAAGAATTTTCTTTTCGGCTCATTTTTAAGATGATTTTTTTTTTCTTTTTCTGCATGTTCGGAGACACCAGACTCATTTTTGTAAGTACATTTTAAAAAGTTCAAGTCTTCAGGCTATTGCAGAGCCCTGCGGGCCGATCATTTACCTCATCGTTAAAGCGATCGTTAAGATTGTCTATGAGTGATTCTATTGGCTGAAATTTGTAAAACTTGACCGTTGCTATGGTAACCATTGTTAAAGTGCCCGCTTTTTAAAGGTTACTCATGAATCACCTTTATAGAACCGACACTTTAACGATGGTTACCATAACAACGGCCAAGTTTTAAAATTTCCGACCAATAGAATCACTCATAGGCAATCTTAAAGATCGCTTTAACGTTGAAGTAAATACGTAACGTTGCGGCCCGCAGGGCTCTGCAATAGCCTGAAGACTTGAACTTTTTAAAATGTACCTACCTACAAAAATGAGTCTGGTGTCTCCGAACATGCAGAAAAAGAAAAAAAAAATCATCTTAAAAATGAGCCGAAAAGAAAATTCTTTAAGAATTACTGAAGCTCTCAGTAATTCTTACAATTAAAAAGAAATCATCTTTGAAATTATCAGAATTCTTATTGATTCGATAAAGCTTTCTGATTTCTGACCAGACCAGAATTCTTATTGATCCAATACCAATTGTGTTTTCAATTTTGTTTTGTTTCTTGGCTTTGTTTTGTATTGATTTTTATTTTTCAAAAATCGTGTCATTCAACTCATTGAACTCTAAAATGAATGACTTAATAGATTTTCAAGTTACCTTTCTAATTATTGTTCATAATGCGGTTTTTTATTTGTAAAGTTATGCTCGAAAAATTCCAGGTTTCGATTCACATGTGCACCGTCTCGCGTCCCTTCTAGTGAATATGTCCGGACCCATCTGACATCATTGATTAACTAATGTATATTCTAGATTGTGCATATATGTATGTGAATGTTTTTGCGCACACCTCTATTAAAAGATGTGTTTGTTATACTATACATACATATAATAATAATAGTAATAATAAAACAAATACTCACTAGTGACGAACAGTGACCAAAGCCATAGTGATTTCCAGTGTACCGTCATTGGGACCTCTGTCCCTGAAAGATAAACAAAAAGCAAGGTGTCAACAGTAATTTTCGAGAGATTTTGGGTCTTTTAATTTAAACCATTCCAAAAGGTTGTAATTATTGAAGTTATGGACTTGCTAGAATTGAAAGAGACAATGTGTATAATATGCGTTCATTTTTAAAATGACTTAATACATACCTACATATAGTCATTGAAACATTAGTAGTTGTCGAAAGGTGTCTCGAAACGTTAACCTCAACTTTAACCTTAACTCTTAACCTTGAAAAATTCGAACTTGTATAAAATTTGTCTAAAAAAAATGAGTGTTGTCGAGTGTGAACTGTCATTAGTGGGAAAACAACGCAAACATTGTAACTTCTTTTTAGAACTTTGAAGTTTGGCGCACGTAAAAATGCTTAAACCAAAATCCTCCGCATTTTCCTCTCTTTGCTTCATATTTGCCCCTCACCCCCAGAAAAATCCTAGACCCACCCTTGTTGAGAACTTGATAATATAGAAATATTTGATAGCTTGCGACTAAAATACATTGACATTTTAGCCGGATTGATCGATGATTACTCTTCTAGCCGCGCGTTAAAGTCACCAGCTCATCATGAAAACATTAAAGCGCAACTTTCGGTTTGAAGATTTCCTGTTAACATCAGAGCTGCAGGCTGATTATGAACGATCGTATCGATGATCAAATACTTGTTATCTTATATGGGTGCCATTCCTATAGAAACCATCCCATCTCTACGGAAATTCGCCGATGACTCTTAAGCTATCGGAGAATTTCCGCAGAGATGGGAGGGTATCTATCGAAATGAAACCTATCGTAATGATATAACCCATAAGAATGACACGAACTCGATCATCTACATGATAGCATTATACGATACGATCGTCGATAATCAGCCTGCAGCTTTCTCATTTCAAGAGGCTTTCGTGGTTGAATGGCTTTATTTCATCGATAAATCGGTAATATTATCCTTGATACCATCATTCATCTTTTGTCAAGCTTACTTCAGAAAAAGGCACTTTCAAAACGGTACAGATCCAAGTCGAAGAGCTGATTTCAGAGGTCTAAATTATCTTACATATAAAATAAGAAGACATTTCAACGACTTCATGCATGAGAATGTGCTTAAATCACTCACTCAATTGCAGATTAAACGTGGTTTTAATTTAATGAAAATAAATGAAAAACAAAATAGAGCTCTGCATATATAGTGCATAATCGTGATTTTTTAAGTTTTAATTTTCGTATGCATCATGGAAAAAAGCTCCAATATTTCCGTTGAAAAAAAAAATGAACAAAAATTAACAAAAATTATGATTTATTATTATAAAAATTACCAGGTCAAACATCACAGTCAATTTTTATTGACATTTTTTTGTTCTTTTTGTTTTTGTTTTTGTTTGTTTTTGCATTGTTCTTGTTACAAAGCATTGTGATTTTAACTCTTTCGTTCGTAAGTTTTTTAGACTTCGACTTTTTCATTATTAGTTCTTACGCTGATGATGGGACTTGTTTTCGAAAAACAAACAAAAATTTCAATAAAAAATAATAACGTGAAAGAGTAATATTTGTCCGTTTATTTATTTGTTTATTTGTACCTAAAATAAATATACTTTGCTTGGATACGGGTAAGACTGGATTATTCCCATCATCTCACATTCTTACTTTCAACAAACTTATTTTCCCTTGTTGAGTCTGTGAAACTGACTTCTTTCACTCCTATCTTTTCATATTTTTTCCCCCCTACGAGAATCCGTGGGTTCAATTGGTTTATCCAATGATGTCACTTTTGATTCTCTACTTTTTACTGCTCATGGTTCGATTTGCGGATCGTTACACATTTACTCTCACTGCTCAGTCCTAACATATGGATTTAAGGGAAAGTCGAGAAAAATCATCACGTTTTGACGTCAATATTTTTGGTGCCGAGTAAGATTGAATCGAAGCAATTGACAGAAAATCTGACGCGGAAACAAACGTCACTGTGACGATGTGACACACTCACACATATGCACACTTGTCATCGTCGCGTGTCACTTACGCTTGTGAATCTTTACCGGCGAACAGCACGACAAAAACGTATGTATGCTTGGTTGCCAAAGTGATAAAGTATGGTGCACTGAAAAAAAAAGATTACCAGAAGCATGACAATATGTGAACCTACGTAAGGGATAGAACAATTGCCAGAATTCTAGTTTTTGCCCAATAGTTCTTGAAACATACTTTAGGAAATTCTTGTTCTATGACCATATTCTGATATTCTCATATTAATATAAACACCAGAATTCTCCGGTCAAAGTAGAGTAGACTAAATATATACGAGTATTATTTCTCCATTCTCCTTATGGGCGGTTGAAGTATCTCCCAAGATGGCGGATTTGTAGGGGAATTGTATATCTATATATAGTTTGTTTACATTCTCTGCTCGTATGATCCCGTGGTTAAGGTATCTCCCAAAATGGCTGCCTCGATAATACTCGTGTTTATCTAGTATACTCTAGGTCAAAGTACTAGACTTTCTGTCGATTATATATCGTTGGATATTTCAACGGTAATCAGAGTGGAGTTTCAACGAACCAAGGATAACCGAATGTTTAAAATAATAAAATTGAACCGGCACGCTCCTTGGTTCACTAAAATTTCAATTTGCTTACCATTGAACTTCCGTTAAAAAATTTACGAACCCCGAATACTGGGACTCACGGGACTCACATACTACCCCGCGTTTGCCGGTCCAACTCTAGCGGGAGCCAACTATTCCATTAAATCAAAGCAAAGTGTGAAGATTTTTGTGAATAATCTGGCAACAATGCGAATACACATCGTCCGTTTTTATCGAACAGTTTTCATCGTTCAAAAAAGGAAACAATAACATTAATCATGTGTATCCCGCTTGATTGTAGAGACAAAAAAAAAAAAAAAAAAAAAAAAAAAAAGTTTGAGGAACCGAGAGAAAGGAAAAACATTCCCACAAATTACAGAGGTCGCTAGTGTGGTGGTGCGCTGTAGTGATAGTATAACGGACGCAGGACTCGGGATGTAGACAGCTATAAACCTAACCACGTGCTTCAGTTAGTCAGTGATTGTTGGTAATGCATCGATTTATGGCGTAGATGCCTACCATCTCGTGATAATAGCAAAATCATATAATCAATCGCGAATGATCTGACTGTTGACGCATGACATATACAACAGGTTGTTCGTGAATTGTGATGTATACTAATAAATCCTCCAAATAAACTGACAAACCTGAGTAAAAGAATCTACATCTCACCTTGGTAAAAATCATGAAATCATAATGATCTGCATGAAAAAACATAGAAATCGTTAAGGTTTTACGAGAATTTCTGTACAATTTCATGGAAATCCATATTATACGGAGATTAAGAATTTTCATGGACCATTTTTACCTGGGGCATGGTTCAATGAAACCCCAAAGTAATTGATAATATACGAATAAAGATAAAGTATGATCAAATAATAAAGAGCATATGCGGGTGCCCGTAGAAAAATTGCTGAGGAAAGAGGACGCAAAATTATTGATCCTAAATGGAAAAGTTTAGGGGACACCGCCCAGTGATAGGCAAAATATAGGTTAGGTAGACCCCCACATGGCCCACCTCCAAAAAAAAAATAATAATGATTCCAATCAATTTTTCTTCCCTATGGCACAATTTGAAGCTATTATAGATGTATCAATCACAAATAATAACTTTGATGTGTTTAATATCATGAGTAAAGTAAAAACAGATGAAAAAGCCGGTTGAAAAAACATGCTTATTCCAGCTAAATTCCTCGTAAAAAATGAATTCAAACTATACAGAAAACTAATAATAACTAATAAGTAAACTGTAAAAATTAACATGCAACTATAGTAATTATTGTATCTTCTTTTGATTCCTTATTTCATTATTTTATCGTACAGTTTTGATTGTTGTGAATAAGAAGGGGGCAGTGGGACACTTGCCCCAAGCTGCGGGCATCCATAAAAACAAGGGAGGAGAGGGGGTTGAAGAAGAAAAATTTTTGCTCACATTAATATTTGTGCAAGGGGAGGGAAGAGGCAATTAGTAGTATTATGCTTGCCATGTGAAACTACGTATTTTTGGTCTATCCTAGTGCATTTGATCACGTTCATTTGTCATTAGGACAGAATTTGTCCGCTTTTAAATCATTACTTTCACCCTTGGACTAGTTCAATACTAAGCAACTTTATATTAGCAGATATTCCGAACGCATGCGCATTGCGCATGTGCCACATATGCGATATGCGTACTCACTAGTCACTACTCACAGCCAACACTATTTAATATTCTTTACAACCACTCCTTCATCCATTCGTATTTCACTACTCACCATTCTCATTGAGCCCGGCAACGTACGAATACGCACAACCGCGTCGTACGACATACGTATAGAATGCCACCTGATAAGATCCTACATTGCAATTGCCAATTTCTAAGCTCCGCATTTCTTATCGACGTGAAATGAAATAACGATATTTAAAAAAACGAATCGCTTGAATCCTGGAGCGATACACAAAAGGGATCTCTGACAACAAGAGATGAAATAACTGAGCAATCTACAAAATACATGGCCTTCAGCAATTGAAAAATGAAAGTAGCTGGAGCTCCCTCACCATTGAATTAAAAATTTGCAAGTCTGATGGCACACGACGCAGGAGCTGACTAGTGTTGAGATCCCTTACAATCCGATAGAGCTGAGATGCAATTGATAGAAGTCATTTCTGTAAATGGCTCCTATATTCTTTCAAGGTGATTGTCAATAATACTAACAGTACTATCGCTTGCAGCGCAAAAACTATATAAAAGTTTGCCGTTTAGGGAATTATTCATGGCGGTCATTTCTGACTAAAAAGCACCGTTGAATTCAACCTTCCACACCATTGTAATCAGTATCTCCGTTTTTCACGTTTGTCTCAGCGGATTGATGTAACATGCGGATTAGAAAATCCGAAAATAGGAATTTCAAATACTGCCGCTTGCACACAAAATAGGTAAAATTAGCATCAATAAAAGTGAAAAAAGTTAAATAATTAAATAAACTCAAGTTGTCTGAACAGCACATTATTTTGATGTACTAGTAATTTCCTAACTGTAAAATTTTCTGAAAAAAATAAAAAGAGGATTAATTTGATTTCTATGTATAGAAATACTTTAAATATAGTAAAATCTGCTAATACTTTTGTTGATTCTCCTATACATTGAAATTTTAAGTTGCTAGAGCAAAAATTAATAATACAAACTATTTTACTAGATCATAGAAGAACGGCATAAAGAAATGTGAGTTGACTAAACAAACAAAAAAACACATTCGTTGGTTTAGCAACTATATGCCTATATTTGAACAATTTTTTTTTTTTTTTAATTCAGCCGTAGACATAATTTGTCGTTGATTCCACAATTCATTTCTTTTTCAGCTAATTTTTGGACTGTAAGTACCTGGGACCTGGGGCCCGATCAAGTTGGCGAAAAGTCGGACTTAACTTGAACTAGCATAACCCCGCATTCTTTGCTCACCAAAAGGCATCGATGACCGTCAACGCCTCAAATCAAGCTCTAGTGCGGCTCATTGCAGTTGACTATTGCTCATCGGTTGAACTATAGGAAGATGTTCAACTTGATCGGGCCCCTGCTTCCCAAAATGTGTGTTGGATTCATCACGGGTAAAAACTACCGGAGAAATGTGAATTTTCGAGCAGTCTGTGCAAATGTTCTCTTTACCCATCGCTGTTTCTCAACTCCCTTGCGGACTCAGCGCGGACAGCGATCGCAGCGACAAAGTTGCTTCGGTGCATGTCTACCGGGTGCGTGACGTGTGTGTGTGTGTGTGAGTGTGTGCATGTGTGTGTGTACTATGTGTGTATCCATCCGTGACAATAATGCGGCACGACCACGGGACCACGCGCCACGACAAGACGCGCGGCTCTCAAGACACTTGAGTCTCATCCTTCGTCAAATATGCGACTTGCGTTTACAACTTTCGTTGACATTATTCTTGACCTCCAAATATTTCGCGCTACATAGAGGAAACGAGCGCGGCACGCTCAGCCAAAAAAGACTCACGAGCACTAGATCTACCATCTTTCTTCTATCCTTTCCCTATCGATGTACGAAGCGCTAATGGCCGTCTACATTTGGGGGGGGGGGCTGGTGGTGCCGGTGCACTATGGTCTGGGATCAGAAAAAAGTGGCAAAAAATCAGTGAAAAAAAATTCAACAAAAATCATCGTTTTTGACCTTTCAAGCTTAACAAAAAAATTGTCCTTGACATTTCTAGGTTTAAATTACTTGTTCAAAGTGTTCTCTGTTATTAAAATTGGATTTGAACGTTTACAAATCATAAATTAATGATAAATTTACTTTCTGATTTTCGGCCACTTTTTGACCAACTCAGACCACAGTGCGGTGGTGCCGGTGGTGCCGGTGGTGGTGTTAGAACTAAGCTATCACAGGAAGAAATGGAAAAAGGGTATACAATTAAGTTTCCTTCTCTTAATAATTAAAGCTGAAATGACGCCCACAACTATCTAATGAACACACTGAAAAAAAAAACATTATTGTTAAATTTGCAGAAACTTAAGCTGTAATAAACCGGGAATACATTATGCATCGCAAATATTGCATTTTATGAGATGCAACCATAGCAGAAAATATTGCTGATTTAACAATATTTTTGCTTGATTCAGCATTAAAATTGCTAATCAAACAATACTTGATGCATTTTATT
The DNA here is from genome assembly GCA_011764245.1 of Trialeurodes vaporariorum. Lineage (NCBI taxonomy): Eukaryota > Metazoa > Arthropoda > Insecta > Hemiptera > Aleyrodidae > Trialeurodes > Trialeurodes vaporariorum. The sequence goes on along the minus strand of VMOF01000002.1, from coordinate 35,540,116 downwards.
TTATAAATTGCAATTTCAATAATTTAGAGTTTATTCCTGGTTTTTTGCAATCATTCCACAGTTCTATGGATGAACGATTTTTGCGCAGAGTATTAAAGCTTGCCCAACGTAAATTTTCTCCATAAGAACATTTTCAAATTAAAATTACGAGTTTTTATATTTTATAAGAAAAAATTGAGATGACCTCTTTGTGGTTACATGTATGCCAATTCTATGGCAATATTTTTCGAAATTCAATGATTTATGGAGACCATTTTGCTCCGAAAAGCGCCTTGGAGGAAGCACAAATGAGATACCCCTAAAATATCCCATTCATTTCTCTGTTAAGCGTCTAAAGTTATACCTTTTGAAAATGCTTTTTAGGACAAATTAGAATGAACAATGAACCAGTTTCTGTCTGGAACTCATACGCAGCGGATTGATTTCGGTTTAATTTTTGTAAAATATCACAGCAACTTTTTTCTTATCTGTACATTAATCGATGAAACTTTCAAAAAAGACTCATACTATGTATCTTGGAACTTTTTATTTTTGAGCCGAATTTGGAACTTTGGGGAACATGGTCCAGTTCAATGGAGGCGGCTCATTCAATTTGGCAACCATGCAATTTTTCTTTATAAATATGCAAAACAATCTTTTTTCTCGTACGTCGCTAGCCTCTTCAAGAATCGATTGTTTCACCCGAGTTTAAATGCGATAAAATTGCATGGTCGCCGCACGGGCCACCTCAGCTGTTTAATTCCATTATGGGAAGCATTTGGCGTTGGATCCAAAGGCGGATCTAGCATCCAACAATCTGACAACTGTGGATTCCTTCCATTTGAACACTCGAAAAACAATCGATTAGTAAGAGGGTTGTGGCTCCCTCAAGAATCGATTGTTTCTCATACGTTCAAATGGGAAGAATATAAATGAGTTGCCAAATTGCTGTATCCGTGAAGGGTTAGATCTTCGTGCGGGTATAACCATGTCTGCAGAACGTGAATGTGGTTAATCCTGGAGCGGAGAACAATAAAATCGATTAGTATGTTCACTGCTCATCCAAGTATCATCAATCATGTTGTTATGATTCGGAATATGTGGTACCTACATGGTCAATCGGTCTTTCACCAGTTTCATCAAACTTTCACTTTCACTCGAATGGGCTTGCTCCCACGATCGCCTGGTCTTGTTCGACTAAGGCGAATCACGAAATTAAAGCTATATCAACACATCAACCCAGTCAACTGATAAAAGTTGACCAACCACTCCGGTGTTCTAATACAAGTTCAACTCAATTCTATGTGATTGATGAAAGATACAATGAATCAGACCAAAATCAGCAAAAAAAACCCAGCATTCTCTTATCCTGGCATGTAAGTAAGCACTATCGGTCTAAAAATGTTAGCAGTGCTCTTTTAATACAGATCCGTCACGCACGAAAGGGCAGTGAAATTTGCTTGAATACATTCCAATACACTTTTCCTTTCTATGATAAATGCTAATTCACTATGATTGCACAGATCTCTTGTGGAATGCAGACGTGTGGTATAACTGTGGTACGTGAATAACAATTGCGGTCGTCGACGTCGACCGCGGATCAGCGCGAGCAATAATAGGACACGAGACACGAGATGCTATGAACTGTCTAAATGATGGTCCGAGCTGAAGCATAACTGCATGAATAAAAAACAGGAAGACTTAAAAGTCTAAAGCGGTCAAAAATTTGTCCCTTGAAGGTCATCCACGAAGGAAATTTTTACGTCAATCAAGTTTTTTATGCAATACCTAGACATGAAATGAGGGCGAAAGAGGCTCGTACCCTATGGATGGTGGTGGTGGTGGAGGTGGAGGTTGTGGGGGGGGGGGGGGCACAAAGGTATGTGAACCGAATTAATGGGTCTACTGTCACCGAAGTACTGTCACCGGAATTCTAGAGCTTATACCATAGTTTTTGAAAATTTTGAGGAAATTCTGGTACTGTGAGATAATATTCTGATATCGTAACACCATAATTTTCTTGCACAAGTACTATAGACTCTCCATGGTTCACAGACCGCCGTACTTCAGATAATTTTACAATTATTTAGGAATTATGTTTTTCAGTGTAGGAGGGGAAACATCTATAAATATACAAGTATGAGGAGCCCAAAATACACGGGATACTGACGTACTTTTTTTTTATCTTTAACCCTTTCGCTCTCATCCCTAGTAGGAATAAACCTCAAGCCCTCAAAAATCATGTTCCAATTATACCCTCAAAATCCTCAAGAATCTTGAGGTTACCCTCAAAATTCTTGAGCGTTTTGACTAGTTTTGAGAGTAGATTTCTGAGAGCTTGAGGTTTATTTCTATTAGAGATAGCTAGCCCCGTATGTAGGTAGTTCGTTCTGTTAACATATTGATTCTTATGAAATTCCAATCAAATAGACATAAACACGATGTAATAAAAGACTGAGTCATTCGTATCACGAGGGTTGAGGGTTGAGGGTAAAGGTCCAAGATTTTTAAAACTACGTTTTCCTAATTTAGCACTGGAAAGTGGAAAGGTCAAATTGAAATGATAGTAAGTGGTGAAATTCAATGAGTTATTTTAAAATACACCGCAGGCTGACCAGATGTATTACATGTAAGGTACAAAGGATTTGTTTGCTGCGCAGTAAATGTCTTGTCTTCTTTGTAATTACTCAGAACTGTTTAATCATACTTGTTACTATACAGACATTCACATTTGATCACAACTTAAGCATCTCGTTTAAATGAGTGACTGCATACACATATTTGTATGTATGTACTTACATGTATATTGTATATACATACAGGCAGTGGCGTAATCTTAGGGGGGGCATGACCTTTTTGCCCCTCCAATATTTGAGAAGGGGGGCAAAGTATCATTTTGCCCCCCCAATAATTTGATGAAAAAGAGGAAGGTAGAAAAGAAAAGACGGAAAAATACAACAAAATAAAGGAAGAAAGGAATAATTACAGGAACCGAGAAGCAAACATTGGCAAGAATAAGTGGCTCTATTTTACCCTGAAACTGCGCCTAAAGTAAATCTAAAGTAAAAAATTCCTCTGTTGTCAATGAAATAAAGAAAATATACATTGAGTCTACTAACTTCTGTTCTGTCGGTTTGTTATTTTTGAAAGATTTGATTGCATAAAATATAGTCTGAGAGAACCCAAATGTTCAAATTTTTCCGGGGGAATACCCCCGGACCCCCTATTACTGGAATGTCCCCCCCAGATTCCCCAAAGTATCGGACTATTTGCTACCCCCCTCCCCTCAAAACGAATCTAAAATTTTACGCCACCAAGTGGAACATTACATTTACTGCAGTTTTAAATTTCCAGATGACTTCTAACCGTGAGGAACAGTTTTCCAAAGGCTAGAAATATCACCTTCATCAATAAGCTGAAAATCTAACTGAAAAGTTCTCTTTTTGCCTGAGAAATGAAGAAAATAAACGTAAAATCTATTTTTAATTTGTTTAAATTTTGTGGCATTTGTATGCGATAACATTGCTTAAAATAACGTCTGAGAGAGCCTGAATTTCCAAATTTTTCCGGGGGAGGACCCCCGGACCCCCCCTCTCACTGGGGGGTGTCCCCCCAGACCCCCCATAGTGCATCTCTCAAAAGTTGGTTTGCCCCCCCAATAATAATCCCAAGTTTACGCCACTGCATACAGGGTGTCCCAAAATTCATAGTAAATATTTTTACCACGTATTTTTGGGGTCAAAATAAGACTTTTTTTTCCTATAAACTGGGGGTCCGAAATTGTAGTCTTTTCGAGTTACAGTGTTGCAAAGTTTCCGAAAAACAAATTGACAAATTGTCATAACTCCCTCGTGAATTGTTCTGAATTCTCGTAAATAGGTACTCTGATGTAATTTTATGCGGTTTTGCCGATTTTGGCCGTGAAAATGCTGTATGCAAAAATTTGAGGGGGGTTTCGGGGGTCTTTCTTGATTTTTCTCACTTATTTTGGCCAAATTATGTGAAAACGTGCTTTCGGTTTCATTAAATCTAAAAACGATTAGCATTATTCAAAAGTTCGTAAAAAAAAATATGAATTTTTGGTCCTTACAAGTTTTTCCACTCCGCAAACCATTTCCAAGAAAATCATCCCTGAAGTTGGAGAAGTCGGCCAAGAATTGACAAAATCAAAGAAAAGGTGTTTATTGGCCGACTTCTCCAACTTCAGAGACGATTTTCTCGGAAATGGTTTGCGGAATGGAAAAACTTGTAAGGACCAAAAATTCATATTTTTTTTACGAACTTTTGAATAATGTTAATCGTTTTTGGATTTAATGAAACCGAAAGCATGTTTTCACACAATTTGGCCAAAAAAAGTGAAAAAAATCAAGAAAAACCCCCGAAACCCCCCTCAAATTCTTGCATATAGCATTTTCACGGCCAAAATCGGCAAGAGCGCCTAAAATTACATCAGAGTACCTATTTACGAGCATTCAGAACAATTCACGAGGGAGTTATGACAATTTGTCAATTTGTTTTTCGGAAACTTTGCAACACTGTAACTCGAAAAGACTACAATTTCGGACCCATGTTTATAGGGGAAAAAAAGTCTTATTTTGACCCCAAAAATACGTGGTAAAAATATTTACTATGCATTTTGGGACACCCTGTATAATATTCTATTTAGTATTGTCAAAAGATCGACCTAGGTGCGATTTAGGTATAAGGTATACCTATAAGGTGTATCTTGACTTTTCTTTACCTATAGACAGCAACTCCCAGGAGCGTGCCGTGGTTTCCAAACGGGGGGGGGGGGGGGGATAATGCAGTCTTGCCGCCCTCATCGAATCGGCACCACTAAAAATTATAAATTTCATTACTTTTTTTTTTTTCTTCTTTTCCTTTTTCTTTTTTGTAGCTTGCTATACACTGATTTTGCCGCCTCTGATTCATTTTGAAATTTGATGATTTTTTTTTTTTTGGTCCACCCTGATTTTGCCGCCCTTGGAGAGTGCCGCAAGAGGCAAGGTGCACACATGACCCCCCCCCCCCGTAACCACGGCAAGGCACCCCTTTCTGTGACGTCACCTTTTTGCCCATGTTCAAGAGTCATGAGATGCCAGGAGTGAAACAGCCCCAGTTGCGAAACATATGAAAACCCCTGAGAGCGATCGACTCTATTTGCCAAGCTGAATCGAAGAGGGGTCACTCGGAGGGTTACTGTGACATCACTTTTTTGCCCATGTTCGAGAGTCATGAGATGCCAGGGGTGAAACAGCCCCAGTTGAAAACCATATGAAAACCCTTGATGGCGATCGACTCTATTTGCCAAGATAAATCGATAGAGGGGTCACTCGGAGGGTTACTGTGACATCACTTGTTTGCCCATTGTTAAGAGTCATGAGATGCCAGGAGTGAAATGGCGCCAGTTGCAAAAGATATGATAACCCTTGAAAGCAATCGACTCCATTTGTCAAGCTGAATCGATGGAGGGGTCACTCGGGGGGTTTTTTTTTTTCACCCTAATTCTGCCGCCCTCGTAGAGTGCCGCCCGGAGCATGGGTACCCACATGCTTCACCCACGGGCAATGTATTTAAAGTGTGCTGCTTCTGGGCAAAAATAATACTGATTTAAAGCAGCAAACACTATATGTATATGTACTTTATTCTTCATCGCACCTTAAACTAGTTTGAAGACCCTTAAGGGCGTAGACAGGGTGAAGCTATCTGGCAACGTGGCATTTTATCCAATTGAACCCACAGAAAATATTGAAATATTTGGTTATAAAAGATCCCTAAACTGTTCCATATTTTTCGTGGGTTTTAATGAGCCAAATGCAACGTTGCCAAACTACGCGCATCTCCACTAAGCAGAACACAATTGTATTAAGTATACCTTGAATTTCAACTTTGATTTTGATTAATGCGAGGAAAAAGAATGTAGGCTTTTTGTAATGTTAACTGAAACGCCGCCTCCTTCACTCCGAAGCCCAAATACATCAGATTTGTCTTAAAACGCAACAAACCGTTACAAAGAGGAGCCTGCCGCGCCGCGCCGGTCTGTGGCTAGGGCGGGACGCACAGTAAAATAGTTGGATATAGTATCTTTATGATGCAAAATTCAAGAGTTTAAGACAGCTAGTATTCGTACAATCAGTTGGAAGGAAAATTGCTACAGAAGGAAAAATGTTTCTCCAAACAGAAGAAACATTACGTTAATGACGCGTAGCTCAAGATTCGTTGCCAACAGTTAAACACGTATAATTACCTCCTCACCTAATTAAAACTTTTCTTGCTCCGGAATTGTTTGTTATTTTACCTTGCAGTTATTTCTTTTCGAGCCCTTTCCTCTTTCTTCGCGTGGGGAGCCCACTGTCGCAAAATTTGTTCCATCCGGACAGCGGGGGAGCCAGCGATCTTGGCATCTATACCTTCGCACCAAATCCGCTGTGAGGACCTGCGATGGAGGTTAAGGAAGGGGGGATAATTTGGGGAGTAATTATTCGAGGCGTCTTTTTTAAAGTAGGCTGAGACTATTTGTTTGATTTCTCGGGATGCAGCAAAACTATCCGCTGACTCTCGAGCGAACTTCTTACTGGGCACTATCAAGATTCATGGCTCTCAGTGTTCAATATGCACTATGCGATTTGGTATATGTATACCTGAAGTACTGAGACACTCAAAAAAGTGTACCCTAGAAAAACTAGTCTCCAAAGATCACCTAAAATCGTTCCAAAAGTCGCCTAAATTAGGTTATATCTCATCATCTCCAAAGGAGCAGTCGACTACACCCAAAAATTACGTCATTACCTATATTGGCGGCTACAGTGGGTGATCGCCCATACACCCCCCCCCCCCCCCGCTCGGTCGATAAAGAGGGAAAAGTGGAGGAAAATGAAAAAGAGACAAAAGAGAAGGGGTTCGCCGGGGGGGGGGGGCGAAAATCTCAAGTTCGCGTGGGATAGGTACCCCGATGCGTCCGATTTCCTTGAAATATTCATACAGTGTTCAACCCTCTTTCGAAATTCGATAGTAAAGCAGCTAATGATGATAAGAATACGTTTTCACTTTAATAGGTTATATTTGAATATTCTTTGACGAGAGAAGAGGAAATTGTGAGATATCTAAAATCAAAATTTTATGAAATGAAATGAGTCATGAATTATGACGAAAGAGGCAAGAGACAACAAAAATGCAAGCTGAAATAGAGAACTCACCTATTGAAGTGAGTGCACATGCCACCATTATAGCTTTTTTTGTGAGTCTGGATTTTTCATTATGAATAGTGAGGGCTATTGTACACCTCAGCCAAAATCCTTGTAGATCCCTTTTTTCCCTGGATCGACTGAAAAATATAGGAAAACAAACACAATTTTAATAAGTCAACAATAGGTAATTTGCGGTTTTGATTCGAATGCTGCTGCTGCGCACTATCGTCGAAAATCGTCAAAACAATTTATCAACTTTTAAGACCAATTATAGTCACAGAAAACACGCATTTGAAAAGGAATTTAAACCTAAAAATATCACTGGAAAGTTTTTGACTCTAGCTTATAAGGTCGAAAACGATGATTTTCGATTATATATTTTCACCGATTTTCGGCCATTTTCGGTCATTCGGCCATTTCAGTCTGAAATCGCAGATAAATATATACTAGATGTCTGCAGGTATACAGTTGGGTGCCCATGAGCGTCAGTGGATGGGTATAGCCATGATGGGCACTGGCATGATGGCACTTCCTCTCCCCCCCCCCGGCTAAACGGTTAAAATGAGACAAAAACGTAATTCGGAAGAAGCCGATTGAGGCAATTTTAAGTTAAGAATATTCGCCCCCCGGATAATTTCAAGCAAATGGCGCCCACGTACCTTGATCCCGTAAATTTCGTTTTAGCCCGATATCCGCATCCTAATTGTCCTTGCCATCTTTTACCAGTCAAGTAACGATAATACTAATCACGAGGCAATTACAAAAATGATTTAGTGCGGCCGATTACTATGCCGCTTTTCGTGTGACTAAATGAAGGAAAATGGGGGATGAGCTACCAAATCTTTTGACTTACACATGGGGTAGGTCAATGAACCTTTCTTCAGAAAATTTCCTCAGAATCCCAATTGCTTGAGATGGAGGTATCTCTTACTAGAAACTGCACGAGTTAAAATATTACAATGAAGGGAAAAGTAGACGAAAATTGTCTTCTCTGAAACAGCTTTGAGATGGTAAATCCCATTCTAAAAGATTAGATGAATATTTCTAAAGAATTTTTCATTCTAAGGACAGTGGCGTCAGGGCTCAAATATTTTCGTCAAACATGCTGTCATCATGATGGTAATTTTTTTCAACTGCAAAGTCGCAGCGTGATTCACTAGCCACCAATCCACCATACATTGAACAGATTATGGGCAGTGAAAATAATGCAGCAAAGTGAAGGTATAGTTTTTAAAACTTATAATGAATCTGATCGTTTTATGGAAATATGTACGCCCTCAAAGCTGCCTCCATAATCTCAGAATATATCGATAATCAACTACGGTGATTGATGAGTGCGAGTGATGTTATGTTTACCTTTGATGTTAAGTCAGACTCAAATAATAACACGGACAGAAAAAAACTTCTGTTCTTGTACAAAAACGCCGAAGCGCATAAAGAGTATAAGAGTATTTTACGAGAGCATATTAACAAGACATATATTAGAATCGAGACGATGAAAAATTATTTCAAAGTGTTTATGCGGCTCAATCAATATAGGGGCTCATTGGGAAGTATACTCTTTCTACACTGCGTATCACTGGATTTGTAAGCGTGTCATACGAAGAATATGGCAAGCTTCTTCCGCTCGTTTTGCTGCATACAATGATTTGAAAAGTAAATGAAATTTTATTGACAATAATGCGGTGCATCATGATTAAAATTAACAATTTCCTCCACAATTAACTATTTTATCCGTAAAATTAAAATACCGTTGGACCACATCGTCTGTAAACAATGTGCAAATCGCGTCCAATGGCGGCGTCCGTAGAGCCTAAAACTCGTTAACCCATCAGAGGTTGACTACCCTCTTGTCTTCTTAACTCTCGACATATATAGACTCTAGGTCCAACCGAAGTCAAAAAAGGATGCGATTTTACCCGAGGCCTCTCACATTCAAACCCCTTTCCTTCCGTCGAAATGGGGCTGTTGATTACTTTTGCTATAAGCAATTTAGCATACGCTTCTGGTGTAAAAACCTCGACAGATAACAAATGGCAGCAATAAAAACTTCCAAAATCCACTCTTAAACTTAATAAATGCTTTTATTTGCGAGGGTGTAATGGTGGCCGAGGGCAGTAACATTGGGAGATTCCTAACTCAATTTCGTCACTCTTTCTATGCTGACAAGGATGATTCACAGAGTAAATAGTTATCAGAGTGATGATCCACATCCGATGAATGGTACCGCAACACCTAGCGACACCGGTGTCAAATGAAAGTCGTCTCTTATTGGTCACTTCTTGATGGAGTTACAGTATTGTTAGATGGGAATCTCCCATTGTTACTACCCTCAGCCACCATAACGCCCGCGCAAATAAAAGCGTTTATCGAGTTTAGGAGTGGATTTCGGAAGTTCTTAGTGCTGACATCGTTATTTTTGGAGGTTTTTACATTAGAATGGACTATTAAATCGCTTATAGCAAAAGTGTGCAACAGCCCCATTGGCCGGTTGAGTGTATTCGTTTGTGTTTGTGAGCTATTACATAACTGTTTCCGAATGATAATGGTTTGCTAATTGAGGGACTGCTGGGTCATAGGTCCTTAGGCTATACCTCGAGCGAGAGGAATTTTCAAAAGTTACAACTCTGTATTCAACCCCCCCCCCCTTCGTGCGCATCTTACATACTTCACCATCCACCTCGTTTTGTTTTTCTCAGACTAATTGGCTAATTATGAGATCGATGGAAGCTGGGTAGTGGGTATTGGGTAATCCTAAAATCTTTATAGTGCCACATATGCACCAGGCCGAAAGAAAGAATACACTATATAAGACTATACACACCTTTATCTCTATGAAACATACCGACCTATCACAGCCAACATATTTATCTCATCCCGCTCGGAGTCGGGAGCTCCGAGGAGTAACGTGCGCACCCACTCCCATTGATCACGAGCGGAGCTGCATGGCGCGGCGCGGCGCCTCGAAGCTTGAAAACGAAAGTGTTTTCACTTTCATGCATGCTCTCAACAAACGGATCGAAGCTCCCATTTTCAATTTTGAGTCAATAAATTGCTCTGAAGGAAAGGAACAACAAACGAACGACGACAATAACAGAAACAGCAGCTGTTTATACAGTGTTGACAGATTTTCACTTCGCTTTCGAGCTTTTTTTTATAGCTAGCTCCTTAGATGACTCTCAAAAGATTACAGATACTGTTTAATATACATATGTATGCACGCTACATCGCATCGAATGCCCGTCCGTTCGAAGATCTCTGATGGCTTTAAACAAACTTCGGTTCAAAGTGATTTCCTTAGAAGCGCATTTTTGAACGAAATTGCGGGTACTAATACAAATACCTTTTGTTAACCCTTACAATGGGGCTCTTGCAAACTTTTGCGACAGGGGATTGAAGAGTTGATTTTTGCATAAAAACCTGAAAAAAAAGACGATGAGTACAATAAAAAATCACAAAATTCATTCTCAGAATCGAGCTTAATGGCCAAGAGATGCAGGTATCATGGGAGATTTTATCTACATTGAGACATATCTCTGTGTTTTCGTAGAGAAAGTGACTTAGACAGAAATCTCCCATGATAGCTGCCTTGAGGTGCCATTACAATATTGTCTTTAGCGCAGTTTTGTGAGTTTCTTACTGAATTTTAGATTTTTTCACTGTGATTTTCGTGACTTGCGCTGGTTTTTACTTTCGATCAAACTACTTATTTCCTTACAGCAAAAGTTTGCAAGAGCCCCATTTATGGGGGAAAAAATGCAAAAGGCACATATTGAATAAATACGACTCATAATAGGTACCTAAATTTCCATTTCCTTAAATTGACAAAAAAATCTGGAGATTTACCTTTAAAATCTGACAACCCTGTACGGAACCTCTCACAGGAGACGACAGACGAACCCGCATTCTCTGCAGAGCGGAGCGGTGAGCGAGTCACTTGTTTACGGTCACGTTTATAAACCAACAAAGCGAAGCTGATAATTAGAATTACCAATTATAAAAAAGTACTCTCTATTTTTACCTTCTTTTTTATTTTTTGATGAATTAAAAGAATGAGACCTATAACCGCTATTACTTCATCCGCTTATCAAGACGTTTATAATCTTGGAAAAGAATTTAAAGGGTTCTAGTATCTAGAGGTGAAAGCATAACACACTCTATGAGCCTTATTACTGGTGAATGAAGACACGACTCTCAGCTCATCTCGCGCGGTCAGTCATTAAAAGAACGAGCAAAATATTTAGACAACATCAGCACTTCTATCAGCCAGCTCCGATTTAATCGAGATCGACTAATCTTCTGATCGATTAATCTAACTCTAAACTTACGTACCCTGACAAAAATGGTCCGTACAGGTCTATAACCAATTCTCCATATTATATACATGATATGCATGAATTGGTTATGTAGGTATCGAATGGATTCATATGGACGTGTTGATATTTAAACAGATACGTACGTATGCATACTTGTACTTGTATGCACCATTCTTAATAGGAAAATGATGCAAAGAGAACCTAGTTTTAAGTTAATGTTACCACGCATATTATTTAGGTTTACTAAACACGTTCTTCGTAAGATGACAAGAAATGTTGGTGATGAGATCTCCAAAAACTGCTGCTTTATGGAACAATTTTGGCTGCTTTTTATTTCTCAATTATGCTTCCAGGGGTAACGAACGTAGTATGACGCTCAGTTGCACACTTCTAAAGAAGCTTTGGAGGCTCTTTAAACTTTGGGAAACCACAGCGTAAAATTGAGCCGGTATCCGGGAGAATCCATAAAATGGGTAGTTTTAGCTCCATCTAAAGAAGTAGGTTTAAAGTTTCATTAAAATTTCTTTAGAGACGCTTATCTGATTTTAACACACTTGTTTTATTTCGAATTTCTGCATTTTAACCATTTCAATACAAATGTGTATTTGCCCAATTTTTAGACGACAATTAGTGACGCTTATCTGAATTCGCCCATGTGTATTTGTTCCCATAAATCGGCCAGCTTCAAACACTTTCATTGTCTTATTGACCGTAAAAGCGACCCCAATTATTTAAAGTCACATTCGAAAAATTTAGCGTGCAGTCGAGCGCCTTCAATTAGAGGAGCAGACAAAATCAACACACCGGTGTAGGAATATTTAACTCCCCACTAAATTTGCATTAGCACGAAGATGGCCAGGATATGGAATAGTGCAATACGAAACGCATCGAATACACGTGTTAACTGTTAAGTGTGGGAACCTGCGTGCGTTAGGTATTGCATGTGTTACGCCCCGTTGGCGAAACCGGCCATTCCGCGGAATGAACCGAAGCTGATGTAAGTAACGAATGTGTTTCGAAGTGAAGATGACACCACTCTACGAATTTTAGACGAATGTTTCTAAATGGTCTTTCACTTTTACGAAATAATATACGTTTTAAAAAGAAAATAGCCAAACATGTATTACTATATTTGAATTTCACTCTTATTATCTTTTTTAAAATTATTTTTTTATCGACTCGCATTTAATTTCATGCGTTCACATACTCTCACTCAGCCTTTCGTCTGTATCGATTTATGTAAGTATTTGTTTTATTATTTCATTATTTACGCACTTATTAATGGATTATATTCCAATATATCAGTAGAAGGTCAAAAAGAGAATCAACTATTCTACTCAGTAATAGCATATATTAATTTTTGATGGGCTGAAAAAAGGAAAAAAAAGCGATCGATCCAGGAGGAAAGATGAATAACATTGAAATATGTTTCATATGCGTTCATATACTTTCACTCAGCCATTCACCTATCGATTTATGTAAGTAATTTTTTTATTATGTCATTATTTACGCACTTAATGGATTATATTGCAATATATCAGTAGTAGGTCAAAAAGAGAATCAACAATTTTCCCTTCACACTTTTACCAGGATTAGGACTGTGGAAGTCACTTATGATAGCCATGGCTTTTGTTTTCGTCGTCATAAACTTTTGGTCTTTTTTGCGGCACACTTTCGTGACACCCATGAACTCGGAGAGGTGGTAGTTCTCTTTCGCATGATAAAAAGTGCGACTCCGTTTCAAGCCTGTCTGCAAATTACTTAAGTGAGCGATGACCTCTTCTTCATATTCTTCTGTCCAAAGGAGTGAGCAGTTTCTTATGATATCAGTTATATGCTTGTTTTTGTTTTTTTGTTTTTTTTTTATTTTTTTTTTTTTTTTTTTTTTATTATTTTTTTTTATTTTATTTAAATAAATAATTTGATGCAAAAGTAATCCTAATTGAACGCAGTATATTGGAATTATTGGCGCCGCGTCGCTGGTTCGAAACCGGCGCCGTTTTTTTTTTCTTTTCCTCTTTCTCTTTTTCAATGGTTTGATGCAAAGTCATCTTCATTGAACACTCTGGTGATCATTTTTTCCTGCATGGTTCGGTTTTTTCTTTTTTTCCAGCCCACCGATAATTAATTTATATTATATACTACTGATTGTGAAACGTACTTTGAATCTAACATGTCTGATATAACTGATATCATAAGAAACTGCTCACTCCTTTGGACAGAAGAATATGAAGAAGAGGTCATCGCTTACTTAAGTAATTTGCAGACAGGCTTGAAACGGAGTCGCACTTTTAATCATGCGAAAGAGAACTACCACCTCTCCGAGTTCATGGGTGTCACGAAAGTGTGCCGCAAAAAAGACCAAAAGTTTAATACGACGAAAACAAAAGCCATGGCTATCATAAGTGACTTCCACAGTCCTAATCCTGGTAAAAGTGTGAAGGGAAAATTGTTGATTCTCTTTTTGACCTACTACTGATATATTGCAATATAATCCATTAAGTGCGTAAATAATGACATAATAAAAAAAATACTTACATAAATCGATAGGTGAATGGCTGAGTGAAAGTATATGAACGCATATGAAACATATTTCAATGTTATTCATCTTTCCTCCTGGATCGATCGCTTTTTTTTTCCTTTTTTCAGCCCATCAAAAATTAACATATGCTATTACTGAGTAGAATAGTTGATTCTCTTTTTGACCTTCTACTGATATATTGGAATATAATCCATTAATAAGTGCGTAAATAATGAAATAATAAAACAAATACTTACATAAATCGATACAGACGAAAGGCTGAGTGAGAGTATGTGAACGCATGAAATTAAATGCGAGTCGATAAAAAAATAATTTTAAAAAAGATAATAAGAGTGAAATTCAAATATAGTAATACATGTTTGGCTATTTTCTTTTTAAAACGTATATTATTTCGTAAAAGTGAAAGACCATTTAGAAACATTCGTCTAAAATTCGTAGAGTGGTGTCATCTTCACTTCGAAACACATTCGTTACTTACATCAGCTTCGGTTGAAATTCATGGTCGGCCCGTTGGCGTAATGAGACTGATTTTACCTTGCCATTCCGCGGAATGGCTGCCCATTCCGCGGAATGGCCAAAAAACCAGCCATTCCGCGGAATGGCCGGTTTCGCCAACGGGGCGTAACACATGCATACCCTGGCTAGGTACCTTTGTCGTCGCCTCTGATCACATCACATTAACGTGGATTCTTATGAAATTCCATGAATATTGATACCGATCAAATTATGATATAAAAATATATAAAAACTTGTCTAAGTCATTACAGTCAGAGATTATTTCCTTTCAGTAAAATAATGCGTACTTACATGAACATGCAGTTTAAATTATTCTCATAAGGATTGGAAGAAGAAGAAAAACTATAGATTTCATTGGGAAGAACACGTTATCTTCAAAACTTCGTGCCAATTGTAAGAATTAAAAGTGGCTCGTGTATAGAGTAGACAGGTCAGTCCTATATAGCGCTACTTTCTTTAGCATTGGTTTAAATGGCAATAATGAATAAAGTTTGGTTGCCAAATTACACGAGCCGTCACGCTAAAGGTCTGAAGAAATAATGAGAAAAGATGATGAGAGAGAATGATATTAATCGGAGTGGGTTTGCTTACATGACGTGCCATACCTGTGCTAATACATGTTTTCAAGTTTTCGCTCAAAGTGCGTGACAGCATATGGACAGGACAATCTGATTCTGGTTTGTTTGCCTCATTATTTTTAACCTTAAGTCAATAATTATAATTAATTCAGTGGAAATTGATTTTAAACGAAAGTACAAGTGATGGAGACAGAGCTAGCCGCAGCTACACCTCTGGGGCCCCGGGTCAAGATGCATTTCTTGATGGGCCCCCCGAAAATTGAGGAAGGTGACTGGGGGTGTGGGGGGAGCCCCCTCTAAAGTAGGGTTTGGGGGTCCTCCCCTCAGAAAATTTTGCAAATTTAATCACTCACAGGTGCACTTGGGAGCAATTTTTGGACACGAAAGAAGAATAAATATCAAACTTGTTTCAACCGTAAGTTGAGCGAAAATTTAGGCTACCAGCATAAAGCCCCCATTTCCTTTCTATCAATAGCCATAGTAAAAAAACTTCAGCACTTTATAACTCCAAGGAATATATGCATGTATGTGGTCTTGTGGATATTATTATTTTTTTTTTTTTCTTATTGCTTGCCCCTAAAAAACAGCCTACCCAAGGATCGTGGCAAGGAAGCATTTAAAAAGTGGTGCAGTTCGAGATTATTTCTGAGGGGGAGGGGGAGGGGGGGTTAAGTGATGCTCTCACTTTTTTTACACCCATATACCGGGAGGTCTGGGGGTGTGGAACACTCCTCAGACTTACGGGGGTTCTCCCCCCGAAAAAAATTGAAATTTTACCTCTTGAAAACAAAGATTTAATGGGTTTTTCTAAGTTTAATTTGAGAGTGAACCAAGAAAACATTTTTTGGGTGGAAATAAACTTTTAGCCAAGTTTGATTTAGGTTTTCCAAATAGAATTTTTTGAAAAATTCTTACATAGGCTAACATGGAGACTGGGACCCCTGTGCCCTATGTGCCGATGCCAGTTACGTAGATATAAGGTCTCTGCAGATCTCACATTGCGGTGGGTCCCCAAACCCTCTGGGGCCACTGCTCCCAAAAAAAAAAAAAAAGCTACTTAAGCGAATACGAGAGGCATCATTAACTTAACTGTTTATAAAGTGAGGGGTCCTGAAATTATCAAGCACACAGCTGGACTGACTTGCAACAGAAACCGATGTTAACAATGGGCTTTTTTAAAGATTTAAGTGAATCGGAGCAACAGTATTTACAGACACTGCAACAAAAAACAAAAACAAAAAGTCCGTTGGGGGCCCCCCGAAGCTTGGGGCCCCAGGGCAATGCCCCCTTAATTGCCCTATGGCAGCTACGGCCCTGGATGTAGAGTTGCTATCTGAACACAGACAGCAACATTTTCACTCCTGGATTATTATCCACTGTCCAGCGGGCCGATCCTTGAAATTCACGACTTTTGGGTAGACTGGATAAGAATGGAAAACGGTGATTGGTGGAGACGAGTCACGTGGTTGCCCAGTCTAATCAAAATACGGAATGGATTAGATAATTTATCGGGCAGTCTTGGAGTACCCGATAACTTATCTAATCCATTCCGTATTTTGATTAGACTGGGCAACCACGTGACTCGTCTCCACCAATCACCGTTTTCCATTCTTATCCAGTCCACCCAAAAGTCGTGAATTTCAAGGATCGGCCCGCAGGTGAGAAAATGTTGCCTGTTTCTGTCATGTCAGTTTCTTAATCGTGCAAATCCTTCCAAAAAAAGACAGTCACATTGAAATCTGTGTCCTGATAGCCATACTCATAATCACTTGCACTTTCCTTCAAAGCCAATTTCAAATGGATTTGTCACAAGTTTTCTCAATTTTCAAGGTTAAAATAGTGAGGCAAACAAATCGAGCCCATGTGAAAATATCCATTAAAGATGTCCATTGAGACTGCCTCAAAGGCACATTCCACAAATCCTCTCTAATGGTATAGTTCGTTGGTTTGCTTATAAGCCTCAGTGATTACTGGTAGAGTGTATCTGTGTACATTATACAAGGATTCGCCGGTGTTAGGCCCAAGTGGAGACCACTTTGCTCTCGATCCGGACAAAGACACCGTCACGCTGCGCTGCAGCTACTCCACTGAGCCGCGCCAACTGCACCGCCTAGGCAACGCGTCAATTCAAGTCGTCTATGATACAGAGAAGTTAGACTGAAAATGCTATTTACTGACCCACTGAACTCTGAAATGCACGGTTGTCATGTGTAACAAAATCGCCTCTTACTCGTTTCTCAACCGCGTGAAATAATTAGCATTTTTTTACTGCACAGTCTTAAACTCCGTCCTGAAGTGAAGAGAAACTAAACCAGTAATCTTTGATCCGCGCGCAAAAAGCCACTTTGTTGAGGCTATACTAAAGCCGCCGCCTCAATATATATATATAGCAAGTCCATGAGCTGTAATGAAACTATCTACAGCGATTTTCCCCCTTAAGACGCAGTCACAGCACTAAAATGAACAGCGTTCAAAGTGATGTGTTTATTCCGAACGTGCGGTTACGCCTCTTTTATGTTCGATTTGTTTGAAAGATCGATTGTTAGAATCCGAAAGAGAAAATAACTGAAATATTAAAGCTTGTTGCACCGGTACTGCAACCAGTTTTGTGTATACGATTCAGTTGTGGGAAGTTTAGCTTCACTGCGAATACATATGTTGCACACAGTCTGCAACAAATTGTAGTTCTTGTAGTTTGTTGTGGTAGTTTTCTTTTGCAATAAGTGAAGTTGCCGTCAGTACATTTCTCTGCAATGCTAAATCTGCATTTAGACATAACCCTTGAAACATCGATACGATGCCAATAAATAATAGATGTATTATTAAATCGCGCAGTATCATGAAATGGGCATCACACAAAGAGTCAGATAAAGATCTTTTACTAACCCTCTTCCCTTCAGCAGTGATTTTTGTAGAACCTATGAATCTCCTACCATCGTTTCCCTCCCAGTTATGACTTTACGTGGAAAGTGAATTTTTTTACGTGGTTCGGGTGAAGATTTTCACCGGTTGTGCATTTTATTATCTCACCCAAACTGTTCATTCGGCAACGATAGATCACACCGATGCAATACCCGAACCTTGGGATTTTTACCCGTTCCGTAAGGTGAGGACAAAAAGAGGAACTCAGAGAGTGAGAGAGACATTAATTAACAACGCTTCTGGTTGGCTAGAAATCGTTTTGGTGACTTTGGCGTCCGGTGTCCCCCGAAAAGTTCTGAACCTCAAATCTGCTCCCTAACCTCATAATAAAATTCGGTTGTTAGTATCAATCATTTCGCTGTCTTTGATAATCGATTCTTTTTCATGGATCTAAAAAAGGAAGAAGACGGATCGATACATTGCGAACGAGTCGCTACCTCCTTCCCCTTCCTCATTTTATAAATATCTGAGGAACAAGCTTCGATAAGATATCTTATGACTATGAGCGTATTTCAGTTTGAAGTGCGTACGATAATAACGGAAGAGAAAAGAGAAACGAAACCGCAATAATGCAGAGGACGAAAAGTCAGCTGGCAGATGAATTGAGCAAAGAGCGGAACCGGAAACAAAGATGAGCAATCATCCGATGTTATTAGCGACGATTACCAGTGTTGCCAGATTGGGGTGAAAAAGCCGTACGTTTTACATTAATTTAAATGGGGATGATACGGCTTTTTACCCTCGATCTGGCAACACTGACGATTACAGAGTTCAGGAACTCTGACTCCAAACTAAACTGCACTCACGGAGGAGTATTTATAGCTTCTCCTGCGAGGAAAAATGTTGCACAGGGACGGAATGCGACGCTTCGATTTGACTGATTCCGCGCTTTATAGGCCTTTGACACTCTACTATCTGCATCTTTCTCCCTCCTTCTTTAATCTTTTCTACTCCGGCCCTTAACAATTATTCAGAAACTTATCCAACCCGTTACATGCATGGTTCCGAAGTCAACGCGAATGAAGGCGCGTGTTTAGTCTTGGTGCAATATTTGCGACTACTGTGAGGTGGCAATTTCATGCGGCACTTAAAGTAAATTAAAAACATTCGTTCATTTACACCTTTTTTCTTCGTCACGTCTAATTTGACGAGAGATTAAATTAATCTCTGATACGTAATCTTTTGCACTGCATCCAACGTTGCGGCAAAAAAAATGTATTCTATAACTTACTAATATAAGCTAATTTTATTCTCAAGTTCGGGTGAAAATCTTCGGTTGTGAATTTTATTATGTCACCCGAATTTTTTTATTCGGCAACCATGAATGACACCAAAGGCAAGGGCCAAGGGGGCTTAAAGTGTAATTCAATGCGAAGAGAGACAACAATAAACAACGCTCTTGATTGGATGGAGGTAGTCTCAAAAGTGTAGGCACACCTTTACCGATAATCTTTGGAATTTTTCAACATTATTTTTCATATGTTATAGAATGAAAATCTATGAAAATGAATTTGAGCGTTGGCTTTTCGTTAAGGAACGCTTTAAAATCAAAAAATTAAAGTTGGAGGCAAGTTATGTGTTGCGATTTGAAAGAATGAAAATTAAAAATTCGCCTAGGATTGTGGTCTAGGTGCGCCTACACTTCTGAAACGAGCTCTAGAGAGTAAAGATTTTGTTGACTCTGACGTTCAGTGTCCCCCGAAAAGTTCCGAACCTCAAATCTTCCCCGAATAGAATGAGGTTTCAATTTTTAAGGCACCAACTAGCAGTCTAAAGTATTAAGGTTTCAATCGCAACTCGATTAATGTTCTTCGGCAAAGGGAAACAATAATCAAATCTGCTAATAAATTTATGAAGAACGAAAAAAAAAAAACAAAATGATTAGAATAAAAATTTAAAAAAAGCAATACTGCTTGGAGCCAAACGACCTCGCCGGCCCGAGATTGGGAAACGGTATTTTTTTATTTCAAGGCTATAGCATTGATTTTATCCTCTAATTTGAATGGGATGATAAAACACCATTACCTACTTCAAAAGACTTTCAGCCGGCTATCGCAAAGAGAAGTAACACTAATTAAAATAAGAAAATATATTTTTCCTAATCGATGCAGCTGTAGAGGCCACATATCAAAAATGTCTCCGAATACCATGTACTTTTAATAAAACTTTCAATGTACTTTCAATAGAGAAAAAAGACAATTAAGTTAAATTTTCGCTTTCAATAGACATACTTAAAAGATAATTGAGTTAAATGTTCAGTTCGAGAACTGAGAGCGGATGTCGTTGCGGATTCACTTCCCTTTCTTTTTTTTTCTCGGAATCGGGATCAATAATTAACGAAAACAAAACATTGTTAATCCTGGTAGAAATTTGACCTTGAGTTGGTACATTCGCATAATGCAAAACACGAAAGAAAGTGGAGCGAAGATAGTAATCAAGGAGCCTCTTGCCGATTGGGACAAATACGTGGCTGGCTATGCGTGACTGAACATAACGACCATAAACACGGCGCGGCGTTGCCACCAAGTATCGTGGAATGACAAATATTTGTGATACGAGAGGAAGGGAAGAGAATTGAACGGTCGTTAAACCTTCAATATCTTGATGTACTATTTGTTATAGATGCCGTGAAATGGTGGCTCGCATGATATTTTAATTACGTGTAGAGGTGGTTTTCAAAAGTGTATAGGCGCACCCAAATCTTCACCTAGGCACCCAGGCGCATCTTTGGAATTTGTCGACATTATTTTTCTTGTTACAAAATGAAAATTAAAGAAAATGAGTTTAAGCGTTACTTTTTATTCAGGAACACTTTAAAATTAATTTTCAAAGTTGGAGGCAAGCTGTGTGTAGATTTGACGGAATGAAAATTGAAAATTCGCCAAATATTATGGACTTGGTGCGCCTACACATCTGAAATGAACTCTAGTAACAGCTGTTTTTTTTTAAAGTGAGGTGTAATAATATTCTTACTTCTCGACCTTGAAATTGGCTATTGCATGGGCGCGTATAGTTTGTTTGTTACAATCTGCAGTAAAATGGCAGTTTCATCCTTCAAAAATCATAGGTCTGCTTGTAAAACCTTCAAAATTTTAATATGTCACTCCCGCAAACGTACTTCATTTACGATTTCGTTTTACATTTCGTTACTTTTCAATAGTTTTTGAGGTGAAAGAGTGATTGTTTTGAGACCTACCGTTGCGTTAAACAAACAAAAGAGTTTATCGTTCGAGCAACACGCACAGTCACATGATACAAATATACAGCAAAAATGAGTTGCGCCTCTCTGATTTTAGATAAACGTTTTATTACTATACCTCAAGTTTTTCGGAGGATTATTTTTATCTCTTCAATCGCAGAATCATTGAAGCCTTGATATACCAATCATAAACATGCAGATTCTACTATCCACCGTTAGCCCCCCCCCCCACCCATTCACGAGTTGAAATATTTAAACACTCGTATTTCGTACCAGATGCAATTCGAAGAAAATGACGGGGTTGCATAAGTGATTACAATAAAGAAATGGAAATTATAGGGCAGAACAAATACGGTGTGTCAGAGTGAGTATCTTGAGTCTTGACTCACCGCCCGGTGTCCGCTACCGTTGTTCAAACTGTTCCGGTGAACCAAGTAAATTAAGAAAGACGGGTTCAACTAATTAGACTCTTAATTTGTATATTTGCTCTTTGTTTACAATCAGAGCTAACAAGAAATATTTTCTCAACAAATCCGAAAAATTAGCTTGGTCATGCAGTGGCTTATGGATTAGCGTGCAATCTGGCATCGCAGTATTTTATCCATCCAAGCCCATGCCAAATATCGACTTTTTGAGCATTCAAGCTGCGTATCCTAAGAGTTGGATCTTTGTCACATGGGTTTAAATGCGGAAAAACTGCAATGTATATGTATAGTATAACCCGATTGCACGATACCTCGCCCTGCGAGTAAGAGTCACTCTCTAACAGTGGCGGCTCGTGCAATGTGGCAACAGTGTATTCTCTCCATTTAAACCTATGTAAAACAATCAATCTTCAGGAGGTGCAATTGCACCCCCAAGATATCGATACTTTTGCATAGGTTTAAATGACAAATTAGCATAGTTGCCAAGTTGCACGAGCCGCCACTTCTCGCTAAATAGTGAGAAAATGTATAGACAAAAAAATGAGGATGAAGGAAAATACAGTTTACGTTGCAAGCTCTGCAACAATAAGCAATTCAATGGTCGGTCAGAGGTCAAAGCCTGCAATAACCATGATAGAATTAATCATGGCAGCACTAAAAACTTACGAAATTCACTCTTAAACTCACAAAATGCTTGTATAAATGAGCGAGCGTATTAGGAGATTTCCATCTTAATTCTGTCACTCATTCTATGCTAGGGAGGAAGATTCACAGAGTACCTAGACATCATAAGGAGTGATTAACCTTTTATGGACCAAGCCCGTGTATACTCGATTTTCTTATCTAGTCTATTTTACATTTTTTCAGTCCTCATTCCGGATAAACTCGATTATCGATGAAAACACTTACAAGAAAAGGCTTCGTTCGGGCGCCCTCAATTCGTCGTATAGGCAATTCCAACTCCCACGAGTACGAACAGTTAACTACCTTCCCTACATACACGGAAGAGTGGCGTTCTTTTGAACTAACCTGGTCTGTAAATTGTAATGGGCTAACAATCAATTAATTAGTGGTCGGTGCCGAAGGAAAACCATCTCTTGTTGTCCACTTCTTGATGGATCGAGAGTGACAGTATTGTTAGATGGGAAGCTCTCATTATTAGTGCCCAACACCACCATTACGGTCGCGTGTTTGAAAGCATATTTTATGATTTTAGGAGTGGATTTCGTAACTTTTTAGTGCTACCACCGTTATTTTTTGAGGTTTTTACTGAATCGACCCTTTAATCGTATATGTAGCAGAAGTCTGCAGCAGGTCAGTTATTGGACGGTTTTGGCAGAAATAATTAAACTAACTGCTTTTGATTTATTATAAACGTATGGTTAACTGATTTCTGTAGCAAGCTATTTAAGTCATGGAATTGCTTAAATATTTCTCAAAAAGGTGTATAAATGCCATCAGATTTTATTGTTAAACTTAAGCAGAATACTTTTGGATGGAATGATACAAGACTTGATAACTCTGCTTTTCATAAATAGACGGAGAATATTTGATTTCTGTTGATTCAGCAGCGACAGCCACGCCAGGAGGATTCAAAGCAACATACCGTTTTGCTTCCCAAACAATTTCATCCGGATAACAGATCTGATATTGGAAACAACAACAGCACCATCCGCGCCAGCACCACAAAGATATCGCAAGGATGAAGTAGACGAGGGACGCCCATTTCAAAACACTTGACCAATTTTGTAATCCCTTCTCCAGCCACCAACTCTTGTGCTCTGCGGTCGAGTTTTGAATCGTCTCAGGGTGCAATTCTCCCGAGATCTGATCGTAATATTCGGAGCGCAGGCTCTTGTAGTCGTAATTCTGGTCCGAGAATCCTGTTCCATTGAAATAAATAGTTTTCACCGTCACTTTGCCGATTTGAGGATAGTCCTCTTCCCGTTCTTCTGTTTCATTGTCAGTGCTACCGCCCGTTTCATTTTTCTCGTTTTTATGAATCACTTTGTACTCGATTTGTGGAAAAATGCGCTTGATTTTCTCCGTCAAATTTTCAAACTTTAGCGCCACTTCACTCTTGAAATTTTTTTTCTCCTTCTGAACCTGATTGTGTAGCGATTGTAATTTTAATTCCTCCAATTTAAATAGTTCTGATTGTGCATATGAGACTGGAATCATCTCGTCAGCGTACTCCTCATCAAAAACTGACAAAACGAAGGTCTGCTCATCCTTAAGGTCAATCTGGTAAGGTGCAGGGTAAAAGGAACTCACACATCGGAAACTGAGTAAAACTACAACAATCCCTAAAATATTAAGATAGAGGATGAATCGCTTTTTCCACATTTTCTTGATCTTTGATTTTCACTCAAAGTAAAATTTAATCTACCGAGCACAAGTTGAATCAAACAAAGCCCAAATAAAACAATTTGAGCTGTAGGTATAAAATCATTGTATTAAGGTTATGAAATCCAACGTGGTAATGTAAGTATGGCGTGTTTAAATCAAACTGAAGCGCGTTGTCATCTCTTCAAGGAATTTCTACTTAATTGATAATGTACATAAGGCTATAATAAACTCTCACGATCTGGGTCACCATCATTTCACGACTTCAATATTGGTAATCTCACACGATATTTGCGTAAAACCCCGTATCGAATTTAAATCAAAGGTACGTCTGTGGAAAGCTGAGTGAGCCGGTCTAAGGCCACTCTAGAGTACTTGTAATGGTAAATAATAATAATGATGGGGGAAAAAATCAATACCAAAAATACTGGAGCGATAAGTATAATAATTTTTCAGATGAACATATTCCAAATGCTATAAGTATCAAATGTATGATGAACAAAATCCAATGAGAACTCCTGAAATTTTGTTGATTATTCCCGGATTTTTTTCGCATAAGGTACAAGAAAAAGGGTGAGTAGATTTTATTTCTTTTAAAATAGTAAGAATGTCGAGAAAGAATGACAGTATTCGATGTCCGTTACGGTTCCTTCTTTCCGCAAAACGCTGGCCCACTGTCAACGATCAGTCTCGCTGCGTGAGATCGAGTATAAAAACTACGATGGAAATTAACTCATCAGCTGAAGTGTGAGCAAAAGTTTTCTCCTAGCGACGAAACTATTAAATTCATGATTCTCAGAGCAAAATCTATCTTGATGCCAGAACTAAAGAGTCAACATTGGTTTTTCGGGCTCAGTGTTGCCAAACCGAAGAATAAGTGAAAAAAACTCCGCATTATTTAAAAACAAAGTAACGAAAGAACCGACTACGGAGCGTCAACATATAGGGTGAAAACTGAATACTTTATGCATTTGCTCCGCTGTTGTAAATCCAAGAGACAAAAAATGATAAGTTAACAAACAGAAAATAAAGCAGCTAAGACAAATCTAGGATATTCTTCCGGTCCAAAGGAAGTGACTTTTTCTTTCTTTTTTTTTTTTCTTTAATTGAATGGGAGTAAATTTTGGTAATTTTAATTTCGCGCATTCATATTTTTACGCAGAGGTTTTTTCTACAGCCTTACTGCTGAAATCTCGGTAGTAAAAGTTCGGAACTGAACAATTTAAAGGATAAATATGGGTCCATATCAGTTTTAAACCCTTCCAAAACCTCTAAGAGAAGTATTTGAAAAGGTTGAACATTATCCTTGATCGCAAAGAGTATGGAAGTCAAAATCTGAAACTTTTCGATTTTTCGGCGCAGTATGGCAACAGTGGTTAAATAGTTGCGACTGGTGACATTGGGGCCGACAAATGTGCGTAATTAAGTTAGACGCACGCAACAGCGCATTTTTAGGTGCGTGCGACTGTGCGAGTATACTTATAGGTATATCGCGCTCTCCCCTTCAGTTGCGAGTGCATTTCACGCACATTTTTTGGTGCGCGGCGCGGCGCGGCGGCCGCGGCGTGAAACAAGGAGATGCGCAAGTGCGTACATTATTCATACTAAGAGAGTGTATTCTTTAAAAACCTATCTCTACATTTAGCTCCGATCCAAGCATTAGTGGCTCGTGCTATTCGGCAACTCTTTGTTTGTGCCATTTGAACGTATATGCAAAAGGAACGATTCGATGACTTTAAGTCGCTTCAAGGGAGTTATTGCCTTCCCTGAATATGGATTATTTTACTTAAGTTTAAATGGAGAGAATCAGTTGTTGCCACATTGCACGAGCCGCACCACTGGATCCAGATATGTGTTTTCGTCGGACGAAGAAGAAGCGTAAAATCTAGCAACCTTACATCTATTTCACTTTGGCCCATGCAAAAGGTGGAATTCGAGGGTATTCGATAAGCACACATTACTTTTAAATATGGATATGCATAGTTTTTTGTTTGTTTTTTGTTTTTGTTTTGTTTTGCTTTGTTTTTTCCTTTCTTTTCAAAGAACATGTATTTGATGACGTTACATCCATGCTCTAACACTACACAGGTCAGTCAATCCGAAGGACGAGTTTCGGTGCGATCTGCGCAACCTCCGCTCGTGACGTATAGCTGGCGCTGCAGCTAAAGAGCGGGCGTTCAAATCTACATGCTTTCTTATGGGGAAAAGACCCTTTTTCAAGTGAGAATTATAAACAATTTACGACAAAGAAACTTGGTTTTTATAAATTAGAAGTAACCAGGAACTTTTCAAGCTTTGAGAAAACCAATGCAATCGTATACGCAAATTTGCTTTTTTCTATTTCCGGGCAGTAACAACTGTTACACCCTATGGTTAAAGCATCAGATAGGAAAGGGAAATCTTCCTTGATGGCGAAGATTACAAGGTGGTGATGGCTTGTGCTATTTGGCGACCATAGTTTTGTGGCGGCCTATCAAGGTCGCACATATTGCCTCGCACCTGATTGGGCGCACTAATTAGCCGGGAATCATATACACCGTGATCTCAGACAGCTGATCACTCTGATTTAGCAGTGGGACAAACTCGGAGAAACCGGCCGGCCGGCCGGCTGTCATCATGTAGAACGACCCTTCTCAGGACCACCAACTAATGTAGCTTTTCCCTACAGGTTTTTTCTGTTTTCTTTTTCTTTTTCAATTTGAATGCAAAAGTATCGATGTCTCAGGGATTCAGTGAATCCACTGAAGATCAGTAGCGGCTCGTGCAACTTGACAACAATGTTATTCCTCTATTTGATTGTATGTAAAAAAATCGATTCGAAAGTGAAGCAGCGCTTCACCTGCATTCGATTATTGAACATAGATTCAAATGGAGCGAATACACTGTTGCCAAGTAGCACGAGCCGCCCCTGCTGAAGATAGATTATTTTACGAAGATTTAAAGAGAGAGAAACCATTACGGCCACATCGCACTAGCCGCCGCCACCGCTGCAAAGTCTTTCGTTACGCCAACAGGGAAATAAATATGTTTTAACAAATCGACTTGCACTTTCTTTCAGTCAAAAAACAAAAAAAAACAAAAATGCATGCAAATGTGACCCATAGCCAAAAAGAAAAAATATCGAACGTTTGAGAGTAAATCAAATTAATATCATCTGGAATTGAAAAAAAAAAAAGTAGATCGCCGATCAATATGCCACTAGGTGAAGTGAGTTCAGCCTGTCATGCAGGGGTAGGGAAGAGGAGGGGCTGCTAAGACTAATTGACTGTTACTAGACAGACAAGCCGATGCGAGCCGGTTAATTGGAATCAAGGAGTTCTCTCTTTCCCTCTTATAATTGCACTTTATGAACCGGCGAGGCGAGGCGTTGTCTCTTCTTACCGGTCAGCTGCGGTGATTATTCAACTGTAATTAAGGGGGATATTTGGCAATAATGGAACAGAGCAGATCATACAGCGCGCACGGTGGCATGGTAGCATGGTGCAACATGTGTGACTTGCAAATGTGTCGGCTAAAAGAGCTTGAGGTCAAAGGCTTACCGTGCGATTTGGCAACGTTACAGTTAATCCATTTGAACCAATGAAAAAGATCGAACTATTAGGTGTTTGGTGAGCACCTACGCATTCGACCTTTTGCATGTGTTTAAATGGGCACAATACATCGTTGCCAATTTGCACGCTACGCCACTGCTTGAGGTGCCAATAGTAAATGAAGGCAGAGTATCATAGACTCAACAGAAGTGTATACCTATTACATACACCGAAAAAAATCCATTGTTAAAGCAACAATTCAAAATTTGCTGATTTAACAAAAATTGAAAGTTGCTAAATCAACCAGGGTTTTCTGTTAAGTTAACAATTTATTTGTTGAGTTAAAAAAACCACATAATGGTGTTCTTTTAATAAAATAGACATTGTCAATTTAGCAATTTTAAATAGTTAAAAAAGTTCAGAACTTAACCCAATTAGTTGATCTAACAATTCAGCTTGTTATATCAGCAAAATAAATAGCTGGTTTTACTTACTAATTTGTTATTCCAGCATAAAAATTGTTATTTTTACTATTTGATTCGCTGGTTGGGCAAAGTTAGTTGTTAAGCTAACAAAGTAAAATTGCTGATTTAGCATTTGAGTTGTTAATTTTACAAAATTATATGTTAATTTAGCAAATCAGTTGTTCTGTACTTTTTTAACTATTTATTTTTTTCAGTGTACAGCCACGACCCTAGTAGAAATAAACCTCAAGGATTCTCAAGAACCCTCAACGATTTTTGAGGGTAACCTCACAAATCATGAGGTTACCCTCAAGATTCTTGAGGGCCTTCAAACATTCTTGAGGGCGCCATCAAAATCCTTTGAGGGTGCCCTCAAAAATCATGAGGACACCCTCAAGATTCTTGAGGGCCCAAAATATTGTTGAGGGTGCCCTCAAAATCTTTTGAGGGCAATGAAGATACCACCAAGATTCTTGAGGGCCCTCAAACATTGTTGAGGGCGCCATCAAAATCTTTTGAGGGTGACCTCAAAAATCACGATTACGCCCTCAAGGTCCTGAAAACCAATAAAAACTGTATGATGACGCCCTCAAAATGATGATGCAACGTTTGAACGTTCTCCCAAGCTTGAGGACCATCAACAATTGTTGAGAATGACAGCTGATATAATGTCCTCAGAAACTTGTGGACATCATTATCAAGTGATATGATGACAAAGAAGCATAAAATGTGCGATCTTACGATTCTTGGATCCCAATCCAGGGTGAGTGTGGTACTTTTTCCATGAAACAAGTGAATGATTTTTGAAGTTTAATTTTTTTGCCTCCTGTGAAGTGTAACAGAATCAATTACATAACCTCCAGGCGCCACTAAAGTTCAAGAATCTATTACATAACTTCCAGGGGCTGGAACAGTGTAATAAAATCAATTACCTAACCTCCCCATTACATAACTTCCAGGGGCTGGAGAAGTGTAATAGAATCAATTACATAACATCCAGGCGCCACAAAAGCTGAAGACACCATTACATAACTTCCAGGGGCTAGATAACTGTGAAGGAGACCATTACATAACCTCCAGGCGCTAAATGAGCCCAAGAATCCATTACATAACTTCCAAGGGCGAGAGAAGTGTAATAGAATCAATTACCTAACTTCCAGGCACCACAAATGCTCAATAATCCATTACATAACTTCCAGGGGCTAGAGAAATGTGATAGAATTAATTACCTAACGTCCAAGTGCCACAAAAGCTCAAAAAATCCATTACATAACTTCCAGGGGCTGGAGAAGTGTAATTAAATCAATATACATAACCTCCAGGCGCCACAAAAGCTCAAGAATCCATTACATAACTTCCAGGGGCTGGAGAAGTGTAAAGGAGACCGTTACATAACCCCCAGGCGCTAAATAAGCTCAAGAATGCATTACATATTTTCCAGGGTTCCAGTTCAAAATTAAAATCAGTGTGACTCCACCATCAAACACTGTTTCGTTTATCCACTTTCCCTGGTAAACATTTTAGCAACACAGCACCATGACCGATGTTGTGATCGGCTTCATGACCGATGAAGCTATCACTATGTTTTCCATGGTGCTCATGGTGCTATGATGCACTGGCACCATGACCGATGGTCTGATACAAAGAAACCATGAGCACCATGATACAAAAAATTAAAGTTTTCGTATTTTGTTTATTTAATTTTAGAAATCTGATAGCAGATTCGGATTCCTCGACCAAAAATACATGAGGACACCAAGTTTCACGCCAATCGGACAAAAACAAAGCGTATTTTCTTTTCAGACGTCCGCGCAACCTTATATACCCGAATTTCGTCTCCCATCATCAACTGTCGGAACAGTGTATCGGTTAGGGTGTAGGACTAGGGATTAGAAGGTTACGGGTTCGAATCCCGGTCAGGTCGGTACAACGTGTGAAAAATATGTGATCATTGAAGTTTGAGTAAGTACATACGCGTCTACTTTTTGTCGACTACATAAATCCCCAATATTATCCCCTCCCCACCACCCCCTCCTCATTAACGCCCCATATCATCCCCGAACGTATCCGGGAAAAACCATCAAGATTTTTTGAGGGTGCCCTCAAGATTCGTTGAGGGCACCCTCAAAGCCCTCTGTTCCAATTACCCTCAATGAGGGCTTTTCTCTTGAGGGCCTTGAGGTTTATTTCTACTAGGGGAAGAGTGGGTCAAAGCCAATTATTTTGAGGTTATGGGTCAATGATTTCAAAATTGTTTTGATGACATTTGATAGGAGCTATGAGCAACGAGTCTAGTAGGCTGAAAGACCAATACTCATAGAAAGAGTGTATAGGAAAAAATTACACCTTAACCCGAGCCTATACATGACTCCTCTTCTTGATCGGTTCAACAGGTTACGGTTTGGAATGACACTTTAGATAAATAGAAAGCTCAACCTCAAGCCTCAAAATATGAGGCACAAACTGGATGATGCCGCATGTTTTAATTAAACGTGCATCGCATTACAATAACTAGATGTGGAAGAATATCCACTCTAACTCCAATCAATAGACACATCTTGCAGCATGTCAGTTACGCTGATTAAATAACAAATTACGCGACTTAAAATTAAATGAGTTTTGTCCATTTTAAAACCAGTAAAAAACTATCTAATTTTATAGGGTGTGCAGTATACAGGGTGTTTACTGTGAACACTTTCCATAAATTTGACCTATTTCATGGGTTTAAAAGGACGCCTAATTATTGCACAACACGCCACTGTGTACTGGAAAATAATCGAAATTCTGACAACATTCCGCACTATACGTGGGAATAGCTTCTGGGGTGGGGGGAGGGGTGGGGAGAGGGAGGTTTTGTGGGGAAGAGGGAAAGGGGGAGGGGGGAGGGGGAGTCCTGAATTATATCATTTCTAGAAAAAGCCATGTTTCGAGCCAGAGTGTCCCATGCAGCGAACTCGACGCAACGCTGCTGACGCACGCGCAGCCTCCGTTTCCACGCGCGCAAACTGCAGGTCGATTTGAACCAACCAAAGCGAACTATTTGCTGCGCTTGCGCCTGCTTCGCTCCGCTCCTTGCCGCGCAGCGCACTGAGGTCAGAGATGGAAAAAAGTGGCCAAAACTTGGTGGGGGGGGGGGGGGGGGGGGGACTAAACTAAAAATTATAGTTTATTATCTTAAAATAAGTCTTTCCATTGGATATTCCTGGGTTTAAATGACTTGTCTTTGGTGTTTTCAGTTATTAAAATTGGTTTTGGGAGTTCATGAGTGAGTGATTGATGAGAAATTTACTTTAGGATCGTTTGCCACGTTTCGACGATGTCAGACCAGAGTGCGGCGAGGGGCGTGGGGCTGTGCAAGCAGCTCGATGCTCGATGTACCCGGTGAACACTTGCACACTGACACTGAGGGTTTCTTGTTCCTTTTACTTTCCATAGAATGCGCTCAACTTTCTATCGGATCAGCCGGCATCTGCAGAGTAGAGTAGATATATCTATATATATATATGTATACCAGGAGTATAGGAGCAGCATCGGCGACATAGCAAGGCGCTGACCACAATCGTCTGTTACATCTTCATTGGATCGAATAAACATTAAATTAAAAAGAAAGCAAAACTCTTTAGCTCGACTCTTCTGCTCTCCTGATCTTCCTGAGCGTTCATCCGATAGGTAAATGGGATACTTAAGACGTACGGACAAGACAATGGACTTGTTACGAGAAGAAGCAAGCGCTCACATCTTGTCTCCGCAGTCTTGAATACGGGAGTATCTGTCGTATATATATAGGTCATTAATTTGACCCTATATGATTATTGTCGCACACAAAGTGCTCAGATGAAGGCATATGTCTTCAAAAGTGGCGGTCTGTGGGTTGGGTTTAGAAGTGGGAAGGGGGGATTGAAAAATGTTACGGCTATTTTTGTTTTGACTGTCACTTTTCCTGTGCCCTTCTCT
The DNA here is from genome assembly GCA_011764245.1 of Trialeurodes vaporariorum. NCBI lineage: Eukaryota > Metazoa > Arthropoda > Insecta > Hemiptera > Aleyrodidae > Trialeurodes > Trialeurodes vaporariorum. Next base: position 35,508,158 of record VMOF01000002.1, on the reverse strand, counting down.
ATCATATAAAAAGGGGGGTTAAGTTGTTAGGACCTAACTTTGTTTTCCCCCTTTATTTTAGCATTTTCTAATAAGAAAATTGGGTAGTTTGAGTCCCGAAAGTCCCCACCCCCAGCCACAGACCGCCACTGATCTTCAGCCAACGTCGAAGATTCAAATATCTCTGAGAGCATATAGAGGTACAGCGTTTAGAACAAACCCGCCCGTTTTTCTCCTTTTAAACCAACGAGAAATTATATAAACTTATTATACTTGAGAAAATATATTGATAGCCCCGGTTTTGTAACTCACCCAGCCGTCTATATTTGACTGTATCAACTCTCACAGACAATCAAAGATTTATTCGGGTAGCTTTTTTTTTTTTTTTTTTTTTTTTTTTAGATAATTTGGACTTTGCAATCAAAGCCCAGATTAACCATTGCCTAGGGCGCAAGATGTTTGGGGAGAAAAATTTTGAGGGGCCGTTTTTATAGAGAGAAATGAAACCCACTATTACATGGAAAGGTCAAATCACATCAGCTTCAGACTAAATCGCTGTAGATATCTATTTACCAGTGGCGTCGCGTGTGATCTGGCAGCGCTGCGTTTTGTCCATTTAAACACGTGCAAAGTATCGATTTGAAGGAGTGCACTGTGCACTCCCAATTATTCGACCTTTTTCATGCACTTTAAATTACTGAAAAAAATCAATTGTTAAAGCAACAATTCAAAAATTGCTGATTTAAAAAAAATTGAAAGTTGCTAAATCAACCAGGGTTTTCTGTTAAGTCAACAATTGAATTGTTGAGTTTACAAAAATAGTTGTTAAATCAACCACATAATGGTGTTCTTTTAATAAAATAGACATTGTCAATTTAGCAAATTTAAATAGTTAAAAAAGTACAGAACTTAACCCAATTAGTTGATGTAACAATTCAGCTTGTTATATCAGCAAAATAAATTGCTGATTTTACTTACTAATTTGTCATCCCAGCATAAAAATTGTTATTTTTACTATTTGATTTGCTGGTTGGGCGAAGTTAGTTGTTAAGCTAACAAAATAAAATTGCTGATTTAGCATTTGAGTTTTTAATTTTAAAAAATTATAGGTTAATTTAGCAAATCATTTTGTTCTGTACTTTTTTAACTATTTATTTTTTTTTCAGTGTAGACACAATGCAGCGTTGCCAGATTGCATATGAATCCACTGCTGATTACCCTACTACAAATCACCAGTTGACATCAGCCTGACACCAGCCTTTGTGTCAACTGCGGTCATTTTAATAAAGGTATAGTTGCCGCAAGTCTGCTCAAGGAGAAAACATGCATCTATGTACCATAGCTTTTGAAGCACCCTGTACAATTTTGCGTATGCATATATAGGTAACAAAGGTAATGACCGTAGAAAGTGAGCTCTTGAAGCTTGTACCATTTTTCCACATTAATAACGAAACAGGAATCAAGTCTGCGTCTGCTCGGGTGATCTTTCGAGAGAGTATAACAGCAACAGCTCTCATCTCATCGCTAAGTTGTTCCAGATGAGGAATTGCCTACCACATGCAATGGCACGTTGCCATATATACGGGTGTAGGCTTTAATTTCTTTACAAATCAATGTGAAATATCGCAGTATGGCAACAGTGGTTAAATAGTTGCGACTGGTGACATTGGGGCCGACAAATGTGCGTAATTAAGTTAGACGCACGCAACAGCGCATTTTTAGGTGCGTGCGACTGTGCGAGTATACTTATAGGTATATCGCGCTCTCCCCTTCAGTTGCGAGTGCATTTCACGCACATTTTTTGGTGCGCGGCGCGGCGCGGCGGCCGCGGCGTGAAACAAGGAGATGCGCAAGTGCGTACATTATTCATACTAAGAGAGTGTATTCTTTAAAAACCTATCTCTACATTTAGCTCCGATCCAAGCATTAGTGGCTCGTGCTATTCGGCAACTCTTTGTTTGTGCCATTTGAACGTATATGCAAAAGGAACGATTCGATGACTTTAAGTCGCTTCAAGGGAGTTATTGCCTTCCCTGAATATGGATTATTTTACTTAAGTTTAAATGGAGAGAATCAGTTGTTGCCACATTGCACGAGCCGCACCACTGGATCCAGATATGTGTTTTCGTCGGACGAAGAAGAAGCGTAAAATCTAGCAACCTTACATCTATTTCACTTTGGCCCATGCAAAAGGTGGAATTCGAGGGTATTCGATAAGCACACATTACTTTTAAATATGGATATGCATAGTTTTTTGTTTGTTTTTTGTTTTTGTTTTGTTTTGCTTTGTTTTTTCCTTTCTTTTCAAAGAACATGTATTTGATGACGTTACATCCATGCTCTAACACTACACAGGTCAGTCAATCCGAAGGACGAGTTTCGGTGCGATCTGCGCAACCTCCGCTCGTGACGTATAGCTGGCGCTGCAGCTAAAGAGCGGGCGTTCAAATCTACATGCTTTCTTATGGGGAAAAGACCCTTTTTCAAGTGAGAATTATAAACAATTTACGACAAAGAAACTTGGTTTTTATAAATTAGAAGTAACCAGGAACTTTTCAAGCTTTGAGAAAACCAATGCAATCGTATACGCAAATTTGCTTTTTTCTATTTCCGGGCAGTAACAACTGTTACACCCTATGGTTAAAGCATCAGATAGGAAAGGGAAATCTTCCTTGATGGCGAAGATTACAAGGTGGTGATGGCTTGTGCTATTTGGCGACCATAGTTTTGTGGCGGCCTATCAAGGTCGCACATATTGCCTCGCACCTGATTGGGCGCACTAATTAGCCGGGAATCATATACACCGTGATCTCAGACAGCTGATCACTCTGATTTAGCAGTGGGACAAACTCGGAGAAACCGGCCGGCCGGCCGGCTGTCATCATGTAGAACGACCCTTCTCAGGACCACCAACTAATGTAGCTTTTCCCTACAGGTTTTTTCTGTTTTCTTTTTCTTTTTCAATTTGAATGCAAAAGTATCGATGTCTCAGGGATTCAGTGAATCCACTGAAGATCAGTAGCGGCTCGTGCAACTTGACAACAATGTTATTCCTCTATTTGATTGTATGTAAAAAAATCGATTCGAAAGTGAAGCAGCGCTTCACCTGCATTCGATTATTGAACATAGATTCAAATGGAGCGAATACACTGTTGCCAAGTAGCACGAGCCGCCCCTGCTGAAGATAGATTATTTTACGAAGATTTAAAGAGAGAGAAACCATTACGGCCACATCGCACTAGCCGCCGCCACCGCTGCAAAGTCTTTCGTTACGCCAACAGGGAAATAAATATGTTTTAACAAATCGACTTGCACTTTCTTTCAGTCAAAAAACAAAAAAAAACAAAAATGCATGCAAATGTGACCCATAGCCAAAAAGAAAAAATATCGAACGTTTGAGAGTAAATCAAATTAATATCATCTGGAATTGAAAAAAAAAAAAGTAGATCGCCGATCAATATGCCACTAGGTGAAGTGAGTTCAGCCTGTCATGCAGGGGTAGGGAAGAGGAGGGGCTGCTAAGACTAATTGACTGTTACTAGACAGACAAGCCGATGCGAGCCGGTTAATTGGAATCAAGGAGTTCTCTCTTTCCCTCTTATAATTGCACTTTATGAACCGGCGAGGCGAGGCGTTGTCTCTTCTTACCGGTCAGCTGCGGTGATTATTCAACTGTAATTAAGGGGGATATTTGGCAATAATGGAACAGAGCAGATCATACAGCGCGCACGGTGGCATGGTAGCATGGTGCAACATGTGTGACTTGCAAATGTGTCGGCTAAAAGAGCTTGAGGTCAAAGGCTTACCGTGCGATTTGGCAACGTTACAGTTAATCCATTTGAACCAATGAAAAAGATCGAACTATTAGGTGTTTGGTGAGCACCTACGCATTCGACCTTTTGCATGTGTTTAAATGGGCACAATACATCGTTGCCAATTTGCACGCTACGCCACTGCTTGAGGTGCCAATAGTAAATGAAGGCAGAGTATCATAGACTCAACAGAAGTGTATACCTATTACATACACCGAAAAAAATCCATTGTTAAAGCAACAATTCAAAATTTGCTGATTTAACAAAAATTGAAAGTTGCTAAATCAACCAGGGTTTTCTGTTAAGTTAACAATTTATTTGTTGAGTTAAAAAAACCACATAATGGTGTTCTTTTAATAAAATAGACATTGTCAATTTAGCAATTTTAAATAGTTAAAAAAGTTCAGAACTTAACCCAATTAGTTGATCTAACAATTCAGCTTGTTATATCAGCAAAATAAATAGCTGGTTTTACTTACTAATTTGTTATTCCAGCATAAAAATTGTTATTTTTACTATTTGATTCGCTGGTTGGGCAAAGTTAGTTGTTAAGCTAACAAAGTAAAATTGCTGATTTAGCATTTGAGTTGTTAATTTTACAAAATTATATGTTAATTTAGCAAATCAGTTGTTCTGTACTTTTTTAACTATTTATTTTTTTCAGTGTACAGCCACGACCCTAGTAGAAATAAACCTCAAGGATTCTCAAGAACCCTCAACGATTTTTGAGGGTAACCTCACAAATCATGAGGTTACCCTCAAGATTCTTGAGGGCCTTCAAACATTCTTGAGGGCGCCATCAAAATCCTTTGAGGGTGCCCTCAAAAATCATGAGGACACCCTCAAGATTCTTGAGGGCCCAAAATATTGTTGAGGGTGCCCTCAAAATCTTTTGAGGGCAATGAAGATACCACCAAGATTCTTGAGGGCCCTCAAACATTGTTGAGGGCGCCATCAAAATCTTTTGAGGGTGACCTCAAAAATCACGATTACGCCCTCAAGGTCCTGAAAACCAATAAAAACTGTATGATGACGCCCTCAAAATGATGATGCAACGTTTGAACGTTCTCCCAAGCTTGAGGACCATCAACAATTGTTGAGAATGACAGCTGATATAATGTCCTCAGAAACTTGTGGACATCATTATCAAGTGATATGATGACAAAGAAGCATAAAATGTGCGATCTTACGATTCTTGGATCCCAATCCAGGGTGAGTGTGGTACTTTTTCCATGAAACAAGTGAATGATTTTTGAAGTTTAATTTTTTTGCCTCCTGTGAAGTGTAACAGAATCAATTACATAACCTCCAGGCGCCACTAAAGTTCAAGAATCTATTACATAACTTCCAGGGGCTGGAACAGTGTAATAAAATCAATTACCTAACCTCCCCATTACATAACTTCCAGGGGCTGGAGAAGTGTAATAGAATCAATTACATAACATCCAGGCGCCACAAAAGCTGAAGACACCATTACATAACTTCCAGGGGCTAGATAACTGTGAAGGAGACCATTACATAACCTCCAGGCGCTAAATGAGCCCAAGAATCCATTACATAACTTCCAAGGGCGAGAGAAGTGTAATAGAATCAATTACCTAACTTCCAGGCACCACAAATGCTCAATAATCCATTACATAACTTCCAGGGGCTAGAGAAATGTGATAGAATTAATTACCTAACGTCCAAGTGCCACAAAAGCTCAAAAAATCCATTACATAACTTCCAGGGGCTGGAGAAGTGTAATTAAATCAATATACATAACCTCCAGGCGCCACAAAAGCTCAAGAATCCATTACATAACTTCCAGGGGCTGGAGAAGTGTAAAGGAGACCGTTACATAACCCCCAGGCGCTAAATAAGCTCAAGAATGCATTACATATTTTCCAGGGTTCCAGTTCAAAATTAAAATCAGTGTGACTCCACCATCAAACACTGTTTCGTTTATCCACTTTCCCTGGTAAACATTTTAGCAACACAGCACCATGACCGATGTTGTGATCGGCTTCATGACCGATGAAGCTATCACTATGTTTTCCATGGTGCTCATGGTGCTATGATGCACTGGCACCATGACCGATGGTCTGATACAAAGAAACCATGAGCACCATGATACAAAGAAAATTAAAGTTTTCGTATTTTGTTTATTTAATTTTAGAAATCTGATAGCAGATTCGGATTCCTCGACCAAAAATACATGAGGACACCAAGTTTCACGCCAATCGGACAAAAACAAAGCGTATTTTCTTTTCAGACGTCCGCGCAACCTTATATACCCGAATTTCGTCTCCCATCATCAACTGTCGGAACAGTGTATCGGTTAGGGTGTAGGACTAGGGATTAGAAGGTTACGGGTTCGAATCCCGGTCAGGTCGGTACAACGTGTGAAAAATATGTGATCATTGAAGTTTGAGTAAGTACATACGCGTCTACTTTTTGTCGACTACATAAATCCCCAATATTATCCCCTCCCCACCACCCCCTCCTCATTAACGCCCCATATCATCCCCGAACGTATCCGGGAAAAACCATCAAGATTTTTGAGGGTGCCCTCAAGATTCGTTGAGGGCACCCTCAAAGCCCTCTGTTCCAATTACCCTCAATGAGGGCTTTTCTCTTGAGGGCCTTGAGGTTTATTTCTACTAGGGGAAGAGTGGGTCAAAGCCAATTATTTTGAGGTTATGGGTCAATGATTTCAAAATTGTTTTGATGACATTTGATAGGAGCTATGAGCAACGAGTCTAGTAGGCTGAAAGACCAATACTCATAGAAAGAGTGTATAGGAAAAAATTACACCTTAACCCGAGCCTATACATGACTCCTCTTCTTGATCGGTTCAACAGGTTACGGTTTGGAATGACACTTTAGATAAATAGAAAGCTCAACCTCAAGCCTCAAAATATGAGGCACAAACTGGATGATGCCGCATGTTTTAATTAAACGTGCATCGCATTACAATAACTAGATGTGGAAGAATATCCACTCTAACTCCAATCAATAGACACATCTTGCAGCATGTCAGTTACGCTGATTAAATAACAAATTACGCGACTTAAAATTAAATGAGTTTTGTCCATTTTAAAACCAGTAAAAAACTATCTAATTTTATAGGGTGTGCAGTATACAGGGTGTTTACTGTGAACACTTTCCATAAATTTGACCTATTTCATGGGTTTAAAAGGACGCCTAATTATTGCACAACACGCCACTGTGTACTGGAAAATAATCGAAATTCTGACAACATTCCGCACTATACGTGGGAATAGCTTCTGGGGTGGGGGGAGGGGTGGGGAGAGGGAGGTTTTGTGGGGAAGAGGGAAAGGGGGAGGGGGGAGGGGGAGTCCTGAATTATATCATTTCTAGAAAAAGCCATGTTTCGAGCCAGAGTGTCCCATGCAGCGAACTCGACGCAACGCTGCTGACGCACGCGCAGCCTCCGTTTCCACGCGCGCAAACTGCAGGTCGATTTGAACCAACCAAAGCGAACTATTTGCTGCGCTTGCGCCTGCTTCGCTCCGCTCCTTGCCGCGCAGCGCACTGAGGTCAGAGATGGAAAAAAGTGGCCAAAACTTGGTGGGGGGGGGGGGGGGGGGGGGACTAAACTAAAAATTATAGTTTATTATCTTAAAATAAGTCTTTCCATTGGATATTCCTGGGTTTAAATGACTTGTCTTTGGTGTTTTCAGTTATTAAAATTGGTTTTGGGAGTTCATGAGTGAGTGATTGATGAGAAATTTACTTTAGGATCGTTTGCCACGTTTCGACGATGTCAGACCAGAGTGCGGCGAGGGGCGTGGGGCTGTGCAAGCAGCTCGATGCTCGATGTACCCGGTGAACACTTGCACACTGACACTGAGGGTTTCTTGTTCCTTTTACTTTCCATAGAATGCGCTCAACTTTCTATCGGATCAGCCGGCATCTGCAGAGTAGAGTAGATATATCTATATATATATATGTATACCAGGAGTATAGGAGCAGCATCGGCGACATAGCAAGGCGCTGACCACAATCGTCTGTTACATCTTCATTGGATCGAATAAACATTAAATTAAAAAGAAAGCAAAACTCTTTAGCTCGACTCTTCTGCTCTCCTGATCTTCCTGAGCGTTCATCCGATAGGTAAATGGGATACTTAAGACGTACGGACAAGACAATGGACTTGTTACGAGAAGAAGCAAGCGCTCACATCTTGTCTCCGCAGTCTTGAATACGGGAGTATCTGTCGTATATATATAGGTCATTAATTTGACCCTATATGATTATTGTCGCACACAAAGTGCTCAGATGAAGGCATATGTCTTCAAAAGTGGCGGTCTGTGGGTTGGGTTTAGAAGTGGGAAGGGGGGATTGAAAAATGTTACGGCTATTTTTGTTTTGACTGTCACTTTTCCTGTGCCCTTCTCTATCATATAAAAAGGGGGGTTAAGTTGTTAGGACCTAACTTTGTTTTCCCCCTTTATTTTAGCATTTTCTAATAAGAAAATTGGGTAGTTTGAGTCCCGAAAGTCCCCACCCCCAGCCACAGACCGCCACTGATCTTCAGCCAACGTCGAAGATTCAAATATCTCTGAGAGCATATAGAGGTACAGCGTTTAGAACAAACCCGCCCGTTTTTCTCCTTTTAAACCAACGAGAAATTATATAAACTTATTATACTTGAGAAAATATATTGATAGCCCCGGTTTTGTAACTCACCCAGCCGTCTATATTTGACTGTATCAACTCTCACAGACAATCAAAGATTTATTCGGGTAGCTTTTTTTTTTTTTTTTTTTTTTTTTTTTAGATAATTTGGACTTTGCAATCAAAGCCCAGATTAACCATTGCCTAGGGCGCAAGATGTTTGGGGAGAAAAATTTTGAGGGGCCGTTTTTATAGAGAGAAATGAAACCCACTATTACATGGAAAGGTCAAATCACATCAGCTTCAGACTAAATCGCTGTAGATATCTATTTACCAGTGGCGTCGCGTGTGATCTGGCAGCGCTGCGTTTTGTCCATTTAAACACGTGCAAAGTATCGATTTGAAGGAGTGCACTGTGCACTCCCAATTATTCGACCTTTTTCATGCACTTTAAATTACTGAAAAAAATCAATTGTTAAAGCAACAATTCAAAAATTGCTGATTTAAAAAAAATTGAAAGTTGCTAAATCAACCAGGGTTTTCTGTTAAGTCAACAATTGAATTGTTGAGTTTACAAAAATAGTTGTTAAATCAACCACATAATGGTGTTCTTTTAATAAAATAGACATTGTCAATTTAGCAAATTTAAATAGTTAAAAAAGTACAGAACTTAACCCAATTAGTTGATGTAACAATTCAGCTTGTTATATCAGCAAAATAAATTGCTGATTTTACTTACTAATTTGTCATCCCAGCATAAAAATTGTTATTTTTACTATTTGATTTGCTGGTTGGGCGAAGTTAGTTGTTAAGCTAACAAAATAAAATTGCTGATTTAGCATTTGAGTTTTTAATTTTAAAAAATTATAGGTTAATTTAGCAAATCATTTTGTTCTGTACTTTTTTAACTATTTATTTTTTTTTCAGTGTAGACACAATGCAGCGTTGCCAGATTGCATATGAATCCACTGCTGATTACCCTACTACAAATCACCAGTTGACATCAGCCTGACACCAGCCTTTGTGTCAACTGCGGTCATTTTAATAAAGGTATAGTTGCCGCAAGTCTGCTCAAGGAGAAAACATGCATCTATGTACCATAGCTTTTGAAGCACCCTGTACAATTTTGCGTATGCATATATAGGTAACAAAGGTAATGACCGTAGAAAGTGAGCTCTTGAAGCTTGTACCATTTTTCCACATTAATAACGAAACAGGAATCAAGTCTGCGTCTGCTCGGGTGATCTTTCGAGAGAGTATAACAGCAACAGCTCTCATCTCATCGCTAAGTTGTTCCAGATGAGGAATTGCCTACCACATGCAATGGCAGCGTTGCCATATATACGGGTGTAGGCTTTAATTTCTTATACAAATCAATGTGAAATATACGAGTTTTAACCTCAGATCTAGCAACACTATTCAATGCCAATCTACAGCCGGCTACGGCTTCACTGTCTAGAATTGTGGGTAGCGGTAGCTACTCAGCATCCAAGTCCAACAGCAGCAGAGCTGTTAATGCTGCCTTTTTTACTGACACCAACTTGCACTATCTAGAGTCCCTATATACTATGAGAGTTGCGCCATTGCTAAATCTATTTCTGATTGGCTCTCAGATTTAGGCTGTCAAGAAAGCTCCGAGAGGCAAATGCAAATGGCGGATGGTTTGTTTACTTTTCCCGAACTACCTTTCATTACACATTTGAAGTAACAGTGACCGCGGTAATTTTTGTGAATTTTTCCTCTACTTGGATGTATAATGGAGAACATTATCCCTTTCAATAACGACTGTCATTGTCGAGAATCTGAACCTAACCTACAAGAAATAGCGAAATAGTGGCAACAGCGCAGAGGCAAATGGCCATCCGCCATTTGCAATTTGCCTCTTAGGCCCTATAGTGATCCGCTTCTTCTTCTTCATTTTGAGAGTCTTGTCGCAACTCTCATAGTACATATAGGGACTCTAGCACTATCGAGCTATTGACCGCCTCGATAAGCTTTTCTTTTACATTATGAAAAACAATGTTTTGTTTTCATTCTCAAACCCCGGCAAATCTTATGGCGGTAAAATACAAAAGCACTAACATTAGCTACTGCAAAGCTCGTGTATTTTCGTATTTGGAGATGTGTGCGTCGTTAAAGTGGGGAAGTGTGTGTGAGGCCACTTCGGATTAATAATCCACGCGACTGACTGCTTCGTCTCTTTCACCGTGTTATTAATTTCATCTCGACTGCTTCGCCTACGATCGCTCTCGGCGCAAACCGTATTGCAGCATACAAAAAAAAAAAAAAAAAAAAAAAAAAAAAAAAAAAAAAACGAAATAAACAAAAAGAAAGAAAGTAAACTAGAAAACGGGTAGGAGAAAAGCGGTTAAAAAAGGCGGTTGATTTAACTGGACATTTGATTTTTAAAATGGTTGAACGAGTTGAGATAAAAAATTGCAGTTTTGATCAAAATTCATTATTCCGGAGATTTTTTTGTAGTCCTATTTCTCCTTTACCCCATCTAAAAACAGGCGTTTCCCCTTCTCCCCCACGTCGATCTTTTGGACGTACTGCTGAGATAAAAAGTTGCTTTTTGGATTAATCTTCATTTTTTTGGATGACAATAATGTCTTGGGGGAGTTCAAACCTTCCTTTTCCCACCGTGCCCCATTTTAGTCTAACTTTTGAACGAATTGAGATAAAAGTTGCAGCTTTGACCAATATTCATTATTTCGAATTTTTTTCGTTTGCTTGCAGTCCCCCTTCTCCCCCTGCCCAAAAATCGTGGCGCCCCCTCCCCTCGTCTGACTATTGAACGAGTAGAGATAAAAAGCTGCTGTTTGGATTAATCCTCATTATTTTGGTTGACAATTTTATTGGAGTAGTTAAAACTTAAAGTTCCCTTCCCCCCGTGCCCCACTCTCATCTAACTTTGAGATGAAAAGGTGTTGTTTGGATTAATCCTCATTACTCTGGATGATATTTTTTTTTGGGGGAGTCCGACTTTGTCCTTGTCCCACTCACAGTTTCTTATGGGCACAGAATTCTGGGATATAGGCTCATCGGCACCATCACACCATGTGTTATTCCTCGCACAAACTTCGATACGAAGAGAAGTTAGGATGATTGAGTGTCATGGCGTTCATACGCGCCCACAGGAGACTGTGAGTAAGACAAGGAAAAAACATACAACAATTCTCGGTAGAACTGTGATTGTAAATTGTGAGCTTTCAGGAATTATGTTGGAGTGAAAAGATACTTTAAGGTACGTATGGAATCAAATGGTCCAGTAAAATTGGGGAAAACTGGTCTATTTTTCATTTTTTACAACAACCGCTTAGTTTGTAAGTTGCGGTGCTAGCTTTATCAACCCGTTAACAATTATCATTTTAATGGCCAACAGCAAGCATATTTGTAATCATCTTAATTTAATTGTTCTATACGAATGAATGTTGGTTGCTTTGTTTGTTTCTCTCATGGAGAAGCTGCGATTGAAAGTCTGTCTGTCAAGCGGTAAATTAAAAAACATTACCGTCCTGGCCACTCTCCTTTATTTCCCGTTGGACAGCAATTCGACCGCCCCCCCCCCCACGATCATCAAGGAGTAGATAGGTGACGCCAGCAACGAACGGTACAGAGAACTCTGATTTGGCCGAAGCACAGACCATTTTGCTTTCGGACTTCGAGTCAGGAGAGATCAACTTTCGTGGCCGGGTTTTCGCGCAATTATCTCGAAAATCGTTGACTGTATGAAGAACGAAATCAAAAAGGACCTGATTAGACGTTCAACACAAAATTTCAAGATTTCAAGCGCGATGATTGCTTTTACTGCTGATTATAAGCGAGAGTAGGCATGACCAGTAAACTGAAACAGAGACATGGAACTTACAATTAGTCCACAGGCATTATTTTGAATCCCTCTTCCCTTCCTTCTCATCAAAGTGCAAGTACGAGACATTTGCTTGTAGTATATATTCAAACGCAAAAAAGAAAGGAAAAATGGAATGACTTCTCTGATGGAGCTTTCTATCGAAAATGAAATGAAAGCACCATCGAGATGATAGGGGATACTTTACTCGGAACCCCCCTCTCTCTCTAATTACTGTCCGAGTCGTTTCTAATTCCAAATAAACAAACGAAAAGAATAAAATAGAATAATAGAATAGAATAAACAAATTAATTCATCCTTTAGAGCTGTGGATTACAATCGTCCAAATTGCCAGCAAGTCAAGGTACACATCCAATGTCATAATGAAAATACGAAATATAGTTGTTTTTTTTGTTTTCCTTTATTTCTTTACATTATCAGTATTTATGGTATGAGGGCGGTCTATCTCCGAGGGGGAAAAAAAAAAAACTGATTCAAGATAGATAGGAGGAAAAACTATGGGTACAATATTTCTCTTAAATGTGAACATTATGAAAAGGTAATGGTTACTTCGGAAAAACACACCCTTCGTTTTACTGGTCCTCTCTCTGAAGAACACCGCCTCACCTGGAGCTGCCTAAAGTTAAGGTATAGTCTTATAGGAACGATAGTAAACAAAGGTCCTTAAATTTTGCAAACAATGAGGCTGTAGCACACTTATTTTGACACAGGCGATTTAAGGGTCGATTCAGATGTAAACACCTCTAAAAATAACGATGGAAGGACTAGAAAATAACGAAATCCACTCATAATTAACTTATAAAATGCTTTTGAACACGACACGCGATTGTAACGGCGAGGCGATGCGATGTTTGGTACTATATGGGAGATTCCCATCTAATAACTGACACCTCGTCAAGAACGGGCCAGTATAGAAACGAATTTTCTCTGACACCGGTCTTGGTGTCAGGAGGTGTCTCAGTAACATTAATCGGCTGTTCATCTCTCATCTCTTTCTGGTGACTTTAGTAACTCTGTGAATCTTTCGTTTCTAGCATAGAGAGCAGTGGCGGCTCGTGCAATTTGGCAACAATGTGTTGCCTCCATTTGATTCAATGAAACAATCGATTGCTGGTGAAATGCTGCTTCACTATCGAATCGATTGTTTTACATAGAATCAAATGGAGTAAAAACGTTGTTGCCACATTGCACGAGCCGCCACTGATAGAGAGAGTGACGAAATCAAGATGGGAATCTCCCATTATTGGTGCCCGACGCCGCCATTACACTCCTCGTGTCAGAGTATTATGTGAGTTTAGAAGTGGAGTTTCCAAGTTTTCAGTGATACCATCGTTATTTCTGGAGGCTTTTACATCATAATCGACCCTTAAATCGTCCTTCATAAAAATGAGCAACAGCCACATTACTCGAATTATACGCATCGTCCATCCGTCCAAAATTCTAAAGATCCGAATCTCTAACTTACATAAGACCACAGTGGTGACTGACCGTAAATCGATCGACAAATCAACGCAAACTGAAATAAAATGTCAGATACCACGACATCTCTTTTACTGGAATTAGATTCCTCTTGACAGAAAATCGATGAATCGTTTTCAGCGATAGATTATGATTTATGATCATTTTTATTGGGAAACGTGTTAGACTACGTACAACGTTGCTGGCGACCGGCCTTGTAACAGTACTGAGCACATTTCGCTCAGAGCAGCCAGGAGTCCTGCAATTAACTTGTTTAAGATATTAATTACCTGGAGGTACTGGAAAGATAAACACGCAGAAGTGTAAGCGTGTACATGCAATGAGCAGTGCAAACGGCGGGGGGGGGGGGAGGCTGAGGAGGAAAGGGAAAGGTTTCACTTTTTAAACAAGTTATAAATATTAAAAAGAGAAAAAACTGAATCTACAGAGCAGGAAAGCTGACTCAGTAGCGTCTCAGTAGCATACTTGCGTTCTGAAGTAATATAATATCAAAAACGTACAAGTTGGAAAAATGTGTAAGAGTGATACTGTTGTAATAGGGCAAGTCGTTCAGGATTTTGCTGACAGAAGAATATATCTAGAACTATTTGCTGTGGTTTCAGTAACACTTCATTTCCATATTTCTCATTATTTTTGCTAAGACAATTATATCATGCCTAAAATAATCTCTATCACCGTAAACGGAGGTCGATCACCATAGGTATAAAAGGTTACGCCGCGCCGTTGGGAACTCTCAGGTACTGCAATCTTTGCAGTGGACCAAAACACAACAACGACCTTTAGAATGTAAACGAATGTAAAAAAACGCACCCAATGGTGGCATCCATGGTTTCAGTGGTCTAAACTCTCTTAGAGACTCTGAGTCGCGTGTAATTTGGCAACACTGCATTTCTTCCATTTAAACCCATGCAATATATCGATTTGAGGGAGTGCACCCCCAATAGCTCAACCTTTTTCTCCGCTTGAAATGGATAAAATCGAGCGTTGCCAGATTGATCACTAATCACGAGTGAGCAACTATGGAGGAGTGACAGAGGACGGTTGGTCCTAAGGTCATAACTTTTCACTCGGATCCATTCATCACCTAAGCGCCGGCGCTAACCATAGTCAAAGTATCATCGCCTTCGCTGCGGACGCGCGCGGCGTTTCTGAATGGTGTGAGTTGAGCGTATTCAAATTATGGGATCGAGTGGCAAACGCCCGCTCTGATAGAGAAGCGCATCAGATCGTGGCACTCGACACTCGCACAATGGCACGGTCGCGGTCGTGGCAGGCGAGGTCACTCTAATTCAAAACTCGTTTCATTCATTAAATTCGATTCACTTACACTGTTTATACATATATACACTCTACTCATTCATCGGAAAGCGCTCTCCACGTAAACAACTGTGAGTAAACGTAGTAAGATGAGAGTAGAGCTCGCCGCACGCACCGTTGATGGTATCTCCCCCCCCCCATTCTCTCTCTCTCTCTCTCTCCCCCCATTCTCTCTCTCTCTCTCTCTCTCTCTCTCTCTCTCTTCTCTCTCTCTCTCTTTCTCTCTCTCTCTTTCTCTCTCTCTCTCTCTCTCTCTCTCTCTCTCTCTCTCTCTCTCTCTCTCTCTCTCTCTCTTTCTCTCTCTCTCTCTCTCTCTCTGCTTCTGCCTTCTTTTCCCTCTCATTCAAATCGTAAGGACTAGTCCGACAGAGATAGCTCACAAGAAGAAGACAATAAAAAAGATTTTATCATCTTTGTGCAGGAAATAACTCATCCCAGCATCGATACAGTTATTTTGTCCTGCGTCGAAATCCGTCATCGGATGTTGGAGGAGCTAAAGACCTGTGTACCAAAATACCTACAGCAGTAGAGGAGCCAGAAACCTTCTACGCCGAGAAGAGCTAGGGAATCTTTCTCTATAAAAAAAAATAAATAAAAATAAAAAAAAAAATAAAAAAAAAAATAAAAAAAAAAATAAAGGATGAATGCAAGTAAGATTTGAGTATCGGGGCTCTCGTCTATTTTTCCTGCTTTCAAAACTACATCCATTGACTGTCGTCAAGTTATGCAGGTTGCAAAACAGGTTTTTTTCGTCGTTTGATGAATGTTCAGCGTGGCAACACTGCATCACACTAATGAGGGTTTTTTTTTTTTATGTGGATGTTTTAGGCTTTGGAGTTATGGATGCTCTACGATCGTGCGTGGAGACGATAACGAATTCTGCCTCCTCGATGAGTCGATGCTATAAATAAAATTATGAACATTTTTGCGTCAAGCGCCTTCAATTTATGCAGTCGGCAATATCGCGTACCGTCGTGTAGGAATAATTAGCTACCTATTGGTAGAACGAATATGAAGCGTGCGAAGACTAATCCAAATGAAGTTCTTTTTAAACATCTTGATTTATGAAACAGACTGTACGCAATACACCGTTCTTTAATCAATTAACCACCCACATTTTCTAATAATTCCTATTCTTTTTAATTCCATGTCCTGACGTGGAAAGAGATCGGCGCATTGAAGTATTGAAACATTACATCAATTCTCATAATGAAGATTTATTGCTATCTATACCGGATCAGATGTTTCGAGTGTCTATCTTCCAATAATATGTGCTTCACCGGCATTTTTGCTTCCCATAAGTGCCTTTTGCAGGCACGATTGCTTTTAATGTGTTTAAATGCGTTTAATGTGTTGTTGATATCTTCTTTTTTTTCCAGGGAGAAGTTTGAGGCTCGCATCCAGTAAAAAAAATACTGCAAAAAGATTATCAACAAATAATAAATCAATCAAAACAATAAATAAATAAAAATTAAAGCCGAAGTGGCGAACCTGTAACTTCCGGGTGGGGGACGTTTTTTGTGATAGTATGGTTCCAAACTTTCTGATTTTATATAATGTATCGCGACAATTTTGACGTTTCAGTCAGTATTTTCTTAGATTCACTTGAAGAAAAAAATGTTTCAGGAATTACAGTCATCTCGATTCGTGTAATTTGAAAAGAAGCTACCCCGTGAACTAATTTGAAGGTTAAGTTCGGCGACGGATCCGTCGACACGACGACACACACAGACACGAAACATGGATTATTCCGGACACAGAAAGTTTTAGTTTTTATGTTTTAAATACATTGTAGTGCTGACATCATTTTATAGCAAGAACTTAATTCAAGCTCTCAAACGAATAATTTCACCCATTTACAAGCTATCTTGCTATTCAACGTTCTACAGTGGCGTCGCGTGCCATCTGGCAACAATGCAACTGCTCCATTTAAACTCATTAAATATATCGAATTTTCCTTGTGCACTGTGCACCCCCTGAATTCGATATTTTACATGGGTTTAAATGGATGGAATACATTGTTGCCAAAGTGCACGCGACGCCAGTGAACGTTCATAATCTTGATTTATGTTCGTAAAACCAGATAAAATCCACTGAGCGACAATTTGGTCCTTATCATTGTTCTTTGATTCACTTATCATTTTACAAATAAGAAAAAAAAAATCAATGGATATCATCTTCATTTCTCCTCTTGTCTTCTCAAAAGTTCGAAGTATATTAAAACACATCCATGGGCATTGGGCACATGTCCGCTATTCATTGCGTTGCCAAGACTGATCACGTCTTCTGAGCTGATGAAAGACACCGCGCGGTGCGTCACAGGCTGCATGAGTGAAAGAAACCGCTTTTTCCTCTGAATAACAATAGCGGTCAGTTAATAGCTGAAAACACTAATGTCAATGCATCAGAGCTCCGTTTGGTTTTATTCCTCATTCATGAAGAAAAGCTCAATTAAAGATGAAGGATGAAAGAAAGTTCAAACTTCTTTGTTCTTAGAAAGTGATGAGAAATTTTATTAGATCACCTATGATTTTGTCTTTTTTTTCTTTTTTGTTCTTCTGTTTCACCATATGACCAACAAATTGCGTAAAAATAATATGAAGAAAGCATTACGGGTGTGGAGACCATTCAATAAACTGATTTGCGAAACAATTCATTATTCACTTTATTGTAGACGGCAAACCTATGATTCGGAGTAGTACCGAAAAGGCAGGAGGTCGTGCGTTTTCCCACTCTTCATTTGCCTGATGAGTGATGAACTATTTATACCTGTAGAGTTAGAGATCGGGAAATTTAGAGAAATAAAAAGTTTTGACTTTCAAGATAGTTTTTTTTTTCCCCCCTCCCTAAAAGCCTAAAAGTAAGTATCAACATAGTCAAATATTACGTCGAAAAAGGAGATGAGTCACATTAAGGTTTCCACGATTAAGAGGTATGAAATTTATCGAGACTCGGTTAAAGCAGAGATAATATATAATAATAGAGACCACGCACTAGCAGTGAGCGCGGTGGCTGACTTTATTTTCGGAGCTCAACAGGAATAAACATAGGGAGCATGAAGGAGCACCATCCTACATGGACCATACGTTGACTGATGCAATTTTGGTGCTTCGGATTCACTAGGCAAAAATCTCAACGACGTTTCTCATCAGTCAACGTACGGTTCATGTTTGCTGTGTTCTGTAGAGACCCCGAAAAAAAAGTTGCCACCGCGCGCAAACATGGGCAAGATAGATAGTGCGTGATCTCTAGTATATGTATATTCTCTCTGGGTTAAAGCTTGTCCCAGGAGTATTGGACTTGACAGTTCTACGGCTTTTATGAAAACATCAGCTTCAAACCGCCAATCGCTCAACCTGATTGGTCGGGAGCAGGAAGTGGCTGACGTTTTTATTCAAACTGTGCGCAGTTCAGTGGGCGGCTCGTGCATTTTGGCAACAATGTTTTCCCTCCATTTGATTCAATGCAAAACAATCGATTCGATAGTGAAGCAGCGCTTCACCTGCAATCGATTGTTTTACATGTATTCAAATAAAGGGAAAGCATTGTTGCCAAATTGTACGAGCCGCCACTGGCGCAGTTGCAAAGTCCAATCATACTTGGAACAGCATGTAGCAGTTACGTTTTTCTATCACACTATCAAACAAAAAAGATTATAAACAGTGGTAACTGGGGTCTTTTCAGCTTGAAATCTTCTCGATATCTTAGAACCAAAGCAACAAAACTAAAAGCTATAGAAAAAAATTATTCTCAAAATTTGAGCGCGAAATATTAAAAAAAAAAAATTGGGCTGTATTTATATTTGATTTTAAAAACTGAAGTGAAACATGACAGGAGGCAGTGGCGCACCGAAGGGGGTGGTTTTAGGGTCATAACCCCCCCCCCCCCTAAGCAACAAGATTTGGCCCTAAAAAGGGTCATCTTCGGCCAAAATTGCTTTCAAAACCTCCCCTAAGGCCTCAAAAAATAGAAAATTTGCGGTGAAACCCCCACCAAACTAAAGTTCTCGGTGCGCCACTGACAGGAGGTAAATATTTTTTGATAATCTAACTCTGTTGCTTTTACTACTACAGACTATGCGGTTACCTCGCGCGTCAGTCACCTCAGTTTCCGTGGATAGATCTTCCAACAACTATTTATAAAATGAATCCGCTCTTCTAAATTGCTTCCTCTCAACCGCAGCCTGCGCTGTTTTCAGATTTAAATGAGCCGTGAATAGATTTTTTAGCTACTGCAAAATACCTCAACAATTCATCTGCATGGATTTGAGAAACTGCGGACTACGGTGTACGTCTATTAATATAAATTCAATGCGGCTGCGGGCTGTCCTCTTTTTGAAAGGTGTTTCATGATGTTCAAAACACGATCGAAATAGAAAGAAAACAAGAGCTAGGAATAGATTGTTTGCGGATCATTAACACTCGTGTAATGAGTTGCACAATACGGCTCAGGAGTCAAGCAATTTGTTACCACTCGCGGCTATCTTAAACAACAGATCACCAAGTATGCGCGCCGAGTAGGTAATGCGCGGAAGACCAAATAAGTGAGCCCTCCGGCTAAAGCTTTAGCCTCTCTGCGAGCGAGAGGCATCAATTTTTTAGCATCAGCTATTGCACCTCTATAGTTCTTCGGAAGAACTTCTTCCTCTTATTGAGACCTAATGATAGGTACTAAAACATATCCAAGCCCAAGTTTTTTTATGATTTTGTCATTTCTTGTTTATCCAAACACTCTCGTTCAATTGATAGCGGCTCGATTTGTGAAACTCCTAATGTGAGAGTTGAGCATTGAAATTGTAACCGAGGTTTCGAGCTCCGAGAATTAATAACTCAGTAAAGATGAGAGCATCGAAAGCTTCTAAGATCCTGGAAGAAAAACAAATTGATTTCTAGCTTGGATGCTGCAAAAAAAAAACAGCTTGAATCTTATATAGCAATTCAGAACTTTTGTACCTACTCGGTTTGAATGCGGCGGAGGGGATTAAAATAAGGAAATCTTTTTAATTTTTGGGATAAAATCCTTGAATTTTGTTTCAATGAAATAGTATTTTCAAAATTTTCTGGTCAGCCACCACCAGACTCTTCAGTTTTTAAGGTTAGGTAATAGGTATATACCTGGGGCTTAAGTTATCTCGTTGAAAAATTTCTTCAACTCAATCTAACATTTATGCCATAAATATGTATAGTCATTGAAAAATAAAAAGACAAAACGAGGCCCGAAAATCATTTATTTAAGGGCCTCAAATAACCTTGAGTCCTGTAAAATATGCCAGAGAATTTTGAATGTCACGCAGTGTGCGGAGAAGGGATAAGGACCCTCAATACGGGGGAGGGGGGCAAACAGCTTAGAGCCCCCCCCCCCCCCCTATGTTAGTTGTAAGCATAGAATAAACACTTTCTAGCTCGTCCACCCTTGTCTTTGTCCCTGCTTCATCTAGGGCAATTTACCTCATTTTTCCATACCAGAGGCCGTTGATTAAGTTTAAAAGGTTATGGTGACGGCACTAGTACTATACGTTTCTGCAGCCACTTGTGAGAGATGTAGAGGCTTCTTGCAATTTTTTAGCTCTTTTCGACAATTTTTAATCTTAACAACAATTCTATGCATTTTGGAGCTGTAGCAACCATCTAAATCCGAAGGGCTCTGGAAATGTCCTTGATAATTGCATACTGAAAAAAATTTCGAACAAAAAAAATGGTCGTTATAACCCTTAATGCTTAGAAATGCCCGGAAAAGCTCAAAAAACAGCAAATAAACAACCCAATATCTCCACCCATTTTCGTCTAAAGAAACGTAGAGTCCGAGATTAACATAACCTCAAACCTTACGGTCCCTATAGTATGGAAGCAGCAGGTATGACAAGGAGCTGGAACCAAATTATGTTACGTCCTCACGGTCCCGCACGCAGATGATCGGTGAGCACTTACGGGGGGTATAAACTACTCGCAAACATACTTACGTGCGCACCATCCAACGTCTTTCGGAGGACCGTCAAGCCGTAACATTATTTGGTCCCAGAGGTCTCTCGTTGCGTTTTGTAGTTATGCATGGTTTTCCTAGGAGAACGCAGTTGAATCAAAAAGGCTTGCGAGGCAATCAGCGGCGGACGCGCTGCCGCCACTTCGACTTCATCGCCGCGGCTCGCACATCGTCTGTCTAACAATCAATGCCGTTAAGGGTCAGCGCCTCCTAAATTACTCGTGTATCACACTGATTTATTACTACTTCATGCCGTCACTCGACTTCAAATTAAGTAGGTACCATTAGATGCTCTTATACTACTCCTTGCTCCTCCTATATTTTTCAAGCTACTTTTCTACCTACCTCAGTCACATCGGTGCTCAGGTGGTCGGGAAATAGCGCAAAGTAGGTCGGTCGTTTTTGCTCACTTTACTAATTAGGACTCCACAAATATTCTTAAGTGCTCCAACGACAAGAACGGTGGTATGGCGTCTTTCATACACTGAGAAAAAAGTTCTCATCACAAAGGACGGAATATATTCAATGAAGAAATTCGGACATTTTTTAGGAGAATTCAACTGGCTGGTCGTTTTCTTTACGTTTAACCAATAGTTTAGACAAAGGAGTGTTGTCATATTAGTAGAGCATGAGCATTGTAATACTCGGACATTGCTATGGTAACCATAAGTAATTTTCCTGTTTGCTATCGCGCTTCATAGTTGCCACCCATGAATACCTTTCTGTTTAAAACATGGGAGGATCCAGAGAGGGGGCCACGGAGGCATCCCCCCCCCTTGGGCCCAAAAAAAACAGTAAGAGGAAGAGAAAGATGGGGGAAAGCAAAAATAAAAAGAGAATCTAAGTGTGATTTATGTAACTTTTTAATTATTATCTTGTTTGGGAATGGGGAAACAATAGCAAGGGCAGGATCTTCCACTTTTACGAACAAAAATTGAAATGAGGTAGTGCAAAAATGAGGAGTAAACTGTTAAAAGATGCCTCAAATTGGCTGTAAAGAAGCTTAAATTTTCAAAATTTTCTGGGAGAGGGACCCCTCAGCCCCCATTGACTGGGGGAGGGGTGTCCGCCATACCCCCCAATCACGTTACAAAAATGGCCCCTCTTTGAGACTTTCCTGGATCCGCCCCTGGTTTAAAACGGCAAATTTAACTGTGGTCACCATTGCAACAAACAATCAAGTCTTAAAATTCTATACTAATAGCGTTACTCGTGGACAGGCTTAACTTTCGTTAAACACATAAAAGTAAGTAAACTATCAGCCCCCTAATGGTCTGTTTTTACGTATAATTTTAGCCTTTTTGGACAGAAATGATGATATTTGTCACCAGATTATCCAAGTCGAACATGGCCAGAAAACTTAAAAAGACCGAGTTCTGCTGAAAACTGCCGGAATTTCTTTCTATAGAGTTCTAGCCATTTTCAGAAGAACAAATTTCTCTGTCCAAGATACTGGAATTTAACTGTAGGTGCCCCCCTTTCGCCCCTTCGCCCCAATCTCAAACCGAAATTTAAAACTTCGTGCACTCAAGTCTATAATATGTGAAAAAATGTGGGTATATACTGCCATGAATGTGACTTTTTTTTAAAGAAATATTTATTCTTTTAGAAAAACAGAATGCGAATAAGAGGAACTTATAAAACTGGTATCGTTTATCAAATACAGTTACATTTTCTAAAAATGTTGGGGGGTTCAGATACTTTTTCAAACCCTCACGTTGCTGGGAGCACTATCAGAGTAATTATAGTATCCTTCTGTAACGAAACTGATGACAGTTGTAGAGTTGGTGAGACTCTATATAAAGACAGAGAAAAACGAAGACAAAAAAATGAATCATAACAATAAACGATCATCAGTTTCATAATTTTTCTTAAACTAACGATCACAAAAACGCGTCAAGACTTATGTAAACTGAAAGAAAGTTCGTCAAAACCAGTTACCATTGCCCCCGCAAGAAAAGAGGAAAAAATAAGAGAAGAAAGAAAAATTGCGTCATATTTTCGCAGAATTACCAATATAGCACTTCATTTAAATTTGCAGCATGTTTTACGACCGCTTGAACGCAGCAAAAGTATGATCAAACCCCATTTATTAAATCAAGTCAATTCAAATCCGCCGATTGTCAATAGTAAGGTGAAAGACCGCATGATACAACTCGTCTGAATGTCTAGAAAAAAAGAGAGATGGAGAGAAACTCTGAACCAGTTCAGGAGAGGTAATTTAAATAAAATAACATATATCCACGTGTGTTTTCATTAAGCTGAGAGCGCGGGGAAAGATCAGTATCAGACTCATGTCAGACGATCGATCACTTATGCAATATTTCAATTTGAGAGGGCGCAGGATATGCGCGTCTTCGACACTCGTATATCCTGGACCTAAAGTAAGTACGTATGCGTAGAGTGGCGACAAAATTTAGGACTGTCCGTTGAGTGTTGAGCGTTGAAGCCGATTCGTCGACGGCTGCGCTGACGCAGTATAGCGTAGTCTGTGTTGCCAGATGAAGCATACATAATCGAAACTGGATATTGTGACTCATGCAATAAACAATTTATTTCAGCAATTTCAACCGGAATGAACAGGCTTTCATGACTAGGATAATCTGGTGGAAAATGCCAGAAATTCGGACGAATATGGCCAGATCTCTACTTAAACAGACCAGACTTCTCCTGAAAACTACCGCAGAAATATCTTTCTGAGAACTTTTTATTTGAATGAGGCTCTCGCCATTTTTTGCCATAAGCAAATGAATTGTTAAGTCTGTAGAAAATACCAGTGAAAATCGCGAAAATCACGCTAAAAAAGTCTAAAGTTCAGTTATACACTCAGAAAAGAGCTGTACATAATGTCAAGGTAGTATTGTTGGAGCTACGCAGGTATAGGTATCATGGGAGATTCCGGTCTAAATTGTCACTTCCTCTACCGGAAAGTCAGAGATATAATTCTCAAATTATAGGAATCTCCCATGATACCTGCGACCTGCGTAGCTCTGCCATTAAAGCCCGATTATGAGAGTGAATTTGGTAATTCTTTGTGTACTCATTGTCATTTTCACAGGTTTTTATGCAAAAATCAACTCTTCAATCAACTATGTAGCAAAAGTTTGCATAAGAGCCCTATTCTGGTCATTTTTAAAAATTACGTAGTAAATATAGGGAAATAGAAGGACTCACCTATGATAAAAGAAAAGTTTCTTGAGCAGTAATGCATTGGTGTACAAATGTTAAATTGGATAGCGATTATAAGTCGAACATGGGGTTTGGTTGACAAAAAGGTCCCAGAAGCTGCTTCAAATTTAAAACGAAAAGCCTAGGAACTTTTTACCCTCCCTCTACTTTTGAGGTGTGAATGGTCTCGTGTCAATTTTATTTCGGTTAAAAACGGCATTGGTAGTTGTTAATCCGTTTATTGGGTAAAGGCGTGCTCACATAGAGCAGGTAGGGGAGGGTACTTGTTAGAAGAAAGAAATGTAGTTTTTATCAATATATGAGATGAATTTTTTACATTCAGGAGTTGGAGCAATTTTTTGCAGATCAAACAAAGCAGAGGGAATTTAAAACAAAATTGTCTGCATCATCTAACTTCCTGTAATAAGCTACCCGTAATGTTGGAATGTAATATTTTTTTCCCGCACCGAGATTGACCCAAGTGAAATTTACATTCTCTTATGAAAACGTTTGGGAAAACAGTTTCCGCGATATCTCATTATATTATTTATTTTCAGGGAAGCAAGGATGCCAGATTTTGCAGCCACGATGTTTGTTCAGAAACGATTTTGTGCGGAAAAGACTATAGCAGCCCAGCAGCCCAGCAGCCCACAAAACAATTTTTGAGTTGCAGTCAGTCACCCCCGAAAAAAATCCGGCTACAGCCATGTGTGGTACATGTAAAAGCGGAATAATAATGTGTCACCTTTTTCTCTCCTCCTCCCCTTAAGATCTCAAGATGCAGAGTGGAAGAGAAGACTTATTACAGTATTGATTTTACCTCTTGAACGCAAATAAATACACGTTGTTATTACCCCTGGTAAAAATAATCAGCTTGCTGACAGTTAGCATGAGATTTGAGACCTGACGTCATGTTGACGTCAACACGACGTCAACGTCAACACGACGTCAACGTCAACATGACGTCAGGTCTCAAATCTCATGCTAACTGTCAACATGATGACATTTAGCTGATCATTTTTACCAGGGATATTATTTTGTAAATTTAATTTGCATGCAGATGATAATTTCTCCTTGTAATTATCTTCATTGTGTTACTTGTGTGTGCCCTAAATAAAATGCTTTCTCTCTCACACACACGTCACAAATGCTAGTGATCGAAGAGGACAGAGATCAAGGGCAAAGTCGTGCGATGGCTGGGACCTCTCTTCCTATCGTTTTCTAACATGTGTGCAGAAATGCATGGAGAGAGGAACACAAACACAATCATGGATCATCTCCACAGATAACAAAGAAAAAACACTGTGGGAGCGGTGACAAAACCTCTGGTAGAAAAATGTCCCAGCAAAAGACCAGTGGCGAGGCGTGCGATTTGGCAACGTTCCTTTTTCCCCCATTTAAACACATTAGAAAGGTCGATATGCCTGGTCATCGCCGATGACTGAAGCGTTCGACCTTTTTTTGTAAATTTAAATGGAGAAACTACATTGTTGCCAAATTGCACGCCTCGCCACTGCAAAACACTTGGCTTAACTAAAAGATTTTGCCGGGTGAACCAAAGATTTGGTTTGCTCAACTGTAAGTTGTCTTTTGCTGGGTCATTTTCCAGCCAAAAGTGTTGTCCCAGTGCTACCGCAGTGGTTTTTTTTCGGAATTCTGTTTGTATTTTTCCGATCTCGTTATAGAGGAACTTATCATACATTGTAAAAAAAATGGATTCTTCTTATTGTAATATGGTAATATGGCGTGCAATCTTGGTAACGTTGTACTTGACTCATTAAAACCCACGAAAAATGTTGAACTATCTATAGAGATCGGCTATGACCATCAAATCCGACCTTTTCAATAGATTCAAAGGGGAAAAATGTCATGTTGCCTGATAGCACGCTTCGCTTCTGAGTAATAATGGCAACACCGACCGTCTGAATAGTAACGTCGCGTCACGTTGCTATTTCCTGAATGAGAGCATGAGTTGTGCGGGACTTTCGTTCGGTTCCTCATTCTCAGTTGATCTGAAAATGTTTCACACGAATTGTAGAGTGCTGTGAAGTCATGGGGAGGGGGCTGCGTGGCCGGGGGGGACTGTGGGGCCGGGGATGACTATAGGGAGCGAGGCGAGTTCTAGATAGATGATGTCCGCGCAGCAAAGACTCCAAATGATAAATGGAGGAGCTTTAGAGCCGGTGGCAGCAGGAACAACAGAATAAAGGCTAGAATCGACGCACAGTACCTATTTACAAATGGGTTTGCAGTGAGCCAGTGTCCACAGAAATTGAATTCGAGCGTTGATTCAAACAGAGGAAGATGATGCAAAATATTAAGCTGATTCCTCACCTGCCTGCATGTGAGATTCTGACTCAATGTAGATAGCGCCACTAGTCACTTCTTGAGAATTTGACCTTGAAGGCTCATACTTTTTTTCTGAAAACATTAATCGAAAGGAGCATCTCCATATCAGGAACCAGTGGCAAAGCGTGCAATTTGACAACGATAAATTTTGTCTATTTAAACACGTGTGAAAGGTCGAATGCGAAGGTGTTCACCGAACACCCAATATTTCGATCTTTTTCGTGGGTTTAGATGGACAAATTACAAGGTTGCCAAATTGCACGCTACGCGACTGTCAGGAACTGCATAAAACTTTATTCGATTTGTTTAGCCAAATTGGAACGATGTTGGTCCAAGATTGACGGAGAAACCACGAAACCACCAATTTTGGTGAAATATTGGGTTACTTAATTCACATGATGAAACGCCCCGCCTTACATATAAAAACATATTATAGCTTAATACATATATTGCCAAAACGACGCTTGATTTCTATGTCAATCTAGGACCATAGTACTCAAAAGTGATGAAATTAGGCTCAAAACATTGAATAAAACAAATCGCAGTTTCTGTGGGGATGTCCAGTGGCCGCTCGTTAAATGCGATAAATCGATGTTCACTCCATTTAAAAGTATAAAAAAGTATCGATTTCTCGGGGGTTCAATTGCACTCCCTGATGGTCGATACTTTTCTATAGTTTTAAATGGAGTAGACATCGATAAAGCGCATTTCAAGAGCCGCCACTGGGGATGTCCCATAGCGTTCAGAAAAAATTATAAGCCTTCATATTCAAATTCAAAAAAAGTGACTAATGTGGCGCCACGCTATCGATTAAGTATATCGATTAAATCTCACTTCAAACTTGTGAGGATTCACCTAAAAATAAAGATTTTTTTTTTCCGGAAAAACGCTCATACTGATCGTTTTTATTCGTCGGGCATATTCGGATGATTATTGAACATGATAAACTGACGAATGTTGATCAGATAACATAGTGTAAACGTATTCTCAAAAATGATCTGAGGCGGATTCTTGACGCGCACGGTGGAGTTACGGGAAGAAACTACCAAACATCAAGATCAAAGCTCATCTGAACCCAAAGACAAATAGAGACCCAGCACGCATGCTACGCCTCCTTGGTTATGGAAGTGAGGCATAATTAAAATGGTATACTTGTAAACGTTGGTATACTTGCTCATATTGCGCTCTATACATAATACATTTACAATTTTTGATTGATGGCTGAAATCGTGAAAGGATCGGCTCAAGGGCTTACTTAAGGTTAAAATTATAAAAATGCGCTTCACCAAAAACTTCGTGTGGTGACGCACGGAGCGACAGAGCGTATAGATTGCAGTTGTGCATACTTCACAAAAATAGAATTTAGCGCCTAGGGGAGACCGGAAAGATATGTTGGATCTCGAGGCTAAACTGATCACTGTGGGAAGTTTCCCGCTAACTAAAATTTTCCCTTTGGCTATTGTTGAACGTTGGGAGATATGCGCGATGCCGACCATCATTTTTAAACAAACAATAATTATGTTGTTTTTAAAATTGTTTATTTCACGAGTGATAACGCAAAATATCGTCGAATGATAATTGCGAGATATTTGGGCCGCTTGAGATGTACGGTGGGTCCAAATGGATTTGTCACATTTTTTTTTTTTTTTTTTTTTTTTTTTTTTTTTTTTTTTTTTTTTAATAATTTTTACGGTTAGAAAAAAAAGTGAGGCAAACAATCCGAGCCCGTGTGAAAATTACCATCATGGCTGCCGTGCGATTTGGCAACGTTCCTTTTTCCCCATTTAAACACATTAGAAAGGTCGAAACGCCTGGTCATCGCCGATGACTGAAGCGTTCGACCTTTTTTGTGAATTTAAATGGAGAAACTACATTGTTGCCAAATTTCACGCCTCTCCACTGGCTGCCTCCGTGTTTCCTCAAAAGCACGCATCCCACAAACCTCTTCTACCGGGTATATATAGCTCGATGGATTTGACGCTTGTTTACAACCTCATTCATTTTGGTGACATTCATGCGATGCCGCCCGATGTCAACCCGAGTTCAGAACTCCGTATTGTTTGATCGCATATTTCAAATTTTCAATCCGAGTTCGCCCGATTCAAACCCGAGTTGAGTCAAAGCAGAGTTGAGCGGCAATGGAATCATTTGTGCGCGCATCTCAACTTGGATTAGGCCCAACCCGAGTCGAAGAAGCTTCGCATGAACTAGGCTAGTGTGACGTCATCTGGAAATCACAGTTCAACCCGTCAACCTTGTTTTTTACACCGTACGAGGCAGTGGCACCGCGCGCACACCGCACTTAGGCGTTGCACAGTGCATACTGCATAGTCATCTCATACCACCTATATCTATCACCGAACAGCAGCGTCTCGTGGTGCACAGACACAGTGGTAGTCAGATGACGTCACACTCAGCAAACTTGAAGAGGTGTTGGTAACTCCATCTTTACGTTACACGTAGAAACTGCTTGGTAGTGACATCATTAGCCTCCCCCCCTAAAAATTTTCTATAAGAAGTTGAATATTTTCAATTCAATTTCCGTTTAGTGGGCAAACTCGCCCGTTCTTCTTCAGAGTGGTATCTTCAATGGATTCAACATCACGCTGCCATTGACGGATCCAGGAAATTGTCCTACTCTCTCTCTCTGGCCATTTGAATGCATGTGTTAGAAAACAATAGAAAATATGGCAACAATCATGTGACTGTCCCCAATCTGTCCTTTTCTAACACACGCGTTCACAGGGGAGAAGAGATAGAAGGACAGATCCCTGGATCTTCCGATGCACGCCGCCCTTTCATTATTTTATGAGGTTCTATGGGGTGAAGCCTCGGGGGATTCCACGCCGAATTCTTCGTCATGGTCTTAAATGTCCTTTATTAATTGAAACACACAAGTCCATAAGCGAAAAATTATACTAAAGAAGCCTGTTGTCATATTCATAACCTGAAACATTGCTGAAATGACATAAAAAAAAAAAAAAAAAAAAAAACGATTCCCTCCGTACTAACAATAAGTAAAAAAGGATTAACCCTTTATGGACCAAGCCCGATTATACTCGATTTTCTTATCTGGGACCAAATAATGTTACGGCTTGACGGTCCTCCGAAAGACGTTGGATGGTGCGCACGTAAGTATGTTTGCGTGTAGTTTATACCCCCAGTAAGTGCTCACCGATCATCTGCGTGCGGGACCGTGAGGACGTAACACTATTTCGTCCCTGGTCTATTTCACATTTTTTCAGCCCTCATTCCAGATAAACTCGATTATCGATGAAAACACTTATCCAAGAAAAGGCTTCGTTCGGGCGCCTTCAATTCGTCGTATAGGCAATTCCAACTCCCACGAGTACGAACAGTTAACTACCTTCCCTACGTACACGGAAGAGTGGCGTTCTTTTGAACTAACCTGGTCTGTAATGGGTTAGTACCCTCTTTAGGCATAACTGAGTTAGCTTCATTTTTGAATTTCTTCATGTACGTATACATATCACACAAAATTCTAAAATACTTTGAAGGAACGAGCAAAAATGATGGAAAAATGCAGTTAAAGGAATCAAGTTATATAGAGTTACCTGAGAAAGAATTTCAGTTTTGACCACCCCCTGTTAATAATGAGTTGTCAAATTGGACTTGAGTGGCAGCTCGTGCTCTTTGACGACCAAGTGTTTTTCTATTTGAACCTATACAAAAGTATCGATTCCTCAGGGATTCGGGGAATCCCTTGAAGATCGATTATTGTACGTAGAGGTCAGTGGCGTAGCGTGCAATTTGGCAGCATGGTATTTTGTTCATTTAAACCCATGTAAAAAGTCGAATGCGAAGGAGTTCACCGAACACCGAACACTTCGATTTTTTCCATGGGTTTAAATGGACGAACAGCAACGTTGCCAAATCGCACGCTACGCCGCTGAGTTTCAATGGAGAGAATTTGTTGTTGCCACATTTTGAACGAACCACCACTCACTGGCTTCAGTTCCTTCACGCTAATCCAAGTGGATTTATTTAAAATGGAGCTGTTGCAAACTTTTGCTACAGACTTATTAATAGCTGATTATGAGGTAATATCCTGTAAAAAAAAAACAATGGGGCAGTTGCAAGGGTCTGAAATGTTGTGTTTTTTATGAAGAAAATGGAAGTACTTGATGAGCTGAGAACGAAGATGCCTTTGGTTTCTAATTAAGTCCCATTTTTCCGGAGATGAGATTTTGGCCCAAAATACATTGTTTTAAATGGGAATTCCGCGTAGTGACGTCACTACACACACGAATTTTTGTAACTTTACACGTGTGTATCTCCAAAACCAAGACACTTAGGAAAAAACCAAAGGCACCATTGTTCTCAGCTTATCAAGTACTATCATTTTCTGTATAAAAAACACAACATTTCAGACCCTTGCAACTGCCCCATTAGCGCACTAAAAAATCACGAAGTCCACTCCTAAACTCACAAAATGCTTTTAAACGCGAGACCGTAATGGCGGCCGGGGCCGCGCCGCGATTTTCATTGGGGGGTTCCCTATCTTCAATCAGCGCCATCTACACGAGGTGTTCTCGCAACACCACACAAGAAGAAGAAGAAGCATGCAATTGCCATAAGAAAACCGTGGCCTCAGCCACCATTACGGTCTCGCATTTAAAAGCATTTTGTGAGTTTAGGAGTGGATTTCGTGATTTTTGAGTGCGCTAATTGTTATTTTTACAGGGTATTACCCCATAATCAACTATTAATAAGCCTGTAGCAAAAGTTTGCAACAGCTCCATTGTATAATTATGCTTCCATCGCCGCACTGAAGTACAGCGGCGGCTTTAAACAATGCGACAACAACGCATCCCATTCATAAAAACTTGAATAAAACAATGTAATTTTAAGATTGAAAGACTCGCCTAAAATCGACTTTTCACACGGCGGTTTAATTAAATAACAAAAAGCAAGGTTGCCAATAATATTGTAAGAGCAATCGTTGCCGTCGAATCAGTGTGATTTCAAACTTTCGCGCTAGGTTCAATCAACATTCAACCAGCTTTACAGCTTTGATGTGGTTTAAGTATAGTGAGATGGTAGTAATTTAATGAGCCGAGCTTTCTAGCTGATTTGAATTTGTCCCAGAGTTCTTCATTTTCCTCCCCACTGTGCAATGTGACGACGGGCGACGAGTGACTTAAACATGCGGCACGCGACAAGAGCTCCGCACCGCACTCGGAACTTGGCACAGTTTGCATTAGACTGCCCTCAAACTACAGACTACAGGCTAGGCTATATACGAGAGTATTAGAAGAACGGTAGGCCAAGATCCAAGAATTAAGACCTGCAACGACTTTAACTCCGCGAACGAAAGTATCCGCTATGAAATTTTCGCTCGCGCTTCATCATAAACGCCGCCGGCCGTCTCATTAGCACAGTAAAAAGTGAATCAGACGAGACTGCTGAAGATCAGCACGTGACTTGGAAGTTATCTGGACGCCAATTTCATTCATGCTGACTTTAGGGTGATGATAAGCGAGTTAAGCGTGCAATCCACGCAGAGGAAAATTTCTCGTTAAATATGGACTGAAAAGATAATTCTTTGAGGGTTACTGTAGAAACTCTTAATGATTCTCAATTCTGAAAAGAACTTCATTTCCAGAATGGGGCTGTCACACACTTTTACTGCAGGCAATTTAGATGTAGATTCAGATGCAGGTACTCATAAAAGCCTCCAAAAATAACGACGGATATAGATAGCACTAAATACTTACAAAACCCACTCCTATATTAATATAAAATGATTTTAAACGCTCTATCGTAATGATGGCGTTGGGAGATTCCCATATTAATTTCGTCAATCTTTCTATGCCGGGGGGAGGTTTCACACAGTGACTATAGTCACCATCAGCAGAGGAGTATAATGAACAGTCGATCAATTGTACCGTGACACCTGGTGACACCGGTGTTAAGGGAAAGTCGTCTCTTATCGGCCATTATAATTTATTGGAGTGATGACAGTATTATATTAATTTAGAATCTCGTATTATTAGTGCCCAACGCCACCATTACGATCGCGTGCTAAACATTTTATGAGTTTAGGAGTGGATTTCGTAAGTTTATAGTGCTATATCATTGTAATTTTTTGAACTTTTTACATCTGAATCGACCCTTAAGTCGCCTGAGGCAAATATGTACAGCAACCCCGCATCTTATTGATACAATCAAACGTTCTGATCACCCCCGAGAAAGAATCGTTGAGCTAATGAAAATTAATTCGGGTAAATGTGAAAGAAATGTCTCATTAGTCCATTTATTCAATCATTTTATTCGTCTCGACCCAAAAAATTTTTCTCCGTATTCAAAGACCCTTTTTTACATGACTTGACCAAAGTCCTCCAGATTCTTCATTTTTTAATTTTTGTTTTTGTTGCTGTTTTTTTCTCACCCATCTGACCAGTGGAAAAGTTGGTGTGCCTTGAAACAACTGTGAGTATTTTCTGGAAGAAAAGTTTTCAAAAGTGTCGATCGAATTTAGTGTTCGTTTTTCATTAATTAGTGACTTCACACTTGAAAGGCTGGATTCCAACCGAACTTCCACCAATTCACGCGGTGATGAAAATTTCTCTCCTAAAATCCCTCAAAGGTCGGAGCAAGAAATTAAAAAACAGTGATTGTCAGTGGCGACATGTGGATACTGGATAGTCGATTATGGACATTATGGTTTATCTTCTAAGCTATATCGGTATACGTCACTGGCGGCTCGTAGAGATGAGGCGACGAAAATGAGAGGTGCACAGGATTTTTTTTGAAACGCTTTTCACCTAAACTTTTTTGAAAATTCTATGTTTCATTCACACCTTTTGGACTATTAAAACAAAGAAAGATGGAATAATGACCGTTTTAACCTTTACACGTTATTTTTTTAATTTTTTTCTTTCTCCCCCAACAAAAAATGTGAGGCGATGGCTCCCTGTTGTCTCACTTGCCTCACCTGGCAAGCCACCACTGGACAACGTTCTTGAAGCTCTACGAAGGTAGATATCGATCATTCGTGGGTTCATTTGGTCCAACTAAAGAACGGTCTTTTCAATATAAAATTGCTCAGCGAAGCTATCGATAAATCGCTATGCAAAAGCCACTCACTGCTGGTCATTGCACAGTTAAAGTGTTATCGATATGCTCGATCATTCATCCTATATATGGAGGGAAAAATCGATCATTGCAAGTCATAATATGAAGAAACTATATGTCTGACTGCATTTGACCAAATTCAAGGTCACTTGGCTCGATAACAATGAACAGATTCGCTACATGCAAAACATAGCCCCGCAGGCAGGCAAAATAATCGTATTACTTCAAATAAATCCACGACTGTAATATATGTGCGTAATAGTAATGCAATAGGTGCATACAACAAACTCGAAGTTTCGAATGACTTGTTTTTCTTTTGATGAAAAACGTTCTTTGTATATATACGACCAACGATTATTTTATATGAAAGAAAATGGCTTGCAGTTACTGCCAGTTCTTTTAAAATATAGTAGGTTCGATTCGACTAGATTCAAGTGATTTTATACCGTACTTTTTCAAGAGTATATTAATTCCAGACTGCAATCATTGGTGTTTAGCATGTAATCTTACAACGTTGAATTCTACTTATTTTAACCCAATGAAGATCGAACTATCGGATGAGACAGGACAGTGAAAACTCTCACGTATTCGAATTTTTGCATGCATGGGTTCAAAAGGACAAAGTAGTCAAATTACGTCGTGACCAGACTAAACGGTACAGTAGAGGTAGTTTCAGAAGTGTAGGCGGACCTAGACCGATAATCTTTGGAATTTGTCAACATTATTTCTGATATTACTCGATGAAAATTAATGAAAATGAAATTGAGTGTTCACTTTTCAACGAGGAACACTTTAAACGCAAAAGAATAAAGTCAGAGGCAAGTTCGGTTTTATTTTAAAGGAATTAAATTTGAAAATTCGCCAAAGATTATGGTTTAGGTCCGCCTACACTTCTGAAACGAGATCTACGCCGCGCCGCCGCACAGCGGAGCGAGTCAATGGGAGATGCCGGACATGGCGTCACGACTTTAAATGCGTACTTACATCTTTGTTAGTAAGCAACATACCGGGTGTCCGGTAAGTCCCGGAACGGCTGCGCCATTTCTTTATTTACGCAGATAAAAAAACCAAACTTTGGGAATGTTCCTAGATAAATAAAAACTACTTTTTGGGGGGGTCAAAATTTTGGTCGCCCCTCCCGGGGGGGCGCGGGGGCGCCCCTAACTTTTTTTTTTCAAATAGCAACCCCTATCTTGTGATACCTCATTCGAAAGAGGGTAAAAAACTGAGCATTTTGGCGCAAACCGCATGTCGATATCTCTTTTAGTATTCGAGATATCGAACTTCAAAATCTATGAAAACCCATTTTAAAAAAATCATAACTCTTATTCAGAAAGTCGCTATTTAAAAAACTAGGGGTCTAAACTACTCTACATAACAAGCTCTTTCCAGGGAAAAACACCTCTGCCCAAAAAAATTAACTTACAGTTATTGTTTTTTTTCCCGCCAAAATGTTTTAAAAAATTTTGGCGGGGAAAAAAACAATAACTGTAAGTAAATTTTTTTGAGCAGAGGTGTTTTTCCCTGGAAAGAGCTTGTTATGTAGAGTAGTTTAGACCCCTAGTTTTTTAAATAGCGACTTTCTGAATAAGAGTTATGATTTTTTTAAAATGGGTTTTCATAGATTTTGAAGTTCGATATCTCGAATACTAAAAGAGATATCGACATGCGGTTTGCGCCAAAATGCTCAGTTTTTTACCCTCTTTCGAATGAGGTATCACAAGATAGGGGTTGCTATTTGAAAAAAAAAAGTTAGGGGCGCCCCCGCCCCCCGGGAGGGGCGACCAAAATTTTGCCCCCCCCCAAAAGTAGTTTTTATTTATCTAGGAACATTCCCAAAGTTTGGTTTTTTTATCTGCGTAAATAAAGAAATGGCGCAGCCGTTCCGGGACTTACCGGACACCCTGTATAAGTTTGAAAGTTATTTCATTGGTTTCATTGTAAAATCTCATACAAGAACCACTCCTTATAGTTTGTTTTTGACCATAAAAACATTCAAATTTGCATTTTACCAATATATTTTAAGTCCGACTCATCACATTGACTCGTCCCACTGTGTGCCGCCGCGCCGCCACTATACAGGGTGTTAGCTGTTAACAATCAAGTTTCAACTGCGGTTTTTTCGAAAACGGCCAAACACGTGTCCAATAATGTCGAGGGGACCCATTTTGGGGGGGGTTGTTTTTTTCGACGCCCCTCCCCCCCCCGGAAAATCGAACTTTTCATATGGCAGCCCTATTTTCATTTCAGTATTTAAAAAATCATGAAAAAATAAACTTTTTGGCGCAAACCGCAGGTCAATGTCGTTTTTGCTATTCGATATATCGAAGGTCAAAGTTCGATATCGACCAATTTTCAAAAATTCATAACTCCTATTTTGAAAAGTCGGAATTTAATAAAAATTGGTGTCTAAAAATACTTTAAAAAGTAAGCTCGTTTCAAAAAAAAGAAAAAAAAATACAAACTTGGAATCAAAGAACTGAAAAACAAGTTTTTGGGCCCCTTAAGTTTTTTTTTTTTATTTTTTTTTAAATTCCAGATTCGGCGGTTTTTTCTGAGGAACCGCTCGAAACCTCCGTCCTTGGGAGGCAAAACCGTCCTTACGACATCTGTTGACTTACAAAGCCACCTTTGGTGTAAAGGAAAGTCCCCGAAGTTCAAATCGTTATTTACCAGAATTTTGGATCTCCGCGCTGTCCTTGAAATGAGTTGTGATCGGTGGCGCGGCGTCGCGTGCCAACTGGCAACACTGCATTTGGTCTTCTAAACACATACAAAAGATCGATTTCGAGTAAGTTCACCTTCACTGACAGTCCTTACGGTTCGATCTTTTTCATTATGGCTTACAAGTACAAAATACGGGGTTGCTAGATATAGCATCCGTCGCCACGCCGCGATGCGACCGCTGGCTGCGCGATGAACAATTATTTGACATTTAAACGCTCAACTGCTTCTGCTAGCTTGCATTTTCTCTCATAAAATCATCATGGCTCTCCAAAAATGTTGAATTCAATCCAATGCATTAGAATCAGTGATGGATATCTCATTTTATCTCGGAGGTAGGGACAAGAAGCACTACTTTTAAGCGAAAATAAAACGGCTCCACGCTTTGAAAGAAAAGAATTACCCCCCCCCCCCCCCCAAAAAAAAAAAAAAGGAGCGGCTGCGTGATGACCAATTATTTGAAAATTTTACGAAAAACTCACATTTTTCTCATTTCTTTTTTGGTTCTTTTCTTCCAACGCTATGACCAGAATCAGATAGAAATTCCAGAAACATGTCAAATGAAAGTGCAAGAAATTTCTTGGTTGACATATTGCTGGGATTCTGATAACATCATTAGAAATAATTTTTCTCAGTTTGCATTGTTCCTTAGACATGACATTACAGCGATTCCTTCTAAATTAAATTTTTGGACTTTCATCATGCGTTTGAACGACTCTTTAATCCATAAACTAAAACACGCTGTACATTTTAGAGATTATAACAACGAAAAGTTATAAACTTTCCAACAACATGCACCAATAATTGGTCAATCAATTAGTTATTAATGGATCAGCTCATTGGGCAAATTATCGATCCCTTATGGTAGATGGACCATAAAGCTAGAGCTCATGGCCGTTCAGTTCGAGATAGTTTTTAGTCCATATTCTATCAAATTGAAATTTTACGGTTTACGAAGCGGCTATCAAGTATACATACACATGATGGACAACTTCTCTGAAGTGCCGAGTATACTCTACAGTCTACACCTCCAAAAGCTTAGGACAAAAAATTGTCCGTACAGTATGTACAGTGTACACTCTTTTCTATATAATCTTTTCAAGTTCTGTGAGTATAACATAATGCCTAGTAGTTACAAATCAGTGATCAAGGAAATGCATTAGGTTGGAGTACTTTTTCGATGTGCGGATACTATTTCAAACCTACACCTCTATATCTTAGTTGGCTCGCTTAAATTAATAAATGGGTAGGTGGCTATTCCTGCTACGCTGAGCTTGTTTTGCCTATGCCACAAATTAAAGGCACTCTCCTGAACGCCCGCTTGCAACGTTTTCAGTTAGTAGTTATTCATTTAATATCAAACTGAGTGAAACAGACCCAATGATGAAAGAGAGTGTTGGCGTTTTCGAAAGAAAGGCTTGAGGGCTATACTATAATTAAAACTGTAATTAGACCAAATCTTAAGCAGAATATCCTCTATCTTTCTCATTATTTCAACAAGCTTTAAGGTTAACAAGGATAAAAGGCAACGTAGGTTTCATCCCCTAATCTACGCTTGCCTAACGGGCATATCTTCATTCTTACGATGCATAACAATTACCGCTGCATTTTGGTCTGCGAGATTGTCAAAAAGCGGCCAAATATCAGAAAAAAGTAAATAATTTCTTATCAATTTTTCATTTATAAACTTTCAAGGCCAATTTAATAACAGAAAGCACTTTTAACAAAGTGGTTTAAACCTAGAAGTATCTCTGGAAAGTTTTATATTAAGCTTAAAAAGTCGATAACGATACTTTTTTTTACTGTTTTTCACTGATTTTTCGCCGCTTTTTTTCGATCTCAGACCATAGCGCATAGTACACGTGGAGGAGGGAGGTTAGGCGGGGATTAAATAATGAAGTTATACACTTACAGAAAACAGCAGCAGATAAATACTTCCTTGCAAAAAAAAAAAAAGTTAAACCAAACAGCACTATTACAAACTCGCTCGAACAAATCCAACGAGGGGTAAAACAGAAACGTAGGAGATACTGGAGACAAAACTGTGATTCGGAGAGGAAAAATCAATAAGTCGTTGACTGAGAGTCAAGGCAGTGGGACAGAGGGAAGACAAAAAAAAAGGGAATTATAAAGCGAGACGTAAACAATAAGTCGGATAGACGGATATGAAAACTCGACGCGACGGAGACGACACAATCACTGAGGAGGCGAAGAATTCACTAAAGCGGTTGCCGCCTCGATACTCGCGGACTCGTGGACTCGTGGACTCTTCGTAGACTCGCGGGTACTGCCAGAAAGCACGGTGCGGTGAAAAGGAGGATAAAAACTGTAATCGTGCCACTTGCTACCAGATCTGCCCCACCTGAGAGCATCGACTCAGCATCGCGTCGCGCGTCCTAAGCGAGCGTTGCGTTGCGGCCTAACATCGCGCGAATCGCCATGTCCAGCGTTGCGTTGAGCCTAAGCCACTCCATGCGCCACCGGGACGCCCTGGGCTAAAAATCGGCAACAATAAGTTACAAAACATATTATCCCCTGGTTTGGTATCTTCGGGCGCCGAGTGCGAGTGTCGGACGCAAATTCGTCGCGAAATGACCGCCGCGCCGCGCGCCTTCCCCCAGTTCCTCGACCTCTCAGATAACTAGACTGGTCATCGTGCATTGGTTCAGTGTGTTGTCACATCATCAAACTTTGACATCTTATTTCAAGGTCCATTAATAATAGGTCGTCACTCGTCCGTTCGGTGGATGTATGTAGTCTCTGAGCTTTGTTCCATATTGATGTACAAGTGGCCTGTCGCATCCTGATTTGATTCAACTAGAGTCCCTGAATAATATAAAAGAGGCTCGCCTTACGAGGTATAACTTCTGAGTGGCTGCTGGATTTTATGATGTCACTTTAGTTCAAGGAGGCATTCTTTGTGTTTTTTTTTCCATAAGGTGGCTGTTGATTCGCCTCCTGATTTGATTCAACTAGAGTCCCTGAATGATATAAAAGAGTCTCGCCTTACGAGGTATAACTTCTGAGTGGCTGCTGGATTTTATGATGTCCCTTTAGTTCAAGGAGGCATTCTTTGTGTTTTTTCTCCATAAGGTGGCTGTTGATTTGCCTCCTGATTTGATTCAACTAGAGTCCCTGAATAATATAAAAGAGTCTCGCCTTACGAGGTATAACTTCTGAGTGGCTGCTGGATTTTATGATGTCCCTTTAGTTCAAGGAGGCATTCTTTGTGTCTTTTCTCCATAAGGTGACTGTTGATACGCCTTCTTCGAGGAGACGTAGGTACTTACAAATTTAAATATATGGACTGTTAAGACATTATTAATCGGGTTTGAACACATCAGTAATTGTTTTCGACTTCCTGATTTAATTTTTTTGCAACAAAATTTGACTTTTCCAGGGAAATAACTCCTTGCCATAAGCGCTACGTATAAGTACGTCTCCTTGGTGAACCCATAATCAATCAAAGTAACCTCCTTCGCCTCTATGGAAAATCGGCTCTTTTATTGGTCACTTCTTGATGGAGTGACGACATAGGATTATTACATGGGAATCTGTTAGTACCCAACGCCGCCATCACGCTTGCGCGTTTCAAAGCATATTTCATACCTTTTCAGTGCTGCCATCGTTATTTTTGGAGGTTTTTACATCTATAAATCTACCTTTAAATTGCCTGTAGCAAAAGTGTGCAACAGTCCCATTCTGCAGTCGGCGAATCTTGGTCGCATTTTATAATGCTCAGTAACCACTGCGCGCCAACTCCTTACAAACCTCTTTTTTCGTCTAACACCGCGGCTATTGACAGTCGCTTATTTAGTATCATCGATCCCATAATGCGTCGAGCGCGCCGTCTCTGATTCTTAAGTCACGATCCGTTGACTTTTCACTTTATTGGACCAAAGCTCGATCAAAGGACGCAAAGATTACAAAAATTCAATAAGAAGTCTGTAATTTTTTGAAGTAGATTTGGTAAGCTTCGCGTCCATAATTGGGATCGGGAAATGACGCAATACATAAGCACTAAGCGAAGCATTAGTAGGGGTCTATTATTACCTATCACGATGACTCATCAAATTTAATGCTACAAAATCGTTTAATTGTCCACACAAGCTCGAATATAAATATATGAATAGAATGTACGCGTGCGCCAACCGCTCAGGGCTGTTTTAAACAGTGCGTTAAAATGGGACCAAGTTTCAGAAGTAGAATCTTGTGGGGGGGGGGGGGGGGGGTGTGGAGTAACAAGTTTCAAGCCAAAATAAGTTGGATAGTTGAATGTTGGAGGAATCTGTTGTTGGTTGCAATTGCTTGCTGAAAGCATCAACCCAGATATAAAAGGAAACTTCAACAAACAAATATACAGTGAATTTGAGGATATTTCGAATCGATCTGCTCAATCGGAGCATAAACGCGTCCGGGAGACGCGTTTATAACCTCGCGGCGCGCGTCGCCGTCGGTGCACCCGCCAGATTTTTGAATGTTGTGCGGACGGCTGGCGCTGACGGACGATAGTGTACATCTGCATCCGTCATTGTGCATTGGCGGATACAGGGGGGGGGGGGCGAAGGGGGCGATCGCCCCCCCCGTTCGACCCAAAAAATGGGAAAAGAGGGGAGAGGAAGGGGAAAAGCAATAGCGAAAACAAGAAAAGGGGGTCATTGAGGGGCGAAAATCCAAAATTCGCCCCCCCCGTTCGCGACGTCTGGATCCGCCACTGGTCTACAATGGCTCTCTGGTGTATTGATGTTGGCATACTTTTGTCCACCAATATCTATCGCAGAGTCTGTTGCGGATTTTGATGTCTTACTGATGTCAATATGAACTCATCACCACCGATTATCAATCATCAGTGCAGATCAGCGCCGACCTATTTTTTCCCCGGCCGTGATCCCCACTAATTTGTCAGTTCAGCGAATTCTGACGGACGAAATGAGAATGTCACACCACTTTCAAAGAGTAAAGACGCGACATGCAGCCGCGATCGGGACAAGAAATCGTCAAGCGGGCTGAGAAGTAGTGCACAGAGGTTGCGAGAATACGAATAAGAATACGCGCCATCGCCATTAAAAGTAAATTTGAATCGTAATGAAATTAAAAGCCAAAATCAGGAGAGGGAGAGGGAATAATTCAAGAGGAAAGTGGTTCTAATTTGACCGGAAGGACGCGAAGAGAATCGTGCGCGGGACATAACCGATTTCACCGGAGCGCGCGCGCCAAGAGGACAAACGACGCGGCGCGGCGCGGCGGCGCGATACGATGCGACTCGAGTCTCGCGTTCCCCGTCTCGTCAGCGGAATGGTAGGGAAGGTAAGGGAACGGCGGGCGGAGCGGCGGGCGGGGCGGCGGGCGACGAGACGCTACAACAGAGGAATGCGCGGGAAGAGGAGCAGCACCCGTCGCGTCGTCTGTCTGTCCGTCCGTCCGTCCGTCGCCTAGACTCTAGAGTACACCGCGCGCGCGGAGAGACCGACTCTTCGATATTCCGAGTTAGAATTGTCAATCCGTTTTGCGATATGCTACATGTCCTCATGTGTCCAGTGCGCATTGTTTTCTAAAACGCGATACGCAATCATAAAAACGCCGTTCACCACGACGCGACGCGAAAGACGGCTGAAGGAACGGGCGATGGACGAGAGGAAGGATGGACGGACGGACAGTCGGGACAGTGCGTTGACGGCGCAGTCTGGATCCAAATATTGATTTTTCTGGACATGAATATTGTACGTGTTGTTTTTTTTTTTTGCTTTAGAAACATATCAGCGTTGATATTTCCTTGTAAATGTCAAGTTATTTGATTAATTTATAATGCTCACAACCAGGGATGCGAACCGGAACCGGAACTCAAGAACCGGGAGAACCCTTATTTTTGATGGAACCGGAACCAGAACCGGAACCTGGATCTTCGGATATGTCAGAACCGGAACCCCGAACCGGAACCCGAATTTAAAGTTGAGAACCGCAAATGGAACCGGTTCCACATAGGCTTCTGAAACTCGATTCACTTTGAGCTCTTATGTTCGCCGTGATAAAAAATTGCCGTTTTGCATGATTTCCATTTTTCATAAACCTTACTTTTTCAAAAAGAATTTTGGAAATATACTTGGG
Source organism: Trialeurodes vaporariorum (assembly GCA_011764245.1). Classification (NCBI taxonomy): domain Eukaryota; kingdom Metazoa; phylum Arthropoda; class Insecta; order Hemiptera; family Aleyrodidae; genus Trialeurodes; species Trialeurodes vaporariorum. The sequence continues at coordinate 35,465,654 of VMOF01000002.1, read as the reverse complement.
ATACATTTTGAAAAAAGTATTTGCGCCTGAACTTTTTCCTCAAATTGCAAGAATCAAAGTTTTTCTCATGTTATTTTCATGCGGAATGATATGAATCAATAAATCTTATTCACTGCGCAAAAACCCTTGAGTTTTGCTGCTTGAAAGCAGTACACTGGGGAAAAATAAAGAGAAAAAAGAACCGGAAATCGAAACCCGGTTCTAGAACCGGAACTGGTTTCAGACCCATGCTGGAACCGGAACCAGGACCGGTTCTAAATTTATTAGATGATTTGGAACCGGAACCGGTTCTAAATTCCCGAACGGTTCGCATCCCTGCTCTTAACTGAATTATTTCACACATTTTTAAGTTTTGTTGATGTTTTTATTGTTTATAATATTGATTTTTATTCGTAGCTTTATGTCCGGGAAATTCCATTATTTTCGACCTACTGTCCGGCAACGCGATCTCGACGTATTCCGCGGCGCGGGCGATGGTTTGGTATGGTTTAGTGCCCGCGCACCGTTCCTGGCGTTGGGGCAAGCAGCCAATTTCGGAATGGGTCCGACGAAAGTCGAAAACACCATGCACGCGTCAAAAGCTCCGTGGTTGATTCGTATGTATAACAAGGGCGCCAACCTCGTGATGAGTGCAGCCGGATTTGAGATCCTCTAGCTGGGGAATAGAATACTTGGGTGATGACGTCATTAGTCACCAATGAAGGTAGGCTCGATCAGAGCCGGACTAACCCTACCTCTACCTGGCTAGGTGTTTACACGCGCACTGGGCATAATTCTATGGGTTCAAAAGTGGTGGTGGAAGCTTCATCAAATAGGATGGGCCTCTTTCTTCTGCTTCTTTTCCTTATAATTTTTTTCTTCGTATTCTTCTTCTTCTTCTTCCCTTTCTTCTCCACTATTATTAAGCCCTTAGGAGCTTGAGGAGTAACGACTTTGTTTCCGCCTCTTTAAAAAATGTCCCTCAAAATCTTGCGCCGTGCCTAGGCATTAGGCAATAACCTGGTCAGCCTAATGGTTAACCTAGTCTCAATACACATATAGATTTAACTATTCCAAACGAAATATCGTCGAGATTAGTCGTGTATTGTTTTAACATCAGTGCACTCTGGTCTGACTTCTGAGACTGAAAAAAAGTGGCAAAAATCAGATCAAAAAAGGCATGAAAAATCATCATTGTCGACCTTTAAAACTTTTCAATTGCATTTCTAGGTTTTATTCACTTGTTCAATGTGTAATGTGTGCTCAGTGATTTAATTGGTCTGAAGGGTTTTAAAATGATTAATTGATGAGAAATTTACTTTCTGAATTTTAGTCACTTTTAGACGATCTCATAGACCATAGTGCAGTCATGCCAATGTTTTCTTTGCGATTTTCCTCCTCCCCCCCCCCTAAAAATTTCTTGTAGTAAAAATAAAAGTATGGTGGAAACAACATGAAATGATAAGTTGAAGAAACTTCTGCCATTCATAAAACGAACTCCAACAGTTATTTTCATCGAAGAAAAGTGAGTGTACCTTGGAGACTTCAATGATCGGCTAGAAAGAAGACAAACACGTTGAAGTTTATTTTGTCATCAAAGTTAAATTGGTTTAGCTAAATCGATGGGATTTTAACAAGTAGATGAAGACAGGCATGCTTTTCACTAACAATTAGGCCACAGAAACTCGTTGGGGGGGGGGGGGGGGCAGGCTCGGTTTTACGTCAGCGATACTAATTTTTGTCCTACATGCTTCCATGGATTTATACAAGATTTAATGTTCTGTTTCCGTAAACTTTTCTGGTCACGCCTTCGATGAGTTTGAGAGTGGATTTTGGAACTTTCCGGTGTTCTCTATGGCATTTTCAAGTCATTTTACGGAGGAATATTTGCAACCGATCCATTACAACCAGCATCACTACCCGAATTGTGAGTAGCCTCAACAGTTCTGCTAAAAATGAAGTTCGTTCGTGGGCATATGCGTGAGATGGGTTATATAAATATCAAAATAGTAAAAGAAAAGAAGAAGTTTCGACGGGATCCAACAAATTTCGCCGAGTTACGTAACAGTATCTCCTTCCTCTACGGACAGTATATATGCGTGGAAAAGACGCGCGATTGAATAAAATTAAATTGTATGTCGTGTTTTGGAAACGACCGGCTCATAGGCTGGTATTACCCTGCGTGATCCTAGATTATCCAATTCTTACCGGTGGGATTATCCTTCGTGATTTTCAATCTATGAGAAACACACGAGATCCAAAGAAAAGAAATGGGGGGGGGAGTATGAGGACGCGCGGAAGTATTCGAACCTAATATTACCTCTAAACAGTGATGCCAAGTCGAGCAGAGAAAAAAATCACAAAATTGGGGGGGGGTGTAGGATTCTTGGAACTCCCTCAAAATTCCTGATCCTGCAGAAAGAAAATACCCTCGGGTTATAATGGGGATCTTGCAAACTTTGGCTGTAAGCAAATAAATAGTTCAATCTGGTGCAATTCCAGCGAAAATCATACTAGAAAAGTATAAAATTCAATAATCACAAAATTGCTATAACGGCAAGATCGTAATGGCGGCTCAACGCAGGCATCATGGGAGATTCCTGTCTAATTTGTCACTTTCTCTACTCAAACACAGAGATATACCTCAAATTTGAAAGGAATATCTCCCAATATACCTGCATCTCTCCGTCATTAAGCTCGATTCTGAGAGTGAATTCCGTGATTTTTTAGTGTACCTCAACTCATTGTCATTTTTACGGGTTTTTATGCAAGAACCAACTGCTCAGTCCCCTGTAGCAAAAGTTTGAATCAAGAGCCCCTTTGCCTCATTTTTTTTCCGGTAAAGAAGGAATCTAAAAATAAATCTAAAGTTGAATTCTGGTAACCAAAGATTTTGTTCCATCACCTGACATCACCGCCTTCGACTGCAAAACACACTCAGCGTTTGATATTCACGCACGTTTCAGACAACCGCAGGCTGCACTATACGCAAGCCGCAATCTGTTTTGTCTTTGCTGCGCCTGCCTGCGCCTGCGCCAACGTTGAGTTCTGCGTTCATTCCGCGACTCAGAATTCGAGCCGGAACCTAAAACCGGAATAGGATAGCCATAAATTGACGTTGTTGAAAGAAAAAAAAACAAACAAACAGACGGATAATGATAGAGTGTTGTGAGAATCATCGCATCAAACACACGCCGAACAGTCACCTGTTTGTTTTCTACTATACCTACTCGAGATCGACTAAAATTGTCACACAGATACATCGTAGGTATATGTATCATAGTTTGTTTACGTCTGTAGTTGTAGGTATGTATGTACTTACACTGGCTTGCAACTAAGGTATGATTGTTTATACGCAATTTAATGTGATTCTGTGATTGGTTCGTTCTTCGAACTATCGATTCATTGATTGATTTATGACTTCAATGCTCGAAATGTACTGATTTTTTGTAACCATACACCGGACCGTCTGGATCTCAACATCGGTAGGACGGTTCAAATCCATTATTTGAGAGGGAGAGAAATTGTATGCCCTTCCTCAGTTCTTCCTGCCAAAAATTCTTCAGTCCAGGGCTCCTTCCTAACTAGTAATAACTCCCGCCCTTTTCGACCGCCCCTTGTCCTGTGCGTTAATTAGTGGCGCAAAGAGAAATTGTCTATTCCTCTCCTGCCTCCATTAAAACACATATATGTATATTAGACAAGGATAAAAAAGGGGTTAAAATCTCTCCTAGTGCCTTTGTTCAACTCATATATTCAAAGCAAAAATGAGAGAGGTGGAAAAAAGATTGCACACGCGAATGCGTTTGTGTGAGCTGATTTACGCGCACTGAGGTTCAATCCAGTGGCGGCTCGTCAGGTGTAGTTAGTGTAGTGGCACTACACCTACTTTTTCAAGGTTTTTTTTAATTTTTTTTATTTTCAAATTTTCAAAGATGATGGTCGCTCTTGATTAAAAATGACTGGGGGTTGGGAGAAATTAAAGAGAGAAAAGAGAAAAAGGAGTTGTAAAGAGCACCGAATATACTGTCGGAGGAGAACTCTCGTATCACGAAATAGTTAAAACTAGCTTAAAATTAAATCTGAAGCAGGTCAAATTTTCGGAAACTTTCCGCGGGAGGACCCCAAAACCCCCCTTCTACTTGGAGCGTCCTCCCAGGCCCCCCACAACTACACCTAATTTTTCAGTCACGAGCCGCCACTGCCTTCGATTCATCATAATACCACCTGAGAGGAGTGTAAGTAGAAAAAAGGTGGTTGTTTAGTTCTTGCTCCTCTCAAAAGTCACAACTGTTCCAAGCAGTGCGGCGGATCCACCGGGGCACGTGCGACCCCCCCCCCCCGAAGCCTCAAATGTTGCCTTTTTTCAATATAGAAAATAGCCCGAAATTGCTTCCACCTACGCTTCAAGTTTCACAGGCGTGCCCCCCCCCCCTAGAAAAATTTTCTGGATCCGCCACTGGTCCCAAGCAAAGATTACTTGTATAAATAATAGATACAACCCCGCGGTATTGTAAGAAAACAAAACACGGTTTAAACGCCGCGCCGCGGCCGGTCGTGATACAATCCAGCGTGGCATACTGAGGATATCATATACGCATATGATTACATTCATTACATTTTGTATAAAGAAACTTACTCAAATATTGCAGATTATTCACTTGTTTTTTATGTTATTAATTCCTCAATAAATGAGTTTGAGTGGTGATTGACGATGACTTTCGACATCATCGATCGTCCAATTGGTTGGTTGCAAACGGAAAATGGTGCGCACCAACTACCAAATTCCTACAAGGAAGCTACTTTAGGTATCCGATTTGACCATCTATAGAGACCTCCTTTCTTTATACGATAGAACAATCGTTTACGGAATCTTTTGTTCTGGCCATGGGAACAAATATAAGTTCCGTGATTCCACCAAGTAAAGACTCCAATTCTGCGGAGGTGTTATTGCATACTTGCCTATTTGAAGGAGTATTTTTCCCGAGTGAGAGTGCTGATCAGTGATTGTGAACGGTCGACAAACCGATTAAGTGAGTAATCTTAGAGAGGCAACAGTTAAAGTGACAATGTTAAGACGACAAAAAGGTGTTACGGAAGGTTCTGGAAAGAAGGCACAGCATCTTCAGTACTTAATTTTTTTTTCTCAATTCAAAGGAAAAAAAAATAAATTCAAACATGTATAGTTTTGTTCAGATGTCGATCGACAAAGGCACTAAAAATTAACCCTTTATGGACCAAGCCCGAGTATACTCGATTTTCTTATCTAGTCTTTTTCAAATTTTTTCAGTCCTCATCCTCATTCCAGATAAACCCGATTATCGACGAAAACACTTACAAGAAAAGGCTTCGTTCGGGCGCCTTCAATTAGTCGTATAGGCAATTCCAACTCCCACGAGTACGAACAGTTAACTATATTCCCTACATACACGGAAGAGTGGCGTTCTTTTGAACTAATCTGGTCTGTAATGGGTTAAACAAGGGGGGAAAACAAGTACATACATTTAAAATTTCTTAAAATGATTTAACTATTTAATTCATTTAGAATTTTTGTAATTTCTTATAATCACATATTTATAAACATTTTCTTTTGTCCACTGCGTTTGATATTTCAAATGGTTTTGTCGAATTGGAATTATCATTAAGCTTTTTGTGACACAAAGTTTAGTAAACATTAGAGCAAAATAAGAAGATTAAAAACTGAAACTAAAAGTTACACAGCACAAAGTTTTGTAAATAGCTTCAATCGCAAATATTGCCAAAATAATTCAAGTTCAAAATTTTCGAGCCAATTTTAACATTGTCCATTTTTAATGTCAAATTTTGGCACCTTTTTATAACAAAAACGCACATCAGCGGATGAACTCTCAAAGTAATAAGATAAAATTCTTTGAATCTATTATATATGTATGAGTATGTGTAGTAGCGTCCAATACCTAAAGGTATAAACATTAATTTAACAAAAAATTGAGACGACTGCGAGTGCGATTTATCAGTAAAAAATATAAGTGGTCGTAAAAGCGTACATTTAAAGAGAATATTCGACAAAAGTGTCAAGCATTAATGAGCTGCACTTCAAACACTAGGTACTACAAAGTTGAGAGATTGTTTATCAATAAGCAATGCTCTAAAGATCGTGTTGGATTTTACTAATAAAGCCTTTTAAAGTTACAATCCAGACTGGAATAGAAGCATCGGATAAACCATTGGCAGATTCAGCAATCAGGCATCAACTCTACGTTTTCCCCCATTTAAATGTATATGATTTACAATCGATTCTTAAAGAGGCTGTAGCCCCGTGCAAATCGATTGTATCTCACTCTATGAAATGAGAAGAATATACTGTTGCCAGATTGCTGGATCCAAATGGAACAAAGATAGCATAACACAACGGCCACGAGTTTAATCTGTCACTATTACTTTACAGAGCTGTCTACTTGCCCTTCAAGATCTCTTCAATATCTGGTGCATTTGTGGCATCTAAGAAAAATAAAACTTAATTCTAAACTGCATAAAAAATCATTCATGAATTTAAACTTATAATAAGTTTGAAATTGGGCTTTGCGTTAATTATATAAACAGATTGTTTAAAACTGGAAAAATTAAACACTTTGAACTGGTGCTAAACTAGCGAATCTCGTTCAAAAAAATTAGAGAACATCTTACTTTTTATCGTAAGTGGCCGAAGAGTGGAATAAGATTTGTCTGATATCCTGAAACAGTTCAAGACTTGGAGTCTGAAAAAAGGAAAGAAATAATAAGAAATTAAAATTAATTCAAGTGAATAAAAGTAATCACCCTAGTGTTTATCATTAGAAAAAATAAAACGAAGCTTGGAAAACATCAGAGACCATGTAAAATGCATCATATGTATGGTTAGTTCTACTGTATTTGAGCTGTGGTAGAGACGACATTGTATTAACCTCCTATGGGCCGAGCTCGAGTTTACTCGTCTTTCTCCTTTAGTCTATTTCACATTGCTCCAGCATCATGATTCAAAATAAACGCGATTCTGGATGTAGACACTTACACGATAAGGTTTCGTTCGGGCGCCTTCAATTTATCGTACAGGCAATTCTAACTCCCCCGAGTACGAACAGTTAACTACCCTTTCTATATTAACGGAAGAGTGGCGTTCTTTTAATCAAACCTGGTCTATAAAGGGTTAAAAAATGCTTGGCAAACTGATTTTTTTTTTTTCACCTTTCATTGAAACTCGAAGAAGTAATATCCAGTGGCGTGATACATCTTAGAGGCAACCTAAGTGCAACACTGTAATGACAGTGCCAACGCTTACGTGGAGTCTGGAGGACAACCCCCAGTATAGGGAAAGTGATGCGAGGGCCCTTCCCCGGAAAAAATATCTTCTTGCGCGGACTTTTATCTCGGTATGGACTTACAAACAATAGTTTACTTTAAGTTATACATGTATTTTGCACACTGGTGGTTCAAAATTAGAATGGAAATTAGACACAATAGAGACAGTCGTGTCTTTATCTGTAGCCTAGCTAGTTTGTTCCTCAAATCCTTAGATCAAGAGGCCCCGGTGCGCCAGTCGTTGTGCAGTGGCGGCTCGTGCAATTTGGCAACAATGTTTTCCCTACATTAAACTCAATGTAAAACAATCGAATGCTGGTGAAGCGCTGCTTCACTACCGAATCGATTGTTTTACATAAAACCAAAGGCAGGAAAAACATTGTCGCCAAATTGCACGAGCCGCCACTGCGTTGAAGGAATGCCTATGAATACAAAATTACTCGAAAATTGATTAAATTAAGAGAAGTGTTCGATTTATAGAGCTCAGTTACATACCTCGTGTCCGCACAATGTTTCATGCGGTACCCTTTCTTTTGCTAATCGATACTTCTCCTGAAAAAGCTTTCCATCGAAATAGGGATGCAAAAACGCCTAAGAGCAAAACGAAAAAAGTTAGTCGAAAACCCTGTTAAACATGGGCAGATTGATAAAAATTAACAGTTTTATGTTGACCCTAATGTGAGAGATTTGTAAAACGAAGAAACATTTCATTCATTGAGATTCTAGAGACGAAAAGAGAGAACGATCCGGTAACTGGGAATAGGGGACAAGTTTTTTCCACTCAGAACAACGATTAAATGGACAAAATTCAACATTGCCAAGTTGAACGCTTCACCATCGGTCGAAAATTAAAGCCAACAGGGGCGGAAAATTTCCACTGTTCGCACCTTCGATATCCGCAAAGTAGAGTTTGTTGCAGAGGTGTAGGCGAAGATCACCGATAATCTTCAGCGAATTTTCATTCGTTCAAATCAAAACAAAACCTGACGACGACTTTGTCCTTTTGATTTTTCAGCGTTCCTCAGTGCAAAGCCAACGCTCAAATTAATTTTCATGCATTTCTACTTACTATGTAACATGAGAAATGAGATTCGCAAAATCCAAAAATTATCAGTCTAGGTGGTGTGCCTACAATTCTGAAACGACGAGGTAGTCTTTCACTGCACCCGGCAAAAAAATGTAATTTAGACGTACCTAATAATTTTTTTTTTTTTTTTCGCTGATCACCTCTTTGAGGTCAAGAGAAAGCATCTCAGATCAACTCAAGGCTTTTTCAAAATTTCCCTCCAGTTGTCCTCCGGAGGACGTCCTGAGGACGTTGAATGCATTCTTTTTTCTTTTTTACCAGGCATCATTATTTAATAACCCGACAATTTTTTTTGCTACTGCGTTGTTACCAACACGCTAATTCAGAACCTAAAATAAACTCAGCTTTATATTCGCGACTCTGAGTTTCTCAAAAATGTGGAGGAAATGGCTTCTGGGATGATTACAATAAAAATACTGATATAATCGGTAAATGAATGTATAAACATGCAGCAAGTTTGAGACTTACCTGTGATCGAGCTAATGGGTAACCACATACACTGAGTAGAGTGAAGGTGATCTCTAGAGATCGCAAGTAAATGGAAGATATGCGAGCTGCCCGTAAATCGACTGGATCGGAGGGCAAGCTAGCAATGCTATCGATTGAGATTGAGGGTAACGTTGCAACTGTTGCGATTAAAGCATCTAATTCCCAAGGATGCAATATTTTACATTCCTGCATAACATTATGAAAAGAAAGAGCAATAATATAGTATTTAAAAAAGAAAACAAGCCTTTTACAAGAATTGGGTTGTTGGCAGGAGGAGAATGATGCGCGTACAGAATACTAAAAGGTACAGCGTACATCAACTGATAACCCGTATATCTAACGCGCATTTGGATGTAGTGAATGGTTTGCTGGACGCAGGTTCGCACGGAATAGATAAAATGAATGAGCAAGACAGGCTCCGTTTTATTCTGCAAGCATGCGGGAAGAAACTAAGAAAATAGATAATTATTGAGAAAAATTGAGGATGAGAAAATTTGATTCATAACTTCCCTTTTAACTGGGGGTTTTCACAAAATCATTGTAGATTCCAAGAAATAAAAATTGTGTCTACATAGTTCAACGAAGGAGCGCAGATATAGTCAGCTAACTACGAGGGGTGTTCAATAAATAAGGCGCTTTTGTCTATAAAACGAGAACGAATCAACGAAAAATAACGAACGAGGTGGCAAATTAAAGCAAATTTAATACTCTTTCAACTTACAAACTTATATTTTGTCATAACCACCGTTTACAGTGACGCATGTCTGCAGACGTTGAATCCATTTTTGCATTCCGTTGAAAAAAAAAAAATCCTACGGTTGTGATCTGATCTACGAGTATTTGGCAACCTCACATCTCCGAGACTCAAAAAACGGAGATACTGATAAGATAAGCGTCTCAATCAGCCGATCAAACGTTGACCTAAAGGTTGTCATCTAAAAGTTTCATCAGTATCAGGTCAGTACCGTAGTTGCGACATCATGAGTGAAAAGTCAAAAAAGCTGAATCAGCTCAAAAAATCATGTCGACCATTTTTTGGGATGCAAACGGGGTCATTCTTAAAAAATATCTGGAAAAAGGGCATACTGTCAACTCTCCAAGATACTGCGATACTATGCGAAATCGGAAAACTCGCATCCAAAGAATTCGACCGGACAGGACAGCTTTCCTGTTGCATCATGATAATGCAAGACCACATTGCAGTGCAGAAACAAAAAAGTCGCTGGATCGGCTGAAGTTTCAAGTGGTGCCCCCCCCCTTCCCCCTACAGTCCAGACTTAGCTCCGAGTGATTTTTGGTTTTTCCCAAAGCTCAAAGAAGCCCTGAAGGGTAAACAGTTTAGCTCTGATGATGATGTGCAGACCTATGTGAGCGAATGGATCAGATCACAACCGCAGGAGTTTTTTTTTCAACGGAATTCAAAAATGGATTCAACGTCTGCAGACATGCGTCACTGTAAATTGTGACTATGACAAAATATAAGTTTGTAAGTTGAAAGAGTATTGAATTTGCTTTAATTTGCCACCTCGTTCGTTATTTTTCGTTGATTCGTTCTCGTTTTATAGACAAAAGCGCCTTATTTATTGAACACCCCTCGTATAATTAATTATTCTTAGCTACCTTTAAGTAACTTACCACCAAATAAAACATGACAGAAGTGGGTAAAATAATATTGTTGGGCAAACACTTCAGTTTGACATGATCAAGTCGTGGTGATACGGCATGAGCAAACAGTTGCCACCTAAGGTTCTGGGTCTCTTCAGATCTGTCCTCACTCCATAGAGCAAGAAGCCCGGGATGTGGATCTAAAGTTTAATAAAAAAAAGAATACGAAAAAAAAAATTATACACTAGGTATTAATGTTAGTTTGGCAGCGGCCCCTGGTAAAAGTGTTCCATACATAAAGTTCCGTGACCAAAATTTAGTAGGCCTTTCATGGGCTTCCGTGAAATTCTTCCGTAGAACATCTTCTGGAATTCCATGATTGGCCGGCAGAATTCCATAAGCGGCCCACAGAATTCCTGATAATTTTATTGGAAAATAATAAGGACCCACGAAATTTTGGTTAACTTCACGGAACAGTTTTACCAGGGGTTGTTTACATAAGTATAAAATAAACAAAATTGGCAACAGCTAGGTTTTGCTTCTATTGTCAATAGTGATATTAACACTTGATTTGCACGATCAATTAGATTTGAGCTCCATACCAAACATCAAAGATCTTTCGCCGCAAGTTTGCTCTTATTGATGCTTCATCGATTAACATTTTAACTGGACGCTAAGATTCTAATTTAACTGAGCTTCTAACTGAGCTTAAGATGAGCTTCAAAACTTGATCGTGTAATCAGCGCTAATCACTTGAAATAAACCCTTTTTAGCGTATTAGAATGGAGCTCTTGCAAACTTTTGCTATAAGTAAATTAATAGTCCAGACTGATGTAAAGACCAACGGAAATCACGAAAATCACACTGAGGAAGTCTAAAATTCAGTAATTAACTCACATAACTGCTAAAACGGCAAGTTCATAATGGCGGCCAAACGCAGGTATCGAGGGAGATTCCTGTCTATTATGTCACTTTCTCCACGGAAACAAAGAGATATATGTCTCAATTTAGATAGGAATCTGCCATGATACCTGCGTCTCTCCGCCATAAAGCCCGATTCTGAGAGTGAATTTCGTGATTTTTTAGTGTAATCATCGTCATTTTTACAGTTTTTTATGCAAGAATCAACTCTTCAATCCCCTACAGCAAAAGTTTTCAAGAGCCTCATTATTATTAGAAAGAGGCTCAATTTATCAAATCGATTATGAGTGTCGAAACCGAGAATCGAAAAATAAAAAATAGTCATACATAGGTTGTACAACTAATTAAAAGTGATATAAAAAAGGGGGAAGAGCATAAATATGGAAAAGCATTAAACACAAATTGCTCTATGAGATCGTTAGCAACAAAAAAAAATCGGAAAAAGGTTGAACACATTTAAACAATTAAGGGAGAACTTTACATTCACATATGTATATAAAAAATACGAGCCAGGAGTTAACACTATATCTGATAGGTCGCGTCGAAGCGAAAATTCTCAAACGTAAAGTGCGCCTTCAAAAGGGGATATAGGCAAATCGATTACAGACTGGAGACTAACGCACATAAATCGTATATTCTGTTTCAAAATGATTCTCCAACACGATGCTCTCCACATTTTGATGCTAGTCGAGATTTTTTTTAACGAAACCACCCCCCCCCCCACAAAGTTTTGCTGGAAAAAATAAAGCACGAGCTCTTATAAATCTATTTAGCAGAGTTTTGTGTGTAAATAAAACAATACTTGAAAATTTTATAAAGAATATTTGAAGTTTTCCCAGTTTAACCAGTTTCGACCATTATCAGGTTTACAATGGAGTGGTTTCCCCCCCCCCCATTTTTTCCCTTGTTTCATTATTTATACCTGCACGACCATTTCTAGTTTCCATGGACAAATTGATCTGTTTACATTTTTAACTCCATAAAACGAAAATCAGTCTGCAGATTTAAGATAACTTCATGTTTTTCTTTTAAAAGATAAAAGAAAATGGGGAGACAGAAAAACAAAATAAACTTTTTTTTAAAGTAAGAATAAAAAAATAACTATATGTAAAGAGAAATTTGAAAAGATAAAAAATTAAAAATTGAAATGGATGTGAGAAAACCAAGTCTAACGTAAATATGATATTTAATAAATATATGTAATAATAGGTCTATTGCAAATTTTTGCTACAGCGTTATGGAGGGTCGATTCTAATGTAAAATCCCTTAGAAATAATGTTGAGAGCATCAGAAAGTTCCAAAATCCACTCACAAACTCAATAAGAGCGTTTAATAAAATACAAGATGTCAGTCAAATGACCGGGTGACAATAAAGGGGGAGTCCCATCTGATTGCAGCTTTCTCTATGATGAACCACTTGTCTCAGCATAGAAAACTGCAAATTAGATTGGACTCCCCCATTGTCACCGACTTATTTTGTAAGTTTATTAAACGCATTAATTGAGTATGATGTGTGTGGATTTTGGTGCTTTCTAGTGCTCTCAACATTATTTTTAAGTGGTTTTCCCGTAAAAATCAACACTCGTTACGCTGTAGCAAAAGTTCGCAACAGATCCATAATTCAATTACCTAAAGGTGGGACAGGGTTGACTCGAGAGGGCTCATTCAAACTGTCAGAGCCTTCCACACACCACTCTAAAACAAACTGCGGCGCTACGTCCGATGGCTTTTCATCAAACAGGATACCGTAGATGTTCCGTCTCATCGGGCGCAACAAACCGTCCGACGGAGGTAAGTCTCTTTCTCGATAGTCTTCTAAAGCAGTTAGAAATTCAACAGGCTCTCCGTTCATGATCACAAACACTGTCTTTACGTTGTAATTGCTTCTGTGCAGCTCTTCGGCTCTTCGTAAAATGGCATCCCACTTTGGGTGGTTTGGCGCAGTCATGCCTATAGAGGAAACGTGGACATGATTTAACTTGTCGATAGACATTCGGAGTTGATATTTTATGGATTCTGTAGCGGTCTATTATTCTAGTGTAATAGCCTTTGAAAATAACCCCATTTGGAGCATCAGAAAATTCCAAATAATCGTCTCTCAAACTCGACGCGTTTGACAAAATTCAAAGATGTCGTTCGAATGAGTGGGTCACAATGCCCCCAGGGCCCGTCTCATCGCGACTTTCTGTGCTGAGAAAAGTAATCTGTCATTGAGGAAGCTGCATTGAGATTAGACAATCTCATTGTGACCCGAACTCATTCGGCCAACGAATTTTGAGCTTGTGGATAGATTTTGAGACTTTCCGATGCTTTCAATATGATTTTCACGTGGTGTTGCAAAGGAATCGACCCTCCATAACTATGCAGCAAACGTTTGCAACAGAGCTTTTAGAAAAAAATTTAAAACCGTGCAAAATTTAACCCTTTCCACTAATGGAGCGGAGCCCGTAAATCTATTTTGTCGACTACAGCTCGACAGTAGAGCAGCAGAAATGGTTCATCACTTGTCTGTTGCTTTCACTAGTCATAGGTGGAACGAGGAATTTTTTCTAGGGTGGGGCAGTGCAGACAAAAAACCTGATAACTTTTTTTTTTTTTTGCTTCTCATGCGTTTGATTTTGGATAGCTCTGATAATCGAGCTCCTTGATGACCTTTTTTCTCTTCTAATCCAGACAAATTTTGGGGGGAAATACATTCTGTACTTAACGACCGTTTTATTTTTGCTCCTTAAATTCTCTATTAGAGCCGAAATGGTCTGTGTCAAATCACATGGCCGAACAGCTATAAACGCGTTTGGTGCTTCCAAAATTTTCTGGGGGGAAGGCTTATCCCCCTTCCCTATTCCCGCCTAAGTATGTCTCAAGTTCTAATTCAAAGAGTTGACATAATCCTTTTTTAAAGGAATACGTTTGTACATACTCATTACTCACGTTTAACAATTTTGGTGGCAGGTAAGTAGCTGCGAATACTTTCAGCCAGCACTGTTGCGGCATTAGGATCGTTGAGAGATTCTCGAGCAATGTTTGGAAGAGCTGCAAACATGGAGTTTCCTACAGAAAACTGCCTTATGTACTTCACTAAAGCAGGGAACAGAGTTTGAAAGTTGGTTTGTGCATATCCTCCGTAATACCTTCGACAGATAGACCTATGAAAAGGCTGAACATATAAAACTAAATTTTGAAAAGTTTTCTAAGGAAGGCGGCAAAATTAGGATGCCCAAGCGACAAAAGTCATTAAATTCATGAATTTTAAGGGCGAAAAAATTGCGGAAATCTTGCTCGGAAAAATTAGGATGCCCAAGCGACAAAAAGAAGTAATTAAATTCATGAATTTTAAGGGCGGCAAAATTGCAATCTTGCTCCCAGCTCCCCTCTGGCAACACGGCCCGCGGCCCCGCCATAACATAGGAATCAATAACCGAGAAAGTCTCGGATCACCAAGCTGCTTTTTTCTACATTCATTTTCTATAGGCTTCTTTGGAAAAGCTTCAAGAAAGATAAAATAACCTTCGCCGACTTACAATTAGTAGTATACGTAGGTATAGGTACCTACCTTTAAATCTACAAAGCTGACATGATCATTGCCAGCTAAAGTTGCAAATAGAGGAAGCTGACTTAAATCTAGACCCAAGTGCCTGGCAAACTCTTTCCGATCATAATTCATTGTCCTCATTGTATGAACATTAAAATGCCGAGCCGAAAGGTAATAAGTCCCTCCTTCATAGATTAAAAAGTCCGAGTCTTGTCCAAATATTGCCAAAGAATTATTTTCTCGAGCAAAGTGGGCGATCTCGGTATCTGTCTCATCAACTGCCTGATGAACCTGCAAAAACGAAACGTCAATACACATATAAAACATACCGAAGGAGGAAGAAGGTTTGTTATGTTTCAACTTAAAGTGGATTTTGTATTGCGATATGAGCAATGAGCAATGGCGCATCTTTCAATTTGGCAACAACGTTTCCTCTCCATTTAAACCATATAAAATAATCGACCTACAAGAGGTTGATTGGACTCCCCAAGAAATCGATAGTTTTGCGCGAGTTTAAACAGCAAAACAATTGGTTGTGAGATTGCACGAGCCGATCCAACTCCAAGATAGCAGTCCGCAGTTCAATTTTTGTTCAATTTAGCAAAAAGTGCCTTTTCACTTGTTGTGAGGAGGGGGGAGGGGGAGTAAATAAAACTGTTTTTTTTTTTTTTTTTTTTTTTTTTTTTTTTTTTTTTTTTTCTTTTAAGGTTGATCCAGCTCTCATAAGGAATGGACTATCCTCAAAAAAATCTCATAAATTCAGGGTCGATAGGACTCTTCGCGATACGTTTAAAAGGGTCCTTTTTTTTTTTTTTTTTTTTTTTAAATTTTGATGAAGGGAGGGGGTAGGGGGCTCAAAGTCAAAACTTCAAAGTCCCATTACTTTCTCCCAAATTAATATTTTGACGTGCACTTTGCGCCAAAAGATATTTATATTTTTTTAAGAGCTTTCGATCGATGTGCATAAAAGTCCAATTGAAATCATTTTAAACCAATTTTTAAAAAAAAAAATTAACTCAGCAAATTCGCTTTTTTTGAGTCTAAAAAGTATGCGGAACGCACGGAGGAGAGTAAAAACTGGATGTAAAAATCAAAAATATGTTCTTTCAAATGGTACAAACCGCGATCCGTAGAAATGATTTGTTCAAAAGTTATAAGCGCCTAAATTTGTGTGCACCTCCAAAATTACGGTGAGGTCAATGCATTATGTATTTTCAATCGCCCGCATCACCCTCGGCCTCGGACCAAGAGATCGGTAATCATTTCTCCGAATCTTGGTTTGCACCATTAGAACGAACATAACTCTGACTTTTTTATCCATAGTTATTTTCCTCCGTGCGTTCCGCATATTTTTTTGACTCAAAATACCAAATTTGTTAAGTTAAAAAAATTACAAAAAATATTAAAAATTGGTTAAGATTTGTTTAATTGGACTTTTATACTCATCAATCGAAAACTCTTTTAAAAAGAAATATTTTAGCGCAAAGTACACTTCAAATATTTGGAAATTGTAGGAAGCATTCGGTGCTTTTTTGTTTCTTTTTTTTCTAACCGAAATTTGAGGCTTCTTGGTGGCAATAGAGGGGGTAACGACGGGCATGCGCCCCTTAGTCTCCCCCCCCCCTCTGAATCCGCACCATACTGCACTATGGTCTGAGATCGGTAAAAGGTGACGTAGAATCAAAGAAAAAAAAGGCATCAAAAATCGTTGTTTTCGACCTTTTAAAAAAGCGAAAAAAGCTAAAAAGCTTACACAATTTAAAACTTTCAGTGACATTGCCAGTTTTAAATTACCTACTTTTTTCAAGCGTGTTTTTTGTGATTAAAATTAGTATTGAATGTTTGTAAATGATATTTTGTTGAGGAATTTACTCACTAATTATTGTTAATAATTATTGCTGGTCACTTTTTGACGATCTGAGACCGTAGTGTGAAGTGCATTAGGGCAAAAGAACGGACAAATAAACAAAAGAATAAATCTTTTAATAAATTACCTCGCACCCAAAAATGTGTTGAATGTAATGCCGGCTGAACAAGCTTACTTCCAGTGGCGTATGGTATAGCCACTGGGAAAGATCAGCAACGGAAACGCCATGGGCGATATCGTCGAACATTTGATACATATTTTCGAGTTTTTCTAAACTCCGTTTGATCCATTCCTTCCGTTTGGAGCTCACAGTGCCTCCACCAAAGTAGAATACAAGGTGTACGCCAAGTTGCTTGAAAGCTTTGATGAACTCTTCGAGTTTCTCTATGTACTCTTTGTACTGACCGCCTGACACCCAGTCGAGGCCTCCATAGATGGATTTGAGGCAGGAGGAGCCGTCGAAAACAATAACAGGTTCACGTCCACCTGTTTGTCGCCTAAGCAGCAAACGAAATAGAACAAAACGCAGTTGAAACTTACTTAAAATAGTTTTATGTAATAATATTTACTGTAGAGGAATAAATTGATTACTTATCCCTTGTGAGCGGAAGGTATTTGAACAACAAACTGTACCGGAAAGTGGGGGGGGGGAGCTCTAAAAAGACTTCAAACTATATTCACAGCAAAGATTACTTATACTCCAGATATGGCACTAGCTAAAATCTTGTTGAGCGCCTTCATTGCTAAAACACATACACTGGCCCACGGTTTGTTTACGTTTCGGCGAGCGAGAGACGCGCGGGCGGGGTGGGGCCAGTCGACTGGCCCACGACCCCCACCCCGCTCGCACGCTCCTCGCTCACCGAAACGTAAACAAACCGTGGGCCAGTGTATGTGTTTTAGCTCGGTTTTAGAAATGAAGGCTCTCAACAAAATTTAACATAGGCGAGATAGCTAGAGCCATATCTGGAGTATAAGTAATCTTTGATTCACAGTTGCGACCTACTTTTTTTTTTTTTTTTTTTTTTTTTTTACTACGAAAATTTCAACCCTTTAAGGGCCAAGCCCGAGTATACTCGTTTTTCTCTACTTCACATTGTTCCAGTCTTCATTCCGGATAAACGCGACTATTGATGAAAACATGTACAGTATAGGATGTCTTCGGGCGCCTTCAATGTATCGTATAGGTAATTTCAACTCCCCCGAGTACGAACAGTTAACTACCTTCCCTTTATAAACGGAAGAGTGGCTTCCTTTTGAAATAACCTGGCCGGCTGGCCCTTAGAGGGTTAAGTGATTGTATACATCTTACTGAATTTTTGGAAACCATTGTCATTTTAAGAAAAAACTGTTATTTCAAAAGAATACGCAACAAATTAGAAAAATATGTTTTAGCTATGTATTTTTCTCTCTCTCTAATAAATGTCATTAAATCGTAACGACACGAACTACTGGGCCTAACATGGAATTTCCTAAAAACCATTTGTTGAACCGGCTTCCGTAACCTTTCACAGCTGAAAGATTTAAAAGACCTAAAAAGTCTAATAACATATACAATGGATCTTTGCACTTTCTGTGGCTACACGCAATTTTCGGGGCAATTCTGATGAAAAAAACCTCTAAAAATAACGATGATGGCTCAAAAAACTTACGATTACCACTCCTAAACTTAGAGGCCGACTGGTTCCAAAATGCGGACCGGGAAGCACACGTTGAAGCGGCAGCGATGAAAGGTGACTGCAGTGGCGGCTCGTGCTACTTGGCAACAGTGTCTCCGCTCCATTTGAATCAATGTAAAACAATCGATTGCTGGTGAAGTGCTGCTTCCCTTTCGAATCGATTGTTTTACATACAATCAAATGGAGGGATAACATTGTTGCCAAATAGCACGAGCCACCACTGAAGGTGAGTAGAGACAACCTTCCCTCCCCCTCCCACCAGAGCAATGAAAATTGCTCCCCATCTCAAAGATTATGATGACTCCACAAAATTGTTCAAAAGTGCTGTTCTAAACTATATTTTGAAGATATACTTTATTAGTTGATGCCCTGACCTTCTACCTTTTTAGCCACTGTTGATGGTGGTTCAAAAATCATTAATAATGATTATCAATGATCATTCAACAGTTGGCTCCACGTTCCCATCGGCACTTATCGATACCACTTTGATCGTGTGCAAAGCGCTAACCTGAAGACTCGATACAAGAGTAAATTTTGATCGCAGAACTAACTTACTTGTAATCTTCAACTAACTGTTCGATGCTGACTTCATAGCAACAATTACGAGGACAATACTTCTCGATATAAGTCTGTGCACCTCTGATACCCATTGTTAAATAGCACCAAAGCCACAATTTTCAGCAATCCCTGGAAAAAAGTAGTAATAATAATAATCAAGGAATACAGTTTACTCTTCAGGGCTCGGTCGCTCAGAGCAACGTGTCAACCTGGGGCAACATTTGCATTTATGCCCCCCCCCTTTTTAGGGTGGCGCTAATGCGGCGTCCTCAATTAGGAGCCTAGGACAAGTTGTTCTGATTAAAGCACCCTCCCCCGCAAAAAATATCACTGAGCCCCCCTCCCAACCCAGCCATTGGCTCTGGGGCCGAGGGGTGTCTCAAAAGGATTGCACACTTTTGTCTGAGGGTGGACGACGAAAGCAGTTATCAAAAAACTGTTTGTAAGGGGTCCTAGTAATTACCTACAAAGCAAGACCAAATTCAGCTTTGTAAGTTAAATATTCACTGGGTAACAGCGTTTTGAAAATGACACGTCGAGCTGACCCCTCCAAGATTTTTAGCATGTTTTTTAAGGGGAAAAAAGGGAGTTAAAAAATCAAAAGTTCTCAAGAGAACGAAGGGAAGAAGAGAAGAGAACAAAAAGGCATCCTAACACAGTGTCAATAAAGGGCGGCAAAATGCAAGTATCACATTTTTTTCAGTCCTGGTAAGACTCTGCAAAATTTTTTAAAACAAATTAAACCACTTGATTTCGTAACTCTCTTTTTTTCATGAAACATGCTAAAATCCTGGGGTCAGCTTGACAAGTAATTTTCAAAACGCTGTAACTCAGTAAATATTTAACTTACAGAGCTAAATTTGGTCTCGATTTGTCGGTACATAATGAGTCTGTTTCACACTTCGGCTAGAGCGTTTTAAAGTAGCAATTCATACGTAAAAAGCCGTAAAAATGACAATCGCATCATCAGATGACACAAAAATTCGATAATAAACTCACAAATTACGAAAAACACTAGACCTTATACACCCCTGTATATCTTTCCACCAAGTGCACGAATTAGCACGATATTTCGCGTGACTTCATAAACACATAAACAGTAAACGCTGACGGTGTCTGTTCCAATTCTTACGTCTCAATATCCTCAACTCCCCTCAAAAGGTTGTGAAAGGTACGGAAACCGATATTTGTGCCGAAAAACTATCAAAATGAAACAATAAGGACTTATCCTTGGAACTCATGCGTGTTATTGTTTCATTTTGATAGTTTTTCGGCACAAATATCGATTTCCGTACATTTCACAACTTTTGAGGGGAGTTGAGGATATTGAGACGCAAGAATTGGAACAGACACCGTCAGCGTTTACTGTTTACTTCTTCCCTTTTTTCCCACTTTTTGGGCCGAACGGAGGAGGGAGGTTACGATTCGCCCCCTTCACTACCCCATGTAGCCGCCAATGTTTTTCAGGCCCTTCTGATGGAGCCCTAGGACTAGATTTGCGGTCTTTGCTAGGGGAGTAAAAGATTTTTAAAGTATTTTACTTGTGTTACTCAGCTCTTTTAAAAAGCATTATGCCAAACATTTATAATATAATTTGCGTGTTTTTGTTTTGGTTCTTGGGATTGTATGTAACAAGTACCTACCTACATTCAAGCAATACCTACAGCCAGCATATAGGTACTTTCAGCATAATTCAATATAAAGTTTCATGTTTTCCGGATGTTTAAAATTCAAAATCCCCAACCCCTAGCTCCTAATTTTCAACACCAAAAGTCTCGGCGTGCCTCTATATTTACCGAGATTTTTTCATTGTATATATTCTACGCAAAATCTAGAGGGAAATTCCTTTTTGAGAAGAATGGAAATGCAGGTGCTATAATTTAATCTTGAAGCAGCCAAATTGAAGTAGGCATATTGGAGGAGGGAAGGGGACAATTATAAGAACCGTTTTTACCAACCTGCTTTATAAGCAACCTCTCAGTCTTCAGTTCAGTCTTTGTCGCACCATGTCACACCATGTAACACTGCTGAGTTACTGACTATGAATTCTCACTTTGCTTTCTCTGCTCTGCCTAGAAGTCTCAGCATTAATCTCAGGATTCTCAGGGCTCAGCCTCACTCACAAACTCGCAATGATATGCGCTCATCGCAGCAAATCGTTATCTTTAACGCCGGAACATATTTGAGATACGTGATGACTGACGGAAACGGTTCGTGCTAATATAATGAAAATCGGGCATTTTGCTTGTACTTACAGACGTATTACAGTAAGTAATAAGAGTTGCTTGTTTATATTAGTGCGGTGACTTGGCTAGCGAAATAGCATTCTATATCTCAAAATAAAAAGTAATATAACTACTTCTCCCTTTTCCTCAAAGCTCGCATCCACTAAAAAAACCGTTCGACCGTAGAACCTTTTTTAGAAAGACGATGTTTATTTATCGTTCATCAATTGATTACCGGAAGTGGGGGCGAGGGCTCCTAAATTTCCACTTTACTGTTAAGTGCGACCTCTGGGCCCAGAAAATGGTCAGGACGGACGGGCGGACATCCCCGAACCAAGTTACCACGTCCGAGCAACTAAAAACCGTCCACGCCACCCATAGTTAGCAAAAACCGTATTCAATCCGTCGTAAAGACGTCTTATAAGACAAGTACAGTTGTCTTAAATCCGTCTTTCATCCGCCTAAAAGACGTCTCTAGTTCCGCCCAAACAGGTCTTTGAAGACGTCTTACAAATCCGTCTTATAGACGTTTTTAAGACAACTTTGAAAACCGTTTTACAAATCTGTCTTAAAGACGTTTTTAAGACAACTTTGAAATCTATCTTAACCCTTTATGGGCCATATGGGCCAAGCCCGAGTACTGGTTTTACTCCTTTAGTTTATTTCACATTGTTTCAGTCTTCATTCCAGATAAAGGCGATTCTCGATTAAAACACTTACAAGATAAGATTTCTTGGGGCGCCTTCAATGTACCGTATAGGCAATTCCAACTCCCTCGAGTACGAACAGTTAACTACCTTCCATTTATAAACGGAAGAGTGGCGTTCTTTTGAACTAACCCGGCCCTTAGAGGGTTAAAGCTATCTGAAAGGCGTCGGTCACAATGCACTAAATTTACAGGTTACGACTCGAACTTTCCAAGCTTGCTTGAAAATAGTCAACATTTTCAAAATTAGTGAAAATTTTCGTAATTTTCAAAATTTGTGCAAATATTGGTAATTCTCAAACTTAATGAAAATATGGATTTTCAAATTTTCAAACTGTAACATTATCGTAATTTTCGAAATTTGGGAAAATTGTCGAGATTTTTGCAAATTATCAATATTTAAGGACTATATAACTTTTTAGTCGATCTTCTAGCTATCTTGGCTAAAGACGGCTTTAAGACGGATTATAGATGACGCTTTGTAAGTCTGGATTGAAAGACGTCTTAAAAACCACTTTGGAAGACGGTTTTCAAGCCGTCTCGCGAACCGTCTTGGAAGACGTCTTTGAAGACGGATTGAAGACGGATTAGAGACGCTTGGTTAGACTGGATTGAAACACGTCTTAAAAACCACTTTGGAAGACGGATTAAAGACGGAATACAAGACGTCTAATTCTATAATCGACTTGAAGACGCATTTAAGACGGATTTAAGACAAGCTTAAAAGACGTCTTTGGAACCGCGACCACAAAACGGATTTAAAACGTTTTTAAGACGGAATGAAAAGACGTCTTACAAATGCCCATTTTTAGGTGATTCCAGGCGAAACTTTTCTAGTTTTCAATCCAATGGATAGCACTACTAGTCGCTTTTTGGAAAAGTCGTGTTTTTGGCGTTTTAAACTGAAACCATAGATAAAACGCAAAATCCAATAACGTCAGCACCTGCAAAATTTTTTTATGGATTTTTTGAGTCCAAAATGAGCCAAATTGGTTCAAAATTAAAGCCGTAAATTATGAAATTCGTTTCGCCATAAGCTTAGTGAGTGAGAGTGAGCGCGAGTGATGATACGTCTATCTGCCTCACTCGCACTCATTGCGGCTTACGGGAAGTTTCGTATTTCACAATTTTCGGCTTTATTTTTGAGTGTTTCAGCCTGAAACTTTCAGGGTATCTTCCTGAAGTATGCTCGCAGGTGCTGACGTTCCTGAAATTTGTGTTTTTAGCGTGAATTCGTCAATTTTAGCCAAAAACTGTTGACTTTTTGAGCAGCACGACGCGACGTGGTGTCCAAAGTTGGAACTAATCGCGACCCTGGAATCACCTTAAGCCAAATTGGCAATCCGAATATTGTTATCGGGGCATGCCATTGCCAGGAAATAGAGAGCGTGGACAGTTTATGTCCAAACGCGGACGCTTCTGTTCGCGTTTGGCAACACTGTCCCCAAAAAACGTTGCGGATGGTGAGCACTTACGCGGGGTTTTAAATGACCGTAAGTACTGACGAATCATGTAAGTGGGGAGCCGTCCGTCCCGAACATTTTTTGGGCCTTGAAGGTATAGTTTCTTTCTCCTTCCTCGTTTTCTTTCTTCCTTTCTTTTTTTTTTTTTATTTTTTGCAGGGGGTTGCGTTTTAATGTTTTTGCTATCTCACTCTTACGAAGTTATAGATAAATTAATTGAGAAAGTGTTGTAATAGCGCAGGGATTTTCAAGGTATTTTGTTTCAATACTTGGTTTAGCGTCGATTGCTCGCAAAAGTCAAATGAGGGAGAGCTCAGAAAACTGGTACTTACTTTAAAGGTGGACTGACCCACTGAGAAACTGAGAAATTTCCGATATATCGCTGTACTAAAACAGTCTATAGACATTACGGAAGATAACTCAAAAATCCAAAAGAGAGGTAAAGAAAATAATATTTAAATATTTAAAATTCAAGTAAAGCTTAAGAACACCTTCGAACTCGTCCCTCATCCCTCACCTTGATTAGAGTCCCTATACGTAGAGAGTTGAGACAAGAGGGTAGTCAACTTCTGATTGGTCGATGAATTTTAGGCTCTACGGACGCCGCCATTGGATGCGATTTTGCACTTTTGTTTTGTTAACCAACGGTCTTTTACAGATAAAAGAGTTAATTCGAGATGAATCTGTTAATTTTAATCATGATTCACCTCAAGAATGTCTATAAATCTCTAGGGGTGTGCGAATCCGCGTATTTCGAATCCGAATCCGAATCCAACGGGATTCGGATTCGGGATTCGAAATTTTTTTTCGGATTCGAAATTTTTGAATCTTTTTTTTTTTTTTTTTTTTTTTTTTTTCGTACATATACATTTATAATTTTTTCGTTTTTCTAACTTTTCTTTTCCTTCCATATGTTTTTTCTTCCTCTTCCCCTCTATACATTAGCGCCTGCTAAAACGACGGAAACTACTATCATCACGATTCGGTACGAATGCGGCGCCGGCGCCGGCGTGTCTTCCGAATATCGATGAACCTAAACGGGGATAACGGGCGGTAATCGATCAACACCAAAAGTGCGCGCGACTAGCGAAATAGAATAGTAAAGATAAATCAGAAAACAAAGACTTTCTTCTCATTTTTCATTACATCGTAAGGAAAATAAAAGCGCCGCACTTTAAAACAATTTTTTTCGAACTTTTACGGCGCGGATTCGGATTCGGTAAAATTTGATTTTAAGATTCGGATTCGGATTCGGATTCGGATTCGGATTCGGAATGCAAAAACTGGATTTGCACACCCCTATAAATCTCAAAAGAATCATTAAAAGCGTTAATACTTGTCAATCAACAAAAGCAGGGAAAGATTACATCGTTACAGACTTAGCGGAACTAGGGACTATAACCTCGATAAGCCCTCTTATAATAATACTGGCTCGCGTGCGCCTTCAAAAAATACAATAAATAATAATAGATACTTCATACTTCAGGTTCACAGCATGAGGCTTCTGCTATTTGCATACCCACGTCACGTGTTACAGCCACTCTATTCTGTGCTAGCACTGCTAGCTATCAGATTTTTCTGTAAAAGAACCTTACGGCAACAACGGCCACCAAATACAGAGTGGAAAGTTTGTTCGTTCGTTGACAGAGAGCGCGCAGGTCAACGTTTATTTGTGATAACTTTGTTTTCAGAAACTTGCTGAGTGCTGCACTCTTGTGCATTGGCGCTCCAATCCTTATCACTTTTACTTCCACGGCCCATCTATTTGATTGATTAGGATGTTTACAATTTTTCGACGTCTTTAGAACTTAGATCACAACTTTATTTCTCCGGGGATAGAATGGACTTTTTGAAGAGTGCCGCTGTATCGTTAGGAAACTAATTGTCTCTTCCTATGTTTTAAAATGCTCAAATGGATTGTTTTTCTCGGCCTATCATTTGTTCCAGGTACTTTACTGCTTCTGATCTCTGTTTTGTCCTAACCCTTAGATGACCTATTTATTTAGTCTTTGTTGTCATACACCCCTCTTGTTCATAAGGGACCTTCTTATTCATTATTTCTGATGTATTTTCCATCTCCAAATGTAATTCTTGACAGCAGCAAAGTGTATGCGTACCCTCCTCAACCAACAGAAAATTCTCTATTTCCTGCTCTTCGAGTTCTGAGTGGAAGCAGCCTTCATCATTATTCGATGTAAGGCTGTTCTGAGAAAGATGAATCAATATTATTTTCCCTCCTCTTGTTCGGGAAGAAGGTACGGGCTTGGTGCTGTCATTATTTCTGGGTAGAAGTACAACCATAACTGCCTGATTTAAGAAAGGTTCGATAGAAGAGACACAAGTTGAGTCTTAAGATTGGACAAGTGTAATTATACCTAAGTTGCATTCTTTTTGTTGAAAATCGCATCGAGACATCACTGAGTAGTTGATTAGCAAAATTTGCCAACCGTATGTCCTTTCGATTGCTCTCTAATTTGTTGTTAGGCGTTTGCGGCTATTTTATGTTGTACTCCTTTAATCCGCAAACTCAGTAAACTTTGTGTCTGGGTATCTTCAATGTGACCACTAGGTTTTTAGTATAAATTAACTCAACCAGTAGTTGGACTGGGAGCTGGGGCCCAAAATATTATTCAGACCTCATTAAACTTGCAATTGGACGGCTTTCTGCAAACGGTAACCAATGTTTCCATGTCAGTAGAAAAGTTGGTTCTTTGCTGAAATTTGCCTAATTTTAAGAGACTGCTGGCACCGGTGAGCTCTTAATGGAGCTTGCAAATCTCTCGTTTTTGTCCACACAGATATAGATGTTATGCACTGAGTCTTCTTGATAAAGTTTGTTTGAGAACATTTGAGCGTGTTTGTACCTCCGCAACAGAGGGGCTGAAATTTGCTGATATTTTGGTATTTTGCAGTCAAGAACATGTATTTAACTAGAATCAATGTGGCTTTGCATTTTGACCCATCCTTCATCCCCTCACTGACCCCCGATCATGGGACCAATCAGAAAATCAGTGACTTCTGGACATTTTTCAATACTCAAAGGCCTGTTTTTTATAGAGCGCATCTGAGCACAGAAAAATCGTTGATTGTTTGTTTTGTTGTTTTAGAAGGTGTACGACATCTCTCACGAAAAACTTGTTGATATTCTACCTTGCATTTTCTTTTTGAAAACTTTCCTAAATCTTCAGTTTAGTGGCACTAAAATGTATAAAAAAAGTTTCTTTGAACACACCAGCAAGCAAGCAGGCACTGCCTGCCGTAAGGTTTTCACAATTATTCAAAACTACCGAATAGTCCTACTCATTTTCAGTCATTTCTCTGTCATTCACTAAGTTCTGCGCTTAGGAATCAGAAAGTAAAGGTCTTTGTAATAGAAGTCTGTGGATAAAGGTTTTCCTAATTTAGAAGTCTCTGTGTATACTCATCTTTTCAATACGTATTGCCTGCCTTATTTTCATTTCCACCGTACGCCTCTGCATAAAGTGATGTACGTTTAATTAATAGCCAAGAATACTCGTGAAAATCTTCGCTAATGATGAGTATTTTTGATTTAAGAGCAATCATGTCTGATATTGTATTCTCCATAGACTAGGTGACACTGCATTTAACTACCTATGCAAAAAGAAATTGTTGCAAAGTAGGTACTAAAGATTCTCAACTATTTGTAAGAGGCACATACATTTACTTATTCCAAAGTCAGCATAGATTTTCACATTCGTCCCTTGTGCACAGTAAAGAAATTCTTGGATGGTAGGTACCCTAAATGTATTCCCTTTTATTTCTTGATCATAAGTGCCTTGGGAAAATGAAATTGCTTTTAGATTTGTTTGACCCTTTGTAGACTCACATTATTACCCTCTGTTTTTCTCTTTTTTTCCCCCAGCAAGTAAAACTATCGAGGAGGTCAGTGGTTGCATCGACATTAACGGTCGAGTAATCTCTCCTGGTCTTCATTATGTCCCTGGCCCTGACACCTACACTCTTTGCATTTGTGATGAATCCACACCAAAGTCTTGCAAAGCCATTCTATGCACTCCTCCCCAGGTAACTATTAACAGGCACTCCAGAGGAGATTTGCCTCTATGGATTTGTATTTTGACCGTCATACTTAAAGCGTGGCTTTTAAGGTGATTCCAGGCAAAATTTTTCCAGATTATTATCCGATGGATAGCGCCACTAATTACTTTTTGGAAAAGTTGTGTTTTTGGCATTTTTAATTGAAAACATTAAAAAAACGCAAAGTTCATACACGTCGGCAGTTGCATACTTTTGTATGGAGTTTTTGAGCCGAACAGGAGCGAAATTGGTTGAGAATTTATGCCGTCCTATTGGAAATTTATTTGGCCATAAGCTTAGTGAGTGTGGGTGTGGGTGAGTAACACTACATCTAACTGCCTCACTCGACTCATTGAGGCGTAAGGGAATTTTCAATTTTTGTATTTCTAATATCCCAGCTTTATTTTTGAGTGTTCTAGCTTGAAACCTTTGGGGTATCTTCCTGAAATATGCTCTCAGGTGCCGTTGTTCCTAAGTTATGAGCTTTAGTGTAAATTCATCAATTTTAGCCAAAAATTGTTGAATTTTTGAGCAGAATGATGCGTTGCCCATGGTTCGAAGTAATCTACCCTAGAATCACCTTAAATTCATGTGTGCTCAAATGTGCAGAATTATAATCTTCATTTAAGTTTTCAATTATCCTCCTTGTTAAAATTTGATCAACTAAATTTACCTTCAACCATTTGACTCTCTGAACTATCTTTTTGTAATCATTTTTTTTTCTTCTTCTTCTTTCAGGACTGCAAATCTTTTCGTATCGAAAAGTCTTGCTGTAACTTTGAATGTCTAGATGATGAATCTCATGATGGAGACATAGGCTTAAGATTGATAGCTTGTGCAATTACTGTAATTTTGTCTTTATCAGTACTAGTTCTACTTATTCATAAGCTGAGGCAGCGCAAGACTCAAGGTAACCACCTTTTCATTAATTCAAAAGTCATCTGTATCCAGAGACAATAGTGACCCCTCACTGGCAGTTCGCATAGTGGATTACTTTATTTTCGGGGACTTAATAAAATAACTTTCGGAACAACATCCAAAGTTTCCTATGTTGATTGTTGACCAACAACCAAAACAATGATGCTTCATGCTGATTGCCTGCTAACTTCAACGTCTTCGCTCAACATGAAGCACAAAAACCGTTGGATGATTGTCTTGTTGCGACCCAAAAAAAAATTGTAGTGCGCAGTCTCTGTCTGTATCTTTGTATGCTTTACATCAGTGGATCCCAACCACTCTAAAGAGTTGTTAGTGAGGTCTGCGGACCAACAACAAAAATTGATAACTTTTTTTTTTTTTTTCCTGAAATAACTGCAATTTTTTTTTGCCTCTTAAAAAGAACTAATTACGAAGCATTCTTGTAAATTAACGAAAGAGGGCATACTCCCCGCTGTCAGTATTTAGTGAGATAGTTACACCTGCAAGGTTTAGGTTCTCAGATGGGGCTCAACATTTCTCAACAGAGACCAATGTTTGTTTTTGGTTTAAAGAAGCGCAGAAAATGCTTTTTGCAGAGGAACTGTCAGCAAATTTAATACTTTCACTTCACTCCATAGGTTTTGGTTTTGACTCCGGTAGTTTACCTGCAATACTTATCACAATGAATTTAAGCATGGCAGTTGGCCATTCTGAGCCAAAATCCATGGTGTCGACTGGCATTACTGTCATGTATACCGTCTCAACGGTTAGTTTAACAAAAAAGTAAATCATTGGCTAGCGCGTTTAGAGTTTAAAATAAAGCCAACTGCTGTCTGCACTTGGAACCATCATCTGAACTTTTTAACGCAACCTTATTTTTTCTAGGTGTCTTCATTGGTGAGAGAACGAGACAATTGCGGCATGAAGACAGAGCGATAGATTACATTGCTAATGGTTATGAAGAAATGCCCATGCCTCACTGTCAGCTGTGGAAACCCCATGCCATTTACTACCCTGCTCATGGGGAAGCTCCTCCGCCTTATGAAGAGGCAGTTGCAGCAGCGGAAATGGGTATTGATAGTATTCAGTTTTTTATCTTCTAACTATCCCGAACTTCGCCCAGAGTCCCTATACACTATCCGAGTGTTCGAAAACCCATCGTTTG
Source organism: Trialeurodes vaporariorum (assembly GCA_011764245.1). NCBI lineage: Eukaryota > Metazoa > Arthropoda > Insecta > Hemiptera > Aleyrodidae > Trialeurodes > Trialeurodes vaporariorum. Next base: position 35,436,087 of record VMOF01000002.1, on the reverse strand, counting down.
GCTACCTGATTGTAATTTGTTGAAAGTAATACCTGTTTAAACTTTCCTACAAGTTTTTCTAAGTATTCTTTTGTCAATAACCAGATTCACTGACAATTTACACAGTGAATCTGGTAGTTATCACTTGATAATCACAAGATTACAACAATTTTTCGTCTTGTAACGAGGCTACCATTTAGCCAAACGGTAGATTTTTGAACGCTACAAATTAGAGGTGCGCCATTTCTTTTTGTTTTTCTGCAAGAATAGAGAAGAAGAAGGGGATCATGGAGCGTTGAAGAGGCAAATTGCAAATGGCGGATGACGCTATTGCTGCTTTTTCAATAAGATTACGATCCGATTCGAAGCAGTAACGGTTGATTTTGTAAGAGATAATGTCTTCCAAAACAGTATTGAAGCAGAAAGAAAAATCAAGCATAACTTCCGCAGTACCTGTACTTTAAATTGTATAAAATGAGCGAGTGTAAAATGTATACAGAACTGTTCTCCATTTGGATTTTGCCGCTCGGGGCCTCTGTGAGAGTCTATTTTGAGAACTAATCAGAAATAGATTCTGACACAGCGTAGCTCTTGTAGTAGCCGTAGTATGTAGCACAACTCTCTTTGTATATAAGGATTCTAGTTTTGCCTAGTGTCCCTGTATACTATGAGAGTTGCGTCAATGCCTTCAAAATGAAGAAGAAGAAGCGGATCAATGGAGCCCCCAAGAGGCAAAATGCATATGGCGGTTGGCCATTTGCCTCTGCGCTGTTGCCGCTTTTTCGCTATCTGTTACAGGTTAGGTTCTGATTCTCGACAATAATGGTCATTATTGAAAGAGATATAATGTTCTGCAGAATAACATTCGAGCAGAGGAAAAATTAACAAAAATTACTGCGGTCTCTGTTACTTCAAATGTGTAATGAAAGCGAGTTCGAAAAAAGTAAACAAACCCTCCGCCATTTGCATTTGCCTCGTGGAGCTTTCTTGACAGCCTAAATCTGAGAGCCAATCAGAAATGGATTCAGCAATGGCGCAACTCTCATAGTATAAAGAGACTCTAGTTTTGCCTTGCTTCGATACAAAAAGTAGGGGAACCTTCCTTGTTTTTTCAGAATTAGCTATTAGTTGCAGTTACTTGTTACTTTTTCGTTTTCAATCAATCAAAAAAAATGGCTAGCTCAAAAGTCTTTATTCTAAATAAATGTATCAGTTACTTTAACTTTTCACTGTCGATGTTATTGTCATAAAAATTAAGACTTTTTCCAAACGTAACCAGGCAGGATGTGTTTTTCAAAACTATTGCCAAGAAACATAATCTCAACAAATTTTGTGCAGTCTGCACTAGTGAGCTCTTTCATTTCAAGTCAATTTGTCCCTATAAATTACTACTTTCAAAGTTCTCTGAAAGTCCGCCTACAATCTGAAACCTTGACCCCAAAAATTGAATTTTCAGTAACCTATTTTTTTATGGATTGATCATAGTTTCTTGAGAGTCAAGTGCTAGTTGCGTTGTGTTAAAGTAATTTGCAACCGGCTTTTACCCTATCTTTAAAATGTGCTTGAAGGAGATATTTACTCTCTGACCATTTTGAAGAATTTTTAATTTTTTATTTTAATACAATTGATACTTACTGAGCCCTCCTTGTGCTACAAGTCAGGTTTGCAAATAAATCCAACAATTTAATCAGTAACAATTGTGTAAGAAAAAACTTACCTTTTTTATATTTTTCCTGGTTTTTATTTAAGTTTTTTTACCTTTTTTACGGCTCAAATTTTTTGTTTTGTCTTATGTATGTTTTCTTTTGTTCTAATTTTTCTTTTTCGTTCCTTGTTTTTATTTTGAAGGATTTATTTTGCTAAGACTGTTTCTCATGCCGTATCCAATCCTCTGAACGGGAAATCCATTATGCAATGTCTGGTATCTTCAAAAAGTAATTTTGTTCTTGAAAAATTATGGCGCACCTTTTAATAATTTTTGATTGAATGCTTCCATGTGTTCTAAGTTTTGCGTCTTCAAAGACAGTCGGAATGAGCACTGAGCAGGTACTCTTCAGCAACTTTTGCACCATATTTGCTCTTTATAACCACATCTAATAAAATATTCCCGCTTTACAAATTAGAGCATATGTCGTTAAAAACATTAGGAACTGCAAGCTAATTCAGCAGTCATACAAAGAATTCTTAAAAAAAATTGTAATGTATTCCATAGTCTCTTCAGGGAGCTGAGTACCTATTAAAAAGCTTTGACTCTTAAGGAGCGCATACCCTAAATCCGCCTTTTTCCGTGCCGTCCCTGGTCTCATCTCAACAGACAGTTTGTTTTGAATGTGATTGAATGGAGAGTTGCCAACAGCAGGGATCCGGTGCTAAAATGACAGTTCGCTTTGACTGTCCTGTCTTCTTTAAGCTTGTTTTGTTGCGACATTTTCCATTAACATTTTCTGCCTTTCTGTACCGATTAACTGAAGGTTTCCAATCGATGCTCAAATTTATCTCAGCAGAAGAATATGTTATTCCACTTTATTTAGTGTTTCCGTTTATTATTTTTAATTGTCTTAGTCCATGCTAGGGTATAAACAGTGAAATGTTTTTTTGAAGAAAAAAAACAAATTCAAATAATTGTGGGCACGTGCTATTAGGGTCTTGCGGTATTGCTTTTGATTTTGGTATATTACGGTACCCATTTGTGACAGCAACCGCGGAAAGAACAAAATAGTTAAAAATGTCATAGATAACGGCAGTCAGAGGTCAACAAAAACCATTAAACCATTGAAGTATTGGTATGTATCATTCTTTCATCATAATACTTGTAGGATACAAAAAATACCAAAAAAAATGATGTTTGGTATTTTACTTGGTGTTTTTTGTTACCTACAGGTATTGTGATCCTGGAATAATATGTATTAATTCTTCAACGATATTATGGTATTTTTTGTTCAAAAGTGTTCCACTCAAAGTACCTAAGTTTATGGGCTTCCCGCCCTCTTTCTTTTTTTGTATACTGAGAGTTCTTGTCCTAAACTGCGCCCATGTAAAAATCAAGCAAACCCTGTAGTTGACGATAAATCTCCTTTATATCTCAAAAAGACCAATATATTTTTATTTTCTGATTTGATGTGCCCATTTGTATGGATACCAATAGAGCTCTTGTTAACTTTTGCTATTTGTGATTGAATAAATGATTCTTGCGTAAAAACTAGCGAAAACTATGATAAGCACACTACAAAGTTACGAAATTCACTAAGAGTCTGTGAGTGAATTTCGTAACTCTTAAAGTGCTCATCATGATTATACTGAAAAATGAACTATTCAATTGCTTTTAGCAAAATTTAGCAAGAACCCCATTGTAAGAAAGTTCTAAAATTGTTGTACTTACCTTAACGTTTGTGTTGACAGAATCGAGTTTTGGCCTATCCTTCAATCATCGAACGATCCCTATCAACTTGACCACGGATGTTCCTGTACTTCAACCAACAGCCGAAGTTCGCACCATCTCCACATCCGTTAACCCTGAACAACATTCAAGACTGTTAGCATATACTCCATATGTAGGACTGCCTCAGCGCTTCCTAACTGTCAGTCCACTGCCGGCTCATGGTGAACCAACTCCTGTCAAATCAATGTACATTAGACCAATAGAAAATAATTCACATTGTGTAGAAGATAAATTTCGTCAAAACAAATGTGCAGAAGTTCATATAAATGTCAGGAACATTGAAACTTCTAGTAGGAGCCCCAACACTGCCAACTCTAATTCATCAGCTCCAGGTAAATGCTTTCAATTTAGTTCTCCTTTTTCTTTGTTTTTCCATGCATGTACGAAATATGGCTACAATGTGTCAATTAATGAGGATGTCTTAACTACTAAATACTTTTATAAGTAGACGTTTTTATCTGTAAAGTGCTTTCTGAGTTACAAAATTCACAATGAGGTGTTGTAGGGCCTAGTTTCATATTTTCTAGCCCAATTTCACTGTAGTAGCTTAGACAGTAGTTAACATACCTACTCACTGTCTTTAATGAAAACAGGCTTTTCCTTCTTCCTGGTGTTGAGACTATGTAAATCTGAGGTTTTAATGAGTTTGTGGTGATTCAAGTGCACTTATTTGACTTGGCTGTGAACGACCATAGTTTGAAATGTGAGCAATTGGTTCGTTGTAAAATACTCTCGGCACAACTTGACATTGAAAATAGTTCTTAATGCTCTTTTTTGAATGTAACGTTATAGGATTCCGTCCTATTCCGTTGCACAGCTCCACCCCGAGAGAGATTTCAAAGGTTGGCGGTTCCGACTCTCCGCACCCCTGGTGAGGAGAGCCGGAACCAACAACAAGAGGACTCTCATTCATTCAAGTCAACGTGATGTAACGTCTTTGTCGGCCTTCTTCTAGTGGTGTGTTCGTTGCTAATAATAATGTAAGTTAATTAATATTCACCCCCTTCAGGGGTGAAAGTTTAGTGTAATGGAGTAAGTTGTGGGTGGCCCGGGGCCACTACTTTCCACCGAAACCCGCTTGTTTGTGTCGTTCTTTTCCTGAAGTCTTAATCCTTCGGGGCAGGCACCGAGCCTGTCCCATGGGCCGGCTCGATGCCTGCCCAGAATTAATTACCAATTGTCTCGTAACTCTACATGAATCAGAAATTGTTTGTTAGTAAGCTCCTTTGAGTAGAAGGACCCGAGTGAGATGCAATAATCTAGGTAGCTCATGATTAGCAAGTGATACACAAATAATAGCTCTAATTTAATATGAAATGTACTTGAGTACTTGAGCACAAAAATTAATTCAAGTATGTATCTCCTCCAACTGCTACTACAGCAAAATGGAGCATTTATTTGTTTCTAAAAGGATCTCTCACATTTCTTATAGCGGTTGACAATGGTCATAAAAGCCTAATTCTTTTAATGGAAACACATTGGAATCCAACGGAACACTCCGGTTTTTTTACTGCGGTTAGCCATTGTGGTTGTAGTGTTCCTTCGAACCGAACCGTAACACTCTAACAAGTTGGTCCATTGACTGTGGTTACTTTTGTCCCCCTGAGATATAACGTAAAACTAGTTAATTCTGCTCAGGTCAAAAGTTCTTTGACCTATTAACTTGTTTTCGGCACAAGTTTCTTATCGAAAAACAAATTGAAAGAGCCTCTCCTCCAAAGATGGCATAGGATATCAGTGCTGGCGTTTTGTGTATAATTAATGACTTTTTTCAATTTACTGCTGATTCCACTAGTTGAGAAAAGATTACATACACAGTTCAGTTCAGAGTATGACTGTACTGCACAAAAATACTCTGATCTGTATTCGGTGGAGTCGTTAATATCTTTACCAAACTTGCAGTTATTTTAATAATTTAACGGTGATTGCACCAATTGAGAAAAGATAACAGGCGAGTATTTTTGTGCAGTACGGGTCATACACTGAACTAAACATTGTAATATTTTCTCAACTGGTGGAATCAACGGTAATATGAAAAATGCCATTAATTATACGCCAAACGGCAGCTCGGCAGGATATTAATACCTAAATCGTGCAGTTCCAAAAGGTAAACAAAGACGAAGCGCAAGAATTTGGATAAAACCCGTTCTTTTAACCTATTGACATGTGATCTAATTTGACAAAAGTTGCCAGGTATGCGTTCATTCTTTGCTTATGGCCAACTTAGCAGCAAAAACGTGAAAGTAGATTGAAGCAAGTGGCGTCATCTATTGGAAAATGCTGCAAGCTGTGAAGTTGTCATTCTGTTGTTGTGAGATAGGTAGATTGAATTGCTTCAAATTCAAGACAAGTCTGACTCGTCTATAAATGTCAATGGGTTAAATTGGAATGCTAGACAAACCACACTAAACCAAGAGTAACCAAGAGTAACTTGTTCCGGTGCGTTCCATGCATAAAAAAATTGTCTTTTTTAGTTTTTGCAGAAGTCACAGCTGGAGACCGTTCTGAGTGAAAGTTCTAACTGGCCTAAATGCTCTAAATATTAAAGCTTGGAAATTGGATCAGGACATTTTTTGAACTTGTTTTTGGGCATACAGTTTACACTGAGAAAAAAGTGGCTGTTGAAACTATAAGAATAGAGCCATAGTTGTTTTCCCTCTTGTTCCAATCATAAGACCTATCGTTGCAACAGTTTGGACGTTCGAATCTACTCAAACTCCGATTGTCTCTATGGAATTCCGATTGTCTATATGGGAAATAAAGCGCGGGAATATACTATCGGAACATTCATTGAAACAATCGGAAATTTTTCTCAGTGTACTTATTTTATCCCTCGTGATTTTTCTTTCATTACTTCTCACCAGTTTTTGCTTTTTTTTCCAGCTATCAAAAACTTAGGTAAAAATAAATTTCACAACACTAGTACAACTAGACCGCCTTCAACAATGTGCTGTAAGCTCATTACGCCCATTATGGAAGAGCATGAAGAAACGTCCACAGAACTCATTGATCCAACAATTTTAATAGAAGATGGGGAGGATTACCGTACAGAATGTGAAAATTGTAACCCCACTCTAGCAATTTGTCAGGAAGATTACATATCCGAACCAGAAACAATGACACTACAGAGAGCAAAACCAAATGATGATGATTTAAATTCATATTTTCAGGCTTCATTAACCATGCCAACAAACTATCACAAAATTAGGTGAGTCAATTGTCATAACTTTTCATCAAATATCAGAAATCAGAACTCCTTTAACTCAAAAGTTGTCATCTCTATGTGTTTCGTATTCATACTTACGTTTTTCCAGTATTGTACCTAACAGGATAGGACAGATGGGAGTTAGATGAATTACAAGGTTGAAATATCACTGTGGAAAAATTCCTGCTAAACAGAGAATTTCCCCTCTGGCTTTTTTATTATAAGGTTGGCAGTGATACCAGCATTTTTTTACTTGTTTTGTGTTCCACTATTTTTTAATTACATTAGTAGAACTTGAAAAATGTAACCTGTAATGGGGCTAAAAGGATCATTTTAACCAGGATAGAACAAATCACAATTATTATGATTCATATTATGTAACCTAACATAAAATTCTATGTGAAGAAGTCCTTACAACCATTTGAAGGTGATTCTATGGCAAACTCCCGAAAATTTTAATCCGATAGATGGCGATGCTTGTCGCTGGCTCCAAAAACAGCCAAAAACCATAAAAAAACGGCTATTTTCTGAGCCAGCAACCAGTAATGCCATCTATCGGATTAAAATTTTTGGGAGTTTGCCATTGAAACACTTTAAGAGGGTTGGACTGAGAAAACCGAAAATAAAGCTTATTATGTAGAGAAAGTAATACAGTATTGAAATTATTTAAATGATGGGGCTGAGTGGATTGGCAACCGAGGACATTTCATAACTAATCTTACTACCTTCCAGAAGTTGGACTTTGGTCCGTCGGACCCGAGGCCTGAAGTTGAGTGGAAGAACCTACGGCCCCTATGGGGCCTTATGGGGTTGAATTTATCAAGAAAATAAATAGATTGACTCTAGTTTTTCTGGTGAATAGGGCCCAACAATTGTTTTGGACGGATGGGCTTTGAATTGTTCCTAAAAATGGCGAATCCAACCTCTCATTTCTTTAACGAAACATTGGAATTTTGGGAGTGTACCGGATGCCATTTTATTTAGAGCTGGTCTTGAGTCTACCTGACTCCTCCTAAGTGCTACGATCCGTCTGTTTACCTCTCGTGATATTTATTTTGAGGTTAATTTGTGATGCCACCATTTTTTTACAGTCTGATACAATCCGATAAGTGGTGAGGGATGCTTGTTCAGGTTCTGGGGGTGGACTTTGGGTGGAGGACCACCAGTCCCAAACATTGTTTGTGGTCAGGTCCTAAAATTTTCTTGTTTTAAACTTAATGCTCCAAACTTTTCCAATTACTGATTTACCAAACTCTTTTTTTTTTTTTTTTCAGGCCTATTATGAACCACAATCACGTAACAACTGTTAGAGATAGTTGGTTCAATATGCCTGAATCAACGGATGAATCTTCAGAGGAATAAAGTGACCCAAATTTTATCATTGAAGCTTGTAATTTTAATATTTTTTAATTGAATCAGTGTAAAAATGTCATCCACCCAGAAAGACTTAATGTGTTTTTTCATATTTTCTGTAAATTCTTCCCTTGATTGAAGACTTTATCTTGCAGACTTTTAGAACCTCTTTGACTCATTCTTAGGCATTTTGATTTCAGGAACTGTGCAAAACAAGCTATTAATCAAGCAAAAGCATAGCTGTACAGAAAATTTTCATCTAAGTCAGCTAAACCTCGATTTGATTTCGAAATCATAGAAAGAAAAAAAAAAAAAAAAAAAAAGTATTTCCATCCTGAAAGACTCACTCAGTCAAACTTTCTGTATCTTTAATATCATATTTCTTCCATGTTTAACTAAGTATCCATCAATAGACAGTTTCAGTGCGAAGTCAACGGTTAGCCAACAACCACAACAATGCACTCATCGGTTGCAATCGGTTGTGATAAAACTCGCGTAGCATTCCAAACTATCTCACTCACTCTCCCGTGACCCCCATGTACATCCATCTCATTCTAGTTTCGAAATTAGTTTACAGGGTCTTGTTTTACATCATATCATTAGCAAAATCGCATTAAAATGCTTCGAGGAATTCATTTCTGCCATAAAATTTCACAAAATAATTCTCTATTTAAGATTTTTGAAATTAGAGTGAGATGGCAGTACAAGGGGGTCACGTGACAGCGAGAGAGACAAACTGGCTTTGTTTGGAACGCTCATCACCGGCAGTCACCATTACTATGTTTGGAGTCTCATCTCTGATAAGAAAAATGTGCCAAAAGTATACTCAGGTCAAGAACAGGACTTGTCTGATTTTCACTTTCTGAAAAGATGGCCGAGGTTGCCAATAACAATTAATTAGATAGGTACGACTTTATTTCTCAACTCACTTTGATTCTTAGTTGATAGCGGAAACATCCATACAAAAATCATCAAGGTGCCGACAATCAGCGTTTTAACAATGACGCCTATTTTGTTTTTTAAATCACCCGACTAAGAGGAAGTCTAGTTTAGTTTTAGTGACCGATGATGCTGTCCATCAAATTGAACTACGAAAGTGTTGCCTGTAATTCTACAATATCAACAATGTCAGTTTTTTCCTTACAGGTACTCACTTGCTAATTTTTAAACCCCCCTCCCTCCCTCCGCAAGTGAAAGCGATAGGGTCGTTTGTTCAACTGCTTGATTTTTGAAGAACTGTGTTTCTTGTCAAAAAATTATTGTTACTGAACAGAATCTTTGTTTGAATTTGTTGTAAACTACTTTTTCAATATCATTAAATAAAAAATTCTGATCTTTAATGCTGTCCCTTCCTTTAGTTTTGTTGCTTTCAACTATGAATCTGACTTTTTAAGTTTAAGTTTTTACAGACTACAGCCCCCCCCCCCTCCCACCCTATCCTATAAACGATGAATTCATCCTTTACTGCCCCTTTTCAGCTAATGGTAAAGATTTTTGTCTTGATAATAAAACCTCAAATATCCCTTAGCTGGAAGTCCCTGGACATGAAGTAGTCTCGCAGCTCTGGGTATAACTTCTGATTGGCTGCTGGATTTTTGGCTGTTGCAGAGCTCAAGTTTTTTCAGTTTGTTTTGGGACAGCCTTTGTATAAGGAAGGTAGTTAACTGTTCGTACTCTGGGGAGTTGGAATTGCCTATACGATAAATTGAAGGCGCCCGACGAAATCTTATTTTGAAAGGGTCTAAATCGATAATCGCGTTTCCCGCGATATTATTACCCGCGCGCGTATCCTCCGCCCGTGTATGGCAATATGACCCGCGGGTGTGTTCCAGCAGTGCATCCATCCGAAAAACGGACTATCGAAATCCCAATGCTCTAAGATCACACGCACTGCCGAGACACGCGACCGAAATTGCATCCCTCGGAACCCTCCGAGAAAATGGCTCGTTCAATGGTTTTTCTGTTTCTGTCCATTCCGCTTTTTGCAAATTACCGCTCCCCAGAAATGGTTCTCTAGATGACACCTACTATCCTACTCCTCCCGAAAATGTTGACTCAAATGAACCGACTGCACAGTGGCGCGGCGTCGCTAGGGGCTTTTTTAGGGGGGCCCAAAATGTCGGGTGTCACCCCCTTCCCCATTATAAAGGTAACTCAGAACGGCGATTTCCACTGATCCCCCCTTCCCCATCTACTCCACCTTTCCCCCGTTCTATCCTCGCTCGTAAGAAATATATGAATGTAAAAATCCAAATTCAGTGACATTCGGTAAATGTCAATTTACTGCACTTTATTCTCGCAGTTTTCAAAAAATGATAATCAGAACGTTTATGTTGACTTTGAGAAAAGTAATGAAGTATTGGTGCAGCTAGAAATTGTTTCGGTGAAAAAGAAGGGTTTGGTTGAAGTACCTACCTACTTTTCACACCCCCAGGGGTCTGGGGGTTATGGAATACCCCTCAGGTTTAAGGGGGGTACGAGGGTCAACCCCCGGAAAATTTTGAAAATTTGACCTCTTGAACCCCAGTTTTTATGGGTTTTCCGGGTATTATTTGAGACGAGAGAACCCTGAAAAAATACAGGGTGTCCTGCATAAGGTTCCCCGCGTTGAAGGGACCAATTTCTGAGGTAACAATAATACTTTTTTCCTATGAATTATCCCTCTAAAATGCTTTCCTGGGGTGCTAGCCCCCCCCCCCCAAAGTTTGCGAAAAAAAAATCTAAAATTCGTCATAACTGAATACGAATTAAGCAAAATGAATGAAATTTGATGAAAGTTCTCACCTAACAAGGTTTAATAACACAAAATTTTTTCAGATTTTTTGAGCAAGGTTAAGGGGGGCGTTTGGAAACTACCCACTTTTAAAACCTTCATAACTTTTTGGCTGATCGTTGAATTCTATAAAAAGTAATTTACTCGGATGTAACATTGAAAAATAATGAAATTTTGTGCCTTGTAAAATTGTCGTGCGATCGATAGTTGAGCCAGAAATCGAGATTTTTGTTGACGTTATGCTCGGTTGCATTCGCCGCAATTGAAGGCGCGCCGTATCCTCAAACGCTCGATTCCGGACGTTCCTCCCCATTTTCTCGCCTTTAAAAGAAAGTTAAGGCCCGAATAGCTTTTAAGTAGATTCCATGAATCTACTTATTGCGGAGGGTGCGATGTTGGATTTTTCGGGAAATTTTATCAAATGAGCACGTTTCATGGTCCCCTGAGTGAGAAAATACCACTCGTTGAAAATTGTATATATATATATATATATATATATATATATATATATATATATATATATATATATATATATATATATATATATATATATATATATATATATATATATATATATATATATCTTTATATTTATGTTTCAGCCAGTTTTACCGTTTTTATGTCCCACGATCCTGTTCGTAATTTTTGGTTTTTATTTTTGAAATTTGTCTCAACTATTCGTTGGGTTTAATTCTTGGATGAGTTCGAAGATGGTGTAAATCCGACAATTAGTTTTCGCGTTATGGGCCGTGTTTGAGTCGTAAAATGTGTTTTTGAGGTTTATTTTTAGGAGTGTTTGTTTTGAGTATTTTTTTTGGGAAAATTTATGTTAGCCGTTTTGTTACGCAGCTTTTTTACTCGAGTCATTTTTTCGTGTTTTGCGTTGTAAGCGAGTTATAGTGATGTGTTTTTCGGGTTTTTTGGCGGTGTTTTTATATGAAGAAATTGTTTTTTTGTATCGTAAATTTTAGTATATATCGTGGAGGATGTTTTTAGTTCATATGCTCTTTTCCTTAAATTTTCCTTGTGTTTTACGTGTTTTACGAGCTATTTAGTTTCTTATGGGATTTTACAAGTGAAAGACAAGGATGTTGTACTGGTATAAATGCTCTTTCTTTGTTTTACACGTACACTGTTGCTTAGGTACGTTATTTGTTTATTTTCTTGTTTTATCAGCTGCTCTTATCAGATTTATTCCTTATTAGCGTTACAAAGATTAGACATTTTTCTATCTTGGTACTATAATCTTTTTTCGTGGGCATTTTTATTTAAATGTTGAACAGCTGATAAAAAAAAAGAATTGAATCATTCAAATAAAATCATAACATAACCTATTTATTGAAATTTGTGAAAAACTTATATAACCTAGCTTTTATTTCTCACTTGCATTGTAAAGATTACACATTTCTCTATTGGTAATATAATCTTTTTCACAATAATATTTGGATTTTGAGCAGCTGATTAAATAAAAAAGAAAAATTCAGAGAAAAATTCAACAAAAATTATAACCTATGTTTAAATTTGTGAAAGAATGATTTAACCAAGCATGGAATCTACTTCGTCTTACCGGCCTGCCGGGAGGCATTTTTCACCTTCTACAAGGTTTTCTCCCCTTTTCCTCCGTCATTTTCGTGATCCAACGTGGTCCATAAAAAATATCCAAAAACTAGCGGACGATTCGTGCGAAATGGGCAGGATAAACGTCTTGCGAAAACCAGTGGTTCAATCTTAAATCGAGAGACGCATAAACTAAAGTTTTCTTATTTGCTTTTATTTTTTCAACGTCGCCTCTAAAAATTTTATTACGGTTACTCCCCTAAAAAGATATCGCCAAAAAAACAGAGGAAAAGGAAAATAAAAAAGGGGAGAAAAGTGGGGAAGAACCTTAAAGAAGGTGAATTTAAGCTGTTCGGGCCTTAACTTTCTTTTAAAGGCGAGAAAATGGGGAGTAAAATCCGGAATCGAGCGTTGAGGATACGGCGCGCCTTCTATTGCGGCGAATGCAACCGAGCATGACTTCGGAAGCTGACCTAAACGGCAGCCTGCAGCATAACGTCAACAAAAATCTCGATTTCTGGCTCAACTATCGATCGCACGACAATTTTACAAGGCACAAAATTTCATTATTTTTCAATGTTACATCCGAGTAAATTACTTTTTATAGAATTCAACGATCAGCCAAAAAGTTATGAAGGTTTTAAAAGTGGGTAGTTTCCAAACGCCCCCCTTAACCTTGCTCAAAAAATCTGACAAAATTCTGTGTTATTAAACCTTGTTAGGTGAGAACTTTCATCAAATTTCATTCATTTTGCTTAGTTCGTATTCAGTTATGACGAATTTTAGAATTTTTTTTCGCAAACTTTGGGGGGGGGGGGGCTAGCACCCCAGGAAAGCATTTTAGGGGGATACTTTATATAGGGAAAAAAGAATTCTTTTTACCTCAGACAATGGTCCCTTCCACGCGGGAAACCTTATGCAGGACACCCTGTGTATGGGGTGGAGATACATTTTTAATAGATTTTGACTTTGAAAAGAAAAAGAAAAATAATGATGATAAAATGAATCTTTCAAAAATCTTGGACCAAATATATATATTTTTTTGATGGGGGGGGATGGTTTTTTCTTCATCATGCGATAATATTCATTCTTTAACTTTTCTTTCCTAATTATTTAGACTGGTATCCCTTGATCATAGTCCAGTTGGGTGTCACCTAACCCTACCTAACCGACAATATGCACTTTTACCTAAAATCGATAGCATCCGCGGCGAACTGCCTTTCCTTCCTACCTCCAACCCTCTTACCTTACACTTCCTTCCTTTCTTCCTTCCTTTCGTTTTCTTCCTCTTTTTTCTTTTTCCTCTTTTCCCCCTTTCCTTTCCTTCCCTTTTTTCTTTTCTTTTCCCCTTCACCCTGTCGCGTCGGGTGTCACCCCAAGGATGGTGGCACCCGGGGCCTTGGGCTCCCCCCCCCCCTCCTAGCGACGTCTCTGCGACTGCACATGCGATGTGATGGTAAATTAATGAGTCACAATATTAATGAGTTAGGTACCAGAGATCAAAACTGTCTTTATAATCACTTTTTGGTGATACTTAACATAGAACCTGAATCCAAAGCTAAGAGAAAATGTATGCTTTTCGATGATTTAACATAGATAGAAAAGTAAATAGTAGGGGTTCTATAAATTATTTGAAAATACTGCAAATGAGGAAGATTCGCGATGGTTCAGGATTCGGATTCGAAGATTCGGGTAATCGGGTTCGGCAAAATTTTGGATTCATCACTAGTATCACAGCTATTATCACTATCATTCACCTGTTGCAGGGAATTCTGCTAGAGAGCAGCACCGCTGGAAAATATAAAAATCAAGGTCACCGTTCCACGCTGTGTGTGCTGCGCGGCGGACAGATAATAATAAGTCAAACTGTAAACACACACATACGAATCATACGATACTAATCACTCGAATTCCCCCCCCCCCCTTACCCCCTAATTTACTGCCGTTGCTGCTGCACTTTGCAGCAATCCGTCATTCGTCAATCGTCTGTCGTCTCGTCAGTGCGTGTAACAGTTTAAAAGTTGTGACTCGTGATTTTGTGAACCTCAAAGCTGACGCTGATCCGTAATTCAACCAGTGATTAAAAACTCGCAGTTGTGATTCTAGTCATTTTTTGGTCCATCACATCCCCACACTCAAGTTTGGTCAGTATCTGTAATTAATTTTTTTTATTAAACTACACCTCATTTTTACCAACCATCATACTTACCTCAACTTTTTCAGGCAATCTTCTTGTTCTCAATTTCATGCACCCATGTAAACTTTAAATAGTGGTTGGAAGATTGGAGGTTATGTTTTCTTCAAGCTATACTTATTTCTCAGACTTGGAGACTCACAATAATCAGATGCTAAAGAAATATCTGTAGCAAATTCTCAGTTTCATTTTAAACCACCAACATAGATTGCCGCAATTCCAATCAAAGCTAATTTTTCTTTCTTCAAAGCTTGCGCCTTGTTAAGCAAGAGAAGATTGAGTTGCGTTTACTCATCGTATAAGGTCCCAGTCACCAGGGGTCCAGTAATATTCTGAGTTTTTGGTATATTCGAGCGGACACCGGTAGACAACTGGTATTTGTTTTTGAGGGGTTTTAACCTCTCGAAACTACGCACCGTACCTACATCTGTGAGGAGACTCGTGAGGTCTGAACATTATTTGGCTTCTCTTTCTTTAAAATGTCTCTTAGTGCAGCCCAGAGTCAGGAAAGACTCTTACTTCTTGACACACAACACTGAGCGTTTATGAAAGTAATGTCAAGAGGGTAGATGGCAACTATTTAGTTTCTTCAAGAGTCCCCCGATAGTAACTTAGTTTGGGAGCATAGACACAAGCTCAACGAGTTGTGACTGCTCGTTGTTTTTAGGCTTTTGTAGAGGCGAGCAGGTGCTAAAGACATCAAGGCGCCACTAGAAAGAGTTGATGAAGGGCAAGATGAGAATAGGAATACCAGCAAAGCCTCCTGTCCACCCTCGGACTTCACCTTCAAATTCGAATTTGTTCATGTGGTGCACTCCTTTCCAATACACAAGCATTGTGTTAATACTTGGTAGCAAAATTTTGATCTAGGGACTCTAGTTCCTCCCTGAGTTTCTGTGCATAAAAGAGTCAAGTAGTGGCTTTGGGTGTAATACGGAAAACCCACTTTTCGTCCATTTGAATCTGTGTAAATTTTTGCGGGGATGCACAATACACCGTCAATGGTTCAATCCCTTTCAAGGATTTAAATGGACTATGTGCAATGTTGCCAGATTGGACTTGATGCCACAGGTGTCTAGATGTGTTATCTAGAATTTCGTTCATTTCTGTATCCTGTATACTGTAGGATTACCCTCCATGACCTTAGTCCATTTTCAGTTAGTGATGTGGAATACCCGGGTGTTTATTTCTTTGGATAAATACCTGGTATCTACAACTTTTTTTCCAAATTGAAAAGGCACCCATTCCAGACTTCTGTACCGAAAAATCCATTTACTTAAAGGCACTTAGTTTAAACTTGAAAAGAATTTAGCCTATTTAAATCTTATTTCATCACTTTAAAAGCCGAAGAATAATGATAGGTACTTTATAAAATCCCATTTTTCGGGTATTTATCCGCTTTTTTTTTTTAGGAGAAGACAAAAGTTTTGAGCTAAAATTTGGTGGTCATTAACGAGTTTTGCTGGAATTTAGGGCCGTAAATATGCGGCGTCTAAATTATATAGAGATAATAATAGAGTGTCTAAATTAATATTGATGAGCAAAAAAAAAAAAAAAGGTCATCACTCCCCCCAGCCAAATCCAAAATGACGCCCCTGTCAAGCTGCCAACTCATCTGATGTAACCTCTATCAAACTGTAAATCATCCCTTGAGTCAATACAATCTCAAGGTGATTTTTATGATTCATAGTCTTTTGAGGATTTGTTATATTCTGAACTAAATTTTCTAAAATGGGTGATACTGTATGCTGTGGAAATTGTTTGTTACGGAGTTGCAGTGCCAAAGATAAGTCATTTGTTTTTTTTCATGAGTCGTGGCGTTCTGTAACTAAGTATGTATAGCTTATCCCAAAAAAGATTGAACTTGACGGTTCTACGGCTTTCATGAAAACATCAGCTTTATATCTCAGGTAAGTAGGGCAACCTGAGAGCTGATCGGGGACTTCATAGAGTTAAACATATCGATAAAACTGAAAACAAGTGACACGATTGGGTGAGAGATCGGTTCAGGGTGGATCTTTTTTGAAAACCATTGTCCAGTCGCTCGGTAAGTAAAGGTTGCTCTGGAGACACCTTTACATAACAAGTGCCTGAACAATGGTTTTCAAAAGACTTCCGCCCACATCGGTTTCCCACCCAATCCTGGCACTTGTATTCAGTTTTATTGATCTGTTTAACTATGAAGTCCCCGATCAGCTCGCCAGATTGGTCAGGAGCAGCAAGAAGCTCATGTTTTCATTCAAATCTACTACAATTGTCAAGTCAACTTATTTTTAGGACAGCCTTTTTATGTTGGCCAATTTTTTTTTCTTTTTCTTTTTTTTTTTTATCTCAATTAACTCTTTCAGTCAATATGCAAAAAATCGGGAAGGAAAGGGAGAATAGGGCAAAGAAGAGAAAATTAAATGGAGAGGAAAAATAGAGATTTAAATGAGAAAAGGAGGAAAAGATCGGGAAAAAAAGAAGGAAACTGAAAGAGCGAGGAAATTTGTGAGCATGAATGGAAGAGGGGGGGGGGATGATGAAGATAAAAAGATCAGCCTAGCTAGAAGGTGTCAAACTTTCAACCCTCATCCAGGAGCAGAACATTTAGCCGTTGAAAAAAAAATTATTTTTACTTGCTTTTTAATTTTATTTTAATTTGTATTTTTTAATTCCGATTTTTTACTTTGAATTTGAATTTTATTCATTTGATTTTTTTTTATTATTATTATTATTATTATTTTTATTGTTATCGCGGATACCGCAGAAAATGGTCTCCCAACTCCCAAGAACGTGATTTTTCAAACTTTTCGGGCGAGGGGGGTGACATGCACCGTTTGCTGGTCATTATTTTATGGTGTAGTAAGAGGGGGTACTCTGAAAAAAAAGTGCTGAATTTAACTATTTACTTATTGTTATTGTATGGACAACCCTTAAAAACTGTAAGTTTTACCGATTAAAATAGTTAAATTCCTACCGTGTTTTGTTAATTTAACCATTTTAAATAGTAAAACTAACGGGTTTTAAGATTTAGCCATACTTTTAACCCTGTAAATAGTTAAATTCAGCACTTTTTTTTTCAGTGTAGTTTAAGTAAGACCTAAATAACATGCTTTAATCTTCAAAACCACCTAACTGTGACGTTCGGAAAATCCATTTTCGAGCAACCTTTGAGTTGTCGCACGCTCAGATCATAAAGCGGCCTTTCGACCGCAAATCAATGAAATGTATTTTTCCTCGAAGGTAATCGTGAAATTTTCTTCCTGCATTTTCTAGCTTTGACTTCAGACCGTTTACCGTGCCTGAGTTGAATCACGTGATCGTATGCAACTACCGCATCGTGACGCAGCGATGAACATTTGCATTTATAATCGCTTTAATTAGTCAAATTTGTTGGTTTTTTTTTGTTTTTTTTGTTTTTTTTTTTTTTAATTCGTGGTACTTATCCAAACTTAAGAAGTGGAATTATCTTCACTCCAGTAGTGTAGTCTTGTCAGATCGTATCAAATCAGATTAGACCATGACGCGTGTCAAAGTGGTGAAACTAAGCCTCTGCGGTAAGCCGTAAAACCACGCTCATGACTCAAATTCACTCTGCAAGAACTATAATAGCAATGATAGTATTGATAGTCTCACAATCAGTCAACGGTTTTGTCGCATCAAGTACGAAGCAGGGTTGGTTCTATTTTCCCCAGCCCAAAAAAACCAAGCGGGGTTTTTTTTTAAGAAAAACCACTTAAAAAAACCCGAAAAAAACCCAAAAAAAACCCAGCATGCAGAAACTACAATTTTAATGATTGAAAACAGGGAAAAGGGACATAAATCTGTTTTATTTTGGCATGTTTTTAGTACACATAAATACTGAGAATGATCTAGGTTTGCACGATGGACCGCGTTGTGTTTCTTGAATCTTCTCTTCACCGGATGTGCGATTGACGACGTTAGATCCGATGAAGCGTAAGATCCAAAAACGTTCAAACCGTTAACAATTTACTTAGGCCTTAAGGGCGTTCATGTTAGATCCGATAAACGATAGATCGAGAAACGACTGCTATTGTTTGCATAGATTTCCGTTATACGATACCTAAGAATAGCTGCTTAGTGCGTAAGCTTATGGATCAAGAGGGGGAGGGGGGGGGATCAGGACTTAATTCCCGCAACATTAAGCGCACTTTTTGACGTTTTTCGTTATAGCATTTTTTTTTTTTTTTAATATAACGTAGCTAACCGCCGGTCCCCTCAAAACGACGAAAATCGAAAAAAATTTTGAAAATCGAAGTTTCACCGTACCAAGTCTATAAAAACCCAAAAAAACCCAATGAAACCCAAAAAACCCGTCGGGTCGGGATTTTTTGCAACCCTGGTACGAAGTGCATCCAAATTAAACGGGCGACTGTCAGGGGCGTCATTTCGGGTTCGGCTTGGGGGGGGGGGGGGGGTTGACCTTTTTTTTCTCTCATCATTGTTATTTTAGACACTCTACACTACAGCCCTGCATATCCTATATTTACGGCCCTAAATTCCAACAAATCTTGTTAATGACCACCAAATTTTAGTTTTAAACTTTTTTCTCCTCCAAAAGAAAAAGAAAAAACAAAAAACAAAAAAACAAAAAAAAACAAAAGGTCATCACTTTTTCAATTTTGGTCGACCCTTGGGGAGGGGGGGGGAGAGTTGCTGCCCCCCCCCCCCCCCCGCAATTTAAGCTACTGACGACTGTCTTACGATCAGTAGGTAATTCGCTATGAGCGTAAATTCTAGAACCAGCACTCGATCGATCAATTCGAATTTGACCATGTGTTTCAATGCAAGTGTCTTCCTCGGCCCCATGCTGACACTGTAGGGTATCTGCACTATCTGTATTGAATAATAAGAAGGGGAACAGAATAGTCCGGGCAAATTAAGCCGAAAAACAGGGTAACCCGCAACAAATTGCAACAAAAAGTTTTTTGGCATCAAAAAAACGCAGATAAATCAGGAGAATACGATGAAATAAAAGTCACCGAAATCCCCCCAAAATTAGACCCCAAAAAACCCAAAAAGCCCCGAAGAAACTCAAAAAAAGCACGACATTTCTCAAAAAACAAGGTATAACTCCGAAACGGTTGGGTTTTGGGCAATTTTGGTTTGTAGAGCGTCCAATTTTACGTTAGATACTGAAATCGATTTTTCGAAGAAAACCAAAACGTTCTATTTTCGATTTTTATTTGAACAGCATTTTCAATCTTATTTCTCACTTTCTTCATTTCATTTTTCGATTCGACTTTGTACCTATCGCAGATGATTATGAGAGCATGGATGTAGAATAAGTGTGTGCTCTACATAGAATGGAGACTGCCATAGGTATTTGAGCAATGTAAATAGTTTTGAGCGATTTTATACTTTACGTCCATCTTCCATCATCTTGATACCCGGTATAGTAGCTCAACATTCCATGATGATCCAGGTCGACCGCACGGTTCTCAGCTGACAGCGAGGTACCTAGGTAATACACGCGTTAACAAGCAAAAAATAGCCGGAGTTTCCTTTTTATGTAGAAGTGGAACACATATTCTTTACTCTTATTCCATACTGAAGGCCTTGTGACTCTTTTTTACAAACTTCAGCTTTTCTTATAAATTATACATTGATAAAAATATAGAATTAATTGATCGTGGACAAATTCGTAAAGAACGCTGAGGATTCACTTTTAGAGGGCCAAGTGCGGGGTCTGAGGAAGATCTGAATCCCTCAAAGCGTTTTCGCACACTTGTATCACAGTGCAAGTAATTATAATTCTCAAGATTTCTGAAGGAAAATAAGCACTGAGCAGGGACCAAATAATGTTGCGGCTTCACAGTCCCCCGAAAGACATTGGATGGTGCACACTTAAGTGTATTTGTGTGGGAGTTTGGTTTAAACTCCCCTCTAGTGCTCATCGATCATCTGCGTGCGGGACATAGTGAGAATGTAACATAATTTGGCCCAAAAAATGAAAAACCCGGTCAGTTTTGGGTCACACCGTCCCAACCGGCTAGAGTCTATATTTGAGGGAACCTAGTAGTCTATCTCCCATGCGGGAGTTTCGCCTCTGTTTAGTCCTTGTTCTACGCTAGAGTAATAGGGTTATTCTCTACAGGGGCCTAAACGACCGGAAATCGGTTCTTTCCGGTTCGCGGTTTTCGGCAAGTTGAAAACCGCTCAAACGGATTGGTTCGCAGTTCTAAATTTACAATTCGCAGTTCGAGGCTCAGTTCGGGTTCTCGAAATCAATTCAACTGTTTAGTTCAACTGCCGAGGGTTCCCTCGGCTTGTGAAATCCTCCGAACCGCTTCAGAAAGTTGTGAAGAACCGTCGTAGCCGAGTCAGAAAAGAAAAGTAAATTTATAAAAATAATAAGAAAGGGGCGAGACATTTTAAAAACATAATATAGATACCGTCAACCCTAAAAAAAAAACGTGCCAAATTGTTTCAGAAATAAGCATAATAATCCTTCTTATTCGCGTGTTCTATAGGCAACCAATCATCGCATGACTCACAGTTAATAAAAAAAAATTATTCTCAGGCTATAGAAATTTTAAGCGGGCTGAAGACCTATTGTTTGAACCGTGAGAGAACTATGGTTAAAACTGTTTGTTTGAGAATGATTTTATTAAGCGAATTTTTGCGACGAATATATCCGCAATGAAACTGTACAAAATCATTGTCAACCTACGCATGACGCAACAGTGGGATGACACGAAACTGGTTCGTGTTTTTTGAACTTGTTCGGTGTTTTCAGGCATCGATGGCATCAATTCGATTTTAAATTCAAGTCCGGAGGTGAATTGAAAATCCAGCTGTTGCCATCGATGCCCCGAAAACACCTAGAAACACAATTGAGTTTCCTCGAATACGTAGGTTAGGTTGGTATTGTTAATCATATTCAATCGTGAAAATTCGCTTATTATCGGTTCGGAGTTCCCTAAAATAATTCATGAACCGCTCAAGCGGATTGGTTCGCGGCTCAAAAATTTACAAAATGCGGTTCAGCTTCAGTTAACGGTTCGCAAAAACGGCCGGTTCGGAGCGGTTCTAACGCCTGATTCTCAATTCTCTATTCATTTGCCATTTGTTTCGGCCTTTTCCGACTTCATGCAGTCTAAATAATTTATTGCAAAAATACTGCACGCGTTTTTTTTTTTTTTTTTTTTTTTTCGTTTATTGCTAGTGTTATTGACCCGAAATATTACCTAAGTAATACCCTCTTTTTTTTCTTCTTCGTTTTATAATTTGCATATTCCAACTAATATTCGGCATTGGCATTCTCATGTGATAGCCTGATACTGATTCGATAATTAGCATCTGCCATCAATTTTTCTCATTTTATACATATATTATACGTTACGCTCAACTCACTCAAATCAGCACTGTAGCTGCGATTGGAGAGTTTTCGTTCGCCGGATGCTTGGATATACCGGTTTGAATTTATTTATACAGTTTGTCAAGGCTTTTTCAAGATCGAGTTTATTTTATTTATTACCTAAACTAAGTGAAATAATTCCAAGGGGCCAAGGGCACAGATAGCTTCTTGTAATTTGAAGAGTCGTTTACTTCCCAGCATCCAAACGTGTTGTACGGAAGCATCGTCAGTGCACTGTGCCCTGTGCTCGTCAAAAAGTGGCCACAAATCAGACAGTAAATTTATCATTTATAAACTTTCAAGACCAATTTTAATCACAAATAATACTTGTGAGAAGTAATGAAAACCTAGAAATGTCACTGGAAAGTCTGAAATTAAGCTTGATAGGTCGAAAACGATTATTTTTTATTCCTGTTTTTCACTGATTTTTTGCCGCTTTTTTTCAATCTTGCGACGCTCAGTAAATAGAAACATGGAAATTCCCGAATATCATTTTATGAATTAGAATAAAGATTATGAACAATAATCAGCTTCATTAGTGAAAAATCTGTTAAATCATGATTTTTAGAGCGGATAATTAGTCAAGTAACGCGGTTTTTTATCGAAAAAGTAAACACTGAATTGATTTTAAAGCAAAAAAAAAAACAACTTTTCATGTCCAACAGATCCATAGGTCGATCCAGTTTCCGGAGACCAGAGTTGGGGTAATGGGAGTGTCGATTACGCGATTACTACTGGTCGGTAATCGTCAAACTTTCGGATGGTAATTAAATGTTGTTTATTAATGACTTGTAAAAATTTAGCCCTGATAACCGAAAAGTCACCCTCCCATAGGTGGAACTATGAATTTTTCTGGGGGGGGGGGGGGGGGCTGAGCAGTGCAGTGGCCAAAAACTGATGTCCTTTTTTTGTATTTTTTGCTTCTCGAGCAAAAAGAAGCCCCCTTTATTACGCCTTTTTACTTGCAATCTAGGCAAATTTGGGAGAGAACACAAACTGGTACACAACTTTTTTGCTTTTGCTCCTTGAATTCTCCTGGAGAGCCAACATTTTGGGATGTGTGCCAAATTATGAGGCCAAATGGCTAAACGTTTTTTGCTTCCAACATTTTCTGAGAAGGGCGGCTTGAATCCCCCCCCCCCCCCTATTTCCACCTATGCAGCCTCCCAAAACTCGCCGATTCGTGTAATCGATTACCACCCCCATTTGCCCAAACTCTGGCGGAGACCTCCTGTTATACGTAGAGAAGGCCGCTTGAAACGACCTCTCCCGCTTTTCTGTAGTCGTAGATTCTCTTTTCAAGAATGATGAGCTGCGGGCAATTTCGGACGAAATCATTTTACATCTTCAAGAAATATCAATGTTAATCGGATAGGTCGAATATCCCTTCAAAGCTTTAGGTAAATTTTAAGCACCAATCAAACGTTTGAGTAATTTGTAATCTCTGATTTTTGTTTTAGGTTCAATTAGCACGAAACAATCCACAACAAAATGTCTCTCGATGAAGTAAGTACCCATAGGTTTTTTTGTTCTCAAAGTCCTTTATTTGGGGGTACCAAATTCCTCTTCCTTCCATTGTTCCATTTAGCTATTCTTAATTTTCAAGCTTGATTGCTGAACAAACTCTCTTTGGCGTTTTTATTTTGTGTGTTACTTTTGGTCCTCCAATCAGTCAGGACTTAATTTACGAAATTTAACTCATGCTTAATCAGAGACATCATGAAATACCACCCAAAACCAAACGTGACTGTTGCCCCCCTAACGGTAAAGAGAGAAAACGTGTGAAAAAGTAAAGGAAAGAAAAGAGGATCTCTGTGTTTCCGTAGAGACAGGGATCTCTGATACCTGCCTTTAACTGCCATTACGATCTTGCCATTCTAGCAGGTATGTGAATTTATTACTGAATTTTAGACTTTCTCATTGTGATTTTTGTGATTTTCGCTGGTTCCTACATCCTTTTAGA
This sequence comes from Trialeurodes vaporariorum, assembly GCA_011764245.1. Lineage (NCBI taxonomy): Eukaryota > Metazoa > Arthropoda > Insecta > Hemiptera > Aleyrodidae > Trialeurodes > Trialeurodes vaporariorum. The sequence goes on along the minus strand of VMOF01000002.1, from coordinate 35,412,261 downwards.
CTATTCATTTGCTCACAGCAAAAGTTTGCAAGAGCCCCATAGTGACCGATCTCTAAATAAACCAAAACATTTACCGTAGATACTGACCTAAAATTCTGATGAATTTATTTTGTACATTATTCCAAATGGAAACAAAGGAGATAATTGGGTCATTTTCGTCAGTGATATAGGGTAAAATTCAGTATAGAGTGAAATTTTGCTTAATTAACCTCAATTTTTCAAAATTTTCTGGGGATGGACAACCGGAACGCCGCTAACTTGGGGGGGAGGGGGCTACCCACAGGGGATCTCACATCTTGCCCCCCCTCCCAAATGCAAAAGTCTAGTGACGCCACTGGAGTACAAAAATTGTACTGGAATATTTCTTTCCATTAAACATGAACCTTAGGACATTTTTTTGGGCATGGACTTTTTATTCGCGGACTTGTTTATTGGACATTAGGACGTTTGGACGGAAAAGTTTTGGACATAATATGAAGGCTGTGGACCCATCATCTATGGGAACCCTATAGGGTCTAATGTGGACTGTTGAGCAGAGATGTTGATGTCAGTAGCCAATCAGAACGAAGCATTAATGTTTTGGTCGTTGGTCAACAGTCCACATAGGCGCCGTTGAATGTTGTTCCCCGTGTTATTTTGTTGAGTCCCCGTAAGTAGGATGGAAATCAAACTCTCCGGTTGTCTTTGGGTGGCAATTTAAACAGAATTTCACGCTAAGAACAAATCCGCCTGGGGAAAAAAAAAAAAAAAAAAACACATCACTTTTCTCAAATTGAAGAAAATTCAATTTTAAGTGGCACTTGAGAGAAACGGGTGGAAAACAAAAGAGGGTCCCTTTTGCCCCGTTGACAAAAGAAGGTACGGACTCGGAACAATCGGTGCCTGAGACAGTCGACTTGTATCTCAACCGGAGCACTTCAACGTTGCCATTAAGCAATTTTTGTCATTTAAGGGGATAAGCTCCCCAAAACCCTATTTTTTGCCCTGTAGCTAGAAAAGCTTTGAAATTTTTTTTACAAGTTTACATGAATCTCAGCACCAACCCCTGAAATTTTTGTTGAGCGGCCGGGTTGCATCGCAACCCCCTAAATGCCAGTTGAAAGAGAAAAAATAAGTTTCACTTAGGAGCAAATATCTCAGGTCAAAGCTGCTTAAATGCTTTGATCTCTGGCTCAAATTGAAGCTTAAGTTGCCCTCTTAGCATTGTCCTACCAGTTTTTCGAATTGCTGATTGAAAGTATTTTTTTTTTTTTTTTTTTTTTTTTTTTTTAATTATTAATTGAAAAACTTTTTTTTTCTTTTTCATTCTCTTTAAACTTCAAATGACTTTCAGGATCCTTCTAGTGCATAAATAAAAAAATGGTATAACAAACTGTAGAGAATTTTATGTTGATTTTTTTAGAAAAACCAGAGGTCAAAAGCTACATTAGAACTCGAGATATTTGCAATTTAGTGTCGCAAAAAATTGTAAAAACTAACATTGCCTGAGAGAGCTGAACGAAAAAATAGTAAGTCAGAAAGCAGGACTTACAAAAGATATTCAATGTATTTTTGAATTATTGGTGAACGCATATTGATGAACATATTTTCATATTATGACTTACATCATCAGTGCATCATTAAAAAAAACTGACAAAAAAAATCAGAAAATCGAATTTTTTGGGTAGCTTACCCCTTTAAGAAAAGCGCCTAATCAAATGGAATGGACTATAGCAGCGGAAAAAGCGTTTCGTTTGGTCGCTCGCGCTGTAGGTAAGGTCTGCGGAAAGAGGCTAGTCGAATAGCGTTGTGGTCCTTATGACCAAATCGGGAAACCGTATTATTCAAATGAGGGTTGATTTCCCGATTCGGCGAAATGCTGCGCCGGCCGTTGCGGCTGAAAGAACGGAGGAAAATACTCGTATTTATTATAGTGTTGCCAGATTGGCCTGCTGTATAAAAATACTCGATAATTTGGGTGCCAGGTGCCAGACCAGAGTCTATGGGAAGCTTTCGGTATCAACATCGGTATAGTATAGATATTTTCTAGAGCTGTAGACTGTAGAGGTTTGGCGCATGATCGGGTCGCGTCTAAAAAGTAGTCGCGCTCCTTCCTGAAAATACGGCCTTGGTTGTTTCACGCAAATATACTTGCTTCTTATACGACCTACGTCGAACTTACGAACCGCTTACATAGGTAATTGGAGAAGAAAAAGGAAAAACAAAAATATGATTCTCGAATGCATTCAAGTTCAGAATGAGATAACCTCCACGGGTTAAATTTAATCAGAAATCCAATAACCTTCCATAATAGTTAGACGGAAATTTCAATAGGACGTATGTTTATTGTATATACGTATACCTACCTACTGTATCTTAATAATTTCGCGACTTGGTAACAGTAGTCTAATAGACGGTTTTTGCGACTATTTGTGGCTATACCTCATGGGCGCCCGCAGAAAAATTTCCAAGAGGGGATAAAATTGTTGAACCCCAATGGAAGGGGTCTGTAAGGACCCCCCCCCCCCCCCCCGAGGAAAAAGGGATAACTTTTTTTGTTTTTTCATCCAAATAGTGTACAATTATGAAGCCATTGTAGGTGTACCGATACAAATATTAATAATAATTTTCACGTGTTTGATATTATGGACAAAGGGACAACAGATGGTAGAGGTAGTTTCAGAAGTGTAGGCGGACCAAAACCATAATCTCTGGCGAATTTTCAACTTTTATTCCTTCAAATCAATACCGAATTTGCCCCTGACTTTATTCCTTTGTTTTTAAAAGTTTTTCTCATTGAAAAGTGAACACTCAATTTCATTTTTATTCATTTTCATCGCGTAATATCAGAAATAATGTTGACAAATTCCAAAGATTATCGGTCTAGGTCCGCCTACACTTCTGAAACTACCTCTAATAGTAGTTTAAAAACTGTACAATTCTACTATTCCTTGTAAAAAGTGAGTTAAAATTACAAAATAAACTAATAATAAAGTTTGTCAATTATTACTCCTTCGATTCTCTTTTCAATTTCTTTTGATCATTTTCATTTTTCTTCGTGAAATTTTGACTGTTTTGAATTCCAGGGGGAAGCAAGTGCCCCCTCTTGCCCCCCGCTGCGGGCGCCCATGCTACACCTATACCTACAGGGTGTTTTAAAACTCATGGCATTAGATTCTTATTTGAGACCATCGCTCTAGAAAAAGGACTTTATCGGCCTTCGTGCCCTTTTTCTGAAGACGCTTGAATTGAAATCCGAGCAACCTCTAGAACAATAAGAACAACTCATAAATTATTATGAACAACAAAAAAAAAAAAATATTGAAAATATACTGTTTTAGTAGAGCGATTTATCGTTTCGATTGCCGTTCGGGGTTCTCTGATTCCAAACAAAATCTTGTTCAATGTAATTTCCCCATAAGAGCATTTTTGAACGGAAAGATCGCGGTCAGTGTTGCAGAATCGAGGGTAAAAAGCCGTATCGTCCCCATTTAAATCCATGTAAAACATACGGCTTTTTCACCCTAATCTGGCAACACTGATCGCGGCTGTAAATGTAAATCAAGAAACTAATGCGACCTTTTTGCCATGAATTTCACGTCCTTGCTTAGTTATGCTTGGATCTACGACAGAAACTGCCGAGTCAACTACACTGCCCCGCAAAAAAACCGGCGCACCTGGCGCGCTGGATCATTCCGCTCGAAAATGTGAAAAAATTACAAAATTTAAAATCGTCATAACTTTTGACTTAAGAGAGCTAAAAATATTTCAAGGCCAGTATCGGATTTCTCATACTCTCTAGTTTTTTATACATAAGCTTAAATTTTCTTTTGGTCATTTTTTCGCCCGTATGAAGAGTTTTTCCAAACTCTCACGAAAACTGTTTTTTTGGAGCACATCTGTAAAAAGTAACTCAAACTTCTCACATCTCTTTGGGATGAAGTAGCATAGATAGACAAAATCTGAGACATGCATCAGATTCCTCAGAGTCAGGGCTATCGACCTGGTTACCTCAATTTTGTCCTCAAAATTTTTTTAAGGTTGGAAAATGCACTTTTTCGAGACCATGTAAAAACCGCTTCTGAACACACAGTTTACACATGCGAAAAGATGTTAAAAGTTCAAATCGTCATAACTTTTGAACTAAGAGAGCTAAAAATATTTCAAGGCCAGTGTCGGATTTCTCATACTCTCTAGTTTTTTATGCATAAGCTCAAATTTTCTTTCTGTCATTTTTTCGCCCGGATGAAGAGTTTTTCCAAACCCTCGTGAAAACTGTTTTTTTAGAGCACATCTCTAAAAAGTACTCAAACTTTCCACATCTCTACGGGCAAAAGTAGCATAGATAGACAAAATCTGAGACATGCATCAGAGTCCTCAGAGTCAGGGCTATCGACCTGGTTACCTCAATTTTATGTCTACAAAATTTTTTTAAGGTCGGAAAATGCACTTTTCCGAGACCACGTACAGACAGCTTCTGAACACACAGTTCACACATCCGCTGGATCATGCGAAAAGATGATAAAAGTTTAAATCGTCATAACTTTTGAACTAAAAGAGTTAAAAATATTCCAGAGCCAAGGTCGGATTCCTCATACTCTTTGGTTTTTTTTTCAGTAGCTCAAATTTTTTTTTTGGGCATTTTTACGCCCGTGCGAAGAGTTTTTCTAAACGCTCGCCACATTTCTAATAATGTTTAGAAGCGGTCTTTACATGGTCTCGGAAAAGTGCATTTTCCGACCGTGAAAAATTTTTTAAGACAAAATTGAGGTAACCAGGTCGATAGCTCTGACTCTGAGAAATCTGATGCAGGTTTCGATTTAGTCTATCTATGCTATTTTTGCCCAAAGAGATGTGAGAAGTTTGAGTAACTTTTTTGAAATGTTCTCCAAAAAACAGTTTTCACGAGGGTTTGGAAAAAATTTTTCATACGGGCGTAAAAATAACCGAAAGAAAATTTTAGCTTAAGTTTAAAAAACTAGAGAGTACGAGGAATCCGACCCTGGCCTTGAAATATTCTTAGCTTTCTTAGTTCACAAGTTATGATGATTTGAACTTTTTAAAATATTTTCGCATGTTTGAGCGGGATGTGTAAACTGTGTGTTCAGAAGCGGTTTTTACATGGTCTCTGAAAAGTGCATTTTCCGACCTTAAAAAAATTTTTTTGACAAAATTGAGGTAACCAGGTCGGTAGCCCTGACTCTGAGAAATCTGATGCATGTCTCAGATTTTGTCTATCTATGCTACTTTTGCCCGAAGGATGTGGAAAGTTTGAGTACTTTTTTGAGATGTGCTTCAAAAAAACAGTTTTTGCGAGGGTTTGGAAAAACTCTTCGTCCGAACTTAAAAATGACAGAAAGAAAATTTGAGCTTAAGCATAAAAAACTAGAGATTATGAGAAATCCGACTCTGGCCTTGAAAAATTTTTAGCTCTCTTAGTTCAAAAGTTATGACGATTTGAACTTTTAACATATTTTTGCATGTGCAAGCTGTGTGTTTAGAAGCGGTTTTTACATGGTCTCGGAAAAGTGCATTTTCCGACCTTAAAAAAATTTTTAGGACAAAATTGAGGTAACCAGGTCGATAGCCCTGACTCTGAGAAATCTGATGCATGTCTCATATTTTGTCGAACTATGCTACTTTATCCCAAAGAGATGTGAGAAGTTTGAGTAACTTTTTATAGATGTGCTCCAAAAAGACAGTTTTCACGAGAGTTTGGAAAAACTCTTCATACGGGCGGAAAAATGACCAAAAGAAAATTCAAGCTTATGTATAAAAAACTAGAGAGTATGAGGAATCCGACACGGGTCTTGAAATATTTTTAGCTCTCTTAGTTCAAAAGTTATGACGATTTTAAATTTTGTAATTTTTTCACATTTTCGAGCGGAATGATCCAGCGCGCCAGGTGCGCCGGTTTTTTTGCGGGGCAGTGTAGATATTACAGATGAAACTACATGCGACTAAGTAAAGGTTAGAATCGCCCAAATTCCCGGCCATTCCACAACAACAACAACAACAACAACAACAACAACAATAATATTATTTAGCCGGTTTTAACCTCCAAATGCATGGTTTAATCTGTAATATCTTGTTGATTTCGGCATGTTAATTTTAGTCGTAGAACCAGGCATAATTTAGCATTTTCGGGGACTTATCTTAGAATTGAGTCATTCTTTGGAGAAACCATGTATAATAAAAAACACACTTTAAAGTTTCATTACGTGCATTTTTAATTCTAACGTTCCGATTTGTAAAAACAATGTGTCATTTGAAAAGGCATACTCTTGTAAATCATCATACAAACGGGTAAAATTATAATCCGTTGAGAACATCACATGAGAATAATAAGAACAGCCTATCCAGCACACCGATATAGGTGATGTGATAAAAACTTAATCGATAGGTTCATTTTACGCACGGACCCGTGCATACTATGTATGTCTGGAAAGCTTAGAGCATGAGGTGTCACAATTTGGGTCATTCGGTAAAACCACGTATATACGCGTGTACGTGGTTTCTCCGTAAAGAATGACTCGATTCACTATCTCAAGAATGTAGCATTAATTTCTTGGTTTAATAGCTAAAATTTTCGTTCAAAAATGCCGGAAATTGATACAATTCATCGCTGTACTAATACAGTCTATATTCTGAGAGTTCAGACATTTTAGTAAGTACGGACAAGTCCGCTAAATCTAAGGTGTATTTTTATGATCTCGGGGGAAAAAAAGTTTCCGGTTTGGTAGGTACGAATAAAAATCAATGAAACGTGAGCTGTTGCCTATATTAGTGAGGATTGATTATTTATTCATAACAATTAAAGTGGGGTATAAAATTAAACAAATGAAAAGACGCGCGAAAGCTGACTGGAGCAGTGAAGTTTCCCCGCGACCGCAGCGCAGCGGCTGCCTGCTATAGAATTCCTGTAGGTAGGTACTTACATGAAAGATCGTCAGCCGTCAGGTCATGTGAACCGGTGAAAAATGAGAAAAAAGCTGCCCCAGGAGTCGTCCTCATATCAGGCGCTTACGTCAAGGAGGCGTTCGTTATTTCTCTGAATAAATCAAATTTGACTGCTGAAAAATTCACGTTTGAAAGCTTACAACCAATTTGATGAATGTTTTAATAAAACTCTGTTAAAGTCTCAAAAGCCCATACATTTTAATTTGGAATCAAGCCTTCTTTGAGGAGGCGTTTCAACGGTCAGCTTACATGGATATAAAATACAGAGAACGCCTCCTTGAGCTTCATGGCAGCCTATAATAAATCAGGAGCCAATTAGAAGTTAAAGTTCTCATGGCGAGACTCTTTTAATATACAGGGACTATACTGCGCACTGCACGCTATCTTTATCGCGGTGATCGAGATCGCATGGCAGGGACCAAATAGCTGAAATAGCGTTGCGACTTGATGGTCCCCAACGAGCTATAACTTTAGAGTGGCAGCGGATTGGTCCACCTTGTGCCACACAAGGTGGAAGAAATCCCGGAAAAAGCGGAATTTGGACGGCAGATTCCAAGGTTTGAGGTTAAATTTTGTAGGTCGTTTCCGGCAATGCCCGAGTTTGTTCACGAAACGACCGGAAACGACCTACAAAAAACCTCAAAATCGATTTTTACGGCAAGATGGCGGTGCCCTAGGTGACAAGAGTGAACCAGCGGAACGTTCCTTGATTTGCCTTTCTAAACTCTAAAGTCATAGCTCGTTGATGGTCCCCCGAAAGACGTCGCGTTGGATGGAGCGTAAGAACTTAAGTTTAGTTGCGTGGGGTTTTTTAGGTAACGCCACTGGGAGCACACTGGGACTACCTGGATGCTCTCTCTGATAACACGAACTATGCAATATTTGTGCAAAATTGTGTGCCCAAAAATCAGAGGCGGACTGGCCAAATTTCTCGGTGGGCTGCGGCCAAATTTCTTGGTGGGCTGCGGCCAAATTTTGGTCGGCCGGACCGTGTGCGTGTAAGAGGAAAAAAGGGAAGGAAGAAGAGGAGAGACATGAGATACAGATAGGAAGATGGACGACATAATACAACAGACCAGCTTTATTAGAGCCCGGACCGTGTGGTCCAATTCCGATCTGGATTTATTGGGGGCAGGGGGGTGTCATACGTTGACCTCGTATTGTCGACTCACAGTTCCAGGTACCCGATTCAAATACTCCTTCCACAAGATCCCGCAATAGGGCACTTGACTGATCCTGGGATTCGCGATATTCCTTGAAATTCCCGTTGATTTTTCCACAAGAAAAACGGTGGAGCCTATAAAACAGGTCACAAGTGACTTTTTCGCGGAGAAAAAGCGACTTAAAGTTCGAGGATGAAATAAGTAAATGTTTTTCATTGGCTATGTAACTTAGATATTGCATCATTCAACCCCCGTGCAGCCGCGCGCTTTACGCAGGGGATCAGCGCAACAGCCAAGTGCCTTAACATAAACAACTCAGCCGCCATTCGTTTCGATCCATGTGAAGATTTTAGGGTTAAGAACCGGTTCCTGAGTTCTTCATGTTTACATAGGAGTTGCGCGTTGCGCCAAAGACTTCTAATATCCACTTATTTCTAGGTATATATAGTAATCGAAGTATATAATAATCGAATTAAAGTAATCGAAGTTTTTGCGTTGCACAGTAGACTTGTGCGCACGGGGGCTGTCTGATGCAATAATTGAAGCCCCGCCATGGTTTCCTGGCACGGGCCGTTTCAAATGGTTTGAATTTGTGGAATTTTCAAACCAATTTTTCTCGAAGTACCCGTTGAATTTGAGGAAAAAGAAAAATTTGGGTCTCCCTAATTTACCTCTGCTTTAATATTCTGAATTGGTAGATTGCGCCCCTTCGCGGCGGTAGACCTCATACGAGAAGATTACCCAAAAAAATACGGCAAGTGCCCTATTCAACCTATTATTCTTTCCTTACTTTTATGGATGCGCCTTCATTTTTCAAGGTAGACTTTAACGGTACAGACGCGTACGAATAGTCAACTACTTTCCAACCACAACAATGTCCCATTCAAAATTCCTCCCGGAAACTCTCCCAGTTCTGCCGATGGAAAGGAGCCCGTGACTTACTTTTATGGATGCGACTTTATTTTTAAAAATAGACTATAACGGCACAGTCGCGTACGAATAAGCTATCTATTTTCCAACCGGAAACTACAATTCATTTTTTCTATTGATGCATTCTCTTACAAAACATTTCTTTTGTTCTAGCAATTCAACAAAGCTGTGGATGATGTCAAGAATTTAGTCAAGACTCCCTCAGATACTGAACTCCTAGAAATTTACGCTCTCTATAAACAAGGAACTGTGGGAGACGTAAACACAGGTATTTGGATATTTGAAGCATTTCCATCAGGAAAGTCACAAGTAAACTCTGAAACATTGATAAAAGAGAATCAAAATTTTACATTTTAAAGTGGTTCTGTGCAACTTTGAACTGAAGCATGTATTTGAACATATGTAGAAATTGTCAGACTACTTATCAGAGATCATTTCAGATGAGTAAGCGTACCTAGAACAATTATCTTTGAAATTTTCCAACTTCATAATATCTTGTATTACATAACCATAATGAATGAAAATAAATTCGAATGTTGGCTTTTTATTTAGAAACGCTTTAAAATAAAAAGATCCAAGTCGTAGGCAAGTTTTGTCTTGATTTTAATACATGAAAATTGAAAATTTGCCAAAAAATATCAACCTAGGTACTTCTGAAACAACCTCTACCTAAAATGGAAGGAAATCTTTTATTAATGTTTTATCAGTAGAAACCAATCTCTGTTTTTTAGAAGAGATCTTGGGTACCTAAATGTATTGAATTATGTGCTGGTAATAATGGGGAGTTGGTTTAAAGGGGTTCTAGGGTATGTTGAAGCAAAAAACAGTGGTGCAACTGGGGGGAATTAACCCCCGTGAACTGGGGTTTCTTTCTGTTTTCACATTCTTTCCTGTTGCTGGGAATTTCTTAAGAGAGATTTTTGTTTACATTTTTTACTGCGGAAGTCCTCGCAGCTCGTACATCATAAACTATGGAATATTTTTGAAAACGTTTCCAGCCCCTAACATTCCTGGGAGATCCACATCTATACACCTCCCCCTCCTAGTTTCAATTTTGTTTTATTTTTTTCTATTATAAGACATTTTCATTCTCTCCCCCCCCTCTTCCCAGAAGTTTAGTTGGAAAAGATTTTTTAGTAGCCCTTCTGTATAAAATGGGTCTGCGTCGGTGTCATCCATCGTCGCCGAAGAAATAGTAGGTGAGATGATAAAATGCACAACTGTTGATTCAGGAGGAAATCCTCACTGAAACCTCATAGTAAAATTAGCTTAGTAAATTTCATCAAATCAATTTTCTTATTCGTTTTTCAGACAAACCCGGCCTTCTTGATTTCAAAGGAAAAGCCAAATGGGAAGCATGGAATGGCAAGAAAGGCACACCCGTCGAAGCTGCCAAACAAAAATATGTAGACACAGTTAAGCAGTTGATAGAAAAATACGGACTTAAATAGTTTTAAGACTTCTTTCCTTTTAATATAGGTCAATTACTTCAACCACTTTGCTTTTCTCTTGTTCCAAGGTTGAAGTTTAATATTATTTTTATAATTTATTATTCTTTTTCTATTATTTTTTATACCAAGTGCCTGTGTGTTTTACTGCAGAAACCTATCCCTATTCATCCTTGTTTGTTTTCCTAAGGCTTAAAACCGTGTTATCTATTGTGTTACTTTTTTTTAAAATAAGTGAATATTTATCTACCTAAAAAATATGTAAACATCCTTTGAATGCAAGAATCGTACCTAACGAAAACTCACTTTAAATCGTTGAATCAAAAATAATGTTTTTCTTTCGTGTTTTTCATGAAAATATTATGTATCCTTGTTTTTTGTTTATTTTTGTGATGATTCAATCAACTGATTATCAATAAATAAGATAAGATTGCATTTATAAAAAGTCTGTCTCAAATCACTTCAATATTCTCTTTAAAATCTGGAAGCGGTGTATCTATGTTTTTAAACACTATTATAATAATAAATGATAAGATACCTAAGTATTTGACTATTCTGCAAGCAACAAATGGGTGCAGAAGATACAGCGGGGGAGCTATTGCCCCCACCCCCTGTTTGGCCAAAAAAAGGAGAAAAGAAGGAAAAGGAAGAGAGGGAAAAGATAAAGGGGGAGGGGTGTTTGGGCCAACGCAGTAAGTGCACTAAAGATGGCCACTTATGAATGTTAACAAACAGGGATGAGTCTGCTAAAGATGTGAGATACTTGCTCCTGAAAAGTGTTCAAGAAACAATGTCTAAGGATATATGAGTTTTTAGAGTTTTGAAAGCTTTGTTGATAAAACGGACTGATTAAAGATCTAGGCGCTTCGTTAAGTCTGACGATCAGGGCTGCAAGGGATTCCAGAGTCTTTGGACTAACCTTGCAATTAGTTTGGTGTCCCAAATGAATTGGAAGTGCCTAAAAGTGGGGTTTTTCCATCCTGTAAGTCGATACAAAGTGAATGAGATCTTTGGGAGGTCCCTCAAGGAAGGACTGCCCTTGCCTCAACGCTGTTGAAGTTTTAGCGTCTTGCACATTTAAAATAAATACCTACGTGAGATTGCGATGGGAACTTGCACAAAATGCTCAAATGGCCATAGATTTTTTTTTGTTGGAGCAGGGTAATGTTTTTTTATCTAAATCGAAAGGAGTCGTAAAAATAGGGAGGGATCAGTGTACAACAACCCTTTTTGCAAATTTTTGAGTCATTGAGGTAGGGGTCTAAACGGACTTTGACCAGTTTTGATCCCCTCCCTCGGCTTTGAAGATACAAAAACTCGGAAATAGAATTGTTGTACATTGATTCCAACATATTTGTATGACTACTTTTGATTTTAAGACGAAAACATTTCCCCGCTTCAATAAAAAAAATCTATGGTCGTTGGAACTTTTTGTTCAATTTCCTCTCGCTACCCCATAAGTGTATTTTAAATTAGCTTTGCTAATTTCAACAGGATTGAGGGACTTCCAAATGATCTCATTCACTTTGTATCTACAAAAGGAATGGGAAAGATCCGCCAGAGCTAACTTTCAAGCACTTTCAACTTTTTTGGGACAAATTGTCATACCTCAACTTCTGAATAATGATGACCAGTTAGATGAATAGTTTTGAGTCATCATTAATGTTAAAAACGGTTTTAAAATACTTGCATCTTATTAAGTTTTCAGCAAGGAACACGGTGCTACTCATAAGAAAGTTCTACATTTTGCATGAGCAGAGAAAATAGCTTTCAAAGAAGGAGTTGTGAGAATTATGTTCCCGCCATACCTTAAAAACACTTGCTCTATGAGTGTACTTACATTGAATCACTGGGAAAACTCAGAGACGAGCCTGTAAATCACATTGGGTGCATAAAATAACCCCTATGATTGATGACCCCAAAAACGTTGTCGGTTTATTATTTGAGATGCTGTTTTCTCTGTTAATATGCAAGGAACAATTTTTTTATCGATACCACCTTTTTTTTTGCAACAAAATCTGTAAGAATGGGTCATCAACTTGAGTTTCATAGACTCTGTCGACTTACCCATTGACAAATTTTGTCCCAAAATGAGAAGCAATGATAGATATTGAAATTCATTTCATAAACAAAAGAAACAACATTTATCATTCAATCAGTCAATACTATTATCCGCTAAGGTCTTAAAATTTTGCTCACAGTATGTTTCCAATAAAAGCAGCTCACTTTTAAATTATCTGTTTTGATTAGTGCATGATAAAGTTTAAAAAATGGGGGGTGAAGAGCCAACCCCAGAATAAATGTGAGTTCCTCAAAAACTTGTATTTTTTTTCTAAGGAACCATGCTTTACAAGAATGCTGAAAATTAATGAAAGCTTGAAGCCTAAAAGAGCAAAAAAGTGAAAAAAACATAACTAGCAAAATTTCTTGTAATGGAAAAAGTAATCGTTGACATAAATCGCATCCAAAGTTATATAGAATGGAAATTAACAAATTTATTTAGGAAAGAATGTTAAATGTTAGAATCTGAGAAAGAGAACTGTTACAAGGTTAGGACAATAGGGGAGGATCATATTGCTGTTGCTATGGATTACTGAACCAACTTACAAAGGAATGTAAAGAGGCCCATTTTCACAGAGCCAGTGAAATCAAATTGACACCGTCTTGAGTCGTTTTGGAAAAGTGACAAGTGCTTTATTTGCTTCTTAAAAGGGGTGTCAAAAACAATCAACTGGTCTAACTGGGACTCACAAATGTTGCATATTGGGTTGACGGGTTATGTCAAGTAGCGGTACCTCCTTCCGAAATGCATAAAAACAGATCGGCGAACGGTTGCTTATAAAAGAGTTACAACTCATTCAACTCATTGCTAACCAACTGCTCACCTATGCATTTTGATGCTTTCAGGAAACATGCACCACTATTTGTCAGAATCCATCAACCCAATACTCAAAATGCACGAGCTCTTTTAGATCAAACCCTGTATCAACTCGTGCAATTTCTTTCTAATGATTCACAGTGCAAATTTGAGTGAAGGTAGTTTTGACCTTGAAAATTCATAAAACAAACTGACTTACAATATTCTCATTTTATTACGTGAAACATGAAAATATTTAAACACTGAAATATGAAGAGGAGTCTTTGATCGTTACAATACAAAATAGAAAATTATCACTATCTACACATAAATGGTTCAGATACTGAAGAATGAGATAGTTTCTTTTAGTTCAATACATTCGTTTTGTCGGTGCCTCGTCATAAGATTATTTTAACCTAACCTAACCCCCAACACGGCACAGCGAATGGGAACTGACCCACAGTTGGATTTGACAGAGGCGGATTTGGGGGGGGAGTTGAGTCCGTTGCCCCAAGCGGCAAAATGAGGAAGAACTGACAAAACGGCCATCACTTTTGATAAGTTTCCCATCACCGATGGCGGTCAAATAAAAATCAATAAGCAATTAAAAGGCCATGGCTTTTGAAAAGTTTCCACCTAGGGGCATTGACCAAAAACGTAGATCTACCTCTGGGATTCGATATTCTTCAGATCATTCTGAGCAAAAGTTCTCTCAGCACTACAGCACCGAAAAAAACCACTGAGTCTTTTTAATGATGACAGAATGTAAAAGATTCCTTGATTTGCTTTCTAACCTAATGATTATTATCAATCCCTCACATAGTGGCTACCATAGCCGTAGCCAAGAATTTGTCTTTCTCTGCACATTTGAACGAAGCATATGAATTTGTCTTTCTCTGCACATTTGAACGAAGCATATGTTAGAAAAGGATGGAGAGAAAAAGCTGTCATATGACTTCAACCCCTTTTTTGTCCTTTTTTAACACATGCAGTCACTTGGGCAAAGAGGGAGGAAGACAAATTGCTGGCTATGGCTACGGGGGCTACTAATGAGAGTGTAGGGAAGACGATGAAAATTCAAAGACAAACTCCTCACACTGCAACTGCACAACCATTAAGGAACTCGGATACTCCGAAACAAACTCTTTCTTCAACTTTGAGCTTGAATTATATGAGAACGACTTCCAGTTGATTTTTTAGGTGATGTGACAACTTCTCTACAGAATGATCTGAATAAAAAAATCATTACATTTCATTGTGGGTCGGTTTTCATAAGGTGTTTACCAGATCCTTCAAATTTTCTGAGTATAAGAAACTAACGGTTCGGACAGTCTCTAAGTATAAACTGTACTTTCAACAGTTGAACCTAGCTAAACATGAATTGTACTGTCCAGGGTTGTTACGCACTGGGAAATCTGGGAAAACGCAGAGAATCTAAGAGAGGAGGGAGAGCATAGGGAATTTTCAGTCTTTAGTGTTCGATTCCAAGAGAGAGTGAGACTCGGTCAATGAAATCCCTTCATTTCGAAATCACAACTATCAGTAGGAAAGTTATTTTCCCTTCAGCCTCCTACTTACAACCTCCTACAACTGGATTCTGGAAAAAGCACAAAAAGGCAGGCCATAATAGCGGAACAGGGCACCGGGATTTTCAACTGTGAAGATTAAACACTCACCATTGAATTACTGATTTCTTGATGGTGCCCTTTTTCCCCCTTTTTTATTTATTAATTTAAGACGGACTTTCGATTGAAAAAATGAGCAATAATCCTGCAAATGGGAAAAAAGAGCCTGAATTGACAGTAGAATATTTTGACTTTTCTCCGTCACTGACATTTCCTTGGAATGTTTTAGCGCAAACACAGGGAAAAAACAGCAAATTTGAAAATTAAAAATGAGTAAGAACCCTGACTATTACAATGTACTTTTGGCACAATAATGGTCTCAGAAGAGGAGGATATACTTGACAATAAAAAAGGATAAACAATGATCAATGATTAAAGAGTAAAACTTACGGAGAGAACCAAAGTAAACAGGAAAACCTACAAACTGTGAAAAATGGATGAAAAAAAAGGAGTCATCATCAACATCCGTGCTTTACAGTAAGACTGTTCGGTAAATATTCTTTTAACTGATTTTAATATTTTTTGTCCTAGACAGGATCACACGCTGAAAAGATTGCTCCGACAAGAATTGCCTCCAATATGTTTCAGTATGTCATTGGATGATCTGCAGAAAAAAACGAAAATGAAGAGTTGATTTTACATTTGTGAAAACTCCAACAGTCTTACACCTTCACTTAGGGACTTTTTTTTTTTTTTTATCAAGGCCTTGAAAGTTTGTACTCAGACCCAAGAATCTATTGGTAGATTTGGCATTAAAGATTAGTTGGAAATAGTGAATCAGTGAATAGTGAATAACAGATATACTCAAGCTTCCTGAAAAATCAGCATTGCGATTGAACAGAGACTTAAGTCCAAAGAGTTTGTTTTTTGGGATCTTTTTCCGGAAGAAGCTTAAATTGGTGAAACCCATTTTCCAAAATTTTTACCAGCAGGCCTGCAAAATACACTCGATTGCCCGACCGTGCAGTTACTTGAAAATGTGAAAAGCCACCAGGTTTTTGTAAAATGCCAGCTGATTTTTTTTTAATTTTTTTCTCCCCCAAGGCCCCAAATAAGCCGATTTTGCAAAAAAAAAAAAAAAAAAAAAAAAAAGTGCGTTAAACATTCACGTGCATCCTTAGTAGAGGTTGGAAAATTTTGTCGTTATTTTTGGCTGATTTCGATGTTATTTTTTGTTGATTTCGGTGTTATTTTTTGTTGATTTCGGTGTTATTTTTGCGATGCTTTTTGCGTCATAGAGAAAAAATTATAGCGTGTTTAATGCAATTTAGCTAGTTTTATGACCCGTCACCCTCCTATTTTAACTTTTGTAATGATGAAAACTTCAAATTCCTCCTCAATTTTAGCTACCTGTGTGAATTGTTCCTCTTCCATTGGACTCAGGCCACTTAAGCGATTAAAACTTGAAAAATCGCGGTATATTCAACGCGCACGCACTTTTACGATAATTCCGCAAAAATTTGTCAATTTCGCGATTTCGCTCAAAAAAGGGCCCAATTCGCGATTGCGCTGGTTCAAAAAGGCCGAATTTCGCGGCCAATTCGCGGAATCACGGCGATTTCGCGCAAAAACCAAAAAAACGGCCGATTTCGCGTTTTCACACTTTGCATTTTCATAATCAGGGGACCGTGATCGATGCTCCTATATAGTTTTCAAGGCCATAGGAGCATTTTAAAAATTTCGCGGCGAATCGCGGCCGCGAAATTTTCCAACCTCTAGTCATTAGCGTCATCAAGAACTGACACTATAACTTAATGTTTAAATCATTAGCCAAAAGTTTCAAAATTTTAACTGTGTATTTGTAATTAATTACCTTGCCTCTACTGTCACTAGTATTTCTCCACCTTAAAATACTGAAAAACCCTGATGAAAGACTGATGAACTAGCTCTTGCCCTTTCGATATCTTTGCCTAGCTCGGCTTTTGGAATAACGATGATTAGAAGAACGTTGTTCTGAGAAAGTTTCATCACAGTTATCGCCTTCATCTTGATTTCTTGAGTTTTGGAATTCTATTCAAAACAGAAAAAAAAAGAACACTTAAATTTAAAACTCTTTAATCAGCATGAAAGGCATTTTTTTGAGCATCCAGATAAAGAAAATCAAGAGAGATGCACTGTAGTTGCCAAGACAAAGGTATAGAATTAGAGAGAAATATAATGAGGAACCAAATCCTTGGGTTCATTTTTGTTCACTCTTTGGAGTCTCTTTTTTCTTCCACCAGAAGCCCCCAAGCACAGAATACTGCAATCAGAATAAAAAGTTTGGTTCATTTCGAAGCATTATTATTGGACATCAAAACAAGACCATAATTTCGACCTCCAGTATCTTATATAAGATAAATATATTTTTGCTCTCCTAAAAATGTTGGTCTAACAAGGGGAAGGAAAAGGTGGGCCCGCTCCAAATGGAACGGGACTTGCGCGAAAACACAGTCCTTGGGGTCCTAATGAAGGGACTTACAGCACTTTTTGTGAATGGGCCCCTGAATTTGCAAACTTTTGTTTTTAAAATGAGCCCCAGGGACGGCGGATCGTTATGTAGCCGAGAATCAAACCCTCGCTCACAACTGAAGTCGTAGCGCAACGACAGTGTAGTGGACTCCGGATTGCATGGTCCCGAGTTCGATTCCTGCTGGCGGCACTAATTTTTTCACGACAGTTGTGCTCATCTTTTTTTGCAATGTTGATATGTTTCTCTCTTGTTGTTTTTGTATTTTAGTTTTGTTTTGCTTTTTGTTTTTTTTTTTTTTTTAAACCGTTTGAATCGAGTTATTCCACCTATTTTCATCCTGCATGCATCAGGTATTACTACACTGTGCTTGTATATAAAAGTTAAGAAAATATTGGAAAAGAAAAACAACAGCACTTGAAAAAACAGACGGGAAAAAAAGTTTCGTTGATCAATTTCCATTCGTCTCTTTGATTTTCTAACATTTTCTTAACTTTTACATACAAGCACAGTGAAGTAACTGCGTATACAGCACGAAAAGATGTAGAATAATTCGATTCAAACAGTATTAAAAAAAAAAAAAAAAAACAAAAAGCAAAACAAAACCAAACTACGAACAAGCAACAAGAAAGAAACATAAAAACATGGCAAAGAAAGATGAGCACGACTGTCGTGAAAAATTAAACTCCGCCAGCAGGAATCGAACTCGAGACCATGCAATCCGGAGTCCACTACACTGTCGTTGCGCCACCACTTCAGTTGTCAGCGAGGGATGGATTCTCGGCTACATAACTATCCGCCGTCCCTGGGGCTCATCTTAAAATCAAAATTTTGCAAATTCAGGGGCCCATTCACAAAAAGTGCTGTAAGTCCCTTCATTAGGACCCCAAGGACTATGTTTTCGCGCAAGTCCCGTTCCATTTGGAGCGGGCCCACCTTTGCCTTCCCCTTGTAAGAGGATAAGGTCGGTTTTGTCAGAGCGCGTCACATATCCATCTGTAATCTCGAATCACTAATCTATGCTTATAAAGTTTCATTCGCCACGTTCTAGGTAAATAAACTTTTAAAAATTGTTTAAGCCTTCTAGAGAAAAATTTACAACAAAGTAAAAGAAGGCTTAAACAATTGTTTTAGCCTTCTTTTATTTTGCTGTAAATTTTTCTCTAGATAAATTAAAAATCCAGAGGCATTTTTCTTCACCTCTCAAAGAAACCTTTCTAACTAACTTAATTCCTGTTCAAAGGAGCTGACAGACAACTCAGTCAAAAGCTAATGAGTTGAAGTTGAACTAAAGTCTTTCATGCAAAAAGTGTTGATAGGTAGCATTGCTTGGAAATAGGAACAATAGTCTCAGATATTTTTGAATAGCGTATTAAACGAGCTCAACAGGTATGAAATAGCAGTAATAATAATGATAATGAACTACCTTTCAATAAATCTAAAGGTGGTTCAAGTAAACTCTGTCGATTATTCCTAATATAGTAGCGACTTGTCCATCCTATTCCGTATCCGATCAATGAAATTGCAATTGTTATCAAAGCCATGAGTAACGGGTGCTAGAAAAAGAAAACTTTGAATAAATCATGGATACAAATTATCAGGATTTCTTGCCATTTTCTGCAAAATCAATGAACACAAAGGGTTGAGAAATATTATTGCAAAATCTTACACACTGAAAATCTCTTACATTAATAATGGCAATTAATTGTTTCTTAGCATTTGTTTGTTTGCAAAAAAAAAAGAGAAAAATCTTGGGGTTCTACATGAGGGCATTACAAAAAAAAAATAAAATGGAAAGGTTATCTACATGATTGCTGTTTCAGTTACCTTCTAGCATAAAAGTCACTTCAAATATTTGTTTAAACCAAGAGTAGAAGATTGCTTTTAATTTAAGACTTTGATTCCTTTACTTATCCTTTGGAGGCCTACTCCTTACAAGCATCCCAGAGTCTGCGCCTAAGAACCTCACAATCAGATAAACTGAAAAAAAAAAAATCTGTTGTTTTTACCGCCCGGCTGTTAAAAAAATGTGTAGCAGCCGAAAAAAGTTAAATCAACAGGTAAAATTAACCATCAGGGGGTTGATTTTACCGCTCAAGTCTGTTGATCCAACATTTTTTGGCTGCTACATATTTTTTTAACAGCCGGGCGGTAAAATCAGAGATTTTTTTTTTTCAGTGTACGGAAAATTTCCAATGGGGCTCTTGCTAACTTTTGCTGCATAAGATTGAAGAGTTCATTCTTGCATAAAAACAAGCAAAAATTACGTCGAGTACATAAAAAATTACTAAATTCACTCTCAGACTCACTATATTACTTCCAAGTTTATGGCATAATGGCAGAGCTACACAGGTAGAGCTCGTTTCAGAAGTGTAGGCGGACCAAAACCACAATCTTTGGCGAATTTTTAACTTTTATTCCTTCAAATCAATACTGAATTTGCCCCTGACTTTATTCATTTGTGTTTAAAGTTTTCCTCATTGAAAAGTGAACACTCAATTTCATTTTTATTCATTTTCATCGAGTAATGTTAGAAATAATGTTGACAAATTCCAAAGATTATCGGTCTAGGTCCGCCTACACTTCTAAAACGAGCTCTACCATGAGAGGCTAATCCTGTCTAATTTGAAGCTTTCCTCTGTGTATTTCGAAAGAGAGAGTGACGAATAAGACAGGAATTCCCAATGACACCTCCATAGCTCTGTCATTTAACCCATTGGACTACTTTGACGCCATATGGCGTCATGTGTGCACTGGGCCAAATACACTTTGACGCCATACAGCGTCATTCCGCAATCGCTGCTAATTCGACGTAGTTTCGCGTACTTCCAATAGATAGCGTCTCGGGTATCGAAATGTGGGCTGTTGAGGAATTAGTGCAGCCAACTTACTCACATTTTTGCTCTTTAGCTGCAGGTTTGCACGGTTTTTTTTTTTTTTAAATGGTAGTCCAAGGGGTTTAAAGAACAAAGATGGCGGAGCTGCGCAGGTATCATTGGAGATTCCTATCTAATTTGTCTCTCTTTGTTCAGAAACGCACAGAGGAAAGCCTCAAATAAGATAGGACTGTCCCATGGTGCCTGCGTAGCTTCACCATCAAGATCAAGCCTTAAATTTTAAAGTCATTTTGTAGGTATGCGAGTGAATTTCACAATTTTTTAATAAGCTCATTGTAATTTTTGGTGGAATTTACTCAAGAATTGACTATTCAATCGCTTGCAGCAAAAGATAATGAGAGCCGCATTCTTGCTGCGAGCCTCACAGATGTACACTTTATTTTTGAAGGCCACAAAGATACTTTGTAAAAACTGTTTGGTGAACTATTAACAACACCCTTCAAGTCGAAATTTGGCCTAAAAGCACCTAACTTTCTCCGAATGCCAAGTCATTACAGTTCAGTCAGGCATCATTTCGACGACCATAGTCCATTGATTTTACAATTAAAAACCCCTCTCAAAATAAACACTCAAGTGTAAGTTCGCTTAAAAAGAAGAAAAGTAGGTAGTCTCTTACAGATAACGTTGGTTTTTTTGTTGCGACTTGATCAGAGATAACAATTGCGACTCCTATAATGATTCCAACACCAGCTCCCAGCCATGGTATTTGAGCATCCGCTAAAAATGAGCAAATAAAATTAATATAAATTTCAATAAACTATTTATTACTCAATAAGCGTAAAAATGATTGACACACTCATCAGATGAGAGAGCAAAAAAAAAAGCGACGTAAATTTGCACCATGAAAAATTGTGAGTTACACTTTGCAATGATTATGATTTTGGCAGCAAAACTGGATAGTTTTTCCGGTTAATCACAAATTTGATGAGAGTTTTTTGGTTTGTATTCCCTTTATGAGTATGCATACTTTACGTACCAAGCTTGTCTTTCTGCTCAGCTTTGATTGTTTTTGTGACAGCTTCCACAATGGTAGGATCACCAGGTAATAATTTCAAAGCGATTCGATATGAGAGTAAGGCATCAGTGTACATGCATGTTGCAAACTCAACTTCTCCCTTCCTAAAATATCCCTGAAACAATATAATTTAAATTTAATATACATATTTAAAATGTCGAAGAGTAGTAGTTGCAAATTGAATTAACTAATCCATAGCATTAGCGGTGATCATTCAAAGGCCAAAAAAAAAAAAAAAAATCCAAGCACCAGAATTAAGTTTTGGGACAAATTAGAAAAAAACAGTGTGCTAGTACATAATTCATTTAATTCAAAAATAATAGATACAAATATTAAAAGTAGGTAGAGCTTGTTTCAGAAGTGTAGGCGGACCTTAACCATAATCTTTGGCGAATTTTCAAATTTAATTCCTTTAAAATAAAACTGAACTTGCCTCTGACGTTATTCTTTTGCGTTTCAAGTGTTCCTCCTTGAAAAGTGAACACTCAATTTCATTTTCATCGAGTAATATCAGAAATAATGATGACAAATTTAAAAGATTATCGGTCTAGGTCCGCCTACACTTCTGAAACTACCTCTAAGTAACTGACTGATGTATATTTTCAAAGGGAAAAAAATTAAATTATTGTTATGAGGAAGGCTCGAAGACTCGAAAAATTGTCTGCAGTTGGGTCTTGGGTCAACTATACAGACTGCAGAGGACAGACCGTCACTGACTCGCTAAGCATACATCACTGCGTACCGTTGTTTGAACAATGGAGAGGGTAAAAATATTTCTCCTCTTGACGATGTAGAAAACTTTCTTCCGCAAGCTTTAGGAGCAAAAAAATGATCAGAAACATTGAAAGGCTCCAAAAACCAACATTTTCTTGGGTGTCAAGCCTTAAAAAATTGTCTCAGCGACCCTCAGAGCCCTCAGCCTCTTTGCAGTGCAAATACTACAGGTCTGCAGGTCCAGCTGCTACACCACACCGCTACCCTCTGTGCTAAAAATTAAGAACAATTTAAAATTCTTCAAACTTACTTTGACCCAGTCCGGCTTGAGTATGATTGTTTTTTTGGCATCCTCGAGAGCAGAATAGTATTGTTGCAGTTTAAGAAAGGCAAAGGATCTGTTACTGTACAAAGGGTAGTTATTAGGATCAATTTTAAGTGCATGACTATAGTGAAGAATGGCTTCAGCGTACTTTTCATTCTTTGTAGCTGCATTTCCCAATGCTTTTAAACTATCCACTTCCTGCAAAAATTAAAATGATTGAATGAGAGAATGAGAAAAAAAAAGAAATCGTAATGACTCAATTGGACATACCTACGTTCAGTTAACACCTAGGTACATTAAAAACCCTTACATATCTGAAAAACTACTTAAGCACAAGGATGTCAACTTTTCTAGGCAACCAAATTTTCCTACAAGTACAGGGATACATGTTTCCATGATTCTCATCATTTCCACGACCAACTTTTTCACTTTACACCAAAGATTCGACAGTCTCAACTTTCAACTTTCAAAAATGTCAGCATTTTCAAAAAACTCTCCTTTTGGATCAATTGCCAAATGCTACACACAGTTCGCCAAGCTAGATCTTACTATGCGTAAGCTATGCTTACTAGATCTGCAGTAAGCTAAGTTGGCCCGTCAGCAGGCTATTAGCAAATTTCTAACTCGTACAACACAACAAGAGATTAAGATCTTTACTTAAACAACTTCTCTCTCGCTTGAGAAGGTATCTCTTACAGTGTTGTAGGAGATAGAGGGTTCCTATCAGCCCCCTGATTGATCAGTGACTGCTGCCGTACAGACAGGCCAACTTATAAAAGCCGTAGTTCTAGAAGGAAAAGTAGATACTGAAGTTTATAGTTAACTCTAATTGGCGAGAAATATCTTCAAAAATATTGCTGATTCCCTGGGGTCCTCTTTGGCGGTTCATGACCTGCTACGGCTAGGGCGCAGCTCTTTTAGTAAACTTAAATACCTACCTACCTTAGGAGAATATTTTCTCTCCAACTACAAAAGGAACGTTAATGGTCCTCGGCAAAAAAGCCAGGACTAAATTTTAGGGTTTAATTACTGAGGGAAGGAGAGAAACTTCTTTGTGAGTAAGTACATGGCATGTTAAGAGAGAGAAGGAAGTTTATTACCTCACTGGACATGTATTCAGATAGAGCGGTTCGTCAAAGATGAATTCTTGCACATCAAGCGTCATATATTGAAAGACCAAGGACAGCTATTAGGTCCACTAAGACACCTATAAAGCTTAAAGTTGAGCGAAAGTTAAAACTTCAATTCATAAGTCTCTGCTTCACTGACAAGTCGGCGCAGTGATTAGTGAATGGGAGTGGGATTTGTAAACAAATAGATACTGATAAGATTTCAACGCAAGAGAATAGAGTCCCATCCATACTCTTAGAACTGTGAGTTATAGATACTGATGAAATACTACCCGTGATACAGGTATTGAGTAAGTAAGTTTAACTAAGCAACCAGCTCTACACTTCTTATCATGAGATCAACGAACTAGAATTTCGCTTGTTCAAAATTCTCTCTGGCATTGGTTTCTTTTTTTCCTCGAAAATCACTCAACAATAATTATTCATAACACCATAAACGAATTCTTGTCGTAGAATGATTTTTCTCGCCGTGGATGTTTTTGAAAATGAGACGCCGACTACTGACTACGTATCCGACCACGGTCCCCGGTCTTGGTCGTCTTATAAATTATGCATCGATGCCATAATAACCTCAAACTTCAAAGTGGTTTGCTTTTGTCAACAAGGCAACCTTTCTAAAATTTTCACTATTTTCCTGTTTATTATTTGTTAGTTTATTTTGAGTGCTGTGGTTTACACGTTTCAATATTCATCTCGCCCATGACTTGTAAATATTATTCTGTGGAAGGCTGATATCCCTTTTTATCAGAGTAAATGTGAGTTATAAATATTTTTCCCTAATCTTCATGCCTATCACAGCCCAGCCATCATTATTTCAGCTGAAGAGGTCGACATCCATGTTTTATTTTTGATTATTTTTACATTTTAATGCGACTTTCAACTCTCAACAGCCATTCTCACTCAGTCAGAACACAGGAGAATGCTCTTTGCATCATAGGAAACCTAACCGTATTGTATTCCAGCAATCTCGTAAATACCTCACCATCAAACTTTCTGATACCTCAACGGATGGTTTGCTTGTATCCCATGAGAATATTTCAGAATATTGACCATTTACACAACCTTACCGGCTAAAATTATAACCCACTCAGCTTGCAGGAGTGCAACCTTTAGTTCTGAGCGAACTCACTATTGCGCGAAGAAGTTAGGTACCTATTTTTTGAAGTTGCGCTTCTGGTTCTATCACTGAAGTAAAGCATTACATCAGTTTCAAACAGGCAAAGGAATTAAGATAGATTTGGAGTTTCCCATCTAATTGAATCAAAGTTCTGATGATTGCTAAAATCTGTTGAAATTTGATGTTTATCGGGGAGCCTATGGATAGAGATGACAACGCTGCGGACACAGTGTGCAAAGAAGCAAAGTGGGGTAATCATGAGGATGCATGAGTGTATTATGAGCTTCTTCATGCGTTGCGGACGGTGCTCAATGCAAGTGAAATCGGAAAACGAGTATCGGGGTTTGACTACAGAAGAATCTAGTTGACTATTTAAGTTGTCAATAGTTGGATCTCTAGAAGGCCGGATTCACAGTGTTCATGTAAAGTCTTATAACATAGGATCATTTACCTTTTATTCGGTCCTCTTTTATAGTGAGTGAAACTTACTTTCCTTCCAAACTGCTAGAATACATTGGCGGCCTGATCACAGATTGTATGGTTGCAATTAGGTACTTTGGACCATACTCACTTTATCCGCGCAGCCTTTACCTTTAACTTGTATAGGGCTAGAGTGGGTGTGTGCATACTCTTGAACCAGGCGGCCCGTACCTTAGTTTATAAGAGGTTTCGAGTATATGCTGGGAGTACCACGCTCAGCTGTGGAACGCTACACCGCAAGCCCAAAACAGAATCTCACTCTCCACATAGTTAGTTCTGCAGATCGCCCTTTGGTTTGATGAGATTGTCATGAAGTTTATTAAAAATAATTTTACAGAATACATTTAATCAAACAGCTTTACAGAGAGAAGCAGATTTGATATTCCTGGGGCCAGACAGCATTCAGTAGTCCTGCCTTTGTGCAACGTATGTGTGATCAATAATTGTAACAACACTGTCACTATGGGAGCTCCCTTATTTTGTGTATCGGATGCTGACAAGTAGCGGTGGCTGCTTCCAAAATGCATTGGTGAGTAGTTGGTTAGCAATGCGTCAAAAATCTGCGCTAATCATATGGTCACTGATGTATTTTGATACATTTCGGAAGGAGGCATCATTACTCACCGGAACCCGATACTCGAAATATGTGAAATCAGTTGTAAGGATTTGCAGTTAATCAATTGACTGCCAGCTCATGAAAGTCTAACATTACTGGTTGCTACAAGCTGATTATGAACAGTCCTGAGACTAAAAAATGTTTGGGAAGGACGGTCCTCGAAAGACATTGGATGATGAGCCCTTATGTGTGGTTTTAAATGCCTGTAAGCAAGTGCTCATCAATCATCTGCGAGCCGGACCATCCGTCAGGAACATTTTTTGGTCCTGTTTTTTTCTCTGTCATTTTGGATCAAGAAACTGTACTGGCACTATTGCTTTAACTGGATGTTTCTTTTTAAACAATTCAGAGGGCCCCAAGTAATTAGATGTTTCATGGAGGCTCTGATGGCTTCCAACTCTAATCACAGTATTTTTGTCTGCTCTACTGAAATGTACTTAATTTTACCATTCAATCAGATCCTTTTTTGTTATAGTTCTTATGGCTCTTTCTGGTTTTAGTCACCAAATATTTTCATTGCTGGCGAGCTTCTAAATTATTACCACTCAGGAAAAATTACGGAAACAATCCACTTTAAAACCCTTCATAGTTGGCTTCCTTGAGGATGATTATGGATGATGGTATCAAAACCCTTTTAAGTCAATGATCGAATATGTGTTATTCTTATGAGTGGTGTCATTACAACAGGCTCCATTCTGATAGAACTCCCTCAATATCTATAATGTGTGCTCGAAAGTTCAAGAATCATTGGTGAATTACCGCAGAGATGGAAGGGTTTCTGTCATAATGGAATCTATCGTAATGACTCCACCTATAAGAATAATGCGTACTCGATCATTGACTCCATGGCATTAGTATCGTTCATAATCACCCTCCAGGTTGATAAAGTTCGTATGGTTTTGAGATTAATGTAAACGCCGAAATGTATGAGGAATGCAACTTATGAGAATTAAATTCCAGTGAAGCATATTGATGCAATTCAAACTTTTTTTAGCAAAACTCAAGCTTTTTTCTTTTTTCTAACAAGCTTTTCTTTTTTCATCTGTCCCTCTTTAGAAGTCTCTGTTATCAGAATGAATCATTCTGACCGGGGGAATCCAGGACCTATCCCTCACCATTGGTTGAAGTGTCCGCGGAAAGCTGGCACTCTAATTGCTGACAAATTTTAGCTTTCAAGACACCTCTTGATTCTCGATATGATCCACAAGTTCCAGAAGAATATCGCTTTCCTCCATCAATGCTTTTTTAAATTTTATGAAAAGTTATAAAGTAAGCATCCACTTTTATTTTTAATATAAAGCATGAATAGGATGCTGTTTTTCATCTTGGTGTTGCCTTAAACTTGCAGTTAAGATGTGAGAGCTTCCTAAGTTCCGGAACTGATCGAACCCTTGTGATTTTTTGAACATACTAAAAATGTCCGATTTTGAGAAATGAAAATTTCAATATTTTAAAAAAATGTACAGAAAAAATTAACCTTCCCACTCAAGATTTTTTACATCCTCGGATGGAAAATGGATGGCCCAATATGGATCTTCTACAGTAAACCGTTACCAAATTATGCAATCTGAAAGTTGCCAACTTCTGAAAAAAACTTCCATGGATAGTCCAAAAAATTTGAAAAATTCTTCTTTGACAAGGAGGTGATGACGAAAAATTGAATCGTAATTGTTATTGTAATCAAATCAAATGCGTTGGATCAAATGTACTTGTTACTGCGCATTGCGATCGTGCAGGTAACCACTTCCTCACCTCTTCCTTCTTCAGTCAACAGAGATTCCAGCGAGTGGAGACCTATCGTAATCTCTGTTAACTGAAGTA
Source organism: Trialeurodes vaporariorum (assembly GCA_011764245.1). NCBI lineage: Eukaryota > Metazoa > Arthropoda > Insecta > Hemiptera > Aleyrodidae > Trialeurodes > Trialeurodes vaporariorum. The sequence continues at coordinate 35,384,735 of VMOF01000002.1, read as the reverse complement.
TGGAGCTAGAGGTGAGGGAGAGGTTACAACAGGTCACCTCCATGATCAAGATGTGCAGAGTAGCAAGCTCATTCGATACAACGTATTTGATCCGATTATGGTAACAATTACAATTAAATCCTCCAAGATCACCTCCCTTGTACACTTTACAGGGTGATCCAAGTGTGTTCTCTTCCGGCCGATTTCCAGAGTGAGTCTTGCAGCCGTACAAATCTACCAGCTGAGGGACTAGCTCAACAGTGAAAATGAACCGAGAAATGCCGACTGGACAGATTTACTGCTGCTAGCCGTTTTCCACACAAGAGAAGACCTATCAAGTACACTAGCCTTGGAGCTAATGTATTTCATCTCATAAAATTTGTTGAGTCTTACTGGGCATTGATCCCATAATCTCTGCGTGGACCGCCAAACCACAATGACTGACTTCCATTTTTGAGATTTTTCCCTTGAAAAATAGTTACAATTAATTTCATCTTGATCTTATTTTATCTACTCTTTGGCAAATCCAGCTGATACTAGGTGCAATAAAATACTTTGCTTTTAACCTACCCTCAGGTAGAACTTGGATTGTTCGACTTAACCAACCCAATCGATTATGATCAAGATGAGGTAGATAAGAACGGCTGTCGCTATTTAAAAATCCAGTGTCGAGGTCATGGTGCCACTCCAACTGTACAACAAACTGAAGTTTTCCTTAATATTGCAGATAGCTACAGTAATATCCTTTAGCCAAATAGGTGAGTATGTTGGCCTTCTTTTCTTTTATGTATTGAAATCTGATTGGCATGCCAAACATCACTTCTAGTCACCTTATTCTCATTGAGGTTGTCTCCTTAAGACAGGCTCATAAAATGATAGGTATGCTCATCTGAGTAAATTCTAATGGGATTCTTCTGGAGATGGCTCAATTAAATCAGGGTGCAAAATGTGCCCGATCAAGCGATCCGCGGATCGCGTGAAAATGAGGAAATTTCTGGGAAAGTGAGGAAATTTGTCCGTCTTTTTTTTTTTTTTTTTTTTTTTTTTTGGGGGGGGGGAATAATGGCATTAAGGATTTCCCAAAAAATAGTGTAAAAAATGGGAAAATATCGGTCATTTTGCGAACATACGGTGTTGAATGTTAAAATAACCAAAAAACAGTCATAACTTTCAAATTTTTGAGGAAATTTTTTAAAATCTTTTGAGGAAATAAGTCATGGATCGCGTGAAACTTCCGAAGTTTTGGAACATTTTGCACCCCTGAATTAAATGATGCTTGGTGAGACTTTAAAATTCTGAAGTCTGCCCTTTAAGTCCTACTGTTTAAACCACAATATATATACAGGGTGGTCCAAAAGTCCCGGGACGACTTCATAACTTTTGAACGGCTGCAGATAAAAAAACCAAACTTAGGTGATGTTTATAACTTAATAGGAACTACTTTTTGGCGTACCCGAAAATTCCGGGGGGCGCCCGTTATTGTTAAAGTTCGATATCTCGAATGCGAAAAACTGTATCGACCTCCAATTTGCGCCAAAATGTTCAGTTTTTAATGCCCTTTTCATTGATGTATCACTAGGTAGGAGTCGTCAAACGGAAGTTTTGAGATATCCACCCCTGAGGGGCCAAAATGTCAAAAACGTTTGGGGGCTCTAAAACCTTCTTTTGACTACAGTTGTGTCCAAGCCGTAATTTTTTTTTTTATAAGAGATAAGAACTTGCTTTTTAGAGTATTTTGGACTCCTAGTTTTTTAAATTCCGACTTTGCAAAAAGAAGTAATAATTTTTTGAAAATGGGTCCAAGTCGAACTTTGCCTTCGATATATCGAAAACTAAAAACAATTTTGACCTGTGCGCTAAAAGTCTTAGAATTTTACGTCCTATCAAACAAGGTATCGCAAGATGGGGGTTGTCATTTGAAAATTTTGAGTTGGGGGCGAAACCCCCTTTACGGGCGCCCCCAGAATTTTTGGGTACACCCAAAAGTAGCTCCTATTTAGTTATAAACACCCCCCAAGTTTGGTTTTTTTATCTGCAGCCGTTCAAAAGTTATTAAGCCGTCCCGGGACTTTTGACCACCCTGTAGAAATATGACTTGCTCATTTTACTGGAAGGGAAAAATTCCTACTGACGATCTCATTTTTCACTGTGACATCATGTCATCAGGGAATCATTGTTCATTGAGTGTAAACCAAAAACAATTTGTTTCCAAAATCTTGGGAAGGGGGAAAGAGTCTCAATCATCCCTAAGCTATGCAACTAACTCAAGGATGCAGGCTCTTACTTTTACACAGTTTCAGCATTATTTTTAACTGGAAATTTGAAAAGCGTTTCATTGACTACATTTATTTTTGTGAATACAGGCCACTCCCAAAAATGTTTAATGTTTATCTAGGTATTTGCATGGATTGATTTACTCTCTACACTGGTGTAGTCTAGTGGTGGTTTTAACACTAATTATTTTGAAAGATTTACCTTTTTCCACGCTTGACAATTTTCTCACTGAAATCTTTCCAGGTGTTCACTGCACACATGGTTTCAATAGAACTGGTTTCTTGATTTGCTCATACTTAGTGGAGAAAATGGACTGGAGTTTGGGAGCAGCTCTTTCGGCATTTGCTCAAGCAAGGTTTGTATCTTTACTCTATCCTTTGTACTGTAACCGTTAGTTGTGTAGAAACTCTGATGAGTAGAATTTCATGCGGAGTATCAATTATATACTTACCAGCACCTTCAAGCCTCTCTCATTTCATTTTCATTCATTTATTTGTCATAATTTAACATAAATTAAACATGGACGAAAAGTCAAAGCATAAACAGAAGACAATAAGTAACAAAATACGAAACAGGGATTGTTGCGACCGTAAATAACCAAAGTACAAGCTATAATTTGCATTAATCGTTTTCAAAAGAATCATTTACAGAGTAATAACGTTTATTTAAGAATAATAATTTTACATTTTTTTTTAAACGCCAGTAATGATTTGGATTTTTCATGGCCCTGTATATCTTCTCAAATTTTGAAGGCAGATCTGGGGCCTGGGTTAAATTTCAATTCAGAGAGTAGCTTTCTTTTTATCTAAGATCATACATACTTGCTAAACAAAGTTTGAATGTATCTAAAAATATGAGAAGAATTTTCAGTCAAGTGGAATGGAAAAAGCAGACACTTTTTCAAAATTGATCCCTTTTTGTTAATTAATGTCTGCAGAAGTACTGGGGCACCATAAAGTAGGTACATTTTTTCAACATTGATCTTGTCTTTTAATTACTGTCTGCAGATGTATCACTAAGTAACATTAAACTAGTAAGAGATACCATTAATAATAAAAACCCATGTTCATCACATTCCACAACTGATTTTTGTCCTCTTATTTTCACTCATGGAGCTCTTGATAAATTTTTCAGGCCTCCTGGTATTTACAAAGGCGACTACATCCAAGAGCTGTACAACAGATATGATGATGTTGCAGACACTCCTTTGCCTCCAGAATTACCTGCCTGGCACACTGGTAATAATTATTTACTCATTTCAGATAATTTTTGATTCAGTTATTTACTGAAAAGAACGTCACACACACAAGATGGAAAATACAGTTTCGATAGAATTGGTCTAATTTTTTTTTTTTTTTTTCCGTCTCATCAGTATGATCAAAAGTTTTCAGTGCCGTTTTTGAGATAGACATGCACAATTCACATCTTCTCATTTAGGTTAAAGTTGCTCTGTGATCAAGCATGGCCGTGCTTCCAGATGAGCAACCGGCGCCCACCCAGAAAAAACTGGAATTGCTGGATCAGCATAAAAAGCTTTGCAAAACTGCAATGTGAGTTAATTGTAAAAAAGTATACGTCCATGGCAAAATTTGCAATTATTTTTGCTAAATTCACACTATGTGATTGGTAAGTTAACAATTTAAAAATTGAACAGAATAGCAATGTACATTTTTGTAAGATTTGCAATATTTATTGCTAAATCAGCAATTTAACTGTTGAAACATCAGTTATGATTGGCATTTGTACATTTATACTGCAAAATTTGCATATCATGTAATTGCTAATTGGAATAGTGATTGGAATACAATTTGTCGCAAATCGCGAGAATCTCACATTTTTGGATAGCTCTCTAAAGGTCAAAAATAGTTTTTTTTGTGAAGTCTAATGAAGCAAATTGAGTTTCCTTAAAACCCCCCACATGGTACTTCAAAAAGTAAATTAAAATTTTGATGATTGCAGAGGCTATGCTAATTTGAATACCGCCTCAAAATAGAGAACAAAATTTCAATCCTGATTGCTTTATATACAAAACGATCCTTCCTCATTCATGTGATATCCACATGGGATATGCCCCTCGCTACACCGCTACACCGCGCCTGCCGCGACTACTGACAGTGCGATTGTATCTCGTAAAATGTGCAAAAATAAGCACAGCTGGACATGGGAGGCTTTGAGAGAGATAGGGATGGAGAGAGAGACATTGGGTGAGAGAGAGACTGATAAGGGAAGTCACATTGCAATTTTCTCAAAATCTTATTGCAATCTCCACAGTAAATATGGCAAAAATAGCAATCACAACAAATTGTGAATTTTGCAATTTTTCACATTGCAGAAATAGCAATGTGTTTTGGAATTACCGTTTTTTGGAAAGTGACATGACAAATCCAGCAATTTATTTTTTTCAATGGCAACTGGTGATGGCTGACTGCTTTCTTCCCTCCTCCTCGACTTCACTTCATACGGAGTTGACACCCACTCCCCCCCCCCCCCCTACACACACATTTAGTAACTGGTCAAATTTCAGAATAGTTAGGGGTCTTTTTACTTTAAAAATGTGTAAAAATTAAAATTTCTAAAACACGGCTCAAAGGACTTTCTTGAAATTTGATTCATATGAGACTGTTCAAAATCCATTTCATGCAACCCAAGTAATATTGCTTCTGTTTTCTTTCATTACAGAAGAAGATGACGGGTATCCCCCTCAGGAGGAAAACAATTCAGGAAGAAGAAAGTGAGTATTGACCCAAAAACAATTTTCCCTATCAGCAGGGCTGCGAACCGAAATGGAACCTGCGGAACCAGAAGATTTCAATGGAACGGAAACCTAAATCATGACTATGGAGGAACCGGAACCGAAATGAGCGGACTCGGAACCAAAATAAGATGGGTTCCATGGAAATCTCTTCTGAACATTTTCGCTCGGACTCGATTTCTTTACCTCATTTCTTTTTAACATTATAAACTCAAAGAAAAAGTTGTGACAAATCCATTAGTAATTAGTTTTAAACGAAACTGGAATCTCCACTTTAGTCTTTTATAATTTTCTGTCGTTTCTAAGGAGACCATGCGGCTTTCTCACTCTGAAAAAGTGGAGAGAGTTGCTCTCTAAGTAAAAAATCACCGTTTTTGTTTAAAAATGCCGGGGAGGAAAAAGCAAGTGGGGATTCGTAGGTTTTTTGAATTTGATGAAAATGAATAAAAGTCGAAATGTAAACTGTGTGGATACAAGGTGATGGGAGACCACTTAACAAACCTGACGAAACATATAAGAAGTGTTCACGAGGAGGAGTACAAGAAGTTCATGGAAGAGAAGAAAGCAGAGGAAAATAACCTAAAACAGAAGAGAGAAAAAGGGGATGGAGAGGGAGGTGCAGCAAAAAAGCTGAAACAGAAACAAGATTTAGAAACTTTCCTTGGTCTTATGAATCTTTTGAAAAGAGAAAGTTTAGTTCTTAACTTGTGAAAAGCGAGATTTTCGGAATGCTCCAACTCTTCATTTAAATTTTCAGTGAAAACAATCGGCGGAAGGAGAAGAACAAGAAGAACCCAGAATTCATGGAAGGAGTCGGTGGTGTTACGCCTGTCACAGAGCAACCTTTGCTGAGTCAAATTCAACGCAGGATACAAGCGCTTTGCGATTGGAAAGGGTGAGTGATTTTGTCTTCTCCTCTTTTAGTGTAAAACAATGTTTTACAACTACTGCTAGTTAAGTTCCCAAAATGACTCTTCAAAAAGTGTTTTTATGATTAGAGTTCTAAGTTGTATGACTTTTCAAAAACATCTGAAAACTTTTTTTTTTTAAGTAAAAAAAAATGCAATTAAGAGAATAAATGAGACGAAGGAGATCGACATTCGCCACTAAAACAAGGAAGATAGAAGAATTGCTCTAAAAAAAAGCAAAGAATTCTAAGAGTATACCAGTCCTTGAGTGCTCTTGAGATATTTTCTTTCCTCAGGGTTTCACGTTTGGTGACAAAGACGACAGGGACTAGCACTGGCCGTTCAAGCGGTGGACATATTTATTTTCGGGGACCCAACAAAATAACATGGAGAACAACATCTAATGGCCCTTACGTTGATTGTTGACCAACGACCGAAACATTGATGCTTCTTTCTGATTGGCTGCTGACATCAAAATCTTCGCTCAGCAGTCATCATAGGAACTGTCAGATGTTGTTTTGATGCGTCCCCAAAATAAAAATTTGCCTCCTTAGGATCTTATGGGTGAGATAGGTAGTGCGCGGCCTGTGTTGTCTCTGTTTTGTGTGGTTTCCCTCTTGTCCTCTTTCTCACTGTGAGGTACAGTAAACTCTCGATTTACCGGATTTCAGGGGATCGGCCGAAAAATCCGGTAAATCGCGAAATCCGGTAAACCGAAAGCTCGCATTTTTCGCGGTGAAATCGCGGACCGAAAACTCGCATTTTTCGCGGCGAAATCGCGGAATTTTTCGGTAGTTTTTTCTCCCCCCCCCCCCAATTTCACTGTTTTCGACGAACCTCAGGGTTATATTTACAAAAGCACAAAAAAGGCGTGGGGGATTAGAACACGATAATTTAGCACTAACCGTTCCTTTGTTGAGTGTTTTCATTTCTCTTAGCTAAAAATCTCTTTGGAAAAAATCAGCTGACTTTTTTCAAAGAAGTTCAGCCGATCTCGCTGTCAGCCAGCGTTGCCAATGTTGGCAAGTTCTTGAAGTGCCAAAGCCATAAACTACATGCTTCACGCGTGAGCGCGTGGAGCCAACGTACTACGGACGGCAACGCTGCGCTGCTGTCAACACGGGAAGGCAGCGAAGCTTCCCTGCCGCTTGACGCGTTTTTCAAAACACCGCGACTGATGAATTTGGAGAGTCACTCATGGTGATCCCTTGAGATCGCGGCATCGTGTCACGGGAAAAAACTGCTATATCTGAGCAAAGTCCGGGAAATTGAGAAGAAATTTTTTCTTAGGACCGAGAAAAAATCCGGTTAATCGCGAAATCCGGTAAATCGCGATCCGGTAAATCGAATGAAATTTAACATTGTTCTTATGGGACTTTGGCCGGGACCGGAAAAATTTTCCGGTAAATCGCGATCTGGTAAATCGAGAGTTTACTGTACTTACCTTTGTAGGTATTTTCATTCCTTTTTATCCCCCTTTTGTATTCTCAGTCCAATCTTTTACTGTGAAATACCCAGCATAATCAACAAATGGTTTTGGATGGAAAGACTTCACTAATGCTCTGCCTTTTTTGGAGTAGGATTGTACATTTTAGTTACCTGATCTTGTACCTTTTGGAAAAAAACAAAATCCACTGATAGCTAATGGGACACTTTAATTATGGTTACCCTAGTAACAGCCAAGTTTCACAATACTTGAATAATGTATTCAATGGCCCCTCCGGGGTGCGTCATTTTGCCTACTGCAATAAACATTATAGAGACAAATTGCCTGCAGCCGATTCGCCTTTTGCCAAAATGCGGGATAAAAATTGCAAAAAATGAATCGGCCCTCAAGAAATTTAGCATGTAAGCAAACCATGTTTAGGCGTACAGTTTTAACCTTGTAATTTACAGAGTAAAGTTGTATCCGGCACGGTGGAGATTTGTCCGGACTCAGTCTTGTGTCACAAAGTTTGCATGCTGCTCCGCCAGGGAACTTAGACGGAAATTAACTCTCTTCAGTTTTTTTTTAAAATTTTTTTTTGGGTTGTCAAACCTGTTGTCCAGCTCAATTTCTTCGATCAAAACTTCAGAATCATTCTGTTCTTTCTGAAATTTCTTTAATAAGATGATAAAAACGGGGTTGTTCCTTCCCTACCATAAGACTAAAACGCGCGCCTCTGTGCCAAGCTATGATCGGGTCATTTGTCCTGACATCTCCATCTGGCAGGAGGGTGTAATTTAGCTTTCCCTTTTAAAAAAGGATCATGCTGATTCATGATGGATTTTATTATTATTTTCATATCCATGGATATAAAAATATTGCACTGGGTTGAGTTTTGATTAATTTCCTACAAGATGTTATTCTGTTTTTTATTTCTCGCCTCATGAGTCATTTTGATGTTCGGAATTATGCCTAAGTACGCTCAAATGGGCTTCATTTAAATGCAAAATTTCAAGTAGGCCAATTCTTTTTATACAATTTTTTATGTGCATTTTGGCGTTGGAAAATCGGCAGTAGGCAACTTTTTCTTATGTGTGATGCAGTAGGCGAAATGACATACACCCGGCCCTCTCATAGACATTCTTAACGATCGGTTTATCAAAACAGTAAATGATAGGCCTGCAGGATTGGTCTTGCAGTCTGCCCTTAATGTCCGTTAATACTTGTAATTTGTTTTCTAGTTTTCTCTAGTTAGTTTTGTTGCTTATTTGATTCTTATTTCTGTATTCTGATTGTTTTTCCCAGTTCCGGTTTTCCCCGGGTTGTCAGCCTGTATCAATGGATCTTTTAATATCCACAAGCTCCATGAGAAACCTTACAAAGTATCGTGGAAAGCAGATGGAACTAGGAAAATTTTATGTCTCCATAAAATTGATCACTTTCTTTTCCCCCTTTGTCAAGCATCATCAAATTTCAGTAAAATTTTGATGTATCATTCCTGGAATTGTAGACGTGTTGTAGCAAGACGGAATTATTTTTTTTAAAAAAAATTAAAATTTACATTCAAATATTGATTATCACTGGTTCCCTGAATAATTTTAAATTGACTTTTACTACAATAAGTGCATATTTTAAATTTAAATTTAAATTTGTTTTTTCCACTTGCCATGTTTATTAGAGAGTGTAAGCCGTACACTCAAAGAAGCTTGATGCAAAAAAAAAAAAAAAATTGTAGAATTGTGTTTTTCCATATGAATTAAAAAATTAATTGACACCGCTGGAAAAAAAAGGTTGAAACTGATAAAAAAGCTCAGAATTTCACCCGCGATGCATTTTTTTCTTTGCAGTGTATTTTTTTCTTCGTCCTGTTTCTCTAGTAAAAAAATTGTTCAATAGTTGATCTATGCAAAATTTTAATGGTCTTCAGCCCTTGACCAACTGTTTCTTAAATATTTTAATTGTGTTTATATTTTCAATTTTAGGCGCACCGTTGGCACACGTGCGCCTATTGAAATCGCCCTGATACTCAATAGAGTATACTACGCCCCCTTGTGATCAAATGGCGAAATGACTTTTTTGATGTCGTGAAATTTAGGTTGTGTCCTGTTTTTTTTTATGCTAATTTCATTTAAAAAGTTAATGTTCTCCCACCACGACTGAATTCTGATTGGTTGGGAGTAATTTCATGTTCATTGATTGACGTTTTTTTAAAGTTATTCTATGTCAAAAATTTCCAACCTCATTTTTTGATTATTTCAAATTTTCCCGGTATATATTCTAGGTGATCAAGAAAACCCAAATCATTTGCCTTTCTGAATGTTTTTTTTTTTGCATGTAGGTAAATGCAATTATTAAAATTTAATTTATAGCGTGTGGTCAAACGCAAAACGGAAAGTCCCTACAGCAAGAACTCTGAACATTCCTTATCTCAATACTCAGAATTCTCATTTAATTACCAAAAATTACTGCGCATCGAAGAGGATCTTTTACTATTCAGCCCTGATGTCGTTGTTTCCATAGTGGTCCCTGCCCTAATCTCCTCCATATTTCCTATAAAATTTCAGCTATTTGTTTACGCTAAAATTTTCTAGTACTCCAGGAACTTCCTGATTTCTTATGCTACCTTATGCTACATCTGTTGTACTACCTATGTTGGTTCAAGCTGTCACTCTCCTCATATGTCTCAAAGTATCTTGAGACACTCAAACGGGTTTCCCTTTAATCATATAGTTTGGTAGTCCGCTAACCTTTGACAGTCACCTATTTTGTCGGAGATCATCATCAGTCATGCCTAAAAGTTTAGCGCTTAGACTTTTGTACAAAATTGGGATTGCGCCTCACAATTTGGTGACAGTTAAGTTAGCGTCATATGATGAAATATGAATCAGCGCTCCATTTCTTTCTAAAATTTGTGTTACCGAGTCAATTTCTTCTAAAAATTATGTCAGCGTACATGCTGTTTTTTACTGAAACTTGAGTGAGCGCACATTTTTGAGCAAAAACATTTTCAAACGCTATAAAAAAAAAAGAAAACAATACGGCATTGGAGAAAATGGGGAAATTGAGTTAGTGCTTATACTTTTGCTGAAAATTAAAGTCGTGCACCACGTTTGGTTAAATTTATTATGGCGCTTTTTTTTTGCTGCAAAATGACTCAACGCGCCATGTGTTTCTGAAAATTGTGTGATCTCATCAAATTCTTCTAAAAATTATGTCAGCGCATCGGTTTTTACTGATACTGAGGTGAGAGTGCTAATTTGACCCAAAAAATATTTTTAACGCTAATAATCAGAATTAGAGACTGATTAGGTGTGTTGCGGTTGGATCAGTCATGCCTAAAAGTCTACATCCGACGGAGATGGGTGTTGTATTTTTACTTTCTCACTCAAATAAAATTAGAAAAATTGAGAAAGTATTGCGTTGGCGCAGAGATTTTCAAGGTATTTTGTTGCGATAGTTGGCCTCTCAGGACAAAGTTAATCATGATTTAGTCTAAGTAATTGCCTCTTATCATGTCTAATACCATCCATAAGAACATCCTTCCATCATTTTTTCTATTTTTTAAACCCCTTTTCTGACTTAGAGAGATTTATGTAAAAAAAATCTGTGGCGTCTGTCCGTCAGTCCGGCTGTTCGTCACTCCGTACCTAGGCATAAGTTTTGAACCATTGATCCTTATGCATCCAGATTTTGCACAGTTGTTGCTTTTTAGTTTCCCCCAGGGGTACTTTTTTGTTTTTTTGAAATTTTGATTTTTAGGGTAGTTATGGGGAAAAAATTATTTTCATTAAAATCAATGGTAAAATGGATAAAAATGAATAAAATGGAATAATTCAAGTTTGGCTCAATCAATTTTGATGAAAGTTAGCAAAAAAATCTATTTTCAGCCTACTATAGAATGAACCACTTATAGTTCCTATATTCTTTCCCTTAAAGGCCCTGTTTAAAAAATCCGGCTCGAGCCGAAAACGGAATATCGTGAGAAAATTTAAAACATTGTCAATCTTTAGGGCCGAAATGAATTTTGATAAAACTTTGAAACACAGAGTTTACTGTAAAAACCCTTTAAAGGTATTTTTTCCTTTTTATCACCAAATCAACCGTCCAACTTTCTAGAAATACGTACATAGCAAAAACTTTGGAATATGGGCAAAGAAAATATAATCCTATTTTTGGTAGTTCAGGTTTAGTAAAATTTTATTTTCTTGAATTTGGAAAAAAACAAATTCACCTACTAATAGAACCATTTTAAAAGTTAAATGTTAACCCTCAAACCGTCAAAATTAAAATTACTTGATCGAGCAAATAAATGGCCTGGGTTTTCGTGAGAAATTAAGTATTCTTAAAACTTGGAGAACAAAATTGGCTGGACTTTTTCGAACTTTTTCCCAAACAATCGCATCAAAGTACAAAACAAAATTTGCCCTCTTTATCACCAACAAACCGTTTAGGCCTTTTTAAAAGGTAATATAGGTGCAGAGAAAATTATCGGCAGGTAGAAAGATAAAAACATCTTTTGTTCACAAATTCAGGTTTGGCCAATGGATTTTACAAACGGAAATAAAATCTTCAATTGGTTTAAAAAGAAATTTTTTGGGTTACAACCTTACCCTTGCAATTTTAAAAAATAAAGAATCTGTGTTTTCCAACAATAATTAATAAATGAAAAAATTTTAACCTTCTCTACCAAAAGGGGATTAATGACAAAAATTTTCCCAAAAAGCATGATGTTTTAAACACACTCCACTGCAGGTGTGAAAAAATTTACTGTACCGTCCTCATAAAACGTTCGCCTGTTTCGAGGGGAATTTAGGTATTACAGTGAAAACCTTTTGGAACATTGTAAGCAACTATTAAGACAAACATAATTTCGTTATTCATATGACTAAATTTAAGTTCGATGAAAATCCATCAAAACGTTTGCAACCCCCTTACGGAAATTTCTCCATGTCAACAATAAACCCTTTAAACGTCTAAGCTTTTTAAAAGCAAATAGGTTTCTTTACCCAAAAAATCATCTTCAAGGAAATTACTTCGAAAGTAAAGTCAATCCAATTTGTGAATGAATTTGAAATTTGTTTCACAATCTAGGGTTGAAGTACCCCCCTTTGCCGGGAGTTCATTAAATAAAGTTATTTCAAGATCTACAGTTTGAAAGAAGATCGAAACATAGACTCAATGGGAAAACATGCAAGGGAGTGCGCGGGGACCTCCTTAAACTAAGGGAAAAAAAGCCCAAACTAAAACCAAAGAGCATGAGAGAATGCACCCAAAGAAAAAAGAACTTTTTGGAATCTTGAGTTCCAACTCTGCCCCGAAAAGCGATATCGATTAAGGCCCAATTGGGCCTTCAACAAAATAGGAAAACTATTCCTAAGCTTCTACATTGCAAGCTCTTGGGTGGAAGGCAGAAATTTATGCCGGGGTTGAACCTTAAATTTAGGGTTGGGATCTCCCCAAGTATTTTTAGGGGGGGGGGGCACCCAAGTTTTTTGGGGATTTTAGGGTCTCAACACATTCTAAAGGGGTTCTGGTCTCCCAAATTCTTTAGGATTTGGGGTTTCCCTCCACTTATTTCGTGGTGGGTGGTGTGTCCGGCCCCTTTAAAGATAAATTGATAGAGAAACGCGGCGCATTCCTACCGTTTTTTTTTGGGCATTTCGAGATTTTTTTTTTCCCATTGTGCGCGGAAGGTGGGTCACCGGTCGTGGGACGTCATGGGGCATTAGGAAGATGTCTTTTGACTCACTGTAACTTTTAATCTTGTCTTACGTTTTGCCAGGAAATTTGTTTTACTTGGCCACACTTCACGTTTAATTTAACCGGAACCGACCGAACGGTGCCAGTTAAGGAATATGGAAAACAATTTTTTCTCCGTAAAATCAAATAATCGATTTTTGGTGGTCCGATCCTTCTTACACAGCGTTTTTTCATTTTATTTTGCGGGAATACATATCGTTGAGTTTTTTATTAATGGGGTTAAAAATTTGTTTTATGGTATTTGATTTTTTCCGTGCGTTTAGTGTTTCCCAGTAGAAATTACGAAATTTGTTCTTTGTTTGCCAAGTTCCCACCGCCCCCCCTTTACCACAACTTTGGGTTGCCCAACTTTGGCTAAAATATGGTGGAAATTCTGAGGGGATGGTTAGATGAGTGGTCCTAACCCCGCCCCTCTCATACCATTCAACCGTTTCGGATCCAAACTTGCCAAATTTTTTGAGGATTTTTTGAGTTTCCAGGAATTGTTCTAATATTGTAATTTGTTTCTATTTCCTCCCCCCCCCTCGCCGCGCACAGTTGGACCTTAATTTTCGGGTACAATTTTTTCCCAGTTGGAAATTTCGAAGGTTAGATTGCCTTATTCCCCCCCCCCCACTCCTGGCCTTACAGGTTGGAACTTGGATTTGGTAAATTTTTTAATGGTGGAAAATTGGAGGGATTTTCTAATTGTCCTTTGGTTCTACATCCCCCACTCTAAACTTTGATGACAGGTTCGGACTCAAACTTTTGCTGGACAATTTTTTATTTTTTAAAAAAAATTTCAAATTAGAAATTTAAGGGTTGTCCTAAGATTGTTAATGGTTCTCCCCCCCCCCCTCCTCCACTCTTGCACACAGTTGGATAATTTCCGGGCCCAAATGTTTTTAGATTTTGGTAAGTTGGGTAGGTTTTCTAAGATTGTCTGTAGAGTACACACCCCCCCCCAACTCGGCCATAGGTTGACCCTAAATTTTAATTGACATTTTTAGAAGAGGGGGAAAATTAAAAGTTAGTCCCATATTAACCGTATGTAGTGTTCCTACCCTTACCAGTGCGTTTTCTTCGGACCTGTTTTTTAATACAAAAATTAATTTTGATCTGGTGGAAATTTAATTTGACTCTTGAGGACCAATTTTCTCAAGTGCGCTTTTAATTGTATGAAAATATTTCTTTTTAAATTGTCAACATATTCCTGTTTTTGAATGCTCTTTTTCTGACAAAAAAAAGAGGCAGTTGAAAAGGTCTAAATATTGGTGTTTTTAGTCAACAAAAGGAAGTACCTACTCTGTGAGCTGCAAAACAAGGATTCCTCTGGTTTCTGTGTAGGTTTCATGGTTCTGGAGATGCAATTTTGGCCCAAAACTCATTGTTTTAAATGGGATTTTTGCATTGTAACATCATAACTCACACAATATTTTGCAACTTTACAGGAGTGTATCTCCATAACTGGGACCAGAGCTACCATTTTGTGTAAAAGTAATGGCATTTTTCAATTCACCGATGATTCCATAGAGTACACAGAGTACACAGTTCAGTTCTGTATCTGACTGAACTGCACGAAAATACTCTGATCTGTAATCTTTTCTCAATCGGTGCAAACGCGTTAAATTATAAAATATCCGCAGTTTTTTTAAAGTTATTGACCACTCCACCGATTGAGAAAATATTACAGATCAGTGTATGTTCGTGCAGTACAGTCAGACACTGAACTGAACTGTATAATCTTTTCTCAACCGGTGGAATCGATGATGAATTGAAAAATGTCATTGATTATATCGTCTCAAGGGCACTTGGAAAGAAACTGAAGGCACAAAGATTGCTATAGCAACCTATGTCTTTAATTTTATTATTATTGTTGTATAAATACTCTTGATATTTTATAAAACCATTTGTCTCCAATTATCTCCAAAATCAATTACCTAAATAATAGATAATCTTTTTCCATATTGTTGTTTATTCATTCAATACTCAACATTGTCTATATTTTCAGCTCGCCATGTTTTTCCTATTCCTTTATTTATTTATTTATTTATTTTCTTTTTTCTTTATTTCACTTTGATACATAGAAGCCTCAAAATTGAGTACAGTTCAACAATTTGCAATTCTGAATTTTACGAAAGTTTACAAATTTAAAAATAGAAAACAAAACTAGAAAACATGGAAGCCTCAGAATTGAAGCTATAGTACAGGTTAACAATTTACAAATCTGAATTTTATGGGCCTCTACCTATTAAGTAAAAAATCTTCAAGATTGCAGTAAGCCTTATCTATCAAAAAATGTTTTAGCTAGGGTTTTAAAAAAAGGGCTGTCTCTGAATTTCTGATAAGGTTCTTTAGATAGAGAGGCAATGTATTTAACATCTGTACAGATGCAAACTTAACATCATTTGGGCAACCTCGTAAGTGATGCAAGTATTACTGATAAAATTTTATTTATATTTACTTTTTAAACAACCCCGATTTTCAGACCCTTGCAACTGGCCCATTGGCACAATCCTTTTAACTGTTAGCAAGCAAGTATCTCTTTAAGTGGGAGGCTGAGAATTTGCACTCATAATATTCTACTGAACGTACACGTTCCATGCAGTGACATAGCGTGCGGGTTGGCAACGTATTTTGTCACTTTAAACCCATGCAAAAGGTCAAATGCGAAGGTGTTCACCGACACCCTACGCTTCGATCTATATCACAGGTTTGAATGGACGAACTACAACGTTGCCAAATTCCACGCTACGCCACTGGTTCCATGATGCAATGTTTGATTTATGCTTGAATTCAGTCAGTTGGAACTAAGCTTTTGTTTTTCCTCAGCTGTTCCATTCAATCCTTTCCTTTCCTGTTTCAGGTACATGATGCTTATTGATGGTGAAAACAGAGTATTTTTTGCTGATCGTGATAATAGTATATTCCAAGTACATGGTGTTAAATTCTTTCACCGTAAAGAGCCGCACAGACATCTTGATGCCACATTGTTGGATGGCGTAAGTTGATGCACTGTTTCCAACTTAAGAGCAAGAACAATAATTATCTATTGTTTCGCAAAAAATTTACAATTTTTAATTTAGTAATTCTCAGTGGTGCAGAATGTTCACCAACACGGGGTCTTTGGATCACGTGGATGAATAGGGCTTTTGCAAACTTTTGCTACAAACGATTGAATGGTTAATTTTTGAGGAAAGCATTCCTGCAAAAAGCTCATTAAATGTGGAGGTATCCCTGCAAAAAGCACATTAGTTGTGGAAGCACTTCTGCAGAGAGGTTGTCGATTGTGGAGGTACGTCTGTAGGGGGGGGGGGGGGGGGGGGGCGAGAATTGTGGAATCAATCCCAGCTTGTGTGTTAATTAAGGAGAAAAAGATCACTCTGCACCCCTGCTCTAGCCTAGTTTATACCAAGGTCCATATACTACAGGTCAGTCACTCCGGTTACGAAAACGCGTCCGTTCTGCGCATCGGGGCGAAAAGGAGCGGGAGTTCAAATTGACGTGTGTTTAAATGGGGGAAAGCACTCATTTTAAGTGTAAAGTTCAGGCAGCACACGATGATTTTAATCAAACTAACCGTTTGAGAATCTTAAATAGCGCTTGTAGATTAGTAGGAGCCCATTCATAAAGCTTTAATATTATTTATTCTATTTTTAAATGATTTTTAAAGAGTGGGTACGAATACCGGCAGATCGGCTTCACCCGTGATCCACTGATTCACTCGTACCTCATTAATTTCTTTACCAAGGGGTGTTATTTTTTGTTTGTGCAGTTAATAGACCTCTTTACCTTCATGTACACACAATTTCATCTCAAAATATAAGAATAAATCACGGTTAATGGCTGCTTGCTTAGCGGTCTGCAGTGTCGCCGCTGCACAAACTGCATATCTAGCAGCCATTAACTGTGATTTCTTCTTATATTTTGAGTTATGATTTCGTGTACATGGAAGTAAAGACGTCTAATAACTGCGTAAACAAAAAAAAACACCCCTCGGTAAAGAAATTAATGAGATACGACAGTGAATCAGCGGATCACGGGCGAAGCCGATCTGCCGGTATTCGTACCCAATCTTTAAAAATCATTTAAAAATAGAAAAAATAATATTAAAGCCGTATGAATGGGCTCCTACTAATCTTCAAGCACTATTCAAGACTCTCAAACGGTTAGTTAGATTAAAATCATCATGTGCTGCCGGAACTTTATACTTAAAATGAGTGCTTTCCCCCATTTAAACACACGTTAATTTGAACTCCCGCTCCTTCTCGCCCCGATTCAACCGGCACCGATGGGAGCGGGGCAGCGCTCTGCCGCGGAGCGAGACGAGGAAGCTGCGCAGTGACTGACCTGTAGTATATGGACCTTGGTTTATACGAGGCCCCTGAACTGGGGTTCACCAACTCGGGTTGAACCTAGCCCCGAGTTGAGATGCGCTCATAAACGATTCAGAGTTTTCGGACAAAACAGAAAAGAAAAAGGAGGAAACTCTTTCTAACCTGGTTTGAAATCAAGAAATCAATGCGATCTTTTTGCGATTATGAATTCTACGTCTTCGAAAATGCTTATTAATGCCTGGTTCCTCGACTAAAACTGCCAAAATCAATAAGGTATTACCTATAATTAAGCGATGCATTTGGAGGTTGGAATCACCCAAATGTCATTGTTGCTGTTGTTGTGGAATCGGCAAGATTTCGTGCGATTCCAACCTTCAAATGCAATGTTTAATCTGTAATATCTCATTGATTTTGGCAGTTTTAGTCAAGAAGCCAGGCATAACTAAGCATTTTCAAAGACATAAAATTGATAATCGCAAAAAGTTTGCATTCATTTCTTGATTTAATAGTCAAAATTCCCAGTTAAATATCCGCTTATGGGGAAATTACATTGAACCAGAGTTTGATTGGAACCAGAAGCCCTCAGACGGCAATCGATACGATATATTGCTCTACTAAATTAAATCATCCATTAATAAGCAAAACTCAATGAAACCCTCATTCCATAAATTTCTTTCTTCTAATAGCATATTTCTATTTCTAGGAAATGGTTCTCGATAGAGTAGGAAACACATTAATTCCAAGATATCTTATCTATGATATCATTCGTTACAATAAAGAACCAGTTGGACAAACTCCTTTTGCGCTGAGACTTTTCTGTATCAAGGTATGATTATTATTAGTTTAACCTTATAAATGCTTTTGTTGAAACGATACAATCAGAATGGAACACCCTAATCATTTGAAATATTTTTACTTCAGCCCTCCTGAAGGTTTTCATTTTAGTGCCTCTTTGATACGGTCATCCAAGTTACGCAACCTGAGCGGTCAGAAGATAAACATTTGCCATTTTGAGTTGCAGCAAGCACGGGAAATTTTTTTGTATGCCATATTGGTTTGTAGGTCTTGTGGTCAGTAGTCAGAGAGCACTGGCGGATCCAAAAAATCGTCCTTCTCTCCCTCTATGGCCATTTGAAAGCATGTGTTAGAAAAGGATAGACTAGGGGGTAAGAATCATTGACTGATTTAGTGAATCAGCTGGACCTACCGAAGTTCCGACTGGTTCGATATACACGGGTTTTCCCATAAAAAAATTGGAATGCGATTTTCAAGTGGAAATTTCGGCCTTTTTGAGACATTTTTTACTTGTCGGAGGCTGCGATATTGTAATCTACGTATCCTCAAATGCCAAGAACCAGCATTAAATAGGGTGATAGCGCAAAATGTCAACTAGTTATGCCGCATATATTGAATCAAGTCGCTAAAGTGAGGTTATGGTACCCCATTGTTTACATCCTTACTTCCAACCTCTATGACTTACAAAACTTCCATAAATTTCGACATTTAGCAGTTATTGCTTCAGAACTTTTGGAGGAATAATGTGCCAGAGTACAGTAGCACCCCTGCACTAACATTTGATGTCCTGTAATGCCAGACGTTACTACAGATTTCAGAGAAATGCACATTCCATAACTCTACCGAAGTCTTCGTTTGCATTTTTCAGTCATATTCTTTGACTTACTGGTGTTTCATTTGTTTCTTTGATACTTGTATCCTTCTTTTACCTCTTACCCTTCAATCACATAGTTCTGAAAACTTTGTCAACTGTAAAGGACCTTTCGGCAGGGTGATTCAGTCCCGTCGTCAAGCAACCATCCTCCCACGCGTTCCTGACTGTTGCCTTCTTCTAGCTTTATTTGAGTGTTGCCCCCCTTTTACTTGTCTAGATTTGAATTACAGACAGAATGTAAGAAACTAACGATGTAATTAGGTGTGTTAGTAACCCAGCGACAGGAACGAAGCACCCTGAGAGGATTGTGAGGTTTGGAACTATGCGCATCAGTAATGCTTTCCCGCAAAGAAGTATTCATTAACATTTTATTTGGGTGCCAAGGTGAACAATCAAAGGTAAATTGAGAGATTTCACCCTGCTTTCATGAATATGGCAGGAGATTGAGAGAACAAGCCTAATAGACCCATCTACTCTCCTACAGTTGCTTTGTTCCAACTCTCGGGTTTTGGATAGACAGCCAGCAGGAGTGATGATTCACGGATTGGGGATGGATAAAGTGAGAAGTAGGGTATTTGCTTCCTATCTTTGTTCATTCTGCTCAAAATTAGTGAATTATGGGATAGGCAAACGACAATAATGTACCTACTTAGACTCTGTAAGGTTGCGGTGATGAGGAAACACTAACTTGTTGAGTAATATCCAGCATATTGGAGCTCACAACTTTAAAGCAGATGGACTATAATACTCTGGCATATTATTCCTCCAAAAGTTCTGAAGCAATAACTGCTGAGTGTCAAAATTTATGGAAGTTTTGTAGCTCATAGAGGTTGGAAGTAAGGATGTAAACAATGCATAACCTCACTTTAGCGACTTGGTTCGATATATGCAGCATAACTAGTTGAAATTTTGAGCTATCGCCCTATTTTCTGCTGGTCCTCGGGATTTGAGGATACGTAGATTCTATTATCGCAGCCTCCGACGTGTAAAAAATGTCTCTAAAAGGCCGACATTTCCGCTTGAAAATCGCAGTCCGATTCCGTGTGGGAAAACCCGTGTGTATCAAACCAGTCGGAGCTTCGATAGGTCCAGATGAATATATCGCATATAATCGCACGATATATCGACTCACTAAATCAGTTTATGGGAATGCCCCTAATCTATCCATATTTAACGCACACGTTCTATTGGTAGAAGAGAGAGAAGCGCAAATTCCTGGATCTACTAATGTCAGAGAATCAACTGAGTCCCGAATTTTCTAAATCAATTTTTAAAAATCATGAGGAATAATCTGGGATAGATTCAATGTACTTTATAAAAATGGTTTGATTCAAGCAAAATAAACCAACATTTTCTCTAGTCCCAGTGGACTGTTTTAGTAGAGCGATATATCATATCGATTGCTGTAAGAGGACCTCTGGTTCCAAACAATCTCTGATTTCAATCTTGAATCTTGATTGGAAATTTCAGGCTATTAAATCAAACAATTAATGGAACCCTTTTGCGTTTAAGAGTTGTACGTCCTTGAAAGTGCTTAGTATATCTGGCTCCATGACTGAAATTGCCGAAATCAACAACAATAAGATTTACAGATTAAAAAATGATGCATTTGGAAGTTGGAATTGGGAAGTTGTTGTTATTTCTATGTTTGTTATTAGTGCAACATTAGATCTGCTTGCTAATAAGTAATAATTGTGTTTATATGCAGAAAGAAATCATTGGTCCCTACGTGAAGGCTAAAGAAGAGGGCAGGATCAAAGTTGAAGATGAACCTTTTAGACTAAGAGCGAAAGAATTTTATGAAATTGGTGACACAGCCAGTCTTCTAGGAGCTAAATTTCAAAAGCAACTGTCTCATGAACCAGATGGTTTGATATTTCAGCCAAAAAAAGATGTAAGTATCTTAACTTGAAGGCTCAAGTCTTTTTGCCATTATGTACTGTGTTATCTTAACCTTTCATTGATAAATTTTGTGCCGATTGATGCAAGCATCTAATCTTTCATGTAAAAAAAAGTCGACCACTAGGTTTTACCGCTGTTGCTCAAGTTTTTACTTATTCCTTCCAGTGGATTTGATCAAATTCAATGGAAACATCTTTCTGCATAAACCCTTAAACTTCAAGGTTTTTTCTCAAAAAATAAAGTAACCTTCCACCATTCATCCTTTACCACTTGTGTGTCATATCCTGCTCGACAAAATCGTTTTATGGAATGAGCATGAGTGTCAAACTTTTCTCAACAAACTTCGTTCACATACTTGTATCTTTCAATAAGGCTCCGTGTAACACTAAACAAAGCACATACAATGCACCAGCACCTTGGAGGCAGCATGTTGAACTTCCTTAATTAATGCCTAATTTGCATTTTTGTGAATTAGAATTTAAGCGGTAAGGGTTAAAGGCTGTCTTATTTTCAGTCAATTGAGTTTTTGATGAATCTTTTTCAAAACGAAGCATCAAGCAGAAAAAAAGGAATGACTAAAATTAAGTTTTCCCTCAAAATTTCTTTTTCAGCCGTATGTTTGTGGTCAGTGTCTCGAAGTTCTTAAGTGGAAACCAGATTCTCATAATTCTATAGACTTCAGATTAAAGATCGAAAAAATTGAACAACCTGGGTAAGAAACGCAAATTAATAAACATTATAGCTTATTTCAATACCATAGTAAATTATAACGTAAGCCATCTACGGCATATTATTGAAGAATTTTTCTTTTCTCTATGTGTAGTCGTATTAGAACTAATAACTTATTCTCCTGAAATGGGAAAGTATAATTATCCTAATTCAGAAGTGATTGAGTCATTCTTTAGAGAAACCATGTATAATGAAAAACGCATTTTAAAGTTTGATTGCGTGTATTTTCAATTCCAACGTTCTGATTTGTAGAAATCAAAAGTCATTAAAAAGAGCATTCTCTTGTAAATCATCATACAAACGGGTAAAATTACACTCCTTTGAGAACAGCACAGGAGAATAATAACAACTGAATAATTTATCCGTGGTTTCTTCAGAAATCAGCTTTACCATTATAACAATAATCTGGCAGTGCCAGCGCCTACTTTTGAGAATTCATGCTTTCTTGCCATATTAATTGTTGGAAGATACTAACAAATGAATCATGAATGGCTCATTTTACGCACGAAATCTTACATACTATTTATGTCTGGAAAGCCTAGAGAATGAGGATCCATAATGTGGGTTCTCCTGTTAAACCATGTATACGCGTGTGCATGGTTTCTTCAAAGGATGACCACATTGATCTGTTGCGTACGGTTGCTTCAGCAACATCGCACATTGATTCTATTATGTAACATGTCACACATGTCCGTCGTTTTGCTCATAGAATGGTCACTTGCCTCCAGAGATAGTGTCAACATAGTTGCCTCTTTAATTTTAAGAAATTAATGGTTTACTAATGGGTTGATCAGGCCAATCTTTGGAAGCCTTAATAGCTCCAATAATAATGGTGACGGAATAAAATATTAGCAATTAAAATTGCAATGGTGAGAGAAATGCTGCATTGCTCAAATTCGTTTTTAAATGTGTGACATGACTATTGTTAGTCAAGTTAAGGAAAACACTGATTTTTAGTGATAAATAAACCGTGAACTGTAGGTTTTATTTACTTAAAATTGATGTTGGGCTGAGGCTTATTTATTCTTTTTGGAAAAGAAACTTTTACAGGTCTAATAATTAGGACAAATGCTCGGGAAAGGAAAGCGTTTGAAAGATGTCTAAATTACAAATTCTGTTCCACCGTGCGGTCTTGTCATTTACTCTCATGCTGAACTGATAGTTGGGGCTATCTATGAGTGATGCTGCTAGTCTAGAATTGTAAGACTTGATTGACTCTTGCTGTGGTAGCCATGTAGTTAAACTATACGTTTTTAACAGCTACCCATGAGTAGATATTTTGTAAAACTATGGCTAACGGGAAACAACTACGGTTATCATAGCAATGGCCAAGCCTTACAATGCTTGACCAATAGCGTGACTCATAGACACGTCTTCTCACGTCTTCTCACAGTCTTCTCATATCGGTTTAACATAATGGTAAACAATCAGCTCTCAGGTCATGCATGATTGCATGACATTTCTGACAACATAGTTGACAAGATTAATGTTAGGAAAATACTTCTGTTAGTTTCGTCAATGACACATTTACTAGTTGTTACTTCAGTGAAGTCTCAATGTAATTATTATCCTCGATCCAGCTAACCTCCTTGAATGTAATTTCTTTCATCTTTTTTGTTTTTTTCAGTATGCTTCCAGAAAAAGTTGGTAAACTTTATGTCGGAAAAGATGTTCTCTTCGATACAATGAAAGTCTCTAAGGCAATAAAAGATCTAAGTAACAAAATCATTGAATGCGCATATGATAAGACGAAAAAAGCATGGGTGTTCATGAGAGAGAGAACCGATAAGTCATGGCCTAACAGCTTTGAAACTGCCAAGTGTAAGTATTTCTCATCAATATCTATTAACTACCTTTGCAAGAGTCGAGTCTAGTGACATCTTCATTACTAATGACATCTAACATCTAACATCTCTTACTAATGGCATCTTCATTGGTGACATTTTGAATTCTGCCTTTTAGGAACCGGCCTTATTATTCATTTAAACAAAAGACTATCCAAAGTGTCAGAATTTCATGAGATATGCCATGATGAGGTATTTTGATTCATGCTCCGCTGAGCTTTTTCGCATCAACGGCCCTAGGCCTTCGCCAGAGACAATATATAATAGAGACCACGCACTAGCTATCTTGCTCATGTTTGCGCGCGGTGGCAACTTTTTTTTCGGGGTCTCAACAGAACACCGCAAACATGGTCCATACGTTAACTGATGAGAAAAGTCGTTGAGATTTTTGCCTAGTGAAACCGAAGCACGGAAATCGAATCAATCAACGTATGGACTATTTTGGATGGTGCTCCCTGATGCTCCCTGTGTTAATTCCTTTTGAGTTCTGAAAAATAAGTCAGCCACCGCGCGCACGGCTAGTAAGTGGTCTCTATTATGTATTGACTCTGGCCTGCGCATGAATAAGACGGAGTAAAAATTCTGCCTTAACTTCAAATGGCTGTAACTTTAATCTGAATTGATGAAAACGCCTTTTACTTGTTGAGGTTTGGGGGTGCTTCCTAACTAGTCTTTTTTAATAAAGTATTTTGCCTTCGCATCAACTTAAAGTAATTTTTTTTTTTTTTTTTTTTTTTTTGTCTCTTCCTCTCTAGGTGTCGCAGCTTCTATCAAAGACCCTGTCACCAAAGATTATTTAATTAATTTTGTTGAGCGGCATAGATGGGTATCTGATGATCCCTTGGAACTTGCATCTTCTCAACAAGACTCAAAAATGATGCCTCCTCCTAATAAAATACGTCGAATGAACTAGCATCATGCTTTAGCAAATTGAAAAAAAAAAAAAAAAAAAATCAATAAATAAAAAAAAACTGAATAAATTGCAAAAAAAAGA
The DNA here is from genome assembly GCA_011764245.1 of Trialeurodes vaporariorum. NCBI lineage: Eukaryota > Metazoa > Arthropoda > Insecta > Hemiptera > Aleyrodidae > Trialeurodes > Trialeurodes vaporariorum. Next base: position 35,360,182 of record VMOF01000002.1, on the reverse strand, counting down.
AAAAAAATTACTGTGCAAATTAGTTAATTCGTTTAATTTATGAGTCAATTTGTGCTCCTGATCAACAGATTTTTTCACCTTTATTTATGTGCATATAATTTCTCGTATAATTCAACCGTGTCAGTCAGTGACAAAAAGTGTAAAATAGAGTCATAAATAAATAAATAATAACTGAACAGTTGGAGAGTTTACTGACTTTTGTTGCAAGCAGTGGCTCAAAAGCAATTAGAGGAGCTCGTTTGCATTTTGTTTCTTTGATGCCATCAAACTTGGATGGGGCTTGTCTCTTCAGCATTTTAAGATGTATTTCATCTATGAATGAGCATTGAGCTGTTCTGGGTGGGAGTGGAGTGGAGTAAGTTCCAAATCCTAATTTAAAAAAAAGCTTGATTGAAGCGACTGCTGACTTCCACAAGGGTCAAAGTATCATCTCATTTACAGGGTAAGGGTGTCAATGGTTTGGGAAATTTTATTAATTTGGTAACTTTGCCTTAAAAAAACGAAACCTGAAATGTTTGGATTTCACAATTTCTTTCAAAACAGATTCTGATAATTTAAACAGTTTTAAGGATCTGAAATTCGGTATTTTTGCAAAGAAAATGGAAGTACTTGATGAGATTTGAACAAGGGTGCCTTTGGTTTTTCTCAAAAGTCCCAGTGTCGGAGATACTCTTGTGTAAAATTGCTAAAAATCAAGTGCATTGTCTCGTCACAGCGAGAAATTCCCATTTAAGACAATAAATTTTAGGCTGAAATCTCTGGAGCTGTGAAACCTACTTTGAAACCAAAGGCATCCTTGTTATCAGCTCATTGAGTACTTTTATTTGCTTACCGAAGAACGCCAAAATTCAGACCCTTGCAACTGTCCGATTAATTGTTGCAATTTTCATAAAAACCTGCTTTTGATTTAGTTTTATTTTAAGAGAAAGTTGTAAAATTAATGAAGCATCACAAATAGCTTATGCCCTTACACAGTAAGTGAGATGATATTTTAAACTATGCATACTGTTGTTTTTAGAACAGCTAAGCTGTATCAAAGCTCTGCACTTTGACAGGTTTAAAACTGCATCAAAGAACCATTGGAATCACATATTTAACTCATTTTGTGAAAATTTAACTTGGACACTCTCGTGGAGACTGGTTCAGTGAGAAATACTCAAATTTTCTGAAATTGAGGGTCATGTGATAAAAAATTCTAGTTTGTTGTTATTGTTGATGGATGAATGACTGCCGGTAGTTTTGCTTTACTCATCATGATTTATCAGCTTTGACCCTTCTCTAAAGAAATTCCACTCAGGATGCTGTTATCAGTATTATAGTTATCCCTCCATGTTTCTCCAGAGTGATTTTCTTTTTTCTCGTATTGATCAATACAACTTGGCTGGTGCAATTCTATTTTTCATCAAGTGTCCTGATGATAAACAGATGTCTGTAGAGTTCGTTTCAAAAGTGTAGGCGTGAAAAGTCAACACTTGAATTCATTTTCTGTCATTTTGATGTGAGAAATAAGGTTGGGGAATTCCAAAGATTATCGGTCTAGGTGCGCCTACACAATACTGAAATAATTTCTTGTAGGTATTTTGAACTATGTATTTTTTTTCTATGTTCTTTTTGTGCATGTCGTCCATTGAAACGTTACTTTTTAATACCTACCAAGTTCTCATGATGCATCTGGGGATTGACAATTTGCTTGTTTGTACTTGAGTACGGGTGTATTTATGGAAAGACTTAAAAATGGTGTAAATCCCATGATTATTTTCTATTTCTTAAAACGCATGATTTTTCTCAGAGAATTGTTTTTCTCTTTCTCCCTTTTTTACATTTTGATGTTAAGTAGATGATAATTTAACTAGGAATTTAGATACAAAGAAGCAAATGTTGCTTGGTTCTAAATATTACTGGTGTTTCTTTTAATTTTTATGTATCCATTTATTTTTTTTTACTTTCATGTTTAATTCAAGAACCATGTTCATTTAAACTCTTAAAATTTATTTAAGGAAATTATCACCAAAAAAAGAAAAAAAAAACCTCAAATAAAGTTTTATTTTGCTTTATTTTTTAAATTACTAAAATTTCCAACCAAATATTTTATGATTCCGACCCTATTCTTGCAATGTAAATCTCCATTCAACATGGTGGCATATAGAAAGTCTGGATTCTTTTTTAAAGCTGAAGGGGAACACCTGTTAACCTATAATACGATGAAATTAGAAGGCATCTTACCAGAGACAAATAGAGCCCCAGCACAAAGCTTGCGATAGGTGTCCACTTTTCGGGGCTCAATTTTGGTCGGAACTCATCGAAACAACAGCCAACAGCCGCCTACTGTTGACTGATGAGCGCCTGGTTTGCATTCGACAAGCAAAACCTGTTTCTGTTTCCGAGACCGCGGACCAATCACAGCCTTTTGTTGAGCTCACCACTCAACAGTAGGCGACTGTTTATCGTTGCAGCAGGTGACTCCCGAACAAAACTGTGACCGCTAAACTTGCTTCACTTATCTAACACGGGGAGCATACGGTGTGCTGGGTCTCTATTTGTCTCTGCATCTTACTCTGCAGCTAGAGCTGGATCATTTCTTTTGCTCCCTTCAGGGACTTTTCTTGCTTGTCCGCATTGATGCCACCTTTTTTTCCACCACCCCCCCCCCCCCCCCCACCACCACCACCATCACCAAATATTACCACTTTTTTGCTCTTTCTGTTTTCACATTACTTTTTTTTCTACTACCTTTAAAAATTTTGCTGCCCATGGCAGAGAGTCCCTGCAGAGAAAAGCAAAAACCCAGCACAAAGCTTGCGACAGGCGTCCGCTTTCCCAGCTAAATTTTGATTAGGACACATCGAAACGACAGCCATCAGTCGTGTGCTGTTGATGAATGAACTAAAAAGGAAGGGTCTGATTAGTCCACAAATATACAGAGCAAGTGGTTTGAATTTGCCAAGCAAAGCCAAAACAAAACCGGTTTCTGTTTCCGGGACCGTGGACCAATCACAGCCTTCCATGGTGCTCACGACTCAACAGTAGGCGACTTTGTTGTTGAATTCGGTGACTCCCGAACGAAATTGAAGCATCCAACTTGACTCACTTTTTTAACATAGAAAGCATAGGATATAGGGTGTGCTGGGTCTCCATTTGCCTCTGATTGTGAGTTCCAGTACCTTTTCCTTTCTTAAGGTGATTCTATGGTAAACTCCCGGAAATTTTAATCCGATAGATGGCGTTACTTGCCGCTGGCTCCGAAAATAGCCGTTTTTTGACTGTTTTCGACTGTTTTCTCTGGACAGACGAATAATAGACAATAAATCGGACTGTCAGCACCTGCTTAATTTTTTGCTTGATTTTTTGAGCCATAAACGGGCCAAATTGGTTCTAAAATAAAGGCGTAACTATGCAAAGAAAAAATCGTGTGTAATTTGGAGTTGTATCAGTAAAGATTACAGGTTTCCGTTTCACCTGTAATCTTTACTGATACAACTCCAGATTACACATGATTTTTTCTTTGCATAGTTACGCCTTTATTTTAGAACCAATTTGGCCCGCTCATCTGTAATCTTTACTGATACAACTCCAAATTACACATGATTTTTTCTTTGCATAGTTATGCCTTTATTTTAGAACCAATTTGGCCCGTTCACCTGTAATCTTTACTGATACAACTCCAAATTACACATGATTTTTTCTTTGCATAGTTACGCCTTTATTTTAGAACCAATTTGGCCCGTTTATGGCTCAAAAAATCAAGCAAAAAATTAAGCAGGTGCTGACAGTCCGATTTTTTGTCTATTATTCGTCTGTTCAGAGAAAACAGCCGAAAACCGTAAAAAACGGCTATTTTCGGAGCCAGCGACAAGTAACGCCATCTATCTGATTAAAATTTCCGGGAGTTTGCCATAGAATCACCTTAATTTGGTCCTGCTCACAAGACAGCTCATTAAATAAGAAACCACGTATGATTGTTCTCCTATCAAATAAATTTTGAAGAAACTAGAATAGCAAAAAAACAAAAACTTAAAATAGAAACTTGTAATTTATTTGTCCATATAGTATCAAAAATAATTGAATTAATGCACAGGTAATGCAATTAATTAAAACATAAAATAAGTAACAATAGACTGTACAAAAAGAAGAAAAAAAGTCAGAAACAACTACCAATCGTGAAAAGCTTGAAAATTACCAACAAAGAAACTGGGTTATTTTATAAAAAGAACGAGCGATAAGAAGGTAAGAAAACTACAGGGCTGAAACGCTGAAACTGACAAACTCTTGGAGACAGTAGAAATTAGTAGGTATTATAAAATTTGGAATGAAACGAAGCAAGCCGTAAGGGGTCAAGAGTTCCTCGAATCCAATATTTAAGAATTCCCAGAGGTACAAATATTGATGTGAAATGAAGCAGCAGTTAACATCAATGCGATCAAATTAAATTGAAATGCGAGAGGCAAAGAAACACACCTACTTCTTTTATAGAGGTGACATGAATAGACTAAAGAAGAGAAAGAGTCATAGGTTCACAGAATTGAAATATTTTTAGAAATATGACCTTCAGTCATGTTCTCTTGGTTTCTCAATGAGTCTGTTGCAAATTTTTGGTACATTTATAGAGATGGGCTGTACTCGTGTAAAACCACTTGAAGATAACATTAGGAGCATCAGAAAGCTCCAAAATTAACTCACAAACTCAATATCTGCGTTTAACAAAATTCCAAGGTGATGGTTGAATGGGTGGATCTATCTTTATATTATGATCTGCTCATTCGACCGCCATCTCGGAATTTTGTTTAACGCAGATCTTGGGTTTGCGAGTGGATTTGGAGATGTTTCGACACTTTTCATGTGATTTTCACGAGCGCGAATTTACCGTAGAAGCGACCCTTTATAATGGTGCAGCAAAAGTTTGCAACCGACCCATTCATGAATTGCTGAAGGATATGTTATTAGTGTGCATGAAAATCCCATAGAAGAAAAATTAACTGTACACTTTTAAAGTTATTGTCAGTGAAGAAAGCTTTAATGAATTTGCAAGGTCAACTTTTGAATTCGTCCAAATTTTCATTATTTCAATACGTAGGTATAAATAAGCTTCAATACACCTTATTTAGTATTTTGTGACAATTACTATTGGGGATCTTTCCAAAACAGAGTCCGATCATCCAGAAAACTTGCTCTCAGCAGAAAATTTCCCCAGTCCCATGAAATCAGTTCGGGTGCTGTTTCAATTCATCTCTCCATCATAGCATCAAGTAGACTTCCCAACATTTACGACAGAAAAAAGTGAGATCAGAGCTCTTAATTTTGTTCAATTTTTTTTTCAATTCTAAAATTGTTTTTTGCAAAAAGTGAAATAATGAAACAAGCAGTAAGTATGAGTCCAATGGGAAAGTTAGTTGCAAAAAGGATGGACAGGATATCTAAAATATCTAATCAAGGTTAACAACAACTCGACTCATTGGCCCTTGATTTCCTTGGTTTTTTGCATTTATGCACCTCTGTCTGATCAAAACCGGGTCTTAATTTGGTTCAGTAGGATTCCATTCTGGACAAGTTCAACTGAAGATATAAAGCTATTAATCGCGCTGATCATGTCTGTCATATAAAGCAAATCATTAAAACGTATCATAGCAACTCTGTCCTGCTCTGTTTTCATAGCAAGTCAACTTAATAAAGTGTTTGGCCGGTGATCACTGGACAATTTGAGAAGCTAATTCAATAATGATCTCTCAAAAATGCTGCAGGCTAGTTAAGAGGAATCGTAATGCAATCGCATCGAGTCTCTAATCTCTATTGAGCACTTGTTATTCTTACGGATGGTGTCATTCCAATAGAAACCCTTCAATATATATCTATGATTTTCACACGATAGTTCAGGACTCAGGAGTCATCAGTGATACTTTCCACAGAGATGGAACGGTTTCTATCGGAATAACACACCACTCATACGAATAACACATACTGTCGTATTCGATTGTTCATAATCAGCCTGCAGGTTAGAAACATACTGTCATGTATGAAACATGATAGACCTATAATGGTTCTCAAGTTAGGAAAAACTAGAGATAACAGCAGAAGAGTGACTGAAAACTGGAATTGATTTATCTCCTACAAATCAGCAAAGTTTTAGATGTTCCGAATAACTTTCTGCAAGCTCCTTTCAATTCAAGATCGTCATGCTCAAGTACATAGTTGGAAAGGATTGCGAGAAATTTATAAGAAAAAAGTAACAAAGATCTCAGAATGAATTCGTCACTCTTAAATTATAAACTTTGACTGGATTGAGAGAGAAGGACCTACTCCATAATGGTGATAAGAGAACAAAGCTAATCTAGGAAAACAAATGATGCTTTCCCTTTAATTTTTCACAAAACTTTTTAGCGTTGTTAATATTTCTCCCATTCAGGTTTAGGTACCACACCTTGAATTTTTTCTTTTTGTTTAACTTGCTCTATCTCTACACAGAATTTTACATTAAAACACCGAAAGAGTTTTTTTTTTTAAAAAATTTCATGAGCATACTCCTAAATGTGCCTCAGCCACAGGGTTTTCGTAAGAAATTAAAAATTGTCAGAATTTTTCTTCTTAGCAAAACAAGGAATTGTGAACAAAATGTCTTACTATATGAAAGTTACAAAATTTCTACTCTATAAAATTTAGTCAGAAATGCTAAAAGAAAACGGTGGTTTTGAGATCTTGAATTGTGAAGATATTTTAGAAAAGGAATGATCGGATAAAATAAGTTGACGGATCCAATGGTCAACTCAAAACTTTAATTTTGATTTGTTAAAATTTTATGTTAGTTGTTCAGATAATACAAGAGTTTGAATTTAGAGAGTGAAGTTACTGCACAGAGGTTAGAATAAATATAAGAATATGACACAGTTTGTATTTTATTAGATGAACTACATACAAATTGTAGCTTACATCTATAAATTTATTTTGCTGGTAGCAAAAATAAAATAATTGCAATCTGTAAATTTGCAATAAATTACAAAAGAAAATAATTTGCAATAATTTGCAAAAGCAAAATAAAAATGTATTCATCGGTACCATTTTAAAAAAACTGACCTCGCCAAAAAGGAGAATTGAGCAACAAAAAATCCACTGAAATTACTGTCTCCGTGGATGAAGATAGAGCTGAGTGCAAAAGAGTTTTTCAATTAACTTCCCGTCCTTTGCAAAAATAAATAATTGTTCAATAAAGAATTAAGACTGCTCGCCAAGTTAAGCAAGTTTAAAAATTACACCAAACTATGGTAGAGTCTGATCATGAGTATAAGAAATAGAAAGTTGTCTTTCAGAAGAAGGAAGGAAAATTCCTCAATTCAAGTAAATGACCTCCTTCTTTTCAAGAAAAATTGAACAAGTTGCAACTTATTTGTTTATAAAGCATTTGTTATCAGTCATGTAGGTAAACACATTAATTTCAAAACCGGCCAATCTTCCAAAAAATAGAAAAACTAGCCTTCCACTACTGGTCTTAACAAATCATTCAGCGGTTCAAGAGGCCAATGTGATGAACTCAAAGATAATGTTTCCAAAAAAATGCCTTGCTCAAAAGTTAGATAGTTCAAAAATATAAAAAAGGGGGAGTTTTTCGTCTGGATGTGAAGAATCTCATTCTGCTCATATATTGTTTCTAAATTATTGAAAAAACAGATTCTCTGTAGGTATAATGCTGCTCAGATTTATTAGGAAGTTTCCAATATTAAAATGTATAACAAGAGAGTTCAATTACAAAACACCGTCAAATGAAGTTAGCGTACTAATCACATTCGTCCGAGTCTGATACTTTGTAATTAGAGCTCTCATCAGAAGTTTGCTGGGCGATAATCTTTGGCAAATTTTCTATTTTTATTCCTCCAAATCAAAACTTGTCTGAGACTTGGAGTTCTCGATTTAAAAGCGTTCTATAATGAAAGCTGAGGCTCAAACCCATTTCCATCATGCAGTATATTAGAAATAACGTTGGAAAAATTCCAAAGATTATTGGATAATCTCTGCCTCCACGTCAGAAATGAGCTCTACATTCATGTAAAAAAAAAAAAAAAAAAAAAAACAAAGTACAAACCATTTAAAAGAGTATGAACTACGAAACCATTAAACCATTTACAGAAAGAGCCCGTGGGATGCGATTGAAATGAGAATTGTAATCATTCACTGTAGAGAAAAAAAATCCAAGATTTGACCGACATGAAGTGCATGTAATTCAGATGAAAACCAATGGTTATAGGAACATTTGTCCAATGATTTTCGTTCATTTTAGGATCCGTCAAAATTATTGGGTCAAATAATTAACGTCCAGCACATTTTAGACTAAATTGTTCGGCCTAATTACATACCAGTCAAAAAAATGTTTGGCCACCTTTAATGAATGGTCCAAAATTTTTAATGACCAGTCCATGTCTTGAGACAGAAATGGAAACATATTTCACAACTATTAAGGCGAGAAACTGTAGAGAAACTATTCCAATGCTCTTTTTTCCCTAATAAAAATTGTCGCAATTTTTGTTGGACCATTGGCTCAGCTAAGCTTTTGGATGTTTGGCAACCAAGTTTCATTAGTAAAATTAATTCAAACTGGGAAATGTTTTAAAAATTCACTAAGCATCCGTAAACACTAGCAATAAAGATTGTAAAAACTGCTATTACAAATGGTCTTCTCATCAAATGGGTTAAATTGCAAAATGGGCATTTAATAACATTTAGGTCATAAAGATGGGACGGACGAAATTATTAAATGGTCAATATTTATATAACATCGGGCAAATGTAACCTAGACGAAAGTTGTCAGACGAACGTTCTTAAAAGCAAACCAGTACATCTACAAGCTCAAGAGAAAAACAGTAAAACATGAAATATTTTGTTTCTACATCTTGTAGGTAACTTGAATAGCTTTTTGATGAGTACTAGCTGCAACCAGAGTTGCTAAATTGCAGGGAATTCCATACATTCTTCTATTTATCTCAATGCAAATTTTGAGGACTTTCAGCTGAAGCAAATAGCATTGACTAACCAACCATTGTAAACCTGCCCAATTGATCAGGGATTAGGTGTTTTTTGAATTAGGAAAGAAAAAGGGCTGGGACACTCAAAGTGCTTCCGAGCCAAAATGTAGAAAATGCTCCTAAACAACAAAAGTGGGTTAAATTTTTAAAAGTGGGCTCTAAATACATTTCCTTTCCTATTCAACTAATTTAGAATTTATTTTAGAAGGTACTTCATAGGGAGTTTAAAATTGTTGAAACGTTCATACATTATTAAGACTTCTTCTGGCAAAGAGAAAGCAAGTTCCACTCACAATCAGATTGAAGACAAAAAATTGTAACCTGCAGGCTGGCTGTTTACTTTTATGCTGAACTGATAGTTAAGGTGATTCCAGGGTCGATTAGTTCCAACTGTAGACACCACGTCGCGCTGCTCAAAAAGTCAACAGTTTTTTAATTTGACGAATTCACGCTAAAAACACAAATCTGAGGAACGTCAGCACCTGTGAGCATACTTCAGGAAGATACCCTGAAAGTTTCAGGCTGAAACACTCAAAAATAAAGCAGGAAATTATGAAAAACGAAACTTCTCGTAAGCCGCAATAAGTGCGAGTGAGGTAGATAGACGTATCATTACTCGCGCTCACTCTCACTCACTAAGCTTATGGTGAAACAAACTTTACAATTTACGGCTTTAATTTAAAACCAATTTTGCTCATTATGGGCTCAAAAAATCCATGAAAATTTTTTGCAGGTGCTGACGTTATTGGATTTTGCGTTTTATCTACGGTTTCAGTTTAAAACGCCAAAAACACGACTTTTCCATACAGCGACTAGTGGCGCTATCCATCGGATTGAAATCTGGAAAAGTTTCGCCTGGAATCACCTTAAGACTGTCTATGAGTGACGCTTTTGGTCTAGAATTGTAAGACTTGACTGTTGCTATGGTAATCATAATTAAACGGCCTGTTTTTAACAGCCACCTCCGAGTAGCTATAAAGAAACTATACCTAACGAGCAACTTAACTATGGTTACTATAGCAACGACCTGGCCTCATAATGCTGGACCAATAGAATCACTCATAGACAGTCGCTTTAACATAAGAGAAAAAAAATTAGCCCGCAGATAGATTGAATTCATCTTGAAAATACTTCATCCAATAGGACATTATGAACTCTGAGCTGGAGGGAAGAATCATACTTATATGATAAAATACCAAAAATATGTAAGATCATTCCAGGATAATGGATATTCTTACATTTCACAATTTGTTCTCGTGGCTGAATCCTCTTCTTCCCTTTTGTTTCCTCAATCTTTCTTATTTATTGGCGGGTATCTTGCACAAGTGTTGCAAAATTGAGCCAGGTTGATTTTCTTCGGAATTCTAGATTTATCCATTACAAGGACACCGCTGACCTTGGTACGGTCTCTAGAATTGCGCATAACTTCATTTGCACAAGGGATACTGTTGCCGTGAACTGGCGAGCGGAGACAAAGAAATGCATCTGAATTGTATGTTTCATCCAATAAAGTTTTGGTCATAAAAAGTAAAAAATTCTTAAAATTGTCACTTTGTATCTAATTCAGACAGTTGAGTTTAAAATTTTTGGCACTAACATTTGAACAGAGACCAATAAATAAGTGTTAGTAAAAAGTATGGTGCAAGTATTGATGGGCAAGTGCAACGTTCATTTTATATACAAGAGAATAAAAATTTTCTTCGAGAAGATGTGTGTGGACCTTTCACCAGACAAAATAGGTTAAATAGTTAGGGTAAATAGGTAGGTTCTTATTCCCTTTCCTCTCATTTCCTCCCTTCAATTTGCTACAAGAAAGTAAACAAAATGTACCGTAAAAGATACTGTGAAGAATTCTTTACCTAAGTTTTTATCTCTTTTTTGAGATGAATCGAAATGAGAGCAAACTTTGCAGGATTGTTCATAAATCTCCTGAAAGTCCATGAAATAAAGCATTTTCTCAAATTCGGCATCAAACCTTAGTTTAGGAGCACAAAAAGAGCAGCGTACATGGTTGATCTGAAGAAACTCAGAAACTTCATTATAACATAGGAAGGAGAAAAAATTAGAGTAGAAAGAGAACTTTGAATAAGGATTAACAAACAGAAATAGAGGTAAAAAGTTAGTAGAAAAAAATTCAAGAAAATTAATTTCATCACAAAGCTGTTTTTCACTTAATGTTATGAAACCAAAAAAATAGAAAAAAAACCCAAGCACAATCATTTAACAGATTAGGAGAAGTGAAAGAGAGTATGGTACTAAACCTATATTCTATCTTCTACAATCCCAAGCTTTTGATTTCTGATTGCGATGAGGAGACACTGCGGAATATTCTTCCATTCATAATTCAAGGAAATCCTTCATTAAAGCTGCTAAAGATTCAATAGATATTTAATCTTTGTATCTTTTACTTAATTACGGACATCAATTTACAATTTGATTTTTAGTAGCTGTGACCAAGCTGGGAATAATTCAATGGGCACCGTAAAAATCCGAACTATTCTTTTTAAAGAGACAGGGACAGTGAAGGTACTGAAAAATTAAAAGTGAGATTGAAAAACTTTGATTCAGCAAGTATGACAGTGAAGTGTACGAATTACAGTGTTTGTATAGTTTGATCTCTCTCTTTAAAGCTAACTTTTAACGGTTACGAAAAACAAAAGTTGACAGCTGCTTTGATGCAACTCAAGTGCCCTTTTAAATTAATGAGGCGTTCACAGAAGGGACACAAACCTCTCAATTCAAAAATGTTGAGGCAAACTCACTTTCTAGAATCTTTGCTGCGGAGGGCATGAAATGGTGAACATTTGAACGGATACCATAACACATAACGTTTTTGAAACACTATTGACGGAAGTTTGATTTTTACCAAGTTTTTTGAGCTGTTTTAAAATACTGTTTTAGAATTTACAGATTTTTTTTGAAATTGATCTGAATCTCTAGTTTTTTATGAAAAATTACTTCTACGTGATTATTTATTCACACAAATGACTGCTCAAACTAATTTTAATCTTGACCGAATACTGGAACAGTAGGCTTACAACTTAGGCCGTATTGGAAAATCTAGTTTCTTTGATTAACTGGTTTAGGTACTGTTGAACTTGCAACGGAAAGTAAGTTAAGGCCAATAAAAAGTTGTCCTTTCAAAATTTGAAGCCAAGACTAAACGCTTGTTTTATTAGATATTTTCTGCAATTAACTTACAACTTTTTGGACAAATTTCAATTCTTTTCTTACAGGGTGACCTTCTATAATTTGAAAACACACAATATCTACCTCAAAAATTGATCCAAAATGTTCACTGATGGCCTTTTTGATCAATGAATGGCAAGACCAGGAAGTCAGTTGAAATTTTTGAGTAACATTGGAACACCTTATCCCTCTCCTTCAGAAAATTCCTCAAAAAATTAAAAATACCCAAAGAAGCATCTTGCTGACATAAGAGCCGGCAAAAAAAAAAAAATATGTTTCTCTTGCTATAACCACTCAAGAGTAAGGAAGAGAGAGCCCAGACATAATAAACACTCAGCATATTGCAAGTTAACAATTAATTTAAAAGGATGAATTAGAGAGGACAATAAAGTCATAGTCAATTTTTCAGTGAAAAGTTTATATTATTTTGTTTGTTTTTTTTTTTTTAGAATTTAGCCGGCTTTTCTCATAAAAATCCAACAAGAGTAAACCCAAGAAAAATACAATTTAATCGATAGCAAAAAGATAAAGTAAAAATAGAAATGAAGATTGATGATAATGATGATAGCAACAATGATGAGGATGATGATGATGAAAATGAAGTTAATGATTGAAACAATAATGAAGATAGTAATGATCATGACCAAGATGACAATATAGTAATGATAAAAAGCGAAAACTTTCTAAAAAATAATTTTGTACAATTTTGTAAGACAGGGATGCTCAACCTTCTCTGTACAGCAACAGAAAAGATTACAGTTAGCACTGGGATCAGGTCTTTCATACCGATTACAAAGTCAAAAACAAAACAAAAATCAAAACTTTTTTGACAACGTAAAAGATGAAAGAGATAAATTTTTTCAGGGAAATTAATAAACCATCTAAGTACCTAAGAAAGAAACTAATTTAATATTGTCCAACAAGATTCTGAAGAAAAAAAAATCAACATTTAAATTAAATTTAACCTCTTCGAAGAGCATTTTATTTCTTGGTAACGCTCGTTTCAGATAACTTAGGTTGTCAAGATTACATATTTCAATGCATTTAATCGAGTGTCTAACCAACTGCTGGAACATGAAAATCGTGCTCAGCGCAAGTAGACAAAGAACTCAAGAGTCAAGACAAGCGGGGGTCTAGCACCAAAAAATCAATTTAAGTTTTATTGGCAGAAAATTTAATTTAATGTATCAATTAAATCAGTCATCTGACAAGTACAATTGACAAATTAAAGAATGTCAGATGACGTCTTAGATTTTGAATCAGGTAGGCACCCTGCAATACTTATCGTCTTATCACAATGAATTCAAGTACTGTAGGTGGCCTATTTAAGCCAAAATTTAACGACTCAATTCTGCTTTCAAAATACCATTAGTCAAAATTTCAATTTTGCTGTGTTCCTAAGCTACTCAAATTTTTCTTTTGTTGCATGTGTTTTCTTGAGGAGGATTTACACTCGAAAATTTTAGCAGTGTTTTCCAGCCATTTTCTTTTTTAAAAAAACTGGATGTTTTTTTTTCTCTCTCTCTCTTCGAAAGTTGGTAGTGTAGCCCTTGGATCCTTTGTATATTTTCAACCACCCATTAGATTTGCAATTATCTGAAATGGCCTCTACTTGATTCAGTAAGGAATGAGAATTTAGAAAAAAATTTACCAAAAATTAATTTTTGTAATCAGGAAAACAGTGGAACACAACAAACCACAACAGAAAACTCCTGTTATTTTACGGCGGTTAGCCACCAGAGTTTGAGTATTCCATCAAAACAAAACGGAGCACTCCAACCAGTCTGATGAGTGGGTCCACCAATTGTGATGACTGGTGTTCCTCTGAGATATTACCTTCAACCCACCATTTCTACTTGAATCTTGAGTTCTTTGATCTGTTGACTTGCATACGACTTAAGTATAATTTTGGAAAACGAATTAAAGGAGCCGCTCCTCAAAAGATGGCACAGAAAATAAATAAATAGCGCACTTTAAAAAGGTAGACAAAGACTGACCGCAAGACTTCGGATAAAGCCTGTTTTTTTTTCAAACAGAGCGCTACACAAACCACACTCAACCAAGAGTAACCCATTCCGTTGTGTTCCGTCGTTATTCATTCATAAAAAAAATTAGCCTTATGAATGAAAACCATGCACACACTATTTTCCATGAAAACAAAAATACAACAGCTCAAGTGGGCCACAGTATTTTCTGACTTTCCAGAAAGAGTAGAGGCAGATTTCTAGGATGAAAAAATAAATATGTACTTATCATGCGTAGAGGAAAATGATAACCACAAAGAAAGGTTGAACAGCCCTGATTACTTTCACTAAGCTAACAATAAATCAACATTATTTTTACAATAATTAAGAAACAAACATTTAAAGATTTTTGGAAAAATACTTTTTCTCTTTTCTTCGTCCTTTATACAAGATATAAAAATAATAATTCCCAATTGCCAGAACGCGTGACTACAGGAAAGAGTGTCTTTTCTTTGAAAGGGGGAACATTGTGAGATAAAACAGACTTAATGAAATAATTTTAACCAAGCAGACATTTAGCCATTTCTTATTCCAAACAAACGTGAAACCATTCATACAAATAATGGAACCAAATTTTTAGAGCTGCTTCCTCTTTCATTAAATTCTTTGTTTCATTGTCTAAAACTGTTCATGTAATATAACGGCTCAGACTGATAATGCGACACATGTTCCTGTTAGACAATTACACAAGTAACATTATTAGGCTAGGCTTTTGGATTATCAATTGAAGAGTGAAAGCTAAATGTTAACTTAAACAAAAATGAACTGAAAGCTGAAAGCAACTTAGCTTCTTTTCAGACTTCAGGTTAGAGTTCGTTTCAGAAGTGTAAGCGCACCTAGACCTATAATCTTTGGCAAATTTATAATTTACATTCCTTCAATTCAAAGCAATAATTGCCTGCAACTTTAACTTTTGGTTATGAAGCATTTCTCAATGAGAAGACAACACTCAAAATGCATATTTGTTCCTTTTTACAATGTAATATGAGAAATAACGTTGGTAAATTCCAAAAATAATCGGTCTAGGTACACTTTTGAAACGACCTCCAAGAAGCTTGAAAATATGAAAAGGTTCCATTGCCATCATAGACACATTCGTCAAATTATAAAAAAAATCATGAATATACAGAGTAACTTGAAGCCACTAAAAAAAAAAAAAAAAAAAAAACTGCTGCATAATGTGAACACGGATATAAAACATAATTAAGTAGTTTGTCAATGATTTCATTGAAACGCAATAAAAAAGGTTAAAAGAATAATCCTGTTTGAAAACAAAAGAAGAAAAAAACCGTCACTCGTCAATAAGCATTATCAGACGGCCAAAAAAACCAACTTAAACTTGATCATTAAAAAACTCATATTAAAAAAGTCGTTATATTTTTCTTTGGCATTGAAATGACATTCATCCCAGGAAAAATAGAGCGCCATTCAACACTGAAAAAGGGACGACAAGCCATGAGTAACAGGCATTACGCCAATCGTTTGGTTTTCACAACAGTCATAATGGCTATGGGCAATGGAGCTACTTGGTTACTTCGAGCACACTAAAAATACACGAATCTGTCAACTCAAACAAGCAATGTACCGGAAATGAAATACAGCAAGAAAGGGTCTGATCCAATAGATGAAATGGTTGCACAATGGATCATGAAGCTGCCATAAAATATCCAATTCAGCTCTTGCTAAATTTTGCTATGAGTGATTAAATATTTAATTCTTACTTAAAACCTGGCAAAAATTACTATGGGCACATTAAAATATTACGGAATTTACTCACAGACTCACGAAATGATTTAGGGTTTAAGGTGTAATGGCGGAGCTACGCAGGTACAATGAGAGATTCCTATCTAATTTGAGGCTTTCCTCTATGTTTCTACAGAGATAGTGACAAATTAGACAGGAAACTGGCAAGACACCTGCATAACTCTGCCATTTAAGAACAAAGATGGCGCAGTAGCGTCATTTGCAGGGAGGGGGGGGCAACTGCTGCCCCCCCCCCCCCAAGGGTCGGCCAAACGTGAAAAAGTTATGACTTTTTTTTTTTTTTTTTAGAGAAGAAAAAAGTTTCAAAATTTTGTGTTCATTAACAAGTTTTGTTGGAATTTAAGGCCTAAATAAAGGATATGCAGGGCTGTCGAGTGTCTAAAATAATGAAATAATATTGATGAGCAAAAAAAAAAAAAAAGTCATCACATTTTTGTCCCCCCCCCAAGCCGAACCAAAAATGACGCCCCTGAAGCTATGCAAGTACCATAGGAGAGCCTTGAATTAGGTAGAAAACTCTTAAGTTACCTGCATAGCTCTGCCATTATGCCTTAAACTTGAAAGATATTTTGTGAGTCTGTGAGTGACTTTCATAATTTCTTAACGTGCTCATCACAATGGGTCTGTTGCATACTTTTGCTACAACAATATAGAACCTTGATTCTAATGTAAAATTCGGCGTAAATAACAATGCACACATTAATAACGTTCAAAATCCACTCATTAACTCAGGAAATCATTTCAATTTCAAACAGCCCACGCTACACTAGACACTATTTGCACTGGTATACTACTGCATAGACAGAACCACCGTGCATAAGTAAACAACATCGTAACTACAAAATGATGGACTTTCTTTTTTAATACGTGAAATATAAGCTGCATTTGCTCTCTGGTCTTTTCGGTTTATCAAAGATTACAAAATAATATAAGAAATGTACGCATCTAAACAAAACATTCCAATGTTTGTAAGTTCTGTTCATGTTTACGTAAACGAGATGGTTCCATCCATGTAGTTATGAGTCGGTGATATAGTGTCTAGTGTAGCACGGGTTGTTTGAAATGAAAGGTATTTTCTGAGTTAATGAGTGGATTTTGAAAGTTCTTAATATGCACATCGTTATTTTCGCAGAATTTTACGTTAGAAACAATGAGTTATATTGATGTAGCAAAAGTACGCAACAGACCCATTGCATACAGCAAAAGTTAACAAGAGCCCCATTTATTCTACATATAATGAATGTAAAACAAAAATACTCCCAAGAATTTATCACAGGAATGAAGTTATACACCAATGGAAAATTTGACTACATATTCTTTTCTTGTGAGTGAACACAAACATACCCACACAACTTGAGCTGGAGGAAAATCACAGTAAAACCTCTACACACCTGGCTTTGATGAAAACGTTAGTTCCCTTAAAATCTCCTTGAAAATAATACATGCACTAATCTGAAACAAAAATTTTCAATAGGTACTTGGTTCCGCAAAAATACTATGTACTCTCCGGTCAAGCTGATAATAAGTTGAGAAAGCACCGGATTTTGTAAAATTAAAATACTTATTTTAATAAAATCAAAAGTAATATGGTTTCATACAAAGTACATGTTTGACTGTAGAATTTCTTCCACCATTAGTGATAAGAGCAATTTGTTAGATGAATCCATGGTTGGCCTAGTGGCATAGCAAGGAGAAGCCCCCCCCCCCCACAAGTCAAATTGTGTTGAGTGCATTGCGTAAAAGTCAGTGCTGCTAATGGCACTCTGAAAACGCAAAAAATTACCTTTCGGAGGCCTAAGTTTGGTGTCAGAGGGAGGAAGGTCCAGACCTTTTGGACCTCTTCCTTGGCTTCACTACTACCTGGATCTGAACTTTGGCTAACCATGGATTCATCTCGGTACATTCAGATGAAGGTCAAATATAAATGCAAATTGAATAGAGGTAAAAAAAATTACAATTTAAAAGGTTAGAATTTTAAAAAAAAGGATAATGAAACCTGAAGAAGATTAAATAAAAAAAAAGAAGAACAAAATGTTTCTTGAGGACATAATCGCCCTCTTTTTTTAAAACTCCACTTTGAATTAAAAATTTTTTTGAGTCAAGATAAAAAATACAGATCACTTTGTAAGAGACATTTTGTTCTTCTTCAAACTATTTCTCGACGAATATTTTAACAAGCAGCTCGGATGATCGATTGATTCACAAAACTGACTAGTTCCTACTTTAAGAGAATATTTTCGACAAACGATTTTAAAAAAAAAAAACGAATTACTGACCTAGCCAAAAAATCGAGACAGTGAGCGGATCTTATTTTCAAGTTTGATAAAAATTACATAGAAAACATCAATTCTTAAAAAAAAAAAAAAAACTGGGTGAGTTTTCCGTTACATTTTTAGGTCAATTTAGGTAGGTATGCATATATTTTTGTACCTGAGAAATGGCCAGTGTGTTTATTTATGATTTAAATTTTCAGTATCAGCTTGATATTTAACTAGAGTTTGTTTCAGAAACAAACTACTATAGTAGCTAAACTCATATCCTGGACTAAAGCGCCAGGTGGTGCAGCAACAAGCAATTATGAACTCTATTGTTTTCTTAAATAGAGGAAAACTACAATTCCTTAGAGTACGGCGAAAGGCATACATTATTCATGCTCTTTACGGCTTGCAAAGAGAAATACAATTATGGGGGCCAACAATGAGTTAGTTTTAGATGTGTTAGTTTTAAATAACGGACAAAAAACTGTTTCACGGTACTGAGGACTTGACTGTTGAATCCACACTTAAAGATACATACATGCACATGTGATTGTAAGCCAGGGTTACTTCTTACGGTCTACAAAAATAAAAAATACGTCAACACATACATTTTTTTGTACATGCCACAGTAAACAAAATTTTCAGAGTGCATTCAATTATACTTGATTGATTACTTATTAATTCATTCTTTTTTTTATTGTACGAATAAATATATTCACAAGTCTTGGACGATAAAAATAACAAGATGCCTAAATAATTAGATATTTATATTATTAACAAAAGAAAATATATTCATATAAATAACCTTTTTTACTCTTGAATACAAACTTATGAGTGACTGATAAGTTATAAAAAAGTATAAAAAAAGAGGGAAAAACTGACAAGATAAAATGCAAATGAAACTGAAAAGTTTTTCATTTTTTCCATTTCTATTCTTTTTGAAATTTTTTGATATAACTCAAGGATTTGGGGGCAAAAAAACTGGAGCAAGACTGAAAAAAAGGAAAATTAAATAAATTATAAAAAAAGGGGGAGGGACAAAGGATATAAAGAATATGAAGGCAAGTTGGCACATGATAAGTCAAAGATAAAAAACTAAGAGGCATTATCTCCAGATCCAATCTGTTGCAATTGATTAAACGATGAAAACTCCACCTTATTCATATTGCACAATAGGGAATACACATTATCAACCTTGCTCAGCTGTTCAAAAAATGGAATCAAGTCCAGTAATTCCGTGTCAGTCATATCGTCGAACCAAGAAGCAACAGGCACCTGAAAAAAGAGAAGAAAAACTCATTAGAATCTTTCACGAGAGCTGAATTTTGCTCAGAAATAAAGTCAAAATTCTATGAACCACTTACAGCTCAAAAGACTCTTTTAGTATGGTAATATTTCATATCGATTACTATCACGGGACCTCCAGTACCAAACAAATTTTGGTTCTGTGTAATTTTTCGATGAACGTATTTTTGAATACATAGATATTTTATTTTGGCTACTCAACCAAGAGATTAATGTGATCTTTTTGCAAGTGAGAATTTTGCATCCTCAAAAATGATGTTATGTCTGGTTCCACAAACTAAAACTGCTGAAATCAACAAGATATTAAACATTAACCAATGCATTTGGAGGTTGAAATCACCGAAATGTTATTGTTGTTGTTGTGCAGTGAGTCTTCACTGACATCATGAGTCTGGTCTGCAGAGGGAATCAACTTGTGTAAGCTAGGCTTATGCTATGCGAGAGAGTTTTGAACCAGCACACTGCAAGGGACACTTTCTTTCATTCGTGAGTCATCGCAGTCATAGGATCTTACGGAGAGAAATGTTTATAGCTCTTCCAGCTAGAAAAATGAAGTGAGGTTTCGAGCTTCAAGAAAACTCCAAGTCCGCTGTTCTGGAGATTCTAGTATTTCAATACCAATGAACAAAGGAAAAAGGCATTGCACGGGCACTTTAAAACGAAAAATAGTCACAATATTTACACAAACACTTGAAAAATAAGAGTTCGTCTTGTAAACAAAATCACAGCCGATCGCCGGTAAACAACTCAACATAACACGCTATTCCCTATGCTACTCTACGTGCCAATCCCTGGGGACGGAGATGCGAAACTCAGGTCGGAATCTTTGACGTCACTCGCCTCCAACCGATGAGAATCATTTTAGTCATTGCTCAACTTTGAGAGGCTTTTTCAGGGCTTTAAAATTGTTTTTGAGCTTTTTTAATGCCACCATCGTTTTCCTCACGAAAAGTTCTGCTTGAATCATTCATTAATTTGAAAATCCCTGTTTCATGAAACTGGCCAAATTTGGAGGGCTCTAGCTAGAAATAAGGGCATTTACAGCTACATGTTTATAAGGGAAAAAAGTTGTGTTTGTACCTCTAGAACACGCCCACCCTTGAAAATAAGTACACATAGTTTTGTTGACTGTATTAATTGACGCTCCACTTCCTTCTATTGAGGGATGCTTTTAAAAAAAAATGAGTGGAAAAGCTTGAGATATTGTTGGCATCAGACCTCCCCCCCCCCCTTCCCCAACATCCTATTCAAGAGCGTCTAGCGAAATCACTGTGCAATACTGCAAGGTATTAGTAAAGGACAGAGTAGAGGATTTCATCTCATGGAAAAGACGGAAGTATTTCTTCTCGAGTAGGCCACGCGCTAAGTGGCGAGCGCAAGATGCACTTTCAATTGGCCGATATGGTCAAGAAACATGACAGCCTTGATGAGTAGCATCGTAAGTCTTCGACGATCTAGAGATTTCGAACAAGCCTGTCTCACTCTTGTGGGATGACGGCGTTGCCCATTGGACATTTACTGTGTTTACGTTACAGTATTTGCTTTACTACCATTAATACGAACATGGACAACCAAAAGGTCGACGGAACAGCGCTCGGAAATTAACCTTGACAACCACAATGTCAACAGGCCTTTTGTCAATGTTATGATTGTCAGCCTTGAGGTTTGAGGTTGTTGATGTTATTTTCCGAGCCTGGTCCAACGATTTCATGATGTCAACACCCACAACATCCACACTGAATGTTTGTCAACAATGTGGTTGTCAGTTGACTTTGTCGGTGTCCATGTTATCAGTGCCCTTCAGATTGACATCCCTACTTTACCAATGTCTTAAAAGCAGTCCTAACAGAAATATTTATTCCAGAATGCAGAGAAAATTAAAAAAAAACACTGATCAAGCTGTTTCTCTGTGTGAAAATTGATGACTTTGTTTGTTTGCGCCTTTTTCTAATAGATGGAGCTAGAGCTATATGCTTCATTTTGTTCTAAGAGTTTTTATTGTATTGATTTTGGCATGGTTCTGAAAGATAGCAAGTGAACATGCTTGCACGGCAACTTTCCGGCAATCTATGATAGAGTTTAGACAAAGATTAAACCAATTTAAAGCCAAACTTACTGCGTTATCAGGATGGAAGGAGTAGGATGCAGGAGAGTTATCCACAATAACAACTCTTTGTAGGTCACGGCCAAGTTTGGTCAGATCTTTGACATAATTTCCGCGATGGAAGACACATGATTCTCTAAAAAGTCTCGCTCGAAGAACACCCCATCGATCTAACAAATCCGCAACAGGGTCTGCATACTGAAAGTAGAATCAGAACATCCTTAAAAGTCTTCATTTTTAAAGGTATCACAAGAATTCAAAAGTCAAGTATTTACTTGCGTATTTATTCATTTATTAAGTAAAAGGAGAAGACACACAAGAATCATCGACAACTTGACATAGAAAAAACAGGTGACACACAGGCAAATGCTGAAAAACACAAAAAGTAATTTGGTGAGGCCAAACTCAAATACTTAAAAATTAAAAGAAAAATAAAAATACTATACATATATGTACGTATATATATATTTTATAAAAAATGAAAAAAAAAAACCACAGAGCTTTTTTTTTTTTTTTTTTTTTTTTAATTTATTTCATTGAGGATACTTCTTACGTGAGAGCAAAACCTCTGGTTATTAAAATGAGATTAAAAAAAAAAAAAATCTAATCTAAGGAAAAAATAAAGTCGTATAGCTCCTTGAGTTATTTGATGTTTTATAAAAAATATATATTATTGACTGAAAGTTTTAAATACATACATAAATATTATTAAAATTTAATTTTATTTCACATTTTTCTTTAAATTGTTTAAATATTTGAGTTGAAAATGGCTAAGATTTGAGCCGAAACATCCTCAGTCCTCACCAAATTCAATTTTGCGTGTTTTCCAACAGTTGCCCATCGTTCACCTGTTTCTTTTATTTACTTCTTTACAAGTGGTACACATTGGCGCCCACAAGGACTCTACAAATGTCTCTTTTCTATAAAATGGGGTACCACATTGTCAAAAATAAAGGAAATTTTTCTCATTTTGACAAAGTCTTGGTTGTTGCTGAATGGAGTCTTGGTTGTTGCTGAATGGATTGGGATGCAACTTGTTTCATGGTAATTTTCCAATGTTATACACAATAATTAAAAATGCAAGGTCATAATCTTGACAGAGCAACTGACCAACAACACATGAACATGTTTTCATAAGGAACCTCTTCAGTAGTTTTCCGAGGAAGTTTTAGGAGAAGGGGGGGGGGGGGGGGGGGGGGGGGGGCTAAAATTTGACCTAAGTTCACAGAAAACAAAATTTGTCCATTTTTCAAGGAAAATGTTCAATGACAAGAGGAAGGGAGGGGCTCTCTGTGAGCCACCTTCTTGACTACACTATTATACCTCCCGATGAAGTTGGCATATTATGTTCGTGCAATTAACCCCATGAACAACAACTATACTCACCGGCAGCCGAATTGGCGGGTTGAAATCGGAATTAAAACGCAAAAAAGGCAACACTGAGGACCCTTTTGAGCCTCGAGTCGTCGCAGTGAAAGCCACTGCTGACGCGCTCTGAGTGAATAGCCGAAAGCCGGCTATTGTTTCGGAGGAGCCCCTGTGTCCGGCTATCTCGGACCCTTTTCCTTCATCCAAAATTTCTGACGATTTTTTTTCGTTGGACAAACGCGCCGTTTTTATGTAGAAATTCGGTTTCAGCGTGAAATTCCAATGGAAATCAACTGAAAGACCAAGTTGATGAGTTAATTTGAAGCTGTTTGATTTATCACTGGTTGGTTATAGGTGATGAATCAAACAGCTTCAAATTAAGCTAATCAGCTTAGTTTTTTAGTTCATATCCATCGAAATTTCGCGCTGAAATCGAATTTCTACATGAAAACGGCGCATTTATCCGACGAAAAAAAATCGTGAGAAATTTTGGGCGAAGGAAAAGGGTCCGAGGTGGCCAGACACGGCGCTTCTCCCAAACAATAGCCAACCCTCGGCTATTCACTTGACTCGAGAGTTCGACAATACGCATAAGGATCCTCAGTGTTGCCTTTTTTGCGTTTTAATTCCGATTTCAACCCGCCAATTCGGCTGCCGGTGAGTATAGTTGGAATGGAACAAAGCAAGATCTAATGACTAATGACTAGGTCTTAAGACTAACCAACTAGCCATTGTGGAGTAAAAACGGAGGTATAAAACAATGGTGACACTAAATATGCCTGAAATCCATTATGACTTGTTTAATCAATTGAAGCATTTAAGCTTAAGACCGTAATGATGAGGAAAGCCACCGAAAAAATTTTCCATTTATGGATCAACTCTCGGGGTCACAGCAGGGTCCTTAACTTTCATTACTCTTAAATAAAATTAGAAAAATAACAAAGCTACAACATCAGCGCCTCTGTAATTTTTTTTTACAGATTTTTCAAGTCCTCAACCAACTAAATTGGTTTCTATTTAAAATAGTAGTTTATCCAGAAAATGTTGATTATTATAAGATAAACAGATGCAAGTGATAAAGAGTTACTAGCATTTGAAATGTAATTTTGTCTCACTCGCACACTTTAAACTTTGGCTAAAATTTTCTTAGAGGATTACAAGTGCCATTTGACCAATTACAATGGTCGGCTGCTAATAAAATGTAGTAGTAGTAGTAGTAGTAGTAGTAGTAAAGTCCAGCCGCCCAAACACGTGGGTAAAAAAATTACGTAGGAGCCAATTAATAAGAATCTTGTTATTTCGTTTTAATTTATTGAGAACAATGAAATTTAGTAAAGTTATGGCAGCGCAGAGGGTGGATCAATAGACGGAAAACTCTTACTATCAATAGGTGCTAGTCCGTATATTTCTTTGCCACTACAGTCACGCGCTTGAATGAGACAAGTATTAAATTAACAAGAGGATTTCAGAGATTTTTAAAGCCACCATAATTTTCTATGCGAGCTGGTTTTAACCCCAGAAATAATAGTTCACTCGTATGTAGGAAGAGTTTGCAAGAAGCTCATATTTAGGACCAGGCAAAAAGAAATTAATTGTAGGGAATACCCTACGAACACTTTCTCACATCAAATTCAATCTGGCCCCCCAGACCCCCCTTCAATATTCTGGGGGTGCCCCTTTTAATATCCTGGGGGAGACCTCCAGACCCTCCTTTGATACATTTATCCAGATCCATTTTAGAAATATTTAAATTTGTCCTTTGTTTTACCCCATTGATTTTAATGGAAACTATTTTTCGTCCTTAACTAACCTAAAAATTAAAATTTCAAACAAACAAAAAAAATCCCTCTGAGGAATGCTAAAAGCAACATCTCTGCAAAATTGGGATGCATATGAATCCATAGTTCAAAAGTTATGCTCCGTTTCACGAATTATGGCTACGGACGGACGGACAGACAGACGCCGCAGAAAATTTGTGCATTTACACCTCCAAGCCACATATGGTTAAATAATATTAAAACTTCATGGATGAATATTCTTTAGGATAGTACTAGGCATGATGAGAGCCAATTATTTTGCAATTATCATGATTTACTTAGTCGTAGTGGGCCAAGTATCGAAACAAAATACCTTGGAAATCTCAACGCCATTGCAATACTTTCTCTATTTCTAACTTTGTTGTAGTGAGAAAGTAAGAATTGTAGCAATAGTAGTAAATTCCAGCCGCCCAAATCATTTGTTTGATATTCTTTTATTTCACAAGAAATAGCTGGACTGAGAATAAAAATAGAAAATCAGAAGTAATGGAGGTACCTACTAAGGACTCTCACAGCGAGGAAAGAGGACAAGCCCAGAAAAAGCAAAACAGCATCAAAAAATCCAAAACACCCAGTTAAACCCAGTTGGTCTGGGTTTCTCTTTTAAAAAAGCTCAAGATCTTAGCAGTATTGATAAAGAGGATCAGACATTTCAAGTACAAGCAGAATACTTACTCACTTGTTGATCCCTAACGGGTGAATTTGATTGTACCCGTTCAGGAGGGTTACCTGATTAGACCTGATTTTTTACTCATCACTCATTCTAAAGTTTTAGTTCTATGAGACAGAGTTAAAATTGAGATTTGAGGTAAGCCACGCCATAGTATTAGCCTACTGAATATTCAAAATGTGACGAGATAAATACCTCCGGCTTTCATTATATTGCTTTATGGTTTCTACGTTGGTATGTTCTACTAGTATGTACCTACTCTTACCTTTGCAAGACTAGCAGTGAAAAGCACACATTCATAAAGTTCTCCCATTCGTTGCAAGAAGTCATCTACATGGGGCCTTTTCAAAACATAAACTTGATGTATTTGTCCTTCAATTTCTACGGGTACTACAAAATCAGCATTATTGATAGGCTGGACAAAAAATCACAAAAATATATAAATTAAAACAGTTGGAAAATAATAATTCCACAAATAAATGCAAATTTGAATTACCAGACCAGAGGACCGATAACCTACCAAAATAGTTTTTTGCATCGGATGTATTTCACTGCTGGCAGGCAGTTGATAAAATCTCATTGAGAGCTATCATAAAATTATTGAATTAGGTAGATTGAAATTCTTTTCTCTAAAATAATTATTTTGATTGTAAACATTAGTAAAGAGGGTCAGTCCACGCCAAATCAGACCACTAAAAAAATTGACCCCCAGCAATTTGCATGACCTTGGCACATTTGTTCTACTCATTGAGCTTTGTCAAAAAGAGTTTTGAAAATTTTTGGGACAATCCGTTGATTTATCGAAATTCAAGGTTGTGAAAATTGCAGAATTTTTTAGAATTTGGCAACCTCCAGATTGTGTAACACGGCAACGGTTAGTTGTAGAACATCCTTATTGCGCTCATTTGAAAGCTCTTGATAAGAGCTTTTCAATAGTGTATAAAAACCCTTAACCGGGAAAATACATGTTTTCTGTAAATTTTAGTAATTATTAACTCAATATTTTTTTTTTTTTTTTTTTTTTTTTTTTTTTTTTTTTTTTACAGTTTCTTAAGATCAATGCATCCTTAAAACATTCACTTCCCGCCACTGCTTATAACTCAAGATTATTCAAAGCTAACAATACATCAGCCATGTGACAGTACTTTTCAAGCCAAGGAACCGCAAAAAGGTCCCAATAAGTTTTTGGTTTAAGAGCCAAAATTTCCCTTCAAAAATGCGCTTGTGGGAAAATTATGTTGAATCAGAGTTTGCTTGGAACCAGAGGTCCGCGAACAATAATTGATATGATAAATCACTGTACTAAAACAGTCTATTTAAGACATCAGCTAACTGCCACTGTGTCGTTTCAAACACCATCAATTTTGACTCCCAAAATTCTCTGGAACCCCGAATCCCAGGAAAGAACAAAAAACTTCTCCGAGCTCTACTTATTTAAGACTTTCAATTTTTCATAAAAAAAACACAGGACCCTCTTAAGGTGATTCCAGGGTCGATTAGTTCCAACTGTGGACACCACGTCGCGCTGCTCAATGAGTCAACAGTTTTTTGCTTAATTTGACGAATTCACGCTAAAAACACAAATTTGAGGAACGTCAGCACCTGCAAGCATACTTCAGGAAGATACCCTAAAAGTTTCAGGCTGAAACACTCAAAAATAAAGCCGGCAATTATGAAATACGAAACTTCCCGTAAGCCGCAATGAGTGCGAGTGAGGCAGATAGACGTATCATCACTGGCGCTCACTCTCACACACAAAGCTTATGGCGAAACGAATTTCATAGTTTACGGCTTTAATTTGGAACCAATTTTGCTCATTTTGGGCTCAAAAAATCCATAAAAAAATTTTGCAGGTGCTGACGTTATTGGATTTTGCGTTTTATCTATGGTTTCAGTTTAAAACGCCAAAAACACGACTTCTTCAAAAAGCGACTAGTGGCGCTATCCATCGGATTGAAATCTGGAAAAGTTTCGCCTGGAATCACCTTAAGTGACCAATTGAGAACTAGGAGGATTTAAGGTTGAGAAAAACATATGAATAGCAAAGAAGCAGAGTAAACAAACCTTAAAAGAACTGTGTACTAAGGTTTCATCCAGATCGATGACCATACATTTTTTATGCATATCTTGATGTCGAACGGGCGGTAAGAGATAACGATAGCTTTGATGAGAACGAGGTAAAGGCGGTGAAGCGCGATTAACCCTCGAGTTAAGCGCAACATTGTTTCCTCGGCCTCCCCAACAGCAAAGAAGCGACCGCAAGAAACCTCTTGCGCCTGCCTTCTTTGTTGTGGTGGCTGTAAAAAATAATAAAATAAACAAATGAGGGAATGCATTGATTAATAGATAAGATAGAAGAAAAATTGATAGTACGGCATAGATTTTTGCCCAGATAGGAACAGATGAAAACAGACGGGTACAGATGATTTGCTTTTTTTATGGTTTATGATGAGCATGTGATGGTTCAATAAATCCCAAATTATATTTTTATTTTATAACTGCTCTTAACAGATATTCTTCTGGCTTTCTTTCTGTCCTCTCATTTCTAGTAGTCTAGAATCATTTTAGGGGAAGCATATAATGCTTGATAGTGAGGGATAGAAACTTACCAACTTCGGTGCTTTCATTTGAACCATCGATAAAAAAATCTGGAAGCAAGAAAAAATAAAAATTAAAAGAGTTACAAACCACTTAGAAAAAAAAATTGCAGTTCAGGGCCAAAATAGAATGTAGAGTTCAAGGTTCTTCAGAATAACTTAAAAGTGCAGGATAACAAATGCTCATTTCAGATGAGTCAGCAGTTGAAGATTCATTGAAAGTACATGATTGTACTATAATTGGGCCTAGATAATTTTAATACAACCTCATAGTCCTTTCGACCCTAAAAAAAAGGAGGGACGAAAAAACAAACATAGGCTAAATTAACTCTCCTGATGGCTCTTCTGAAATTTCCAATTTGCAATCCTCTACCCCAAGTTATCCAGGTGTATAAAATGTTTTATTACAAATCAATAGCGCAGTTTGAAACACACTGAGGTCAAATCAAAGCTAAGGTCATAAACATAGGAATGATAAGGTAAGGCAATAACACCAGTGGCGTGAGGTACCTACCCGCAAGTACGGTAGGGGTAGGCACTACTTGTCCTAAGATTTTCTGATTCAGAATTACCCTATGAGCCTACTAATTTTCCAGATAATTGAAGACATTTTCAGAAGAGCCCACAAAACAATAGGTGCGTGGTGCTCTTCAGCTAAAAACGTCCATTTGCTCACCATGCGTAATTCTCAGGAAGAGCACATCCATTGTTTTATGATTTTTAGAAAAGGAGCATCTGAATACTTCCCGCAGTATAAATTGCCTGGGTCTTAATTTTATATCCACTGCATGTCATTGAATAACGCTCAATCAAGGCCCAGTTAGCAAAATTGTCTTCAATCCGTCTTAAAGACAACTTAGATGACAAGTAAGCTGTCTCAAAGACGTCTTTAAACCGTCTCTAGTTATGCCCAAATCCGTCTTTGAAGACAGATTGTAGACAACTTTGAAAACCGTCTTATTAATCCATCTTAGAAGACGGATTTAAGTGGATTTAAGACGCTTGATAAGTATAGATGAAAAGACATCTTAAAAAACCGATTGGGAAGACGGATTAAAGACGGAAAACAAGGTGTCTACAAAAAACAAATTTAATGACGCATTTAAGACAAGATGAAAAGACTTCTTTCAAACCTTTACCACAAGACGGATTTAAGATATTTTTAAGACAGGGTGAAAAGAAGTTTCCAAACCACCATTTCAAGTCAAATCAGCAAGACAAATATTGTTATCTGAGGACTCTTACAAATACTTTCTTGAAATCAAAACTATTAAAAGAATGAGGCACCAAGTTTGCAGAATTAGACTGTTACGTTGATATCACAGACTAGGGTATCTGCATGAGTAAATAAGTATATTTTGGAATTATTTGGTTTATTCTTGCCATTTACCGTCTCTCACAATCATGCGACCCTCTTAGCACCATCTCTCTACAAAACTGAAATTTGTGTCGAGAGATTGTGATTACAGGTTGACTACAATTTGCTCACCCCATTCACCGTTTTTAAAAAAACCCCTTCGAGTTCACTCCCGACCAGAAACTTAGATGGTAACATCTTAAATTTAGAAATTTGAAAAAGGTGATTCAGGAGAAGGTCATATGAAAGAAGAGACAGAAAGAGAATGGCGAGTATGAACTGGAAAATAAACAACAGCACACAAGACAGTTGGAAAACGTCAGTCAACGTCATTTTCATGATGCCATAGAACAAGAGCAACTGGCTTCTGACAAGCAGGGCTGGGCTACCAAAAATGCAACCAAACGCATCAGTGAGGGGTTGATTAGCAACGAGTTTACTCTTTCCTGACCAATCAATCAGGTATTAATGCATTTGACGTGTTGTGAGTAAAGCCATCGCTTTCTTTCAGTAGCCAATACTTAAAATTCTTCAGTTGTTCTAAAAAGCAATCTTCTGACAGATGTATATTGTCGTATAATTGATCTTGAAATAAATTCTTATGGCAGGAGTGGAGAAGTGCAAACAAGCTCACTGCGCACAAAAAGTGCCATCATTCAACGTGTGTGAGCCCGCTAAGCTACAGGTCTTTGATTTGTTTTGATGATGAAGGCCTCTCTTGAACTTCATTTCAATTTATTAAGATACCTGGAGAGGTGTAAGTAATGGTGTATAATATAAATTGCTTTGCTAATGATTTAGTTGACCCTGTGTAGAGCTTCTAAATTTAAAATCACTACTCAGTTCTTATCCAGTTGATTTAGAAGGCTTTTACCTCCATCAGTGCTTAAAATAAATTACCTCTTAGCAAATTATAAAAATTTAACGAGAACTAGAATTTAATTCTAGACAGTAACTTCAAGTCCCATCAGATAAGCCAAATATTTCAACTGCTACAACAGTTTTCAAGAATAGCAAGCATTCTACCTCCAACATTCCTTGGAGACAACTCTTTCATTATGATTGCATATCATTTTGCTAGGGTACTTATTGAGCGATTATAAAGGCGACCAGAATGAAGATAACAACTACGGCCACCTAACTGCAAATTCAGTTCTTTGAATTAGGTTGTTCCGGTCCTTTTCTTTTTAGGATGGACGCTATCATCCATCCAATTGAAAAGACAACAGTTATGAACACCAAGACTGTCATGGTGAAGCCGTAATCCCATTAATGAAACAACTCTAAAGCAGACTTCCAAAATGGATTAGCTGATAACCAGACCCAAAAACAATTTCTGAAGAATTGGGTTATAACTTGCAGTCTTGTTACATGGGTGGGATCAAAAGAATTAACCTATTTTGTGCATTCCGATCGAAAACAAGTCATGACGCAAGGGGAAATGAGAGGCAGTGTAAATATTGGAAATGTTAGAAAAGGAAAGGCAATGGATGAAAGAGGGAACGGAGGCGGTAAATTTCTTCGGAATTAAGTGATAGCATGAAAAACATACGTACTTTTCAGACCTTTCTTAGGCCTTTCGTCATCGCGACACACCTGAGTTATGATGGACGATGCGTCCATTTAAACATTTGATTATTATCCTTCGGGAGTTCGTAATTTTGAAATTTCTCGACAAAAACACCATAAATATTACAGCGAAAATGACTACTAATGGAAAAATTACTTCATAACAGAAGTATATTAATCTAAAATGGCAGGTGTCCTTCAACTTCAAAACGACGGCCGAGTAAAGATATTGAGTAATTCACCAACAAGACAATTCATGGTATCTAAAATATAACGGAGTAATGCTATGAAACGATCCAACTAATTTTGTAAAAACACAAAAAATCTTTAGGAGCTAAATAAATGCCACAAAACTCAACGATGGACATAATTCACGATTCACAGTACTCACACATCCTAACTACGAACGATGAACTAATGTTTCGAATACAATGCAAGTGGCAGAGATGACGGGTTAACTAGTTAACGCTCAACTCTACAGAAAAACGGTTTCGTCACTACGTCATTTGAATTTTGATTTTGAACAAGAACAACTCAGCTCAACGAAGAAATGATGATCTGGTTATTTTAATGACCTTTTTTTGTTGCAAATTTTAAATTTACTTGCGAGATAAGAGACAGCTGGATGGGGATACATATCAAATTCCAACGTAGGACATTCCGTCACTTATTTGAATCTTGCCGTTTCGCCTACTTACAACTTGATAATTTATTAGAGATTTCCCCGCGACCTTTCTGTTTCTATTCTCCCTCCCTACCCACCCGAGCACCCACCGAACCCGCCTCGCGTGGCCTCCAGCCTCCCCTCCACTGCCACTCATATAATGTATATTTTTTCCGTTCCCTGCTTCCGCCTCTCTTGAACTCTGGTATCAGCACAATCAGGTTTGATCTGATCAAAAACGGTCCCAAACCATCGAGGATGAACTTAAGGTGTAGGATCCGTAAGGCCCAGGGACCCAAGTATAACTTACTCTTGCCTCTTCCTCTAAATCTAAATAGCTCCCCTCTCCCCCTTCCCGTCGCAAAATTCCTGTTTGCGGCGCACCCGGAAGGATGTTTACTCACTTGCTAATCACATGTTGCATCGTACTATGATATTATCAGGGCATTATTGCATTTCCATGAGAATTTAAAAATTAAAGGTGCTAACTGAAATCAGACAGTTAAACCTAGAGAGTATGTCTTGCACACCATCCGTAAACCTGCGGTAACCTGTACGAACATAATTTAAACTGTTTCGCTTTAGAAGAACATATTCCCCCGCAAACCTATACTTTTATTTCAAATAGGTATGTAACTGCTCAACTTTCGGCTGCGAGCAATATACTTAAGTGCTGAATCCACTCTCTCCGGCAAGCAATACTTGTGAATTTTGTGATTTTTTAGTGTACTCATCTACATTTTTACAGGTTTTTAGGCTATTCAATCTCCTATAGCAAAAGTTTGCAAGAGCCCCATTATGCGAGAGTCCCCTATGAAACCTGCATACCTCTGTAATTTATAAGCAAAGATGGCGGAGCTTTGCAGGTATCAAAGGTGATTCCTATTTAATTTTTCTCTCCCTCTACAGAAACAAACAGAGGAAAGTCTAAATTTGTTATAGGAATCTCCCGTAGAACCTGCAGACGCAAAAAGCTACGCAGGTTTTGTGGGAACCTGCATAGCTTGGCCTTAACGCCATTAAAATTCAGGTCATTTTGTAAGCCTACGAGTAAATTTTAAAATTGATTAGTGCACTAATCATTGCTTTTACGCAAGAATTATCTGTTCATCGCATATCAAAAACGTTAGCAAGAGCCACGTTGGAGCTCTAACAGTGAATAAAAAAGCCGCACAGAAAGTGGCGACAGACGGATACATTGATTTTAACCCGAGGAAATTAATCCATTTTCTAAGGGGCATTGGGCTTATCAAAAAAATCTTGAAATGATAACTAAAAAAATAATGTTGAAAGAAAACAGTGAAATATCCCATTTGATAACTGAATCTGGAGTACAGGCAGAGGAAAATTTATAAAGAAATTAACAACCAAAAAAGTATGGGATCAACAGCTAGTTTATTTGAGTATGATAACTATGATAAAAATAATAATTTACAAAGTAACAAACAACACACTTTATGTTTATCAATGAAAGATAAATAAATTTTTGATGTGCTGAAGTTATGAGATATTTTGCAGCAAGAAAGATAGCTTAAGTAACATGGGGGATGAGCTAAGGTGAAAAGTGGAGCAGGATGTAAGTGTAGAGCAAAAATGTTGCGACTAAACTAAAATGTTGAGTAATTTGTTGAAATTAAAGTGGAATGTAAAAGGAGGAAAGATAGAAAAAAAATTGATGGTTAAACAAGCTTGGATAATGTAGGTATTCTTTCTTACAACCCAGATTGCAGCATTTGCAGAAAAGAATCGAACAACATCAACCATTGGTATTTTTTGTTCTGGAATTTCATTTTTACACTTTAACAAAAATAACAAGAGCACATTAATCACTGAAGCTTCCAGGAGTGAATCTTGATGGTGAAAGGAATTAATTCAAGAAATTCCATGAGTATCATTATACTTCCATCATGGAGTACCTATCAGAGCATTCACCTTTTTTAAGGTGATTAATCTAAATTACTTACATTAGTTTTTTAAGGTCAGAAAAAATAACCAAAACTGATGTCACTGGGTTCCTTTTTACAAACTGCCATCCAATAGAGTGAGGTTTTTTCAGAAGTATAGACACACCTAAACCGCCAATCTTTGGAATTTTCTAGCGTGATTTCTCATACTACCTACAAGATAAAAATGAATGAAAGTTAATTTTAAGTGTTGGATAAATATTTAGGAACGCTTTCAAATCAAAAGGCCAAAGTCGCAAGCAAGTTTTGTTTTGATTTGAAGGAATAAAAATTAAAATATAAATTTGCCAAAGATTATTGGTCTAGGTGCGCCAACACTTCTGAACAAACTCTACCTCAAGGAGGTTTCCCTCTCGGATTTGAGAATGCCTTCCGTCCTTACCTTCTTCTTCAATGAGTTCAAAAATGCTCATTTGACTTAATTTTTTAACTTCAATTCTTGTGCCACTAAATGGTTGTTGTAAGGCTACTTGGACAAAACAATTCATAAAGAGAACGATTTTGTTCTTTGGAATTTTTGACCGAGGGCTGATCAATCGATTTGCTAGGTCGGGAAAAGCCACCAAATTGGAGGGTTTTGCCTTGTATTATATCTCATGAATTAGTTCGTTTGATGTGTATTTGACACGTACAGTCGGGGACAGAAATAATGCCAGAGGACTCCAGGAGGTAGGCTACCGGCAATACTTGTCTCAATGAATTTGAGCATTGCAGCTGGCCTACCCTACTCAAAATCAAAGGAGTTACCTGACATTCTTTTTGACCCCAACTATTCTTAAAATGACCAGTGATGATTCTAAGTATCAAAATAAATTTAATCAAATGATTACAATCAAAGAAACATGTTAATATTAATTTAATTAATCTATTTTCAATTTTTTCCTCTTCATAATAATTTCTCTCTCATTTAACATCAATTTAAAATTCAATTAAATAATATGATGAAATATTTAATATTAATAACAGTACCATTACTTTCTTTTAAACAAGTGCCTCTCATGCTTTGTAATTCCACAGGCTCAGTGACTCATCTCTTCTGAAAATTTGAAAACAAATTTGAATATTTTACCACTTCGATTGGGTGGTTCACTTTGCAAAAAAAAACGAAACAAAAAATCAGGCATTCAATTTTGCGGAGGAACTTTCCTCGGGGAAGTAAACAGGGAGACAAAATAATTTTGAAATAAAAAAAGAGAAAAAGGTATTATTTTAGTGAAAAAATAAAAAACAAACAGAAAACAAATTAAGTAACTGATACTGTCTTTTCTTTATTAATTACATTTTTACCATACAGTACAAACTTTTAAACGTGTCTTGCAGACTATTCAATTAATTTATCAGGTAATTCAAGGAATAACTATAATGATAAATGCATAGCGTGTGATATACACTGAAATAGAACTCTTGTTAAAAAGAGCTCAAGAGAGTTAGGTAAATACACTTTAGATACATAAGATATTAAGGTGACAGCAAAATCGCTTGAATCAGAAATAAATTTTTGGATCGCAATAAACAAGAATTGGACTAGGATACAGACATATGATAAAAAAAGGATTTTCTGAAGCTAGATAACATTTCAGGGCCCAGAAAATATCACGATTGACAGGCTTTGGGTTGTACCTAAACATGGCGGATCTAACCTCACATTTCTTTAACGGAGCATCCGAATGTTGGGAGTGCTCCCAACTCTACCTTACTTACATGTTTACCACACTGGATACTTATTTAGAGGTTGGTTTGTGGTACCACCATTTTTTGACGGTCCGATACAGACTCTTGAGTGGTGACTGATGCTTGTAGAGGTACCTGGTCGAGGACCGGCTGTCCCTAACATTGTTTGGGTCCAGGTTTCTTTTCAACAGGTAGTTGAAAAACAGTATAAATAACTGTTAATAGGAGTGAGGGCAAAATTACGTAATAAAGAGACACCATAAAGTTGCTAAGGGGAATTTGAAACAGAGATTGATTTACTTACTGAAGAAATTCTCAATTCATTTTGAGTTTTCTTTCTCTTTAATACTTTCCTTTTATCTCAAATGACAGATCAATTTTGCAGGTTTGAGAGATAAATTGAAATCATTGCAATTTTCTAATGCAGAGTTCATTTTGATGACTTAAAAGTTTCTATAGAACAGTGTCCTTCAGTCTTTCAAAAATATTTTGCCCATGGCTTTGAGCAAAATCAGTCGAATTAAAGTATCAAGTATTAGAGATACACCTTTTTTTCCTGGAAAATTCTGTCCACTTATTGTTAGTGAATACTAAAAAAGAGCTAAAGATGAATACAGTGAGGTCTCATTTTTTACCCTCTCTAGAATTGAAACGAATAGATCCTTACAATACAGTCCTCATATTGTGATTATGTGGCAGAATCGTTTTTGTAATTTATGTAAATACTTGCTATCTTCTGACAATTATAAAATTTGAGTATTAAACGAAACACTGGTTTTTAGGAGACATGAAGAATATGGTTTTTGCTCAAAATAAGGTTTGGCAAAAACAGATGAACATACATAATATAAACTTATATTGTCTTCGTAATTAAACTAAGTAATACTACAAAAAATACAAACTTTCAATTATAACAAAGTTTAATAATAACACAAGATGAATAATGAAGGCCAACAATAGTGTGGACTTTGGTACAGTTTTTGAAACTTAAGAGATACTCATGTTTCTTGAGTTTTCCAATCAATAGTTGCTTGAATTATCCCCCTCTCTATTTACTCACAAACAATTCCTACACCAAAGATTAAGACATTTAACTGTCTCTCATCTGTCAAAGGTGCTTACGAAAGAAACTATGATGATAGCTAGATCACAGAACTCAATGGCACTATGGTCTGGAATTTAACAAAATAGCTTCAATGAGATGAAATTACAGATTAATGAGATAGAGGAGCTTCCTTTGATAATTTGGGGACAACGTTTTTGCGGAACAGCAATCTTAGTCTACGTGCAAAAAAAGTAGGCATCATTTTACTATTTCACTGCTTGGTGTATTTCCATGCCTCTCACTCCTTGAGTGATAAACTTGGATTAATTTATGACAAAATCTGTAAGCATATTAACTTTAATTCAACAATTAGATGGTCAGGCCGTTCAGATTGGTTTAACCGTCAGAGAACGTATCTAGGAAGCCACCGGATGACAATCTCTGCTCAAGAGAAGAAGGAGCGAATTTCTAAAAATCAAGGCTTGAGAAGATACTGTACAAATAAAAAAATTGCAGTGTTTTCACGAGAAAACAAACTGTCCCAATACAATAACTTGAAATTTAGAAAGTACTTTTTGGCCCTAGAATCCTTTCTTGGATAAAAAGCAAACAACTATAGGAAGGTGAGGACTCTCCATTTTGATTCAGAATTTTCCTATAATTGTTCGGCAGGCAAGTATTTTTGCACAGGCTTTGATTTTGGAGGAAAAAATGTCAAAAAAAAAAATTGAAATTTCCATCCAGCAAAGTTCAAAATAAGCAACTTGCGAGAGAACAATAAAATTCAGATACACATGTTTTATCTACAATCACTTTCAGTTGATTTCACCAATAACTTTTACAAACAATTTTCATAAATAATGTAAAAAAATATTATTACATTAAATATCCTCTGTTAAGCAATGATTAACTACAGTGCAGCAGTGTTCAGCACAACAAAAAAGTGGGGTGGACACTGAGACAAGAGACCACGCACGACTCCTCCGCCCAGTAGAAAACTTTTATTTTGGGGACTCTACGAACTAAAATGGGCAACAACATCCAACCATACCTACGTTGATTGTTGACAAACAAAAAAACAATGATGCTTTGTTCTGATTAGCTACTGATATCAATATCTTTGCTCAACAGTCAACATAGGAGCTGTTGGACGTTCTTTTGTTGCAACCCCGAAAAAAAAGTTACCACAATGGCATCTTATGGGCTAGATAGATAGTGGGCGGTCTTAGTTGTCTCAGAGTAGACCATCAAGTCATGAAACCAAGTAAACATCTTATTCAGTGAAATTGCAAAGAATTTTTTTTTATTTTGCTTCGACACCTTATACATAGTTTTTACTTTTTTCTTGATCTTGAAGAGGTGCAGTGTCTTTTGAGGTATATTTTGGGTTCCAGCCACTTTCATCTAGCTCACGACAATAAACAGACTAGAAGATTTCACAAGTGAAACCAGCATTTAGATCATTGAATTTACTTTTCTCTCAAAAATTGTGCAATGCATCTTGCAACTTCATAAAAGGCTCCTGAAAGGACTTGGTTTGAACTTATAATAGTTGCGATGGTAAAGTTCAGCCACCCAAACCATTTGCTTGTTATACTGGTCTTTCACAGCAAAGGACTGGACTGATAAAGGACTTGTTTATACTTAGGATACAAAATCCAGTGAAGACATAGTAAAAATAAGCAGTAGCAATAGTAAAATGCAGCCGCCCCAGCATAGTGGTTTGTTATGCTGGTTCAAAAAAATATAATGAGCCATCAAAATTAAAGTTTATTCAAAAGTACTCAGATACGTTCTTTGAACCAATATGATGCATGACACTATTTTACTGGTCAAAACAAAAAGCCACACATCTAAATGGTTCAGCTTTAGATTTAGGTTTTAATCGCAACGAGGACCTTCCTTTGAGGTTTCCGTTTGTCATTTAAGCCTGGTTTCCAATGAGACACAAGGTCGCCCATTGACACAAAACAACAGAGTGGAACAGCACACAAGAGGTGCGATTATTCCAAATCCAAAGGTTTTTCACCAGTATGCTACAAAGCAACAGAATTGAGAAATGGTCAACTTCTGATGTTGCACAGCAAAACAGTAGCCAGATCATCTGCCTCTGCCAGTTAAGGAGATGAAATTTCATGAAAAATTCTTACTCCCAATGAAGAACACATCCCTCAAAAAGAAAAAAGGAAAAAAAAAAAGAAAGAAAGAAATGCTAGCGCCTGCACCCAACACCTCAAGTGATCAAAATAGAGATTACACACAGAAAGGAATAGTTTGGAATGAAGCCAAGAGATACTTGTGACAACTAAAGGATGTTGCAAGTTGAAATCAACAACATATAACTACAACCAAGAGTAAAGTAGATTTTAAATTTTCTCTAACTCTCGCCGCTTCATTTCTTATTTTCTGGCTATTATGCTGATGATAAATCAATTGAACAAATTTAAAACTTAAGCCAGAGAAATAAGTCAAATTAACTCATAACCTTTGAGGCGTTAATTAAATTCCATCCATGCCCCAATTGTATTTGAACATCCCCTAATGATGACACCATGAGCTAAAAAGGAAATTTTGTTCAAAGATCGGGTTCGGTTACGATTTGGTCACTCAGTGACTGTATAGATAATATGCTCGACTATGTACATAATATTTGTCAATTACGTTTTGTAGATAATTTAAACGGTATTCAACATCATTCCATACCACATTAACAGTGGATAAATATAATATAATACAAAATAAAATTTTTCCATTCACAGATATTCGTGACCTGGTATCGCATTCGTAACCATCCTTGCTGGGTAGGTTTCAAAAACCATAACCTACACGGAAAATAAACTACGGTGAAAATAACCAAACGGATACCTGATTTTGGCACCTGCTAGATGTTATGGTAATGTTAACCAGAAGTATACTATGTTTTGACTACGTACTAGGTGATGTTACCCGATTGCACGTCAAATTTACACAAAGTATCGGTAAATGTACCATCCTTCTGGTCAAGTTTACCATAACATCTAGCAGGTGCCAAAATCAGGTATCCCTATGGTTATTTTCACTAATCTTTTTTTTTTCCGTGTAGTCACGAAATTTGAAACCAAAGATGACCGACTCCCATTTGATCGTACAGTAATAAAGTGGCCAAACCTGGTTACTAATTGAAATGTATATAAAGGGTTAGGAGCGTTCAATCAGTATTTGTTAGCAGAGGAGTTTAGAGAGGAGAAACAGTAAAAAGTAAAATAAATAAAGAGCAACAGAGATCAAAAGAAGGTGATGTTTGCATGACCTTTCCAGCTTTGCTCTTGATTCTGTTTGGACCAGCTGTCTTTTTTCATCCATTCACGGTTCGCAGAATTTTACATTGAGTCTTAAGGATGACTGTGGATGGTTGTGGACAAGACAAAAAAAATTAGGGCTTTTTGGACACAATTTGTTGCGAATATTCATTTCGAGCAAAATTTGACAAAAAATGTTAGGAAAGAATCGGCTACAAAGGACCATAAGCCTCCGCATAAGTGGAAGAATCGTTTACAGTGATTCCTACCATTCCCAAAACTCCATAAAATTCTGTGTGAACGACTGCGAATATAAAAAAAGACAGCTTCTCAAAAAATTCCTTACATGAATAAATTCCAAGTAGCGTTTCTAACATTCACAATCAGAGTGGAGAAAAATACAGATGATGAATGAGAGAAAAATCTCTTGCTAGCGAGAGAGAGGGGGAACGTTCTGCTCACTTTGAGGTTGTGTATTTGACTTGAAACCTTTGCAAGTTAGAATGTTAGAATCAGAGACAATATTTAAAAGAGACCAAACACTAGCCTTGGCAGCAGTGGCCGACTATTTTTCGGAGCTTAACAGGAATTAACACAGAATGCATGAAGGAGCACCATCCAACATGGTCCATACGTTGACTGATGCAATTTTGGTGTTTCGGTTTCACTAGGTAAAAACCTTGACAACTTTGCTCAGCAATCAACGAATGGTCCATGTTTGAGACTGTCGACTCCTAAAAAAAAAATTTGCCACAGCGCACAAACATGGGCAGGATAGATAGCGTGTGGTCTTTATTATATATTGTCTCTGGTTAGAATACACGTACGAATATTGGTTCTCAAATCAATTTAAAGATTCTAAAACTTTCATAAAAAAAAATTACAAATAAAATAAAACAAATAAAATCTGAGATGGTAAAATTTATGCTTCCTTCATAGTTCCAGCTTTTACTTTCTCCTAAAATAAAATATGTACGTAAAGCTTAACTTTGGTTTAAAATAAAAATGATGGTGATGATGATAACTTTCAATATGTACTAATATTTGATATTATGAGAGGAGCTTACTACCAAAAATATTCATTAAGTATAAGTATACTTTAAAGCAAACAGTTAACCATGTCACCAGAGAATCCAGTTGGACACAAAAACTGCAAGAGCTCTGCAGGTATGTAATCTTTGCAGAAACTTAATACGATGTTGCATTTGAGGTAATGATGTAAGGTTTTAGTAAGCTTCTAACTGATGGATAAATAGGATAGATATCAAATTATTTAAGCTAAGGTACAATTTTCACACATGGCAAGCAAATTTTTTTCAATCAGAAAAATAGAGAGTAAAACAGTTTAAAAGGCGCTATTAAAATTCAGATCATCTTGTAAATACAAAGAAAAAGGAAAAATTTAAACAGGTATTCGAAACTTTTCTGAAAGTCAAGCTCGCTACATACTTTTCACTGTAGATTTGATATTTTCTGCTTAAAAATTAGTAGTATATTTACAACAGGCTAACAATAAAATCATTGGATTACTCTACTCCCTATCAAAAAATCTACGAATTAAAATGAACGAGATTATCATTTGGAAACTTTTTCTTTTAATCACTGTATGGATGTTTCATTCATGTAATTTCAGAATATGTGAGAAAAATTTCACACTTAGATTAAATAAAAAAGGGGATAAGGAAACATAAAATAATATCACAAACAAATATTGATCAAATCTACTACAAAACATTTATTGGAATGGTGATTTGAACCATTAACTTTTCCTTTTCTTAACAAAAAATTCAGCCAAAGATGTATTATTTTTTTTCTTCTTCTTCTTTTTTTAATATGATTAGATACAAAGTCTAAAAAAGTACCTACTTTTGGAATAGACAAAATTCTAAATTTATCAATGTTAGTTGCCTGGAAAGAGAGGAGAAAGAGGAGTAGGTAAATAAATAACACTAGGCAAAGTTTAAGTAAAAAACAGAAGAAATAGACATGAGAAGGAGCATTCAGAGTCAAAATAGATTTGGCTGAAATTAGTGGATAATAATTTTGATTAACCCTTTCTATCATGAATTATGAAAGAAGTGTCGCTGTAATCTGAAACATATACCATTAAATTGAACGAACTTTTCTCATATGATTTCATATATGAGTTAATTTTTCCGAATTGCCATGAGGCTCCATGTAAAATGCTGTCCCTTATATGGGACACTGTGATGGAAAGGGTTAATTGATACAACTTTGTTTGGAAAAAGCAAACTGATCAAAATAAAACCACTAAAACCAGGTGTTGTATTCAAACTAGATTTTGCAACCTCAATCCTAAAATTTTCTGGATTGGAAGGAGTAAAAGAGCTGTCTCAGAACATGAAATTCTGGCAAAAATTCACACTTCTTTCCAGTTTAATTTATTTCTTATCACTTTCTACGAGTAGGGAGCTTCAACACCATGGTAGAATTTCTTTAGGTTTTGAGTTGATGTGCTAGACACGTTACTACGGCAAGCCTGCGCATTAAGAAATCAATGAAAATTAAATGAACTTTCTCATACTGAACCTAAAAAAGCTCAAAAAAAAAGCTTTCATTCTCAGACCGATATTTAATTAGATGACCTTGAAGAACATTTTTTTGCTCCCCTGGAAGATTCATATTTTCCTGATAAAGGTTTTAGGAATAAAGCCCTTAAAATTGTATTACTTATCTGTCTAGGGTCTTCACTCTTTCAGTCATAGCAAAACTATGGCAACAAATATTTTAGTGATCAATTTAACGGCTAGAAGGAAAATTAAAAAACTCAGCACCGTATAATTTTGACATTACAAATTGACTAATTTGATCAAATGAGGGCGACTGTAATGATAATGAGCTTCCAGACAAAGAAGTGCGTTTATTCACGAAATAAATTTCGAGCTGATACAAATCATGCACTACCAGATTTCAACTGACGAAATAAAACCAAGTTTAACTCAAAATTTTTCTTTCAAATTTTTGAGGTGATAACAAACAGCTCATCGAACAAAAAGCTAAAATGAGATATTGGATATGTAGTGTGTTATAAGTTAGTATACATACTTCCTTCAAAATTGAACAAAAACAAAAAGGAACAAACTGTTCAGGAATATAAGTTGAAAGTTTCAAAAGAAACCATGCTAGAGGCTACAAAAAATGAGGAGGTTGCTACACAAAAAAAAAACAAATATGCTTACAGTGGGCGCAATTAAAGACAGTGAGACCGAGTCGATTTCATTTTTATAATTTTGCTTTTTGTGGTTCAATAGAACTGCAAGAAATCTTTGACATCAATATTACATAAAGTATCATTAAGAAAGAAATTACATACATCCTTAAGTATTGGGATGATAAATTATCTATGTAAGAGGGCTGTTCCAAACGCACAACTGACATTTTCCGTCCATGGCTTCTATTGGACCTGGAACAGCAATTAACACCATTTTCTGTCTGAAACTTTCTAAAATTCTACGATCCAAATCGATATTCTAATATGGCAAAATCTCTGATGATTTGGGTCATTTATCGTACCCAAGTCAAAATTTGTCCACCTCTTCCCGCCAATTTTTTGATCCCATGCTAAACTCGCAGAAGATAAACATTTCTGTGTGTTGTCCTAATGATGAGATCTATTTTCAGCAGTGGCGGCTTTTACTAATAGGCAACCTTGTATTTTTGCCATTAGTACCAAGGCAAAAGCATCGATTACTCAGGGATGCTGTGAATTCCCTGAAGATTGATTATTTTACGTAGGTTTAAATGGAGAGAATACAATGTTGCCACAATGCACAAGCCACCACTGATTTCTAGTCCGAGCTTATCAATAATTTTATCAATAAGATTTTCTCACGCCAAATGTGTTGAATGGCCATTTTCATGCCGTCAACAATCAGTAGTTACTCAACAAAAATAGAGTTTATATTTGAGAATATATTCAATTTTTTGTGAAAATCATGTCTGTTCTCCATCCACCTGATTGCAAAACTAATTTTTGACAAAGTGACATGCATCACAAGACAAATTTAGCAAAAAAGGATAATATTGATAAGGATGCGGATGAGCTAGGACTGGAAATAGATCTTATCTTTAGGTCATTGCACTAAGATTACTATCTTCTAAGAGTTCAGCGTGAGATCCAAAAGTCGGGAGGAGGTGGTGGGGAAAGTTCTGACACAGATGATAAATGTCTCAAATCTTTAGCAATTTCACTCCGTTAGAATATCTGTTTAGACCTTTGAATTCAAGATAGTTCGAGGGAAAAAATGATGCATCACAATTGAGGAGGTAGCTGGAAAAACGGCCTCAGTAGCAAATTCACGTTTTGAGAAAACTGCTGTTAAAGTTTTTATTTTAGCGCCAATCTAACATAGATGAAGAATCAGGCTTGGGTTGGATCAAAAAAGTTGATCCATACCCTCAGGTTGAAGTTGGTACAACTGAAATATGCTTTGGCTGCATAGG
The DNA here is from genome assembly GCA_011764245.1 of Trialeurodes vaporariorum. NCBI lineage: Eukaryota > Metazoa > Arthropoda > Insecta > Hemiptera > Aleyrodidae > Trialeurodes > Trialeurodes vaporariorum. The sequence continues at coordinate 35,316,072 of VMOF01000002.1, read as the reverse complement.
AAAAAAGAAAATGGAGAAATACGAAAGGTCTACTAAGGCCGTTCTTTCATAGAACGACCTAATGCACAGAGACAAGTCCTCACCAAATGCTGAGTACTAAGGCCGTTTTTCCAGAGAACGACTTTCTGTATGGACCATACCTATGTACTACATGATATATGTAAAAAAAAACCAAAAGTCTGCAAAAAAAGAGGCAAATTTATTAGAAAATAAAAAATATAAAATTATTTGTCCTCGTATTCACTCTCGCTTTCACTGTTGCCCGAGTCCTCTTCGCCATCTTCAATTTTCCCCATTATGGTCATTATGGTCGCCAGCAGAAGTTGCAACCTCTTCTCATATAAATTCTCATGTCTCACTCAATTTTAGACGTATGGTCATGAAATTTTGTAGAGATATTATTGAGTCTATGTTTTCTCAGAAAAGTCATTCTCCGGAAAAATAGCCTCAGCCGGATAAGGTCGTTTTTCCAACTAGCTCCTCAATTTTTTCTGAGCCTAACAGAAGCGTGGCAGTTTCAGTACTGTTCTCTCTTTTAGGACTGCCCTCAAAACAAAAAGTTTTGCATTTTGATCAGACACAAGATTATTCTTGCCAACTTCCAGCTTTAACAAACCCCAATGGTCAACATTTCATTTAAACAAATATTACATTCTGACTCCAAATATTGCAAAATACAAATAACATTATTTTTTTATTTTTTATTTTTTAAACCTGTACACAATTTGGTCACTGCTTCCAGGTTAATCAAATATCCATGAACCATGAATGAAAGAGGAAAATACTGAAAAAAGCTTCAAGTGAGTCAACTCGCACTTTTCTCTAAAACTGGCAGCTGACAAAAATAAAATAATAAAAGACATTTAATGATAAAAATGATAATTGAGGGAGATAAAATTAATAAAATAAACAAAAAAGGATGGTATTCCTTGAAAGTAAATGATGAGTGGCAATTTGTTTTTCTTCACATCAATTTTTGATAAATTGTGGACATTATAAACAAAAACAATATTTAAAAAAAAAAAAAAAAAAAAAAAAAAAAAAAAAAAAAACGAGGAAATTAAATATTTAATAATAGATAAATAAATAAAACTATTTAAAGAAATTAATATACAAAGATTATAACTTACAGGATGACTTTAATACAATGAATTAATTTTGAGAATATGTAATAATAGTACTAGATGATAGCAGAACAGGATATACATTCAACTTAATAATACAGGACAAATATACAAGAAACATTAACATTTGAAGCTATAAAACCATAAAAGGTAATGTAAAGATATCAATACTTACCTTAGGCAATGTAATAGAATGCAAATTTAACAATCATGTACAGTTACAATTACACAGCACCTGAGGGAAAAAAACAAAATAAATGATGATAGAGTTACTTTGAGCAAAAATCTTTACCAATTAGGATACTAAGGAAACACTTGGTTGGAAACATTCCTTATTAAGCTTCAAACCTTACTGCAATTATTGTTAGAGCAGAAGCATGATGAGTATTGGGTTCTGACAAGTAGCAGTGTCTCTTGCTAAATTGCATAGTAACCCTTGCACTAAGCGGTTGATCAACATAAGAGTTTCAACACATTGCTCATTCACTGCTCACCGATGCATTCGGATGCATTTTGGAAGCAGGCATCACTACTTGTCAGGAGGTGATCACAGAGATTGAATAATAATGGTATTAATGGTTATCATATTCGGATCAAATTTTGAAAAAATATCAATTAAATACGTTAAATCAAATGGGCTTGCTACTACGAATCTTGATCGTGCAGGTAACTAGAAGTTAACACCTCCTCTACTCTTTGTACTTCTGTCGACAAATTTTGGCAAGCGGAGACCGGTCGGAATCTCTGATAACTGAAGTATGAAAAAGTGAGGGAATCATTACAACTAGTTACCTGCTCAATCGAGAGGCGCAGGAGCAAGCCCATTTGATTTAACCTGCTCAATCAACATTCAATCCGATCACGATAACCATTACAATTTGATCCTCCGTCATCACCCCTCTGAAGCCGATACTCAGAATGCTCTTGCTCAGTTACTGCATTTTTGCACCTATGTTTACAGGAAAGAATGTCTAATTTCCATCTGTACTTAAAAAACGACCCTGGAATTTCTGTCCTTGGTTTAAATTCTTTCTGTGGAGAGTATGAAATCACTTGACAAGACTCTATGCATACAGGTAAATACAGTAAGATGCAATGAAGAATGATTAAAAAACAGGAGCCAACTCTTTCAATGATAATGCTACCTAACAGTGCCCACAGGCAAAAGTCTCACGACAATCATCTCCTAAATTTATGAAAATAAGCAAATCAACAGTAAACACTTACAAAAATAACAGGTATTTGGTCTACTTAAAACTGATCCGCCAACAGTTCACATACTTCTATAGACACAGATTCTTTGCTTGAACGAACAGTCAGCCGGTACATCTGGAAAAAAAAAAGTTGCATCTCAGTTTTAAACCTTGTTCTCATGCATTAACTTCATGCATTCTGCATCAACATTCTCTTTCCCTCTACGAGCTCTCTTCTTCCCTCCCTCAGTCAACAAATGAGTAGATGGGGATTGGAAAAGGCAATAGTTCTATCAATGCGTGCAGAGCTGAGTTACTTACAAAGATTATTTATACTCCAGATATGGCACTAGCTAAAATCTTGTTAAGCACCTTCATTGCTAAAACACATACACTGGCCCACGGTTTGTTTACGTTTCGGCAAGTGAGAGACGTGCAGGCGGGGTGGGGCCATTTGACTGGCCCACAACCCCCACCCCGCCCGCACATCTCTCGCTTGCCGAAACGTAAACAAACCGTCGGCCACTGTATGTGTTTTAGCTCGGTTTTAGAAATGAAGGCGCTCAACAAAATTTAACATTGGCAAGATAGCTAGTGCCATATCTGGAGTATAAGTAATCTTTGGTTACTTGACTGAGAGTGAGTGCCATCTGCATAGTCTAAGTACACAAGAACACGAAGCACCAAGCAAATCGTTCCCAACTTCAGAAACGAAAATCTCAAAAATCCTGTCATTGAAATTTTTACTACCCTTGTGAGCTTTTTCAGGAGACACTTTTACACAAAATAATTCAATTTCATCAAATTTGACAGGGAGCCAGTTCTTACAAGCAAAGTGTGCGGCCTCCTTTTACTATAGTCCGTTTCATTTAAATAGAAGCTTGATCTCGACTCTTTCCCTTACGAGTTTTACCCTCACTCTCGTACCTGCCCCATCGGTCGGGGATTGCGTCCATCACAATGGACGGTCAGCTATCCAAAGGACAGTCTATTGTGACGGAGCGGAATCCCCGACCGATGGGACAGGTCTCAAGTCATCGCAGGTACGGGAGAGAGGGTAAAACTCGTAGGGGAAAGAGTCGAGCTCAAGCTTCTATTTAAATGAAACGGACTATAGAAAATGTGTTTCAATAGAGATATTTTGTTTGTTTAGATTCTTCCAATAAAATACAAATGCAAATGCAATATTTTCAGGTGTGATAGAGGGTGATTTCAGGGTTCAGAATCTGGCCAATTTTTTAAATTTGGCCCAATGGAACGCGGGGGAGAAGGGTCAAAGTTTGGACCTTTAAGTGCCCATAACTTTTTAACAAATGAAGCTATTTGAATGAACTTTTCGTAAAAAGATAGGTCTTGCAAAGAGCTTTTGATTGATGTATAGGAAAGTTGTCTGTATTCAATTTTAGATCAATTAATTGAAGTTTTTTCCATTTTTTTCAAAATCGATTTTTCTGTTTTTCGCAAGCATCAATTGAAGCGATCGCACGGATCATCACAAATTATTTTCTGAGTAAAACTAGACGGAATTTGCTACAAAACAGTGAAAATCGCATGCTGGGGAAATGATTCGTTGCCAAGTTATGATTTTTCAAATCTAGCGCCTTCTGTAAAATGACATTCGACTTTCAATATCTCGAATGTGAGAATTGATATCGACCTCCGGTTTGCTCCAAAATGCTCAGTTTGTTACCCCTTTTCGATTGATGCCTCTCAATGGGGGTAGTCCCTCGGAATTTTTCAGATAGCCCCGGAGCCCCCCAAGGGGGGCAAAAACGTTAAAAATGTTTGGGTGCTTTAAAAACCAAATTTGGACTAAATTTTTGTTAAAATTGAATTTTTTTCTGAAAAGGACTTGGTTTTCAGAGTATGTTAGACTCCTTGTTTTTTAAATTCCGAATTTTCAAAGAGGAGTAATGATATTTTGAAAATGGGCCCAAATTGAACTTTGACCTTCGGTTTGTACCAAAAGTCTTAGAATTTTACTCTCTTTTTGATTATTAAATAAAAATGGGGGTCCCCATTAGGGGGAACGCCATTTCATACGGAGGCGCTAGATTTGAAAAATCATAACTTGGCAACAAATCATTTCCCCAGCATGCGATTTGCGCTGTTCTGTAGCGAATTCCGTCAAGTTTTACTCTGAAAATAATTTGTGATGATCCGTGCGATCGCTTTTATAGATACTTGCAAAAAACAAAAAAATTGATTTTGAAAAAATCAAAAAAACTTCGAATAATCCATCTAAAATTGAATACAGACAACTTTCCTATACACCAATCGAAAGCTCTTTGCAAGAGCTCTTTTTTTTTTTTTTTTCTATCTTTTCACGAAAAGTTTATTCAAATAGCTTCATTCGTTAAAAAGTTACGAGGACTTAAAGGTCCAAACTTTGACCCCCCCCTCACATTCCACTGGGCCAAATTTAAAAAATAGGCCAGATTCTAAACCCTGAAATCACCCTCTATCACGCCTAAAAATATATTGCATTCTTCTTTTTGGGCCAAAATCGACCATTTTGGATACCGTCCTTTGACAGGGAGCCAGTTCTTATAAGCAAAGTGCGGCCTCCTTTTACTAGAAAATGTGTTTCAATGGAGATATTTTGTTTGTTTAGATTCTTTCAATCTTGCACATTCAATCCTGTCATTGAAATTTTTTCTACCCTTGTGAGCTTTTTCCGGAGACACTTTTACACAACATATTTTAATTTCATCAAATTTGACAGGGAGCCAGTTCTTATAAGCAAAGTGCGGCCTCTTTTTCCTAGAAAATGTGCTTCAATAGAGATATTTTGTTTATTTAGATTCTTTTAATCTTCCACAATCAAGAAATTACAAAAAGTAAAACAAACCTGTGCTTGTTTGTTAGGTTCCAAACGAAGGAGGCATCCTATCTGTTGAGTAAGCGTATGAACAATGCCCGCACAAACAAAATTGTCCGGATTTGGATCTATACCATCCAAAAGTTGCATACCGAAACCAAGAAGTTTCGTTCTCGTAGCATCAGTATCAATTGCCGATGAAGCTTGGAAAATTTTCTGAGATTTTTGTGAGGTACTAGAAAAGTAAAAATTTTAAAGCAAAATTTGAATTAAAAACTTGAATTAGAGCCATTTAAGGGTTAAGGGTTGTTACTTATTGCCAATTTTCAACATCTCTGTGTTTTTCAATTTTTTTGCAATATTTTCAGTATTTTTCTTAAAAACAAAAAAAAACGTGAGAAAATGTTAGCAACAGAGCTAAGATAAAAAATGCAAAGCTGATAATTATAAAACTTATCAAAATGATTACTTCATAAAAAAAGAAAAAATATATAAATAAATAAGAACATAGTAGTAGTAGCAGAGACAAAAAGAGACAAAGCACTAACTGGCTGCAGCAGAGGCACTCTGAATTCTCGCGGATTCAACAAAACAACAGTCCGCATGGCGTTGAATGGTGAGCATCCCCCTCTTCACTTCCCGCCTATCCTCCCCCCGTGTTTTTCGAAAGTCACCGTTCAACACCATGCAACATCAAAAGGTGTTGACTGTTGTTTTACATGTTATTTTGTGGATTCCCTGAAAATTCAGAGCGCCTCAAATCTTCCCTATGTATTTTAGCGTAGTGCTCCGTCTCTATTTGTCTCTGAGTAGTAGTGAGGTCCAGCCACTCAAACAGAGTGGTACATTATGCTGATACTTTACAGTGAACAACTTGGACTGGACAAAAAAAAGAGGCAGGAAAACAAAAACAAGCAATTCTCAAACAAGGATAGGAAAAGAAGAGAGATACAGAGACCTGCCAAACACTTAAAAATGGGAAAGAAGTACCTAGCGCACACAAGGAGGTATCTTTTTTTTTACTTCTCTCTCTCTCTCGTGTTAATATTATCATATTTCAAAATATTACTCCACCCTCTATGCTTTCCTCACAAAAAAAAAGGAGAGAAAGAAATAAATAAATAAATAAATACAAGAAAATCAAGTTATGATTAGGGACACGTGTTTTTTTTGTAACATCAGGGGATTCACTAAAGTCAAAATTATTTTCCCAGTTCAATCAAACAAGAACCTCTGTTCACTTTGCATTGCACTTAATTCCTGAGGACTTGCACCATCCTCCACACAATAGCTTACAAAACAAACCCTGATAAGAAAGAAAAAGCTCGTACCTTCCGAGATTCTTCCATCTCGCAAAAAATGATTCCCCATTCATTTCAGTGGGTTCAAAGAACTTGTTTAGAGTTAGTGGTAACTTGACATTTAGTTTTTGCGGAACATTATTGTATACAAAGGAGATATTGACTGTTGGTGAATCTATAACAGAGCAAGAAAAAAGAAAAAGAATAAGTAGAAACCATGACCATGGTTAATGGCGCTTGAAATCCTTGAACTAAGTCTATTCTTCAAATGTTTCATAGGCAACAGCAATACAATTAAAACCCAGGCATGAAATGAATCTTACCAAGCAATAACCGTCAAAATGCTCTACATTTTCATTTGGACAATTTTACTATTGACTCCATATTTTAACCAGTGGTACTATCTACTAAAAATTTGCTGAGGTCTTAGGCATACAAAGAGCTTGGAAAATTTGTTTTCTCAGGGGAGGTTGCGAAAATCGAAACTTGGAAAAAATAACAGCGACATTTTCTGAGCTCTACGCATACGGTTGCATTGCACTGTTTTTCAACACACCAAAATTGCCCAAGAGAAGAGTCTGGGGGCATTGGCAGATCCACCCTTTGCAAACTAGGGAACTAAGAATTTCCGCCCCCCAGCAACCTCCCTTATTTTTTTTCCTTTTGTATTCCCCTTTCCTTCCCCCCTTTTATAGCCAGACAGGGGAGGGTCACCCCTTTTACCTTCGTTGTATCTGCCAATGCCTGAGGGGAGTTTATCTGCTATCAGCATAAGGTACCTGTTTGTACCTGAGCATTTTTAATGAGCTTTAGTGATATGCAGTCCATTTCTTACAAACGAACTTGTATTTAGAAATTTGAAAAAAAATTGACGTTTTTCTTGACGTGTAAACTAAACTAAGAGCAAATTATGAGGTGGTTGCACTCGATCTTAAAGCTTTTAACAGAAACTTTCAGTTTAAATGGTGAAATACAAAGACTTTGTCCCGACTTTCCCCACTTTTACTTTTATCTCCTTCTAATTTTTTATTTTTTCAAATCTATTTTCTTCAAAATCGTTTATGAAGAATCCTTCAAACCAGTAATAATCTTACAGGTTGCTTCATAAGGGTTCTTCACATGGAGATACAGATAATTTTCACTAAGAGCTATTTATGTAGGGGACCGTCTCGACATTTTTCTTTTCATGTTTTCAACATTTCTGCGCTAATTTCAATGAGCGTGATGATCATGAGGATAAAATTTCAGGTTAAGATTGCGATCTGAAATTTTTCAAAGAATCATAGGCATACCAGCGTAATCCTCAACACATTCAGCATTGACCATTTGCTGGATCTGAGCACCAGCCTCCAGCACAGGTTCGACCGGTTTTAGTTGAATGTTCAGTTTGGACTCCCATTCTGATGGACTAGACAAAGCTGTAACAAAATTCTGAAAGAAAGAAGGAATTTATTAGTGATTACTATTCAATAAATAGGACAATAAAAGGATCGGTTAACAGTCCCACGTGTCACATTTGAAAATGACTTTTTTATTCTCAAGTATTGATTTTTGCATGTTTAAGTAATAGAAAGGGTAAGATATCAGACAGTATCACTCTTTACTTTGCTGAAAAGTTGAAACTTTCAAATTTTAAAATAGAAAAAGTAGGGTGTCTAGTATTTTCAAGTTTCAAAATTCCCTGACTTTTCCCTGATTTTCCTTGACTTGTGAAAAAAAATTCCCTAACTCGCGGCGTTAATTTTTATTAATATTATTAAAATTCCCAGATTCACGGCATTTTCATCAATATTGTCAAATTTTTCGTTCTTGCGCACAGCCCACAGTTAACACGCATGTCGTCCAGAATATACATGAAGAATACTCCTTCAAAATGTTAGTTATTAGGGATAGAGATAAAATAAAGGAATTTTTTTCACTGAAACACAGAATCAAATTGTTCCATGGATACGTTTATCCCCGTGGAAAAACTTCACGAAGCAATACCCTTCCTACAAAGCTGCCCGATAAGAAAACTAGTTAAATCATGGGCACACCCAAGAATTGACTATCCGGTGGGGGGGGGGCCTACGGTGACGACACCGATTTGGGGCCTGGGCCCTTTCCCTGAGAATTTTAAAAACTCAGCTTCTTTGAAATGAAATAGGCGGTTTTCCGACTTATGCGGTGTCTAAGACAAGCTGTTTTCACTGTACTTCATGAGCTGAAAATAAGGATGCCTTTGGTTTCTAACTAGGTTGCGTAGTTCCGGAAATGCAATTTTGGCCCAAGATACAATGTTTAAAAAAGAATTCCGCGTTGTGACATCACAAAAACACAAAATTTTTTGCAACTTTACACGAGTGTACACCAAAACCAAAACACTCGTTAATAAACCAGGGGCATCCTTGTTCTCAACTCATCAAGTACTTTCATTTTTCCTACAATAAACACAAAATTTCAGATCTTTGTAACTACTCCATTGAACTTGAGTCAAGATGGGCCTATTTCTCGGAATGTATCACTTTGTGACGGATGAAGTGAAAGACAGATTGTTTGAGGCACGATTACTTACAGTGAGAGGATAAGAAGTTTTGTTTCCATAAAATAAACCCAAGCGTCCCAAATTCTGTCGAAATTCACATTTGACACCTATTTGGATTAGATCATTCTCAAAAAGAACTCCATTGTTTTTGCAGATGAATCTGAAAAGAGAAATAAAAGAATCAAGTAATTGGTGACAGAGACTGATTGAAATGGCTTTTCATCATTTTATAGATGAAATTAGTCTAGAAAATCCTGCTTAGTAGTAAATTTTCAATCATCTTATGAATGGGTAAGGTCACTACTAGGGTTGTAGCAAATACTTTTACAACCCTGATCATTTATTTATTTATTTGCTTATCTATTGATCCATTCGATTGTTTCTTTATTTGTCCGTTTGAGGTTAAAAGACATGCTGCAGGTTTTCTTGAACTCGCGAAATCGTGACCATCGTCAACTTTCTAAATCTAAAAAAATTAGCCAATTTCAAGTCAAATGCCGAATTTTGCGCTTTCGCGGAAAGAGCCCTGACTTCACGTTTTGTCGCACGGCATTTTTGAAATTAGCAAAGCTAGAAGCTCTTCTGCCTGCCACTCTTCATACCAAATCAAAGCCCAAGATGCCTGAGACTTCCCGGCGCAACACTACTGACATGAACTGCGCTCTCGCAATAACACAACGCCGGCTTTTCGATGTCCGCTACCTCGAGGGTTGGAATAAAATCTGCTGAGTCCCGATGTATTTCAATGTTAAATTCTGATATTGATATCAAATAAAAAAATATTCGATCATGAAATTTGAATCAGTTACAAATATTCACCCATCCCTACTATTTCACACTAAGCATCAACGACCTATCAATTTGCGAAGAAAATACTCCAAATGGAATAAAATTGTTGCGTTAGTTTTTATTCAAGTCTTCAGATCTTTTGCAATGAAACATTCATCGCGATATTTCTAGCAAACTTTTTGAAGAATAACTAGGTCCATTTTATAATGCCATGATACAGTGGCACCTGTTTATAACGGAACCTCTTAGGGCGGATACATTTTCCGTTAATATCAGGTTTCCGCTATCGGCAGGTTTACCGGATGGAGAAAAAAGACTTGAAAACTTGAAAATTAAAAGGCCAACTGCCTCTTACCTTAATTTACCTTTGACACTTTGGAACTTAATTGCATCTTTACAACTTATTAAATCATTAAAACTTAAAACTTTACAAATTATAATGTTCAAAAATTTGAACTGGTTTAAGATTTGAAAAAAGCATCTAGTTTGAACCGTTGAGAGACAGAAGTTGCCCGTTTTTCTAATAATATTGCCTCTTTTCTCACAATTTTTCCGTTAAATACACCTTTAAAACCTTCCATTTCCGCTTAGGACAGGTTCCTCTATGAGCAGGCTGATTTACATTGATTTACCATAGCAATTCCATGGGACCGGCAAAATTTTCCGATAACATCGGGTTTCCGTTATCACGAGGTTCCGTTATAAACAGGTGCCACTGTACTTACTTTTTGGGGTTGTAAGTTGTTTGCGATGTCACAGCTGGTGCTGAGTTGTACAGGTCTCCTAATACATCAACTAATACACCAGTATTGCTCGCAGGTGGCGTTGTCAATCCGAGTAAGTCAGTAGAGCTATTTGTGTTATTGGTTACCTTCAATCAAACAGACACAAGAATGAGTAAGATGGAGAGAAAAAGAAAAAAAGAGAAGTTGGTACAGAATTTGGCCAAAAGAGCCTGCCTTTTTCAATGAGCATTGATATCAAAGAAAACACTTGTTCTGAGACCTCCCTTGCCTAGTGACAGTCATGAATGTACAATAAAACCTCCAGTTAACGAATCTCGGGGGTCAGAAAAATCCATTCGTTAATTGGAGTATTCCATGACGAGAATTTCGCGGAAAAACCTGTTTTTCAGCTTGTAGAAACAAAAAAACTTGAAATTTTCCAATTCGCGTGTTGGAGCCCCTTCATTTTACGATATATACAGTAGACTTTTTTGTTTAACATCTGTCTTTGCCGTAAGTCCGTGCTTCATACTTGCCTGCCACCGCTCCGACGAAATTCTACGCCAAACAGTAAGGTAGATTCACATCCTCACCGCTAGGAGCCGGCCAGCTACTCCCGTCCCCCTCCCCTCTTGCAGCTGGCGCCAGCCGCCAGACAGCACAGCGCACACGCGGCACTCTGTCTCTGTCAAGCGCAGGTCAAGCGCGTTCCGTGTCACGCATTAGACACGTTTGAATGGAAACCCAGCTTCTGCGTAGCGTGACTCCAATCCGCATTTGAATCTGAAACGACGACGAGTCGAACCATCCTTCCGATCACGATTCTTCTTGACTCTTGGTACTACGCGATTTTTCCTAGGAAATTCGTTAAAAAATGGTAAAATTGGTCGGCGGACCGCAAATTTTCTTCGTTAATTAGAAAATTTGTTATTCAAAATTCGTTAATCAGCGTCTTTTTTTACACAGGAAAGATAGGACTTTTGACGGGACCGGCCGAAACATTCGTTAATTAGAGGTTTTCATTAACCAGAGTTTCGTTAATTGGAGGTTTTAGTGTAATAACCAGGGCTTTGAAACAGCAATATTTTTGATTCGATTCGGACATTGCAGATAAAACAGGTTCACGGAGACAACAGGTTTGGTTTGAACCAGTTCAATATAGTAAAATAATTAAAATTGTTGAATGAAAAAATCATTTTCATACAATAAAGAAAAATTACGGAAAATTTTCTAAAGGTACAGAATTTTGAAAATATTGGAAATCAATGTTCTATTGCAGCTAAAATATTGCCAAGGATACTTGTCGATTCCAATATTTTTTCCTCCAGCTGTTTTCTACACCAATCGATGTACTGATTCATAAAAATAATAATGATTAGAGTCTTTGGTAATTGTCGCTTGAACCGCTTTTGAGAAATTGGCGAACCGGTGCAAGATCATTGCCACAGGATAAAAAGAACTGAAATTACTCAGAATTGGGATTAAACCTAAAATTCAAAAGTTAACTGGATGACTTACTTTGGAATGTAACAGTTGAAATTGTACTAGAGGAGCTGATCTCTGATCGCCAGCAATCAAATTACCGAATTCACCCAAAATATAACCACCAACTTTGACCATATTCTCATGACAAGCAGGAGCTTGTAACGCCTGGAAAGGAAATGAAAATATACATGAGAAGAGGTAGTAAAAGTACTGATACCTAAGTAGATAAAATTGATGCGTCACGTAATTCAAGGTCCTGATTTTACCGGATTGCTTGTTGACAATCAACCGACGTTTGGTTCCCCTTTCGGAAGATTGGTGATTGTCAACAAGCAAGATGGCAGCTGTTTGTTTGGGGTGCGGATCCGAGGTTGGTGCATACATGCAAGGGTGGCCTCCCGAAACTTCAAGTTAGGTAAGTTTTCTCTGCGAAGAGTGAGATTTAGACTATGTATTTTAATGGTCTCATAGTTAATTTCGCAGTATTTTACACTATAATTGCTAGTCCATTTGCCTGTAGCAAAACCTTGCAAGAGCTCCATTCAGAAGCAAGCACCACTACTTGTCAGAACTGGAAACTCAAAATTCTTCTGCTCTAGATAGGAAAGAAGGGAACTAAAATAATGAAGCAAGTGCTGCTTTAAAAGGGGATAGGAGCAGTATTAAAGAGGTTGATTTTTTCTCATGTGGATTTACAGTGAAAACCGCTTGTCTCGGATCAGTTCGGGACCAGTCAAAAAATCCGAGATAAGCGGTCTTCTGAGAAAAATGGTTTTTTGCTCCTGATGTCTTAAATCGCTATAATTGCGGTCGATTTTCGTGTTATCTCACTAAAATTGTTTCGCCCTCTATTCACGTATATTTTTCGTAGTCAGAAACGGCTTATTTCATTACCAAATTTAAAAGCGGTGCCATTGGGAGGAGGGGACGGCCTCTACCCTCTCTCATTAAAAAAGAAGTAAGTCGTCGCTGTGCCCTTCTCCCTGAAAATCGGTGAAATGGCGCCACTGAAATTCAATTGAAACTTAGATCGTAATTAGCCAAAGCCGTGTTACACAAACATCAGCAAAATAAGTGCAAGACACACATGCCACAAACGGTTCATTATGATGAAGTGCAGTAACTAATTGTCAGCATGATTGTTGAATGATCTGAAGATCAGGGACCAAATAAATGTTACGGCTTGACGCTCCCCCCCCCCCTAACAAAAGATGTTGGACAGTAAGTATGAGTGAGAGTAAATACTTGGGTGGGGTTAAACCCCCTGTAAATGCTCATCAGCCAGCAGGCAACCCGTCAAGCTGCAGCATTATTTAGCCCCTGCAATCTGACGACGCGAAGAGAAGGCGCCAGCGCAGCGCTATCGCTATGCCACAAATTGCACTGCCTGAGGATAAGCACGCGTCTGCCCCTGCAGACTACAGGTCTGGGAATCGCGCTTATCTCGCCAACAGGCAACAACTACCCTGCGCACTCTCGTAACCTAAGATCTTAATCTCTGATAGCCGAGTATGGCGATGTGTGAAAGAAACCCTGACAAAACTTTTGTGTGACTTAGCAACAGAGGGGTGGCACTCTTCACCACCGATGAAGCTGATTCAGCTAATTCATGATAACAAAACTGAAGGAGACCAGCTAAACATGCTCGGGAGGTAAAATGGAGGAAGAAATGAAGGAAAGAGAAAAAAGTTTCCATACAGATCCGAGACGTACAGAATTCTTCATGCTTTGGGACCGGAAAAATTTCCGAGATAAGCGTTCTTTTGAGAAATGCAGTTTCCGAGTTATGCGGGAATTTTTTCTACTGTTCTTATGGACGAAAAAACCGAACCGGCCGAAAAAGACTATATAGGCGGTTTTCACTGTATTTCTAATGTCAGAAACTTTACGTTCCAAAGTTTTATGTCTATCTCAGCTCTTAATACCACAAGAAATCAGTACTTGCAAGAGACTCTATTAACATGTATTTCAAAGAGAATGAATAGACTGAAAATATAAGAAAGGGAACAGAGAAGAGTCAACGAAATCAATCACTTGCAAATAAAGAATACAAAAATTACAAACCTCAAAAACTGTTTTTGCAGCATAGCCTTGAACGTCATCTCTGTTTATAACAATTTGGATGACTCTGTACCAGACCTCTTCAGAAACATAGTCACCAGCTATTCTTATCAGATTTAGGATCACATCAACGTACCAGGTGTAATCAGTGGCATATTTCTCAGCTAAGATGGCCACTTTGAGAACCTACATAAGTAATGAGAAGAAAAAGTTATTAGAAATATTGAGGGGTCTTACTTCTCTTCTATTATGATCAGAAGTTACACTTCTTGCAGCCTCAGTGTCCCTATCAATTATGTCAGGAAAATACACTGCCCCATTTTAAGCTATACCCATACCAAAGTTAGATGAATTGGTCCTTTGCGGATAAATTAGGAAACAGCTTGCTCCTTTTTCTTGCATGTTCTCAGCCTTTTCAGCATATTTTGACACAATGTAAATTTTAGTGCTTTCTGTCAAGGTAGATGAAAACAGGATAAGTGCAATGCGCAATAATTGCCGCTAGGGTCTTTCCAATAGTTAGCGGGCAATGATGTAGGCTGGCCAACTCCCACATTAGTCAAAAGAGTGAAATCTGACTACGTACGCTGGAAAATGTTTCTGAAAATTTTTGACTTGTACCAGCCCTAAATTAGAGGCATAATGTACTAAATTGTAATAAATAAATAAATGTTGGTCAGCAGAGTTTGCCTGCCACGCTCTCAGAGACAATACAGGGTGTTGAAAAAATGTTCCCGAATATTTCAGGGGCGGATTCTGCAGGTCAAAATAAGAATTTCTTTCCCTATAAACATGGGTCCGAAATTGCAGTCTTTTCGAGTTACAGTGTTGCAAAGTTTCCGAAAAACAAATTGAAAAATTGTCAAACTCCCTCGTGAATTTTTCTTAATGCTTGTAAATAGGTACTCTGGTGAAGTTTTAGGCGTTCTTGCCGATTTTGGCCGTGAAAATGCCATATGCAAAAATTTGAGGGGTTGTGGGGGTTTTTCTTGATTTTTCTCACTTTTTTTGGCCAAATTATGTGAAAACATGCTTTCAGATTCATTGAACCCAAAAACGATTAGCATTACTCAAAAGTTCGTAAAAAAGTATGCATTTTTAGTCCTTACAAGTTTTTCCAATTCGTAAACCATTTCCGAGAAAATTGTCCCTGAAGTTGCAGAAGTCGGCCAAGAATTAACAGAATCAAAGAAAAGGCGATTATTGGCCGACCTCTGTAACTTCAGGGACAATTTTCTCGGAAATGGTTTACGAATTGGAAAAACTTGTAAGGACTAAAATTGCATACTTTTTTACGAACATTTGAGTAATGCTAGTCGTTTTTGGGTTCAATGAATCCGAAAGCATGTTTTCACATAATTTGGCCAAAAAAAGTGAGAAAAATCAAGAAAAACCCCCATAACCCCCTCAAATTTTTGCAAACGGCATTTTCACGGCCAAAATCGGCTAGAACGCCTAAAACTACACCAGAGTACCTATTTACAAGCATCAAGAAAAATTCACGAGGGAGTTATGACAATTTTTCAATTTGTTTTTCGGAAACTTTGCAACACTATAACTCGAAAAGACTGCAATTTCGGACCCATGTTTATAGAAAAAAAAATCTTATTTTGACCTGTAGAATCCGCCCCTGAAATATCAGGAACAGTTTTTCAACACCCTGTATATAATGGAGACCACGCACTAGCCGTGCGCACGGTGGCTGACTTATTTTTCGGGACTCAACAGGAATTAACACAAGGAGCATGAGGGTGCACCATCCAACACGGTCCATACGTTGACTGATGCAAGTTCAGTGCTTCGGTTTCACTGGGCAAAAATCTCAACGACAATTCTCATCAGTCAACGTATGGACCATGTTTGCGGTGTTCTGTTGAGACCCCGAAAAAAAAAGTTGCCACCGCATGCAAGCATGGGCAAGATAGATAGTGCGTGGTCTCTATTATATATTGTCTCTGCACGCTTTCTCGTGAGAGTCAAACTGCACATACCTGGTTTCATATAGGCCTGCAGAATATTTCTAATCTGGCGATCCCAAGATCGCAAGGTCGGTGAGGCAGAATGGGAAATTTTGTGGTAATTGATTGATTATTCCTTTTGGGGCGGCATTTTTGCACGAAAGCACAACTCTGCGGCTCATTTACGCCATTCATGTCCATTTGAAGTTGACATTTTTTCGACTGCGTTGATTTTGAGTGAAAATTTCATCGAGCGCATAAGGTTGACGTTTTTGCGAAAAATGTGGCAAAACAATTTTGGGATTGCAGGAAAAAAAGAACTGAAATTACTCAGAATTGGGATTAAACCTAAAATTCAAAAGTTAACTGGATGACTTACTTTGGAATGTAACAGTTGAAATTGTACTAGAGGAGCTGATCTCTGATCGCCAGCAATCAAATTACCGAATTCACCCAAAATATAACCACCAACTTTGACCATATTCTCATGACAAGCAGGAGCTTGTAACGCCTGGAAAGGAAATGAAAATATACATGAGAAGAGGTAGTAAAAGTACTGATACCTAAGTAGATAAAATTGATGCGTCACGTAATTCAAGGTCCTGATTTTACCGGATTGCTTGTTGACAATCAACCGACGTTTGGTTCCCCTTTCGGAAGATTGGTGATTGTCAACAAGCAAGATGGCAGCTGTTTGTTTGGGGTGCGGATCCGAGGTTGGTGCATACATGCAAGGGTGGCCTCCCGAAACTTCAAGTTAGGTAAGTTTTCTCTGCGAAGAGTGAGATTTAGACTATGTATTTTAATGGTCTCATAGTTAATTTCGCAGTATTTTACACTATAATTGCTAGTCCATTTGCCTGTAGCAAAACCTTGCAAGAGCTCCATTCAGAAGCAAGCACCACTACTTGTCAGAACTGGAAACTCAAAATTCTTCTGCTCTAGATAGGAAAGAAGGGAACTAAAATAATGAAGCAAGTGCTGCTTTAAAAGGGGATAGGAGCAGTATTAAAGAGGTTGATTTTTTCTCATGTGGATTTACAGTGAAAACCGCTTGTCTCGGATCAGTTCGGGACCAGTCAAAAAATCCGAGATAAGCGGTCTTCTGAGAAAAATGGTTTTTTGCTCCTGATGTCTTAAATCGCTATAATTGCGGTCGATTTTCGTGTTATCTCACTAAAATTGTTTCGCCCTCTATTCACGTATATTTTTCGTAGTCAGAAACGGCTTATTTCATTACCAAATTTAAAAGCGGTGCCATTGGGAGGAGGGGACGGCCTCTACCCTCTCTCATTGAAAAAGAAGTAAGTCGTCGCTGTGCCCTTCTCCCTGAAAATCGGTGAAATGGCGCCACTGAAATTCAATTGAAACTTAGATCGTAATTAGCCAAAGCCGTGTTACACAAACATCAGCAAAATAAGTGCAAGACACACATGCCACAAACGGTTCATTATGATGAAGTGCAGTAACTAATTGTCAGCATGATTGTTGAATGATCTGAAGATCAGGGACCAAATAAATGTTACGGCTTGACGCTCCCCCCCCCCCCTAACAAAAGATGTTGGACAGTAAGTATGAGTGAGAGTAAATACTTGGGTGGGGTTAAACCCCCTGTAAATGCTCATCAGCCAGCAGGCAACCCGTCAAGCTGCAGCATTATTTAGCCCCTGCAATCTGACGACGCGAAGAGAAGGCGCCAGCGCAGCGCTATCGCTATGCCACAAATTGCACTGCCTGAGGATAAGCACGCGTCTGCCCCTGCAGACTACAGGTCTGGGAATCGCGCTTATCTCGCCAACAGGCAACAACTACCCTGCGCACTCTCGTAACCTAAGATCTTAATCTCTGATAGCCGAGTATGGCGATGTGTGAAAGAAACCCTGACAAAACTTTTGTGTGACTTAGCAACAGAGGGGTGGCACTCTTCACCACCGATGAAGCTGATTCAGCTAATTCATGATAACAAAACTGAAGGAGACCAGCTAAACATGCTCGGAGGTAAAATGGAGGAAGAAATGAAGGAAAGAGAAAAAAGTTTCCATACAGATCCGAGACGTACAGAATTCTTCATGCTTTGGGACCGGAAAAATTTCCGAGATAAGCGTTCTTTTGAGAAATGCAGTTTCCGAGTTATGCGGGAATTTTTTCTACTGTTCTTATGGACGAAAAAACCGAACCGGCCGAAAAAGACTATATAGGCGGTTTTCACTGTATTTCTAATGTCAGAAACTTTACGTTCCAAAGTTTTATGTCTATCTCAGCTCTTAATACCACAAGAAATCAGTACTTGCAAGAGACTCTATTAACATGTATTTCAAAGAGAATGAATAGACTGAAAATATAAGAAAGGGAACAGAGAAGAGTCAACGAAATCAATCACTTGCAAATAAAGAATACAAAAATTACAAACCTCAAAAACTGTTTTTGCAGCATAGCCTTGAACGTCATCTCTGTTTATAACAATTTGGATGACTCTGTACCAGACCTCTTCAGAAACATAGTCACCAGCTATTCTTATCAGATTTAGGATCACATCAACGTACCAGGTGTAATCAGTGGCATATTTCTCAGCTAAGATGGCCACTTTGAGAACCTACATAAGTAATGAGAAGAAAAAGTTATTAGAAATATTGAGGGGTCTTACTTCTCTTCTATTATGATCAGAAGTTACACTTCTTGCAGCCTCAGTGTCCCTATCAATTATGTCAGGAAAATACACTGCCCCATTTTAAGCTATACCCATACCAAAGTTAGATGAATTGGTCCTTTGCGGATAAATTAGGAAACAGCTTGCTCCTTTTTCTTGCATGTTCTCAGCCTTTTCAGCATATTTTGACACAATGTAAATTTTAGTGCTTTCTGTCAAGGTAGATGAAAACAGGATAAGTGCAATGCGCAATAATTGCCGCTAGGGTCTTTCCAATAGTTAGCGGGCAATGATGTAGGCTGGCCAACTCCCACATTAGTCAAAAGAGTGAAATCTGACTACGTACGCTGGAAAATGTTTCTGAAAATTTTTGACTTGTACCAGCCCTAAATTAGAGGCATAATGTACTAAATTGTAATAAATAAATAAATGTTGGTCAGCAGAGTTTGCCTGCCACGCTCTCAGAGACAATACAGGGTGTTGAAAAAATGTTCCCGAATATTTCAGGGGCGGATTCTGCAGGTCAAAATAAGAATTTCTTTCCCTATAAACATGGGTCCGAAATTGCAGTCTTTTCGAGTTACAGTGTTGCAAAGTTTCCGAAAAACAAATTGAAAAATTGTCAAACTCCCTCGTGAATTTTTCTTAATGCTTGTAAATAGGTACTCTGGTGAAGTTTTAGGCGTTCTTGCCGATTTTGGCCGTGAAAATGCCATATGCAAAAATTTGAGGGGTTGTGGGGGTTTTTCTTGATTTTTCTCACTTTTTTTGGCCAAATTATGTGAAAACATGCTTTCGGATTCATTGAACCCAAAAACGACTAGCATTACTCAAATGTTCGTAAAAAAGTATGCAATTTTAGTCCTTACAAGTTTTTCCAATTCGTAAACCATTTCCGAGAAAATTGTCCCTGAAGTTGCAGAAGTCGGCCAAGAATTAACAGAATCAAAGAAAAGGCGATTATTGGCCGACCTCTGTAACTTCAGGGACAATTTTCTCGGAAATGGTTTACGAATTGGAAAAACTTGTAAGGACTAAAAATGCATACTTTTTTACGAACTTTTGAGTAATGCTAATCGTTTTTGGGTTCAATGAATCTGAAAGCATGTTTTCACATAATTTGGCCAAAAAAAGTGAGAAAAATCAAGAAAAACCCCCATAACCCCCTCAAATTTTTGCAAACGGCATTTTCACGGCCAAAATCGGCTAGAACGCCTAAAACTACACCAGAGTACCTATTTACAAGCATCAAGAAAAATTCACGAGGGAGTTATGACAATTTTTCAATTTGTTTTTCGGAAACTTTGCAACACTATAACTCGAAAAGACTGCAATTTCGGACCCATGTTTATAGAAAAAAAAATCTTATTTTGACCTGTAGAATCCGCCCCTGAAATATTCAGGAACAGTTTTTCAACACCCTGTATATAATGGAGACCACGCACTAGCCGTGCGCACGGTGGCTGACTTATTTTTCGGGACTCAACAGGAATTAACACAAGGAGCATGAGGGTGCACCATCCAACACGGTCCATACGTTGACTGATGCAAGTTCAGTGCTTCGGTTTCACTGGGCAAAAATCTCAACGACAATTCTCATCAGTCAACGTATGGACCATGTTTGCGGTGTTCTGTTGAGACCCCGAAAAAAAAAGTTGCCACCGCATGCAAGCATGGGCAAGATAGATAGTGCGTGGTCTCTATTATATATTGTCTCTGCACGCTTTCTCGTGAGAGTCAAACTGCACATACCTGGTTTCATATAGGCCTGCAGAATATTTCTAATCTGGCGATCCCAAGATCGCAAGGTCGGTGAGGCAGAATGGGAAATTTTGTGGTAATTGATTGATTATTCCTTTTGGGGCGGCATTTTTGCACGAAAGCACAACTCTGCGGCTCATTTACGCCATTCATGTCCATTTGAAGTTGACATTTTTTCGACTGCGTTGATTTTGAGTGAAAATTTCATCGAGCGCATAAGGTTGACGTTTTTGCGAAAAATGTGGCAAAACAATTTTGGGATTGCAGGAAAATAAAGAGGACGTGAAAGATTCTGCAGACCTGATTTCATCTACTGTTAAGATTTTGTGACAACTTAGTTCTCATAGCCGGGTAAGTGAGCAGAGGTTTTGGAGCAGTAAATAACGCAAAGTAATGGTAAATTTTTTGCAAATAGCTACGCAAACAGCAAATATTTTTGATTTTTTAGTAAATTATAAATGTAAAAAACCCAATGAATTGGAACAGATTATTTTCACAAAATTTGAAGCAGAAAAACTCAACTTACGGAAGAATTAGATAGAACCATAAAAGATATTAAATTACCTACTTACATGGTTCCCCTTATTTTATTTCAATGGTTAGAACCTGAACATTATACTCTCACAGCTATGATGGAATAAATAATGACAAGGGACAAACAAAACTCAAAAACTTACCATTTCTTCACGAATAGAGTAATCAGCAGTTTCAAGGTAATTTAGCATTTCTTGCACGATTTCTTCAGCATTGCTCTTGTCGCACATAGCGTAAAGAAGATCGACTGCTTGCTGCCGTACAGATACATCCTTTTCCATCTATTCAAAAGAAAGAAAGAAGGATAAGAATCATTGAAACAATTATTGAAAGGGCAATGAGGCATCTCCAAATTACTGACAACCACATAAAGTAGGCAAGTAAACATTTTTAAATTGCAAAGAAATTTTAATGTTTCTCAAAAACTGAACAGTTCAAGATGAACAAAAAATTAAATTTGTTTATCTGCAAGAATAGGGAGTTGAAGTTGAGGGAATGGGGAGGCTATCCCGCACCCCCTATACTCCAATTTCCACTGACTCTTGAGAGATTCAGTTAATTGAGGTTTCACTCTACTTGAACTATCAAACGCTGAAAAGTTGACAGTCAAGAGTTCGAGATAAATGGCGAATCCTTCTGTATTCAAAGGAGCCGTTAGTGCTCTGTATGCATTCTGGACTGTCAAAACTTCTGTGTTCACTAGAAAATGTTTGAGGTGCTTCTACTCTACCCCTATTATCTCTAAAGGTAACTTATGATGCGTGCACTCTATTAAAAAAGGGCAAACTATAACCCACTTACATTATTGGACCAGTCAGACTCGGAAAGTCAGTAACAAAACGACTGCTTCACTACGATGCTCAAGAGCTTGCGGCTGTTTCTGACAGATAGCGTCACTTGCTGTACTTGAATTCCACAGTTACGCCGCAAGAAGCACAACTCGTGTAGAATGAGCACAGAAGCGATGTTGTCTAGCAACGTTACTAAAATTAATTATGATGCGAATGGGATAACTTCAAACAAAATGGCTCTTGCTAACTTTTGCTCCAAACAATGGGTCTGTTGCATACTTTTGCTACAACAATATAGAACCTTGATTCTTGCGTAAAATTCGGCGAAAATAACGCTGCGCACATTAAATACGTTCAAAATCCACTCATTAACTCAGGAAATCACTTCAATTTCAAACAGCCCGCGCTACACTAGACACTATTTGCACCGGTATATTACTACATAGACGGAACCACCTTGCGTAAGTAAACAACATCGTAACTACAAAATGATGGAATTCCCTTCTAAATACATGAACTATTGTGGCTGCATCTGGTATCTTGTCTTTTCGGTTTATCAAAGATTACAAAATAATATAGGAAATGTACGCATCTAAACAAAACATTCCAATGTTTGTAAGTTCTGCTCATGTTTACATAAAAGAGATGGTTCCATCTATGTAGTTATAAGTCAGTGATATAGTGTCTAGTGTAGCGCGGGTTGTTTGAAATGGAAGGTATTTTCTGAGTTAATGAGTGGATTTTGAAAGTTTTTAATATGCACATCGTTATTTTCACAGAATTTTACGTTAGAAACAATGAGTTATATTGATGTAGCAAAAGTACGCAACAGACTCATTGAACAGTTGATTCTTGAGTACATGCAAAAATTACAATCAGCACATTCAAAAATTACGAAATTCACTCAGAGACTCACAAAATGATTGAAGTTTAAGGCATCGTGGCAGAGCTACACAGGTACAATGAGAGATTTCTATCTAATTTTAGACTTTCTTCTACGTGTTTCTATGGAGAGAGTGACAAATCAGACAAGAATCCTCCATGACATCTGCATAGCTGATTGCATAGCTATTCAGGAGCAAAGATGGCGGAGCTATGCAAGCATCATAGGTGATTCCTATCTAATTCATCTCTCTCTCTCAATGAAAACACACAGAGGAAAGTCTCAAATTAGATAGGCATTTCCCATCGTACCTGCATAGCTCTGCCATAGGCCTTAAACTTTAGAGTCATTTTATGAGTCTGTGAATAGATTTCGTAATATTTTGATGAATACTTTTCGCTGGTTTATATGCCAGGATTAACTGTTCAATTGTATGCATCAAAATTTAGCAAGAACCCCATTCAAGCCGACCAAGATCACAAGAATCAAACATCAGTTAACAATTCACCTAGTAGCCCAAAAGAGCATAGAATGAAAAGAAATACCTTCATGGACAGAATAACAACTTCTTGATGCTTCTTCACTGCTTCGTGAGAGAATTCTGAAGTGGCAAGTAGACACATTGATTCTAGAGCTAGATACCGCAGATTGGTCTCTCTATTTGATAGGAATTGTCCAAGCTGGTTGCAAGCTCTTACTAGTAGATTGGGTTCACTATGAAGAATAAAAGATAATTTGATACAACTTTAGTCAATTGGAATACAAATAAATGCTTGTTTTTGCATGTTTAACCCTTTCATGCACGCATTTTGGGATTTGAGTTTTTTTGAGATTTATTTAGACCGTTCGAAAGAGGACAATTTTTTATAAACTTTGATGGGTCACACAACTTTTTGAAAAAAGTCCATTTAAATTACATTGAATCACATGTTACAAAAAATGGTACATATGTGTACCACTATCCAAGAAAGGGTTAAAACAGGTTCTATTTCAACGCATTAGGTGCCACAAGAACTGATTGGACCAGCAAGCAATCAGACATCATTTTTTCTACACTTGCACAATGAAGCTGGTGAGACTAGCATTGACTGCGATGCAGAGCTACTTTGCATGGATGGCAAAGAGACAGTGGCAGCTCGTGCAAACTGGCAACCATACTTATTTGCCATTTCAACCTATGCAAAAGTATCGATATGGGAGTGCAAATGCACCACCTGAAGATCGATTGTTTGACATATGTTTCGAATAAATAGATAAAATAGAGATAGTACATTGTTGCCACGTTGCCACATTGCAACAGCCCCTACTGCAAAGATAGTGCGCTTCAATTTGACATTACCATGTTGTAACTTTTCCACTGCTCCTATTTTCTACGTCACATCTGAGCATTGCAGTTATAGCCCTTGGAGTCCAAAGTTTTGAATCATACTCAAGGTTAACCCTGTATTACTGTATTCGACTTGACCAATTTCAATGCAAGTCAAATCAGCAGTGAAATCTTATAAAATTCAACACAGCCAGCTTTATTTGGAAAACTCCTTGCATTTCAAAAGGAGCCTGCTCTAGGAGGACTCAGTATAAAGAGGACTTACCTGTCGTTATGGATGATCAGACTGATAGCTTCAAACAACACCGCATTTTTAGCATTAGAATGCTGAACTTTTTTTGACTTTGGAGGCTCCTGAGCTTTGTTTAAAATGACTTCCAAGCATTCATTCAGTCTCCCTCGTACACCAGGGTCTTCTAAAAGACAAAGTTGAAATTCAAATTTTAATGGAAAAATGAGACAAAATTAACAATTGAATAAAAGAGAGTTGATTGAAAAAGGCAAAACCTTCAAGATCCAACTTGGTCAAAAACAGAAAGGAGCAAAGATTTGGTTTCTGCAAAGTCTTGGAAGCAAAGGTTGCTTTCTTTGTAAATGAAAAAGTCAACAATCAAGTAATCAATCAGAGCTAGTCTTTTTCAGTGGAGAGAGCCTGACAACAAAAATGAAGGGCCCTATGCCGCGGTAGATTTTGGTTGTAGCAATGGGTCTGTTGCAATCTTTTGCTACAGCATTAAGGAGGACCGATGCCTTTAAAGTCGCGTAAAAATCACATTCAAAGCATTGAAACATCTCCAAATCCACTCACAAACTCAAAGAGTGTGTTTGACGGAATTCAAATATGGCGGTTGAATGAGCCAGTCACAATGAGGGAGTCCCATCTAATCACAATTTTCTACGCTGAGAAAAACAAATCATCAGAAAGAAAGCTTCAACTAGCTGGAGACCCCCCACCCCCCCTCAATGTGACCCCTCATTTCATTTGACTTCCTTTTTTGAATTTCGTAAAACTCTTTCATTGTGTTAGTGAGCGGATTTTGAGATGGCTCGAAGCTTTCATGTGATTTTACAGTCATCAACCTACCATTGCGCTATAGCAAATGTTTGCAACAGACCCTTTGTACAAAAATTTCAAAAATGAAAATGTTAAAAAAAAGATTGCAAGTTACTTTTCAATAGTAATCTGAGTTGAAGGAGGTTTCAATCACTTATGAAACATAATAGAAGTTTAAAGTCTTGCAGCAACAATATGAGATTACAATTTGTTCCAACTAACCTGGTGGAGTATAATTCTGTAACAGTCTTAATAATTTAACAGAGAGCCATGGCGCAGGAACAAAGTAGTAAGTATAATCCTGTAGGTCAGTGTAACTTGCAGTGACGATCTGAAATTCAATCAAGCAAAAGCAGAGGCACCATGAGTACTAATAAAAGGTTAAATACAGATAATTGTACTGATAACAGTTTCACCATGAATAGAAGGTACACTGCATATAGACATCCAGCCAGTTAACCTTTTCAGTGCGTTTGACAAGTATACTCGTCCAACACAATGGTGCGCCGCTGTGCGTTCAACGAGTATCCTCATCCGGTTTCCCCCCACACTTTCTCCGCCTCTACAACTGCCGCATCTGCACATAACATACCTAAAGTTATTTGATCTATCGAGAAGAGTATGAACTACGTGATGGAGGCGCTGTTAACGCTATTCGCATCACGCAACTTGGGATTCAAAAGAACTCAGCAGTGAAAAGGTTGATAAACTCTCAAATCTGGATTCCTAAAAGCACTACGAGAAAAAAGGAAAATAGGAGGCAGCAATTTGTGTCCCATCATTTAATGGGAGTCGGATGTGAAAATTAGGCGATCTTGACGAATTTTTGTTTTTCAATAAGTATTTTCCTTTACAGTTTCAGCTTCATTTTGAGACTAAGTTTTTTAAATTTTGGCGATTAGCCCCAATGTTACGCCCATTTCAGTGCTTATAACGGTTTTTGCAATTACACGCGTTTTAATGGAATATTCATCCCGTACCTTTTTTATAAGCTTTTTTTACAAGAATTAGGGTTTCGTCATTTTTTTACACTTGTGTATGTACCTTTTTCTCAGAATCTACCAGACCGATTTTCAAAAACTTGGGCTTGTCAGAATCGTCTTGTTTTCTTACACGAATAGACGGGAGGGTTTCTCAATTTTTCTTTAATTTTTCCTACTGTGTCCTCTTGAAATCAAAATTTTTGTAATTTTTTGGAAAAAAAATTCATAAAATTTTCTGAACTTGGAGTTTTGAAATTTTCAAAAACACTCTAGTCTATTTTTGTATGAAGATGAGACCCTTCAAATGATCCAAAGTTTTTGAAAATTGGTTTAGTAGATCCTTAGAAAAAGGTACATGAACATGACCATGTTTTACATTGTTTAGATAGGCACATCGGACTCCCCTTAATACATAAATTAAGCAGAGGAAGACTGATGGAATTGGAGCATAAAAAGACATCAAGAAGCGTCCTTTTCAATCAGAATAGTTCTGTTTTTCACGGCTGATTTAGAATCTTTGTCCACAAGTAGTCCCTTTTTGCTTGGCCCGTTTCTGGTTATGACGTCATAAAATTTGATTGGGGAGTTGGATTCAGGGGGCCAAATCAGCCGTACAACGGGCACAATAGGTGGAATGTTCTATGAATTGTCCTCGAGTTGCTTTTCCACTCCGCTACCTTGGATGTAACGGGAATAATTGGATTTTGAAGAGGAAAAAGATAAGTGATTGAAAAATACACTTAATAAATTACAATATTTCGCTTGACTATTACAGCCTCTGCAAACAAATCTGATTCGTGCTGAATACGGAGTCACAGTGACGCTGTGACCTTGAACGTGATTTTGACTTGAATTAAATTGAGAGCGTACTAGGCATGGGCATCTAGTGTACTATTTCCTTTTTTTAAACTTTATTGTTTTAATTTCAGAAGGAAATTAACTAGCCGGGTTTGAGATGATGAAAGAATAAAGTAGCAAAATATTGCAACGTTGTAAATGCTGAATTTTTGTGCTATTTTATTTAATCGATTTGAATAGTTTTTATTGACAGATGTGAGTCTTACTGTGCATTTATCGTACAGTGCAAAATTTTGAAATGAATTAAACACGCGGGTTTATTAATGGATGGATATTTACCGTGAGAGAATGAAAGTCATACGGATAAACCGTGCATGTATAAAAAAAGCTGGGGGAAAGAATAAAAAAAGTAATAAATAAAATTATTATTTAAAGAGGGACACGACTGTGCATTTCACTGACAATCGCGTTATACTTACGAAGAGGCGAGCTCCAAAGTGTTATGGAACACTAGGGAAGAGATTGCTCTAAATAGCCTTGAGAAAGGCTGTTTTAATTTTGAAGAGAAATTATTAGAGATGAGCTGAAAGAAGAGAAATGGGCAATTGCTAGTTGCAGAAAGTCTTAAAAAAGACTGTTTTAGATGTTTAGAGATGAGCTGGAAAAAAGAGAAGTAGGCAATTGCTAGTTGCCAATAGTCTTAAAAAAGACTGTTTTAATTAATGAGATGAGCCAAGGTTCTAATGGAGCTTGACCATGAGAATTGCGGACTGCTGCGCTACAGGAGCACTTGATCCATTTAGCAGTGGAAGTATCCAGGATCCAGATGGCTGAGTCCAAGAGAGAAAGAGAAACCCTTAAGGAGACTGGAATTAAAGTTGAGTCTTGAGATTGAGCTGCAAGTCCAAATTGTGAGAGAGATCCGTCTTCCAGAGAGTCTGCTTGGCATGTGACTATTTGCGTATGATGGACGCTATATAAGTATGCAAATTGATTAATTATTTGAGCCAATGAGAAATTAGTGTTGCGCGAGAAGTTGCGAAAAGCGCGGGAAATTGTAATCGCGGGAGTACGTCGCGAAGTTTGAATCGCCCGCCAGAATCGCGCGGGAAACTCGGCCAATCAGAGCGAGAGTGGGTGCAAACGGACCGTCCAATCGTGGCTCCGTTATTCGGATCGGTCGTGTTCATAAAATGGGATGCTCTGATTGGCTTAGAGTGCTCAGTTGAGCTTTACTCATGTTGCTGGACGGAACATACTCCCGGGGTTGAATCATTGGGTGATTCAAAATTACGAAAATTGTCACTCCCGGGGGTCACAAAGTTTTTGGAGAGAGGCTTGCTCCCGGGGGTGCAAAAATTGTTGGATGAATTAATCCTCCCGGGGGTACTCAAAGTTTTAGAAGAATTGGCACTCCCGGGGGTGCTCGGATTGACCTGGTGAGATGTTGAGAAATTGTGAATTCGCGTCGGAACATGACGTGTGGTAGGCCATATGAAATCTGAGCAATTTTGATTGGAGGAGCGCCGTTTTCTTGGTGAATGCTGAATTTGTCGGGTGGGCCAGTTAGAAAATGGCGTTTTTACAGCATATGTTTTTACAGCTTTATTCTGGAGTGAGTCAGCTGAATTATTTTTATTTTTCAATTGACTGGATAGTGACGATCGTTGATTGGAAGAGAATGAATTGAATAAGACTGTATTTACAAGAGCCTTTGACGAGTCGAATTTTTCGGTGGGGGCGGATCCGAGAAGTGAGTAGCCGAAGACAGTTCCAATTGCCACCGGCAGAGAGGGGCCGAGATTGATGACTTCACCGGTGATCAGTTGACCATACAAGTCGGCACCGAGAAGTAGGTGAATTTCACCTTCTTTGTCAAAGGTAAAATCGGCCAGAGGAAGATTTTTCAACTTCATTTTTTCTCGAAGTTGAGGAGAGAGAGGAGCTGAGGGGCAGTTACCCGTGATATTATCGATGACAATAAATGGGTGTTTTTTCACCAAAGTTTTTTGGCGGTTGCCGAACGAGATGTGAGTTAGTCCTTTCGTCGATACAGGCTCCTGTGATATGCCTTGTATTGAGCTGTCAGATGGACTTATTTGCAATTTCAAATCCTTGGCGCAACTTGATGTGATGAAAGAGCTCTGAGCACAGGAGTCGAGTAGACCTCGGACGGTGCGAATGCCGTACGGAGAGTGTACCTGAACCTGAACTGTAGCGAGAGCTACCAATGATGAGTTGGCCGATGAGGTGGATTCGAGAAGAACATTGCTTGGAGAGTTTAAAGATGGAGAGGGTTCTCGGGAAGATTGCCGAGAAGACTGCCGAGAAGGTTGCCGGGAAGATTGGCGAGACGATTCTTCAGAGGACGAATTATCTTCTTGAGAAAAAGGAGCGCGAGAGCACAGCATAGAATGATGCTGAGCCTTGCAGTGACTGCATTTGTAAGGACTTTTACAAGAGTCGATATTGTGAGTGGAGCTGAGGCAGTTAGTGCAAAGAGCACGTTCATTTACGACCTGCTTGCGATCAGATGGACAAAGAGCCAAAAATTCATGGCAATAAAAAACAATGTGATCAGTAGCGTTGCACCAACGGCAACATCGCAGGGGCTGATCTTGATTTTGATGAACAGAATTTTTCGATGTATCGAAATTTCTCGATTCGGAGTGAGCATTCGATTTGGATTTAGACTTATTTTGAGAATTAGTCTTTGTGTTTTCCACTGAGATGGTGTGAAGAACTTTCGAGCTTTTATTGGAAGTCGAAGCGTGAGTGGACACGGGCACGTCATCGATGCGCGCGCATTCACATCGAAGAAATGCGGTTATTTCCTCGAGAACTGGATACTTTGTGCAATCCTTTCTGGAATCTTCAAAGCGACGTTTGTGGAAAGTTGAGAATTTTTCCAAAAGAACTGTGACCAAGAGAGAGCCATAATTTTCGGTTTTGTAACCCAGAGCTGTCAGTGCATGGATGTGTTCTTGCAATTTGGTTGCGAACATAGGTAGAACAGCGTCTGATTTGAGGAGAGGCATATTCATGAGACCAGCGAAATGATGTGTGATTTGCCGACGTTCATTTTGGAAACGAGAGCAAATTAGTTCCCAAGCGATTTTGTAATTATCGCGAGTGAATTCGAGAGTTCGAATAAGATCGAGTGGTTCCCCTTCAAGCAAACTTAATAAATATTGAAATTTTTCAATTTCACCCAATCCGTCAGACTCATGAATCGTCGT
The DNA here is from genome assembly GCA_011764245.1 of Trialeurodes vaporariorum. Classification (NCBI taxonomy): domain Eukaryota; kingdom Metazoa; phylum Arthropoda; class Insecta; order Hemiptera; family Aleyrodidae; genus Trialeurodes; species Trialeurodes vaporariorum. Next base: position 35,286,074 of record VMOF01000002.1, on the reverse strand, counting down.
TTTAAAAAGGTTATAAAACGACAGCCATTCTTCGAGTCTGCCAGAAAAATGAGGCAAATCCAACTGTGGTAATCGAACATTTTGGTGAGCTTGAGCATTTGCATTTTGAGGATTGTTGGCGACTACCGGTGTAGACTTTGATGCCTTCTGGAGGTAAATAACTTGCGATGTTTGTACGAGTTCGTCGAAAGATTTGCTTACCGGTGACACTTTAGCACGCTTACCTTCTGGAAGTTGCAGATTGCATTCAATAATTTGTTTTTGACAAGCGTCAAAATTAGCTTGCAGTTTATTGAGTCGATCTAAAGACATTCGATAAGCATTAGCATTAGCGGGAGACATTTCGCTAAAAAGATCGGCAATTCGTTGAACTGCCGCGAACATTTCCTTCCGTTCTTCGACCAAAACGTGTAAAACATTTTCGAGTTTTTTCTCTGTATTTCCATCATCTGAATGGACAGGTGATATTTTTCCGTTAGATTTACCATTACCACCCATGATTGAAAATATTTTAGAGAAAATTAGAAGTGAGAAATGAGGTAAGCGTAAATAATAATTTACTAATAAGTAGCGTAATAATTAGCTCGGTGCGTGCGCGGGGGGCAACGCTGATTTGTGATAGTGGAAAAGGCTCGCACTATCGACGGAGAGTTAGAACTATACGGGAGCGAGTGACAGCGCGAGAGATCTAGTGGAGAGTTAGCGCACTAGAGACTTGCAGCTTTGCTTTCAAGCAATGACACCAGCGCGTGTAGTTAAGAAGTTGTCAACTTCTTGTGAGTACTGAGTGGGGGCGGAGCGAAAATCGACAGCGAGCGAGATTCGTTCCTTGTCAAGAGATTGACAATCACGAGTTTGCGAGCAGCGGAGATTAAGAAATCTGCTGACCACAGGACTAGTGTCTACCGTTCTGTCGAGAGATAACAACAGATCCGGCCCGAGGGACCAATGATTCGTGCTGAATACGGAGTCACAGTGACGCTGTGACCTTGAACGTGATTTTGACTTGAATTAAATTGAGAGCGTACTAGGCATGGGCATCTAGTGTACTATTTCCTTTTTTTAAACTTTATTGTTTTAATTTCAGAAGGAAATTAACTAGCCGGGTTTGAGATGATGAAAGAATAAAGTAGCAAAATATTGCAACGTTGTAAATGCTGAATTTTTGTGCTATTTTATTTAATCGATTTGAATAGTTTTTATTGACAGATGTGAGTCTTACTGTGCATTTATCGTACAGTGCAAAATTTTGAAATGAATTAAACACGCGGGTTTATTAATGGATGGATATTTACCGTGAGAGAATGAAAGTCATACGGATAAACCGTGCATGTATAAAAAAAGCTGGGGGAAAGAATAAAAAAAGTAATAAATAAAATTATTATTTAAAGAGGGACACGACTGTGCATTTCACTTACAATCGCGTTATACTTACGAAGAGGCGAGCTCCAAAGTGTTATGGAACACTAGGGAAGAGATTGCTCTAAATAGCCTTGAGAAAGGCTGTTTTAATTTTGAAGAGAAATTATTAGAGATGAGCTGAAAGAAGAGAAATGGGCAATTGCTAGTTGCAGAAAGTCTTAAAAAAGACTGTTTTAGATGTTTAGAGATGAGCTGGAAAAAAGAGAAGTAGGCAATTGCTAGTTGCCAATAGTCTTAAAAAAGACTGTTTTAATTAATGAGATGAGCCAAGGTTCTAATGGAGCTTGACCATGAGAATTGCGGACTGCTGCGCTACAGGAGCACTTGATCCATTTAGCAGTGGAAGTATCCAGGATCCAGATGGCTGAGTCCAAGAGAGAAAGAGAAACCCTTAAGGAGACTGGAATTAAAGTTGAGTCTTGAGATTGAGCTGCAAGTCCAAATTGTGAGAGAGATCCGTCTTCCAGAGAGTCTGCTTGGCATGTGACTATTTGCGTATGATGGACGCTATATAAGTATGCAAATTGATTAATTATTTGAGCCAATGAGAAATTAGTGTTGCGCGAGAAGTTGCGAAAAGCGCGGGAAATTGTAATCGCGGGAGTACGTCGCGAAGTTTGAATCGCCCGCCAGAATCGCGCGGGAAACTCGGCCAATCAGAGCGAGAGTGGGTGCAAACGGACCGTCCAATCGTGGCTCCGTTATTCGGATCGGTCGTGTTCATAAAATGGGATGCTCTGATTGGCTTAGAGTGCTCAGTTGAGCTTTACTCATGTTGCTGGACGGAACAAAATCTAACTTTTTTCAACAGGATAAAACAATAAAAGTCTGACACTGTGAGAGAAAAACAACAGCTGCCAAAAATAAAAAAAATAAAAAAAATCCTACAACTATATAAAAATTGTTAAAAAGCTAAGCATTGGTAATATTCTGACAAAATCCAAATAAAATCTATTTCAACTTGTATATCCATGTATCCATAGAAAAGAATATCAATCAGAAAAAAATTTCTAGTCCTGAATATTTTTTTTTTTTTTTTTTTTTTTTTAGCTTATAGTAGGATTTTACATATGTTGTACAAATAATTGAATGAGAAAATAATATTACCCTTGACAGACGAGACACAGCTAAACTAATACAAGCTTTATATTCTTCTGGATTGCGTTTTACAAGAGCATCAATCAGAGATGCAGCAGCTGTGACGACACCCAAGTGTTGATCGTTGAGTAAGTGAACAATGCGAGAGGTCCATTCTCCTCCTGGTATAATCTCTTGACTTGTGCGGAACAGTCGTAGAAGACAAAGAGCAGCAGACTGTTTGACGACGTCCATTGTGTCTCTGAAAGATGAACAAATCTTTAGTTTTAATTCCAACTTAGATAAAATTAGAGTCCCTATAAATTACGAGAGTTGCGAAAAGACTCTCAAAATGAAGAAGAAGATGCAGATCAATGGAGCCCCCAAGAGGCAAATTGCAAATGGCGGATGGCCATTTGCCTCTGCGCTGTTGCCACTATTTCGCTATCTCTTTTAGGTTAGGTTCAGATTCTCGACAATAACGGTCGTTATTGAAAGAGATAAGTAATGTTCTCCATAAAAAAATTCAAGCAGAGGAAAAATTCATAAAAATTACCGCGGTCACTGTTACTTCAAAAATGTAATGAAAGCGAGTTCGCAAAAAGAAAACAAACCCTCTGCCATTTGTATTTGCCTCTTGGAGCTTTCTTGACAGCCTAAATCTGAGAGCCAATCAGAAATGGATTCAGCAATGGCGCAACTCTCATAGTATATAGGGACTCTAGGTAAAATAAATGAGAGGAATAAAATCTGTGCAGAAAATCTTAATTTAGAAGGTGCTCAAAGAGTTGAGAGGAGCAGGATATCAAGAAATGAGTAATTTTCCCGGTTTCTGTGGGTGGAGGGGGGGGGGGGGGGTGGAAGCAATAATCTAGATTTCAACTTAGGTTACGCCAACTCAGGTTAATTTTCAACCAGGGTTAGCAAATTAACACCTGTATTTTTGAACTTGCGTTAGAAGAGTTTCTATATTCTTCATCTCTGTGTTTGTTCACATTATGACAAAAATGGTGGCAACGAAAAGGATGGCCCCATGAGATACGTGTTTTACCTCACTCAATTCATTAATATTGATGCCGAATCAACCCAAGGTACTTATATTTAACTGGTATGCTTGACTCGCTTCCCGCGTCATCCTCAGTGGCGCGCAGTTCAAAATCACGGGAGTAAGATGGCCGACAAACGAAGAAAACTTATACTCTTTCCAGAAAACATCGGGCTGTTTTCTGCTATCCTGAAGAGGGAAGCCCAATGTTTTCTAGAAAGAGTATAAGTTTTCTTCTTTTATCGGCCATCTTGCTCCAGTGATTTTGAACTGCATGCCACTGAGGATGGCGCCGGAAGCGAGTCGAGCATACCTGTTAAATATATGTACCTTGGCATCAACCCAGGTTCGAAACCCCGCAAAACTCAGCCACTTGTTGCTGTTGTTGTTCTATCTTGTCTATGCAAAATCTCAACCTGAGTTTGCCAGAGTTGAAAACTGAATCATTTATACTTGCATCTCAACTCGGGTTAGGCCCAATCCGGGAGAGTGAACCCGAGTTAAGAAGCCAGAGGAACCTCCCATTAACTAGACTAGACAGAAAAAGCTATTTTTAATCTTTCTGAGGGGCATATTTTAATTTTTTAGGATGTTTTCAAGGCTAAATGTGGTTTCATTGAATGAAATGACAAATATTTTAGTGAAATGATCGAATCAAGTTGATCTCCAAAGAAGGAAACTTTCAAAGTTTCAAAGGGAGGAAAATAACAGCAATTGTAATGATACAGCTTTAGCAAGATGTGTGAAAGAAAATTACCCGGACACAAGAAGTTTCGGAATGTCATAGCCAAATGCTTCGGCCATGTCTCTACTTCCAATATTGGCGATACACTGCATGGCAAGATTGACGTGGATTGGATTTCTGAGTACAAGAAATAAAAGGAGAGGAATTAGACACCAGAAAAGAAAAGAACATCTAAATTATGCCTGAAAGGAAAGACACTCTGACAAAAGATTACAATGCACTAGCATCAACTAATTTCTAATGACTACATTCACAGAAGAAAAAGAACCGAGGACATAAAAAGGAAAATTTCTTCAACCAGCGGTTCATTGATGCATTATGAACAGTTCATAAGTAATAATACATTGGTTATTTAAATCAATATAAAATACTGGTATCTTTATCATAAGCTGACCAGTGACTTGCTTGGTCAAAAAATGATCCATGATTAGCCGTATTTCGCTATGTTATCGGATGGCGATTTCAATTATTTTTTCAAGTTAATGTTTTGTTGTATTTTAATTATGTTTGCATGCTCAAAATGTGCTCCCTTTGCTTTGGTTTTTGGACTAGATCTTTGTAGTCGTTTGAATGCCAATTTCTGGAATCCTTTGATGAAGAGTTTCACAGTTTGATGGTCATCGCGGTTACCACCAAAAAACATGTCATTCTCAGCTACAAACTACGAAAATCAACAGAGAAAATTCAACTAAAAGTGGCGAAACTTCTTTGTTGAATTTTAAACACAAGCAAAAAAAAGGGCATGGCTTTACTTTTCAACCTCCCCCCACACACACTTTTGACACCCTGGTTACGCTTATGATCAAATGCCAAAACTAGCCATCAAAGAAATTCATAAATTGTCGTTTAAATTACTAAAAAGCTCATAATGGTCCTAAAACAGAATCAAATTGAGTACATTTTGAGCGCACAAACAGAATTAAAGTTGGACAAAACATAATTACGTAAAAATATAATCAAAATCATCATCGCAATGGCAAAGCAAAATACAGTTTTTTATAGTTGACGTGGATTACAGGCAAAATATTAAGGAACTGAAAAAGTACCCATCAATTTCTAAATAATTGAGTATTGGTACAATGATGTGAATAATTTATTGAAATCATTGCCGTAAAGATGTAAAAAGGAGATGAAAAGAAAACGAATAACCTTTGATCACTATCTCTGTTCAGAAAGACAAATACATTGGTAAAAAAGAAAAGTGATGAATTAATTTAATAAAAAAGTAGCAAATTAAAGAGATTCAACAGCTCTCCTTCTATCCTAAAAGAAGGCAAAAAAAAAAAAACAAAATCAAACAGACAAATTATAAAATTACTTAAAAGAGACTTAAGACAGAAGTCTAGCTACATACCTGGAGGATAAATCATTTTTGATGCTCTGGATGATAAGTTTTATTAAATCACTGTTAGTGTTCACGAGCACTGATATAAACAGATAGCCCTAAAACAAAACAAAAGCAAGGAAATTAATGCCATGAAATAAATTATTGTTCATTTAGAATTACGAGAATTACGTAGAGGATTTTAAAAAAAATTCCAGTAGAAGTAGAGCCTTTATTCCTCGTAGAACGATGGTCAGCTTGCCGTTGTAAACATTTCACAACATGTTACGGTCTCTTCACCTCCAAAGGCAAATTTTCATGCTTGGATTGGGTCCAAGTTGTCGACCTCATGCAAATCCAAAATTTTTATAGTGTTTAGAGGCACCGGTGGCATCAGAACTTACCAAGCCTCGAAAATTAGTTCTCCGTACACGATCAAACAAGCAACCGATGAGCAATCCACCGCAAACAGCAGGTAAGCCAATTGTTGTATGTTCAGTTGATGTTCCGTTCGTCAAAAAACTGCAGAGCTATTTGATGATGGATGTTGCGTCATTTGTTCACCATATACAGTCGGTCAAACCCAGAAAACCAATAAAACCCATTTCTGAGGTGCTTTGGTCAAACTGATGTTAGAATTTAATAAGTGTCAAGTTGGCAATCCTGCAGTTTGATCAAACCTGTTCCAACGTGTGTCAAGGCCCATTTCAAAGGGCTAGATGAGTCTGTTGACTCCAATACTAATTGATGCTTTGAATACATTAAAAAAAAGTTCTAGAACTCAACAGAGGGTTGCATTGGTGCACCAATTAAAGGTGAATAGGAGGTATAAGATGAATAAACTTTGAGGTACTCACAATTTGTTTTTCTGAGTATTTGTTGGAAGAAAGCAAGTTGACAGCTTCCATTTGTCCGAAGTCAATGTCATGACCCAAAAGGAAGATGAAAAGCAGTTTGCAAACATACTTCTTCTTTTGATATCCATCTAGAGTCTTGTCACCTTTGAATTTGCTTCGAATGTTTGCTAGTTCTTTGTTTATGCGCTTTATTTCCGCTTCTTTGCTTTTACCTGAGAAGGAAGTTCTTTGTGATAAAAAATGTCAAACATAAAAAGCACACAATTGCTTAGTAATTATTCAGAATGTAATTAGTTGGACGCAGTTAAGTATTTAAATTTTAAATTGCAGGGCTGCTGCATGATGGGTGGCACCAATTACTCAGAAAAAAAAAGAACAAGAAACTTTGCCGATCTGTTTATGAATGACGAAAAGATCTATTGACGGTAAAACTTCTGTCAAAAGGCGTATAGAAGATCGATTTGATGAACCAGTCTGCAAAACGTTTTTTGACCACAGTTTTACTTTTAGTACAGGGTCTGGCTGGAAGATTATTAGAGTAAAGTTTCTTCAAGAGTGTTTTATTAATGTGACGTTCCAAATTTTCGGAAAAATTCAAAACAAAATTAGATGAAAGCTTTACACCGAACGATAATCGAATAAAAATCAGGAAGCCTCTGGAATCACTTAAAGCCTATGGGTAAAAATCACCATTACTTAAAATATATTAATAATTCAATTTTCATGATTAAAAATTTAACTTGTTGTTAAAGTTCTTCAGTTGGAAATTTTTGGTAGGCATAAAGGGGTCTTGATTCTTTTTGGAATAATACAATCAACCAAGGTATATGGTATTAGCGATATTCACTGCTAGGGTCGTATGATGTAGGCTGGTCAACTCCCATGTTAATCAAATGGGAGAAAACTGGCTTACAACATAAGCTGGTCAATGCTGGCTACACACCGCAGCAGAAATCAAATTGTACATACATGGTTTCATCTACCTTGACAAACAACTTCATTCCTGTTACAATGAGCTTCCTTCAACTTACAAGCTTCGCAAATCAAGGGTTTTTAACTCTCACCCTAAAGTGTCATACTGACACCGATTTTCAAATTGAATCGAATCAAAGTTATAGTTTTTTTGCAACGAGAAAAGGAGAGTTTCAGTTAATGTAAGTTGCTACGCCATTACTTTAACCTCATAGGAGGAATAAAAAATGTAAAAAAGAAGAGAAAGGAGGTGAAAAGGAACAAAAAACTCACAGTTTCTAATATCAGAAATGAAGACAGCAAGCCCTCGCATGCCATCTCCTCGAACAGCAGGCATGTTTCTGAAACAAAAATTTAAACAATTTGACTGAGGATGGACATTGATTCTGATGCGCAGCGATCGCAAATACATTCACCTTCTTAAAGCAGATAAGGCAGCGTCTGGTACTACTTTGCATTGACTAAGATCTTAGACATTGTTGAACCCAAAAATAAACAGAATTTAATCTATATAATTAATAATATTTCTTGAAAATACTCTCAGAATTAGAAAAAGGGAAATTATCTACACAGTAAAAAATGACAAGTAAAAAGCCCTGTCATGATAGAAACATTGACAGCTGTTAAGGCTATTTACTTTATGATAGAGCTGACGCATTTTGAGTATCGGGTTGACCGGTTCTGACATGTATTGGTATTGGCTTTCGAAATGCATCAAAACGGACCAATGAGCGATTGTTTAGCAAAGAACTACAACTCGTTGCTGATCAATCGCTCACTGATGAATTTTGCTACATTTCGGAAGCAAGCAGACCTACTTGTCAGAATCCTTCAACCCGATACTAAAAATGCGTAAGCTCTAGTCAAAGGCAGATCCAGCAATTTGGCATCTGTGTATTATTCCCATTTGAATGCATGAGAAACAACAAATTGGTAAAAAGGCCATGGCTCTCTCATCGATTGTTTTTTATAATTCAAATGGGGTGAATTCATGGTTGCCAAATTGCTGGATTCGCCTATGAAGATACTTATACCCAAGCAACGTCCACAATGTTCAAACAAATCTTAGAACTGTAATAAGCAGACACAAAATAGTAAAAGCCATCAAAGACTACACAAGTATGAGGTCTCAGAGTGATCTTTGCCACAGACCGACTGCTCTTTTGAAAGCAAGTCTTTCTCTAACCGCAGGGCCCATGGCTCCTTTTGTCACAACTCTTGAACTTGGATTCAAGCACCACCAAGCAACTCATAAAGAATTAGACAACATCGAGTGAATCAAGAAAAGAAAGGCAAAACAAGTAAAGAAAAAAAAAGCAATTCGATACCTTTTGATATGGAAAGGAACCAGGCCATCTTAGCTTAACCCTTTGAACCCGGCACTATTACAACCCCTTCTCACAGATTTTTTATAAATCTCAATGAATAGAATGAACTTTTCTCATTCAGTTTGATGTGCATAGTGATTTTTTTAAAAATACATTTAAAACCATGTTAATTTGGTGGTACAAATTTGTACCGTCAGTAGACAAAGGGTTAAAGTAATTGGTTAAGTATTTGGACTCGAGGGGCAGAGTGCCTATAGAATGATATCATTTACTTAAACAACTAGTAGGAATAGATCACTACCTAGGTTTAGCCTTCTTTATTTCAATAGTTGACTGCTGCACTTCATCAGTCTCTAGACTTAAAGTTTTCATTTTGTCTATTTGTGTGGATATTTATAGGGACCGCGTGGGTTTTGGGTATTTTAATTAATATAGCTTTGAAACTGACATCCTGAAATTATTCCTTAATGGTGGTGAGTTATGATTCTTCTTGAACTAACTGTGCATAGATCCATTGAACACGACAAACAGGACGCAGATGATTTTGGTGACAATAAGCTGATTTTTTTATTCGTGAAAAATGATGGAACAGAATTGAAAGATTTACTGGAGGTTACTCTTGGCTTGTCATGAGTGAACATAATTGGACACATTTATACTTAACAGACCTACTAGTATTCCGACATTGCCATTTAATCTCGAATTTTTAATTCCCTTAAAAATAATCTGATTGATAAAATTGCTTGTAATTTTCAGGAACAAGACTTAATGTAAAGAAGGAAAGTTCCCAGAAGTTTCCAGAAATTCTTTGCACTAGGTCTAATTTTATATTAATATTAAAGTCAAGTGAAAATGGCAACCTCTAAAGTCGAGTAGGTTCCTTTGGTACAAGTGAGTTCAATTGGTGGGCAGTTGACATGTTCTGTTCTGTCTCGATGGAGAGCACGAACCATGCTGGCTGGTTGCAGTGAAAAAATGAAGCTCTTCAATCTCCATCATGTTTCATCATATTCTAGTTTAAAAATATTAGCTTAATGTCTCAGAACGTTTGATGTTTACGTCTGGTTTATGTGATATTTTCATGAAAGCCCAAACGCTTTTGACTATTCGTTCACGACCGCCATCTTCTAGCTTAAGCGGCCCTTCATCAACTTTGTGACAGGAAGCTACCCTTCATTTTGCAAAGAGTAAACAAAGGGCAGCTTTTAGTCGCATAGTCGATGACATGACACGCCACTGTCTAGCTGTCTCACTTTCGATTCACTCTCAATATAGTTATAACTCTATAAATTTATTACTGATATCTAACACATTTTATATCCGGATTGTGAGTTAGATAACTCTATAAATTTATTACTGATATCTAACACATTTTATCCGGATTGTGAGTTAGAGATGAGTTTCTCAGGACTTAGTACGGCTATTTCATCAGAGAAGCGGGAAGATATCTGTGATAGATTGTCTTGAAACACAAATTTAATTTCGGAAAGAAACAGCACTGAGACAAGATATGGCTTGCATGAAACCAAAAACGTACATACTTTCATAAAACCGGTAAACATTTTCCAGTGATGCAGTCACAGAGACAGTAATGACAAATACCGGATTTAAAATTTTTACTCGTTTCTTTGGATGTAATACTTTTACATTAATTGATACCAAATTGATAATTACAGAAATAACAAATAAATAAACGAACACCTGTCAAACGAGGAAAGTACCTGCATTCTTCAGCCTTCAAACTATGTTAATTTCAACAGTCAAAGCTGTTCAACATCCCTCTCATCATTCATCAATACAAAGCTTAGAAGCAAGCACATTCTTTAAAAATTTGGAAATAGCTTGGACAATGACTCAGTAATACAAACTGTAGATGTCTATAGATTGTGTATACCCGACACAAAAAGCAACTTTTATTTGATAACCAGGTCATGACTAGGTTTCGATAGACAATAGGTTACCGAAATTTCACTACTCCAATCACATAAGAAGTGGGCGGAGCCAGGCAACAGTGAACAACATGTGGTCATGTATGGTAATGTAACAAAAAGTGACCAGGAACCGCTTCGTTCCGCTTTTTGAGACCTACCTCCCGAGGTAGGTGTCCTGAAAAGTAAGTACTTAATCGGAGGAAACATTCGAATTTTAAACCGCCTTGTTTATAATTGACTCCAATACATAATCATGATTTCAAACCTAGTCACTTAATGAATGACTCCGTTACTAAATAAAATTTGCTTGAGTAAAATGATGAATGACCCAGTTATTAACCTCCAAATAAATTATCTCTAGAGAAAATCGCAAAGTAAAAGCAATGGCTTCACCACACTTCAGGTGGGTTTAAAACTATGACCTTCCTAAATACCTACTGTAGGAGAGTTCAAATACGAAGGATTTTAATCATTGGTTAAAAAGTAGTTTGACACAAACAACACTTATTGACAGCTGACGTAACGGATTCTTATGAGTAAACACAGAGTCGATCATCTAAAGTTACACTTGGGCTCCTTTCAAAACAAAGTACAAGCAGTCAAGAAAGAAATCAATGAACTCAACTTCTTATCCTTTCAGAACCAATGCCTGAAACTTTCAAAGGAAATTGAGGAGATTGAGGTGTTCATTGTTCAAGAACAAATAACTCTACAAATATTGTCATAGTTTCACACGTCTTTTGGTCTAACGGTAAAGAAAATTAAGAGAGATTTACAAACCCAAGTGAGGAAAAGTTTCAAATTGATGGCACAAAGAACTTAAAGAGCTTGGCGAAATACAAGATACTCCTTCTCAAAAACACAAACGATGACCCAAAATTCACTGAATGGATTAATGGAAGTAACAATTGTTTGACAAACCAATCAATGAAGGAGAAACACGGGGCACTTTTGCAGGAGGTAAGAAATTGCTGCTGCACATGGTTTATCAAGGATCTAGATCCCAGTCATGAAAGCCAAAATAATTACGTAGGGGCCTGAAAAGTTACGTCTTAGCGAACTGAGATTAGTGCAAGAAAGACTTAAAAGAGTACTATGCAAATTTATATTCAATGGATATTGAGTTGTGCAACACTCAAATATAAGTATGAACCCCAATTGGTTCCATCAGGATATACACAAACTGGGAGACGAGCAGGCGTTCGCCCCCTTCTTGAACTTTAACTGAGGGACCACCCTTGCTGGCCTAGATGAAGTTCATAAGTCAGCAATTGACTTTCATGCTGCCATGAAGGATGATTTTGGCTTTGCATGATCCACGATAGATGTTTTCAGAGAAATAAGAGGAAAGCTTGACCAAAGGGGGATTTGAGAACATGGTTTATCAAATATATTTGATAAGAGAGGTTGAAACTCCAAGCAAATGTGATCAATTGAGTGCATGTTGCATTGGACACGGCTCAAAATTATAAATTGAACAGAGAATGGAAGAAGAACGTGGAGACGTTGGTAAATTCAAAGGTAAATTAATAGGACTTACGACGTAAGGGAAGGAAAGGAACGTTGAAAAAATGGATGTTATCTACAGACACATCCCACTTTGATACAGGTGTTCCACCCCGGTAAAAGGAAACTTTACGCCAAATAATGAAAAGTTTGAAGTAAAATCCTTGGCAGATAAAAATGAGTACTCACGTAAATGTTCGGAATGATGACGATCAGAGGAACTAATAAGCTGAAGCAACAAAAACTTAAATAATAAATGGGCTTAACGCCAGAAAAGGCAAATCTTGGCAAACGCCATTTGCAAATGGTATTCAAACATGGAGCAACTTCTCACAGTGGGAGAGCGGCAAAGTTTTTGTGGTTGAGATGGGGTTGGGGAGAGAGCGGCATGAATCTTATCGCTTATCGGCTGAAATAGCTGAAATCAAATTCGACAGAAAAATCCTGTGAAACTTGATGTTCGTCAAACCTTTTTCCTGGCGTACTAGTTGTTCTCAGCGATCCAATCTTCTAAAACTTTTGAAACCTAGCTTTAAAGAAGCAATTTTCTGAAGGTTCAAAACAATCAAAAGTACAAAATTTAAATAACTTGGATTTTTTCCCCCGTCGCGCCTTCAATTTCTTGGGTATGCGTCCATCAGAACGTCACCGCGCGCCTTCAATGACTCGGGTATGCAATATACCAGAGTTGGGCAAATATTATTCGATGAATTATTTGTCTAGTTTGGCAACGCAATAAAATCAGATTAATCGACAAATTAGTTGGTCAAGTGATCATACCCAGAGACAAATAGAGACCTTGCACTATTCTTGCGCGCGGTGTCCATTTTTCGTGGTTCAATTTTGGTCGGAACTCATCGAAACAACAATCAACCTTCGCATAATGTTGACTGATGAGCACGTATTTTGCATTCGCCGAGCAAAACCTGTTTCCGTTTCCGGGACCGCGGACCAATCACAGCCGTTTGTTGAGCTTCACCATCCAACATTATGCGAAGGTTGATTGTTGAGGCCGATGAGTCCCGACAAAAGTTGTTCACGAAAAGTGGACACCGCACGCAACCACGGGAAGAATAGGGAGTTCACGGTCTCTATTTGTCTCTGATCATACCCAAGCATCAACTCTGTTGCCAGACTGATTTCATTATTTCTGATTATTCGGTTTCCCAGCCCAGCCCAACTCTGCAATATACCATACAGGAAACATTATTATCACATTATTTTTTTAAACGGCTTTTGCGTAATTGTCTCCGCAGTACGATGTCATAATTATATTAAGTACAGTGGCGTAGAGCCCAAAAAAAATGTCGGGTCCATTTTCCGGATATATTGTTCGAGTAAATTTTGATGTAAAAGAGGAGGCGGGCTGAACGCCGCCCCACCCCTCTGGACGACACAATTTTTCGCTGTGCAGGCATGCTTTGAAAAGGAAAATTTACGGCTGAAATTCTTAAATTGTCATTTTCTCAGTATAAAGTGGCATTTTCAGTCACTTTTTCGATGAAACAGTTAGCGATGTTGAAAGACCCCATATGCATAAGTTCGTTCTGACGATCGATCCGACATTTATCGCGAAATTTCGCAAATTTTGATTCTATAAGCATAAATACGATGTAGAATTCGAAATTCTTCTATCGACTGAAATCGCAACTTCGAAACTGGTTTTGATAGGTATGTAGAATGAAAAGACCTTTTTTGACCCAAAGATATTATATACTATATAGATACTGAATGAGGTCCTACTTAAGGCAGGGAAAATGGACCTGCTAGGGGGTACAGAAAAGGGAAGATGCGCCGGCCACGTAGGCTGCGTGTTTTGCGCATAGGCAAGATTTTTACGCTTTAACGACATAGGTGTCCGCCCCCAATGAATACAAAACAAGGGTCCCTAGACACAAACATGGGCTTTTTTCTTATAATTGGACCTTAAATCGCGTAGATTATTACTGCACCGTTGATAATTGACCTGCCGAGTTCGAATTTGGCCTTAGTTTTGATCGAAATATTCTAAATTTTCCACAATTTAAACTTTATCACGAACATTTTTTAAAAGTAGAATATGCGTAAAATCGGGACGAGTTAAGTAGAAAATGATATCATTTTTGAAACCAGCGTCCCAAATACTATTGATTAGCAAACTATTAATGTATTCAACACGCAAATTCATTGAAATACATTGAAATTTAGTTTGAAAAAACACTGATGTTTGGTGCTTTCGCGGACAGTTATGTCGTTAAAGAGGCCTACTTCATAGGCAAACTTTCCTATTACGAGCTTACGAGGACGTCCAAGTTTCGTGACCGTTGCTGAAAAAAAAAGCTGTAATTTCTTGGTTTCACACTTACATATCGCGCAGCTGCAGCCACAGACCACATTTCAAAACTTGAAAGTTGAAATTCGACGCATTATGAATAATTTAATGATGTTTGAAATCTGTGTGTTAGGTTATGTTCTCTTGTTTACATTGAGTTCCCATACGAAATACACGGACTTTTCAAACTGTAATAAATTGATAAATTTTGCCACGAATTTAACTTTAAACTTATGGAAATCGATTATTACATCAGTAAGGAGCCATAAAAATTTTTAAAGCGCCATTCGACAATTTTTCTTTTAATATTTCACGGAACTCGAAACACCTCAATGCTTTGCCTATGAGAATGTTTGCCTATGCGCAAAACACGTTGCATACTTACAGGATCTGGGACCATTTTATTCCCTAGCACTCGGTATCTATATAGTATATAATATCTTTGTTTTGACCCCACTATCGCCAAACTAGTCTTTTGATTGGCCAATTTCAAACTACGCGCTCTCAACAGCCTATTCGTCTCACCACCTAAATATAGACTTTTCTACCCCTCCCCTCCCCCCCACAAAATTGATCAAATATTTTTTAATAGAGGACATACAGTTGGAAAATAAGCCAATTTTCTTTTTTTGATGTTTTTGTTTTGTTGGTATTATTTTCTTGTGTGAAGACCAAGGGACTCTACGAGGGAAATCAAAATCAAAAATACATTATATCAAGATCAAAATCAAAAGATTTTTGATTGGCTGCGTTCGGTTGGTTTGAAGGTCATTTGACTGGAAACAGTCCTACGTGGGAACTGGGAATCTGGGTTTCCCCTCTACGTGAAATTAGCATCTATCTCTCATTCTGATATTTTGTCAGAAATTTTTGTTGTCGTCCAAAGGAAGTGCCGAGATACCTTTCGGCTTTATTTAATAAGTGAAAAATTACTTAATTATGGCTACCAATACCTTGAGGTATATCTTCACCTACATCATCATTAGCTTATGTTATTACTCGGGTTGTGCGAAAACTCAAATTGTTCAATTGAATGAAGACAACTGGGAATCAATGCTGAAAGGAGAATGGATGGTCGAATTGTAAGTCAGTTTTCCTCATTAAATTTTCCGAAGGAGAAACCTTCTCAATCTTTTTGTGGCTCTCAGTTTTATATGATTAGCTCTGTGTTTCATTAGCTGTATTCGAACCATTTCATTTGTTTTAAGTTTCCTTCTTAAATTGTAATGAAAAATTGACCCTCCGATTGCTTTGACTCAAACATCATTACTTGGGTATTGATAAGGGTTTCCTTCTAGCTCTTGACTCAAGAACCTCATCAAATAAAACTTTAACAGCATTCCTATTGATTGACCCGTGTTGGTGTTTCCTTCAGTTTCATTTCCTACAAGGCCAATTATTTTGTATTTTTTCCTTTCTCGTGAGCAGACCTCTAATTTTTAGACACTAGATAAGGCCATCCCTGCATTCCATAATCTCTAGCCGTCTTTTTTTTTCTTTTGGCAGTCTGTAGAATTTTACATGGAATCTTGGGAATGGTTGTGGTTGAGATAGTCAATAAAGTTGTTTCGGCTGTTTGGGGGTTTTCGGGCTCAGTCAAATGAGACCTATCAGTCCATTTGTTTCCATTTTATTTTTGCCAAGGAGACGCTATTAACCCTCTCGGTCGCTTTATTTTTTTTAACGCAGCTAGCGCAGTAGACAACCTACAGCGCTATCGGTTCCCGAGAACACCCGTAGAGCGCAGCACGCACTGGAATTGTCGGGGTCGGCCTGACACAAGACTCAGCAGAGCGAAACTTTTATTTCCGGTCAGCCTCGACATGCAAGTTGCATTATACAGTCGCAATGGGTTTTTTTATGATGTCGGGCCTAACCCAACCGCAAAGGGTTAAGAAGTGAGAATGAAGAGGTAGCATATCAAGAGCTGGAAATAATTTGCATCATTGGGATACAGATTCTTCAACCAGTTTTTTACCCGCGGTTTCACGGGACATTTTTTTGTGAAATGTGGATTCTTGTAATCTTTTTTTTTACTTTTTCAAGAATCTGATGAAAGTTTTGAAACTTTCAAGGCTGAAAGTTCCCTGAGCATGTTGTTTTTTACAAAAAGTTACCAATAAAATAATGTCTTTTTGGAATGAAATATTTTTCCGTTACCTTAGGTAACACAGATGACAAGGACGGTACTGCATCCAGGGGGCTGATTCTGCTCTTTTGGATGAGACAAGACGAGATAGCGGGAATGAATCATTCCCATTAGTTTAAACGGCTTGTGACAGATTTGAAGTTGTTTGAGTCATTCATCTCATAAAAATGACTTCTCCATGCATGGAATGACTCAGAATCTGTCACATGACGTTGTTTAAACCAATGGGATTAGTAATTTGCGGTATATCATCTCGTCTCGTCCAAAAGAGCAGAATCAGCCTTCAGGAAGGTACTGGAGAGGGTTTGTATTAGCAAACGCAAAAGTTTTGACAGTCGAGAATGTGCAAGGCGCGTTGATGGTTGTTTTGATTGTGTGAAGATTGGCCACATACCTCGATTATTGAATGCCAAAACTTTTGTGTTTGCTAGTACCTCCAAAAAATTGACTTTTTTCCAGTATCGGAAAGTACTAAAGAAAATACATTTTTTTGCACTAACTAGTAGTCAATTTTGCTCGTCACGTTTGAGAGATCAAAAGAAAAAGTTTGATGTGAACTCATATTCAAAAATTCATCGCTTCAACTGCTTGATTTAAATTTTCTCATGTCGTTTATAAGAGGGTTTGGTAAAGGAAGGGGAATTCTTGCTCCAACGCTGTGTTAATCATTAAGCAAATAGGGCTCTTGCAAACTTTTGCTACAGGGGATTGAAGAGGTGTTTCCTGCATAAAAACCTGTCAAAGTCACAAAATTCACCCTCAGAATCAGGCTTAATGGTGGAGAGACGCAGGCATCATGGGAGATTCCTATCTAAATTGAGACACATCTCAGTGTTCCTGTAGAGAAAGTGGCATAAAGTGACATAATAGACAGAAACCTCCCATGATACCTGCATTGAGCCGCCATTAGAAACTTGCTGTTAAAGCAGTTATGTGAGTTTATTTCTCAATTTCAGACTTTCTGGGTGTGTTTTTTGTGATTTTCGCTGGTTTCTACGTCACATTGGACTTTTCATTTGCTCACAGCGAAAGTTAGCAAGAGCCCCTTTTTTATTTTATGCAAGAGCAGTTTCTGTCAGGATCTGTGGAGGGAGCATCTTTTCTTAAAATTTTCTGAAATTAATGCTTCTTTAGTCATTTGTTGAATTCTGCTCAAATGTTCAGCAATGGAAAGGGCCTCGTTGCCGTGCCCCCATCTCCAAATCGGTCCATAATTACATGATATATCTGGCATATTGCTGTGTAACTGATTTTCGTATCAATTCAACGCTCATTGTTTTGTGTTAGCCAAGCTGAACTTGCATAAGTTTGATTGATCAATCAATACTAACTGTTGAGTGCTGAAAAACATTTAAGCTTTTATAATGAGTGGAGGCTTAGGCGGACATGGGGGGGGCCTTAAGCCCCCTCCCCCCATTGGTCTGCCAAGCCCCCCCCCCCAGAAAATTTTGAAAAGAAACAACGTTTAGCCATTTGGCCACGTGATTTGGAATTCAAGGAGTTAAAACCGTATTTTCCCCCAAAATTTGCCTGGATTGTAAGAGGAAATGGGGCATCAAGGATCTTGATAGTGAGAGTTATCCGAAATCAAATGCATGAGAAGCAAAAAGAAAAAAAAGGTCATAAGTATTTCGCTTGCTCAGCCCCCCCCCCCCCCCCCAGAAAAATTCCTAGTTCCGCCTATGAGTGAAGGCGGATTCGAATGAGTTTGTTGACGATAGTGTTGCCTTGTGTTCAGCATTAAAACATCTCAAATTGGCCGAGACTTAGATTCTGATGCGCAGAATGTGCTAAACTATGAACTTTGCATAGACGTAGCAACTGTTGCCGGCCAACTCATCTTCAATGTCCTCTAGCCTTGCAGTTGAGTACGTCATCTAGTTCCTTACTCCCAATATCATAGATACATGTACTAGGATGATTACTGCTAACTGCTAGAACCAAACTGCAAATCAGGCATTTTTTTTGTTCTGGAGACATCACCCTATTACTTTGTGTAACATGCCATAAAACTATCTCAATAAATGCAAAAGAAAATAGTTAAAGAGTCCAGGGAAAAAACGATAAATGTCTCAAAAATTCAAATTAAAGTTTTCATGGTTATCTAACGGGATACAGAAGTACAAATTAAATAGAGATCTACAGAAGTGCAAGACAATCAATTTTGGTGGATGGAAATTCATTGATTCTTCTGAGAAAGAATAACTTTTAAATGTTATTTCTCCCTTCCTTTCAGCTGAAAAATAAAAAAGAGTTCTTGTGACTTATATTTTTCTTCTCCTGGACTCATCATTTATGTAGACTGTTAGAGCTTAATAGCATCTAAATTCCTCCAAAGTATTAGGTTGTAAGTCAACATTTATTCGGGAGCAATTGAAGATGAATGGTTGTTATGTTACAGAAATTGCTATTATGCGTTGGACTCATCCTTACAGGAATAAAGTAAAACCATCCCTTTTATGCCAATAACTATCGACGAATTAAAGATTGTGGCGAGATTTTCACCTGCTAAGTTTTGCCTTCAAAGTTCTGGTTCGGCCACTCTTCATACTCCTCACACCTTGCAGGTGAGAGGCCAGTGCGGGTGGGGCGGGAAAGTCGTTGCAGATCAGTCCCTCGCTCACACCCATAACTGAAAATGAGTGAGTCTCGGGACAATCTTTAATTCGTTGATAGTACTTAAAATAGAATACTGGTTTATTATAGTCATCCCTCACTTGCTTTTATTTTACAACAAGAAGTTCCTTTTTAAGTTATTCTTTGTTTTTTATTTAGCTTTGCCCCTTGGTGTCCAGCTTGTAAAGCTCTCCAGCCTCAATGGGAAGAGTTTGCAACATGGAGTCGAGACCTTGATATCAATGTTGGCCAAGTTGATGTGACCAAATCTCCTGGTTTGAGTGGACGATTCATGGTTACAGCGTTACCGACAATTTTTCAGTGAGTCTCAGTCCTCTAAAATCCTTCTTTATTCTGTTTTGTGTGAAAAATGAAAAGATACTTGTCAAAAAAACAATTAATGCATTAATTTGCCTTGGCTTCACCTTTTTTTTTACCTGTAGAGCTCTGCTGGACTGATTTTATTCTCTAATCAAGAAAGAAGCTGGCCTAAAACTACGGAATTTTCTATGAGATTCAAGAGGGATTGAAACATGATTCAAGCGCAGAAAATGAAATTCTGAAAATTTGAGCAAAATGTGTGAAAAATCTACCTAAGCACTTCGTAATTTTATTCTTTCAAGTCTCGTAAGCCTCTAAGAGAATAAGGTTGAGTTTTGTGGCTTTATGGTTAAAAATGTTAAAATGAAAAATAAAATGAATACTGAGTACGTTTTTCATTTTTGGATGCAACTTCCTGTGGCATTATGAACTTGAAAGTTCACCATCAGTGACAAAAAATTAACTAAAAACACACAATAAATGAGGTGATGGCCATACGCATCATGGAGTGTAATGAACGTATAAAAAAACAGAACAAACGTAGCGTAATAGAATGTGATAAATTGATCGTTAATCAAATTTATAAAAAAATTACTAGAAACAAGTCTGAAATCAAAATACAAAAAAATAAATGCAGTCTAATTATGCACAGTGGAAGTTCGTTGTGCAGAACGTCCTCTAAGTGGAATATCTTGCCAAGTGGAATTTTTTTTTCAGCACCGTGAAACTTCCCATACTCTGACCGAAATTCACGAAGTGGAATTTTGTTCGCGACGGGACCAAGGTTCCACTCAAGGAACTTTCATTGTATTTAAAATGAAGATACCATCTGATACCATTTCATGAAAGCTTTTCGGGCTTTGAGTTGTTAAAGTGAGTGGGGCTCCAGAGGATTTTTTCTTGATTTTGCTCATATTTGTCAGAACTGATTTCTTACAAGTGAGTCTTCTTTCGAGCACTTTCCATTCGGTTAGATGAAAAATGTTGTGTTTTCAAGTTATTCGAGGAAGTATGGAGCTGTGAGGAGAGAGAGAAGGGAGCAAGACTGTCAGTTGAAACTGACTTGCACTTTTCTCATTGCCAACCTCTTCTTTGGAAATATCAAAGTCGCTCTCTCAAACCACATTTCTTCATGACATTTAGCGTGCACCAATACATCAGAATCTTGCTGCTGCTTTTTGTGGTTTGTGAAAAATCATGGCCAAAATTGCTCATTCTATTAATTGCAATATCTCCTCCCCTGTTTCTAGGCTACTTGAAATTTTCGGCAAAACTTGACTGTTTATTTTTTCTCGACACTGAAAAAAAACAAACATTGTTCAAAAATTTCTACCCAGCAGTTTGAAATCCTCTTCTCTAAATGTCCTCTGTATCGGAATATGTTTTGCGGCCTTACATTGATGAAACTGTTGAATGGGTGCAAAAGATCACTCCGGTCACTCCAAAGGTCTTTCGATTAGACTCAAGCCCACTGAGTTTTCTACTTTGTCTTTGTATTTTTACCTCTGTTTAAGTTGTTTGTTTTCACATTATTTGAAAAATCCCAAGATTATCCGCTCGGAACTCCCGACACTTATGACACAAGCTATGGTATCTTTTTAGGCGCAAAAACAATCGGTATATAACATGCAGCTCAGAGGTGATCTCCAGTAATCATCATACCTTATTACCTTAGTTGAAAAAATGAAATCTATGCTTGCTAGATTCTGAATCTTCTTTCTTCTGTGATATGTCGGTTGGTTTTCATCAGATGTTTCAACTGTCCCTTAGCAAAATTTAGCCAAATACGAATACCACATCTGTCACTATGAATTATTCTTGGAAAAATCTGACTGAGGTGAATCAACGCACTGATCAAAGCTGAACTGAGCATTAATACACTTCGGTACCGAGTTGATAAAATCAGCCAATGATTCTCTCTCTCCCTGATTTAGTCGAGTCAATCCCTATCACAATGCATGTCTTACTTTTCAGTGTTTTAGATGGTGGGTTCAGACAATATAAAGGTTCTCGTGATAAAGATTCATTCATGTCATTTGTAGAACAGAAAAAATGGAAACAGGTTGAAGCTCTACCATTCTGGAAATCTCCTGACTCTCTTCAAATGTCAGCAGTTGCCAAATTCTTTAGGCTGTCTCAAATCTTGAGGGTAAGTTGCCTGCTTATAAATATTATCAGTGTTTCTTTATTCAAGTGTTTCTCAAAGAATGCCGGATTGCTAGACCATTGCTAGGGTTACAAATGGCTCCAATTAATAACTCAAAGCAAGGCGAGGCATTCTGGAAAAACACTTAGTTGGAAATACTAACTCTGCTGAAGTGGCACAAATGTATAATTAATTAGATTACTACATACTATCGAAAATGCTGAACCAGAGCCAGGTTAAATTTTGATTAATTCGAAGCAAATGTGAGGTTTTTATTTGACTCTCGATCTTTTTCAACTTGCGAGTATACCTTTTTTTTTTTTTTTATTCTCGTTTTAATCTCAATCCATCATCTGATACTTGCTCAACCAAGAGTTTTTTAATCAAAGCAGTTTTTGCTAGAGTCCTTGGATGAAAATTTTGTTGGGTAGGACCGCTTAACGAGTTCTGATTGGTCGTTGGTTTTATGCTTTCTCAGAGGGAAGCACGACTTGAAGACATCAAAGGCTCTACTCAGAAGAGTTGATCAGGGGAGAGAGTAGAGAAGAACATATGAGAATGTACGGAATGCTGGCAAATCAGCCCGTCCACCGCTGGTTCACTGTCGAACGTAACCTTCGAATTCAGTCAGGCTGTTGACTCCTTTCAAATACATCTTCAAGCGCTGTGTCGGGTACTCCCTAACAAAACCTCTGTCAAGGGACTCTGGTTGTCCCTTGACCAAAATTTCTGTCATTTAACAACTGAACCAACAATTGCTGCTTGGAAAATTGATTGCTCTGAATGGATGCAAGAATTCACCTGCAAAATTCCTCCAGCTTTCTCAAAGCTTTGATCTCTATTTTGAGTATTTTCTCTAGCTATTGAAAGTTGTGTGTTATTTTATCTTCTATTTTGATGGAATATTTCTTGAATTTTATTTCAGACCATCCATACCCAACTCACAGAGGACTATGGTGTACCAACATGGTGTTCTTACCTCTTATTTGCTGTTGGGACCATATTCATTGGAGCTCTATTAGGATTGGTACGTATCAGCTTTTTGTTTGTATAAGTTGTGAATTAAAGTGAGTTTGATTTCCGCGATTTTTAGAGTACTCATCATCTTTTTCGCTGGTAACTATGCAAGAATTAACTATTCAATTGCTTACAGCAAAAGTTCGCAAGAGCCTTGTTGTTGAACTACCAATCAATTTACAAAATTGGGCACTTTTTACTTCATGTTACATTTATTTCACTCAGAGCTTTACTAGACTCTCCTTGAGCCTAAAGCTCCATGACGGATTTTTTTTTGAAAACACTCAAATGTTTTTCCAATTCTGGCCATGAATGGAACCAAGGCGAAACTTGAAATTAAAATGCAGAGGATTTACCTTAAACCAGTCAAGGCGTGCAAGTACTATGTACATCCAACTCCCTGCAATGCACCAAAAATATGATTCATTGTTTTTCAAAAAATTGGTCTGGTCTATAACTCTGTGAGATTTTTTGTTTATCAATTTCAGTCATCAGTATAAATTTGAGTATTAATTTTACAAATACCTGACAAGTTGTGAGGGCGAGGAACAAATCTTTTGATTTTAAGTGGGTAGTCAATATATGTGCTGTTTGAAAGTAACAAGGAAGGCTGCGCCTTGAGCAATCGCAGAAAACCAGAGAAATTTTCCAATTGCATCACCTCTTGCAAAAATGTCCGATGTTCTTATTATTTTTTGTTGAAAAGACAAAATGAAATAAATAAAAAAAAAAAAAAAAATGCAAACAGACAAGACTAGGGAAACAGGAGCAAAAAGCTGCCGAACAAGTCTGTTCAGTCTTTACACAGACGTAGTGTGTTCTTAAGAGTGATTCACTCTCACAAAGTCAATTATAAAAGAAATGGACTACGGACATTTTCACATGAGCTCGTTCAATTGTTGCCCAAAGTATTGCGGAAAAATTTCTGCGTCTATTGTAGACCTGAACTTTACCCCAAGCCTGATCAAATGTTGTATCATTCGCAAATAACTGTACCATTAAGTATGATAAAAAGCAATTATCATTCTTAAATTTCTGACTTGTGAATCTTATTTTGTATTCCTTTTTTCTTTTCCTTTCAGATTTTGGTATTCATCCTTGATTTTATTTTCCCACCAAAGCCAGCTGTTCTAATAACCAAAAATAGAACTGCCCCAGCAGGCAAAGGAGAAAGCAAAGAAGAATCTGTAAGTCATTTCTACCATCAATCATTGACTGCTCTTTCAATATTTCTATGAGAAGTTTCTTCTGTGTAGACTTAGCTTGTAATGAATCTGAAGACTTCTAAGGATTCAGGGTGCCTGAGGTTGGATTTTTCTCTTTTGCAGCCCTATACCACTGAAATATTGCTATCCCTTTGTTTAACTGATGTGGAAATGGGGATTCTAGGGAAGATACCCCTCAGGTAGGTAGTAAGAGGAATGGTGGGGGGAGGGGGGGATTTTTCTCAAAATTCTTTCTAAAATTTAACCACTTGACATATTCTTAAACAAAAAATGGCAAAAAATTTTGTTTGGTTTATGATGGATGAGTTCTTAGCACCCCCTGCAGGCAGATTGTTCTTTATTTGTTGATTCGATCGGTAAGACGTAAGACTTGCATAAGTTACAAGACTGGTCAAGCATTTCCCCTTCTTTTGTTTCTTCCGCAAAGTTCTTATTTTGAAGCACAAGCATAACAAGTCAAAGGACCTGGGTGGCTGAACTTAAGTACTACTGTTTTTAATGTTACATTTTACCTTATAAGAAGGCCTTTGAAATTCTGTGCACTTAACAGCACTAAGTCTTGATCCGAGTTTGATCAGACAATTGGAATTAGGGTTTTGAACCCAACGGAAAACTGCCGAATTTCCAAACCATGAACCGAACTGCAAACGCAGAAAACGCCTTGAACCGGAACCTCAGCGTAATCGATTGGGCAGAACCAGTTTGCTAATTTCTCAAAAGTGGTTCAAGCTACCTATGACCTGACTCTAAATATTACTTTTTTTATGAATCGAGACATCAATTTATTTTGGAAACAGCTGCAGGAAAAAGTAATACAAAGTCGATGACGTTCTACTCCTAAGAGCATTAAAAATTGTCAGCAAAAATAACAGCTTAAAAGTAAAAAAGTGAAAAAACGTAAAAGCATTTTGTTGAAAACTTTCTTCTCAAGTTGAATCGGTTTAAGAGTCGTTGAATCAGTTTGAACGGAACTAATTTTTTCAAGGAACCCAAACCAACCCGCAAATTGATTTTATTTGCAAATTCTGAATTGCAAACTGAACTAAACTGGAATTGTTGCCAATTCAAAGCCCTGCTGAAAACCCACACATGTTTGAATGTGGATGGTTAATTTTTCAGAAGAAAGTGATCCTTTCCTTTTCTGTTCCAGGATGATGATCTAGCACAAGAAGAATTAGTCGATGAACAAGCTAACTCTGACACTAGTCCTTCGGTCAAAAAGAGGAAAGCCCGCAAAGCTGATTGATGGAGAGAAGTACGGTGTTTGGTCAAATGGAGTTTCAATTAATTTAACTCTTGGGAAATTCAGATTCTTTTGCAACTTGTTCTTGTTTTTGACTCTCAGCATTTGCTCTCACTAATTTATTTATTTGCAAAAAAGGTTGTTGTGTCATTGCTTTGTTGTATTTTTTGGAACAATGTGAAACTTGGATGTACACGTTGATACTTATTTAGGTATTTTCTCTCGTTGTTCAGAACAAGGCGCTCCTATCTTATCTTCTTTTGAGTGTTACATTTTCTCAAAAACCAAAACAAAATTTGTTTCTTACCTTTTGTTTTTGCTTCATGACATATTCTTAATGAAATACTTTAGGAAAAAAAATCTGTTGAAGAGAAGCAGCGAGGCAATTAGAGACCTAGTACAAAGCTTGCAAGTTGCAACGCAGTGACAGGTATCCAATGTCTAAGCTCAATTTTGGTCTGGACTTATTGAAACAACAACCAATAGTCGCCTATAGTTGAGTGATGGACATAGGTAAGGTTCTCTTCGTGGCTTAAATTGGCGTTGTTTTTGGACAGAATAACAGTTTCTGAAGAATCACTACCGAATTTCATACCTCAGTCAGTCAAAATTTTGACTTTGAAGCGAAATTTCAGGTAGATTTCGTTTGGAGTAATGTTCACCACTCAACAATAGGTGACAGTTGGCTGTCGTTTTGTTGAGCCCCCGAACAAAAATGAACCCATTTTACTTGCCTCATTTTTGTAATACGGGAAGCGTAGCATGTGCTGTGTCTCTATTTGTCTCTGAAGAGAAATTAGTTGTCTTAGCATTTAATTTTCTTTTTCTTTTGAAGAAAAGTGTGAATGAAAAAAGGAACATATTTTAATTTATTCTTGTATTTGTTTTAGTTATCAACTTGTTTCTGGTTTGTTAAAAAATGCTCTATCCAAGTTTCACAAAGTTCATTTTTTATTAATTTACTTTTTGATCTTCTTGTTTGTTCCTTCCTCCCATATGAAATCTCTGAAATCTCTTGCTGACGCTAATCAAGGTGGGTATTCAGTGCTTTTGACATCACAAGTCGGTTACCTAAAGGTTTTCTTTCAAGAATCAGTTAGTCTCTAATATTTGTCTTCTATTTTTTTTTTTTCCTCTCTTTCTTCTATTTGGAGTTATAAGCCATCCATCTCGTGACAAAAGTTCTAAAATATTTCTCAATTTTTTTATATGAAAGTTTCTATCATTCTGAGGAGAAAAATCAGCCGCATCGCCTCTACTGCACTCACCTCTCCAGTTCCGCTTGCATTGCAAGTGTAGTCTCTGCTTGTGATGGAGCTCTTGCTTAATTTTGCCGTAAGCGGTTGACAAGTTATTTCTTGAGTTAAATCCAGTGAAAATTATGATGAGCACATTAAATGTTATAAAATTCATTCATAGACTCACCAAATAACGTTAAAGTTCAAGGCGTAATGGCGGTGCTAAGCAGGTGTCATGGAAAATTCCTGTCTAACTTGTCACTCTCTCTATACAGACACACAGAGGAAAGCCTCAAACTAGATAGAAATCTCTGATGATACCCAAGGTTATAGATTAAAGAGGTATACTCATCTGACTTCGCGCCATGAAGCCAGTAGCGCGCAGTTCAAAATCCAGATCCAAGATGGCTGTTAAAAGCAGAAAACATTGTATACTCTTTCCAGGAAACATTGGGCTTCCCTCTCCAGGAAAGCAGAAAATAGCCCGATGTTTTCTGGAAAGAGTATACAGTGTTTTCTGCTTTTGTTGGCTATCTTGGATCTGGATTTTGAACAGCGCGCTACTGACTTCGTGGCGCGAAATCAGATGAGCATACCTCTTTAATCTATAACCTTGGATGATACCTGCACAGCTCTGCCATTATGCCTTGAGCTTTAAAGTCATTTTGTGAGTCCATGAGTGAATTTTGTGATTTTTAGTATGCTCATAGTCATAGTCAGTTTTGCTGGTTTTTGCGCAGTAATTAAATGTGCAATCGCTCATAGCAAAAGTTAGCAAAAGCCCCATTCTCATTGATGCTGAACAGAGTAACTGTCGTAACTACACCAAATGAATTTCTCTCATTTCATTACTGCTAACCCATCATGATTCAAACTGCTGTTCACCTTTTTTAAAAATAAATTTGTGACTTCCTTGTATCTCGAGGCTTTGGCCTTGTTTCTTTGCCCCAGAAAAAAAAAAAATCAGTGTTCGAGCCTCTTCTTGTTTATAAGGGGGAATTTTGAAAAATGTGTCCACCAATAGTTTCGTAGAATGAATTGTAAGTTCCTCTCTGGTAACAAGATGAACCTTTACTGAAGAAAAGAGTAATGTTTGCAAGCCAAGAAAAATATTTGGATATATCCATCATCTTTTTACTTTATGTACAGATAAATGGTGAAACCACGTTTCTGCATTTTGAGTTATTATGATTGACATAAAGTTTGAGCAAGATTAGGTGGGCAATGGGACACCCCCCCCCCCCCCCCCAGAAACAAATGTTGTTCTAATTTCCATTTAAACCTGTGATAGATTAATCGAGTTAGTTTTGCTCTCCTGGAAATGAGGTGGTTTTTTTTCCCGAAACGATTTTTACATTTAGCCATCAATATTTGTGTTTATGACTGTACTGAGTGCTCAGTTTAATTTTCTGAAAGTCTGTTAGTCCCATTGGGTAGCAAAAATTGTGATGTGTAAGACGGTATAAGCAATTGAGAAAGCAAGAATGCTGAATGGGAAGAACATTATTCTTTACCCCTGAATTCTCTATTTCAAGTATGCATTATGTAGAGGCGATCTAAATAACTATGAGTAAACAAACTTACATTACACAGCTGAATTAAAGTGCCTTTTTCAATAATTTTTGATCTGATTGAAATTTAATATCATCTAAATGCTGCTAAATTGTGTTAACTTTATAAACAGCAATATTTGATCAAAAGTTACCTAGCTATAATCGTTTTTTCCCTTTTCTTTTATAAGGCAGTAACCTCCTTGCACCAGCGCTGACTTGTGTTATAATACACCTTGAAGTACTTTACGTAGTGAAAGAGTTTGTAGTAGTACTTGCAGTATTATTTTAATTCTTCTTGTCATCGTGAGAGTAAAGTTTGCTTCTCAGCGGACTGTTACTTTTGGCATTTATTGTTCTCTTGATGTTTTACTAATTTCTAAATTATCTAATTTTTATGTGTATACTTTACTTGCATTTAACGTTAAATCATATTTAAGTATCTCCTGATCATCTTGACGAGGTATTGATGAAAATATTCAAGGCGAAGAAAATCAAATTTTCCAATCATTGTCCTCTTCTCATTCAATTAATGAAGTGTGTCTTTCCTATAACCTGTCAGGCATGTTGTGAATTAATCATTTGTTCATTTGGCCTGTTTTTTATTTTTTTAGTCCAGGTTCATGAATACTTAATCAGTAGCAATATCAACTAAAAAGAGAATACTTAATCGGTAGCAATATCAACTAAAAAGAAGTAAAAAATCCTGACTTGAAAATTTTGAAATTGTTGCAAGTCGCGATCCGTCAACAATTTCATAAAAATTATAAGATTGACAATAATTCCTCATTAAATAATGTACTTTTCATGATTTCTAACCATCTCAAAATATTTTCCTTTACCGGAAGCCTCCTATTTATATTCTAAGTTGGCCTCTGAGCTGATTTGGTATCAGTGAGCCTCAGTTTACACCCTCAGTACATGTTTTAGAAAGTACATGGTCTCTTCAAGCTCGATAAATTTTTCTTTGTTTCACTTTAGACCGACCTAGTGATGACGTCACAATCTAAGTGGGATTTGACAAATGTTCTATCTTGCTCACTCTCATCAAGTTACCCATAAGAAATTAAATCCACATTTTCGAATGCGAACTCATGCTAGTAAACAATCACCTTTCTCAAATTTTACTGCACCATTAGATTCCACGTACCTTAGCATCTTGTCACTCCAACATAAGTCATGAAAGATCTCAAGTGAATTTACAGTCACAATAATTATGTCGAAATATGTACTTTGTTTTGGCCTTTTCTAACTCACGGTCTTTTATGAGCATATCCCGGCCATGACACTCCAATCATCCTAAGCTTGCTTTGTATCAAAGCTTCCTCAAGGTATCATACATGTTGTGATGGTGTCGATGAGCCCATATCCTAGAATTCTGTGGCCATGAGAAACTGTAAGTTAGACAAGGGCAAAACATAGGACTTGCTTCATAAAACTCTTGATGGTAAATTAATGCGTGTTGTTCTGAAAATGTTGTTGATGCTTAATTGTACTTTGAGATACGTGTAATCTAATGGCTTCGTAAAATCTGAGAGATCCGGTTGTTTACTAGCATGAATTTGCAATTGAAATTTTGGATCCGATTTCTTACGGGAAACCATGTGAGAGTGAATGAGACATGACATTTCTTCGGATCCAATTATTTTCGTGATGTCGCACTTAATCGGTCTGTTGGTAAGTGTAATTTTAATCAACACCAGTACTTTTCTTTTATGCTCTGAGGAAGTAATTCTCTTTATAGGTCACAGACAGCAGTTCAGAAGTGAATAATTCTCTGATGTTTGTAAATTTTTAAGAATTAAGTACATACATATTTTCCTAGATAATGGTGTGTGTATAAAGTAGTTGTACAATACACTGATTGTGTCTTTAATACTTTGAAGCTAGTTTTTAATTTTATTTGTTTTTTTGCTCAAGCTTTGGATTTAAATGATCAAGTAGGAGATAAGTTACGTTGTTCTATTGACTTGTCATGTCTGTTATGAGTATACTTGAAAAGTTACAAAAACTGAAAAATATGCATAAAATTTAGGGACCCTCCAGCAACTGTGTTCGTTTGTATAAGTGTAAGGGTTAATTGTTTTTTTGCTGGTTTTGTGTGTGAAGCGAAAATTAAATTGGTCAGCACTAACTCTTCAGAATTTTCCGTTACGCTAATAACAAAAATATCAGAAAGCATTTCTCAACCACATATTAAAATGGAAACTTTCGGAAGAGTCACTAAAACTGCATATTTTTTAAACAAGAAAAAAATGAGTAAAGTTCTTTCAGGCAGAACTCAACGTATGTACTTTTAACTTGCAAGTGTGAAACGGTGAGGTCCCTGGTAGATGTAATTAGTCTAACAAAAAGCTAAATCGAGGTGCCCAGCCTGTGACTATTTTTACCATTATGTGGCGTAAAGTCTCTAGCTAATTTTGACCTGCTGAGTCCTAATCTGACCTCATTAAATTTTATACCATGATTTTTTTTTGAGATTTGAGGTCAAATTGAGGCGTCTCAAAAGGCTTCATTGATCCACCATCCGACGTTTTTTTTTTTTCATGAAAATGAAGGGCACCAAGAGTTTATTCTAGAGTTTATTTTTTCCCCCAACAAGTGATCACTGGTTTACTACCTGATTTAGAAAGAAGGATGCAAAGTTCTTTAAAGCTCACGTTTTAACTGTGCGTGGATTGCAATTCCCGGAAAGTTTACCCTTCCTCTTACACCAAGTAAAACTCGGGAAAAGAGGGCTTTTGTGATCTTAGCAGATCTCAGAATAAAGACAACCTTTACTTATCAAGGGAAAAGTTTGACGAAATGATCAAGTGGCTCAAAAATTGTCTATTTTGGCTTCAGCTCTCTCAAGATTGGAACATGGCAGGGGTTTACAATGCCCAGATTTGGATTCAGCGGATTAAAAATGGATAGTCTTTGTATTTTCCCAGAACTCAAATTTTGCATGTCTGTAAAATGTTTTTTAAATTTTCTTACAGCTGTTCTTAGTTCTTATTAACTATTTTTTTCCCTTTACTTTTTCTCTTGCACCCTCTCTTTGCTCTGATGTTGAGAAAAAGTTCTAAATTGTAAGAATTGGGGAAGCTTTTAATTTTTAAATGTACTTACTGTCCCTAACACCAAAAGAAAATAAACTGTATAAAACATAATTTTTTTTTTTTTTTTTTTCACTGAAGTTGACTTGCTCTTCAATTATCAATTTGCTGGTGCACTGTCACAGCTTTCTTTGCGTTTGAGACTTTTAGGACTGTTAGCAGTGATCGTATTAGTCAAGATCATGTCAAATTTAGTATCTGATTGAGTGTAAACTGAACCTGATCGTGAGCTGAAAACTCCCCATGTACAATTCACTCATTTCCACACTGAAGCTAAAAAAAAAGCTGTGACCAGATTTAGCTGAATTTGATGCATATCACAGAAGTAAGAAAATCGGCAACCTGATCGGGTACTTAATAGTGAAACGGATGGACAAAATCAAATGCAAGTGACGGTAACTGGGCGAGAGACCGAAGTAGGGCGGACGTCTTTCAAAAACCATTGTCCAGTCACTCGTAAAGTAGAGGTTGCTCCGGAGACACCTTTACACAAGTGATTGAACAATGGTTTCCGAAAGATCTACGTCCCAAATCGGTCTCCCACCCAAAAGCTTCACTTGTGTTTAGTTTTATCAATCAGTCTGTCTATGAAGTACCCGATCAGTTTGCAAGATTGAATCTTTTTCATGATTCTTCACTTCTTGTAAATCATGCGTTTGCGTACTTACTGACGAGGGACCAATAAATGTTCAGTACACGCGGTCCCCGAACGACGTTGGATGGTGAGCGTTTACGTAAGGTTTCAAATGGCCTAAGGTGCTCACCAATCATCTGGGGGCAGGACCGTTTGTACCGAACCTTTATTGGTCCCTGTTCTGTTAGATTTTGGATAAAAGATCCTTTTCCGTCTGAAAATGAGTTTAGGTAAGCTTGCAAGTATTTGGTTCGCAAGTATTGCTACTGGCAGATACATGCATGTTATCCACAAGTACATAATTTTTTGGAAAGATCACACTGTCTGGCGCTCAAAACTAGTTTCAGGAACATATCTATTCTGAAAAAGGAGATCCTTAAAAATCATTCCTGCAGGCCTGACACTCATATTATTATTATATAAACATCAACTCATGGGTTGGCAAGGCGCGGTGAAAAATTCATACATAATCAGAAAACAACTCCTATTTAATCACAGTTCAATCACTAACTGTTTCAAACATGACTAATACAGGTCAGCTGTGTCTCAGTTTTTCTTATTAATGCTGCAGCTTTCAGCAAAATTCAATTTTTTCCCAATTTTGTTCATGATAACAGATTTGGTGAAATTATCTGAATTGTCTCTCAGTGTATTAAAAGCTTGCCTTTAAGCAGTAAGCAGTTCAAGCAAATGATAGTGCAACAGTTTATTTCTAGCATTACTTAAAACGTTATCACCGCTGTATTTTTGTACAATAACACTTTTTTTTAGAGCAGGAAATTAAGTACCTAATAATCAATAAAATGAAATTGTGATTATGATTATCTTGACTTGTCATATTTTATTATGAAATCTTCCATTTATAATAAATAGCTATGCCAATGCAAGTGCCATGGGGAATTCCTATTTAATTTGAGGCGTTTCTCTGTATGTTTCTATAGAATGATTAAAGACAGGAATTCTCCGTGACACCTGCCTAGTGCATAGCTCTGCTATTTAGGAGCAAAGATGGCTGACCAATGCAGGTATCATGAGAGATTCCTGTCTAATTCATCTTTCTCTCTTCATAAAAAATCAGAGGAAAGCCTCAAATTAGACAGGCTTCCTGGGACTATGGGAGATTCCCGAATTTCCCATAGCACCTTCGTAGCTCCACCATTTTGTCTTTAACTTTAAAATCATTTCATGAGTGAAAGCGTGAATTTCGTAATTTTTTCATCAACTCATCAGCACTTTTGCTGGTTTTCACCAAAGTTCAACTATTCAAGAGCCCCATTCACATTTTCTTAGAATTAGAATTGGTCTGTTGCAAACTTTTACTGCAACAATTAAGAGAGTGTTTAATCTGAAGTAAAATCGCCTGAAAAGTCCATTGGTGGCATCAGAAAGTCATAAAATGCAATAATAAACACACAAGGGGCGTTTAATGCAATCCAAGATGGCGGAGAAATATCGAGCAATTTGTATGCATGCACCATGAACATCCAAGGATAGCCAACCTCACAATATCGATCACAACATAAACAAACACATAACCTCTACCTCCAGTGAGGTTGTCAAAGTTGGCCATCCTTGGATGTTCACGGTGCATGCATACAGATTGCTTGGTATTTCTCCGCCATTTTGGACTTCATTTAACGCCTCTAACGAGTTTATTATTGCATTTCACGACTTTCTGATGCCACCAATGGACTTCTCAGGTGATTTTACATAAGATGATACACTCTTAATCTTTGTAGCAAAAGTTTGCAACAGACCCATTAGAATTAGAAAGACCTGCAGCCCCAGCTATCGGAAAACCCTTGTGCTCATTTTTCAGAGCGAACTGCAGGCCTGAACATGTAAAAAGGTAAGGGGATGAGGAACACACACCGGGATACCACTTCAAGCTAGACACCCTGAATAGGAAGGACTTCCTACACCGCAAGTTAGGATTGGGAACTTACGGTTACTGTAGTGTTATTTTATACACATTTTCTTGAGGAGAAAAAATAAAATAAAATTTACTTGAAGCTTGTAAAAGTGGGATGATATAAATTCATCTAAATAGACCAATCTGTCACTTGATATAATTTTGGCCTGATTGCAGGGTAAATTAATAGAACATACTAAATACCAAATGGTAGGGTTATTTTATTTAAAAAATAATACAATCAGATAAATAAAATTAAGCAACAAGAGCAGAAGCAGTGCTGGATTCATACTTCCAATTTGGCGGCAGAGACCTCTTCAGTTTGTAGTATCGAGCGAGCCTGTGGATTCTGGATTCAACTAAAATTAGACGGAACTTGGAGTCTTTGTCTTTCCTGAAATAAAAAACAAAAAAAGCGAATCAGAAAAGATAGAACAGAAGGAATTGCTAGAGTGCAACAACAATTTCTATAAGTTGATCAAGGCTGCATCAGATGGGACTCATTGGAGACTGGGCAATCTTAGTATTCTTAGTTGCAGGTTGACGAGACAATTTTAGGCAAAATGTGAATATTTTTGCATTTCTTCTTCTTTTTTTTGGGTCTCTTTTGAAAGGAAACTTTTGGAGCTAAAATTTCTCCAAGCAATTAAAAAGAAAAAAGAAAGGGGAGTAAAATAAAAACAATTATTACTTCAATGGAAATGAAAGAAATTCCTGGTTTCTCGTGAAAATTCAATCTTTCAATATACCCCTGAAGATTATGACAAAAGAAAGAGCTTCAAAAGTAGATTTGGTGCTGAGGTATCTATCATCCTAGAGCCCTTTAACCTTAAAGCTACTTATGAGTTGCTGTTAATTAACGGTCAATTTAAGGATGGTTAAGGCCGCTTTCAAGATATTCGTGAAATATGGATGTTAAACTGACTGACAGTTATACATTACAGACAGTTGAACAAGTAGTTCTCTTTTACGACCCCTAGTTAACCGTCAGTTAGCACTGTACTAGCCGTTGAACATATTTTCAGTGATTCAACAGGATTCAGCCAATCAGAGCCAACTATCAAATGACCTTCGGAGCGCACTCTGCCGACCGGAGATGGTAGTGCCTTGGACATAACCTAAAAGTAGCAATGGCGCCTCGGCACTTCGGGAGCTCTCGGCTCATCTCGGCTTTCATCGGTACTCAGCGCCCGCTCTAATTGGTCCGAATGCCTGAACATCCACTTGCTAAATTTTAACAGGCACAAAATCTACCCTCTATTATAACTAGCAGTTAAACGATGAACTGACAGTCTTAATTTTGCAATTCGCCCGCTAAACGAGAACATCCACCTTCTAAACGTTTAACAGACGGTCTTAAAAGCCGCCCTTACAGTAGCAATGGCTAAGTATTCAAATGCTGGACTCTAGCATAGACAGTCAAAACAGTTAATATGTACAATGAAAAAGTGAATAGGCACGATCTAGACTTGTTGAACTCAAACATATTGTTTTCAGTATCTAATTGAAAAAAGAGGAGAACTTTTTTTGGAATCTGCCCCGCTGTCAAGCCGTGTTAACGCACCTTGTCAACAGTGTACTTTGCTTAGATAGAAGGATAGACCCCATATTATGAGTCCAAGAGTCAAGTCAAAAGGGCAGATAACCTTGGATTAGCACATAAATTTCATGTTCCAAAAAACTGGCAGTTGGCTGCGAAATAACATGAATGTGTAATTTTTTTATTTTTTTGGGATAAGAGCTGAGAATGTAGTTAAGGCTAATAAATTTTTTGGTGATGTGTCCAAAAAATGTCCAAGAGAATTCTGAACTGTAGAATGCAGTAAATGCAGCCACCAATGACATAGCCATGAAGTCTGCAGCTCGGTAATCTTTGCAACGGATCAACAGCTCTTGGGCTTGCAAAAAG
The DNA here is from genome assembly GCA_011764245.1 of Trialeurodes vaporariorum. NCBI lineage: Eukaryota > Metazoa > Arthropoda > Insecta > Hemiptera > Aleyrodidae > Trialeurodes > Trialeurodes vaporariorum. Next base: position 35,250,497 of record VMOF01000002.1, on the reverse strand, counting down.
CAGTGCTCAAAGCTTCTTATCTCAAATCACGGGGTAAATGTTGACTTAGGTCATTAGGACAGATTGGACTAAAATAATTCCCCATTGGTGCTTCTTCTTATCATAATCTTTCTGAGGTTATTGTAACACTGTGTTAAAGAAAAAAAAGAAGTTTAATCAGGTCAGTCAGTTATTCAGAATTCTGCAAAATTTGGTAGACTTGTGAAATAATTGAGTTTAAATACCTGTTCCTTTCCAAATGCTTTCTGATGGATACAGCCTTCTTAATTAAACAATATAAATCTTCTGGCAGAGATGGAGCAAGTCCAAGGGCTCTCATTATTCTGAGAATTTTGTTACCAGATACAACTTTCAAATAACGTGAGATGTTGTTTTCGAAGACTAATTTAACTTGCGAAACTCCATGAGAATCTCTCAAAATTACACCTAGAAGGAGGAAAAAAGAAAGCGGTTCATAAATTATGATGTAAAAGTAAATAGGTGCTTCTAAATAATACAGCTTTTTTGATTCCGAGATTTTGAAAAAATGAAGTTGCCTGAAACAGGCCCAACTGAATGTATTGATGTTCGTCACACCTCCTTGAAACATGACTCATTAATGGTAACGCTTAATTATTCTTTGGATATTTTGTTTTAAGGGGTTGAAGGAAAGGATTTCTCTGGATTTGTCCTGACCGTCTCTTTCATATTTTATCTTGGCTACTGTGAAAATAACTGGTTTGAAGGCATTCTTTCAATAATCCAATGGATAATTTTGGAGGGAATAGATGTAACAACTGTTAGAAATATTCAAAATGTATGAATAGTACAAAAAGGGCAGGATTTAACATGAAACAAGTTGGAAATTTTAATTTCAGGCATTTTTCCTTGCTTTTAATCTCTGTCCAAAAGAAACACATGCTTAAAAAGTTTGGAAATGCCTGTAAACCAATGGTTGTATCCGTACGGAAGCAAATTATTACTGTTTAGTGACCAAAATATTAGCCGTGGGTGCATGGTAAAATTAATAAGACAAAAAAAATGCATAAGCAGTCAGGATATCCAACAACTGTCAGGACATAATAAGACGGTCGGTATTGAAAACATTTCATTAATAATCAAGACCAAGGAAACGTTTACTGTAAAAAATGAAGAAAAAAAAATGTGTCTAACAGTTAAACAGTAATAATATAGGTATTCCAACAATATTTTAAAAGAGCTTATAATACGGGAAAAATGGCATGAATACAAAAATACAAGGGACATGAAAATAAATTATTCTTCAAAACTTGACCTGAAACTAATGATGGATCGCGAAAAAGAAACGGCATGTTTATAAAATGGAAAGTAGCATGGTTACAAACATGTAGTTAATCGGTAATTATTGAATGAGGCCTAGGCATTTCTAACGGCACTTTCCGCGCGTTTTTTTTAACCGTACCTTTTGAACAAATTACAAAATATACGGTCAGGACAAACGGTCGGGACAGTTATTTATAATTTCCCATCTCAGAACTCTCAACAGTCATCAACACTTGTGAAATTTAAAAGGTGAGGTTAGCATATGACGTGTAATGAAATAAAACTAAAACTTTACGAAAATTTTTTGCTCCGAAACAAAAATACGCAGGAACGGTCAGGAGCATTATGAGCAAATGGAGGTTTCCAACCGAGGAGCACACCTGTCGTTTTATGGGCCTTTCTTCCAAAAATGTTTTCAATTTTAATTCCTTACTAGGCATGTCATACAGAGATATGGCGATGCCAACTTATTGGGAAAACAGCTGCTTTACATGTTTTCAATGGAGCTGTTGCAAACTTTCGCTACAGGCTTATTAATAGTTGACTATGGGGTAAAACCCTGTAACAATAACGATTAGCGCACTAAAAAATCACAAAATCCACTCCTTAACTCACTAAATGCTTTTAAACGCGAGACCGTAATGGCGGCCGAGGCCGCTCAAATCTAATGGCAATTGTTTGCTTCTTCTTCTTCTTGTGTGGTGTTGCAAGAACACCTGGTGTAGATGGCGCTGATTGAAGATAGGGAAACCCAATGTAAACCGCGGCCCCGCCCGCCATTACGGTCTCGCGTTTAAAAGCATTTTGTGAGTTAAGGAGTGGATTTCGTGATTTTTTAGTGCGCTAATAGTTATTTTTACAGGGTTTTACCCCGTAATCAACCATTAATAAGCCTGTAGAAAAAGTTTGCAACAGCTCCATTCTAATGTGATCAATAAAAATTGTAAAAAGGCTTTCGAACGCATACAACATACATTTCAGGGCTTTGCTAATTGAATGCCCATCGAGACAGTCATAAAATTGTCGCACCATGAGAAACTTTAGGATTATACAGGGTGTTGAAAAACTGTTCCCAAAAATTTCAGGGGCGGATTCTACAGGTCAAAATAAGACTTTTTTTCCCTATAAACATAGTTCCAAAAAAGCCCCCCTTTTGAGCAACAGCCTCCCAAAGCTTAAAAAATTGACGGTTTTTTTGGAATAGCGACCACTAGTATGAACCAAATGTCCTACAAATTGGTGTCCCATTGTAATTTTATGCGTAGAATCCATTAGTGACCTCGAGATATTCGGAAACTGAGCCTGCCTGTACTTTTCAAGCAATCTTGTACCTTTAACAGCACCAATTTAATGTTAATTTAATGGACTAAACATTTGAAGTATAATTACCGACATCAGATGCGAAAAACCCATAGAAAGATTTTGGGTCCTCCTCGTTTCTTTCGATACGACGCATTTTAAGCGAGAAAATTGCTGCACAGTGTGGAAAAGTCAGCGCTTTTACCATAGCGGCCGGCTCGAAGAAGCAACGGAGAGGCGGGTTGCATTCTCACTGTCGCTTTTCATGGTAAAAGCGCTGACTTTTCCACACTGTGCAGCGATTATCTCGCTTAAAACGCGTCGTATCGAAGGAAACAAAGAGGACCAAAAATCTCTCTAAGGGTTTTTCGCATCTGATTTCGGTAATTATTCTTCAAATTTTTAATCCGTAACATAAAATTCGTGCCGTGAAAGGTACAGAAAAGTACAGTCAGACCCTATTTCTGAATTTCTCGAGGTCATTAATGGATTCTACACGTAAAATTATCAGCGGACACCAATGTTTAGGACATTTGGTTCATAATAGTGGTCGCTATTCCAAAAAAACCGTAAATTTGTTAAAACTTGCGGAGGCTGTAGCTCAAGAGGGGGGCTTTTTCGGACCTATGTTTATAGAAGAAAAAAGTCTTATTTTGACCTGTAGAATCCGCCCCTGAAATATTCAGAAACAGTTTTTCAACACCCCGTAGAACACTAGTGACAACACGGAGCAGAACAATAAAAACTTTCGACCTGATTCAGACAAAGTACTGCTGCAAATGTTTGTTGATGATGCAAAAAGCGAGAATGAAGGATGGTGCGGGATTCGCCTTTTCATCACATCTGGGCTTACCGATTTTCGATGGTGTGAAACCCTTCTTTGCCAACTTGAAAATGTGTTCTTTGACATCTTCAGGAGTTAATTTCAGCCAATTGGGGATTGACCGCCGATAAGGTAGTGCTGACTGCGATATACCTTTGCTGTTGTGACAGATGAAAAAAGGCAAAGCAATTAGGTAAACATCTTGAGAGCATTCATAGGAACTCTGAAAAATATCGTCAAGAGTTTTTCTGAGACTGAATGTAAGTGATTGCTATGGCAATTACTAACACCCCCTTGCATCACAAAAAAAAAAAAACCCCAAAAGTTGGACAAATGTAGAACATGGCCAATATTACAACCATTCATGAGCTAAGACAGTTCAAGAAATTTCAACTCAGATTAGGGCACAAACACCTACATTTCTCCAGCTCAAGATAAAAGGGCTCCTTTCATAATCTTATCTGTTTTCCTGACACAGTTGATGAAATGCTCAGTGCGGTGCGACTGCATATGAAGTATGTATGACCACGATGATATCGTTGCAGCACCAACCCGTGTTTGGAACTCAGCAGCGTTCCGGCAGAGCATCAACGTGTAAATCTCAACCTGACTTCACCAACCGGAGTTGAACAAAAACTGAACCACTGATGAACATATCCCGACTGGGGTAAAGCTCAACTTAAGTTGATGAACTCAGGATGGAGTCTTGTATAAACTAATATTTTGGGAGTTTCGGGTAAGAAAACTTTCTTTAGATAAGGTGCGGTAAGGGTTGATATGTATGATATCGAAAGGCCTGTCAGAGCTAGGCAGCATAAGAAGTGCTGCAGGGCTAAAAAACTCAGCATTCATTAGAGCGGAGAGAAGAGTCCCAAAACAGGCCAATCTCAGTTGCCTGAATGCTCTGCAACAGGGAACTTGGAGTGCTAACTTGACAGGATAAGTGATGGTGTGACAAGCCAACACAATACTTACAGAAAAGGCTGAATGATAAAACCAAACTGATGTTGCTCTTTACGCCAGGCCCTATTTCCAATACTTAACAATGCTTGTCCGGTTATTATAACCTCAAAAATTACAAAGATTGATGGAAATGGCAATGAAGATTCAGGTGAGTACTTGTACAGTCAGTGTCAGAGAGGAAAACAGATGCATCAAGTCTGAAGTACTGAACAAAGACAGAAAATCTAGTTCTTCTTCCAACACTGCAAATCACAACAAGGTAATGCGAAGACTTGACAAGCTGCATCGTACCTCCTCATGCAGCTGAGGTAGGCAGAGGCGATGAATTTCTGTTCACGCAGCCGATGGTAAATCTATGACTTTCAATGCCCAAGTTTGAATTGATGAGCTTTAAATCAACAGTAAGATTGATTGGAATGAGAGAGTTCTTGATAAATAGGAATCGTGAAAAGTGACAGGAAGGGACACTGTCCACGAAACAGGCTGCCGACAACGTTAAGTAAATCATGATTTAGGACTAATAATTGAACGATTCTGAAAATTTGCTTACCCAGGTGCGTGCATACGACCCATGATGGATGATTTTGTTTAATCCTTTGGTCAAGAAACAAAATTACTGTTTGTGTAAAATGTTACACGTGCTGAAGAGGCGCCACAAAATAGACCGAAAGGATTTCTACGGAGAATTCACCATCCACATGGAAAATAAAATGGCAGGCGAAGATGCATGACACCGTTCATCAATTTCTTGGGTTCTTGATTTTGCTCACAGATAGCGGTGTACATCGTTGAAAAAACAAAACAAAGCAGCATGAGATTCGAGATTGTATAAGAATAAAATTACAAAATAATCTTTGGTGTTATCAAAAGTGATGTAACAGCCGAAAACTGTCATTCTTTTTTTTCGAGTGTTAACAAACAATTTTCTCTTTTATTTCGAACATTCGGTGATTCTTAACGTTTCCAACGTCTACCAACATCATGAGTTTTAGAGCTGTTTCCAGATTTAATTCCATTCTCAGAGCTCGCGAAACACTGTGCCGAAGTGTCCGGTGTGAGAGCAGTAATTCATTCAAGGTCCAGGATGTGAATGATTTCAATGAAAGAGTGAAGAATAGCAAGAAACCTGTCATAGTCGATTTTTTTGCAACGTAAGGATTCTGTACATCATAATGCCTACTATACTCTATCATCCACAGAGCTTGTTTCATGAAAGACAGCAGACAGCAGCTTGCTCTCTTGCCAGCGCTGTAGGTGTGTTCGCGTTTCTGCATATCGAAATCAGTGCACAGAAACATAAACTCGTCCACCACGCAGGAAATAGATTGAGCTGTATTTTGCCATGTCTCGTGAAACGAGCCCTACCTTTCAAGTACAAATTCAGTGGAAGTTGAAGCAATACCAGCCGGAGGTCGTCATTTACTGAGGGTTGGTGATGACAATTGTATTGTGGTCAGCTCTCAAATGGCTCCCATTTCCAGGAAGGTATTTTCTAATACACTACAGTCAGAAAATGCTGATGGTGAAATTATGCAAGATTTGTCCTTCACATCTTGTGAAGCTTGCAAACTTGTAAGCAAGAACTGGCTAGAGCAGAAGCATTTTGATTATCAGGTTTGGACAAGTAACTTCATGAGCAGCTCGAAATGCCACGTTGTCTGATTACTCGCTGAACAAATTTTGTTTAGCGTACTCTCTGGTGAACCTCTATGGACCACCATGTAATGGCAGCTGACCACAGTTTGGGAAACGCTGCTATTGAGTATCCTGGCAGGTAATGTGGAGCAATTAATAAGGCATCAAAATTCATCGGTAATTTGGTAGCAAGTCAAGAGTTTTGACTCATTGCTTACCTACTGAACCACCTTTGCATTTTCAGTAGCTCAATGTCACTTGTCAGGATGCTGTGCTCAAAATGTGTGAGAAGATTGCTCTTCCCAAAAGTTTTGCTATGACCTCAGTGCACTACTTGTAAATGTTGAAGTCTTCGGCCAAATTGCTGAGACATCACCTCAGAAGAACTGAGTAGGATTTTCTTATACTCTTGTCTTCAATGAAACCCAGAGCAGTACCATTTTGAGTATCGGGTTCTGACATTGTAGCAGTGCTTGCTTCCGAACTGCATCAAAGCGCATTGGTGAGCTGTTGATCAGCTACGAGTTGAAACTCTGCGCTAACCAATCGCTCACCGTTGCGTGTTGATGCAGTTGAAAAGCAGGCACCGCTACTTGTCAGAACTCGATACTCAAAATGGTCCTGCTCTAGAGCAATATACAATGTCAAAGCATCATCAATCGTACAGATTATCTCTTTTTAATCAGAATGCAATCTCCATTGTTGATTTTCAAACCATGTTCTTGATGTATATCTCTAGGGTTTTTGATTAGCTTTTAATGTCTTATGCCCTTTAACTTATTTAATTTAAACATCCTCTTTTTAGATGGTGTAATCCATGCAGGACTCTAACTCCACGCTTGGAAAGTGTTATTGCTGAGAAGCAGGGTAAAGTTTTGTTAGCTAAAGTTGATATTGACGAAAACACGGATTTAGCAATGGATTATGAGGTAAGTTAGTTTTTCATTCTGAAGTAAGTATGCTTGAGAGTTTTATAGGAAAGAGCATCTAATGAATGCTTGTAATGCTGATGTATGCAAGATGTTGCATCAAGACTTAAAGAGTGAAATTGTGTCCAGATAATCCCATAAACTCTGATCCCAACTTTATAATTGCTATTTTTGAGTTTTGTATCAAAAAGTACAAAGCGTAAAAATTTTAAAAATTTCCGGTTGAAGCTGTGTGGTGGAAGTTGTGCCAACTACCCTTAAGCGGCTTCATGAAGAATTTTTGTGGAGGAAGACTCCACTGATTTTTAAAAGAAGTTAACAAGATGTCTTCTCTCGATGATTTACGTCTTCGCTCCATAATGATGTCAACTGCTTAATTCACTTTGCTTTTCCGGAGCAATCTCCCCATAACTTTGAAAAAATTGAGTTAATTGTTGCATTCAACAGCAATAAATTGTTATTTGGTCATTAATTAATCACTGTTTCACTGCAAATTCTAGTTCAGTAAAGACGTTAGCAAATCGAACATGACCTAACTTTGATTGTTAAATTTGTATAAAGTTTTGTTAGGTTGTGATGTAGTCGTGGTACGGATACCTATACCTTTAGACTTACATCCACTTAATATCATGGTACTCTTTTTCTCTTCGCAACTGAGGCAACTAACTTAGATGATTCCAGGGTCGGTTAGTTTGAACCGTGGACATCACTTCTCGCTGCTCTAAAAGTCCACAGTTTATGGCTAAAATTTATAAATATTTATACAGAAAAAATACAAATTTGTGGAACATCGGCACCTCAAGCATACTTCTGGAAGATACCCTGAAAGTTTCAAGCTGAAACACTCAAAAATAAAGCCAGAAATTTTGAATTACGAAAATTCCCATAAGCCTCCATGAGTGCGAGTGAAGCAGATAGACATATTATCACTTGCACTCACTCTCACTCCCTAAGCTTATGGTGAAATGAATCTAATAATTTATGGCTTCAATTCTAAACCAATGTTCCTCGTTTGGGGCTCAAAAAACCCATAAAAATTTTTGCAGGTGCTGACATCAATAAATTTTGCGTTTTTCTTTGGTTTCACTTTAAAATGCCAAAAACATGATGTTTCCTAAAAGCGTCAATTGAAGCTTTCCATCCGAATGAAATCTGAAAAAGTTTTGCCTGGAATCAGCTTGCTCTCTTGCCAGCGCTGTAGGTGTGTTCGCGTTTCTGCATATCGAAATCAGTGCACAGAAACATAAACTCGTCCACCACGCAGGAAATAGATTGAGCTGTATTTTGCCATGTCTCGTGAAACGAGCCCTACCTTTCAAGTACAAATTCAGTGGAAGTTGAAGCAATACCAGCCGGAGGTCGTCATTTACTGAGGGTTGGTGATGACAATTGTATTGTGGTCAGCTCTCAAATGGCTCCCATTTCCAGGAAGGTATTTCTAATACACTACAGTCAGAAAATGCTGATGGTGAAATTATGCAAGATTTGTCCTTCACATCTTGTGAAGCTTGCAAACTTGTAAGCAAGAACTGGCTAGAGCAGAAGCATTTTGATTATCAGGTTTGGACAAGTAACTTCATGAGCAGCTCGAAATGCCACGTTGTCTGATTACTCGCTGAACAAATTTTGTTTAGCGTACTCTCTGGTGAACCTCTATGGACCACCATGTAATGGCAGCTGACCACAGTTTGGGAAACGCTGCTATTGAGTATCCTGGCAGGTAATGTGGAGCAATTAATAAGGCATCAAAATTCATCGGTAATTTGGTAGCAAGTCAAGAGTTTTGACTCATTGCTTACCTACTGAACCACCTTTGCATTTTCAGTAGCTCAATGTCACTTGTCAGGATGCTGTGCTCAAAATGTGTGAGAAGATTGCTCTTCCCAAAAGTTTTGCTATGACCTCAGTGCACTACTTGTAAATGTTGAAGTCTTCGGCCAAATTGCTGAGACATCACCTCAGAAGAACTGAGTAGGATTTTCTTATACTCTTGTCTTCAATGAAACCCAGAGCAGTACCATTTTGAGTATCGGGTTCTGACATTGTAGCAGTGCTTGCTTCCGAACTGCATCAAAGCGCATTGGTGAGCTGTTGATCAGCTACGAGTTGAAACTCTGCGCTAACCAATCGCTCACCGTTGCGTGTTGATGCAGTTGAAAAGCAGGCACCGCTACTTGTCAGAACTCGATACTCAAAATGGTCCTGCTCTAGAGCAATATACAATGTCAAAGCATCATCAATCGTACAGATTATCTCTTTTTAATCAGAATGCAATCTCCATTGTTGATTTTCAAACCATGTTCTTGATGTATATCTCTAGGGTTTTTGATTAGCTTTTAATGTCTTATGCCCTTTAACTTATTTAATTTAAACATCCTCTTTTTAGATGGTGTAATCCATGCAGGACTCTAACTCCACGCTTGGAAAGTGTTATTGCTGAGAAGCAGGGTAAAGTTTTGTTAGCTAAAGTTGATATTGACGAAAACACGGATTTAGCAATGGATTATGAGGTAAGTTAGTTTTTCATTCTGAAGTAAGTATGCTTGAGAGTTTTATAGGAAAGAGCATCTAATGAATGCTTGTAATGCTGATGTATGCAAGATGTTGCATCAAGACTTAAAGAGTGAAATTGTGTCCAGATAATCCCATAAACTCTGATCCCAACTTTATAATTGCTATTTTTGAGTTTTGTATCAAAAAGTACAAAGCGTAAAAATTTTAAAAATTTCCGGTTGAAGCTGTGTGGTGGAAGTTGTGCCAACTACCCTTAAGCGGCTTCATGAAGAATTTTTGTGGAGGAAGACTCCACTGATTTTTAAAAGAAGTTAACAAGATGTCTTCTCTCGATGATTTACGTCTTCGCTCCATAATGATGTCAACTGCTTAATTCACTTTGCTTTTCCGGAGCAATCTCCCCATAACTTTGAAAAAATTGAGTTAATTGTTGCATTCAACAGCAATAAATTGTTATTTGGTCATTAATTAATCACTGTTTCACTGCAAATTCTAGTTCAGTAAAGACGTTAGCAAATCGAACATGACCTAACTTTGATTGTTAAATTTGTATAAAGTTTTGTTAGGTTGTGATGTAGTCGTGGTACGGATACCTATACCTTTAGACTTACATCCACTTAATATCATGGTACTCTTTTTCTCTTCGCAACTGAGGCAACTAACTTAGATGATTCCAGGGTCGGTTAGTTTGAACCGTGGACATCACTTCTCGCTGCTCTAAAAGTCCACAGTTTATGGCTAAAATTTATAAATATTTATACAGAAAAAATACAAATTTGTGGAACATCGGCACCTCAAGCATACTTCTGGAAGATACCCTGAAAGTTTCAAGCTGAAACACTCAAAAATAAAGCCAGAAATTTTGAATTACGAAAATTCCCATAAGCCTCCATGAGTGCGAGTGAAGCAGATAGACATATTATCACTTGCACTCACTCTCACTCCCTAAGCTTATGGTGAAATGAATCTAATAATTTATGGCTTCAATTCTAAACCAATGTTCCTCGTTTGGGGCTCAAAAAACCCATAAAAATTTTTGCAGGTGCTGACATCAATAAATTTTGCGTTTTTCTTTGGTTTCACTTTAAAATGCCAAAAACATGATGTTTCCTAAAAGCGTCAATTGAAGCTTTCCATCCGAATGAAATCTGAAAAAGTTTTGCCTGGAATCACCTTAAAGATTTACACAAATAAACTTTGTTGTTTTACAACAAGGTGTGCTTCCTGGAACAGTCGGTTTCACCAAATTACTTTTCTAAAACAGTCACTTGAGATTTTTTTTTCCTTTTTATAAGTTGTAGATTTTCAAAGAAACTTATTCAACTGATCATTCGCTTGTTTTCTCGAGTTACCTTTCTAATTTTTTTTTTTTCAGATCGGAGCTGTCCCAGTTTTACTTGTCATTCGCGATGGAAAAGTACTCGAAAGATTAGTAGGGCTTCAAGACACAGACAAATTAAGAAAATTCATTGATAAAGCCGTAGAATCATCTGAGACTGCCTAGTTTTAAAAGAATGTCTATAGGTTTTTGATTTATGACAGTGATGTATTAAATCATTATTTTTCTATAATCAAGGATATTGCTGAGACTAGGGCACGTACAACATGAGGTGTTCTCATTTCAAACTCTCCTAATCTACCATTCAGATATTTGTCAAGAGAGAGGGCACCTCACATGTTCTACGTTACCAGCCTCTTTCTCATGAATACCCTTAATTTGTGGTCTCCGAATCACACTCACGCAAGTACCTCCCCGCTAGCTTTTAGTTTTTAATTTTAGAGCCTGTTCCTTTCCCTCAAAAACTTTTGCTGAAGACCATGATGTGCTCACGCTTTTGGCATCGTTCAAAACTGGTTAACTCTCTTTATTTGTTTGTGAAGCAAAATAACATCCTGAGCATTATGTCCAACCAGATGGAGAATGCAAGAAGAAAATTTTGCGGTAGGTTTATCGCAATGCATACTGTTGAAGATGTGAGCCGCCATTGATTTTTACCCCTCATCTTTTTCTTTCTTCGACACCAATTTTTAACTGCGACATTATCATGTATGTGCGCTCATTTCCTTTGATTCAGAATTTTCCTGATGGTTTATGAAACTGCATTCAGAATCAGAATTCAGTTTCAGAATTTTCCTGATGGTTTATGAAACTGCATTACGTACAACTGTCTGAATTAACATTGTTTGTAATCGGTTAACTGCACTTTAAATGAATCTTCCATCATTGGAGAGAGGGTCATTCCATGCCAAATCAACCAGGCCATGGCACCCACCTCCTCAGATTTGGTTGAAACTTGGTACACATGTTCTTTTCATCATTTTAATAAACTAATTTGAAGCGTTCGTCCTAATTCCTCTTGGTTTCGGAGTTATGGAAGCTTTTAGTTTTCGCTGTTTTTCGAGAAATCGCGTTATTTTTGTGACTTCGGAATTCTGTCATTTTAACTTTTAAAAATCACAACTCTTGTTGTATTGCATGAATCATCACCAAAATTTCAGGACTTACGTATTAAAGTATGCAAATTTCGAAAAAAAATGTCCCAAAGACCTATCTACCCCCTGAAACTGACCACAATATCGTACATTTTGCAAACTGGCTCATTTTTGAGCCTAAAAACAGCTCAACTTCAGAGAAGTATTCCGCAAAAGGCACTGCTTCGATTTTGGATTTCTTTGGCTCAAAAGAAGCCTTAAAGTATGATAAAAAAGGCTGTATAAACATATTTTTGCGGTTTTTGCTTTTTATACATGCAATTTTCATTTTCATCATTGCATTAGTCACTCAGTTGCATTAGCCACTCTCTATATCGAAATATATCGAAAAGTATCGATGGAATCGAAAAATCGGGACATGCTTTTCGTTGCTGAGATAATTTCGAACAAGAAAGGTCTTTTATGTTTTTACACTCCGACAACTCCTAAGTCCTCAAAAACGCGATTTAAGTTTACCGAGATTTTCGGAGAAATTGAGACTCGCGTGGCATGACGATTGCTTCGGCAAGGCGATCGAAGTAACATTGCGTGCCACGCGATGACGCGAGTCTCAATTTCTCCGAAAATCTCGGTAAACTTAAATCGCGTTTTTGAGGACTTAGGAGTTGTCGGAGTGTAAAAACATAAAAGACCTTTCTTGTTCGAAATTATCTCAGCAACGAAAAGCATGTCCCGATTTTTCGATTCCATCGATACTTTTCGATATATTTCGATATAGAGAGTGGCTAATGCAACTGAGTGACTAATGCAATGATGAAAATGAAAATTGCATGTATAAAAAGCAAAAACCGCAAAAATATATTTATACAGCCTTTTTTATCATACTTTAAGGCTTCTTTTGAGCCAAAGAAATCCAAAATCGAAGCAGTGCCTTTTGCGGAATACTTCTCTGAAGTTGAGCTGTTTTTAGGCTCAAAAATGAGCCAGTTTGCAAAATGTATGATATTGTGGTCAGTTTCAGGGGGGTAGATAGGTCTTTGGGACATTTTTTTTCGAAATTTGCATACTTTAATACGTAAGTCCTGAAATTTTGGTGATGATTCATGCAATACAACAAGAGTTGTGATTTTTAAAAGTTAAAATGACAGAATTCCGAAGTCACAAAAATAACGCGATTTCTCGAAAAACAGCGAAAACTAAAAGCTTCCATAACTCCGAAACCAAGAGGAATTAGGACGAACGCTTCAAATTAGTTTATTAAAATGATGAAAAGAACATGTGTACCAAGTTTCAACCAAATCTGAGGAGGTGGGTGCCATTTTTCATTTTTTTTGGTTGATTTGGCATGGAATGACCCGAGAGTATCTAAGCCCATATTTAAGCATTTCCATCTTATTCAACTGCTTTGCACCTCCCATTTTCGTTTGATATTGTTTAACTGTCAACATGTTTTATCACAATTTTAATTATCTACTTTTATTAATTATTGCAGCCTGTGATTTGTTAGGAAGAAGACTCATAATAAAATGTTTTGGATCGAAAATTTGAAAGCTATTAATATTTGTTGTTTTTATTATTTTGTGTTTCCAAAAATCTTTGTTATCAAAGTTGATAAATCTAAGATTGAAAATTGTAACTGAAGGCTGGTTTGTCTGTTTAGGAAGAGGTCCCTCTACTCCCGAGTAAATTGTGAAAGTGATGATAATACTAGTCTTAGACAACTAAAAACTCTGATAGAAGGAGGTTCTGAAAGGTGAGATTTTGATAGTAAGAGAGGTAAAGCAAGAACAGTATTTGTGTTATTGAGACTATTATCAAAGGATGGAAGGGTGATAGTGGACTTATTATAAACACGGAATGAATATTAGTAAAGTAAATGACTTAAACAATAAATATGAGGTGGAACAAGACTCTGGCAAATGATATTTAAAGACCCCCATCAATCTATTCTCTCAGTAACTGGAGGTCGTTTCAGATGAGTTTACGGATGACAGTTCAAAATGTTTTTGGAAATGGAACTAGTTGGTGAATTTTGCGCACCAATTAGAAATGTTTCAGCACTTATCTATCACATGACAACCGTTATCAGTGAACTCATCCGAAACAACCTTAAACCTAAAACTTTTTTGAGTTCATCACAGAGGAAAAATAATAAAAAGAGAGATGCAACTTAGAAATTCGGAGAACTTTTTAATAATTCAAAAATTAACTCTCTGTGCAATTGAAACACCTATTTTTTTTTTTTTTTTTAACTACCTCTGCATTTATAGTTACGAACAGTTACGATCCCATTCTTAGTCAATGTGCGCTACACTTTTTCATTATTTGAACCTCTTCATGAAAAATTATGACCCAACGACAAAAATGAGGCTGTCTCTAACTTTAGCTGCATGTGGTTGTATAGTCAATACTTGCATAAAAACCAGCAAAACTGACGATGAGTGGACTAAAAATCACAAAACCTACTCATAGACTCACTAAATAACTTGAAAGTTTAAGGCTCTATGGAGAAGCTACGAAGGTCCCATGGGAGATGCCTCTCTAATTTGAGACTTTCCTCTGTGTGTTTCTATGGAGAGAGAGACAGATTAGACAGGAATATCTTATGCTATCTGCATAGCTTCACCATCTTGCTCTTAACTGGTGGAGCTACGCAAGTGTCGTGGGGGGTTTCTGACTAAATTGTCTCTCTCAATAGAAATACACAGAGAAAAGCCTCATATAAGATAGGAATTTCCCACAGTCCCTTCGCAGTTCTGCCACTATGCCTTATACTTTAAAGTCATTTTGTGAGTCTGTGAGTGAATTTCAAAATTTTTTACTGAGCTCATTGCAATTTTTGCTGGAATTTACTCATGACCCAACTATTCAATCGCTTATAGAAATCCAAGAATATCAGCACCTGCATAGTTTTTTTATGGATTTTTTGGTGACCCAAACTTTGCTTTATCAGTCAATAAAAAAGGGTGGTGTTGAGCACCATTTCATACCATAAGTGACCAGTGAACTAGTTGGTACAATTTTTGTTAACGTTTGTGGGAGGTAGGTCTTGGGTGAAGTGACGGGAGGATTCAGGACCCGAAAGGGAATACTTGACTTTGCAATCTACTCAACTTTAATTGGCTCTCATTAGTGACCAGGTTCCTTTCTTTGTGATTAGATCCGTAGATAAAATTTGTTTGGAATTTTACTTTCTTTTAAATTCCATGAGAGTCAACGTTAGGTATAGGGCAAAAGCTAAAGATGGTTACTGGCGAAACTTTTCTAAATTTCAATCCAACAGATAGTGCTACAAGTCCCTTTTGGGGAAAGTCGTGTTTTTGGCATTTTTAATTGAAAACAAAGAAACAACACAAAATCGAAGAATATCAGCACCTGCATAGTTTTTTTATGGATTTTTTGAGCCCAACACGAGCAAAATTGGTTGGGAATAAAGCTGTTATATTGGAAATTTATTTTGCCACAAGCTTAGTGAGTGCGAGTGATACTATTTGTATGTCTGCCCCTCGCACTCATTGAGGCTCATGGGAATTTTCATATTTCCAAAATCCTGCCTTTATTTTTGACTGTTATAGCTTGAAAAGGTCAGGGTATCGTCCTGAAATATGTTCGCAGGTGCGGACGTTCCAAAAAGTTGAACTTTTTGCCTAAATTCATCAATTTTAGCTGGAAACTTTGTTTCAGTTTCAGAAACAGTTTCAACTAATCAACTCTGGAATCACTTTAACACAAGAGAGATGAGCAGAGATAGTTTTCATTATTACGTAGTATGACTGAATTGGAAAACCCAAGCCATGTCTTGAGGTCAAAAATTTGAGCTGATCTGATTATCGAGAATAAGTAAGTATTTTCCAGTAAATTTTATACGTCCTACATGGAATTTTTGGGTAACCCAAAGAAAAGAAATACCAGTCATGAAATAAAGACAAGAATGCACAAGGAGAGTAAATAAATAATTATTTTAATTTAATTTACAGCCAACAATAGGAAGGGAATCATAATTCAACAAGTGTTTGTTCAAAAAAAAACCTTAACAAAAATTAAATTTTTTCTCTCAGAGAGTATTATTATAAATGATACATTATGACATGAAACACTCAAAAAATACAAATGTTTGAAATTAAACATTCGCTACAAAATTGTTTTTCCCAACAGTAAAAGTAAGTAAAATAAAAATCACAATAAACAATAAATAAACAGCTTGCAGAAAGAAGATTTCCTGCTTCCTTAGAAATTTTTAAAAAATAAATCAGATTTAAAAGAATCTAAAAAGTAAATTAACAAAAGATGCTCCTTAGTTCCTATTTTAATTTTTATTGCAGACTAGGACTGTTTCAATTAAAGCCATTTTGAGAAGTTATTGAATAACATAATCTCGTTAGTTACGGTTATGAAAAAACTGTACATCTGGTTTTTCGTGAGAGAGGGGCCACATTTGAACCTAACATTGTATCAAAAACAGGTTTCTAAAAGTTGAACTTATGAGAAGATCGGGATACAAAACACAAATACAAGGGCAATGATAATGCTCTAGGCAGATAAAATTACTACATCTTTGAGTAAGCATGGCAATCCTTTCCGACAATACATGCAAAATGTGTTCTGACCAATTATAAAACAGCTAAGAAAAGGATTTCTTTTTTACCATTCCATTTGAAATTAATCTTGACAATTTAAACCAAGTATTGAGATTTAATTACACTTGAATTCAAATTATTACTTCAACAAGTCATGTTATGCAACTGACACCAGTTGGCTTGGAAAAATTATTCGTTTCCTTCCACAGACTGCTTTTACTGGCGTGCATTCACGATGTCAACAAATTCTGGCTTCAAAGAGGCTCCTCCAACTAAGAATCCATCAATGTCAGCTTCTTTCGCAAGTTCTTTAGCATTACCTCCAGTAACTGAACCCCCGTAAATTATCCGTAATTCTTGGGAAACTTTCTCTGAAACATTGGCTTTGAACCAATCTCGCAGTTGCTTGTGAACTTCTTGAGCCTGAAACACGCGAAACAGATGTTAGAATTGGGTATGTAAAGTCGGGCAAACGACGACCACGTGGAAGCGTGCTGGGCCCATAACCTGTTAGAATTGGGTACATAAAGTCGGGCAAATGACCACTTTGTGAGAGGAACAAATATGACTAACTTTTATTAACTTAATTCTACAAAAGAGAGAAAATGAGACTTGGACATTTTCCCAGTCTTACATAGATAGTAGTGCCGTTGTAACAGCAAGTGGCAAGTTTACTTAACTACTACCAACCTAATTACAAATTTCCCACAACAGAGACATCAAGAAACGCTTGAATGCTTAAATTTCCAATTCAATAAGGTGAATGATAAATTTATTAATTACCTATAGCTAGACCTAGGAAACTTTTGCGGCCACAAAAGTTTAAAAATAGTTGTATAGCGTTCTAATCCATATAGGAGAACTGGTTGTGATCCCCCGAATTCAAAAATGCGAAGCGAAATTAGACGTTCCTAGATACTTGAGTGAAATCAGCGTTTTTCAGAGAGATAACAGTGATATTTTGCTGATATTAGAAAATTTTGCAAAAATGGGAGCAAAACCGCCAATTCGGTAAAATTTGGTGCGGTGACTCATAAAAAGCCTGTATTTTTCCAAGGTGAATTGTGCCCCTTCTTTGTTTTTTAGCAGGGGAGGTTGGCCTACATTAGTGTAAACTTACAGCTATATATTTGGAATTGAAATGCAAGATCTTCTAAAACATGCCTTAAAATATAAAAAGATCCAAAAATTGCCGCGAAAAACTAGAAAGTTGATGTTAACCTTGCAAAACGCAAAAGCGCTGCAAAATATGTTATCAAAATCCAAAGACAAATAGAGACGGAGCACTACGCTAAAATACATATGGAAGATTTGAGGCACACTGAATTTTTGGGGATTCAACAAAATAACATGTAAAACAACAGTCAACACCTTTTGATGTTGCATGGTGTTGAACGGTGGCATTCGGTGGCATTCGGTGGACACAGGGGGGGATGGGCCGGGAAGTGAGGAGGAGGGTGCTCACCATTCAACACCATGCGACGTTGACTGTTCTTTTGTTGAATACGCTAGAATTCAGAGTGCCTCTGATGCAGGCAGTTCGTGCTCCGTCTCTATTTGTCTCTGTCAAAGTCAGCCTAAAATAACCTCAAAATCAGTAAAAAATAATAATAGCGATATTATCTAAGCTTTTACAAGGAGCAACAGAAATATAAGTCATCCTTTTAACCATCCATGTATTTTCAAAGTCAAGATAAGATATTTACTTAGTTCCCTAAATACATGGGATTCGAAAATGCTCCTCTTTTGAGCTGGACCCCCCAAGAAGTTTTGACTAATTAATGGTATTATTGATTCAGTGTTCAAAATTATAAGCTAAACGTCATGGAAATTAGTCTCCCTTAATATTTTCTTGTATAAAATTCATAAATGACCTTGAAAACATAAAAAATTGAATCTAACTTTCCATTAATATTCTCCCTTAATATTTTCTTGTATATAATTCATAAATGACCTTGAAAACATAAAAAGTTGAATCTAACTTTCCATTACAAGTTATCTCTAACCTTTGACAGTAAATATTTTATGTTCCAAATGAAATGTTGTCAAAATGATAATGCTTATCAGATAGAAAACCCCTTGGAAAGATCGCAGGTACCTAGAACTTTTCTATACAATATGTTTCAAGAGAGATAATCACTGTGCAAGGTGGAATAGTCAGTACTTTGACTACAGCAGGCATTAGAGATATTAGATTACTTACTTGAAAAGTATCACGAAGACTCAATTTCTGATTTTTTAAGCGTTATTTATTAATTATAATATACCTTGTAAAAATATCTGTGATAAACATGTTCCAGTTCCCAAAAATTGCTTTGTTATGGCTTCAATATTTTTTGCATTGTTTCTAGAAAGGAAAAAAAAACTTCTGCTTTTGACAGATTATTACCTGTTGAGGAGTTGCGGTTTTCCCTGTTCCAATAGCCCAAACTGGCTCATATGCTAGAACTACATTAGACCAATCAGTTACTTTGTCTGCAATCGCTTTGGTCTGCTGATAAACAACAGCCTCTGTTTGACCAGCCTCTCTCTCTTCAAGCTTCTCTCCAATACAAGCAATAACCGATAGCCCACATTCAAGAGCATGCACTGTTTTCTCTGCAACTAACTGAAATGAACGAAACAAACAGAATAATATGAAAACTCGAGTTAAAAAACACCTTTGAGGAGCTAGAAAAAAAGCTTGTTACACCTAACAGGGATCCTCCTTAAGGAGATTCCTGGCAAAACCCTTCCAGATTTCAATCCGATGGATAGCGCCACTGGTTGCTTTTGGGAAAAGGCATATTTTTGGCATTTTAAATTGAAACCAAAGAAAAAACGCAAAATTGAATATCGTCAACACCTGCAAAATTTGGTTGAGGGTATGATGAGCCCAAAGCAAGCCAAATTGGTTAAGAATTAAAGCCGGAAATTATGAAATGCAAAAATTCCCATAAGCCTCAATAATAATAATAGAAGCTTTATTCAAACATTCAGATAGAACAGGAATAGGGTCAGTTTAGGTGGGTATAAATATAGAAAACAAATTACAAATTACAGCTTATTGATGTTATACAGGCATTTGGAAATCAGGAAAGTAAGATTATTTTTAAGAGCATAAAAATTGGTATTTTATATCATGTGGAAGTTTAGAAAAAATTTGTTTACCTATCTCAAAAGAGTTAATTCTGTTAACTTTCGACACTTTCACATTTTTTCTGGCCGCAAAACTGAATCTAGTATAGTGAGGGTGATCAATTTTAGTTACATCATTATTCTTATTCAGTAGAAAGTGCAAAATGGTCTTGTAAATTATCAAGGATGAAATGGTTAAAATCTTGTTCTCAATGAAAGATGCCTTGCAAGATTCCCTATATTTGAGGTGAAAAATTATTCTGATAATTCTCTTTTGCATTATGAAAAGAGGATTCCAACTTCTTTCATTGCTAAGACTCCATGTAGTGATGCAGTACATAATATGGCTATTAAACAGAGAATAGTAAAGAGATAACAATACTTCCCTATTACAGAAAGAGGAGAGATATAGCATCAAAAATAAAGTTGAGTTAAGTTTATTTTTAATGAAACCAATATGTTCCTTAAATTTAAGTTCATGATCAAGATGAAATCCTAAGTTCTTAAAAGAGAAAACTTCTGCAAGTACTTTTTCCTCTACAGATAATGTCAAGAACAAATTTTCTTTGCTATTCACTAACATAAAATTAGTTTTATCTAGGTTTACAACAAGACCATTGATTAGACACCACTGAAAGAAATACCTAGTTAATAATAATGTTAGTTTCCATCTCTAAAATTTGAATAAATTTGCAGGAAATAATAAACAACACATCATCAGCGTAGATAATAACTTTGAAGAAAGAGAGCAAATTAAAATCTTTAGTCTTGTGATTGATGAATGTTAGTAAATTGTTGATGAATATAATAAATGAAAGATTTTAAATGATTTCCCAGATTTTTAAATTGAAACATATTGGGACCTATTCGTGAGATAACTTTTGATCCAAGACATTTGATATCAAGACCTATTTTCCGTAGTAAAAGAGAAGAGCTTTAAAATTTATTTTATCAAACGTTTTAGATAAATCAAAAGAGATCACAGCAGATACCATCCCTAGATTACCAGAATCAGCAAGAGTTTGAACTGTTTTTTCTACAGCCAAATCAGTAGAATGAAATTTTCTGAAACCAAATTGCAGATCATGGAAAAGCAAGTTACTTTCAAGAAACCAGTTGAGTTGGTAAGCTGCTGCAGATTCGAAAATCTTGGAGAAAGAAGAAATTAAAGCAAGTGGGCGATAGTTATTAATTACACAAGAATCCCCTTTTTCAAGAAGAAGAATAATGTGTGCCAGTGAGGCAGATAGACATACTATCACTCACACTCACTATTCACTAAGCTTACGGCGAAACGAATTTAATAAGTTACAGCTTTAATTCTTAACCAATTTTGATTGTTTTGGACTCAAAATATCCTCAAAATATAGACTCGAAATATCATTAGCTCCTCTGGGCAGACCTGCAAGGAACTTTTAAACTTTGTTAACATTTCAAAAAGACAACAAACAAGAATGAGACAAACTTATAATCCTTTGTAAAAGGTGGGGATTTCTTATCTCACAAAAACTCATGTAATTATACAAACTTACTTGATCGTTTTCACCGAAGACGTTACGCCTCTCAGAGTGACCAAGGATGACCCAGTCTGCTCCGACATCCTTAATCTGTGCAGGACTGATTTCCCCTGTGAAATAAAATGATGTCAGTTTTTCAGAACATTCTTCATCACAAAATTACAAAAAACTAAACTGAGGAAAAGAAGTTAAAAAATTAGAAAAACCGGTGAACGTGTCAAAGAAATTTTTACTGGAATGTGTTTCTTTTAAAATTTATACATTTAACACATTCAATTAACATTGTTACAAGCTCATAGTTTTACATACTTTTCTTGATTTAATTATAGTATAAATACTCGTGTGGTTGCCAAAAGTATCACCAATCAAAAATTCAAAACAAAGCTTTGGTTGCAGATTTTTTTACTCAAAATAAATTTGTAAACAGTAAAAAATTGACATTTCTTGTCATCTTACGACTAAAAAAATAGAGCTTTTGGGGGGAGCAATATAAATACTAGTGACCCTAACACCCCAAAAAAAAATTCACTTAGTAAGAAACAAGAACACAAAATGTAGTGACTAACAGATTCCAAACATTTTTTGTTATCATTCTTATTACTCTCTCTAGATGGTGAGTGATTAAAAGTAGTAACACGATAAACTCTTCTTACCAGTGAAAGCTCCTTTAGGTACTTTGAAAGCATTTTGAGCTGAGACTTTCACATTACTCGGCAGAATATTCTTAACATGCTCCAAGTAAACAGCTGGAACTCCAACAACCACCTCTGGAATCAAAAACACAAAATTGAAATGAAAATTGCAAAGTAGTCCGTACTTAGTCAGTTAGGAGGAAGAAAAACGCTATGATATGTACATATTTTCTCCCCATTACCCTCTCATGAATACAACTTTCCCATAAATACAGTTCAAAAAGTTTACTAATCAGTTTAATCCTAAAACTTGTACAGAAAAATGCTAAAACTTCATGAGAAAACAAATTAAAGTAAAAAAATTGTCATTTCTTCCTTTCTTCTCAATACATAAGATGAGTTCCATTTTCTGTTAAATCAGGCAGCAAAATTTCCAACAATAATTTCTTCATTATTTAAAGAAACACCTAACCTTCAAGCAGAAAGTAAAATTCCAAAATGGTACACTATGGACCACTATGGTTAACCTTTGCCATTCTGTCACTTAGAAGAGCAAGAACATTTTGAGTACCGGGCTCTAACAAGTAGCGGTAACTGCTTCCGAACCGCATCAAAACTCAGCGGTTGAATAGCAACCAGTCGAAACGCTATGCTAAATAACCGCTCACCGATGCGTTTTGATGCAGTTCCAAAGCACGCACCACTACTTGTCAGAACCCGATACTCAAAATGGTCCTGCTGTAGACAGCTAGGAATGTGTGGAGAGCTTCTCAATCGGGGATTCTGAAAGATTTCTCGTTTCCCAGGTTGAAAGCACACCATTGCTAGCCAGACTGGATGCAGCATCATCAACAAATCGAGTGAAGTTGAACACGCGTCAAATGTGGTCGTGGGGCAATAGACAGCATTGGCATTTTTATCAACACAGAAGAGATGAGAAAGAAAATATTAGCCTGAGAACCTCACAATACATTATTACTGTGAAATATGCAGAAAGTGGACTGTTTGGAGAAAGTAAGTAGATGTTTTAAAAGAAGTTGGCGTAACTTGAGTTGAAAATGATAAATTAAGTATGACTAACGTCAAATCATAATACTAACAATTTCCCTGTTCCAGCAGCCTCTAATAAAAATATTGAGACGTTTGAGAGCTTCGAGGGTGGGAAAAAATAAAATTCTTCGCTTAAGAAGAAATCCTATGACAAAGCAGGAATAGCGAGATTGCAATAAACCCTCCTGATCTGAATGCAGGTTTGTAGATTGCATCATGCAAAATCTCTGGAGAAAAATTGAACCGTCCACAGCAAAATTCACTAGAAAAAGAACTTATCTTTCTGAAAGCACAGAGAGGCTACATCTGAAAAGCTCGCATCAGTTTTCGCCCGAGCAAACTGATTAATGATTGAGCCGATTACGCCTGCATCAGCGGGTGTGGCGTTTCATCATCCATGTACATCAGGGTTTATGGAATGATAGTTTTGGCGACAAAAAAAAAATCAATGGGGACAAGTGCTCAGAGGGAAGCTGCAGTGGATCTGCAGGAGACTTCTATGTCTCACCAGGAACTAGTCAAGTGAAATACACGCTGCAGAATATACAAGCTGACTTATCATTTCAAAGATCTGAGAGAGTAGTAAATCCGGGATTTTTTGAAAACCAAGCATGAAACACAGAACACAGAAAGTACAATTGTTTCTCTTACCAACGTTGGGGTCGAGGGGTCCAGATTTCAAAAACCCTACGATTTCTGCAATTGTGTCTTTACTTCCGTTCATTTTCCAGTTGCCACCGACGAAAAATTTACGGCTCATCTTGCTGATTTGTAGTAATTAAAGCTGCAAAAGAAAAAAAATGAGAGAGTGGATTGTGCGTGATGTTTGAGACTGAACTAGGTAGACAAGACAACTAATAAGTGCCCTGTGTATTTGGAAGAACAATGTTATCTACCTTATCACCTTACTTTAACCTTTGATCACTATCTTCTGTTGTTGCACTCGCGATTGGGTGCAGGTTCGGAGAAAATCAACTATGAGTGAAGAAGGAAAGGAAGTATTCGCAGGAGGCGGAGCTTAAGCGTTCAGCCAGGTGACGGAGCTAGACGGAGCCAATCAGTGCATTGTAAACTGGGTGATAGTGGCTACGTCATCACGAGATACATTTACAGTATTATGGTGGGATTCTTCGTGTCCATACCTTACTTCGTAAACCTTGCTCAGGAAATGACCTTGACAGTGTAGTGCACCTAGACTGTAGAGAGTGTGAGTAGTATGCGTGCATGGCAAAGGGGTAGGAATGGCATTTCAAGGTCAAATTCAAACTTTTAGCCTTTACGGAGTTTACGCTCTTTGAAGTCATAAATAATTCATTATTGGGCTTCACTTTATTCAAAATCCTGAATGCTTCTGCGATCCGGCTTACAGTTGCGAAGACAATAACTAATTGCATAAGTAGGTACCCCATTTTTTTAGTATCGAGCCAGAGCCGGATTTTTGCTCTTATTTTTGAATCTGAAGATTGGAGATGTGCGGACCCGCATGTTTCGAAGCCGAATCCAAAGTTAGATAGCAACAATTTCGAATTTGCTCATCTTTGGGTTTTTTTTTTACATTGTTAAAATTGTTAAAAACAATGTTTTATTCTCACTTTCATACCCAGTCAAATCTTATGGAGACTTTCGCGGTCGAGACATTGGCGGATACGGGGGGCGAAGGGGGCGATCGCCCCCCCCGTTCGGCCCAAAAAGTGGGAAAAGAGGGGAGAGGAAGGGGGAAAGCAAGAGCGGAAACAAGAAAAGGGGGTCATTTAGGGGCGAAAATCCAAAATTCGCCCCCCCCGTTTGCGAGGGCTGGATCCGCCACTGGGTCGAGATATCGCAAGTCAAAGGTTAGTCTCTAGTTAGGGCGTACCTTAAATTTTGACTTGCGATATCTCGACCGCGAAAAAAGGTATTGACTTCCGGTTTGCACTCAAATTCTTGGTTATTTATGTGCTTTTGAATGATGTATCGCACGATAGGATCCGTTTTTTACAGGGTCGAAAATGGTCTAAATCAAACTTCGATTTTCGATATATCGAATTAGAAAAACGATATCGGACTTTTGATTGCGCCGAAATGCACAACTTTATACGCCTTTTCGAATGAGGTATTAAAAGATAGGGGTTGCCATTTGAAAATTTTGAGAAATGGGGGTTTTCCCGCCAAAAATGTTGAGGCGCCTAAAAGTCGACTTCTGGTTTATTTGATTGTGAATTCGTATTTTTTTCTTGAAAGTGCTCATCAAGTAGAGCATTTTACATGTGCAGTTTTTTGTTTTACGACTATTTTTGTAGGAGTTAAGAATTTTCGAAAATTGGTCCTGTATCGAACTTTGACCTTCGATATCTCGAAAACGAAAAAAGATATCGACTTCTGGTTTAAACCAAAATGCTTAGAATTTTACCCTCTTCCAAATGAGGTATCGCAAGATAGGGGTTGCTATTTGAAAATCTCGAGATTAGGGGGGTGCCGGTGCCGCCCCCCCCTTCAAACCCCCCAAAAACCAAATTTTGGGTTGTGCCAGTATTTTTAAATGAAACTTCAGGTCCGAGGTACTATAAAACAGACTTTTCCAGATTTTTTTATCGTAACCCGTTCGTGAAAACCATAGTGAGCAGGTTACGTGAAACACCCTGTATACAGGTGTTTCAGACCACCTGGCCAGCTTTTATTATGGCCTAACTATAAGGCAAGCAGCGTCGGATTTAGGCGGGCAATAGGGCCGTGGCCCAGAGCGGCAGATTTCTGGAGGCGGCAAATTTTTCACGACATTCTTTTTTTTTTTTTGTTTTTTTAATGAGTGCTGTCACAAGTGCGCAGCCGAAATTTGAGGAAAATTTGACACGCTGGTAGACGAGTAAAACATGTGCAAAGATTCAGAATTTTAAATTGCAGTTGCGACTCGAAAGCGCAGGGCGGGCGGCTCGGTGACGATGCCAGCGGCCGGCGCATCATTTCGGATTACGGAGGATCGGATCGTTTTGGAATCGTTATCGTTATCGTTTACATGTTTAAGCTTATGGGCTGCTCAACTGATCGAATCGTTTTGAGCCCCTCGTAACGATTGAAACGGACGAAAGGAAGCGATGAGTCGGAGGCTGTCGTGATCTCAATCGTTTGAAGTAGTTCACTGAGAAGGAGAGGAGGGGACCACCTGCGCGATCGAGTTGCGCAGAAGCAAGCCCATTTGATTTAATGCAAAATTGCAAACGATAACGATAACGATACCAAAACGATCCGGGATCCGATCCTCCGTGATCACCCACCAGGACCTAGGTTATTCAAGGACGCCACTCTTCCGTTCATGAAGGGAAGGTATAACTGTTCGTACTCGGGGTAGTTCAAATTGCTTATACGATATATTGAAGGCGCCCGAAGACATATTATCTTGTATGTGTCTACATCAATAACTCAATAGTCGCGTTTATCCGGAATGAAGACTGAAACAATGTGAAGCAGACTAGCGAAGAAAAACTAGCATACTCGGACTTGGCCCATAAAGGGTTAACTGCGTTGTTATCACCACTAAAATCCAAGTCTTTCGGATTCGGGTATAAAATATCAGGAAATCTCTCCAAAAATCATGAAATTTTGCACTTTAACCCTTCACTGCATGAAGTTCCACCGGTGGAACAAATTCTTCAAACATTCATATAAAATACAGATTTTGAGATATGCCTTTGGCGCATGGTGGGTCAACGCGGGAGAAGGTATGTTTTGAGCTCACAACAAAAAAAAAAAAAAAATTGGCTGAAAGAAAACATCATGCAGTGAAGGGTTCGTGATCGAAATCATGTCAGGGGGGAAATTTGCCCCCGTATCCAAACTGACCACATTTTGATTATTTTTATAAAGTTTCCGGCATTGGCTTTTTGAAAAATCCAATTAAAGTAAAAAAAAAAAAAAAAAAAAAAAAATTTAAATTAAAAAAAAAAATAAATGAAAAAAATTCCCGCCATTTTTTATGGTGTTATATCACTTGTAAAAAACGAGTAAAAAATAGAAAAAAGAGAATTTTGACCGAAAACCCGTCAAATTATTTTTTTCACTATTTTTCCCATGTATTTGACCACCTAATACATTGAAAAATCCACATTTGCTTGAAAAAAAAAAAAAAACATGCAGTGAAGGGTTAAGGAGGTAAAAATCACGAAAATTTCCAGTGGTGAACCTCCTGACCGGGCAGGGTTGCAAAATTGCCCGATCGAGCAATCCGTGGATCGCGTGAAAGTGAGGAAATTTGTCATTTTCTTTTTTTATGGAAATAAGTTTTTCCCGGAAAATGTCTCAAATTTTCATAAATATCGGTAAAGCGTACCCACAAACAGTGTTCAAATGTTAAAATAAGAAGAAAAAAAGTTCTCTTTTCAAATTTGTATGAGGAAATTTTTCGAAAATCCTGTAAAGAAAAAGTCCCGAATCGCGCGAAACTTCCGGCGTTTTGGAACATTTTGCATTTTTATGGGCGTGGGCTTGGATGGGGCGGCAAATAGTCAAATGGCCCATGGGCGGCAAATTTGTAAATCCGGCGCTGAAGGCAAATATGAAAATTCTGTAAAACACGTGTAACGCAAGTCGACCCCAAAGAATTCGGGGGGAAATATTTTCAGCCCCCAAAACCACCCCTTGGGACTTATTTAGGGGGGTGGGTACCCGTATCTCAAAAAAATCAAATGGAAAGGGTATGTTTTGACATTGGAATCTAATACGGCATAAAAAAAAAAAAAAAAAAAAAAAAAAAAAAAAAAAAAACAACTTTTTTGTTCTTGAGTTTTTTTCTCTAAAAACCACCCTTTACTGAGTTAAGGGTGGTTTTTGAAAAATTTAGGGGCAATGTTAGATTGACCGCGGTGACCCTCCAAAACATTGGATTTAAAAAACTAAAAAGTTTCTGAAAGGGCAGACCAAGGGCTTTCTTTTGGTGTATCACATGCCTATTTTTTTGTGAAAAAGGGTACAAGGCCCCTTCACCCCACAATTTTTGGGTGAAGGGGGATCTACGTAAAAATTTACAAATGTTAAGGTATGGCTTGTGATACATAATTTGAAAGGTCTTTGAGAGACGAAAAAAATGATGCCCCCAAAAGTCGTAAAAACTATCCCCTTTAAAATGGCGGCCGTTTTAAGATTTTGGGGCTCAAGGGGGGCCTTCAGAAAAATGACCCAAAATTGAGCGATACATGGCTACAAGGGTCTTGAATAGAGAAAAAGAATGGTCCAAACCGCGAGTCAAACTGACTTTTCAAACTAAAGTTACGGCCGATTGAAATTTAGGGGCGCCTCTCTGGGAAACTCAACTACCCCTAAATTTCAATACCTTAACCAGGCCCGTCTCATGGGGGGGGGGGGGGGGACAAGGGACCCACAGGTTCAGGGCCCGGGCGTCAGAGGGGCCCGGCGCGGCAACCTGACTAAAAGTCTAATTTTTCTGTTAAGAAAATGAAAAACTGTTCTAGCGGGCCCGGCCCGCTAGAACAGTTTTTTTTTTTTATCAAAAACCTCATTTTATATAACCACTATCTGTGTCTTTTCCGTTTTTATTACCCAAATTTTTTACAAGTAAACTTCTCCTTTTCTCATTTTCTAAGAATTTCTCTTCTTTTCTAATTTTCAAATGATTTCTCTTCTTTTCCTCAATTTCAAATTCACGCTTGGAGCTGTTCAAATTTTTTATAACGTATTGGTTTAATTTACAATTACCAATTTGAAATAGCTGAAAATTGCAGTTAGTCAGAGAAATCACGAAAAATTTATCTTGGGAGAACCTTAAAGCCCCCCATACCCCCCTCCCCTAGAACCCCTACCCAGGACCCACCAAAAGGGGGCCCGAAAGCCCAGTTGGTACCAGGGCCCGGGAGTTAGATGTGACGGGCCTGACCTTAACATTTGAAAATTTTTACGTAGAGCCCCGAAAAGCCCCAAAATTTTGGGGTGAGGGGGCCTTGTACCCTTTTTCACACAAAAATAGGCATGTAATACATCAAAAGAAAGCCCTTGGTCTGCCCCTTCAGAAACTTTCTAGTTTTTTTCAAATCCAATGATTTGGAGGGTCACAGCAGTCAATCAAACATTGCCCCTAAATTTTTCAAAAACCACCCCTAACTCAGTAAAGGGTGATTTTTAGAGAAAAAACTCACGAAAAAACAGTTTTGTTTTTTTATGCCGCGTTAGATTCCAATGTCAAAACATACTCTTTCCATTTGATTTTTTTGAGATACGGGCACCCACCCCCCTAAATTACCCCCAAGGGATGGTTTTGGGGGGCTGAAAATATTTTCACCGAATTCTTTGAGGGTCGGTATACGTTACACGTGTTATACCGAATTTTCATATTTGCCTTAGTTTGGCCACAATAAAAGTTGCCCTGGTGGTCTGAAACACCCTGTGTAATAGAGACTACGCACTAGCCTTGCGCGCGGTGGTCAAAGACAGTTTTTGGCGGTGACTTTTTTTCGGAGCTCGACCACAGGGAGCATGAAGGCTCCTTCATGCTCACCCTCCAACGTGGACCACACCGCTATGCAATTTCGGTGCTTCGGATTCACGATTCACTAGGCAAAAATCTCAACGACGTTTCTCATCAGTCAACGCATGGTCTATGTTTTCGGTGTTCTGTTGAGTCCCCGAAAAAAAAGTTGCCACCGCGCACAAACATAAGCTAGATAGATACCTAGTGCGTGGTCTCTATGAAACATGTATTGTCTCTGGCTTCGTCTCTCCCTCTCTTTAATTCTACTTCTCTTTCTCTTTCTACTTTTTTCTCTCTCTATTTTTCTTTACCGTTTTGTTTCGCTTTCTTTCTTCTCTCTTATTTCCGTTTTTATAACTTTTTCTCGTTCTTTTCTTTTTTTCTTTTTCCTCTTTTTCTCTTTCTCCCTTTCTCTCTCTCTCTCTCTCTCTCTCTCTCTCTCTCTCTCTCTCTCTCTCTCTCTCTCTCTCTCTTCTCTCTCCTCTCTCCTCTCTCTCTCTCCTCTCTCTCTCTCTCTCTCTCTCTCTCTCTCTCTCTCTCTCTCTCTCTCTCTCTTTCTTTCTTCAAGGAGCTGTAAACCTTATTTCAACTCGGTTTTTATTTTAGTCCCCCCTCTCCACCCAAAAACGGGCTTGCCCCCGCCGAACTTTTGAACGAGTTCAGTTAAAATGTTGCTGTTTGAGTTAATCTTCATTATTTTGGATGACAATTTTTTGGGGGGTTCAACCCCCCCCCCCCCCCTTAGGGGCCCACCCCCGCCTAACTTTTGAATGAGTTGATATAAAAAGTTTTGACCAATTCATAATTTCGAATGATTTTTTGTGTTTGTAGTCCAGTCCCCACCCCCACCCTAAAACGGGGGTTCCGCCCCCGCCTAACTTTTGATCGAGGCTGTTTGGATTCATCTGTATTATTTTGGATGACAATTTTGTTGGGGGAGTTCAAATACCCCCCCCCCCCCAAGTACCCCACTCCCGCCTGACTTTTGAACGAGTTGAGATAAAAAGTTGCAGTTTTGACCAATATTTATTATTTCGATTGATGTGTTTTTTTTTTGTTTTTTTAAATGTCCAACCCCCCCCCCCCCCAACCCAAACCAAAAACGGGGGTGCCCCCGCCTAACTTTTGAACGAGTTCAGATAAAATGTTGCTGCTTGGGTTAATCTTCATTATTTTGGATAACAATTTTTTGGGGGAGGTCCACCCCCCCCCCCTCCGTTTAAATTTTGGACGAGTTGAGATAAAAAGTTGCCGTTTCGTTCAGAAAGCTAATACAAAGAGCGATAAAATGAGACCATTTTAGGTTCTCTACATTGAATAGGACTTACGAGGTGTTTTTGTGAAATATCGGCAAGTTCAAAATTCAACAAGCATATGCATTCAAATGACCAGAGAAAGAGAGCAGGAGAGATATGGAGATGAGGATATGGGGGGTGGAGGAGTAGGATGAGAGGGGGGTGGGGAGGGGGTGGTTCTTCCATTATGCCTCTCGAGCTTTCGCGAGCATTTTTGAACTTTTGAGGATATTTTACTATGATACGTCAATAATCACCCTTAGGGCTACCTTGTTACAGAATTTCAAATATGATGGAAGCGGCTCAGATGTGACCTTCCCTTGAAGAATTATGTTTCTCTGATAGGTTGATAGGCCCTTGTGATATCCTTTAACACGTTCCATTGCTTGGAGGAATCTGAGTTTCCATGTGAGCCGCCGCGGTTCGGGTTTTTAACAATGTGTTCTAACACCAGAGTGTTTGAAATCGCAGTTTGTTTTTGTTTTTGTTTTTTTTTTTGGTTTTGTTTTTTGTTTTTTTTTGTTTGTTTTGTTTGTTTGTTTTTTTACGCGTAGGTTAGAATGCGGTGTGCGGGTAGTTTACCCACAGCGCCGCGCCGCTTTGTTGACATTTTAAGCTGTGTTTCTAACAATAAGTCTAATAGGTAAGCGGATGCCCGATGCAAGGTACAGGCCAAGAGCTCGAAGACCCACAATATTGCTCAGTAGCTGGAGTTCAAACTTCAAGTTAGTAATTTCCTCAAACTACCCACAAGATGGGAAAGCTCTAATCACTGATTTTTTTTATTTTTATTTTTCTTATAAGTTATGCATCCCCCCCCCCCCTTGGAATTCAGAACAGTCTCAATTCCACGATAGAAGGTGAAACAAACAAACGAAGATAATATGTTAGTCAACGGAGGAACAGTCGACAAACTTCATTATTTGTTTATTTAGTAATTTTAACTCATTTCTTGCAAGGAATAGTAGTAATGAATGCTTTTATCTTGCCATCATTATCATCTGTTGTCACTTTATTCATAATATCCAACACATCAAAATCATTATTATTTGGTACACCTTCAATAGCTAAAAATTGTACCATTTGGAGGACAAATTAGTTTTAGTCTCATTTTGCTGGGGGAGGGTGCACACCTCTCATTGGGATTCAAAAATGTTGCCCCCCTCTGGAAATTTCACTGCGGGCGCCCATCATGCGCTGTTTTCATACCCAAGAAAATTATTGTTAACAGGGGCGTGCCGTGGTTTCCAGCGAGGGGGGGGGGGGGAGAATGCAATCTTGCCGCCCTCCACGAATTGGCCCCGGTCAAAATTATAAAGTTGATAACTTTTTTTTATTTTTTTGGTTGTTGCACACTGATTTTGCCACCCTCGGAGAGTGCCGCAGGAGGCAAGGTACCCACATGACCAACCCCCCTCACCCACGGCACGCCTCTGCCTGTGACATCTTCTTTTTATCCATTTTCAAGAGTCATATATGAGATGCCAGGAGTGAAACGGCCCCAGTTTCAAAAGGTATGAAAACCCTTGAGGGTGATCGACTCTATTTGTCAAGCTGAATCGATAGAGGGGTCACTCGAGGGGTTTCTGTGACATCACCTTTTTGCCCAGGATCAATAGTCATGAGATGGCAGGAGCCAGGAGAGAAACGGCTCGAGTTGCAAAAGATATGAATACCCTTGAGGGCAATCAACTCCATTTGCCAAGCTGACTCGATAGAAGGGTCACTCGGGGCCCCGGGGGGTCCCTATGATCAGGGGCTTGCCTCGATTTCCAGCGAGGAGGGGCAAGAATGCAATAAGCTTGCTGCCCTCCGCGAATGGGCGCCCTTCAAAATTATAAATTTTATGACTGTTTTTTTTTTTTTTCTTTCTTTCTTTCTCTCTTTTTTTGCTTGTTGCACACTGATTTTACCGCCCTTTGTGATTCATTTTGAAATGTGATAATTTCTCTTTTTCTTCCACCCTAATTTTTCCGCCCTCGGAGACTGCCGCCCTGCGGGCAAGGTTACCCACATTTACTCACATGCCACTCCCACGGCACGCCACTGATTGTTAACTTTTTTATTATCAGAGGAAGAAGACCCCGATCGTGAAACGTGTCTTTCTTTTATGTGTGCGCCTTCAATTCTCTGGGTAGACAGTTACGGTACAGTTACGTAGGAATAGTTAACTACTTTCCGCGACACTTAAGTGTAATGTCATCCGATTCAACCAGAGATTACTAAGCCTAAATTCAACAATCGGCGACACAACTCGATAGAAACCTTGTGTTTCTTTTATGGGTGCGCCTTCAAATTTTAGGGTAGGCTAAAACGGTACAGTCGCGTACGAATAGTTAACTACTTGTCAACATACAGCTGACGGTATCCGATTCAACAACATTTTGAAAACTCACGCAGTTCGCCACATGGAACCTATGTAAGACTATCGATCTTCAGGAGTTGCAATCGCACCCTCAAGATAAAGTTTTAAATGGAAAATAAGCATGGTTGCCACATTGCACGATCCGCCGCGCCACTCAGCCACTGTCAAAAAGATAGGACGGACAAAATTATTAAATGATCATATGGGCAAACGTAAATTGGACGAAAATCGTTGGACAGGTCGGCGGTCGGGTGAATGTTTCTGCGGAACCAGGGGCAGGGGCAGATAAATGTGGGTCCGAAATGGTCAAACTACATTGGTGGATGGTGAGGATTCAAGCATGCTACAGTAGATAGTTTACGGCCTCAACTTGCATCTAGGAGGAGTAGTATTTCGGACCAACATTTTTCGGCCCCAGCCGCGTACAATTTGGTGGCCTGAGGACCACAGATTGAGAAACTCTGCAGTGTTTGCTTTGACATCGAATAAATATTATGGCTTTGGCAGTTAGCCGTTACGATCCAATCCAGTCAATTTTGCCTATGCCACTGTGCGCGCATCTATCTACCGCGGCAAAACGCCAGCATATCCTTCCTGTCCTGAATTAGAGGGTAACAAGTATATGTATGTAAAATGTATCTCGACTGTTGATGTCTCGAGTCTCAGCCCATCGCGACACGGATGGGACGCAGCATATATGCGTAGCGTATGCATGCACTTCTATGCGAGCTATCAGCGTAACAATAATCTGAGCATCCTGCTGAACCGCAGAGCTGACTGCTGACTGTTGAGTACTTGGTTGAGTTCAGTGTTCACTGTTCAGTCAGTTCAGTGTGAACTTGCCGCCCGCAGAGGTAACAGGTGTTCCGAGCTTGCGGTCTCTCGTCTGTGTTTACCTGCGACCTGCGTCCTACGTCCTGCGTGTCGCGTGTGACGCTGTCTGCCGCGCCCGCCGCAGCGTTCCGCTTCTCTCTGTACGGGATCCACGCCGCGCCGCGCTGAATTCACTTGCATGTGTATTTGTATACACTGACTGTGTCGTGTTATCATTTTTGTCGTGTATCTTGTTCGTTGACGACGCCAAAGATTACTTTCTTACTACCTCTGTTAGTCTGCTTTCTCCTTAATTCTGAAGCTCTCCTGGACTCTTTGAAGAAAGTAATGAATAAACGCTTGGTCGCTTCAATTTTATCGTCATACATTTATTTGATCGATAGATTGTCAAGAGAATCATATAATTTTCAATAGCCGAAATTAAATAGAATTACTAAACAAAGCTTGAACTTCGACTGTAAACTTGACTATTGGTTTGCGGTTTTTTGTTTTTTTGTTTTGTTTTTTTACAGCGAGTGATAAATTATTGACCGAATGTATAGATAAATAAGTAAATAAAAAATGAAAGAGATCCAACAAATACTTCTTACATAAAAATATAAATCCAGATTAATTTGTGTCAATTGTGTGTGAAGTGTCAATAAGTGCCGGATATTTTATTGTTTGCGGTGACTCAAGTGCGTTTGTTCACCTTTAATTTTGTTTGGATGCATTTCATCAGCTTCTTTCAAACATCGTAAGTTCCACCTATCTATTTTCTCAATTTTGAATCGTTTAAAGAAGGATGGATATCAGCGGTTTCCTACTTTAAAAAGATTGATCGTTGCGGAGCTGGCCTCAACCCCAAATTTCTTGCTGTCCCGGTCGTCCCGGAGCGGAGTCAGAAATCTTTTCAGGAAAGGGGGCACGCTCTCATTGACGCTCATGAAATCTGAAATTTGAAGCGTCACAAGAAGTATTTTTGAACTGTTTTCTGTTGACAAAAATGCAATTTCTAAGGCTAATAGGACTACTATGGAACGAATTAGTATTTGGGCTTTGTTGTGCCCGATCATTTTTACTTTTAATGACTAATTTTGGGTCCTAGACAGTATTATCAGACTATGTCCGGATGGAACCTCCTTGACAAGGCCGTATATGCGTATAAGTATCATGAAGTCGCTTATAGTGTCCGGCAGCAAAATTTTAAGCCGGATAGTTGGTTGGTGTGCACCAATCACCAGAAATGAAATAAGGACTTATTATGTGGGGA
This sequence comes from Trialeurodes vaporariorum, assembly GCA_011764245.1. NCBI lineage: Eukaryota > Metazoa > Arthropoda > Insecta > Hemiptera > Aleyrodidae > Trialeurodes > Trialeurodes vaporariorum. The sequence continues at coordinate 35,215,527 of VMOF01000002.1, read as the reverse complement.
AACTTATAAGGAAATTGTACCCACTGAAATCGGAAAGATTTCTTTATCAATGTAATAATGTTATTAAATTATTCTGATTCAGACCTAGTATGAAGGAATATTCCATTAAAACATTTTTAAATATTGACACCAGTTGGAATAATATCTTACAATATGGGGATCTTGCAAACTTTTTCTATAAGCAAAGAAATAATTAAATCTGATGTAAAAACCAGCGAAAATCACGAAAATCTTACCAGAAAAGTCTAAAATTTAGTGATGAACTCAGATAACAGCCGTGACGGCAAGGTCGTAATTGCGGAGCTCCGCAGGTAGGTATCATGAGAGATTCATGTCTAATTTGTCACTTTCTCTTCGGAAAAACAGAAATACGTCTCAAACTAGATAGGAATCTCCCATGACACATGCGTAGTTCCACCATTAAGCCTGATTCTGAGAGTGGATTTTGTGATTTTTTGGGTGGGTAGTCATCGTCATTTTTGCAAGTTTTGATGCAAGAATCAACTCTTCAATCACCTATAGCAAAAGTTTGCAAGAGCCCCGTCAAGTGAAATATTACGGAGACAGAAAATTTTCGACGAATCCAATTTGACACCAACAGAAATTAAATTAGGTACAACAATTAACTGCAGACGAGATAACTGTAATTTAACACAAATCCACATAAATCACCATATTTTTGCGTTCTCAATACTATCAGCGAATTCGCTGATTACACATATGGAAAATTTATTTCTCGAGTTCTTGAATTTTCAAAAAAAGGGGAGAGAAACAGGTATTAAATGAAATAAACTTTAAAATAAACCACTAATTGAGTTGAGCTGAACAGGAAATTTTCAATCAAATTGAGCTTAGAAAATTACTACTCTAGCTGTTTTTCTCACAGTCTTGCGGGAATCTTAAGCGTATAGCTTGTGTATTTACCGCAGCCTAACCTCGCCTAACAAGAACAAACGCAGTTGTTGTGAGATAACTGTTCCTACATGCCGGAACTAGTTTTGCATAAACCGTAAATTGAAGGCGCAAAATGATCACCGTTGACAAAGCTACCTTTCGTCAAAGTCTCGGGAGCCCTTCACTCCTCACGCTCTTGCGGTCTCCCCCCCCCCCGGATTTAGGCGTAAATGCGTTGCTACTATTAATCCCCCCCTTCCTCTTCTGGATAAGATTTGCTTGCGATCCAGAATCCAATTTGTGATTATAAGAACCGAAAAAATTACCAAATATACCAATCAATACCTACCAATTTGCACATAGGTACCAATTTTTATCGTTCTAATTAGGTTATTTTTTTAGCATTTGCCAAGCTAGCCCGGCCGCGCGTCGATAAAAGTGGAGGGGGGGGGGCGTGTTGCGGTTCCATACGTGATTGCTTGATTATAAGAACCAGTGTAGTACGCTCATTTTGAATGACTTTTCATAATATTCCTCGCAAAGATTTGAGGTATGGTGGCTGAAGTACCATATATGTAGAGATGAGTAGTTGAGGAAGAATTTTTAGTTTGAGCTGTACGTATGTAAGTACATTATATTCTATAGGTATGTGCAACAACATTATTCAAAAGACGCAGTCGTCATCAGTGGCGGCTTGTGCTATTTGGCAACCATATTTTTGCCATTTGAATTTATGGAACAGTATCATTTTCACAAGGATTCAGTGAATCTCTTGAAGATCGACAGTTTTACGTATAGGTTTAAATGGAGATAATCTCTTTGTTGCCACATTGCACGAGTTGAAACTATGGTCGTCACGAGTTTACTCACGCTTTTCTATTATAATATGATGATAAGCTGGCTGTACCATACGTAGATATTTTTGAGGCCCCAGGTTCCTGTGACCAGTTCAACCAGTTGCTTTGAAACAATCAACTAAGTAAGCACTTGAACATACATCAATTTGTTCAATATACTTTATAAATAAGATGATTAGTTGACTCTGTTTTGACGCAAATTCAGTCAAATTCCCCGAGTCATAACGTGAAATACCGGGCAATTATTTATCAAATGACACTGATTCGGTTGCGATGTGCCAGACTTCGTAAATGTCCAAATTGGGCAAATATCTCACCATGCGCTGGTCACATAATTATGCAATAAGGACATTATCTCGCCTTTGGCAAGTATAACTTGTCTCAGAAATAAATTCGACTGTCCTTTTTGTGATCATGCAATGATTATACACATATATAGCTCGTCTGTGCTTCATTAATGTCTGAAATGAAATTTCACTTAATCTTGCGTGTGGAAATAACATCACGAAAGGTCGAGTCATCCCCTCTGTCCTTTTTAATTTTGGTAGAAAACAGTCAACTTCAATCTATGTCTGTAAATAATTTAACAACTGGTGATGAGCCCTTTTATTTGTGCCCCCCCCCTCCCCGAAATAATCAGTGGCGTAGCAATACAATCTGACAATATTAAATTTTGTCCGTATATGAACCCATTCAAAAGGTCGAATTCTATCAAAGTCCATAGAAACACCAGGTCAGCATGGTAACGCTGTAGTCTTTTACGCTCCGTTCTATTTACTCACAAGGGATGGTACGAAGGCGGACCCGAGTTTCGCGACCAAATTTTCAGGATCGATAGTTCATAAGATTCTAAACTTCACACATTTCGCCGTTTTTGCTAATGGGCCCCAGGGGCCGAGCAAAAAAAGGGACCACGCGCGTCACCTTAAATAGTCTCCGCTAACGCCCACCCCTCATCTAGCGCTGAGTGGCCGAGTGGATAGGGGCGCAGTCCGGCGGCCCAAAGGTTGCAGGTTCGAATTTCGCCTCGGCCCCCGAATTTTTTGCAAGTACTTTTGCATGCTTTTAGTTTGTTCTTCAACAAACTGATTATTTTACCGTTTGTATAACACCTTAATGCTCCTGAAAACATTAAATGTACACAAACTAAACATTTAAACAAAATAAACTTTTCATTGGGATCTCACGTCAGTAAGTATCAAAATATCTGCATATCTTTTTTTTCATTATTATAATTATTATTATTTTTTCTGTCGTGTTTATCCGCGGTGGCCGCGATCAGTATAGGTGTATTTGCGAATGTTGGGCAATGCGCATACCATCAGTGGCGTATCGTACGAATTGGCTTTGTTGCATTTTGTATACATTTAAACCCATGTTAAAGGTCGAACTCGAGGGAGTTATAGTTATTTTTAATGGGTTTAATTCAACAAAATACAAAAACGCCAAATTGCACGCTACGGTGTACCGGCGCATACCACCATTTTTTAGGTATTCGGGTGAAACGAGAGATCAGGAAATAAAACGTATTCCCGTATCAAAGTGTGGAATTTGATAACGCAATATGTCTGTCCATTTCAACTCATGTAGAAAGTTGAATCCAAATGTGTTCACCAAACGCACCTTTAGTTCGATCTTTTGCATGCGCTCAAACGGATCAACATGCAGTCTTCCCACATTGCATTGCGTACCCTGGTAAAAAAAAACCTCAGGACCTCAGAGATGTCTGAGGGTAATTGGAACAAGAGGTCCTGAGGGCACCCACAGGATTTCTGAGGGCACCCTCAGGAATTTCTGAGGGCACCCTCAGGAATTTCTGAGGGCACCCTCAGGAATTTCTGAGGGCACCCACAGAAATCTTGAGGTCGCCCTCAAGATTTCTGAGGGTGCCCTCAGGACCTCATGTTCCAATTACCCTCAGACTTCTGAGGTCCTGAGGTCCTGAGGTCCTGAGGTCAGGCCATCAAATATTTCTGTGTAACTAAAAAACTAAATTTAGGAAAGCCTAGACTCGAGTTTTCTGTAGAAATTCTTATTCCTATCACGTAGGCTATATATTTAACACCTTTTGTCAAGCCGGAGAAGTTGGAGCCCGCACAGAAACTTTGCCGGTGGTGGGGTCCGAACCCACGACCTCCCGTTTGGTAGTCCAGCACTTTACCACTAGGCTACACTGCCCGCGATGACAGATGGGCGCGAATTTCTCAATATAATAATATTGCGGGTGCTCTCACGATTCTCTGAGGGCGCCCTCAGAAACTTTTGAGGGCCTTCCCTCAAGATTTCTGAGGGTCCCCTTGGAGCCCTTATTTTCAAATTACGCGAAGACTTTTTTGAGGGCCTAGATATTTTTTTTTGCAGCTAAGGTTTTTATAATGGGACTTAGAAAAATTTCGTTTGTTGTAGATAATTTAATTTGTTTTAACCTTCTAATGAGTGAGGGCTCTGACTTTAGCGTATGAATTACTTGTTCAGTGCAATAACATTAACCTCAAAAATTATTTATTAGATTTTTAACTGTATTATTAGGAAACCGGGTGAAATTATAGACGTAAATAACTTAGATGATTAACGATAAAACTTATACTCTTTATTAATTATTCAAATTATTCATGATTCGTTTGCGATCTAAAACACGTCAGGCTTTGTCTTACATTTTACTTAGGTTAGTGATTACAGCAAAGATCTTCTCAGCTCCAGAGATTACAGAGGCAGTCTCTCTAGTTTGTCAATAGGGCGCGCTATGCAATATGCATGTATGCAACACCCTTCCTACAAGATTTTAATTATAAATAAAAAAGCTAAAAAAAAGAGAGGCTCTTTCTTTTTTTCCTATAGATAATCCAGAAGTTTACGAGGTTTCACAATGGCACGTTTGGGACGATTGGTACAATGACTAACAGGTATGGATGGATGCTGTTCCACAGCACGACCAGGGACTGGCGGGTTGACAATTGCTGGAATCAGTGCGTCGGGAGTTGTTGTCGCTCGCGCTGGAGCATCTGAAATAATACTTTTGGGAAGCTGAAACAGAAAATGGTTGAATTTTAGAGATTGCTTATTGTTTTGAGAGTTAGGCTTGGCACGAGGGGGAGATGACAGAGTTTGAGTTCTTCGAGGGCGAAGAAATGAAGAATTCCTTCGATAGACGGTTCCATCGATACTTTGAACCAAATAGGACCTCGGCTCGCTAAGGATTTTTGTGATGGTAGCTTCCTTCCAGTAGTCGTCCCATCGCATGTATACTGATTGTCCCAGGTGGAAAGGTTCACGTTGCTTTGCTGTTTTGTCGTGATGTGCTTTTGCTTTCCGTTTGATGTTTTCCATCCTTTGTCGGATTGCGTCGTTGTCGGGAATCCTTGGCTTCAGCAGGTTTACAGTTGTTGGGACCTTATTCCGTAAAAGTCTTCCCATTAGTAGTTGGCTTGGTGATAGATTCAGACCGATGATGGGGGTGTTTCGGTATTCCTGGAGGGCTTCGTAGAGGTCATTTTCCGAGTGGCTTGCCTTTTTGATGAGCTTCTTTGCGATCCCCACTCCTTTTTCCGAGAGACCGTTGGATCTTGGATATCTGGGACTGGAGGTGACTATCCTGAAATTCCATTCTTCGGCAAATTTTGACATTTCTTCACTTTTGAACGGGTTATTGTCACACCTTAGATCAGTCGGAGTCCCGTGGTTACAGAATAGAATTTTAAGTTTCTTGATAATTTCCGTAGGCGTTTTACTAGCTAAAGGAATAATGTCTAACCATTTGGAGTAATAGTCCTCGACGACCAGGAATGTTTTCTTCTGATGCTCTCCAATGTCTATTCCAATTATTTGAAATGGAAACTGGGGAGTTTCTGATGGTATTAGAGGCTCTTTGACGTTGTTGTTCTGGAATCTTTGACAAGTTGCACATGAATTGATTAAGTCGGCAATATTCTCAAACATACTGGGCCAGTACATGATACCTTTAATACGAGCAACGGTTTTGGTAATTCCGAGGTGAGCTTTAGAATGAACTAAGTTAACCATATAGTTTCTAAGTTCTTTTGGAATGACTAGACGATCATTGAGGAAAATTAAACCTTCATTCTCGCTAAGTTCATCTCGAAGTCCGTAGAAAATTTTCAATTCTTTATTAAGTGTTTTAGGGTTGACACTTACCCATCCGCTTCTGATGAAGTTTGTTAAAGCACTCAAATCTTGATCAGCCGCAGTTGCTGCTTGTAATTTCAAGATATCGCTGGACGGAATAGGCAGGACTTCCTCTAGGGTAATAGCATGTACTACTTGCGTCATGTCTATGTCTTCAGGAAACTTGTCTTTTAAGAATGCTCTAGATAACATATCGGCGATATACATTTTCGAGCCTGGCAAATATTCCAAAGTAAATTTGTACTTCAACAATTTGAGTTGCATACGTTGCAGTCGGGCGGGATTTTTATGAAGGTCTCTCTTAACGATAGTTACAAGTGGTTTATGATCATTAAGGATTTTGATGTTATCATGACCATAAATGTATTGGTGGTAACGATTAACCGCAAATACTACGCTAAGCATTTCTTTCTCTATCTGACTGTAGCGCTTTTCCGCATCGTTTAGACTTCTTGAAGCAAAGGCTACAGGTTGTTGGTTTTGCAGAAGGCAGCAACCAAGACCGTCCTTGCTAGCATCACATTGAATTTCTGCATTTTGACTAGGGTTGAAGATTTTTAGTGTGGGGGCATTGACTACCAGTTCTTTAATGTTAAGAAATGCTTTTTCTTGTTCTGAAGTCCACTTCCATTGCACTTTTTTTTTTAAAAGCTCTCTTAGCGGGGCTGTAACTTTTGAGTAAGCCGGAAGGAATTTGTTTATATAATTAACAGCACCAAGAAATCGCCTCAGTGTTTTAACATCTTTCGGGGCAACCATGTTTTTAATTGCTTTTATTTTGTTAGGGTCTGGCTTAACGCCATCAATCGAATAAACTACTCCGCCATACCTAACTTGCTTTGATTTATACTGAAGCTTGAGTTTATTGAACTTAACGTTGTTTTCTCTTGCTCTCTTTAGTACTGCTGCAAGGTTTTGGTCGTGTTCAGCTTCGTCTTTCCCTGAGACTATGATGTCGTCAAACAAGACTTGTACACCGTTGAGGTCTCCAAATATTTTTGTATTCTCTCTTTGAAAGATTTCAGGAAAGCTAGACATTCCATAAGGCATCCTTTTGTACTTAAATCTGCCGAATGGAGTATTCATTGTGCAAAGTTCACTTGATTTGTCGTCGAGTTGAAATTGGTGGAATCCTTCTTTCATATCTAAGACGGTGAAAAGCTTACGACCACTTAAATTGGCAGTAAGTTCTTCTTGAGTAGGTATTAAAAAATGTTCTCTTTTAATGTATTTATTAAGTGGGATAGGGTTCAAACACAATCTTACAGACCCATCTTTTTTTTCAATAATAACAGTGTCGTGGACCCAATCAGTGGGTTTTTCGACTTTTTCAATTATGTCTAGTTTTTCAAGACGATTTAGTTCTTTTCTTAATTTTTCTTTTAAAATTTCTGGTAATCTTCTAACTGGTTTGACAACAGGTACAGCATCATCGCTTAAAGTGATTTTAACTTTGTAAGGGAGCTTACCTATACCGGAGAACAGATCCTTATTTGTTTCGATGAAATTTTCTTTTTCCGCAGAGATTGGTTTTTCCGTGGAGGAACTTTTTTCTTGATTAGGTGTAATAGGATAGACTTCCTTCTGGAAACAAGGTGATTTTGTAAGATCTGCATCACAGGTATTTGGTCGGGATGATTCACTGCAATTTGAATTAGAGATATTATTTAATACGTTAATGTTGTTTACTCTTTGAACTAAGTTAAGCTGCCGACAAGCGTTGCCACTAAGAATGGGGGTAGAATCTGAGTCTACAATGATGAAATTTAGGTTAAGAATATTCTGTTGATATTGGCACCGAAAGTTTTTCACTTCCCCTAGAGGTTTAAAAATGAAGCCTCCATAAGCTTTGATTTTAGTTCGGGTGTTTTCAATATCAGCATCGTCAGAAATTGTTCTAAAAATTTTTAAAGGCAGAATGTTAACATCACTGGCAGTATCTAATTTAAAATCAATTGGACAATTTTTCACTAGAATTGTTTCTTTCCAATAGTGGTCCATAGAAGAAATATTATTACAATTGACTATTTCAACGCTATCACAGCCAAGAATTTCAGAGTCGTCAGAATCGGACTTATTATTCTCAATTTCATTAACAGTTCTAAAATTATTATTTCTGTTCGAGGATCTCCTTTTGAAACATCCTACTTCAAAATGGTTTGGCTTACCACACAGTGGGCACTGTTTCCCATAGGCAGGACAAGAGGCAGGCAAATGCTTCGTTCCGCACTTTTTGCAATAGTACGCTTTCGGCTCATTATAAGAACGATTGTATGGATGCTCCGATTTATTGCTGAAATGATTCTTAGAAAATGAATTGAATTTACTACTCTTATTGCTAGATCGTGTATAATTTACTTCAGCTTCACAATTGTTTGATAGTTGTTCACTATAGTTTTTTCCTGCTTCCGCAGCTCTGCATATTTGAGACACTTCATTAAGAGACAGAGTTTTGGTTTGACTAAGAAGTGATTGTTGAACACTTTTATCTGGGATTGTTTTAATAATGTGGTCGACAATAATTCTGTCAGCATAGGATAGCTTACAGGAGCAAACAAATTGGCAGTTTTCCGCTTGGTTTTTCAACTCGGTTAGGAATTGGTCAAAACTTTGATCTGTTGACTGCGTAATTTGACTGAATTTAAAAGATTCAACAGCAAGATTGAGATTAGGAACACAGAAATTGTCAAAAAGTTTTATCACCTTATCAAGAGTGCTTTTGTCTTCCGTAAATGTGCTGAAGACTTCAATGGCATCTTCACCCATGTGTGTGAGGAGGATTGCAATTTTTTGTTCTTCGTCCGTTGATTTTGATTTACCAGTCGCTTTCATATTCAGATCGAAGATGTTCTTCCATTTGGGCCATTTTGACGTTAGTGTTTTGTCGAATTTTAAAGGTTGGAGCCTGAATGAAGCACCACCGCCGCACGGGTCTCGGTTTTCGTCGTTTGCCATTTTTATACGAATTTACACTTGACACCATGTATTATTAGGAAACCGGGTGAAATTATAGACGTAAATAACTTAGATGATTAACGATAAAACTTATACTCTTTATTAATTATTCAAATTATTCATGATTCGTTTGCGATCTAAAACACGTCAGGCTTTGTCTTACATTTTACTTAGGTTAGTGATTACAGCAAAGATCTTCTCAGCTCCAGAGATTACAGAGGCAGTCTCTCTAGTTTGTCAATAGGGCGCGCTATGCAATATGCATGTATGCAACATTAACAACTATAGGTTTTAATTGATTTAAAAAGGAAATAATATAATAATATGTATATCAAATAATATGAGAATTTCTCGCTCAATGCAATGGTTTAATCAGGAATTTGTTTGATCTTGAACTTATAACCCTCTTTGTGCCAAAATGGATCCAGCCGATGAAAAAATTATTTTTTTGGTTTTTTCTTGACCTATAGGCCCTAAAGAACATGCTCAAGTGAAAACATTGAAAAAAACCCATAGATTATTATTACTTTTTTTTTTTTTTTTTTTTTTTTTTTCTAAATTAATATTATTATTAATTACTTAACCAGTGGTGGCTTTGTGCCATGTGTGGCAAAAATGTTTTACCTCCATTGGAATACATGGTAAGCAATCGATTGTTTTTCATGGAATCATATGATATGGGATAACAACAATGTTGCCGAAATGCACGAGTTAATATATTGAAAATAACCTCTGAAATATTTAAGATTCGAAAGTCTGAGTGCGAGTTTTTTGTCCTGTAAAAATGTTCCGGTCATCTTCAAAATGATTGAAGCTCACCCTTGAAGATTTCTGATCAGAATTTCTAAAGTTATAAGGGCCCCTCAAAAGATTCGGGATGCTCTGTGGGCGCCCTCAAGCGTTCTGTGGTCGCCCACAAGCGCTCTGTGGTCACCCTCAAGTGCTCTGTGGGCGCCCTCAAAGATTCTGTGGGTGTCCTCAAAGATTCTGTGGGCGCCCTCAAAGATTCTGTGGGTGCCCTCAGAAAACCTCAGAGGCCCTCAGAAATCCTGAGGGTGCCCTCAAGATTTTCTGAGGTTCTCTGAGGTTTTTTTTACCAGGGTAAGTTACTGCTCTGCAGTGGCGGCGTTCAATCTGGCAACAACATATTCTCTCCATTGAAAGCTATGTAAAACAATCGATCTTCAGTAGGTCCAATTGCACCCCCAAGGTATCGATACTTTTGCGTAGGTTTAAATGGAAAATTAGCATGGTTGTCAAATTGCACGAGCCGCAACTGCTGCTCTGTATTCGTAACAGTGATGCGAGCACAAAAGAAGTAGCACACGTATAGTACAATAAACATGCATCAATAATCCACTTATCTAGATTGTAAAGGGCGGGGGGTAACAAAACAAACAAAATAACATACAAAACACGACAGGAAAAATAATAATAACAATGATAAAAAAAAAAAGATATGCAGATATTTTTATACTTACTGACGTGAGATCCCAATGAAAAGTTTATTTTGTTTAAATGTTTAGTTTGTGTACATTTAATGTTTTCAGGAGCATTAAGGTGTTATACAAACGGTAAAATAATCAGTTTGTTGAAGAACAAACTAAAAGCATGCAAAAAGTACTTGCAAAAAATTCGGGGGCCGAGGCGAAATTCGAACCTGCAACCTTTGGGCCGCAGGATGCGCCCCTATCCACTCGGCCACTCAACGCTAGTTGAGGGGTAGGCGTTAGCGGAGACTATTTAAGGTGACGCGCGTGGTCCCTTTTTTTTCTCGGCCCCTGGGGCCCATTAGCAAAAAACGGCGAAATGTGTGAAGTTTAGAATCTTATGAACTATCGATCCTGAAAATTTGGTCGCGAAACTCGGGTCCGCCTTCGTACCATCCCCTTGTCAGTGGTAAAAAAGTGGTCCATTTCTTCCCGATTTGATCCAACCCTCATTGATTTAAAAATACATATTGTGTGTTCCGGACTTCCGGTTCCTGCAATTTAGGGAAAGTATTACAGGGCCAATCTTTCGTGTATATGGACTCTGAGTTTAAACGAATAAAAATGCAACGTTGCAAGATTAATAAACGTATAGTGGATTGAGGATCGGAACAAAACATCTTCAGATTCAGAACGTTAATAGGAACGAAACTCGCCCTCGAATAAAAAGTGAGCTTTTCAGTAATCAACAAAAAGTCTCGTGATGATGTTAATATAAGCACTGTCTCTTCTTAAAAAGCCAAGATGAAAGTGGTTTGTTTGGCTCTCTTTTTTTAAATATTAAAAAAAAAAAAAAAAAAAAAAAAAAAAAAAAAAACTATACTTAAAAATTATCATAAAATCAGCTGAATTTGTTTTCTAATAATGACGTTTAAGAGCAAACGTAAATAATTTATTTTAATCATCATGTTGGAAAATATAATTTCTGAAAGTTGTGAGTTGGTATCTTCTTTGCCGGACTGCAGGAATTGTTTCAAAAGAAACTAATGTATCGATTTTTGGGTCCAGTTGCCCACTTCCGAACGCCAACATTTTCATTTTAAACCTAAATGAAGTCGATGGAGCAATAAGGTTCCCAAAAGGTCGGAATGGTCAACCTGCGCACGCCTGCGCAGCGACTACATTAAATTTCATTCAAAGCTAGAAAAGCAGTGGAAGAAACTGAAAATGGATTTTTCGTTTCCTCAAGAAAACTATTTCAACGATCTCTTCATTGCTTCGAGCTTTATTCTTTAAGTTGCGACAGTCAAGTAGGTATAGGTACCAGCAGCAAGGCGGTGTCTGTGTCTCCAGTCATAAACATGCGCTTCGGAGAAAGTAGGCAATGTCCGTTCTTACCCATATGATAAGTCATTTTCGCTCGTCTCACAGTGTATGAGTGGCACGCTAGTTTATCCCCTCTGATATGCCTCTCCTCTGATTACTATCTGGTCTCTGATTGAGTGTTTGTGAGATTTGAAAAGAAAACCATACATAAAAATTGGTGCCACTTGCTTGCTGGATTAGAGAGTGAAATAAGACTTTTAGACGAAGCGATGTGCGAACGAATGTATTTGTTAAAAAGTCAAAATTAAATGTCCTACGAGTACATTCATATCGTTTATCGACTCTTGACATTTTTAACATCAATAGGTAGGTATATCAAATACTTTATATTTTAAGAGACATTCTTGACATTCTTCTTGAAATTGTATTTTTCTCTTTTTTTCTCCCCCCCCTTTTTTAGCGATAAAACTAATTCTATGGATCGGAAGGAGAGTTTTACATTAAAATTACATTGAACCAGAGTTTGTTTGGGACCGGAGGCCCTCGGACGGCAATCGATACAATATATCGCTCTACTAAAACAGTCTATAGCAACGGATCTGCGTAAAAATGAATACACATTGGATTTGAGGGGTAACTTTATGCGTTCTTTTCGATTCCGGGGTCGAAAATTCCCGAAAGGGTCAAGAAGGGGGGGGGGTTTGAGGAGGTTCAAATCTTAAATTGAATAATTTTTTAGTGCTTCGTAAGAAAATGAATAGAAGAATCTGATGTAACAAAACAAAAGGAACATTTTTGATCTCTTGTATTTTCTTCGTAAGCTCCGCAGGCAAAAAATCGATTTTACTCGTTTTCCGTGCGTCTTACGAAAAAAACACAAGAGATCAGAAATGTTAGGTATCAGCCGTTAATTCGGTGGAAATTCATATTAGAACAAAACGGTCCAAACGAAATGATTCTTGTAATTATAGTGTCTGGTCTCTTTTTCGTGCTGTTGGGACTTTCCGTTGGTAATGTTCGTAATGTCTTAATTCGGTGATACCATGTACGCAAACATGCGGGGGAAAAAATAATAAAAAATATTAGTTGCCATTTTGAAAGAGCTTTTCAAAAGTTTTTTTTTTTTTTTTTTAAATTTTAGGGTTATGCGATTTTGTTTGATAAGAAGTAATAAAATCAATCAGACCTATAAGTATTTGATATTTGACTGAAAATGCCAGACGAGCCTAGATTTGTCTGGAAATTAGGATTTACCCATATTGATGATAGATATAATATAAATATTTCAAACAGGAAGTCATCTTAGGAACCTAAGATAAAACACATGGAACTTGCTCCTTCCTCACCAATGGAGCTCTTGCAAACTTTTGCTGGGAGCAAATGAATAGTCCTATCAGATGTAAAAAGCAACGAAAATCACACTGAGGAAGTCTGAAATTCAGTAATAAGCTCACATAACTGCTATAACGGCTAGATCGTAATGGCGGCTCAACGCAGGTATCATGGGAGATTCCTGTCTAATTTGTCACTTTCTCTACGGAAACACAGAGACATGTCTCAAATTAGATAGGAATCTCCCATGATAACTGCCCCTCTCCGCCATTAAGCCCGATTTTGAGACAGAAGTTCGTGTTTTTTCAATGCACTCATCGTAATTTTTACAGGTTTTTGTACAAGAATCAACTCCTCAATCCCCTGTAGCAAAAGTTTGCAAGAGCCGGCCATTGGCAATTTTACCTCGCTTAATATTAACGAATGCAGTTGCGCAAACATAGGACATTCTGGATGATGAGCCCAGTATATTGAAAAGACATGCAAAATTATCAGACGTCCTCCACTCGTCCGAGACAAACCGAGAGCCCCTCATAGAAAGCGGAGCTGCAGCTCGGATTCCACCTTACAAGATAAAACTCATTATCGTGTGACGTCACATCCAGACTAGCTGAAGTCGCTAGGCCGGAGTTCCGGCCGAGGGTCCGGGCCCTGGACGATTATCAAAGGGGCCCTCCGAAACGGGCATCAAAGAACACGCAGTAGAAGCGTGTGAAAAGTACATTTCTCAGCGCAGTTATCTCAAATACTTTTCTAGCGTATAGGTATAGGGATTGCTTTTAACAATACTTTTTGATGGCTGCGGAGGAGTTATTGTAGAGAGCCTACTGTTAAATGCTCAGTTAGTTTTATCGTGATCCTCCTAGCTCCATCTTGCAATTCATGGGTGTGGTGGTCAGTGTTCACAGAGGGTGGCTAATAAGGTCGTTTTCAAGTTGGGCAATGGGCGCATCTATCTAGCCAAGCCAGAGTGGCGCGACGGGAGCATCGAGGAGGGAGGTCACGCCCTGTCTCAGGCTCCAGAGAACTTCGGCGCAGAATTGACGATCCGGAAAGTTTCACTGTTTAGTGTTTACTCACCGGTCGATCCCCTTGGTTTCATTTACTTGTAGAGTTGCACCATCTGATTTCACTGAGGTACTTAGGTATAGCGTGCAATCTGAAAATGTTGCATTTAGTCCGCATTGAAAGCCGTACAAAAGATCGAATTTCAGTTTTGGGTGTCCATTGTGCATCGAGTAATTCGATCTTTTTCATAAATTTAAATGTATTAAACTTAACGTTATCAGATTGTACACTACACGACTGAATTGCTAAAGATCTATTTCTAAAAGTGTTTCTCAAATTTGAGGATCTCACAGATGTTTATTCCATGTTCAAAGAGCAAACATAGGCAAGGAAATGTAGTCACCCATGAAACAGATTCATACGATGCGTTATTGTTGTAGCTGTAAATACATGCCCTGGTAAAACTGTTCCATGACCAATTTTACATGGAAATTGCTCAAATTTCCATGAAAACTGCGAGTATTTTTCCATGGAAACTAAGAATGTTTCCATGGAAATTGATTTAATTTCCACGAAAATTAATTTCCATAAAAAATTGGTCATGGAACATTTTTACCAGGGTACTTGAATGAAGTAATTTTTTGTTTTCATAATTTGTCAAGTCTGGAATCGACTTGTAAATAATCAAATGTTTCTTGCACACAGAGAGTGTGACCAAAAACTGTATAGAATTAAAAGCTGTTTTGATCAATTGTTGGTCTCTTAACCATCTATAGGAGTGCAAAAAAGCAGCAACATCAAAAATTACTTAAAAAGTTCAGATATTTTCCTCAAATTAGTCAATCAACGCCGTAGAGCAAAAATTTATTTAAAATGAGAAAGGAGTAAGAGAGAAAAAAAAACTTGTCCTTTTCCCCCCGTCGAGATACGCGTTTCAAACAACCGGACGCGAAACTCTTCTCTCAATAATTTGTAAGAATTCTGAAGCACGTTAAACGCCGAGATGCTAGAAGTTGCGCGGGAACTTGGACTGCGCATGCGTAGCACTGAAGTCGACGATTTCTCTCGTTAGAGTTCTGCTCGCTCCAGAGGTTGTCTCTGGTTTCTCAGTGTACGCATATTGTAACTTGCAGCCACAGCAGAATGTCTGCTCGTTGATATGAATTATTTTATAAATTCCTTCTTCCTCATGAATTTTGATACGCTTCGAGTGATAAGGCTCCCGATCTTTGTAACCAGTTAATCACGATCAAATTCGAGCCGAGTGGTCCGTGTGTAGATTGGAAGCACTTTCAAAAGCACTGCACCAGAATTTCGATAGGCCACTCTAATAAAGTCAATCAGCTACAGTCAGTGGTGGCTCGTGCAGTTTGGCAACCAATTTTTTTGGCAGTTGAATCTATGCAATAGGATCGATTTCTCAGGGATTCAGTATAGGTATATAGGTTTAGTCAAGAAAACTCCGTTGTCGCTGCACATTGCACAAGCCGCCGCACGGTGGATCGAGTCAATGGGGAGCATCGGACATTTGGTTATGTGACTCTTAAATATCGCGATAACCAGTGAAAGACGCATGAAAGCTACTCAATTTTTCACGAAGATTTCGTTTTTTTTACTTTTATGGGCCTAAAATTTTTACCGTGCCTATAAATGTCTCATTTTCAATCTAAGAAGAGGTTAATAAAAACTACTATTTTCTGCGAATTTTTGCGTGTGAACAAAAGATTAGATATGTTGTAGTTTGAGCAACTGTCGTTGCCTAAGGCTTAATGCTAGTTTATAGACACTTTTCTGATGGTTTCAAATAATTATGGGGGGGGGGGGACAATTTTAAGATAAATGCAAGTGAAGACAAATATGCAAGTAATACAAGTTTCTTCCTATATTATCACTGACTTTTTTAGGATTTTAAGAATTTCCCAAGTATATACTCAACTTTTACACTACTTACATACTACTTACAACCTAACCTCACCTTACCTGACCTAAAAAAAAAAAAATTAAAAAAAAAATATAATAATCCAAAATTAGCAATATTCATGCGGGCTTTAAGTGATAGATTGTGACTGATTATAATCTTCAGAACACGTACAAAAATAAAAAAACAGCATCAATAACAACAACAAAAACAAAAACAACAAAAATAATTAAAAAACAAAAAAAATTAGTGTTCCTTATTTTAAGGATGTTTGAAAGGCGAATCATTCAGAAGTGAAAAAAGATTCAGAAAGATGGAATAGATAACAAATTATCTACTACCAATTCTAAAAAAAATGCCATCTGGTCGAGCTAAAAAGACAAAGAAGATTAGCTATCAGCTATCCAGATTTCTTGGTTTCATTCAAAGGCGTTTCAAGAGACACACACATAAAGAAAAAATGTTTAACTTCTACTAACTTTTCATCCTATAACTTCATATTTGCAGAAGTTTTGGAACAAATAATCAAATAGAAATCAAATTTTCAATTGCATGGTATAAAATTGAACATCTATACGAGGAGAGACAGGGCTTCTGGTTCAAGCGAGGCCTTTTTCTTTGTGGCGACTAAAGTTGGTCTTATGTTAGAAATAAGGGGGTCTGATGAAATAAGCATAGAATTTAAGATGTCTCTATTTGCTGCGAGTGTGTTCACGAAAGTGTTTGGTGACATTTCGTGAACTTTTCAATACCTGTCGCATGGCAGTCGGGTGTTAAGGTGCATCTGCCTCTTAACTTTCCATACGAATTTAAATTGCAATAATTTTCCAACCAACTAAAGTAGTAACAATCATTAAGATATTTCCATTCATTCTTGCGATTTTTTTTTTTTTTTTTTTTTTTTTTTTTTTTTTTTACATCAATAACATTTACTTTATAACGCATTTAGATTAGTCAATATGGCAACACCGCAGTAGTAAGCTACAAATTGTCGTACTGTCGTATACAGAGAAAAATAGCGACTTCAATCAAATTTTTGCCAAAAGAGTAATTTCCATTTTCCATGCGGGTAAATGAATTTATGAAGAGGGCTATAAGACTTGAACACCGCCCCCCCCCCCCCCCACCCGACCACTCTTTATTTATGGTTACAACCCCCATTTATTTACTTTAAAGAAAAGCTTTTCCAACCACCATCACCTCTAGAAAGATAATTGATCACCAAAACGCATCTGTCATCAAACCATACCACCAGTCTAGGGTGATTATTAGTATTTTCACGAAAAAGGCCATTCAAAAATTTCCATTTTTAGCCCTCTAACTTCCGGATCCGCAAACTTCCGCAAGATGTTTGACAAGATATGAGTTCCAGGGGGTGTTAGGAGTCAGGAGATGTGTCGCATCATTGCAAGTTCGCGCGAGTTTTATACTAAAACCTCAGTTATTCCTGAAAAAAGGGCTTTTTTCAAGGTCCTCCATTATTGCTCTCTACTGAGTCGAAAATTGCAGTTAAAAATCATAATAGGCTTTTCTTGAAGCTAAAGTGACCCTCAATCAGCTCCAAGTACGATCAGAGACAAATAGAGACCTTGCACTATCCCTGCGCGCGGTGTCCACTTTTCGTGAACTACTTTTGTCGGGACTCATCGGCCTCAACAATCAACCTTCGCATAATGTTGGTTGGTGAGCTCAACAAAAGGCTGTGATTGGTCCGCGGTCCCGGAAACGGAAACAGGTTTTGGCTCATCAGTCAACATTATGCGAATGTTGACTGTTGTTCCCATTAGAGTTCCGATGAGTCCCGACAAAAGTAGTTCACGAAAAGTGGACACCGCGCGCAACCACGGGAAGAATAGGGAGTGCACGGTCTCTATTTGTCTCTGAGTACGATAATTGCTAAAACGAATCGATTATCTATAGTATTTTGCATTTGAAGTCGCGGAAGTAGAGGTCAGATTTTCGTAAAATTGAATCTTCCTCAAAAATACAAACTTTGAAGTACCATCACTGCCAGAAAAAGTGCCTTAAATTAAATTATGCACACGTTTTTAGGACCCCCAAAGGCCCTAGAATAAGATTCTTCTGTCAGAAGTTGACTTTTTAAACCTCCATTTTTGCCCAAATGTCCGGTGCTTAGCATTGACTCGATCCACCGTGCGCCGCCGCGCCGCGCCACTGGCTTCAGTCGCGGCTCGTCAGTTGCGTAAACGATTACTTAGGTACCTATAGGTCATAATTATGCTTTCTTGCTCGAACAAATAAAAATGTCAAGCCTCTTCCTTAGATCAGTGGGGGGGGGGGGGGGGGGGGGAGCTTAAGCCCAAAACCACCTACATGAATAAGGGTGCGTTCAAAGATTTCGACAGTTAGATTTGGAAAAAAGAAACAGATAACTATATAGTGACTTGAGCTCACGCCTCGCGCGTGATAAATACTTTAGATCTCTCCACAACGTGTTGATCATGTCGATCGATCTTTAAAAGTAGTTGTTGCAAATACTTTCAACCCCTCCTATACCCAAAAGCGGAACCAGGAACCATAGGATCGAGAAATTCGTCATTCACTCTCTCGGTTCTCCGTCCATTTGGAACGTGACTCCGTGAGTTAGGAAATAATTTTGGAAGATGGGGCGTATTAGGCCGAATGTCGTGCCTTCAACCCCTATGGCTTATATGAATGGGCATCTGGGAAAAGGGCGCATGTGAAAATACCCCGATTTTTTTAGGGGGAGAAACAAAATTATGCCGCGTTTACAGGAAGTATTACTTTCATGCGAAAAAACTAATTTTTATGCTCCATAGAATCAGGAAGAAAGCCACAAAATAATTTTTAAGATATCTCAATTTTATTTACGTGTGTCAAAAAAAAAAAAAAACAAAAAAAAAAGGGAACAGAAAGAGCGAGGACTCAAAATCGAAGAAATGCACTTATGCATTATTTCTGGGTGCCTACTAATTCACGTAACTGATATAACGCTTAAATTGACAAAAACGAACTGTTTGGTGTATAATAAGTGCCCGCGGACGCTACCTTCTTGCTCGGGGGTTTTGGACTTGGCCTGGTGGCTACCGCCACTTATGATTACATCTACAATTTCATAACATAACCTTCCATACGCCACAGACAAAAAGTCAACAAATCGTCTCTGAAGAGTATATTTATGAGAAGAAACAACCCCATTATTTATTTTTTCTTCGAGATAACAGTTCTAACAACTGTGAGATCCCAGTCGCGGGAAGATGAAGGCCCATATTATTTAAAAAGACACAATCTATTTGATATTAAAGTCATTTTTCAAACGTCTCGCTTAATTTCTATTGTTTCATCATCCGTTCTCGATCCATATTAAATATCCATGAGAATCGAATAAATAATGATCCTCATACCTAAGGATCTGTTCAAGAGGTGAGATACTCGCGAGTGCGGCGGTGGTCCGGAAAGGAGGGGGAGGAGGAGGAGGAGGAGGGGAGGAAAGTAGAAATTGGTCACCGTGACCGACAACAAAATAGGGGCACAATACAAAGTGGGGGAGGACAGAGGATCCTAAATATTGAATTGCATGTGTGTATAGTTCATAGGCACTTACGTTAGTAGCTAGGTATCTGCTATCAGAAAAGGATTTGAACCTTACTTACTTACCCTCGTCCATGTTGATAGGTATCGTATTTCTTTCACCGTGACGTTAAAGTATTAGAGCCCGTATGCTCGAGCGTCGAACCCGGTTCCTCTAGAGCAAGATTGCGTCGCTTTGCTCTATTTTTCCCCCTTTGTCATTCGGTCTCTGTCTAGTCCACGTAGCTGCCACCCCTCCATCTCCCCTCTCCCTTTCTCATTTAGGTTTATTGTGTTTCTTTTCTCGGCTCTGCTTGTGAGATCCCTCGTCTTGAGAGTGCATTGCATTAAACGCGAGCTTATGTCCCATATTATCCTTTGAAGCCCCTCCCCGTCCAATCTCCACTACTATGCGCGTGATAAAGTAGACGAGAAAAAAGTTCCCATATTAGGAAATATTTTTGGTTTAAAATATTTGAACGTGCTTAAATTTTCAAAAAAAACAAAAAAACAAATCCTATTGATCCTCTCTCTTTGTACTAATTTTTCGTTGTTACGATTTTGGCAGAACTAGGTCGAGCAGAAGCTCGATATAAAAATGGAGCATGCAACGTCCTTAAGACATTCTTATGAAGTCCTGAGAGCTTTCAGCGGAAACTTTAAAAAATACGCATTTACACAAAATCACCAGGAGATGGACCAAAACAATTTCTGAACTTTCAAATTACATTTTTTTTTTTTTTTTTTTTTTATCGGGAGTTCACTATTTAATCACATTTTAATTAAATACCAATTTTAAAAGTTATAAAAGTGCAGAGACGGGCGGGGAGGATTACCAGGAGCCAAGGATTAAAAAAATAAAAAATGTATCAAATATTCAATTTTTTCTTCTTCTTCCTTATTTCTTTCCTCCTCAAAAATTTACTTATTATTATAAATTTGATATTATTAATTTAAATTATTTTTCGTGGATTGCCATTGATTTTTTCTATTTTTCTTTGTACTTCTCAGATATATTTGTATACTTCTTTTAGAATTCTACCATATATTTACAAGGCAAAAATATCGCCGCCTTTGGGTTGCATGGGCGCAAGGGCTTGGATTTTTACTATTCTTGATTGAAAGACCAAAAATGAAAGGCAATATAACTGAAAAGAAATAAGTTTCCAGTAATATTATAGTCTTTGCAGTTTTAAAGAGGCACTTTTTTGAACCTAAATACGCAATTTGGATTTGGAAATTAAAATGGAAAATTTGTCTTATGACACACCATTTTTCTTTTTTTTTGCAACCTGCTCACTACTCTAATCAAGAGTTGAAAACTAAAATATGTATCTTATTTGCATTCTATATTCGGCACTCCCTTAAATTGAATGACTCTTAGAATTCAGACCCTCCAGCTCCATTAAAGTTGAAATACCGCGTAATTGAATAACCAATAAATTGCTTTAAGAAAAACGACGCGACGTTCACCGATGTCACATGATGTAAAAAGCCCTATATCAGATATTGTAATGCATATTTTGACTTATTTCAAATTGTATCACCTGTGTCACATTATAAGAAAACATAAAAAGGGGCTATCACATTTTTCAAAAGACCACCAGCACTCATTATAATGCATTAAAAAAAAAGAAATCATGATTGGAGGAAAATTTGCCCCCGTATCCAATTCAACCTCAATTTCATTATTTTTACGAAGCTTCTGGCATTTGCTCTTTGAAAAATCCCATTAAAGCAAAAAATTCTCATTTTTTTGAGCATTTTGAAAAATAAAAGTTTATTTCTTTTCCCGCCATTTCTTATGGTGTTATAGCACATGTAAAAAACGAGACAAAAATGGAAGAATGAGAATTTTCACCGAAAAACTGTCTAATTATTTTTTTTTGCTATTTTTCCCATATATGTGACCACCTAGTGAATCGAAAAATCCAGTTTTGGTTGAAATAAAAAATATCCAGGGGGCGGCGAGTGGGCTGTATCCCCCCTTGAGCCAAAAGTTTACACTATCTACGGATGGATTTATATCGCCACCAATCCCCAGGTTTTAACCAGGTTTGAGCCCCGCGCGAAACCTTAGCCCCCCCCCCTCCCTCCATGAAATATTTTGAGATCCGCCACTTGTTACGTTTGTTAATTTCTCAGATTTTACTCATTTTTCACTGAGGGACTCTCTTGGGATGATTACCCAGCACTCCCAACAACCAAGTAACACCACTTCATTTTCCTTAAAATCAACTCATATATACCTTACAGAAAAATACCGCTATTTATACCGCTTGAGTCGAACAGTAGCACCCTGATGGTAGACAAAATATTCAATAAACGGGGACTATTTACCGCTTAAAATATTTTTTGACACCGCCCGGGCCCTCCCAATTTTGACCATCCACATCCTCAATCAATTTTATCAATACAAGCTCGATGGGCTCTGGCGCAAGACCCTCGCGTCGACGCGTCCGAAGTGCGGATTTAATAAATCTCTTTTTTTTTTTTTTTTTTTTTTTTTTTTTTTTTTTTTACGGCCATTGCGTCGTCGGGACTGACTCGGGTGAGCGACGCGACGCGACGGCGACGACCGCGTGAGACTGAAGCGTAGATGTGCGGTAGAGTAGGGGTGGGAACTGGCAAGCACATAATTACGTATCAAATCCGAGATCAAAACAGGATACTCGGAAATAAATTGGAAAACATTACAAGGAGACTTTAAATTCATGTAAGGAAATTAGTGGCGGAGGGCTCGAGTAAGAGAGTGAGTGAATCTCAAGGGCTGAGTGTATAAAATACGGAGCACTGGGAGTGAGAATAACCATGGCAAACGCTTGACAGTTTTGGTTGGGCCTATAGGGTGACTAAAAAATTTCTCAACTGCTTCACTTTCCACCCCCTCGTTCAATGGAATTAAATGTTTTGCCCTCGTCAAAATCCTACTCTCTATTGCAGAATCTGTTAGTGGAAAACGATGCGTGGGGATGGAAAATGATTCGCGCGTTTCCAAATATGGCCTTCTGAAAATTTTCATTCCTCGCAAAAGTATGCTGTAAACAAAAGAAATTTACGAGTTTTTGGAGCATACAGTAGTGACAGTGGTATAGTTTCCGTCGTTGATTGCACCTGACCTTGGAGAAGACACGTATCGGAAACATCTTACAATATTAGAGGCAATTAATTTTCGGAGCAAACTTCCTTTAGGAGTATCTTTTTTTTCCCCTTTACTTTTCCTTTTTTCTTTCCTTTCCTTTCCTTTCCTTTCCTTTTTTTTTTGTTTTTTTTTTTTTTTGTTGGAACAACTCATACTATTCCCCGATGAATTGAAATGCTCCGGAGAAAAGGGAATTAAGGAGCAAACTAGATATTGAAACGGATGCCTAATCAGTGACGAAGCGTCGTTCTATCTGGCAACGAGACATTTTTTCCATTTTAACCCAGAGAAAATGTAGAACTCTATAGTCATCGCCAGTGGCGTACGCAGGATTTTTCTTGGGAGGGCTCGCACTGATGAGCGTTTGACTGAAAATTGTTCCCGCCTTCCCCTCCACCCCCAAAAATCGGAGGTCTGGGGGGGCTTTAGCCCCCTTAGCCCCCCCCCCCCCCCTGCGTACGCCACTGGTCATCGCCATTCCCTATAGGTAGTTCGATATGTTCCGTGAGTTTTAATGAAGCAAGTGCAACGTTGCCAGAGTGCACGCGCTTCGCCACTGTGTCTAATGAAACTATGGCGACTTCGACGCACGCCTAAAAAGTATGAAAAATCCATCGCTAACTCATCTGCTACTGCTACTGATAATCATTCCATCATTGTACTATAAGTAGGGCGCACGCATTGCAGTGGACGGCACATCGTACAATCTGGCAATGTTCGAACGATAATCACCGATGATTTTATCGCTTGAAAAAAGATTTGTACCAACTTACAATTAGATCAGAATATTTTCGTGCGTTTTGCGTCGTATGTGACGCCATGTCACTTACATGACGTGAAAAACCATGTCACTTACATGACGTGAAAAACCCTGTATCAGACATTGTAATGTATATTTTGTCTTATTTCAAATTGTATCATCAGTGTCATAATGTCACATTATAAGAAAACATAAAAACGTGCTCAAACATTTTCCAAAAGACTACCAGCATTGGCAGCACTCATTATATTGCATTTAATAATGGCAATCATGTTGGGGGGGGGGGGATTTACCCCCACATCCAAATCAACCCCAAATTCATAATTTTTACGAAGCTTTCGGCATTTGCTTTGAAAAATCCAATTGAAAGTAAAGAAAGATTTTTTTTTGAAAATTAAAAAAAAAACAAAGTTATATATAATCTCGCCATTTCTCATGGTACCTATTATAGCACGTGTAAAAAAACGAGTAAAAATAGGAAAAAGAAAATTGTGACCGAAAAACCGTCCAATTATTTTTTTCTCTATTTTCCCCCCATCTATATTTAATCACCTGGTGAATTTAAAAATCCATAATTGGTTGAAAAGAAAATATCATGGAGTGAAGGGCTAAATTGCAGACTCTGTAGTTTTATTGTCAATCGATGGCGTAGCTTGAAATTTGGCAACAGCGCAATTATTCGTCCATTTAAACTCATGTAATAGATCGAGCCGTTGGGTGTTCGGTGAACACCTTCGTATTCCACCTTCCACGTGGGTTTAAATGGACACAATACAATGTTGCAAAATCGCACACTACTCTCCGCTATTGTCAACCGGTGGAATCATTGGTGAATTAAAAAATGCCTCCTTTCACAGAAATTCAGTGGCGTAGCTAGGATTTCTAGGGGGGGGGGGGTGGTCCGAGGTCCGAAAATTGTCAGGGGGGGGGGGGTCCAAAGATACTAATTTGGTCAAATTTGTCCGAAAACGCAAAAAATTACCTTTTCAGGGCAAATTCTGGTGTAAAGGGGGAGGGGGGTGTCCAGACCCCTTCGGACACCCCCCCCCCCCATCTACGCCACTGCACAGAATACTCTAATTAGAACGGAAACTCCCGTAAGAACCAATGGAAACAAGATTTGGAGTTTATACATTTATACAACCAATCACCAATCACAACCCATGGACCACTGCAAGAACCATGCGCACCGCAAAATTGTCTCGGTTGGCGGGACATAAAACGCAAAGGAATTCTGGTTCGGGGGGGGGGGGTTAAAAAATTGGGCCAGATTTGGTGCTGGTCAATTTTTACATGGTACAAATGCAACATTGCCAGACTACACGCTTCGGCACTGCAGGAAGGAAAAGAAGGTGAAAATAACTCTCACCATTGTACGGCACCTACTCCAATCAATAGTTTCAGTAAAGTTGAATGCGTAAGTTATTTTACTCGAACTAACATTATTTTTATAATATTACTTTTTTTTTTTTTTTTTCGGCTTTACACTAAAAAAAAAGAGAATTGCCTCACCGATTAATAATTATTACCTATAGTGTTTGCGCAATCAAATTTATTGGTTGTACTTCCTCAATAAATTAGGAACTTCAACCAATAAATTGGTACTTGGTACCAATAAATTAGTATCGGGGAATAACTCAAATTAGCACTCTAGTACTTATTACCCAACAATGGTACATTAGTTACCAATCATTGGTTGGAGTAGGTAACTATACCTAATTTATTGATGGGTAAGTACAAACAATAAATTTAATTGGGCAAATATCACTGATGATAATTAGTCAGCTAAACCAATTCTTCATCTTCTATTTTTTTTTTTAGTAGAATTTGACCTGCTCTGTACGTTTCTTCGTTTACTAGTCGAGTCATCATTTTGTGCTTTTTATTGCCAAGTAGATCTATGGAAACCGTTCTCCATTAATTTTCGACTTAGTGTATTGTTATTTTCGAGACACCGTGTGTGCAAGAATGTATGGTTTCTCATCATACTCACGGGTATAGGAAACACGGTTGAGCGCACCGGTAGCAGCGCGGAGGTACCGGCTCGGCCGCGTGTAGCACCCGGACCGAAGCGGAGCGCACCTCACACAAACCTCATGCGAGTGATTCGGCGAGCATCGTGAGGACTCGGACTCTGGACTGGCAGGAGTGGCAGGACTGTGACTGGAAGGAAAAATAACGTAATACGTTTACAACGTTAGTCATAACCAGGTATCCCATCCGCTCATCCGTTCAACTCATTTAGACCTCTTCCGCGCATCCGCTCTCAAATGCCCGCGCCATGTAGACTGTTGTAGTCTGGAGACCTCCGTAGACCCTGTGGCCTGCTGCAGTAGTCTCTCTGCAACCGCGGCGCGACTCTGCGCCTGCGTATAACAGCAAGCTACACCAGGACAGTCCTCCGAGGCAGCACCGCACCGCCACCGCACATTGGGCTAAAACTTGACTTGACTGGTTTCGACAATAAAAATCAGCAATTTGATTAGTTTGACATCACCTCCGACGATCTCCCGGGAAAAAAATGGGCGTTCAACGTCCTCAGGACGTCCCGAGGACATTCGAAGGAAATTTTGAAAAAGTCTTGAATTGATCTGAAATGCCTTCTTTTGACCTTTAAAATGTGATCGTGATATTTGAGAGAAAAAAAATTATAGACTTTCGTTCAAATCACAATTTTGGGGGGGGGGGCTGGGCTATAGAGGGTTTTAGTAATGGCGACTGCCGGTGATGAGCGTTCCAAACAAAGTCGGTTTGTCTCTCTCGCTCTCACGTGACCCCCATGTACTGCCATCTCACTCTAATTTCAAAAATCGTATATAGAGACTTATTTTGTGAAATTTTATGGCAGAAATGAATTCCTCGAGGCATATTAATGCGGCTTTGACAATGATATGTCGTAAAACAAGGCCCCGTATACGAATTTTGGAACTAGAAAGAGAAAGATATACATGGGGGTCACGGGAGAGTGAGTGAGATAGTTTGGAACGCTACGCGGGTTTTATCCCAACAGATTGCAACCGATGAGCGCATTGTTGTGGTTGTTGGTTAACCGTTGACTTTGCACTAAAACCGTCTATAGCAATTTGAGAGGATTAGTGGGATGTGATTTTGAAACTTTTCCAGGAGGTGGTTACGACAAAAATCTCTTACTTATGGAGATTTGACACGGGCTTGATTTGTTTGTCTCGTTTTTTTTTAACTAAAAAAAAAAAAAAAAAAAAAAAAAAGGTTGTAACAAATCCACTTGAAATTGGTTTCAATCAAAAAAATGAGTGTTCAAGAGTGGCTATCTAGATTCTAAACACAGGAATTGATATAGGTAACTGCGTTTCTTCTGGATTTACACGATTAAGAAACTGAACTGACTCATAACAGAAACAAGTCAAATGTTCTCACCTGGATAGTTGTACTAAAATTCTGTGTCCGCAGAAAGCCACTCTTAAACACTTGCACTTTCGTTTAAAACCAATTACGAAAGATTAACGCCGGGCAAGTACTAACTTTGCCGAGTGCCGTCGTAAACTTATTCTAAAAGTCAAAGCGTCAATTTTTTGCGAGAACCGGAAGAATGTAGGAATAACACATTTGGACCATTACGCCATCTCTTTAGGCTCAGTAATTTCTGATATTACCGAAAACCTGACTATTTTCTGTTTCGTGTCACTCGTGTTTAGTTACATTTTTCAGCTTAAGATATATATCCCGGTTAGACGTGGGTTAAAATCATAGAAAAAGTTCTGAAACCGATTTAACGATAATATTACAGTTCAGAAGTGGACGGACCCGGTATAAATCGAAACTCGATACAATGTACACTTTGGAATAAGTGCAAATGGGAGAAAATGACAAGTGCTTGTGCACAGGGAGGGCTGGAGGGGGGATTCGCAAAGGGGGTGGGCAACATAATGTGTCTCGGCTATTTTGCGCCGGTTTGGCTCAGGGGCAGTCCTGAATACATATTATAGACGACAACAGAAATTTATTCAAAGGGAGGCAAAGACTGAAACCCGAATTTCAGGGGATTTAGATTAGGGGATTTAGACCTTAGATTTTAGTAATCTGGTGCTTGTTTTCAGCTCATTCTTAGAAAAATTGGCTTGAAAATCGGTTATTTCTTTAATTCCAAGGGAAGGTTGATGTGAAAGGTGCACCCGCTTTGCTTCCCTCCCTCTCCCCCATGCAGCGTCCATGGCCCTAATGACTTATACCGCGAAATAGACCCACATGATCAAACCTCACTGGTCAGCCATAGCGTCTCGGGGATATGTGAGCTCACAATCAGTGTGAAGATATTGTTATTATACTGCGTAACACCTATCAGACTATCCTATCCCGAAAGAGAACACAGTTACATTTCTCTCGCAGTAGCGCCACGCAACTATTCCGACTTGAGAGGTATGATATTGCATACCTCGATAATTGCAGGAGCAAATTGACCGGAACAAGGCGCAAAGGGCTTGTCCCAGAAAATATTGCATTTCACGCAGTTCTACGGCTTTCATGAAAATGCCGTTTTCGTGTTTTTTTGTTCGTTTCCTCCTTTTTTATTAATATTGCAGTTGCTATGTCGGAAATATGCCCAGAAAGTTTCCAATGAGGAAACTTGCATAAAACTTTCATGAGCAATTTGTAATTCTTGGTTCCTATTTTCTTGTTAAAAATTGGAAATAATAATTTAAAGCAACTCATAGAACCGATTGAGGGCAAACTCTCATATTTTATAAAACCATATGGGGTGGAATTTTATGAGGCTGTAAAACATGTAAAATCCTGTCGAGGCGCCATCTGTTGGATATCGCTCGAAGCAATTAAAGTAAGCAGGTATCCCGCAGAACTTTCAAAAGTTCAACGAGCTTTCGTTAGATCGTGCCACTGTCTTTGATCATCGTTTCGCGTCGCGAGCTTCCGATCACGCCGCGCGTATTGATGCAACGGTATCATTTTTCGTGTCGCACTCGATCGGTGCACACCGAAAACCTGAGTAAAACACGCATTAAAAAATTTAGCTTACAAAAATTATTTCAATTGGATCGCGTGAGATTGAAAAACTATATCTAAGAATAAAAAAATACATGAACTTGAAAACGAAAATTCAACAAGAGGAAAATATATCGCAGAATACGGCGCGGCATCTACAGGCGGCAATTGAAAATGTCATTTGTACTTAAAGAGTTCGTTTCAGAAGTAGTGTAGGCGCACCCACACCGATAATAATATTTGGCGGATTTTAAATTTGCATTCCTTCAAATCAAAACAAAACTTGCTTGCTTGCTACTCAAACTTCTGATTTTAAAGAGTTCACAACCCTAGTAAAAATGTTCCATGAACTCTGTTCCAATTTTCCATGTGGACATGGAAATCGCCTTGATTTCCATGTAAATTAGGTTGATTTCCGTGTGAATTTACACGGAAATCACAGTGGTTTCCATGTCCACATGGAAAATTGG
The DNA here is from genome assembly GCA_011764245.1 of Trialeurodes vaporariorum. NCBI lineage: Eukaryota > Metazoa > Arthropoda > Insecta > Hemiptera > Aleyrodidae > Trialeurodes > Trialeurodes vaporariorum. The sequence goes on along the minus strand of VMOF01000002.1, from coordinate 35,186,763 downwards.
AACAAAGTACACGGAACATTTTTACTAGGGAAATGAAAATAATCCATGGCTCATAAAATGCATTTTATTTATTTATTTATTTTTTTTAAACAAGTGATATGAGAAATAACGTTGGTAGATTCCAGAGGCGGACTGGCCCACCGGGAAACCGGGAAATTCCCCGGTGGGCGGCGGCCCAATTTGAGTCGGCCGGGCAGTGAGAGGAATGACAGGGAAACAAAGGGAGGAAGGAAAAATAGGAAAGAAATGAGAAATACAGTTAATTATAAGAAATGGAGAAAAAGAGAGAAAGATGAACGACCTCAAAGGACAGTTCAGCTTTATTGGATCCCAGGTCGTGTGTCATGTGACCCGATCAGAAAGGGGAAAAATATACAGAAGGACATAAGCTGACCGCGAAATAATGTTGACGCACAGCTCCAGATGTCCGATTTAAACATTCCTCTCGGAAGACCCCGTAATTCGATCGTGAAACCTAGAGTCCCTTGATGGAAATATTGTATAGGGAGTACCGACACGAGCTCAACGAGTTGTGATTGGTCGTTGGTTTTAGGCTCTCACGGAGTCGAGCAGGAGTCGACGACATTGAAGGCTCCACACGAAAGGAGTCGATTCGTAGAGAAACGTATGGGAACGGACCGGAATTGCGGCAAATCCGCCAGTCCACCACTGGTCCAATGTCGAACTTAACCTTCGAATGCGTTCACGCGGTAGACAAAATCGACTCCAGTCAAAATGCATAAAGTGTCGTGTCGGTACTCCCTATACAATATTTCCATCAAAGGACTCTAGTGAAACCGTGTCTTTCTTTCATGCGTGCGCCTTCAATTCTCTGGTTAGACTAAAACGATACAGTTACGTACGAATAGTTAACTAATTTCCGCGACGCACAAGTAATGCTATCCGATTCAACGACAGACGCGATAGAAACATTAAAAATCTTGTCTTTCTTTTATAGGTGTGCCTTCATTTTTTAGGGTAGACTGTTGCGTACGGATAGCTCACTACTTGTCAACATACAGCTGACATTATCCGACACAAATACTTACTGTTAGTTTGAAAACTCACGTAGTTCGCCACATGAAAACCGTATCTCACTATCATGAGATTAGACCAAAACAAACCTAATAAAACAAGGACACAGTAAGTAATCACCAGTAATATTAATATCGCATCAATAATCAATGACAAATAGACAGTCTGTATCCTGAGAAAATGCAGAAGTTCAGGGCATCAACTAATTAAGTTTATCTCTTTCAAAGAAATATGGTTAAGAACGACGGCACTTTTGACTGAAATCTTCATAGTATTATGAGAGGGGGGCTCGTTTATATTACTCGGGTGTTGGTGGTGGGGAGGGGGGGGAATTAAACCCCCCCATATCGCGGCCGATTCAAAGTGTGTTTCCCTTTTGTCATTTTTACGGCTTTTTACATGTGAGCCAAAGTGTGCAGCTGCTTTGAATTGTTAGCGAAACGGCAACGTCAAGTCACACAGTCGTGGATCGGAAAATGGAATTTTCTGGACATATAATTTTACGAACAAATCATAAGATTATGAATAAATAAAAAAAAGAGCTAGATAACTTAGAAATGTGTGGAATCAGTCATGTGTCAGAGCTGAAAATGAGTAAATGGGTCTGTTGCAACCTTTTGCTACAGCGCTATAGAGTGATCAACCTCACATGTAAAATCGCCGGAAAAGTCCATTGGTAGCATCAGAAAGTTATGAAATGCAACAATAAACTCACAATAGACGTTTAATGAAATCCAAGATGGCGGTAAAATATCGAGCAATCTGTATGCATGCACCTTTAACATCCAAGGACTGCCAACGTTGACAACCTAACAGCTTCAGAGGTTATGTGTTTATTTACGTTGTGATTGGGTGTGATCGATATTGTGAGGGTGGCTATCCTTGGATGTTCATGGTGCTTGCATACGGGTTGCTCGATATTTTACCGCCATATTGGTTTTCAGTTAAATGCCTCTGATGAGTTTGTTATTGCATTTTATAACTTTCTGCTGCCACCAATGGACTTTTACGCGATTTTACATGTGAGGTTGATCACTCTATAGCGCTGTAACAAAAGTTTGCAACAGACACATTAACAAGGTTTTCACGAGAAAATTACCTCACTAAAATGTTTTAAGCAAAACAAAACAAAAACAAACAAAATATCAAATAAAAAAAAAACAACAACAAAAAAACAAAACAAAAAAACAAATATCCGTATCTAGAAAAATTCATGTTTCGATGCAGTGTATACGTTAGCATAGCAGCCCAGTTTTTGGCTGAACAGTTGTGAATGCATATGCTGTCACGCAAGATGCGCTCGGCATGTAAAAATTTCAAGTTGATGGAACGATATTGCTCTTCTCACAATCAGTTAAAAGCTAATCAATGAGCTGTAAGTTATTGTTAATGAAACCTATACATGATAAGAGCGTTTTTTAAGTCCTCAATATGCCCGGATCAAGGAGCATCAAGGACCGGGCTCCGAAGAATGCCACAGATTAATTTCATGAATGCTTCAAAAGAGGGCTTGAAACAAACTCTCTATCAGGGCCGGCAATTTGTAGTTAGTCGTTATCGTCTTACGTGGTTCATGGAGAGGCACCCCTAACCGCCGAATCGATTGTGTTGAGCTTGCGACGCCTCGAAAGGAACTCCCAATTAGATTTTTCGCGGGTTTGAGGAGGACCCTTTAACAGTGACTAATTAAATGGAGGTCCCATACCTCTTACATCGATTTGATGTGCTCCTCAGAGAAGGATTTTAAAACTAATATCCTTACGCAGCATCTAAAGGGGCACTCAATTTGAGGTGTAACGAACCAGAGCGAGGAACCTTGAACGAAGAGCAGGGTCGACCGTTAGCCCACAGCCGCGTCTGCGTCTCCATCCAGGGAGTGCTGTGACTCATTGAATGTCAGCAGGAGCAGTCAGGTTAGGACTTCGGAGGCTTCTTAAATGGTGATCTTCTTTCGCCTTCAATTCGCGGTGTATGCAAAAATGAAACGGTGGTGTAGGAACTGTTATCTCGCTTTCAAATCTATTCTCGGCGCTTTTTGGGAGCAGGCGCTGCTAGGTATTTCGTTATGGTACGCTTTACCAGGGGCGGCCGTGGCGGGGGGGAGGGGGGAGCTTGGTTTGTTGGTACCCTTGCCCCGGGGCAAAATTAGGGTAAACAAAAACAACAAAAAAACGGTTGTCAAATTTGAAAAGTCATCAACGAAGGTAACAAAATCACGCTTTTGGCTAACTAGCTAGTTGCGGCTGCATTTTTATGCTATACCAACAAATAAACCGACAAAGTTGCAGAAGAGGCGTAAAAGTAGAGGAGAGCAGCAATGGCTTTTTTAATATTTTTTGTTCTTTCAGCAGTAATTAGTATGTTTTCTTAAAATTTAAAAAAGGGGGGGGGAGGTTTTCAACCTTTTCAATTTTCCCCCTCTTTTTTCCTTTCCCTTTTCTTTTTTTTCCTCTGTTCCTTTTGCCTATTGCCGCAGAAAATGATGCTCCCAGCAACTTGATGTCCAAGCCCCCCTCCCCCCTCCCCCCTCCCCATCCCACTTAGCTACACCACTGCACTAAGGTCTCAGATCGTCAAAAAGTGACCAAAAATCAGCAAGTAAATTCCTCATAAATTAATTATTTATAAAAATGGAAGACCAATTTTAATCACAGGAACATTTTTGACGCGTAATTTAACCCCAAAAATGTCACTGGAAAATTTTAAATTGAACTTCAAAGGTCGCAAATGATGATTTTTGATGACCAATTTCCATTCATTTTTGGCCACTTTTTTCGATCTCAGACCATAGTGCACAGATCCTGAAAAAAAAAAAAAAAAAAAAAAAAAAAAACACACACAGTTAAGGGGTCTCTCCACCTGCGAATTCAAAATGATAATAAACGCGAATAAACTGATTGAGCCAATGAGCTGCCTTGAAGTCGATAGGTCGAGTCCGATGTATCGACAACAAAGAAGCCCATTGGCTCAAGCAGTCAATTCGCGCTTTTAAATTCGCAGGTGGAGAGACCCCTTTAGGGTCACCTCGCTGGCAGCGGATTTTCGAGTTATATAAATACTCTGGTTGCAATTCAAAAAAGTGGCGGGAGAGTCGACGCGTGGTGTGAAGAAAAATGCGTCTCACTCACGAGCTAGGCTTTCATTATAAACCCAATCACGTGTAGACCGATCAAGATGTGTGAATAGTACCTGAAAAGTACAGTCAGACCTAATTTCTAAATTTCTCGAGGTCACTAATGAATTCTACACGTAAAATTAGCTTAGGACACCAATTTTCATGACTTTTAGTTCATAATGGTGGTCACTATTCCAAAAAAACCATGAATTTTTTAAAACTTAGGGGGGCTGTAGCTCAAAAGGGGGACATTTTCGGACACATGTTTATACGAGAAAAAGGTCTCATTTTGGCCTATAGAATACGTTATTACAAGGACGACATATGTTTCTGATACACCCTGTATATTCATGTAACTAAATTTATACAATGAGAAGGAAAAATATGTTTTGTTTTTTTCTATGTGTTTTAACTACCAACTGATGAAGATTTTGTGGTTTAGATCGAAACGTTTGGGGTTTTTTTTTTATATCCTTTGGGCTTGGTTCCCATCTTTCCTTAACATTTTATAGTTATTTGGCCAAGTTAGTTTTAATATTCTCGTAAATTTATACATTTGTATTTTTATTTAAACAACATTGTTTAATTTTCGCTTCTTCATTTTCATGTTCGTATGAACTATAAGTTAAGAAAATTGGAAAAAAAAGAAACCAAATAAAATCCCTCTATGATGAAACTCACTGGTGCGTCTGAAACTGGTAATGAGAAACCTCCTTAGGCTATAAACCGATAAACGAGAAAGTCAACTTAAAATAAGGTTCGGGGTGGGGGGGGTGCGGGAAGGGTGTTGAAAGGGTGGAAAGGGGTGATTAAAACAAGCATTGTTAATTGGTTCTGAGTATTTGTTGATTTTGTTTCAGGTTGGTTGAGGAGGGAGATGTAAACGAGACAAGTGCTGTTGCCGCCGTGGAGAAAGAGAAAGAGAGGCGTGAACTGTTGACGTTGAACGACCATCGAGGAAGGAGGAAGAGATTCCCGCGCGCGCAAGCTTTGAGAACCTTGAACAGCCACCTGCATGAACTCTACTCCTCCGTGCTCGGTGCTACTCGAACTTATACTCAAACGCCAACTTCCACCCTCCTACCTCTTGAACTGATTTTGTTCCTTCCCCTCTCTTCCCATCGTCCCCCCCATCGTCCCTCTTCTACACCATGTCTCAGCTCAGACTTCCCAATTCATCAAACAACGACTATGATTAATTAGCACTGTCGGCATTCTATCACTCACAAATTACAACGGCCGCCCGATCACAGATCATCTACAACATACCTACAGCTCAGCTTTTTTTTTGTCTAGTCGTATCGCTGACTTATCAGAAGCCGGTATTTCAGCCCGCGGTTAAGTTGCGATCCGTTGTTAAAGGTTGTTTTGAAAAAACCTCAACTCAGCATCAAAGATTCAGTTTTGGAATTCCTCTTGCATTCTGGCACAAAATACATCCAGCATCTTTCGGCTGTTTTCATACCGTGCGGCTTGTTCACAATACAGACTGTGAACGGATAAATATGAGCGCAATAGAGTAAACACTGTCCTCAAAACGAAGAGGTATGATAATGCTACTCTCCTTAGATTACTCTAAAGCAGTTACGACCAGGACGCTTAAAAATTATGTTGGATTGAGTTTGGACGAACATTTTTCTGCTCCAACCCCGTGGAATCGTTGAAATGCCATCAAACAACACCTCTCCTGACTCATTAGAAAGTACAGCAGCTGTTGTAAACATTTGGAAAAAAAGGAAACGTTTCCACTGGCGCTAGAATTCTCAGAAAACTGAAAGTGGGTAAGTCGCATTACTTACAAAACGAGACTAGCGCGCGAATTCAAGCAAACAATTAATTTTTTCGCAGAAACAAGAAGGGAAACAAGCAATAATACAAAAAAAAAGTCTGAAAAGATTTGACGTCAAAGTAGAAAAAAAAGAAGAAGAAGAAGAAGAAGCAGAATAAGAAGAAAAAGTAATTTTCCGAAGTAGGTATTGTTTATTAACTCGGTTATATAGAGTTGTGATAAATTCATTGAAAAAATTCCCTTTCATCAGGCAGGAAATGCGCGTATCAAACAATAAAACAGATTAAGAATAAGATTGGGATGGAAGCGATTAAAGAATCACATCCGGCTTAGCGTGAGAAAATTCCCCTTCCCAATTCACCAGCTCGAACGCATTAGGAACATTTGAAATAATTCGTATTTGCTAAAACATTTTTTTTAATACACTAGATACCGAAAGAAATTGTGCTGTAAAGTTAAGGACATGAAACAGTATGACGTAATTTGAAAGCGAAGGAAGAACTTTTTCGCGGTCGTCGTTGAATTTTTCAACCCTATTTATATAAAGAGTATTGATTGGAACTCCACTTCAACTGTTGAGATCTTCAACCACCTCTCGTCGTATTTGAACCTGATAACGTTATCAAATAAATCCAGGTTTGCAGACCTCATTTTGTGTGAACAACTGTTTTCATTGTCTGAACACTAGACGTACTTACACAGGCGAATCACATCCGCGTCAACAAGTTGACGCTGCTTTTGAAATAAAGTCAATAAATCAACTTTTATAGAGGCAGAGTGACATCCATCACAAAGGTACCAAAAGACTCCTTCGCTTGTGACTGAGGGATCGAATCGTCGGTAAAACTGCGACATTGAACGCCGCTGTATGCTGTATGGAATTCACGTACTCTAATCGATTGGGTGAGCGAGTTCGCTTCCACCGGCAAGCATCCACTCGAGCAGACTACTGTTGAATGGAGCAGGAGTACGCGGTAAAATCAAGTGTAAATGATATAACTGATAATATGAACGACTTTGACTCGGTTGATGTAGAGCTATGCTGGGTTGCAGAAGGAGCAAGAGCTTTTCCGGAAGAGTCGGGGGCGGTAAGCGGAGAGAAGATTGGCGAAATGAAAAGCGGCGGCAGTGGCGTTGGCGGTGGAAACTGTGAGGGGATGAGGGATGAGGGAGGAAGCGAGAAGGGAAATGAGGAAAATGTTATGAAAGGCGAAGGCGGCGACGGCGACGCTGGTGGCGCTCGCGGTGGTGGTCTGAGTCGCAGTCGGCGTAAGTGCATGCAGCTACAAGGTTGTGGCCCTTGTGGGTGTCCGCGTCCCTGTTCCAGTCTATTATTGAGCGATGCGCAAAGAGCCCTGCGTGAATCGAGCGAGGAATTAACGCAGCAGTCCCGTTCTCCTTCTCGTTCTCGTTCTCCACCAGTCAGTGACGGGCTCCAACTTAAGCGTTGTGCAAGTGACGGTCTCGGTCTACGCCTCGCTTACCCGACTTTTGAGACGCAGGAGGATGCTAAATCCACTTTGGTCTTAAAAGCAAACCGAGCAACGAATAGTGACAGTGACCCGTTTGTCCATCTGTTAGCTCAGATTTATAGTGCAGTCTCCGCGCAGCATTTCGACCCCGTGTTCACTAAAACCAATTCCTCGCACAATGGCAAACTTTTGATTTTAAAATCTGCACCTCATCAAGCTGGTCTGGTCGAGCTGAGGAATCGGTCAAATGGCCAGATACTTGCAAAAATTGTGTTTGTTAATTTGTTTGTAGATCGAGTGTTTATCTACCTCTCCAAACTACAAAATTATTTATACTTAATAGCAGAATGTATCTATGACTATCGCAATAATTTTCAAACTCACCAAGATTCATATGACTTTTGCGATATATGCACGAAAACTAACCAGCTATTAGCTTTAAATAATGGTAAGGTCCAAATAATAAATAAACCCCAACTATTGGTTGCAAACCACAAAACAAATACATCGACCAATCAACGCCTCGAGAACTCTGCATGTATCGCTCTTAAATATAAAAACTCAGGGCATTTGCAACATTTTGTATGGTCTAAAGGCTATGAATTTTGTAACTCTAGACTAACACCTGCTGATGCTGGTGATTTATGTGATATTGAATCTGTTTTAGCAGATTTCCTGAAGAACAATGTCTTAAATTATTTTATTAAGGCTTTCCCTCAGAATTTCTTCGATATTAACCAAAACTCAATCCATGATCCAAAAATCGTTCAGCTGTTCATTTTGAATTCATTGATTTTATATTTACGTTGTGTTCATGGCGCTCTTGTTAATGGAGACAAAAATGATCCAATAATCAAATTATTTAAAAATTCTGTGGGTGATAATTTTCAGCGCTTCCTCTCCAATTCTTGTGATCTAAATCTTATTAATACTAGTGCTTCATCAAGCCAAAATCAACCTCGCCTGTCGGAAAATTGTTCGTCGGATCTTAAAAATAAACTCAATAAGTCCAGAAAAGGCGATTATTTCGATAATAATGATGAAACTTCAGAAAACCAAACTTCGGATGCATCTGAAGGTACTCAATCGCCTGCGAAATTGCAGCGAGATGCAAACTCCCAAACTGAAATAAAGCCTAGCCATAACCGTTCAAAGCCCCCAGCAGCGGGAAGTCCTGTTCCTCTGATTGATTTCAATGATTGTGACGAGCAAATCAACAACAATTCAAACGTCAACCAAGAGTCACAAAACACCGGTCTTGATCTTATCGATGAGTATATCCCTCATTTCAAAGAGTCGCTTCAAACTGATGAAAGCCTACGACTGCAAATTCACAAAATTGACCCCCCTAGTCTACTGAACAACAACGAACTGTCTTTCGATGAGCAGCTCTCGCCAAACATTTCTCAGAACATCCTCTGTTCCAATTGTCACGCAAATTTAGACTCGGGCATTTTATCAAAGGACCCACTCAGCGAACCGACTGATACAGTCAATAATACGACTGCTGACGTCGATGTTACCACGACAACTAAGCATGTTACGTTAAATCAGGCGAATGATGTTTCCTTTGGTCCCTCGATTATCCAGGATTGCAGTTATAATAGTGTCGTACCTCCACTGGTCGTGACTGCCGAACCCGAAAGCTCGATACCTGTCGACCCGAATCAGAACTATACAAATTACTTTATGAGCAGTATGAAGCAGAAATCTACTTCGTTCGAGGAGTGTGAGGAGACGTCATACTGTGCTTCCTCGAACGCTTTCGCCGCAGCTCCGACGAGCAAACCTCTCAAATCTGTGCTAAAGAAAACGTTATCCACGACCAAGAGCAGTGGCCTTAAACCTAGTTACCGTGTTAAGTTCGATGAAAGCTTGAACAAGTTTTTCGAAGCCGATTATGTGATACTCGTTCGTGAGGATTCGGACATGGACGATAGGTTTGGTGAGGTGTGTGAGTGTGGTGACGAATTCTGCGACGGAAGATACTATGACGATGACGAGGAAAGCGGTGACGATGACGATTTTATCCTATCGAATTGTCCTCATGATCACGAGGATCATCAGCAGCACCAGCAACAACATCAACTCCAACGCGGATTGGGCTCATCTTATGGCTCTATGGGCTCGATGGGCTCGATGGGTTCCATGGGCTCTATGGGGCCGCCGCAGTCTGAGCGATTATCGTCCGGCGGCGTTGGTCTCGCATTCCGACCTCGCCACGCGTACAGCTTCCCTATCGGTGGTGGCGGAGGCGGAGGTGGAAGTAACACTTTCGAACCGCCTCTCGAGTTCGTGGACCACGATGTCACTTTGAGCCCTCCCGATGGATACAAGGACGGTTGCTGCTCCCACCAATTTCCGGATCCGGTCAATGACCATCCCATCGATCAACTTCATGCGAGCATGAACAAAAAACGTGAGTTTCCCACTTAATCATTCATACTGCATGTGTCAAGCTGTCAAATATATGCACTCATTCTTATAGACTGTTTTAGTAGAGCGATATGTCGTATCGATTGCCGTCCGAGGGCCTCTGGTTCCAAACAAACTCTGATTCAATGCATTTTCCCCAAGAGCGGATTTTTGAACGGAAATTTAGACTATTAAATCAAACAATTAATGCGACCTTTTTGCGATAATGAATTCTACGTCCTCAAAAATGCTTAATTTTGCATGGTTCCTTTCGTAAAACTGTCAAAATCAACAAGATATTACAGATGAAACGATGCGTTTGGAGGTTGGAATCACCCATGAATGTTATTGTTGTTGTTGTGGAATAGGCGGGATTTCGGGAGATTCTAACCTACAAATGCGACATTTAATCTGTCATATCTTATTGATTTCGGCAGTTTTAGTCAAGGAATCAGGCATAATTAAGCATTTTCGAGGACGTAGAATTCATAATCGCAAAAAGGTCGCATTAACTGTTTGATTTAGGTAATAGCCTAAATTTCCGTTCAAAAGTTCGCTTATGGGGAAATTACATTGAACCAGAATTTGTTTGGAACCAGAGGCCCTTGGACGGCAATCGATACGATATATCGCTCTACTAAAACAGTCTATATCATTTTGGATTGGATTGTTGAGTTCGTTCCGGAAGTGCAGGCGCACCTAGACCGATAATCTCTGGCGAATTTTCCATTTCCATTCCTTCAAATCAAAGCAATACTTGCGCCTGCGACTTTAACTTTTGATTAAAAAGCACGTTCCTTAATGAAAAGCCGGCCAAAGCTCAAAGTGCATTTTCGTAATTGGTAATTTCCAAAGAGTATCGGTCTAGGTACACCTACTTTTCTGAGCCGACCTCTATCATTGAAGGGATAGATCGAAGATAGAGTCGAGTAGCAGTTTTGAAAGAAAGTAGAATAATTGCACTAAATAAAGTGGTCGTTAAAAAAAAACAACAAAAAACAAAAAAATCTGCTCAAATAAATTGGAACAAAATTATTTAACCGAACAATTTATCAGATGAGCTCACAAAAGTAAGAGATTACTTGTAGAGTATAAGCATTTAAAACATCCGATCATTTATTTCTCGGAATGGCGATTTTATTGCTTAACCGAAACCGCCCACCCCCCGGCCATTCAATTTAAAGTTTTAGTATTTTTCCCCGCAACCTGTAAAATACTCGTGACTCGCAAAAAGTGGACGTTCTTTTACGAATTTTGAAATGACAAATCTATAAGCAAGTCTATTCGCTCTTGGAGCACAAAGCAATTGATATCAGTCATTATGTATATTGTCACGATTTGTAGAGGCGTTATAGGGCAGTGAAAGTGCGGTCCTCCTTGGCGGCTTGACACTGACAGAGAAGTGAAACTCTCAGTAAAAACGCAAAAGATCGAGAAGGAAAGGAAAAAGGGGAGAGTAAAGAGAGGGACAAGTCGAGACAGTTATATTTGAAAAGGAAGAAATACAGAGATAAAAGAAAATAAAAAGATCGGAAAAATAGAGATGAGCAACTAAAAGAATGAAAAAAGGCGCAAGCAAAAATGAGTATGAGAGGGGAGGGGAGGGGTGGGAGGGGGTACACTGAAAAAAAAATCAGCTAAATTTAACTAATTTCAACTTAAAAGTATGGATACCACTTAAAACTGTTAGTTTGACTATTTGAATTAGTAAAATTAACTCCGTGCCGTGTTAATTAACATGACGCGGAGTTAATTTTACTAATTCAAATAGTCAAACTAATAGTTTTAAGTGGTGTCCATACTTTTAAGTTGAAATTAGTTAAATTTAGCTGATTTTTTTTTCAGTGCAGGATGAAAAGTTCAGCCTGGCTGAAGGGTGCGTAGCTCTGCAGCAAGGCAGCTAATAACACTCGTACATACGAGGAGTAGTGTCACTCTGAGACAAGAAGGTGTCACCCTGAAGCACAGAGGATGCCATTCTGAACGGAGAGAGTCACTCTGGCCAGGAGGGGAGTTTGCTAAATTCACTCGTGTTGTCTTTTACTTCATACTTTATTTAAACACCAGTGTTTTTGCGAGTCTTTCAGGCAGTGGTGGATTCAGACAATTTTTCGAGGGGGGGGGGGGGGTGATCGACATGATCGACTCAAATCATGATCTGAACCATAATCGAGGGTAGATGGAATAATTGTAGTCGTGAAATAGCAGCATAGTTTACACCGACAGACACCTGATTTGGCTCAGGGAATCCGTGGCTCCCCGCATACGACCATGGTGACCGTTCCAAAACCGACCAAACAACCATGATCCATGGTCCCACAGCCATGATTTATGGTCATATGAATTATGGTCGCACGACCATGAATCGTGGTCACCCAACCATATTTCATGGTCGGATGACCATACAATAATCATGGTGGTGTGTCCATGATCCATAGTTGTACGACCATCATTCGTGGTTGCATGACCAATGACCATAAGTCATGGTTGTATGGTCGGTTTCGGAACGATCACCATGGTCGTGCAGGGAGCCAGGGATGCTTTCGAAAACAAAGTTGGAGAGGACGGCCCTTCTGAGCCCCTATGAGCTTCTGACTTCCCTGACCCCCTCTCTATTTTTCTAGCAGAGAATTCAATTTGTGCAAAGCGAAAGTCGAGAGGGTATTTTTAACTCTTGGAGTGGAGGGTCTTTAGATTTTGATCCATTTACAAAAATTCACTGTACTCCCGTTCACAAAATCGCAATTAAGTAAAGCGAACTGAGTTTTTAAAGTAGGCATCGTGAATAAAAACCTACTTTGGAGAGAGAAAAAAATCAAATCTTTAATTTAAAGATTCCTTGGTACTGATGAATACCTTTATTAATTTTCGAGAGGAACGTTTTCAAATACGTATCTTAAAATTGGGTTTCGGAGCGCTAGTATTGAAAAAGTTAATCAGGGGAAGACCCAGGCCCCAGCCTCCGTACCCCGTTCCTGGAAGGGGGATTTTCCTCAGACCCCCCCCCCCCCCCCCATAGGGACTAAAGTATTTAAGTTGCGGCCGGCGTAGCCACTGGCTAATGCTTACTACGCATGTTGAATATTACTATATTGCGGCACTTGTTTATTCTTTGGTTCTACACAAGTCGCCTCCTCATGGATGTAGTACAACGTTTCGAAGTTCTCTTACACTGTACTCTCCATTTTCGAAATTGGATCAAATCTGTTCATGTTTTTAAAGCAGAAAAACACAACTTTTTTGGTCAGGAAAAACCCATGTCTCGATCCAATGTGCGGCGTGCAAATAGCAAGCTCGGTGCATGAATGTTATATTCAGTAGTACCTACCGCAGAGCTGCCGTTGGTGACGTTTTTCAATTCACTGACGATTATTCCACTGATTGATCAAAAGATTACACAGCTCAGTTCAGTGTATACGAGTAATACACAAGAATATTCTGAGCTGTAATCTTTTCTTAACAGCTGTAGTCGTCGATGAGTTTAACCCTTTACAGACCAGGTTTTATTAAAAGAACGCCACTCTTCCGTTAATATAGAGAGGGTAGTTAACTGTTCGTACTTGGGGGAGTTGGAATTGCCTATACGATGAATTGAAGGCGCCCAAACGAAACCTTATCTTGTAAAAGTCTCATCCAAAATCTCGTTTATTCTGAATCATCATACTGCGGAGGAATGTAAAATAGACTAGAGGAGAAAAAGGAGTAAACTCGGGCTTGGCCCATAAGAGGTTAAACAAGTTGGGTTATTTGGACAATTTAATGGTAATTCCACCGATTGAGTAAAGATTACAGAAGCAAGTACTTAGATACGTAATTTCGTGCGTTGCAGTTATGCTCTGAACTGAAGTGTGTAATAATTTGGTCAACCGTTGAAATCATGCAGTGTTGCCAGATCGAGGGTAAAAAGCCGCATCGTCCCCATTTAAATCAATGTAAAGCGTACGGCTTTTTCACCCCAATCTGGCAACACCGCATCATCGGTGAATTAAAAAATGCCATTTTATATATACCCGCTCTGCAGCTCTGTTGTTGTGTCGTGCGTCGACGACGACAATCATGACACCAACAGACGATTTTGCATTCATACTTTTTCATGAGTTCGGGAAATGTTTTTGGCAATTTTAAATATGCGTTCCGTTATTTGTCGCCGCAAATCATACCTATTTTAAAATACTTTGACTGATAAAGAAGGTGTAGGTACTACTTAATTATTACCTACTCTATATACGGGCAACCTCTTCGAGACGACTTAACTTTTTGTTATTGTTTTGCTAATTATACATACGTACGTACCTCTACGGAGAATTTAAAAGTAGAAAAGTAGGTAGGTGTCTTGTACCTAGCTATTGAGTATTGTTACGGCGCATTTGTAACGTCTTCTGCAGAGAGAAATGGGTCGCAAGAAGTAGATCTTGTGAAAAGGAACAAAGTCTGTTAACAGCATTAACAGCTTACTTATGAAAGTTGAGTTAAGTAAAAGAGCGAGGGTTTCAGACAATGAATGAACCCGTGTAAGTCGCCAACATCACTTCTCACCCTTTGCTAAAATACATCGGCTCCAAAGCTGATAGTAAACAATAAATATATTTATAAAAACCTACCTCCGGAACGACTCTGCGCCCTGACAATAATTAATGCTGATACTTCATACAAGGCACTTTCTAATGCATCTACTCTATTCGTGTTCAGATACTCTATCACCCTTTCCCCGAAAAAAAATTAAATTCTTCATTGTTCATTCATCTAAACAGATTCTCCTATTCACAGTTGTAGAAGAGGCGAAATGTGTGCTCCTAGATGAGGAATTAGGTGGGAAAGCGACCAGATATCCTGAAAATTGCGTTTTGAGATACAGGCTGTTAAACTTTTAAGTTTAGTACACAGAACTCTAGCTGCATGTGGGTCAAGATACAGGTTTGGTTTTGATGGAAAAAAAAATGGTCCATATGCCGAGTCCAAGTTGGTACACCTGAAATATCCTAGGGCATCATGGGAATCGAGAAGTTGCAGAAATACGAGAGGTCTAGAATGAATGGTCGTTTTTCCGTATAGCGGCCTGTTACGTCGCGTCGGTACAAACATCGCTAGGATCGATCCGCAGAACTTCCGAAAAATCTTGATTGAACAAAAAATGTCTTTGCCACTGAATTTTTGAATAAAGGAACAAATTTGAGAAAGTTAGCTAAGTTACGATCGATGGAAATTTCAACGTAGGTACAGTCGGCGAATTAAACAATTTCAATCGACTCCTCAGATGTTGGCAAGGTAGGCCACCTGCAATGCTTCAATTCATTGTGTTGAGCACACTGCAGGTTGCCTACCTAAATCAAAATCTACGGAGTCAATTGACGCGATTTAATTGGTTGGCTGTTTCTATTCTCAATTCCGATCGACGAAACTTTGAAATTTCGTTTCTAATTTCGAACGATCGTGTACGCAAACTGTCTTTGGCTCTCAGCTCCTGCCGTGTGACCAACAGTATCAACATCAACACCATTTGCCGGGGCCCCCTTAGAGCCCGAACCACACCAAAGTCAGACGCACTCCATGCATGTAGAGGTAGTTTCAGAAGTGTGGGCGGACCAAAACCATCATCTTTGGCGAATTTTCAACGTTTATTCCTTCAAATCAATACCGAATTTGCTCCTGACTGTATTCTTTTGTGTTTAAAGTTTTCTTCGTTGAAAAGTGAACACTCAATTTCATTTTTATTCATTTTCATCGAGTAATATCAGAAATAATGTTGACAAATTCCAAAAATTATCGGTCTAGGTCCGCCTACACTTCTGAAACTACCTCTAATAAGTATGTGCGCAACTCGAAAAAAGACGATCTTTTAATTTCAAAGATTCGCGTTGTGTTTTTGAATGAACAAGTAGACGCATGCAGAATAAGTACGCCGCGCCGGCGAGTGGCGACAAACGTAGCTTCAGCGATCTATTTGAATGAGGATCGCAAGAGCTACGTCTCCGGCGTCACACGAGCATTTTTCAGGGGACTTTAGAGTTTATATTGAATAACTCCCTTCAGTGTAATCTAAAGTGAGAAAAAAGCCTTGCTTCTTTTTGTCAACCGTTTTCCGCCCAAGGTTTTGTTATTCCTCTCGATTTTTCGAATGGGATGAATTTTCAAAGGCATTGGCGGCTTGTGCAATGTGGTACATACTAACAACGGATTCTCTCCATTTAAACCTAATGGGTCTGCGTTGCAAACTTTTGCTACAACGATTAAGATAGTTTAATCTCACGTAAAATCGCCTGAAAAGTCCTTTGGTAGCATCAGAAAGTCATAAAATGCAATAATAAACTCACAAGAGGCGTTTAATGAAATCCAAGATGGCGGAGAAATATCGAGCAATCTATATGCATGCACCGTGAACATCCAAGGATGGCCAACTTCGACAACCTCACTAGAGGTAGAGTTTATGTGTTTGTTTACGTTATGATTTGTTGTGATCGATATTGTGAGGTTGGCTATCCTTGGATGTTCGTGGTGCATGCATACAAATTGCTCGATATTTCTCCGCCATCTTGGATATCATTAAACGCCTCTTGTGAAATTATTATTGCATTTTATGACTTTCTGATGCCACCAATGGACTTTCCAGGCGCTTTTACATTAGATTACACACTCTTAATCGTTGTAGCAAAAGTTTGCAACAGATCCATTAGAATAATCGATATTCGGTGGATTCACAAAATCCCTGAAAAATAGATACTTTTGAATAGGTTCACATAGCAAAAAAAAGGTTGCCATGAAGCACGAATCGCGTGGAGTCAGCACTGTTCAAAGGGGGAAAATGGAATTCAAAATGGGCACTATGGACATTTTATTAGAGTCAAAATCGAACTTTGGACCTCACGGAAAAAAAATACTGGTAGCATTTACCATCTGTATAGCTGATTTTGGAGTCTGCTTTATCAAGTATGGTAAATTTTACCAACATATGGTAAATGCAACGTACTTATCTTGTGGTAAAATGTATCAACATGTTATCTTAATTTACCACAAGGTACGTTGCATTTACCAAACGATGGTAAATTTTAGCATATGATGGTAAAATTTACCATACAGACTCCAAAATCAGCTATGTAGATGGTAACTTCTACCGGTCTTCTTTTTCCGTGTTCGATATTCCGAAAAGTATCAACAAGAGACTCCCAATTTGCGTGAAAATTCTCAGTTTTATTGTTACGAATTTTTATGATTCTATCTACTTTATCACGAAATGAGGGCCATACTTTGGATACTTTGGAAAAAACTGAGATGATAGCAAAGTGAGGACTCCGAAGACGGTTTACGGACATTTCCCCCCGCAATCCCCCCCGGACACTTCCCCCGGTCATTTCCCCCCGGACACTTCCCCCCCCGAGGACATTTCCCCCCGTCAATCCCCCCGGACACTTCCCCCCCGAGGACATTTCCCCCGAGGACATTTCCCCCGAGGACACTTCCCCCCGGTCACCCCCCCCTCCCTTGTTGAAAGCAACATCAGAATTTAAATTATGGATCTCAAGTGGCCTTTAAAAGATAATGTTGTCACACTGAAAAAAAACTACGGTGAAAATAACCATACGGATACCTGATTTTGGCCTCTGCTAGATGTTATGGTAATGTTAACCAGAAGTATACTATGTTTTGATTAGGTACTAGGTTATGTTACCTGATTGCATGTCGAATTTACTGAAAGTATCGGTAAATGTACCATACTTCTGGTCAAGTTTACCATAACATCTAGCAGGTGCCAAAATCAGGTATCCGTATGGTTATTTTCACTAATCTTTTTTTTCCGTGCAACTATTCCTACACCTTCTCTCCAAAATTGCAAACACTTCGGATTGAAAGCTGCTTTATGGCTAGAGGTGAAAATATTCGAAATGTGAGGGAATCTAGGGCCCCCCCCCTAGAATTCCAAAGGGGGTCCAACTCAGTCCAAGGGTCTCCCCCAGCTTTTTAAAGGGGGTATGGGGATATCCTCCAGAAAAAGTTGTATGAGAAAATATCCGTAGGGTATGTGCCCTATACAGCTTATTTATTTTTTTTTTTACTATAATTAATATGTACTGATTAATTTAATTATAATTATAAATAATTATTTTATAGAATAATTTTAATAGTAATAGCATTTAATCGTAATTAATTAATAATAACTAGGGGGAACTGACGGGGGGATATCCGGGGGAAATAGCCGGGGGGATGTCCTTGGGGGGGAGTGTCCGGGGGGATGTCCTTGAGGAGGGGAGTGTCCGGGGGGAATGGACGGGGGGACGACCGGGGGGAAGTGTCCGGGGGGAGGGGGAAATTGCGGGGGGATATCCGGACACCCCCGAAGACGTTGATCAAAACGAAATAAGAAAAAAATTAGACCTCTCCAAGAAAGAGAGCAGCCCCCCCCCCCCCCCCGAAAAAACCGTTGCGTTAAAAGTGTGAATTCCAAAGGTCCCACTTGTTCTCAAGATATCTATCTATCGATGTGTCGCGTTGCGTCGTGGAATTCGACTGGGCTGGGACTATACGCAGTAACGTAGTAAATAAAGATGGAGTAAAAGTGTGGGACAACGAGATTCAAACTACCTGCGCCGCACGGAGGAGTATTGTGCCTCTAAACCTGGCCAAAAAGATTTTACCGCTCAAATTGCTTGAAAATTGCATCTAAGGGGTATTTTTACCCAAACTTTTCGAATTTTTACTCAGATTTTCAGTAAGAAATATTTTTAGGCTGTTTTGAGGTTATTTATTCAATTGAGCCCTGAAAATATTAAGTTTAAAGACTGCTAGAGACTGCGCTGAATGGATTCCGATGCAGATTTAAGTAGTATACTTATAAAAGTGAGTTATTCGAGTAACATGTTATATTTTGAGTAGGAAGAACAGAAGCAGGAATTTGATTTTAATCCATGGTTGCCATATCGTGCAAGAATTATTTTTTCCCCCCAACACAATCTCCTTGTAATATGATGCTTGATAAAAGAATGAGGTAAGAGTAGTCCTGCATAATTATTGGTTTTCTATCGCCTAACCAGCCACCCCCCCCCCATAATAGCATATCATCTTAAAAACAAGGAATCAAAGATATAAATGATTGATTAGCATCAAGATTTTTATTGAAAACCAAGCAAATGCACAACGGCTGCTGGCTGCTCTCGTGATGGAACAACATGAGTTTTCATCTATTCAATCATATTCACAAGAAAAACATCTTTCCTATCATAGTAGGGGAAAGCTGCTTATTTCGGAATTTATTTAAGATAAAAACGTACTGTTAACAACTAGCACTATCAATTTTGTTTTGACCGAAATAAAATGAACCAAGTCTCTAATTAAAGAGTTTTCATTTCAGTATGATTTTTTTTTTTCCATAATTAATACTTTTTTTTTTAAAAAAAATTCTTCAAACATATGACTAAAAAAAAATATGCATTGTAAATCAGTCTATTCATGGCTTGTCATCAGAACATTCGTCTGGTGAGGCATCCTCAGCCTTTGTGTCTTTTTTTGTATTTTTTTTTTTTTTTTTTTTTTAATTTTCTTAATTGTTTTTTGTTTTGTTTTTTTTTTTGTGGTTTTGCTGTGGCAGGACGTGATTTTTATGCTTCTCCCTTTAGAAATAGGACTGTAAGTTAACGGAAATGTACCGCGTTAAACTAACTCAACCTTTAGTTTCTCATTCCCACTATGGATATATTAGGTGCTCTGTAAACAGAAAGAATTGGTGGCCCTGAAAAGGGCCGTTTTCAAAGAGGTGCTGGCCGGTTCGACTTCATGAGAAGGAACCAGCATATACAGCGATGTGATGAGAGTGTTGAAGGATCAGAGAGCTGCAGCGTCCGGGAGTCCAGGAATGCCAGAGGTTGACTTCTGAGAGAGATGTGATCCGTCTGGTGGTCTGAGCTGAACTGATCCTCTCAGCGGATGGAGCACCTTATATACCCGCCACGAAGCGCGGGAAAGTAGTTTGCGCGGGAAAAGTTGATTGGCGCGGGAATTGGTCCCGAGGGGCGGAGCTAGAGATGGTGCGCAGCAAGTGTGCGGTTTTGGCGGGAAAAGCCGCCACACCAGCCCCCTTCGGAGAAAAAAAGTTCCTGGAACAAGTTTTGTGCAAACAAACAAAAACGAGACGAAGAAAAAAATAATAGTAAAATTTTGAGAAAAACGAAAGCAGATTTTTTTTTTTTTTTTTTTTTTTTTTTTTTTTTTAAAAGTTGATAGTTCATTTTTTTTTTTTTTTTTTTTTTTTTTTTTTTTTTAAAAGTTGATAGTTCTTTTTTTTTTTTTTTTTTTTTTTTTTTTTTTTTTTTTTTTTAAAAGTTGATAGTTCATTTTTTTTTTTTTTTTTAAAAGTAGTGCGGTTGCAACTTGAATTCACCCAGTTTGCAGCAACGCCAGGCTGTGAATTCCAAGAAGGAGTTGTGAGTCATAATCTTCGTTAGTTTTGGTATCAATTTAGTAGGGCAGTCTTCGAGGCAGCGTTGCTTAATGTCGCTGGTGTTGGCCTTGGACACTGTTGCGTGAAGATACGCCTCGAGGTCCTTCTCGAGGGGGCGTATGTTGACACGAAGGCTGGTTGTAGCGCCGGTGCAGGGGCAGCTTTCGTGTTGGCAGTCCTTTCTGGCCATGGTGCATGAGTTCGAGCAGTTTTTGCATCTGGGGCACAGGTAGGGCGACCTTGACGTGTTGTCGTAGATCTGGTTCAGTAAGACGGGCGGTGCCTGGATGGTGAAATAAAGGGGTGCCTGCTGTCTGAAATCTGTGGCGATCTCAAAGTGTGCCAGGTCCTCTTCTTTTTTGTTGTTTCGTCTTCGGCCGGTGTGTGGAATGATGCAGCCGGCGGTGTCCAGAGGCAGAGACCAGGAGAGTGACCGCAGGAGTCGAGCGTCTTTATGCTTGGAAAAGCGGCTGCAAGGAGATACTGCTTGATTGGTTTTCATGATTACTGAAGAAAAGGTACAAGAAAACGGTAGATATGCTAATGAGCTAATGAGAAATTAATTAGAAACAGGTGCTATTTATACGAAATTTATTTGGCGAGAAGCGTTCTGATTGGTTGCGCTTATGGTGGAGACAAGTGATAAAGGCGGGAAACGAAACTTGACGTGCCTCCCTGACCGCGTCTGATACGTCGGTTTTGGCGGGAGATTGGCTTCATTTGCATGGTCATTTTGCGACGTTGCCGGATTTTGCGGTGGTGCCGGATTTTGCTTCCGGCTTGGCTTGATCGGTTCCTTTGGTTCGGATTTATCTGTGCTGAAATCAGAGGATAAGACATAAGCAGGTTTAATTCTATCAATGCTTACCTTGACTGTTTTGCCTTTAAGTAGTAAATTGAAGGTTTTGTCGTCACGACTGAGAACTTGATGGGGGCCAGAGTATGGCGGTTGTAACGATCTACGGACTGTGTCATCACGCAAGAAAACGTGCGTACAGTCTTTTAATTCTTTAAAAATAAAGGTGTTTGGTTTTGCGTGACGGGCAGCAGGTACTGGCCGTAGTTCTGCCATTTGGTTGCGAAGTCGATTTATTAATTCTGGAGCGGATTCAGAGCTGTTGGATGCTGCCGGTGACAGAAGTTCGCCAGGAATTCGGAGGGGCTCACCATATACGAGTTCAGCAGATGAGGCTTTCAAATCTTCTTTGAATGACACTCGTATTCCGAGTAAAACCAGTGGAAGGGCTTCGAACCAAGTCATGTGAGGATGGCACATCAGGGCTGATTTTAAATGGCGATGAAAACGTTCGACCATTCCATTTGCGGCTGGATGATAGCTTGTTGTGCGTATTCTGATGGCGCCTATGGCTTTTCTCAGATGGTGGTGAAGTTCAGACTCAAATTGGCGTCCTTGGTCAGTTGTGATGCGTTCGGGGCAGCCAAATCGAGAGATCCAGCACATCAGGAGACCTTCGGCTACTTCTTGCGCTGTGATGCTTTGCAGGGGCCAGACTTCGGGCCAGCGTGTAAATCGATCCACCGCCGTTAAACAATAACTGTAGGGTCCGGCGGGGGGTAGTGGGCCGATCAGGTCGATGTGTACGTGCTGGAAACGGGCTGATGGAGGTTGAAAATCTCCGAGAGGTGCGCTGACGTGTCGCGATACTTTGGCTCGTCCGCAGGCTTGGCAAGCTCGGGCCCAGGTCTGGCAATCTTGCCTGACTCGAGGCCAGATGAAACGGGATGCGATCAGCTTGGCGGTTGCCTTGACTCCCGGATGGTTGAGACTATGTAATGCATTGAAAACTTGGCGCCTGTGTGCAGTTGGGACGTAAGGCCGTGGTTTTGGGCTGTCGTCACAATAAAGTTGAATGTCAGTGCCGGGGATTGTGACCAGTTGTAGTTTGAGTGATGATGATTCCGAGTCCAACAATTTGTGAAGTTCTTCATCTTCGGTTTGGGCTGCGGCGAGAATGCTCAAGTTGACTGGTTCTGGGTTTGTGATTTCCTCTATTCGAGAAAATGCATCTGCGACGACATTGGCTTCACCTGCGACATATTGGATTTCTGTGGAAAATTGAGAAATAAAAGACAAGTGATTTAATTGAACAGGGGGTAATTTATCTTTGCGTTGTTTAAACGCATATGTCAAAGGCTTGTGATCTGTGAAAATCGTGAAATGCTGAGATTCAAGATTGTGCCGGAAATGTTGGATGGCAGCGTAAACCGCAAAAAGTTCTCGGTAGAACGCCGGCCATTCTGACTGTTTCTCGCTGAGCTTTTTGGAGAAAAATGCTAAAGGTTGCCATGTGTCATTCACGTTCTGTTGAAGGCATGCCCCGACGGCTGTACCAGATGCATCAGTAAAGAGTCCTATTGGTGCAGAATTGACGGGGTGGGCGAGAAGAGTTGCTTTGGCGAGGCTTTCTTTGCATGCGTTGAATGCGTTGGTCATTTCTGGTGTCCATGTGATTAAATCATTTTTGCGTAGGCCAGCCACTGCGTCGTTTAATGGTGCTTGATATTCTGCGGCTTTGGGCAAGAAAATTCTGTAAAAATTAATCATGCCCAAAAATCTTCTGAGCCCCTTGGCGTCTTTTGGTTGTTTGAATGCCATTAGGGCTTCAATGCGATCGGTTGGAGGCTGGAGTCCTTTTGCTGAGACATGGTAGCCTAGAAAAATTAAATCAGGTACAGAGAAAATACTTTTAGGAACATTAATAATAATACCATATTTAGAGAGACGTTCAAAGATAATTTTTAGGTGTTTCGTATGTTCATCCTCGTTGTGTGAAAATACAAGGATATCATCTATATAGGTAAAACAAAAATCAAGGCCGGCAAGTACTTCATCCATAAAACGTTGGAACGTTTGGCCTGCGTTGCGCAGGCCGAACGTCATGTACATAAATTCGAATAACCCGAATGGTGTCGTTATAGCTGTTTTCGAGATGTCGTCTGGGTGAACAGGGATCTGTGTATATGCCTTGACGAGGTCGATTTTGCTGAAAATTGTACAACCATCTAAGTTTTGGGTGAAATCGTGGATGTGACGAACAGGATATGAATCTGGAACTGTTCTTGCGTTTAAAGCACGGTAGTCGCCACATGGTCGCCAAGCGCCTTCTTCCTTTTTGGGTACGAGGTGGAGAGGGGATGACCATGGGCTTTTGGAAGGTCTGGCTGTTCCTTCTTTGACCATTGCATCGAATTCAGCTTTTGCGATTCGCAAACGGTCTGAGTGGAGACGTCTCGGTCGGCTTTTGATTGGTGGGCCGGGCGTTGTCTCGATATGATGGAACGTGCAGTGCCGAACTTCACGGGGCGTTCCCGCCGGGCGTGTAAGTTCGGGAAAATCTTCAAGAATGTCTGTGAAAAGTCCAGGAGCGATGGCCTTGATGCTAGATTGAGAAATATTGGCAGATTTACAAGAGACAGTGAGATTAGTGAGATTATCTATCAGAGCTTTGTTTCTGCAATCGGGAAGTAATTGAAATTCCGCCAGAAAATCAGATCCAATGATGGGTGTGGAAACGTCAGCAATGATGAAACGCCAGGGAAAATCGCGTCGTAGGCCTAGGTTGAGATTTAGGTGCAAATGGCCGTACGTGTTTATGTTCGTGCTATTTGCTGCTTTAAGTTCAAATCCCGTTGGAAAGCGTTTTCCTGCCAAGAGGCGTCGTGGAAAGCAGCTAATGTCTGAGCCTGTGTCCACTAGAAAATGTTGGTTGCTGGTTGCATCTGAAACAAATAGGCGGTGAGTTTTGGTACGGCAGTCAGTCGCCGCCACTACTGGCTGCCTTGGGAGTTTGTTGAGAAATTACAGGGTTGGGAACATTTTTCTGCTTTATTTCCAAATTTAAAGTGGTACCAACAAGTGTCGTATTTGGGTTTATTTTCATAATTATTATTATGCCGACTTGACGACCTGTTACGTGCATTTTGCCCGTTTCGTGAGTTTGAACGGAAACGGTCTCTAGATCGCTCTCGTCTGAGGGAGCGTAAGTCGTCTTCTACAGTTTCTAACTTACGGGTGAAAGCTTCCATGCTTTCGAGCTTTTTAGTGAGCTGCTCCAAGGTTTTAGTCATTGCGGCTAGGGTGGCTGACTGTTCTTGGGCGTAACTCGGTTGGCTGATCCCGTAGACCGCTGGCTTGGGCGGAGTGGGAAGCGTCTCCATAATACGGTCAGCTATTTTGGCAAGATCATCCAATGTTGTTGCTTCGGGCTGGGCTGACAAAATTCCTTGTACCTGCGATGGCAGCCGTTGAAGCCAGAGACTTTTTAAAATATTATCTTGTATCGTAGTATTACCTGCAACAGATTTCAAATGTCTTAAAAATTGGGAGGGGGTTTTATCCCCAATAATTGCCTCACCTATGAGCTGACGAACTCTTTGCGCCTCTGATTTTGTCAGTCGGGCAATGAGTTCTTTTTTCATTGTTGAATAGGGCGTGTCAGAGGGGGGTGCACTAATAATATCTTTTATTTCGTGGGCCCAGCGCGCTTCTAGTTGGGATACAACTTGGGCGAACTGAGCGGACTCATCTGCAATATTATGTACCTTGAAGTAGGCTTCGACTTGCGAAAACCATACTTCCGGGTCGTCAGGCCAGAAAGGAGGAAGTTTTAATGCGGAAGACATCTTTTTCTTTTGGAGTTCGAGTTGAATTTGAGATTGCGTGTTGCGATGTCCTGTAGAGAGATGCTCAATTTTATTTTGCAGCTTGCTGTTCTGACCGCGTAATTCTTCTAACGTCTTTTGATAAAATTCCAATAATTCGTCCGGTGGAGGCATGGAGAGAACAGAGGGGGTCTTGCGTCTTCAGTCGAGGTCACCAATATGGATATATTAGGTGCTCTGTAAACAGAAAGAATTGGTGGCCCTGAAAAGGGCCGTTTTCAAAGAGGTGCTGGCCGGTTCGACTTCATGAGAAGGAACCAGCATATACAGCGATGTGATGAGAGTGTTGAAGGATCAGAGAGCTGCAGCGTCCGGGAGTCCAGGAATGCCAGAGGTTGACTTCTGAGAGAGATGTGATCCGTCTGGTGGTCTGAGCTGAACTGATCCTCTCAGCGGATGGAGCACCTTATATACCCGCCACGAAGCGCGGGAAAGTAGTTTGCGCGGGAAAAGTTGATTGGCGCGGGAATTGGTCCCGAGGGGCGGAGCTAGAGATGGTGCGCAGCAAGTGTGCGGTTTTGGCGGGAAAAGCCGCCACACCACGATTTTAGCTATGGTTAAGTTATCAGATGCTCTGACACCCCCCCCCCCACTACTTCTTTCTTCCCCTGACCTTTGTAAAATACAATTTTAGAGACTGTGCGTGGTACTTGAGACGGGTTTGCTGCTTAAATTATGATTTAGACTCGTGTGAATGCTAAAACTGATCAAATCTGAAAATTTTGGCCTAGTAAATGAAACTTTAAACCTCTGTGCGCTTTTGGGGAGCAGTTTGGAGCAGCTACGGTTTTAAAAATCTGATTCTAGACTATCTTCCGCATCTTTTCATGCCAATTTGATCACTGAATACCGCTGAATTGGGTACTTTTACCATATTTCTTGTCCAAATTCTATGAAAAATGAAATATATAGGTATAATAGGCACTGAAAAACAAATTTATGAGATCAAATAATGATTGAAATGTATTTAATCACCTTTAGTATGAACATAAATTACGTATAAAACCCAAAATTCAATATTTAGAACTTTCTAGTAACGTCATCTGTAGGTATGAATGGAATAATGGATAATATAGTTTTTACCCGACAAGTGACAAAGGGTCAACTTTGAGTTCACCGTACTTCCACCGGTGGAGAGATATGAGTCCGGTCGTTTCAGGACGTCTTTCCACACCCCTTAAGCAACTCTAGGCACCAATGTCATCCACTGAAGTGCGAATTTCAAAATTTGACTTTTGGCCAGGTTTAGAAGCAAAATACTCCTCCGTGCGCCGTTACGAAATACACACACCTAGTGTAACTAGCTATATTGGTTGGTGGTCACTATGGGCGAGTCACACTGTGAGTTGTGAAGGATTGACGTACCTACTCCGTTTCTTGACGTGGGTATAACGTCTTTGGCTTGACTTGTCTTCATTGTGTTGGTACTCTCAACAATTTTCATCCTTGCATTTGTTTATCACAGCAGAGCGGCGCGGCGCGCGGCGCCGCAAAATTTTTAATGGTGTACCACTGCACTGTGCACAGTGGCGCGGCGAAGCCAGGACATCGCTCGTGCTGCGGTAAAGGGGGGGGGGGGGGTTTGCTGATTCAATTGTCTGCAGTATCAACCAATAACCCTTGACGGGTTTGGAGGGCATGGGAATGAGAAACCACTTTTTTCGGAAGCGCCCTCAGTTTTCACCAGTAATAACTTCTTTTTCAGTCTGGCCATGAAAGTAAGTTATAAAGAGGTACACTCCCTCAGTTACTGGTTTCAGGCACAGTTTTTTTTTTTTTTTTTTTTTTTTTTTTTTTTTTTTTTTTTTTTTTATCAAGTCATTCCCCAGGGGAAGATGGGTCGACTCCTAAATTCAGATTTTGGCTCATTCAGCCCCAGGGCTGAGACAATGACGTAGAATACTCGGGTATTAATAGATGTTATATATGTGTTTATAACTTTTTTCTCCCGAACTCCAAAGAGGCCCATTGCAGAAATTCAAACTAAAAAATTCGTAAAAACGCATTCAGCTTAATTTTCTAACGAGTTCATAACATTTAAATCTTATTTCATCAATTTAATGAGCCGAAGAAAAATGAGATCTTATGTAAATATCCATTTTTGGGTCTTTGTCCGATTTTCGGTCGGGCTAATACCAGAGGGTAAAATACCCATTTATCCGGGTAACTAGCCGGTGGGTATTTACCCGACCTACATCGCTGGGCTGGGCACTGAGATTGAATAAAGTATAAACCGGCCCCTTACTTTGACGTTCAAAATAGTCCAAATTCAATAAAATCTGAGTCCGAAATGCTTAAAGGTTACGCTTGTTCCCAAAACATGATTCAAAGTTGATTTTTGTGATCCCAAAATGTTTTCGATTTCTCAACAATTTTTGACAGAAAACCGGTAAATTGTCAAACGACGCCGTACGAACTGCTTGTCATCAATCAAAAAATCAAACTGACCTCCCTGCGACCTCCGCGAAAGTCTTGACACTGTAGGTACAATTTAAACCCCCCAAAAATGAACATTAACCAAATCAAAATTTAAAGGTTTTAACATCCCAGTAACCAGCATCCATTTTTTGCAATGTGAAAAGTATTAGTTTGGTGGTAATTGGAGAGATTTTTTCTGAGACCTCAAGTGTGATACATTCGAAAAAAATAAGCAAAACACCAAAATTGCCACTAAACTAATATTTTTCACATTGTGAAAAATAGGTGCAGGGTACCTACTGGTGCTAATTTTAGGGGTGTCGGCTACTGGAATGTTTACCTTAACAACTATTAAGAGGCTTACTAAATGAAAATTTTCAAGGGAGGGTGCATAAAAATGTACTTGTAAGAAGGGTTAGTTTTGTATGAGCTCAAAATATGAGCGCGGGAGACCGGGAGTATTGATTTGAATCGGATAGCGCCAGCTGTGCGTTGAAAAGCAGTTAACTATTTGTACGCGACAGTACCGTTCCCGTCTACCTCAGAAAATGAAGGAGCATTTATAAAAGTAGGAGCTTTTGGAAGTGAAAATTTCCTCGAGTACCGTCAGCTGTGTGTTGACGAAATGACAATAGTAGTTATAACTATGTGTATGCGACTGTATCGTTTTAGTCTACCTCGGAAAATGAAGGAGCATTCATAAAAGTATAGGAGCTTTTGGAATTGGAAGTGAAACTTTCCTCGAGTACCGTCGGCTGTGTGTTGACGAAATAACAATAGTAGTTAACTATTCGTACGCGACTGTATCGTTTTAGTCTACCTCAGAAAATGAAGGAGCATTCATAAAAGTAGGAGCTTTTGGAAGTGAAACTTTCCTCGAGTACCGTCAGCTGTGTAATGACGAAATGACAATGGTAGTTATTCGCACGCGACTGTATCGTTTTAGTCTACCCTAAAATCCGAAGGCGCATTCATAAAGAGATTACTTGACGGTCAAATCTATACAGTCCATCTTTTGATTGCTTAATATTTTTCTGTAAAAATCAATAATTCAACAATGGGGCTTTAGCAAACTTTTGCTGTAAGCAAATGAATAGTCCAATCTGATGTATTAACCAGCGAAAATCACGATAATCACGCTAAAAAAATCTACAATTTAGTAATTAATTCACCTAACTGCTATAACGGCAAGTTCGTAACGGCGGTGCAACGCAGGTATTATTGGAGCTTCCTGTCTATTACGGCACTTTCTCTACAGAAACACAGAGATATGTCCTAATGTAGATAGGAATCTCCCATGATGCCTGCGTCTCTGTCTCTCCGCCACTAAGCCCGATTTTGGGATTGAATTTCGTGAATTAGTAGTGTTCTCATCGTCATTTTTATAGGTTCTTATGCAAGAATCAACACTTATTCAATCCCCTGTAGTAAAAGTTTGCAAGCCCCATTTCATCAATAAATTGGAAGGATTTGTGGCAGCTTAAAAAATTGAATTTTGATGAGGTTTGTCACTTGGCAAGCATTCCCTATTAGTACACATGACCCATAAAATGTCATATTATATTGCTATAATTGAGAGCCACGATTTTAATTTTAAACAACTTTCAGCCCGAAATTACCATTTTGTACAGCATTCCTATAACGTACGTCTATTCTCCTCAATTTCAATTATTATTTCTCGACAGAAAAAGTTATTTCCGTTCCCATCTTTGCTTATTCTGAACTACTAAAAAACTAGCTTGTCTGAAATTTAGACAAGCGCCCAATATCGATCTGCTGGACCCGCCGCCGACCCATGGGGAATTTCCCTAGAATCGCGTGTGACCCATTTCAATCCTGAATCTTTTTAAGAGCACTTCGTTAATTTTTCTTTATTTTTTTTTTTTTTGTATTTTGTTTTTTGTATTTTATTCCTACATTTCCTGGTCGCCAATCTCTCCCGTCCACCCTTTCGCCATCTTTTTTTTTATTATTAAGATTCGGAAGGGGTTCGGAGTCCTCGGGGGTGGTAATGGTAAATAGATCACTGCATGACTGCGGGAGGGTAAGTGGGGGATGGTTGCTCTGTTGCACGAATACAAGTTTGAAGAGACAAATCAGAACTTCTCGAATTTTCTCACGCAACGTATTCTCAGATTTTAGCCCCACTGATATACAGGGTTATTCAAAAGTAACGCCCACCCCTTTAACTTTTTTTCTAATTGAGATAAGAGGATGCGGTTTGGACCATTCTTACTTATGGCGGAGGCGCTATCTGAGGGGGCTATTTTTGATTCCCCCCCCACCCCGGGGGGGTAAGGGGGTGGGGGTCAACTTCATTTTCTCTTGAGGCACCCCTATCTCGTGGTACAATGTTTGAAAGGGCATTAGATTCTAAGACTTTTAACGCAAACCACAGGTCGATATCGATTTTCGTTTTCGATGTATCGAAAGTCAAAGTTCGATGTAGACCCATTTTCAAAAAATCATTCCTCTACTTTGAGAAATCGAAATTTAAAAAATTATGAGTCTAAAATACTCCAAAAGGCAAGCTCTTTTCTAGAAAAAAAATCCGAATTTGACGAAAAGTCAAAGTTAGGTTTTAGCGTCCCGAAAATGTTTAACGTTTTTGCCCTCCAAGGGGGGGGGGGGCTAACAGCAAAATTTCGTGAGCGTTTTGGCGCAAACCGGAGGTCGATATCGTTTTTCACATTCGAGAAATCGAATTTTATAAATCGACCTTTGGTATTCAACATCTCGAAAGTGAAGAACAATATCGACCTCTAATTTGCGCCAAAATTCTCCGTTTGGCATGCCCTTTTGATCCATGTATTACTCGATAGGGGTCGTCTCACGAAATTTTTCTGTTAGCCCCCCTTGGAGGGCAAAAACGTTAAAACTTTCGGAGCGCTAAATCCTAACTTTGACTAAAGTGTCAAAGTCGGATTTTTTTCTAAAAAGGATTTGCTTTTTGGAGTATTTTAGACCCCTAGGTTTTTCAATTCCGATTTCTCGAAGTGGAGGAATGATGTTTTGAAAATGGGTCTACATCGAACTTTGACCTTCCATACATCGAAAACGAAAATCGATATCGAGCTGCGGTGGTTTGCGTTACAAGTCTTAGAATTTAATGCCCTTTCAAAGAATGTATCACAAGATAGGGGGTGTCTTAAGAGAAAATGAAGTTGACCCCACCCACGGGGTGGGGGGGGGGGTCATCAAAAATAGTCCTCTCAGATAGCACCTCCGCTATAAGGAAGAATGGCCCAAAACCGCATCCTTTTATCTCAATGAGAAAAAAAGTTAAGGAGGGTGTGCGTTACTTTTGAACAACTCTGTAGATAAATAAGTACTTACCTACAAATGATCCTCGCCAGTAGCGATGACTGTTGATAAACCCTATATACAGTAAGCGAATTATAACTCCTTAAGACGAAAGTTAGAGTCAATATTTATTCAGAGCTGTTCAGAACTTATGTGTATATTACTCTCAAAAGTTTCGAGTATAGTAGGTACTTAAGTTCTGGAAAGTGACCAAGAAGACGCATCAACTCAGTGGAGCGATGGGTACCTATTACCTAAATCCCATCTTTTTCAGTATGAAATAAGAAAAAAGTCGTGTTTTACGATGACTCGAAGTGTGAGAAATTGGACTAAAAATAAATTGAAGTTTCACGTTAACAATCAGTTTTGCGTGAAGTTGAAATCAAATCCGTTACAAAGTCGCTCGCGGGACTGGTGGTGCATGTAATAACGAAAGGTGCCTTAAAAGTAAGTTTCATAATTCAAAAAAAAAAAAAAAAACAAAAAAAAACTATTTACGCATCAAGAGCAAATTTAAGATAAAGACTGAACGCGTCATATTTTAAGCTTCTGAACTCTTTCTTTAGGAGCTCAATTGATTAAATAAAAATTAAAATGGCTTCCATTGACTATCTACCGTCGCACAGTAGCAAAAATTCTTAATTTGGCGGCCAAAAACAAGCGATTTCGAATCACCTTAAAAAATTACAACATTTTCAAACTGCTTTGATTTTTGATTCTCTGAGAAGTTACTTATATTTTCCAGCTAGAATCGTGGGTTTAGAATTAGTTATAGAGCTTAATATTATTTTCCTTGATACCTTTAAACGACAATTTTTGTCAGTTTTAACTTAACTGATTTTGATTAAAATGATTTTTGACCTCCAAATCGGCCATTTCTGCCCACTGTCTCGCAACAAAAATTTGACGCGATCAAAAATATTCCTTTATTTATACTTACCAAAATAATTTTCGTACCATTCAGAAAGATGATGATGAACACCCATCGGGAAATTGGGAAATTTCCCGGTAGGGTGAGGCCCAATTTGGATCGGCAAGGCCGTAAGAGGAATAAAAGGGAAAGAAAAAAAGAGGAAACAGATGAGAAAGACAAGTACCTAATATACAGGGTGTCCCAGACCACCCGTGTAGATACTTTTTCTCGAAAACGGCTGGGAGTAGAGAGCTGAAACAAAAAAGTCAGATATGGCATTGACCCCAAAGAATTCATTGAAAATATTTTCAAAGCCTCCCGAGGCTCCCCCGGGGGGGGGGGGGTCGAAACACATTTTTCCATTTTTGGCGGGAAAAAGCCTGTAAAAGGTACGAAAACACGTTCAGATCCTAAAAGAGCAACTCATTGCCGAATTTTTGGTCCAGTGAATTTTTCCAGGAAACCCCAATTTTTGGATTTATGGGCCCTTATGGGGGGAAATTTTCAATCGGCCACTATGTGACCACACTATTCAATATTTTTCAAAAAACTAAAAACCATCTGAAAGAGAAGATCAAGACCTTTCGATTGATGTGCCACATAATACCTTAAAGTGAAAAATTAAGGACCCCACTTACATTCCAAAATTTGGGGGTCTTTGCCCCCCCCCCCCCCACGTAACAAAAGTCAAAGAGCAAGGTATGGCTTGTGATACATCGATCGAAAGCCCTCAGAGAGTAGAATAAGATGATGCAATCCAAAATCGTCTACAATCACTACTCTCAAAATGGCGGTGATTTGAAAATTATGGGTGTTCAAAGGTAAGTCCTGGGAAAAGAGTCCAAGGTTGAACTATACATGGATTGAAAGGCCTTAAAAAACGCAAACGAATGGCGCAAACCGCAAATCAATCCGCCTCTTCAATCAAAAGTTATGACCGTTTGAAACTCAAAGGGCTCCATAAGGCCTATTTTAGGTTAAATTTCAAACGGTCATAACTTTTGATTAAAGATGCAGATTGATTTGCGGCTTGCGCCATTCGTTTGCGTTTTTAAGGCCTTTCAACCCATGTATCGTTCAACCTTGGACTCTTTTCTCAGGACTTACCTTTGAACACCCATAATTTTCAAATCACCGCCATTTTGAGAGTAGTGATTGTAGACGATTTTGGATTGCATCATCTTATTTTACTCTCTGAGGGCTTTCGATCGATGTATCACAAGCTATACCTTGCTACTTGACTTATTTTACGTGGGGAGGCCCAAAGACCCCCAAATTTTGGAATCTAAGTGGGGTCCTTAATTTTTCACTTTTAGGTATTATGTGGCACATGAATCGAAAGGTCTTGATCTCCTCTTTCAGATGGTTTTTAGTTTTTAGAAAAATATTGAATAGTGTGGTCACAGTGGCCGATTGAAAATTTCCCCCCATAAGGGCCCATAAATCCAAAAATTGGGGTTTCCTGGAAAAATTTACTGGACCAAAAATGTCGGCAATGAGTTGCTCTTTTAGGATCTGAACGTGTTCTTGTACCTTTTACAGGCTTTTTCCCGCCAAAAATGGAAAAATGTGTTTCGACCCCCCCAAACCTCCCCGGGGAGCCTCGGGAGGCTTTGAAAATATTTTCAATGAATTCTTTGGGGTCAGTTCCCTATCTACCTTTTTTGTTTCAGCTCTCTACTCCCAGCCGTTTTCGAGAAAAAGTACCTACACGCGTGGTCTGGGACACCCTGTACCTAGAGAAATAGAGAGAAAGATGAACGACCTCACTTAACAGACTAAGTTTATCAGATCTCGGGCCGCGTGTTTAGATCTGAAAGAAGGACAAGGTGGAGAGGGGTCATACATACCTTTTTTAACCGCGTAATGAAATACTCGATCAGGAAACCATGGCTTACTTTTGCGCCTTAGTCATTAAATAGTAAACTAAAACGGTAAAGTCTCAAAAATAGTTAACTAGGTACCTAGGTACTTTTCAACACACTACTATAACGCCATCAGATTCAAGTGTTCCTCTCGAAAATTCCCGCAATTCGACCGATGGAAACAGTGTCTTAATTTATGAATGCGCCTTCGGATTTTAGGATAGACTAAAACGATACAGTCGCGTACGAATTGTTAAATACTTTTCATTTTGTCAACACACACTCAGCTGACAGTATCCAATACTTATTTCGAAAGTTCCTACAGTTACAGATGCGCCTTCACTGCGTCTCTGCACTGTCATGAGATTAGAATGAAACAAACAAGTTAAAATGAAAAACGAAAAACGAAAAACTGCAGGAAAGCTGGTAATCATCAATAATGATCATCGAATCAATATAGCGACACAAAGAGAGAGAGGCAATCTGCATCCAGCCGAAAAGCAGATGAAGGTCAGGGCAACAATTCAAAGAGCTTATCTCCGAAATAAGACTCCGAATGGCACTTTTGAAACCTGGGACCAGTGGCGTAGCCAGAAATTTTTCTGGGGGGGGGGGGTCCGAGGTCCGAAAATTGTCAGGGGGCGTCCAAAGATACTATTTTGGTCAAATTTGTCTGAAAACGCAAAAAATGACTTTTTTTTTTTTTTTTTTTTTTTTTTTTTTTTTTTTTTTTAGGAAAAATCTTGGTGTCAAGGGGGGGGGGGGATCCAGACACCCTCGGGGACACCCCCCCCCCTGGCTACGCTCCTGCCTGGGACCAATAAATGTTCGGTACAGACGGTCCCAAAAAGACGTTGGATGGCGAGCTTTTACGTGTGCTTTTAAATGGCCGTAAGAGCGCACCAATCATCTGGTTGCAGGACCGTCTGTTCCGAACATTTATAGGTCCCAGTCCGCCTCGGACGATGAAGGAGTGTAAAGTTTAAAGTAGGTCTGTACAGTCTGAAAAATCTAGACTGATCACGATCCCAAAAATTTAAACCGAAATCCCCCTCTCCCAACAGAAAAAGGTAGAAGGAATGTAGGAGGTTTGAAATCCAAACCAAAATCTATAAATATTTGTCTCTGATTAATATCAGGCCAATCCCATGGTTATAGATTAAAGAGGTATGCTCATCTGACTTCGCGCCACAAATTCAGTGGCGCGCAGTTGAAAAATCACTGCAGGCAAGATGGCCGACAAAAGCAGAAAACGTATACTCTTTGCAGAAAACATTAGGTTGTTTTTCTGCTTTCCTGTAGAGGGCAGCCCAATGTTTTCTGCCATGAGTATACGTTTTGTTTTCTGCTTTTGTCGGTCATCTTGCCTGCAGTGATTTTGAACTGCGCGCCACTGAATTTGTGGCGCGCAGTCAGATGAGCATACCTCTTTAATCTAATACCTTGGGTCAATGCAGTGGGCGGACCAAGGAGTAGTTGGGTTCCCCTAAAAGGCACCCCTAAATTTCAATCGGCCGTAACTTTGGATTGAAAAGTCGGTTTGACTCGCGGTTTGAACCATTATTTTTCTCTTTTTCAGACCCTTTTAGCCATGAATCGTTCAATTTTGGATCATTTTTTTGAAGGTCCCCCCTTGAGGGCCTTGAGCCCCCTAACCTTAAAACGGCCGCCATTTTGGAAGGGGGTTGTTTTTACGACTTTTGGGGGGCATCACTTTTTTCGTCTCTGAAAGACCTTTCAAATGATGTATCACAAGCCATACCTTTACATTTGAAAATTTTTACGTAGGGCCCCCCGAAGCCCCAAAATTTTGGGGTGAGGGGGCCGTGTACCCTTTTTCTTAAAAAATAGGCATGTGATACATCAAAAGAAAGCCCTTGGTCTGCCCTTTCAGAAACTTCTTAGTTTTTTGAAATCCAATGATTTGGATGGTCACAACGGTCAATCAAAGATTACCCCTAAATTTTTTGAAAACCACCCCTAACTCAAAAAAGGGTGGTTTTTAGAAAAAAAACTTAGGGATAAAAAAGTTTTATTTTTTTATGCCGTATTAGATTCCAATGTCAAAACATACCCTTTCCATTTGATTTTTTCGAGATACGGGTACCCACCCCCCTAAATAACTCCCAAGGGGTGGTTTTGGGGGCTGAAAATATTTTCCCCGAATTCTTTGGGGTCGATATACGTTACACGTGTTTTACCGATTTTTTATATTTGCCTTAGTTTGGCCACAATAAAAGCTGGCCAGGTAGTCTGAAACACCCTGTATTATATCAAAAGTTATGCCATTTTTTTCTTCCGCCTAGCTTTGGGGGTAGCGCCTGAGCAAAGGGGTTTCCGAAAAAATCACCTAAATGGCTTTGCTTCGATTTTACAAGCTTAGTCACCTTTGATTTTTGGAATCTTTTGCAACTGACAAGCCACGTACTCTTTATAAACTGATCGTATGAATAACCACTACTAATCTCATCAATTTTTTACACTCTTCCACTCAAGTTCTTTTCTCAAGTTCTTTTACATACAAACAAACACATAACACACAATACTTGATATTCCTGTCTTTTCTATTGGAAATGCCAAAGCCAGTTTGTTGGGGATCTTCTTGTCAAAGATGCGCACACAGTCATCTTTTTCCATTAATTAACCTGCTTTTCTATGAAAAAACATAAAAGTTGCTACATTTAAAATATTCAAAACCTTCCCTTTACCTGAGTGTTTTTAAAGAAAAAGGTAAAGGGAAAAGTACAAGTTTCACAGCGTTGCGACTGTATTGTTTTCATTTTTCCTTTTTTTCAATACTAATTCTTTCTTTTTATCAAATACTTTTATGTTTTACTATGATTTCAGGAAACTCCAGGGATCAAGAATCAGCAAACTCCATCATCCCTAGTACTGATGCAGAATCAAAACTAAAAGATAATTTAGAAAGAAATGTATTTCCTGACAAATCTTTCGAAACTTGTCGACTGGACGATGGAAGTACCTCTGCAAGTAATGATCAAGAAAAATCAGACTATGTACCTGAGATAAATTCATTTAGATTATCAAATTTGTATAACCAAGGAAAACTCTCCCCTAATTCTGTAGAAAAATGTTTAGGCTTAAAATTAGGAACTTTAAGTTCAAATTATACTTTAAAACCCAATTCGGCTGTGCGTCAACTTTTCCCTTCCTCTAATTTTATTTTGTCCCCTCAGTCTGTACAGAAATTTTCCGATTCAGATGAGCCTAATGTAAATAATAGTGAACCTAGATTTGTGCCAAACTCATCGCTATACCATACATCAACATCCTTCGATGATGGTGATGAAGATGACGATGGCTTATCTGGAAATAGCCTCTTCAGGAAAACCATTGAAAAGAATCGTCTTCGTAGAAGTTTAATTAGGTATCCAAAGGATGTTAAAAAACGGAAATGCAAAGGTCGTATAAATGGAGATGGAACATCCTTGGAGGAGCGAATCCGAAAATTAACTTGTGATATAGATAAAGAAGATGAAATCCCAGAGTCTAATCAGAATAATTCTGTAGAAGAAAGTAGACCACCTCACTTCCATGAGAAAAATGATATCAGTCAATCACAACAAACACAAACCCAGTTTTCCAATAATCTAATAATTTCAAAGCCTGAAAAATATGAAAACTTTGACAAGCCAACACCTGTTACAACAGTCACTTCGACTCCTTCTAGCGTGTCTTCCACCTATAGAAAATTAACCGATTTATTTAGCCGCAAATCTGATAAAAATGAAAATAGTTCAGCCCTGAATACTGGAACAGCGGACCATTATCCTCATTACGAGCCAGTTTATCAGACAGCTGCCTTGGATCTCGGAAATGGTTCCAACATTCAAAGTAAATATCCTCCTGCAAAGAACACCGCAGCTGAAGCAAGGAAGCAGTTCCTATCAACGTTAGCTCCTCTCACTGCTTGTGTCTCTGGTAATTTTGAGTCCCCGACTTCTCACGGTCATCTTTCACTGAATCTAAGTGGGAACAGAAACTCTATTGCAAGTGTAGATTCTAATATAAGTTCTGAGTATAGTTTAAACGATATTGATGAGGCCTTAGGTAGGACTAAAAATGATCACACAAAATTGGCTCCTCAGCCAGATGTAATTGCAGGAACTCCAGCGGGCAATTCTGATTCTAGCAATAACGATGAACTTGCTCTATTTGTTCAACAAGATGCCAGTCGAATTGAACGCATAAAAAATCGATACAGCAATAGTTCAGTGAATGGAGATTCTGATGATGATAATGATGATTATGGATTTCACCGCAGGCCCTCAGTTCGAGGTATTAAACCACGTTTTGGATCAACGACAGAGATTATTCAACAAATTCAATCCCAGCTCCAACCTCCTCCAGCTTTAAATCCAGCGAATATCGGAAGTCACATGACTTGGCCGTACTATACGGTTGAACAAAAATCATTTGTTTCAACTGATACGAATAATGCTTTGATAACAGCAGACACTGGGGTGACATATTCCAGAAATCACCCACAGAAAATGTTGACTCATTGCCCGGAGCCCGATTTAACAAGCTTGAATCCATCTATTCCTTACGCTAATCGGTATTCAGTGCCATCTCCAAATGTTGTGCACCAACAAGATCTCATTGCAACAAGCCGAGATTGTCCTATTTATAGAAATCAAAGAATGGTACAAATGCATATGTCTCCGCTTCCAACTAGTCAACAAGTCCGATTGTCAGCGCCAAACGTTCAATTTAAACAAGAGGTCTCAGCACATTATCTAAAACAAACACCACAATCTGGCATCACATCCATAATTCATGTCGAACAAGGACAACAACAGACCATTAGGGTTCCGTACCCGACAAGTGGCCCTGTCCAAGTTCACTTGCAAACTTCAAGAAGAGGTGAGAGTCCCATCCTTCAGAATCAACATTTGATCTCAGTTCGAAGTTCACAGACTTCTACAGAACCATATTATTGTCCAAAACCTTTATACCCTCATTATAATCACGGCCCTCTAGTCTATGTGGATCATCAAAGACCTAATCTATGCAACAATAATTTTATAAACTCTAACTCAGGGTCCCCACTGTCTTCAGTCACGTCCTCTCCGACTAGATCAAAGCCTGAATCAAGTCTCTGTGGCGAGAGAGGTGTGCCTGAAGGAGCAGCCAGTGTACCAATTAGATATCAACAAGACTCACCGTATGCAGTCTCTGTATCCCCTATAAGCCAAGAAACAGTGATAACTTTAACTCCGACTTCACAGCCTAATTCATCAGTCTATTATGCAATGAATGTTTGACACAACGAGAGCTTTTATAACTATTCATACTCTTGTAACCAAGTACTATACAATAAAAAATAACAGAAATTCAAAAAGAAAACATAGA
The DNA here is from genome assembly GCA_011764245.1 of Trialeurodes vaporariorum. Lineage (NCBI taxonomy): Eukaryota > Metazoa > Arthropoda > Insecta > Hemiptera > Aleyrodidae > Trialeurodes > Trialeurodes vaporariorum. Next base: position 35,147,953 of record VMOF01000002.1, on the reverse strand, counting down.
ATTTTCTCAGGTTTATATATTTTATTTCATAATTGTTGTTCTTGTTGTTTTGTTGTTGTTGTTGTTATTAAAATGACCCAATCGTTAATTATGTATCATAAGTATAGATATTGTGTTAACTCATTCACTAAAAAAAATGTTGTACATTGACCTAAAATAATTTGATAAAATCATTGTCTTAAATAGATGGCTGACAAAAGTAATTATATAATTTATTTATCTATATTGAAAATTAAATTCTGTTTCATTTACCTATACTTCCTAAGATTTCATTTTCAGAAGCTCTGTGTGAGAATTTCTTATAACGTTTGTCAAGTTAGGAACAAATAATAGTGATATTAATAAAATTCTTGAATTTTTTACTCAACCTCTTCCTTCTTCTTAACCATGAAAAAATTTCAAGAATTTACCATTTATGATTATTAATTGTAATTGCATTTGCAAGTAATGAAAAATATCTAAATTGGATCAATCCTTCGCAAGATAAGGGTTTAGCTAAATTTGAACGTAATGGAGCTTTTTCAAGGTTTTGCTGTAGACAAATGAACTATCAATTTTGACGTGAAATGCTGAGAAAATAATGCTGCAACTACAGGTGCTTATATCCACAGGTGCACCATCTGGATTTTCAATTCAGCTAACTTTTCAGCGAACCTCTGTGAGAAGTAAGTTTTCGACTTTCATAATAGTTTCACAGCTATGTTTGCAGCATTTTTCATCAGATGTAAAAGCTCATTTGCCTACAGCAAAACCTTACAAGAGCTCTATGGTGGCCCACAACTCGTAACCTTTCCTTACGAGAACCATTGGAGGGGAAAATTTGGAAATACACAAAACGAAACAACCAATTTTTCATGACAGAGGTCAACTTTGGAGGGGAATCTGAATCTTAGCAGAAAAATTAAACAATGCAAAGTTTTCTTTCTGTCCAGTAAATTCAATACAGGTTTCCTCATTTTTAAACCAAAAATCTTCACAGTCCAGGAAATTGAAAAATAGACAACAGTTTCTTTTTTGGTCAAAAAAATGTACACTAAATTGAATTCATAGAAGAAAGTTGGTTGGTATTACAAACTGGAAAAAATGTTCTAGGGCACCAGTGAGCATTGAAAAATTGGTCATTCTCATGTAATTGAGGCCATTTCCGGAAAAAGGGCCCATAAAACAACGAGTGTGCTCTTCCAGAAAAATCAGTGTTGATAAATGATAGGTATTGAATAGAGACTTATGTCAGAAGAGAGGGCCTTTCGTTATAAGGGCCCTTTCCCAGAAACGGCTTCAATTATATTTTTTTTCTCTCAAATAACGACACATTGTAGACAAAAAGAACTCTGAGGAATGAATCGAAGGAGCATAAACATTGCTTTAGTATCGGACCATCAAACTTTTTCCAAGCCCCATGAGTGGTTAGAAAGTTGACATTCTATAAATGCAGCAAGCTTTTATTGGAATGAAATACACATATTTGCACGGTTTTTTTAATACCTTCAATAAAAATCAGTCTGCAGGAGAAATGATGCGTATTCAAATTGGGTAATTTTCCATTTCTCACTTAGGAAACGGCAATAACCTCACAAAATAAAAGGAGAGCAGCAGGCACTGCAAATAGTGGGAGTGTTCTAGAATTTTCCCGAGTATTGCACCGGTGCAGAAAAGATTATAGAATCCTGGGTTGCAGTATAACTATAATGTTCAAAATTATCGATATTTATAATATTTTCTGCACTGGCGCAATACTCCAGAGCCTTCGAGAACACTCCCAATGTCCATTTGATTGTGAGTGCAGTTGAAGGAAGTGAGGTCATGTGCCTCACTTCAATCAACTTCAATCCCTGATATCTTCACGTTAAACACAAATTTTTGGAGGATATTTTACAAATATCTCTTCTCTCCATCTGTCCTTGATTTCTATCTTTATTTCATTTTTGATTTTTGGGTTGTTATCCCCTCGAACACCGAACAATGACAATGTATAAATGTATAATGAACAAAGGCGGATCCAGCAATCTGGCAACTGTGTATTAACTATTATTCCCATTTGAATGAATGAGAAACAATTGATGAGTTAAAGGGCCATGCACCCCTCAAGAATCGATTATTTCTCATACGTTTGAATGGGATGAATTCATAGTTGCCAAATTGCTGGATCCGCCCATGATAATGAGAAAATGAACAAACAATTGGGTGCAAAATAAAGAGCACTGTTAGCAAATAAGATAAGTTTATTCAATAACTCAGAATAAGTATAAAATTAGTGTTCATTTAATGATTTACAAAAAAGTTTTATTTTTCACATTCATGGATGAATAGGGGAGCGGAGAAATGATGAAAAAATAGTTGTAAAATCAACAATTCTCTGAAACTGTAACTCGAAACTGTAGATGGAAAAATAATAAAGTTTCAACCTTCGAAAAAACGAGGCTGAACATCACCTGGAATGGTCTTGCGTTCCATTTTATCATCAATGTTATCCTTGTCAATGATTCCAAGCCTCACAACACCACCACTCGAACCATCACGAGCAATCGCTAGCTCAACACCTGGAATGAGAAAACAAATCTATGATTTAATGGTCTTCAGCGTCCTTTATTAGGTAGCAAACCTAGGTATAGTTTTAATCCTTGAACCCAATTGAGAACAATCTGATGGGAGTTGAGTCCTTTGATTTTGGCTTTGCGTTTATCAGCGAAGCTCAGCTTGACCTCACCTTCCATTTTATGCTCAGAGCTCAAATCGACCGGATGTATTTGACAGCTCAGAGTCATCAAAAGCGCTTGATCATATTTTTTGAATAGAATTAGGTGGAATCACAGTTGAATCAAATCCAACTAACTCCTGATTGCGGAATTGAACCATATTTTCAGGGGTATCATTTCAAATTTTGTCAGGAGAGGCAGAATATTGATGACTTCTTAGATCTTTTTTTTTCATTTCTAAAAACTAAGAAAGTCCCCGCCCTCACGTTTCATTATTTTCCTGTCACTTTCAATTCTACTATCATTTAGGGTTTTCCCAGTTGTTTATCAACAGTTTCTGCCAGCTTCTTAGCGCCTCGCAGGACTCTGCACCCTGTACCTTTGGAAGGTCTGGTAGCCCACCAGCTACGCAGCTGGGTTCAGATGCATTTTTTGTTCCGAGTCAGATAAGGAAAGGCGCATTTTGATTTCAGAATTTTTTTGTTGGGTGTCACTTTCCATACAACTAGGGCAAGATTCTTCCTCTAAATAATTATTTCAGTCATTTTCAAATTTGGGAAATTTAGTCCAAGAAAATTTTAAAGATTCAATCCTCTAAAAACCGCCTCTCTTTTAGAACCGAAACTGGGGGTTAATGAGGTTACCAAATCATACAGAGCTCGTTTCACAAAAGATGGCAGATGACAGCTAGCTCTATCTCCTGTGCGGTAGCTGCATTCGCTTCTTTGCAAATTGAAGTTAGTGCGGAAAAACACAAACACACCCACTTAACAGTAAACAAACCGAGCTGTTGTATGCAATGTTTGAATACGAACAGAAAAATGATCATCTGACAGTAACCATCCTTAGAAACTAGAAAACGAAAACACTTCCAGAAACAACAACTTTGATACTGACCTTGTTTCACAAATTCAAGACATTCTTCTTTGGTCATGTTTTCTTTATACTTTTGATCAACATAACCATAGATATAAGTGCTACCTGAGCCACCAACGGCTACTTTTTGTCGCATGATCATTCCTCCAAGAGGCACAGCATACACCTGAAACATAATTGCTGGTTTGTACAAATACATGACGTGAAAACTTTCAAGCTTTGACTTCTTCTGAAGATGCTATTCGTATATCTTGTGAACCAATGAGCTTTTAAGCATACATACTTAGTTGCCGGCTATTTTCTTGGATGAAACAGGCTAGTGATTACACCTAAATTAACGATTTTAACTACACAGAGTCTGCAAGATTTGAAAAGGAATCAGATATTTCTTAAAGGAAATTTACGAAACGGATGTTTCTTACAGGCAATGCAGTGGATGTTTGTTTGGAATGTACTAACTACTAAGGTCTGCAAAAGAATCTTCCAAATCACGGCGAAAGAGGAAATATTCTGACTCTCTCCAATGCAAGAAAGACGGCAGAGGTGATATGCAAATCGCCCTCGAGCTCGTATCAACAACAACAACACCCGTAGCACTCCCTACACACACACAGCCAAAGATTACTTATCTTATACTCCAGATATGGCACTAGCTATCTTGTCAATGATAAATTATGTTGAGCGCCTTCATCTCTAAAACCGAGCTAAAACACATACACTGGCCCAGGGTTTGTTTACGTTTCGGCAAGCGAGAGAGGTGCGGGCGGGGTGCGAGTCTTGGGCCAGTCGCTCGCCGAAACGTAAACAAACCGTGGGCTAGAGTAAGTGTTTTAGCAATGAAGGCGCTCAACAAGATTTTAGCTAGTGCCATATCTGGAGTATAAGTAATCTTTACACACGGCTAACACCGACTCAACGTCTCCACCTCGTCCCAATCATTCGGCAGTGAAACGAAATCTCCCACTGCTCAAACAGTAGAGTGGGGGTAAGAAAATTTCCCCTCTCGCCGTGATGTGGAAGATTTTTTGGCATATTAAAAAGTTTTTACATTAAGCAAGTGCCACAACAAAACGAACCCGAACAGGTTCTCGGTTGCTTCCGTGTGGCCACTCTTGCGACGCTACTTATCGTGCACTTTTTAATAAATTTAAATAAACTGCATTTATGCAGTTTATGATATATTTCCCAAAAAATTTGAATTTTTTTTTGTTAGTGTTATTCGAAATGTTTCCATTTATTTTTTCTAATATTTCTAATGCAATTGATTTCTCAGTGAAAGGAAATAGAGTCTCACTTTATTTATCATGATATTCACGGCTCTGCATAGTTACAGAAAATAAAAAAAATCATTTCTTTGAAGCATAATAGCCAATATCTACCAATTACATCAATAGAGGTTTGCATTTGCCTCTGAAGGCTACGCTGTGTTTACTTCTGGTGTGGCCACTTGCAAGTTGCAATGAAATACATGGCAGCAATTTTTTTTCGCAGCGTACACATTCCTTCTGGTGAGGGCACAAGCATTTTATAGAGAGGAATTCTTCAAAAACAGAAATGTGAGCAAATACTAAATAAGGATAGGTAATTTGTTATTATTAACTGTGGACCCTATCAGTAAATTTGAAAGAAGAGCAAAACAAACCTCAGTGGGGCAAGTGCAAGGGTCTGAAATTTTGTGTATTTTATAGAGAAAACGATAGTACTTGATGAGCTGAGAGCAATGGTGCCTTTGATTTTTTCATAAGTGTCTCGGTTTTGGAGATACACACACACACATGTAAAAGTGTAAAAAATCGTCTGCGTAGTGATGTCAATATCACCTCCAGAACAATGGGACTTGATTAGAAACCAAAGGCATCTTTGTTCTCAGCTCATCAAGTACTTTTTTATCTTCTTTGTAAAAAACACAACATTTTAGACCCTTGCAACTGCCCCATTGACTAAAAGAAAGACTTGAATAATCAGGTGAGAGAGTCCATACACACCTGGCCACCTTTACGATTGTCCCAGCCAGCTACAATGATACCGGCGGTTAAAGATTCTCTATAATTGTAGATTATTTCTCTAAATATGTTTGCAGCTGTTTCAACTAGAGGCATCTCACCCATTTCTATGCTGTAAAGACCAAACAAATTAGCTATCATTAATACATTGCATAAATCTTTAGTAGTAGTAGTAGTATAGTCTGTTCAATTTCGGAATATAGGTGGATGGGAATGTGGGAAATGCACTAATGGCAACAGTGCAAAGGTGTTTTAGGTAGCAAAAAGGTCTATTCTCTCCTCGTCGCCTTTAAAATCGCAAGCCGCACGCATCTCCGAGTACGCGGTCGGCTACCTGCCAGCTGTACCTTTTTTCCCGTACTTGGGGTACTAAAGCCATTTCTTTGAAAATTTGAAATTCAATTTATATTAATCATTACTCGACGGAAATGTATTAAACGCAAAATTTCCGTCAAAATGCATATCCATTTTATGGAAATTCGTCAATTTTTATCATGTAAGTTTACAATTCTGTATATGAGAGTAACTCGCACTAAAGCCTCTAAAACATGCTAATATCGTCGAATTTACACCCAGTATCACCGAAATTTTGCGCTGAATTCATTTGCGTTAAAATAAAGTGAGTGTGGAATATAGTGCAAATTTTCATAAATTGGTCTTCATACCTCCACTACTGAAAAAAAGAAAGAAAGGAGGGGCGGAGGAAGACGGGTAGCGGACCATTGACCGTGTGCTCCGGATATACGTGTATTGCTATAGTGAAAGACAAAAGGCGACGAGAAGAGAGACCTTTCACTGCCCAAAATCCCTCCGCGCAGTTGCCATTAGTGCACTAACTAACACATTTTCTGATTTTCTCCACCTGTCTTCCGAAATTGAACAGACTATAGTAGTAAAGTCCAACCGCCCAAAACTTGCGTTCGTTATGCTTGTATTTCAAAGCGAACGACTGGACTGAGAATACAAAAAGGGAATAGGAAGGAAGGGAGATACCTACCAAGGTAACTCACTGTGAGGAAAGAGGACAAGAGGGATACTGCACCAAGCGTGACACTCGGAGGAAAGGAGATATCTCAAGAGCACACTAGGACTGGTAAGCTCTTGGAATTTTTTTTTGGGCAATCTGTGTGTCTCTCTACAATATTTTCTCTCTCTCTTGTCTCAACGCCTCTCCCCCCCTCTCCATCCATCTAAACGCTCTGAAAACTTTGGAACAATTAATTTATCCACTTCTCTTCCTTTAGCACGGAAAGTGAAAAGTAATCTTTCATTTTTGTTTTTTTTTTTTTGTTTTTTTTGTTTTAACATGGAGTATAACTCTGGTAACTCTGCTAAGTATTTGAAAAAATTACAATACAGGCTCCTTTCTCTTGGATGCTTTTCGACAAATGAAAGAAGGAAAAGTGAATCTGAGAATAAAGGAAACAAATGACAAAATTTTAACTAACGAGGAGGCCACAAAAAATAAATATTGGACTCTTTCCAAAAGCTGTATATTTGCCTGAATACCAAATGCTAATGCAGAGATGATAGAAGTTTACTTTCAGATAGATAGATAAATAAAAGGTCTACCACCTCAGCTGCAGGAGTAGCAATAAGCCTGATACGAGACCAATGAGTCATAATTAGCATACCTAGTTCTAAAAACTATGATGAACAAACAAAAAATTCATAATATCTCTTATGCACCTGACCAAAGCCTGAAAAGTCAATTCTTTTGCTGAAGTAAAAACTTTAAGAGACCAGGCCTTATTACTTACTCTATAAAAGAATTTATGGATTCAGATGGAAGTCAAAGGGAGGATAGAAGTACATAATTGAATTGTTAACATACCTATTCTATTTAACAAACCTATTCTATTAATGTTCAGTGAAGTCGGTTTTACCTCTTAAATTGTTGAAATTATAATTGAAATTGTAATTGGATGTGTACCTTAGTCCTGGTCAACCAGTCAGTGTACAAATTATGTAAAATAAAAATAAAATAAAAATAGAGACTTTCAACAAACAAATTTCTAAAACTTCCAAACTTCCAGACTTAAAATCTTTAAAGTCAGGTAAGACTAAATTAAAAGAATTAAGTAATGCTCCCGTCTGTTTGGTTTACTACTGAGTGGATTACCTGACGTTTTCTTCTTTTTTCCCGCGTTGTGGAAAAATCTTCAGGCAAATTTCCCAAAGGACACTGCTCCCTCAGGATAAGTGGGGCCAATGTTCAAGATGTTGGGGGAACGTGTGCGGATGATACAGAAAACAGACCCTCTAAAAAACCACAACTTGTCTCCTGTGGCAGAGCACGTCTCATGGAACTGTTTATACATTACTTCACAAGGGTAGTAGTAGTAGTAGTAATAATGTATTTGCCAAAAAAAATCATAAGTACCATCAATTTCCAAAAATTTCAAATCATTACCTGTGAAATCCGAGGTGATAAGAAACAATATCACTGATTGCCTCAGTATCTGCAGCAGATCCTGAGCGACAGCTGTAGATGTTTTTTGAGATTTTATACAATTTATTAGTTACTCGACTTGAAATGTAAGATCTGCAACATGAGAAGAGAAGGAAACTTAGTTTAATTCATGAGTGAGTGAAAGAAAAAAGAAAGAAAATTAAAATAAATTAGCCAACCGTGTATTAATTAAACTTACTTATAGAGCCATAGGCCTTTCAATCTTAGATCACCTTCAGTGACTTCAAATAATATTTGAACCAATGAAAGTAAAAAAACAATAAAAGTTATTAAAATAATGTAAACCATGGGAAAAGCATGATGCCACAAAATATAAACAGCAAAGTCAAAACAAAAAAGCGATGAAGTAATAAAAATCTAAAAGCAAAGAGTAGTTTTTCTTCTATTTTTTTTATTCAAACACATTTTGTTACTTGCCATGTTTCAATTTGAGAGAGTGGATTCTAAGGGCCACTTTTAAGACCAATATATATGTTTAGCAGGTGGATATTCTCGTTTAGTGGGCGGATTTTGAACTTAAGACTCTCTGTTCATCATATGACTGCCAGTTAAAATAGAGGGTAGATTTTCTGTTAGACTTTAATAGGTGGATGTTCTGGCATTTGGACCAATCAGAGCAGACAGCTCTCAAAATAGCGATTAGGCCACGGTGCCATTGCTACCTTAAGATTATACCAAAAGCACTGCCATCTCTGGTTGGCAGAGCATGCTCCGTGGTTATCAAAAGTCATTCAATAGTCGGCTCTGATTGGCTGAATTCAATTTAATTGCTGTAATCATGCATAATAGCTAGTGCAGTGCTGACAAACAGTGGACTAGCGGTTATAAAAGAGAACTGCCAGTAAAACAGGTATAACTGGTAGTGTCAGTATAACATCCGTACTTCACAAATATCTTAAAAGCAGCCCTAAGGGTGCACTTCAAAGACAATGCAATAAATTCTCCTTGAGTTGGCTTTGACAAAAGTTTTTGAGATTTTCCCCTTTAAACAATGGATGCAGATGGAGTTAAGAAGGCTCACAACACAATGCCGCTGCTACAAATATATAAATTTGGAGCCGCTTTTCAAAGTAGTTGATGATCTACCTCAAAAAATGGGCTCCAAATCGCTATAGCGGCAGTTGCAGCAGCGTGTTGCGCAAAAAGGAAGGTTAACGTTTGAAATAAAATTACCATCTAGTTTTCCAATAAATAACAATACTAAAAGAATACAATGAGATTTACTGTTTATCAGTAAGTGATTTTAGGCGTGATTTTCTCAAATCGGTACTGAGAAATTAGCCACTACTGCATTCAACAGCACAATGGGGCTTTTGCAAACTTTTGCTGTAAGCAAATAAATAGTCCAATCTTTTAGAAAGACCAGCAAAAATCACGAAAATCACACTAAGAAAGTCTAAAATTCAGTAATAAACTCATATAATTGCTATAACGACAAGTTCGTAATGGCCGTTCGACGCAGGTATCATGGGAAATTCCTGTCTATTATGTCACTTTCTCTGTGGAAACATAGAGATATGTCTCAATTTAGATAGAAATCTCCAAAGATACCTGCGTCTCTCCGCCATTAAGCCCAATTCTGAGAGTGAATTTTGTGATTTTTTAGTGTACTCATTGTCATTTTTACAGGTTTTTATGCAAGAATCAACTCTTCAATCCCCTATAGAACAAGTTTGCAAGAGCCCTATTGAGGATAGTAAACAGATTACAACTCACCCCATAGTTGTGCGAGAGTCCGCCCCAATGACTACACCTCCATTGTATTCAGCGGCCATGAGAGTTGTCTGGAATAAAAAGTAAAGGGATGTGACTAAAAATGAGAGAAAACGCTGAATGAAACTTCTCTCTCTGAAAATAAGAACCAGCATGTTTCTCAGAATGGAATGCATCTCTTTTCAAGAGAAATAGTTCAATCTTTCAGGATTTGACTTTATTTATTTATTTATTTAAGTTTAGTACAGGAGCCCTGTTACGAAGAGCTATAATACAAGTCAAGAAAAAACATATGTAGGTATATTGTAGAACAAAGAAACAAAGAACATAACGGGGTAGTATACAGACAAATACATATCAAAAAGTAATCAAGCTGTGTTTCATATTAACCAGTAATTTCGGTAATCTCTGATACAGCATAGAAGGCATGTTCGAGTTAACTTCCTCTCATTAAGTAAACAAAACTATTTCACTGTACAACATACAACAAACCCATCTTAATAATTGAAATACAAATATAAATTAAAGTAGAAAGTCAGAGCTCGCTTCATGAAAAAATCTAAAATTTCAAAGAAAAGAAAATTCTCATACAGAGCAAAGGAGAAAAGTAAGTGCTCTAAACGTCACTGCGTAAGAGCAACTGCAATACTTTTTTTTCCTTAATTGCTCCTAAATAGAAGCAGATTCTTTGTAAGTATTTTGAAGACTTGTACTTGTTACCGAGCAATAACTATTTAAATAAATATATTTTTCTTTTGATACTATAATAATGGTCTTACTTAGTGCATGTTATGCACTGAAATGGTGGTATCTGTAACAATTAAGTAAGTTGTTTCATGTTTCAACAGCGATCAATTGTAAAGTATAGGAGTGATAACACTGAATGGATTCAAATCTGAGTCAAACCAAGATGAAAGAAACAGTTTTAGCAAGCATCTCAACTCACGTAGAAAAGTGGCAGTGACTTAATAACATAGCTACAGGTTATTCGAGAAATACCAAGGACTTTTAGTTCCGTGACTTCCATAGAAACATCAGCTTTGTAATACCAATAGCCCCACCTTACTGGTTGCTAACCTTACGAAGCTAACGTTTCCATGAAAACCCACCAAATATCAAGTTCAATCTATTTTAGAATAACCTACGTTAGGATGGCAAGAAAGGAACAAAAATATCCTTGCATAGGTCCCAGTACATAGCTTGAACGGAAACAAGTAAAACTGAAGAGTGGACAAGCTCACTGATGAGAGCTGGAGCAGACATATTTTGATTAACGATGAGTCCCTGTATATTAAAAGAGTCTCACCATACAGGGGGTTGATTCTGATTGGCTGCTGGATTTTAGGCTATCACAGAGCTCAAAGAAGCGTTCTTGTTTCTCCATAAGATGACCATTGGAGCGCCTCCTTCGAGGAGGTGTAATTCGTAACTGAAACTTACGGGCTTTCAAGACTTTAGTCGGGTATAAAAACATCTATTGCACAGTTTTAAACTTCCCAACAAACTTTTTTTGCAGCAAAATTTGATTTTTCCAAGGAAGTAATGAAATTAGCTCTTTGCTATAAGCACCGTATATAAGGACGCCTCCTTGGCGGACCCAACCAATCAGAGTGGACTCCTTTTTCTCCTTCATTCTTCACATGGCGAGATTCTTTATCATACAGGGACTCTAGATTATTGGGTCCTGACACACAGCGCTGAGCTACCGAAAATGCACCAAAACTCATCAGAGAGCAGTTGGTTAACAAAGAGTTTAGACTTGTTACAAACCAACCGCTTTGCAGCATGTTAATATTCATTTCCGACAGAAGCGCCACTTCTTTTCACCACCCGACACTCAAAAATGCTCTTGCTCAAGCGAGATAATTTAGGTAGAGCAGAACCAATTTGAGTATCGTGTTCTGACAGGTGGCAGTGCCTGCTTCCAAACTGTATCGAATCGCATCGTTGAGCGTTTCGACTCATTGCAAAACTAATCGCTCACCGTTGCGCTTTGTAGCCATTTGGAAGCAGGTACCGCTCCTTGTAAACACCCGATATGCAAAATGGTTCTACTTTATCCAAAATTTGTCGACAGTTTGGAACTCGAGTATTGCAACTAAATGAATTACCAAATACTGATGTATTGAAACAGATGTACAGAGGTAAATAATATTTCCGTACACTCCATAAGCAAAGATTTTGTAAATTGATTGTATGACTACTATCCCCCACAAGAAAACCGTAGGATCATTGGAAATTTGGAACCGAGATGCAATTTTTTAACTACTTACACCGGTGGTAACTTCGGCATTCTGCCAGTCATTTGTACTGCAACTTCCATAAGATGCGACCATGTTTCCCGGATTATAATAGTCCATCATTTCGATAAGTACTGAAATTAAGATGGGTAAGGGATAGTATTAATTTATAGAAATAGAAAACCCGAAACCCGATGAAAAGGAACGACAATGACGTGCAAAACAACAGAATACAATAATCCTAACCTATAATAAATAACTTCGGTGGTTGTCTTTCAACCGGTTCACTGCACCGATTTATGGTGCAGCTGTAAACCAAAACAAAAACAACAGCAGCCAAAGAGTTGACAACGTTGACAACATCTCAATTCTCAATTTTTAAAATATCGTAGTTTTTGTTTTTTTTCTGACGTGATAAATGGTGATGGTACTGATATTATAATATTTTTAATAATATTTTACATTTCTGTTTAAGAAACCGGCTGGCTACCGGATTCTACAGGGATCTTCTCCTTACTCAATTTGTGGAAGTAAGTGAATTTTACTGTCCTCTCTTTCTATCTAACATGAAGAATCAAAGGGTACTTATTCTTATCAGTACCAATTTCCTCGAAAAGATTCATTTCTACTTGGTTGCATTTTAACTCCAGTTATTTCATACTATCAGCTGCCCCAGGTTCTTTTAACTTTTAAGTAGCCTAGCCTTTTGGAAGATTCGAATTCGCATTAAGCGGAAATTGGAGTTCTGAACTCGGGTTGAAATAGTGCGCTTCAATGCCATGCAGTGGGAAAGGTACAACTTGATCTCACCTCAAATACGGATCGAATCGAGGACCTCCAGTTGAAATTCCTTGATCAAACAATTTTTTTTGGATCCATCTAAGATCGGAGGAAATCATTGAGATTAATACTGTACAGTTTGCCTCACCATTTTTATAACCTCTTATTTGATGCTCAAGAGCCTGTTGGTCCGGTATTACGAACCTTGGTCTGTCCATACCAATGGTTTGACTCAACCACAAGACCAGCCAGTAGGCAGCCAAACTACTGGTTAAAGGTTGAGAACAAAGGAGACTTGACCCTCAACCAGAAGATAACAAGAGGTTGTAAAACGCCACTCCTCGCATGCCTGAGTTTAGAGCTCTAACTACCACCAAACTATCACCTAACCAGAGGTCGTAATACTGGCTTTTCAAATGAAATAGTATCAAAAATTCTAGAGAGCACCAAATTTCTTTGAAGAGTTTGTAACTAGGATCCAATCCTAGTATTCAAATGAGGATTAGATTGAACTCGGCAAAATTGCAATCTTGCTCCCCTCTCAGGAAACCTTGGCACGCCCCTGGACTGATGAGCAAAGGTGTCACTGTCAGGTGGCTAGAGGGAAGCACCAGAGTTTCATCAGTCAATGTATGGTCCATGTTAGATGGTACTCCCTGAGTCATTCCGTTGAGTCCCCACAAAAAAGTTAGCCACTGCGGCGATCGGCTAGTGCGTAGTTTCTATCATTTACTGTCTCTGGTACAAACTAGGCAAACGTCAATGAATCGGCAAAAATTCTATCCATTCTTAAGATATTGCTGCATGTATAAGATGAATTTCTCTTCCAATCTTTTCCATCTGCACTGATTGATGGGGAATCTCTTAGATTATGCACAGATTATCCATCAATTCTTGAAGCGTTTCCGTCAATTCCCAACTGTACAGTTTAGATTGTAGATGTTTGGCAATTTGCCATTTGTAAACATGCATGGGAAAGAAAAGGCCTGTCCTATCAGTCTCCGGAGGCAGCTGGATTGATGGGCATTGTGTGGAATCTATCTAAGAAAATTGGAATCCTAGAACTAGAAAAAATGTGTTTTTAATAACTTTACTAAAAATACATTTTTTTTTCTTCTGGTTCCACTCTATAATCTTTTACTTTCTTTCTTTATTTTCTCTCTAGGAAATCTACTCCTGGTAACTGCAGTGCTCCACCTGTTGATAGTAGACTTCTTCTAAGAAACCTTTGGAATGTGTTTGCCAGTCGGAGGGTGCCTAGTAAATCTCTCTTGAAACGAAAACTGAATATGGCAGACAGTATGGCCTGTGATATGTTGGAGCCATCCTTGAAAAATGTTGTCAATCAGACTTCCCTGAAATGGATTTTCGTTGGAGGAAAAGGTGGTGTAGGCAAAACAACATGCAGGTAAATGGTCTCTCTAGAGCCGTTAATTTCAATGTTAAAATATATTCCAATCACGAAAAGCCACGTATGGATCCAGGAAGTTGCTCTTCACCCTCTTCCCCCACCCCTTTTGCCCAAAGGACAGATTAGGGGCAGTCATGTAACTTTCGCCCCCTCCACTATCCTTCTCACTCAGATTCAAAGGGTGGAAGAGAGAGAAAACATTATTCATGGATACGCCTATGCTCAGAACTGTCTGTTCTAACCCATTGACCTATTTTGATGTGATATCACGTCTAGCCAAAAGTAAAAAAAAAAAAATAATTAAAGTGAAAGAAAAGTGATTTCAATTTTAAAAAAATAATTAAAATTAAAAATATTATACTCAACTAAAAAAATGATAAAATAAAAAAAAAAGGTTTAAATTAAGAAATAAAAACTTGAAGAAGTGGCCAGTAGGTCAATGGAACCATACATAACAAATTGAATTTGGTTAGGTTTTGAAGCAACCATGTGTAGGAGACAAGTAAATTCAATCAAATAATCAATAGCATTCATGTAAATAGTTTGAAGGAATTTTTCCAATTTTATTCGTCGCCAGGAAACCTTGCCGATTTAAAGCTTTGAGACCCTTAATTGTAAACACTAAAAGATGTTCACACTTGCATTTTCTTGCATCGCTTTTTGTAAGTACTGAAGTTAGACTAAATACCTTTTTTTTCCCTTTTGCTTCAGTTGCAGCCTTGCAGTCCAACTGTCCAAAGTTCGCGATAGTGTCCTGATAATCTCAACTGATCCTGCTCACAATATTTCAGATGCCTTCGATCAAAAATTCTCCAAAGTACCTACCAAAGTGAAAGGATTCAATAATCTTTATGCAATGGTAATTTTTAAGTCACTCTGTTTGCACCCTTATTTTCCTCACCTGTTTCTTCTGAGAATTAAACCATGTTCTAATTCAGTGGTGGAGCATGCAATTTGGCAACGTTGTAATGTGTCCATCGAAACCCACGAATAAGGTCGAATGCGAGCGTGTTCACCGAACACCCTAAAGTTTGATTCTTTCAATGGGTTAAAATGGATGAATTACAACGTTGCCAAATTGCACGCTACGTCACTGTTCTAATTGTAAGTAAAGAAACGTTATCCGTCCTGATCAGAAATGGACTTAAGCGTTTCTCAAAATCTAGTTATTGAAAACTTCAAAATGCTTTCATTCTATCAATTTTTGAAATTTTTGCATGGTTTTGATTTTAAACTGACCGCCATAACTTCCTTTATGCTGTGGTCCCAATTTATGTCTTATGAGTTACATTCTATCAATCTCTGATCAACTCTTAGCATCATGTTGAAAATAATTGGTGTTTGTTTCATAAGTTTTGAAATCTTAAGTAATGCACTGTACAATAGATCGTTTCATTGGTATAGAAGCTTCTTTTTATTCTAATTATTTTTTCTCTAAGATTTAAATTGCATTTAAAATATTCTTTTCGTTCTAATCAAACCCAGGAAATTGATCCGAACATAAATTTCAATGATCTACCAGATGAGTATTTTGAAGGTGAAGATGATGCCATGAGACTGAGCAAAAATGTCTTCCAAGAAATTATAGGAGCATTTCCAGGAATAGATGAAGCAATTAGCTATGCAGAAGTCATGAAGTAAGTGTGTCCTTTTTCTCTCTCCATCTCTCAGTTGTGAATGTAATTATTGCATTAATGTTTGAATTCAATTAATTATCACTCAGCAACAGTAGCGATCCAGAAAATTTGGGAGTCCCCTTAGAACTTTGAGTAGGGAGCTTCATGATGAATGGGGGTCTAGGAGGATACTCCTTCATTATTTGTGTCCCCCAGCTAGGGAGGGTTTAGGAGTCCTCCGGGAGGGTTTAGGAGTCCTCCCCTACGCTGGTTTAGCTCTAAAATTCTGTTCAATTCCCACAATAGGAAATAACCGAATTTGTTTTTTTTAGCCACCTTGTAATATCCATTTCAGACTATCGAAAATCTATACCTTCAATTTTTCACCGACAATGAAACTAAAAACCTGTACCTTTCACTTCAAGTTTTCAGCATTTCACTCGATTCTTCAGTTTTAACGGGGCTCACAAAAAACGAAACTTGCTTGATCGCAAGCGTACGTATGTCAGAATTTGCGAATGGCATTCAAAGTGCTCATGCAAAATTGCAAAGTGAATAGCACAAAATTGTATGGGTAGTGATGAAAAAAACTTCTTGTGTTTTGGATTTTTGTTTTGTTTTGGAGTAACAAAAATTGGGTTTCAAAAGGTTTTTGAAGAGCTATTTGTGAAGCACAAGTTTTTAGGGTCAATAGAAAAAAAAATAGTTATTCTTTTTAGGAAGTGTCGGGTCTAAAAGACCTGAGTCTGGCAAACTAGGGTTGAATATTGTTTGTCAATCTCAATGGTTGCTTACAGTTTTCTTTCTGTTTCTTTTTTTTTTTATTTTTTCTAGGTTAGTGAAAGGAATGAATTTCTCTGTTGTTGTATTCGACACAGCTCCAACAGGCCACACTTTACGGCTTCTTTCATTTCCACAGGTCATCGAGAGAGGTCTTGGAAAAATTCTGCGTTTCAAGAATAAAATAGGTCCATTTTTCAACCAAGTGAGTATTTCTCCCAAGTACAACGGCAAATTGTCTTCTGGCTGGCGTCTGACTTGACTTGAGTTGATCGAAGGGAAATTAAGTTGGGGCTTTGGTGTGAGAAGAAAGAGAAGTAAGTGAGTTGGGCAAACACTCAAATAGGGCAGTATTCAAGTCCCATTCGAGTATCAGGGATTCGTAAATTTTTGTAACAGTATTTCAACAGTAATCAGAGTGGATCTTAAAGGAATCAAGAATGATCCCATATCTAAAATAATAAAATTCAACCGACATGATCATTGATTTATTGAAAATACACTCTGATTACTGTTAAAATTTACGAATTCCGAATACTGAGACTCGTGGGACTCGGATACTACCCAGTTTGCCCAACTCAGAAAGAGAGCATGATGGGTCAATTGTAATAAAATGTTGTCCCAGAATTTTACCACAATCCAATATGAGTATAGTATATTCTCAAAACAATAAGATATGTTTATAGTCAGTATAATATACAATTGGTTATAAGAAAATGAATTAATTCCAATTGTGGAAGTCTTCATAAAAATAAATGTTTAAAAAAAAAAAAACAAAAAAAAAACAAATGGTTTGGGCGGCTGGAATGTACTGATTACCAAACTTACTACTGCTACTCCTATTGCATAATTTTTCCTCTTTCGTCAGTTGTAAAATTCTAAAAAAAAGTTACTCCTCTTTTTCTTTTCCAGATTGGCGCATTGTTTGGTAGCTTTGATCTGACTGCGGAATCGTTTTCAGCCAGGATGGAAGATATGCTAACTCTGATTCAACAAGTCAATGAACAGTTCAGAAATCCTGTGAGTATTAAAGTCATGATCTTCTGTCATTTGTTTGTCTTTTAATCAGTTCTTCTGTCGACTCTAATCAATTAATTTTTGCAATCACACTGTTGATGTTTCCTCAGTATGGAATCGTAGGGGCTCAAATCAGTTGCTCTGCAAGTTGGAGCAGAGCATTTGAGATGATCGGTTAATTTTCTGAAACCTGTCCCAAAATTTCTCATTATCATCATGTCAGTTGACAAGATTGAAATTACGTATGTATTACGCAAGCATAATGTTTTTTGAGAATTACAAGCTAAATAATAAAGTCACTCTGTGGCGGATTAGCGGGAGAGTTGCGTCCCCTAAAGTCCCAGATCATTTTTCACTTCTAGATTTCAGGTAGTCATCTCAGTTTGTTTAGTCTCTCTATTTATACCTGATACCTGGAAACTCGTAATATTTTGTTGTCTGTTGATCTCAAATTTTGATAGTATAAGTGAGGAGCTGATACCAATGTATTCAAATATGCTCTTTGAATGAAGGAGAGATACTTTGAAAACACTTTTCTGAAAAGTCTTTCAGCTTTTTAGGAAAAACACCTAGGCCTAGGCACGGGCAAGGTACAAAGGTGCTTGCTCAACCCTCTTATTGCTTTCCTGAAAAATTATCAAAATATTGATACCAGCCCCCCCCCCCCCCCCCCAATGTGCAGAAGACAAAGATTTATGCACTTCACTTACTAAATTTTGATATTTTTTTTGGTCTCTGTATTTCATGGATTCCCACGCTTGTCTTGCATCCTTGTCAAGTGTTTTTCGCTACTCTAACTTGAACATCAAACAGAGTAGGGCAAATGAGAGTGTAATCGATTGCACGATTACTGGGTAATCAGTAATTGTCAAACCTTTAGATGGTAATTAAATGTGGTTTTCATGGATTTTAAATAAACTTTAGTGTCATTTCAATTAGTTCTAATTTTTCCGCAAGCAATATTATTGGTGACTTGTAAAAAATCTGCCCTGATTACGGGGAAATCACCCTCCGAAAAAATTACCATTACGATTTCTCGGTAATCGTGTAATTGATTACCACCTCCATTTGCCCAACTCTGAAATCAAACTCTCATTCTATAAATACTCTTTTGTTTTCTTCAAGGACCAAACTACATTCGTCTGTGTATGTATTGCTGAATTTTTGTCACTGTATGAAACAGAAAGATTAGTTCAAGAGCTGACTAAGTGTGGTATTGACACGCATAATATTATTGTAAATCTTCTCCTATTCTCTGGCACTGGGGATCAACCTTGTAGGATGTGCAGTTCACGTTTCAAAATTCAAGAAAAGTATCTAGATCAAGTAAGTTGCAGTCTTACTCTTTTTTGTACCTTTGCAAGCTGACCTTTGAGAAGGGTTTCTGCTTTAACCCTTTCAATACCATGCCCAAATTATTTTCTTTCGTATCTCTATCAGGGAGGATCATAAAAAAGATTTTTACAATTTTCCGGTCACTAAAGTGATGAAAGGGTTCAATTCTGCTTGAAAACAAGGTACATTTTTCAAAAATCAAAATTGGACCCCATTTAGGTCTGCCAAAAGGGCCTTAAAGGGTTAAAATCCGAAATGAGATTTGTGGGGTTATTTATGTATGAATTTCGGCTAAAATCGTTGATAAGTGGCTTCTGGGCTTTAATTTTGTCCGTTTTGCCGTACCTTTCTTCATTTTGTCGTATACGGCCTGTTTTTGATATTTACTTACTGCGAATGCAAGGCGAGTATACTGTAAACGCTGCGCTGTCACAACACCCGGATCGCTGCTCTCTTTCATGGCTCCTGTGCACAAAATTTTTGGATCGGGGCCATGGAAAAGATGCTATTTAGTATAGAGTAAGGGGCCAAACAAGATTTTGGAGAAAAATTAATGTCTCATGCTGCTCCCAGGCCGGCAAAGTTCCACGTTGCATAGGCTAGATTTCAGAGAGAATGAAGGCTCAATGTTTTTTTGCTTTTCGGCGCATACTTTTGAAATTGATCCAGAGCTCTTGAACACGTGACCAATGGTGTCTCATCATACATCGCGCTGTACTCTTGCTAGGTGGAAACTGTTTTTTCTCAGTTATTCAAATAACCTTTTATCTTTGTTGCCAAGGTAGCGTTCTAGAATTCATCCCTTTAATGCATTTGTGCAGAAAAGATTACATTATCCTGTGATGTGATATCTGTACATGTTGAAAAGTACTGCTATTCATAATCTTTTCTGCACGAATGCATGAAAACAATGAATTCTAGAATGCTATCTAAGTGAAGGAAAAAATGCAATTTTGCGATTGTTGGTATAGGTATCGGAAAAATTCACTTGCTGTGTTTGTTTGGCGCGTATTTTTGAGGACGTTGTCTTTGAACTAGACACATGAAACGTTTTAGTTTTGCACACTTTTGTTTATCACTATTGCGAGATGCCTAATGTTTTTCTTTATACATTTTCAAGGTATCTGTATTTTGCGGCTCAAAATACCTGTAGGGAGAAAATGCGATTTTGTCAAAGTTTGAGTTTTGAGAGACCCGTGTCTTTTTGCCGTACGATGCTTACTCTTTAGAATGGGCCGTTTATGACAAAACGATAAAAGATACAGCAAAATAGACAAAAGATTCAGCGAGTAAGATCCACAACTCAACGATTTTAGCCAAAATTCATGTATCAAAAACCCCAAAAATCTAATTTTGAATTTCAACTCTTTAGGGCCCTTTCGGCAGACCTAAATTGGGCCCAATTTTGATTTTCGAAAAATGTATGTTGTTTTCATGCAGAATTACACTCTTTTTTCTCTTCAGTAATTGGAAAGTTTTAAAACACCTTTTCTCGCTCAAACTTAATCTCTATCTCTCATTGACAGTAAACACTTCTTTGTATTGTTAACATTTGCAAAATAATGTTTCATCAAGTGCCTTTAATTACCGGTATAGGCAAAATAAACACCGCATAGTACGAATATTAAACTGCCCACTGAATTTGAGCGAGTTATAACTTATGCTTCTAGTAAACTGAACCTTGTAGTAAAAGGGTTAGAGGTCGTTTCAGAAGTGTTGGCTGCTGACTGCTCTTTGATTACATGCGCAGTAAGCCAGTTAAGCGCCTATCGCGTAGGCAGGGTGCTGGCGCGGAGGTTGGCGGGGAACACACTCCCTTCGGTCGGAGCAGCGCATGGAGATACGTCCTACCGCGCATGTAAACAAAGAGCTGTCAGCGGCCAACATTTCTGAAATGAGCTCTAAGATTGCCTCAAAGCAACGTTCTTAATACATTGTTACATTTTTTTTCTTCAACACGCATTGTTACTCACTCTCTTGATGTTGCGCTACAGTTCTAATTTGTAAGCTATTTTATCGATTGATTGCTTTAGAGTCCCTATTTGTAGATAATTGAGACAAGAGGGTAGTAAGCCTCTTACCGGTCTTGAGTTTTAGGCATTACGGACCGCCATTGGATGCGTTTTTGCACATTTGTTCACAAACGAAGAAATCTTACAGGGTTTTATGGATTAAAGAGTTAGTTGTCAATGAAACTGTTAATTTTAGTCATGATGCACCTCAAGAATGCCTTTAGTGCCCTAATGAATCTTTGAAAGCGTCAATAGGTGTTGATAAATAAGGCAATCATCAAATTTTATAAAAAGGTTATTTCAGGAACTTTCGCTTTACTGACGTAAGAACAGTATCTCATGAAGAAAAATTTAATCCCTATTTTTTTTTTGCAGATATCAGATTTATATGAAGATTTTCATGTTGTGAAACTACCGCTGCTAGATCATGAAGTGCGAGGACCTGCAATGGTCAAAGAATTTTCGGAGTATTTAGTGGAGCCTTATAAACCAAAGTGAATTCCTCAATCTTATTTATAATGGTTATTGATCGCTCATCTATTCCTTTATCCATTTTTAATTTCCAACCGTAAAGTTTCTACTTTGAGCTATCCAAAAGAAAAATTTCCCAGTCATGAGCAATAAGTAAATTGTGTTGAATAGATTTTCAGCTTCTCTTAGTAAATTCTTAGGTTTGCTCTTTGTGAGATCAGTCATGGTCGGAGTGTGATTCCAAATACCACCGTCATTTAGCTTGTCGCAGCAATGGGTCTGTTAAAAACTTTTGATGCAGCATTGTGGAAGGTTGGTTCTTACTTAAAATCACTTGAAAATAAAGTTAAGAGCATCAGAAAGTTTCAAAAACCTCTTACAAACTCACTGAATGCGTTAAGCAAGTTTTATAGATGCCGGTCGAATGAGCGAGGAGTCACAATAGGGAAGTCCCATCTAATTGCAGCTTTTTCTATGATGAATCACTTTTCCCAGCTTAGAAAGTTGCCATTAGATGGGACTCCCCCAATGTGACACGCTCATTAAATCGCCATCTTCGCATTTTGTTAAATGCATTTATTGCGTTTGGGAGTAGATTTTGGCACTTTCCAATGCTTTCAATGGGATTTCCACATGACTTTACACAATAATCTACCTTCCATAAGGCTGCAGCAAAAGTTTGCAATAGACCCATTGATACATTGCTTAAATCTGAGTAATTTTTGACAACATTGCTGAAATAAGGATATCCATTTCTAGAAATGTACTTGGAGGATATCCTAGCCAAAAATTTTCTCCTTCCACCCTTTGAGAATGATAAAACCGCGCCAAGATGTAGTCTTGTAGATTGATACGATGTATCAAACTACGATACTCTGTCCTTGTATAGTATTACCATTAGTTAAGGGTGTAATAAGGTAAATTGTGCAAAAATATGCTCTAGATATGTTTCCATAAAGTGACATTCTAATTTTTAAAGTTAAGTTTTAAAGTTAAAAGTTCTTCTG
This sequence comes from Trialeurodes vaporariorum, assembly GCA_011764245.1. Classification (NCBI taxonomy): domain Eukaryota; kingdom Metazoa; phylum Arthropoda; class Insecta; order Hemiptera; family Aleyrodidae; genus Trialeurodes; species Trialeurodes vaporariorum. Next base: position 35,125,523 of record VMOF01000002.1, on the reverse strand, counting down.
TCTATCTATCCATCAAAAGTTATACATTTATTTAGATTTTAGCTATCTCTCAATTGATACGGCAAGCAAGAGGTCTGGAATCACCAATCTAACTCCAGTTTTTCTTTTGATAATCATTTTCCACTTAAAATTCCCAAAATTAGGTGGGAAACTACCCCCTTTTTGCCCCTCAATCAAATTTCGAATTTTTCCTCGCATTTTGTTAAATGCAATTTTTGCGTTTTGCAGTCTATTTTCACTTTTCCAATTGCTTTCAAGGGGTTTCCCATGATTTTACAAAAATAATTTTAACCTTCAAATAAGGGCGAAAATTTGAGAAAAAAGGAGCCTTTGTTTACATTGCTTATACTCTGAGTAATTTTACCATTGGTTTTGAAATAAGGAACGCCATATTCTTTACCATTTTTACTTTTGAGGTATCCTACCAAAATTTTTCTTCCTTCCAACCCTTTGAGAAGATAAAACCGCGGCCTTAGGATTAGTATTGAGAGATACGTGTTCAAATGCGATTACCTCTGTCCTTGTGGGGGGTCGCCATTGTTGGGGAATACGCAATTTGGGTGCGTAGCTCTGTGTGTTTCCGTAAAGTGCATTTTTAAATTTTTGAAGTTAAGTTTGAAGTTAAAAGCTTCTGTCTATCTCTCCTTTTCAAAAGTTAACCCCAATTTTTTACCATTTTAGTTCCCCAAAATAGAAGGGAAAAAAAGCCAAAAAGGTCTGGGAATTTTCAACCTTTAACTCAATATTCATTCCCAAATTGTTTTATTCTGATCTGATAATTTTTTGAACTAAATTAATGTGCATCAATAATTTTTTCTTTTTAAATATTCGGAATTTGCTAAAAACGTAATTTTTACTACCTAATTTTTGGTCGGTTGAATACCTCTTAAAAAACCATAGTTCTATATTGAAATACTACTGGTGCAGGGATATTTGCTTCATAAATCAAAATGTACGGAAAAAAACTTTTTTATGAAGTAATTATTTATACATTTGAAGAATTAAGTATGTTGTCATCCCTTGATTTACCATTGTAGTTTCTAGATTTCATTGAGATTTTTCTTTATGCTCGCTTAAAGATTCTTACTCTAAGAATCTTTTCTCACCATGAACATTTCAAAAGTTTGAGGTGAATTGCATTGCTGCTGTATGTTTTTCTTGGGAGTCAAATGACTGAAAAGTGCTGACACTGCTGACCCATTATCAGCGGTCTGATCAAGGTCAGGAACTGAGGGGACTCTTATTTAAACGGACCTATAAAATTAAATATAAGTGATGCTAATGAGTAAGAGATCAATTTGGGGTGGGTGTCTTTCGAAAACCATGGTCCAGTTGCTTGTTAAGTAAAGGTTGCTCAGGAGACGCCTTTACGCAACGACCGACTGAACAATGGTTTTCGAAAGACTTCCGCCCTAAGCCGGTCTCTTACCCAATTGCACCTCTTGTATTTAGTTTTATCGATCAGTTTAACCATGAAGTCCCCAATCAGCTCGCAGGTGCATTGTTCATGTTTTCATTGCAATGATTCTACTCAAAATTGATTTGTGAGTGATAAAGCCTTTTTTTTCAAGAAGAAAAAATCTTCCTGGCCTTAGGCAAACTTTGTTTAAATTGCAAGTTTGTCCGTATTTTTTTACCTTTTATACTTATAATTAGTCCGTACAAACTCTCTCATCATTCTTGACTCTCCCTCCCTTGAATATGTTAACTATGTGAAATACTTTTACTCAAGTCTTGCATGGTAGAGATTGATTCCTTTACTTTGAAACAATCAAAGAAACACCAGGACTTATTTGCAAAGTACCTCAGGTTATCTGCAGATCCTGCCAATACCTTTGAAAATGACTAAAATTTGAATTTCACCTTTTCCGTACTATTGTAAGTTCTCCTCCTGTAACTTTCCAATCAGAGAATGTTATTTATCTGAATAAACAACAACTGACAGTCCGAATCAAGTATTTTATGATGATCTGGGGGTGATCACGGAGGATTGAATCGTATTCGTTATTAGAATGGGATCAAATGTGTGAAATCAAATGGGCTTGCTACTGTGCAACTCGATTGCACAGGTAACCAGTGGTAACTATTTCCTCACCTCTTCTTGCTTTAGTCGACTAAAATTCCGATTTGTTTCTGCTCATCAGCTCCAGTTACCTGTTTTCATATCAGAATAGAGAGTTTGAATCTGTGAAGCCACCCATACGGTTAAAATGTATTCGATCAGATTACGATGACGATGACGATTACAATTCGATTCTTCGTGATCACCCCTTTGAGTTAAAATTGATGTTGTTGTTTTTGCCCGTTTTCTTTCAAAACCCAGTATTAATTTATTTTGTCTCCTATTAGTCAGAAATCTACGCACTCCTCTGTAAATTCTTGTCTGTTTTCTTGTGAGAAACTCTGAACTTTAAATTCAAGTAATTAATTTTGATTTTCTTAATTTTAATTTTAATAAACGTTAATGAAATTTTTAAGTAAAATTACTCTGCAAACTTTTCCTCTCATTTATTATTAATTTGATCTGTTTTTTATTCTCCTTCAAAATTTGAAACCGTATTTCTGCTAGGATCTGTGATTTCGGTACAAAATTTGCTGAAAGATTGAGATGATTTCAAGCGCTAATTGAGAATTTGTCAATCTACCAGATAGTGCCAATAGCCACTTTCCAAACTGTTGCGTTATTTAGATACTTAAGGTGATTCCAGGCAAAACTTTTCCAGATTTCAATCCAGTGGATAGCGCCATTAGTCGCTTTTTGGCGTTTTAAACTGAAACCACAGATAAAACGCAAAATCCAATAACGTCAGCACCTGCAAATTTTTTTTATGGCTTTTTGAGCCCAAAATGAGCAAAATTGGTTTAAAATTAAAGCCGTAAATTATGAAATTCATTTCGCCATAAGCTTAGTGAGTGAGAGTGAGCGCGAGTATGATACGTCTATCTGCCTCACTCGCACTCATTGCGGCTTACGGGAAGTTTCATGTTTTATAATTTCCGGCTTTATTTTTGAGTGTTTCAGCCTGAAACTTTCAGGGTATCTTCCTGAAGTATGCTTGCTTGTGCTGACGTTCCTCAAATGTGTGTTTTCAGCGTGAATTCGTCAAATTTAGCAAAAACCTGTTAACTTTTTGAGCAGCGCGACGTGGTGTCCACAGTTGGAACTAATCGACCCTGGAATCACCTTAATCTGAATTCTGAATGAGGTAACATGTGATAATGCTCACCAGTATTAGAGGAATGTCACAGTGTTTTTCAATTTTGTCAGTTTTTTGAGCTATCAATCATTTAGAATTAGATCTTTGAGCTATCAATCATTTAGAATTAGATCTTTGAGCTATCAATCATTTAGAATTAGATCAGAAATAAAGTCCTAGATTTGAGAATGGATCTCTTTATTGGGTGCAAATGAGACAGAGTGTAGCTCACTCGCATCCATTAAAGATAGATCCAAAAATTGTTCTAAAAATTACCACTTTATTCCTTATCCAATGTTGATGATTAATGGTACATAAAATCCATACAAAATTGAAGAACTCTGCGATGTTCTGCTCATGTGTTATCCTGTTCAAATTAGCCAAATAAGACAGCATTTCGGATAATGTCTTGTGGACCATCTAGTGGATTGAAAGCAGGGCCAGCCAAAGGGCGCGTGCAGTGTGTGCACCGCACTCAGGCACCAGCTTCTGAGGAGTGCAAGGAAATGAAAAGAGGAGAAAGAAGAGAGGGAAAAAGGGAGATAAAAGAGGAAGGAGGGAAGAAAATTACATTTTCTTCAGGGTCCTTCTTCGAAAGTTTTGGGGTATTGTGAGTTTTGACTCTTCTGCATCCCCCTTCCTCAAGAGCCAATGTTGAAGGAATGAGTCAGTAATACTTTCAAAAGTCTGACACATAGGTCTGTCTTTCATCCTTGAAAAAAAAATTTTTTTTTTTGGGTTTTTTTTTTTTGCTGCAACCCATTTATTTTGGGAGATGATACTTATGGATGTTTGAGGAGGGTAGGTCCTTGAGAAGAGAAAATGCCTCTGATGTGTACCGCGGATTTTCATTTGAATATAACTTGAGGGTTTAAAATCTAAATCAGGATTTTAGAATAAAAATGAATCCTTTGCGAAGAGTTTATGTTACTGACCCTGCTCATATAATATTGCCCAGCTTAGATTGGACTTAAAATGCTCTTTTCAACTCCTTGATACAAGGTCCATCCTTGATGGTTATTCTTTATGAGGCAGAAATATCATATTCATCGAGTAGGAATTCTGAAATATCAAATTCCCTTCATGTTTATGATGTTTTGGAAATCAAGATAATCTACCCAAAATGCATTGGCTTCTGTCCGTAAATTCTGTGCAATTTTATGTGCGGAATCAGCGTTAAATATCGTCTGAGAGAACCTGAATTTTCAATTTTTTCCAGGGGAAGGCCGCTAGACTCCCCGCATAGTGCATCTGTAAGTATGTACATACTTGCAACTACACTGTAAGTACATTACTGTATAGAGCCCTCCCCCCCCCCCTTCCCGCCAATCCGTTGCCCCATTTTCGACCAATTCGACGTGGGTTTCTTGATCGTCATTCGTCAACATCGTGAAAGAATACTGGATTTTCTTTTAATTTACAAATCGAAACCTGCGCCGCTGAAAGTCTCAGACGTTCGAAGACTTTAGGCGAAACCCCCTCCCCCGCCCAGATGACAATTGCTCTTATCATGTAGTCATGTAGCATGTAGGTAACTTTTATTTTTGATTTCCTTGCTCCTTGTACATAATTCTTGGGAAAATCTTTCACCGGAATATTTGGAGCTTTGGGTGGATAAACCTTCAATGATCTCTCTCTCTCTAGCTCGCTATGATTAGTTGCAAATGGACCTTGATTAGTTGGATTTGCGGAGAATTTTTTTTTTTTTGAAATGCACGCGTTTTTTGGCGGAGCGATGCAACCAAAATATTTGAAGCTCAAGCACAACTCATCATGGCGGAGATTCGTCGGCCTGGCTCGAGGTTTCCTCTGAATTGCATCCTAGCATGATTTCTGAATTTAGGATTTAAGTTAGCGAATAGTTGGTAAATTTTAGTCGTCTAACCTAGGCCGAGGCAGATATCCTATTTATTTCAATGTTTTGATGTGTTAAAGTTTCAGCCCTCAGTTGTGGTAGGCTGGTGAGCTGACTCCTACGAGTTGTTTTTTCCTCGAACATCGACTGTAGTTTTCTTTTCGTCGTGAGTTTTTCCCCCCTAGTTTGTTTAACTTTCAGTGCGGAGATGCGGGTTCCGACTTTTATTTTCTGTAAGAGCAGTTGGTGAAGTTGTGTTGTGAGAGCTTCTTTATACATTTCACGCCTCTGCGTTTCGTACTTTACACCGAATTTTAGGTTATGTGTACTTTTTTTTATACAGTTTTGTGAGTTCAGAAAGTCGACCAATTTTCGTTGATTCGTTTAAATTTTTCGTGCGTGTTTTCAAACATGCAGATTTGTTCTTAAAGTGTTTAAAGTTACCATGACTGAGACATGGATCCTAGTCTTTAGTGCTCACGTAGTCTCCAATAACTCAAGTGGATGAGCTTGTTCTTTGAGAAAGTGTAAGTACAATGCTTTGTCAGTTTTGGATTATTTCCTGACAAATCATGGCTTTTAACTCCAAGGCGTCAAAGGCGGTGACCGAGTTCAATGAGCCGCAGTTCGAGCAAAGGCTATTCAATCTGAAAGATTCCCAAGAAAGTATTTCTTCTCTGTCAACATGGTGTCTCAAACATCATCACCATCACAAGAAAATTGTCGCTGCTTGGTTGCGGATCTTGAAAAAAGGTGAGATTGATTCTTTTCTACGTTTTTTAAATTGAACGATTCCTGGTATAACTTTTTTCCCCCCGTGCTTCAATTGTTCTTGATTGTAAGTACTTATCTATCAAAAATATGATTTGTATCAATATGATTGATTTGCTGCGATTGTTGTGGATTAAACAGAACAATTAAGTTTCTAGACAGCAGATGTTTTTGCTCATTCTACTGTAAATAATGTGATGGAAACTTGAAATTGAGTAGGAGAACAAAAATTTTGCTCGTAACCCTTCTTCACATAATCAGCAACATTGAACAGGCTAATCAGGCATACTAGATGTAAAGCAGGAACTTCTGCATGGTTTTGTGTAGGTGCGTAGCCATGGCAGGCGTTCAAACCATCAAGTGTACGTACGGAAGAAACTTCCTCTTCTATTCTTGCTTATCAACCTCCTAAGGCTAAGTTTTGAATCAAAATTTTGAATCATCTTATCCCTTGATCGATACCTCATATTGTGAAGTTAGAGAAGAACCATTTTGAGCATCGGATTCTGGTAAGTAGCGGTGCCTGCTTTCAAACTAGATCGAAATGCATAGGTTAGTTCAGAGTTTCCACTAGTTGCTAATGAACTGCTGACAGATGCACTTTAATGCAGTTCGGAAGCAGGCTCCGCTACTTGTCAGAACCTGATATCCCGAGTGGTTCTACTTAATTTCAATGTCATTTCGAAACTTAGGTAGGTATTAGTCCTCTGGAAGACTATCAGTACCTGCAGACTGTAAGCCAATGGTAGTTTTTGCAATCTAGCAACTGTAATTTTTACCTTATAAAGTCATGTAATAAATCAAATCAAGTATAACGGCCTTTTTTTAGGAATCTCTTATTTCTCAAAGACTTTAAATGAAGAAAATCAGCTACCACTATCAGAGCCTCATTGCCTAATCTGTCAAATTGACCATGACTCGTGGCAATCTTGTAGATTGTAAAACTTCTGCTTTAAACGTAGCCTCAACTGGTTATCAGTAGATGCGGCAGTATGTTGTTGCTGCTCTCATGACGCCATTCACTTGAGTTGTGTATGGACCAGTTGCACATCAACTGGTTAGGCTAATTTTTTATGCATGAAAATTGATGGAATACAGCGGAATGGGTTACTCCCAGTTATTCTTGGCTGATTGTTGTTTGTCTAGCGTTTCAATGTAAAAAAACGAGCTTATCCAAATTCTCACTCTCCTACTCAAGATTCGACAAGTTTGAGGTTATATTGCATTGGAACACAGTGTTTTTGTTGGACCGACTTGTCAAAGTGGTCAGTGTGTTCTGCTTCGTTCTGATAGAACAGTCAAAGCGGGGTGGCCAACCGCAGTGTAAGAAGAGGGGAGTGTTCTGTTTAAGTTCTTTGTATTCCCTTGTGGTTAGTTGTAAACCAAATAAAATAATTGGCCAACTGGTTCATCTTTTGATTGTTGATAATCATATGAGCTGGACCAAAATAATTACGATGAGCGAAATTCCACTGCAAACCATTTAGTATTAACTGAGATATATATAGCCGTTTGACAAAGCTATCTGATGTATTCCTGTTTCAAAATTTCGGACAATCTCATACTTCGTCTCTTAGCACTACCCATTTGGTGATGCATCGAGCGCACGTGGTGTTGATGCCGTTGTTGACACTATTCTCTATAACTGGTGTGCAAGCATGCAAATCGGTACAAAACTTTGACATGTTGACCTGTAAAAAAGTACTTAACGAAGTAGGATTTCAAATGGCTTTATTGCAGTCAATACTGAATGAATTGTAATCGAACTAGGCTCATTGTAATTTCCTTGGCATGTTACATGAGAATCAACCATCAACTGTTGTATCTGTACATAAGGCATAAGACTACCTACTCTCCTATGTTTAGTTCACCCTTACTGGTATTATCTGATGGTAAGCAAAAACTTCACTTTTCACTGAAGTTTAGCGGTAATATTCACCCAAAAACCTGTACTGCTATTGGCAAAAGTCTTGACTGACAGAGAAAGCAGTTAAGGTGATTCCAGGTGAAACTTTTCCAGGTTTCAATCTGATGGATAGCGCCAGTGGTTGCTTTTGGAGAAAGTCGCGTTTTTGGCATTTTAAATTCAAAACAAAGGAAAAACGCAAAATCTAAGAATGTAGGCACTTGCATGATTTTTTATGGGCTTTTTGAGCCTAATATTAATTAGATTTGGTGGAGAATTATTGCCGTAATATTTGAAATTTGTTTCGCCTTAAGCTTAGTGAGTTTGAGTGATACTATGCCTGCCTGCCTCACTTTCACTCATTGAGGCTTTTAAGAATTTTCTTATTTCCAATATCTCAGCTTTATTTTTGAGTAAAAGTGCTAATTGCAAAAAAATACATTTTTTTCCTTTTTAAAACTGTGGCAAGCTAAGTTGGCTAGTTGTACACAAACCATGGTTTGCACCCTTTAATCAAGTTTGATGAAATGAAGGACTCATCCCTATTACTTTTCGAAGAATGTATCATTTGAGCTATGCTTTTAATTTTAATAGTTTTGGAAAGACAACTTCCGCATTTCAATCGTTTTCCTTATCAGAACTGAGTATGTTTTGTCCACCAGCGGCCAACCTACCCTTGCTGCAGCTTCATTTACTCATCAACTAGCTTGGAATAAACTCTGGATTATTTAAAGTCTTTGTTCAAAGTGACCTAGCTTTGCTTTTCCATCAAATCAAACCACTTATGAATGAAATTAAATGAACACAGAATAAGACTTGAGCACTCTATTGATTATTAAGGTTTGTAAGAAGTGCATAGTTGTTCCGTTTTGTTTCTGAAAAATTTGTTTCCTTTTTTTAGTGAAAATCGAGCAGCGGCTAACTTTGTTCTACCTGGCGAATGATGTTATCCAGTACAGCAAACGCAAGGGCTATGAGTTTGTAGAAAGTTGGGGCACTGCGCTTCAGAAAGCCACCACTATGGTCAGGTAAGCATGTAGAAATTTAATTTTAGCCTCAACAACTAATTTTTTCAGTGTAAACATTTGTATGTATGTTCCTTAATATATGTACTTCGTAAATCTCTCCAAAATTTTTACTCTTTGCTTAAATGTTTCAATTTTAAATGCGTTTTTCTCAAAACTGTAAAAATGGAGGTATGCTCTCCTTCCAGCTAAGTCAAGGTCGTTCCAAACTTTTGCTTCAGCATTGTTGTGGGTTAATTCTATTGTAAAATCCCTTGAAAATAACATTGGGAGCATCAGAAAGTTCCAAAATCGACTCACAAACTCAATAAATGCGTTTAAGTAAATTACAAGATGGTCGTCAAATGAGCGAGTCTCAATGGGGGAGTCCCATTAATTACAGCTTTCTACGCTGATAAAAGTGATACATCATAGAGAAAGCTACGACTAGAAGAGACTGTCACCTGCTCACTTGACCAACATCTTGTAATTTTGTTAAATGCATTTATCGTGTTTGTGAGTCGATTTTGGAACTCACTAATGCTCCCAGCGTTTTCTTCAAGTGATTTTGCATCGAGATCAACTGTCCAAAAGTTTGCAACAGATCCATTGTTCTCAAATTCAAGGAATCAGTTCCTTCTGCTTTGGCGCTTTCATTCTTGTTTTACAGTTCTGACTAAACATTTATTCAGCAGGCAACATGCTCTGTTTTAAAATTTATTGTAGATAAGGGTATTAGGTATTTGCAAAAATAGCTTATTAAGTTCCTTTTGTGAGACGAGTAAAGTTCCAGTAATAAACACCATTGTAAATTTGTGCTGGTGTAGTTTTCATTGTGTTACCATACTCAATGCAGTTCTTTCAATGTTTCAGGGATGACAAAGTTAGAAATAAAATATTACGACTTTTCAAGATTTGGGATGAAAGATCTGTCTATGATGAGGCTTTTCTCATGGACTTGTCAGGACTTCTGTCCTCAAATCCCAAGAAGGCAGTCAGCACAGATCCTGCAGATTTTCAGGTATTAGAATTTATTTATTTATTAATTTATTTATTTATAACACATTGGTTCATAGGATAGGAAAAACTGTATGGCACAGGTCAATGATATTAATAATAATAGCCAAGTCACAGAGTATTTAGGAAAATACATAGATGCATGCACAGGAAACTGTATTTGCATCTATGCATCTATGTAATTTTAAATTATTTACTGTTTTCTTTGCTTGGCATTCTGAATAGAGTAAGAATAAAGATAGATTATACAGCAAAAGCTAGATAAGTGTCTACCATGATAAAGCTGGAGGTAGCTTATGTGGATAGAAACAATTTTCAGTCTTGACAGATTTTTAATAATAAGCGCCTTGTTTGAGAGTGAAAGGGTTCAACGGAGAAACAAAAAGAATGTTTTGGCAGAAAGTGCCTGGCAAAGACAGAAAACATTCATCTATCAGCCGTATCTGAATTAGACTGTAGAGTATCAGGGAGTCTAATGGAACTGCTCAAAAATGGTAAACCCAATCAAACCGCAAATGGAAGTTTTGAAAACGGTCCGAACTCAAACGGTACACAAACGGAAATTCAAGACACTGTGAACCGGTACAAAAACGGTCCCAATAACCATTTACGGCCAAAACTTGTGTTTTGAAAAAAATATATAGGTAGTTTTTAATCAAAATAAGTCAATCAGGTCGTAATTTTGGCTAATATGACTGTGAACTACTGAAATGTCAGTATAATATAAATTATAAGGAAAATATCATTTTGCCAATTCGTTTTAAGATGGCTGCATTGGTCGGACTGAAGAAGGGTAAGAAATAGAAGATTTTCAAAATTAATTACACCAAAAATCAGCCATTTTATTCCTTCTAACTAACAGTTTCATGAATCTGAAACTCTGATGAACAGGTTCAGACATGTAAGATACAAAAAGAAAAACAGTAGCACTCTATGTACGAATGTTTGTTATTCACATGAAGACATGGCTTGTTAAGGGCAATAGGTTGCATGGAACAGCTTGAATTTCTGATAGACGGCATCCCACGTCCAGAATTTACTAGTGAACTGCAATCTACTCGGAGAACTTGCTGGTGGACCCTGCAAGCTGTAGTTCCTTGGGGCCAGAGATTCGGAGTGGAGCCTCAGTGAAAATTGAAATTTGCTCTTCTCCTCCTCTTCCTTTCAGACCTGACATTTACCATTCATCAACTATTTTAAGATGTTTTAGCGGAGACAGAAATTACCTTCCATGATTACAGGTTGAATTATTGCATTCAGAGCTCTGAAACTGGAGCTGCTCCGTTTCAGGGCTTCAATTGCATTAGCTCAAATTGTAATCACTGGAAGCAATTTTCGACTGCGCAAAAACAACTCGAATCAGTCCTTGTATGATGAATTTCAGGTCTGGAAGCAATTTTTTTTCTTTCTTCCTGGAGAGGTGCAAATTTCAATTTTGACTGTGGCACCGGCTCAGAATCCCTGCTTGGGACTGAAACTGGGAAGTTTTACTTTGCCTGTTTTTCCTGACCATTGTTTCAACAGAAATTTTGCCTCTACAGTTACAGTTGTGTCTAATGTTTCCTTTCTTTTCTATTTTAGCCAACATCACTTTTTGCCAAAATTAGGAGTTGTAAAAATTTAGAGGAGGATACAGATCTTAAACTTAAAGATATTAAAGATCATTCATTGAATATTTCAGATATTAAAGCTCTGAATGCTACGATGAAAGGTAAGTTATTGCTCTTCATATCTAAGAGGTTTTTTTTTGTTTTTTTATTATATTGTTAGTAACAGTGTTTAGTTAAAACTTTCTATCCTGGCAAATTCTTATTGAGTGTCGCAAATATTTTGACAAAATCAAGAATTTGGCTAGAAGTAAAAGTAAATAATCAGACTGGACCAAAGGACTGTTCATTTTTCTAAAAGTGATACCCACATTTTTAGTATGCACAACTTTCTTTGTAGCTGGACTAGAAGTGAAGCTCCTTAGCTTTGTGCGAGATGCATATCGTTTGCTCAGCAATTTCAGGAGTGAGAGTCTAGGATTGGTCAGCGCTATGAGTCAAAGTCGAGGACTCCTCCAATCTATCAGTGCTCTGGCTCCTGTGTCATGACTGAGGCACATGCCAGGATCTGAAGGCTTCGTACAATTTCTAGAAGAAACGCCTTCAAATCCCGACTTGCACCACCAGGGCCCTGTTCCACCAAAGGTACAAGTCCGAGTACAAGTAGTAGTTACAAGCGTTAAAAAACGCTTGTAACTACTACTTGTACTCGGACTTGTACTTTTGGTGGAACAGGGCCCAGGGTGTCTAGCAACTGGAAAAACCGGGAAATGTCAGGGACTTTGGACAGACACTGGGAAATATTTTTCGTGCGCAGTAGTTTTTTTTTAAATCGCTTTTCAAGGCTCTGTTTAGTAGTCCCGCGGTGCTTGCTGTTCTTCGCGAATTGTATTTCAGACTAATCGCATAACTTTGCCGTCCGCGTAGTCTGTGCCCGTGCGGCGGCAGTGCCTTGCTGCTCATTTGCGGCGCGCCAGCAGCTGGAGATGCCCAGACTGTATTCTGCACTCTGCAGGATTTCTGGCCGAATCGGAAGTGCAAGGTTTTTGTTTACTTTGGATTGGTCTCAAGTGCAGCTTCGAAATTCAAGGGATAAAAATTCACGATGGTGGACAAGTAAGAAAATAAGACTCAGAAAGTAAGACTCAGAATTTTAAATTGCATCAGCGAGAGCGCGGGGCGGGTGGCTCGGTGACAGCGCCAGCGGCCGGCGCACAGTGGAGTGAGTCAATTGGAGAGGCCGGACATGACCTGACGACTTTAAATGCGTACATCTTTTTTAATTCGCCATGTAGAAGTTTGAAAGTAGTTTTATTGATTTTGTCGTGAAATTTGCTGCAAGAACCTCACCCCTAATAGTTTGTTTTTTGACTGTAAAAACATTCAAATTTGTAATTTTAGTCCTATATTCCATGTCCGACCCTTCCCATTGACTCGTCCCACTGTACGGCGGCACGGTGCATCATTGCGTAGCCTTGCGTCGTTGCGTCTCATTTGAATTTAGGCTTGCTGCTGATTTTCTTGCTGAAGACAACGCGGTGCATAAATTGTGTTGTTATCACTATGAAAATCCAGGTAACTTCGGGTATTAGAATTAAGAAATCTCTCTAAAAATCACAAAAATTCCAGGGGTGGACCTCCACTCTAGTCCTCCAGAACCCCCTCCTGGCTGCGCAGGGGTGCAAAATTGCCCGACCTAGCGATCCGTGCATCGTGGGAAAGAAGGAAAATTTTCCAATTTTTTTTTTTTATGGCGCTAAGTTTTCCCCAGAAAATGGTCTCAAAATCTCTAAAATATCGGTAAATTTGTGTACATACGTAGTGCTCAAATGTTAAAATAAGAAAAGCATATTATTACTTTTCAAATTTTTCTGAGGAAATTTTTCGAAAATCCTGTCTGAAGAAAGTCCTGAACCGCGTGAAACTTCCGGCGTTTTGGGATATTTCGCACCCATGTAGATTGGGCGCCCCCAACCTTCCATTGAGCGTGGGCTTGGAGAGGGCTGTAAAAATCAAATGGCCCATGGGCGGCGAAATTGTAAATCGGGTACTGCCTAAGCCACACAAAGTAAACGGTTGATCCAACACCCCCCGACCACATACTCGTTTGAAAGCCCACAATAAAAGACGAGCGTTGATGTAGATTGGAAATCATTGTCTGCTAATTTATTCGAATGTTAGCAGGCCAAAGTTTGAATTATCTCAAAATTTGACTGCGAGATTTATGTTTGCCTAGGCAACCAAAAGTTTCATGGACAGCTAATTCTTATAAGCTTTCATTGTTTAGCAGCTTAATTTTGCGTGTTAAAGAAGGTGAATTTTTTAAATTTGCTGGGGAAGGGCCTAGATCCCAATTCGGTGATGTCACCCCCCCCCCCCCCCCCACCGGATAGTCAATTCTTGGGTGTGCCCATGATTCGACTAGTTTTCTTATCTGGCGCCTTTAAAAGAAGGGTATAGCTTTGTGAAGTTTTTCTGCAGGGATAAACACAGTCATCGAACAATTTGATTCTGCATTTCAGTGAAAAAAGTTCCTTTATTTCATCACTATCCTTAATAACTAACATTTTGAAGGAGTAATCTTCTTTATTTATATGCTGGTTGACATGCATGTTAACAGTGGGCTGTGCGCAAGAAAGAAAGTTTTTACAATATTGATGAAAATGCGGTGAATCTGGGAATTTTCTAAATATTGATGAAAAATTAACGCTGAGAGTCAGGGAATTTTTTTCCACAAGTCAGGGAAAAGTCAGGGAATTTTGAAATTTAAAAATAATAGACACCTTGACCACTTTTAAGTTACCGAGCGAACACTTCGCAGGCAACTTGGAAAATTATTATAAAAAATGCAATGTTACACAGTGTTTTATATTTTTTTGCCTGTTTTATCATTATTTGACTTTTTTTGTTCTTCTTCATTTCAGTAAAAATTCAAGTCAAGTCAGAATGTGATGATTTGTCAACTGATATTGAAGATGGTATCAGTAAAATAGAACGGTATATCAAAGCTCTTGAAGTAGAAATCAAGGAGCGATCATCATTGATTGATCTCTTAGAAGCAAGTGAAGCTTACTATGAAACTCAGCGAGGAGAGGCAAAAATTGTGTGCAATGCATATCGTAATTTCGGCAGTAGAGTTAAAAGTTTGAAAAGAAAACTTGGGGAACTCATCGTTAATTTACCTAGTCCTTTGCCCTCACCCGATGTCAATGCACCTTCACCGTCTCCTGAATCCGATATTGATTTACCAGAGGATAATGGTGGTAATTAGCTTTGCATTTTTCTATCCTATTTTCTCTCTTCTCTAAGTTTTATTTTTCCCCCTTTCTCTCCGCCTTCATAGTTTTCAAATACCGTTCAACTCCAAATAAGAATAAAGCAATTACTTTCCTGCATTAAGCCTTACTGCTTGTGTGTCGAATTATACTCGATTCATAATATCATGTTACGGGTTGCGTTCGCGTATCAAGCTGTGCTCGACAAACTCCATTCTTGCTTCCGCATGTTTCTATCGGGTGCCATGTAACATTTGATAAATGTGTACATTGATTTTGTACCATAGCAGCAGTATGTTGAACTTACTAGTGCATGCCCAACTCACATTTTTGTCGGGAGAGGGTGGAATTCACGCTACACTGCTGGCTTTAAACCTGATTTCATCAATTTAAATATCAGCGGAGCGAAATAAACGTGCAAAACAATTCCAGTAGATATATCATAGCATAGCATAGCCCTTCTATTGCTGTAGCTAGTTGACTCAGACATACTTATAGTTACTATATACTCAAAAATTGCATTTTAAAATTTTGCTGATCTTTTTTTAGGAACAGAATATTATAATCCTCACATGAGCAATTATACAAATTATCAACCCAATCAGACGTTTTACACGGCTGAATCAAACAATGCATATGAATCTGTCAACTATAATTCTAATGATAGCTATGGGTATTCAGTAGCTAATAGTACAACCTCCTACACTTCAGCTCAACCTGTTCCTCCTGTGATTCCAACTGAAGACTCATCGGCCGTGAATCAAGCTGGATTCTCAAGTTTCATGGGAAATTTCAATTTGCCGTTGGATATTCAGGTATGTTTCCTTGTTTTAATTTGATTTCTTGAATTTGAATGCTGGCAGCTTGTTGGTGAAGCATGTCATTGCTTCATGCTACCTGAAAAAAATCTGGAGTGAGGGGGAGTTTGTGTGAGTTATGGGTTTGTTATCATGGTAGACTTCACTTTTAAACAGAGTCGGGCAAATGGGAGGTGTAATCAACGGGTCTGTTGCAAACTTTTGCTGCAACGATTAAGAGTGTATAATCTAATGTGAAATCGCCTGAAAAGTCTACTGGTGGCATCAGAAAGTCATAAAATGCAATAATAAACTCACAAGAGGCGTTTAATGAAATCCAAGATGGCGGAGAAATATCGAGCAATCTGTATGCATGCACCGTGAACATCCAAGGATGGCCAACTTTGACAACCTCTCTGGAGGTAGAGGTTATGTGTTTGTTTATGTTGTGAGTGGTTGTGTTCGACATTGTGAGGTTGGCTATCCCTGGATGTTCGTGGTGAATGCATACAAATTGCTCAACATTTCTCCGCCATCTTGGATTTCATTGAACGCCTCTTGTGAGTTTACTATTGCATTTTATGACTTTCTGATGCCACCAATGGACTTTTCAGATGATTTTACAACAGACTAAACACTCTTAATTGCTTTAGCAAAAGTTTGCAACAGACCCATTACACAATTACTCAGTAATCGTAATCTTGTAATTTTTTGTTTCATTTACGCTAATCAGGGCTGACTCTCTTTTCAAATCACCTCTTATATTAGATTAAAGAATCATCAGATCTAATCAAAATGATCCTCAAGTTTCTTATTTATCGGCAAAGATTATATCAAATTACCATCCATAGGATTGACGATTACCCATTAGGTCATTACTTAGTAATGGTGCAATCAATCACACCTCCATTTGCCCAACTCTAATTTTAAAGCCTTAGATTAAATTATTGGATTTATTGAGAGCCAATTAAATAGAAAGCATTCCTTTTTCAATTTGGGCTTACTTTTTCTCAGACGTTGTCAGGCACCTTGATGTCCTTGATACATAAGAAATTGGTTTACTCTCCAGAAGGAGACAACAACTAGCAGCGCCTTTTGATAGGGGTTGGGTTCAGAGCCGAAATTTCATGGCTGAAATCAAATTTTGTGTCTCTCTTGGCAGAAAACATGAAAAATATTCAAAATCAGTATTTCATTTTTCAAAAATTAATTTTTGATGTGCTCACACAATCAGAAATTGATTTCAAATAAATTACAGTTTGAATTATTGGAATGTGTGTTCATCAAGGAGCTCTCTATGAGAGCTGCTCCAGTTGAGAACTACAATTGCAACAATTCAAATCGTAAGCTTTGAAATTAATTTCTGACAGAGCAAATCCATCTGAAATCAGTTTATAAAGTTTTTTTTTTAGTTCTTTCAATCAGATTAATATATTTTTCTGCCGTGAGAGACACAGATTCCGATTTTAGCTATGGCTCTTGCTCTGAACCGCTGCTTTAAGATGAATTTCATTGAATGATTGCGTGTGGCATATATGGTGATAGACCTATGTAGGATACGTCAGAATACGACAATTTTTTTTTAATTTGGTCTATGGAAAGGGGAAGAATGGGGCAGGCGGGTGTTTACTGTTAGGAAAAACCTGGTTATATCAGGGAATGTTAGGAAATCCAAATCTGTCAGGGAAAATCCTGGAAATCAGGGCTGCCGTTTTGCGTATAATCAATGCTATTTTTTTATGCGCCAATCATTCCTCCGGTTGAGGAAAGATTACACAGTTCAGTTCAGTGTATGACTGTAATGAACTAAAATACTCGCATCTGTAATCTTTTCTCAACCGGTGGAGTCGTAGATGACTTTTAATAACTTGCGGTTATTTTAATTAATTAACGGCGTTTCCATCGAATGAGGAAAGATTACGCAGATGCGAGTATTCTTACGTGCAGTACAGTCATACCCTGAACTGAACTGTGTAATCTTTTGTCAACCGGTGGAATCATCGGTGAATAGAAAAATAGCATTGATTATACGCAAAACGGCAGCCCTGCTGGAAATTGTCAGGGAATTTGGTCCAAAAACCTGGAAATCACAATTTTCTCTCACAAGTTGCATTTTTTTGTGGCAATTTCAGTCATGTGCATCTGGTATTCTCTGCTATTATTCTGTGCTATTTTCCAATGCTTTGTCTGCCCTGCTTAAAATAATTTTAATGCAATTTTTGACAGGTTTGCAACTCTCCTGTTTCTCAAAAATCAGGGAAATAGTCTTAAATGGTGCGAAAAAAATCTAAGAAATTTCAGGGAATTTGAAAATTAGAATTCAGAGAATTTCATAATGGAACTTTGCAGGACATTCTGGTCAGGGAGGTCAAAGTCAAAACCTTCAATGTCCCATAAGCAGCTATTGTTGAAATTTATTTGTGGACTAAATGCAATAAAATAACTGGATGCGATTCTTTTAATGTGAAAAATTCACCGGATAAATTCAGTTCCTATAAAATGCACTTTAAGCAATTTCAAGGCAAAAGCAGGGTGATAATGGGGAATTTCGGAGCTCCACCTCGGCGGAATAGAGAGATGGGAAAGTGGTCAGAGTTGTTAAGTATGGTATGGTGCTCTGGCTGTTAATTGACATTTTTTTATGTGCAGCATTAATTTGATATCTGAAGCAAGTATTGAATACCTACCTATTCGGTACTCAATTTATTTGAAAGGACCAAAATACTTGAAGAAAATATCCTACGAAACCCTTGAATTCCAAAAGTATCGAAATACTAGAAAATTGCTCTGACAAAAATTGTGGAATTGCTACTGAATTCCACTGACAAGACCAACTGCAGCTGATAGGACCAATTTCTGTGGTATTTGCGCCAACTAAGCCACTTAATCTGTGACGTTATCCTTCCAACCCCTATTTGCTGTTTTTTTATGCTCTGTATCATTGATTCAGAGGCGGTGTGTGCAATTTGGCAACAGTGCATTTAGTCCATTTAAAGTCATGAAAAAGGTTGAGAGATTAAGGGTGCACAGTGCACTCCCTCAAATCGATATTTTACATGGGTTTAAATGGCAGAAACGCGACGTTGCCAAATTGCACATGCCACTGCTGCCTTAATTTTCTCTCTGAGCTTTCCGCTGATCATTTTTATCTTATACTTTTTATTGGGTTATCATATTGGAATCAATCTTCTTTCAGAAAACACTTTTTAAACAAGATTCAAATGCAGAAACTCCAGCATCTCCGCCTATTGACCAACAAATTGGAGAGTTTTTAGATTCTCCGGATGATGAAGCAGAGGTAAGCAATTGTAATCATACTTTTGCTTTTTCGCCAGTTTTTTTCTGATAAAGAGGTCTGTTGCAAACATTTGCTTTTAATACATTTTGTTGTAATTCTTAAGTAAAATTATGCTGGGAAAACAATGAGAGTATTATAGAAGTCAAAAATTCACTCATCAATTTAGGAACAGCAACAGCCATAGTGCTGCCAGATTTGACAAAAAAGATACACTTTTTACATTTATATATTCATTTATCTATTTATACTTATTTATCTGTTCTTTTATTTATTTATTTTACAGAATAAGTACATAGTGGCCAGTAGCCATGGTACACATCAATCTAATTAGTTACAATGATGAAATGGATACAAACAAAATAAAACAGATTTGAAAAGTAACTTGATTGTTTGTATGGGAATAATAGATTATCCTCAAGAACCTTCTTTAATGCCTTAAAAAATGCGTGACAGCTACCATTCTTAAAAACATTTTTCAAACTGATCGGAAGCAAATTAAAATAACTGATGGCTGTTTCCTTAATAGATCCATTCAATTAAATCTTCTGTGCAATTTGTATCTTTTTCGTTAAATCTGGCAGCAGTAATCACTATGTGGTTGTGAGGTGTTAAGGAAAGCTCCAAAAAAAGTGAATTGTTCCACAGGAAGTGGAAGCATGATGGTTGAAATCAGTACGCTGCGTCATTTTCCTGTCATTCCGGCTTTATTTGTAATTTTGCATCTCGAAAATCTATGCAGAAAACGTAGTTGGCTGCGATTTTTGGCGTGACACCGTCTGAGCTTAGGTTTGCAACTAACAAGGGAAGTTTAGCGATGTCCTGATTGTTTTCCTTCCTTTCCATTCTATAATTTTTTCTCTCCTTTTCATGATTACTCCTCTCCGCATACTACCCCTTTCCGCAATGGATCTGTTGCAAACTTTTGCTACAGCGCTATAGAGTGTTCAATCGTATGTAAAATTGTCCGGAAAGTCCATTGGTGGCATCAGAAAGTCATGAAATGCGTTAATAAACTCACAAGAGACGTTGAATGAAACCCAAGATGGCCGTAAAATATCGAGCAACCTGTATGCATGCACCACGAACATCCAAGGATAGCCAACCTCACAATATCGATCACACCCAATCACAACGTAAATAAACACATAACCTCTGAA
This sequence comes from Trialeurodes vaporariorum, assembly GCA_011764245.1. Taxonomy (NCBI): domain Eukaryota; kingdom Metazoa; phylum Arthropoda; class Insecta; order Hemiptera; family Aleyrodidae; genus Trialeurodes; species Trialeurodes vaporariorum. The sequence goes on along the minus strand of VMOF01000002.1, from coordinate 35,105,699 downwards.
GCTGTGAGGTTGTCAACGTTGGCAATCCTTGGATGTTTAAGGTGCATGCATACAGATTGCTGAATATTTTACCGCCATCTTAGATTTCATTAAACGTCTCTTGTGAGTTTATTATCGCATTTCATGACTTTCTGATGCCACCAATGGACTTTTCTGGCGATTTTACATATGACAAAACACACTTCATCGTTGTAGCAAAAATTTGCAACAGACCCATTTCCCCCTCCCTCAACTGATAGGCCATTGCAAAAACATTCAATGTCTAAAATATTCTTTATTAAAAAGACAGTGAAAAAAAAAAAAAAAAATAGCCAATTTAGAAAAAAAAACCAAGGCAAACAGACAAGACAAGGGAAACACGAAAAAAACACGCAGAAAAAGTCTAATGAGTACCTAGACGGATGAAACTTCTTCTTAAGAGTGATGTATGTCTTGAAGTCAAATATAAAAGAATTGGATATTGGACGTTTTCGTACAAGCCGATTCAATTGTGTTATAGTGCCTGCTACAAAAATTTTGTTTGTAAATAGAATTGCAGAAATTAACCTATCCTCTTGTTTGAATAACATCTGTCTGTATTTATTGCTCTTCAGAGCCAACATTTTATTTCTTAGGACCCCTGTACTGTACCACTCTCCAATAGTTATCGTTATCCCTCTCTGACCCTCCAGCTAACGTTTGCTGTTTGGTATTCTCAGACTGAAAAGTTTGCTTACCCCGATTTTGAGTCTTCAAGACTCAATGTTGCCAAATTGCAGAATGTATTCTTGAGAAATTTAACTCCAAGTAAATTTTTGGAATCATAAGCAAAACTTAGCAACACTGTCAAGAGCCTATAAGACTTTTGAAGGCGCTCTAACTTGGGAGCACGAGCCAGTTTTTGTCACGACTCTCATTAATTGGGAGAGGGGGTTCTTGTTCAGCAATCACTTAAAGCCCAATGTACAGGGTGTCCCAGACCACCCGAACCAGGCATTTTTCCCGCGAATTACTGATTAAAAAGTTTTGTAACGAATGAGGCAGTTTGGGAATCAACCCCAAATTTTTCATTTTTGATAATTTCAAAAGCCCTCAACTGCCCCTTGCAGCGTATTTGGGGGTGGGGTGGTTCAAACATATTTATCAAGTTTTCTCGAAAAAGTCTTCATTAAAGGTATAAAAATTAGTTTATAATCGTAAAGTTGAGGCGATTGCCGACATTTTTGCTCCCATACATTTTTTCCAAGAACCCCTAATGTTTGAGCTATGGGCTTTTTGGAAAAATTGTGAATCGACTTTTATGACCACCCTGTAACAAATTTGTCAATAATCTTGACAGATTCTGAAAGAACAGACCAAGACCTGTCGTATGATGTGCCACATGTTACCTTAAAGTGAAAAAATAATGTGTTTTCTTGCCAAATCAACATTTTTTGGCTTAAAGGGCAGAACTGACTCGATTCCTAAGTTCGTGCCATTTAAGCCCAAAAATTTTGTTTTTGCAAAAAACACCTTATTTTTTCACTTCAAGGTAACTACGTTCAATGCTTGAAGGAAGCGTGTTTCGTTGCTATTATTTTTGGAAGGAGGCATGGTTTGAATTTGTTGCCTCAATGATAACGTTGAGAATTCAATGTTGTTTCTGTCTAAAGCGCCCATATGAAACACAAGCGTTTGTGATTTTTGTGTTGTTGCATGTTGGGGAAGAACGGCTCTCTCTCCAGACACAGTTTTAATAATAATTCAATTTATTTTGTATTGATTTGATTTTATTAAGGTATTTGATTCATTTCCGATGTATTTATAGGACCAAATCATTCTTATAAATTGATTTTTCCAAAGAAATTGGCTCTGGCTTTTAGACAAAATATCCTTTGTTATTACTTTAGTTTAAGTATCGCCTTTTTTTTTCAAATTCCAAATTTTTGATTTGAAAATGAGACATAACTGAGTCACAAATACTTGAATAAGATTTAATTTGTAAGCTCTATCTCGATTCTTTTCCTTTTTCAGGGCAAGCCTATCGAAGTCATCAGTTCCACTGCTAAACCAAGTGACTTAAATTTCAATGTGTCAGAATTTTTGAAATCTTTGATGCCTTCTATGCCGGAACTTGCAGGAAGTTTAGTTCCAGAACCTGTTGCAGCTCCATCCATTGATATACCAGTATCTGAAGAAGTTCCGATGGTTCCTCCACCACCGATGCCGCCAGATATGTTCTTCAAAGAAGAATTCAGCGAACCTTACAAGAAAACCAATGGCAATAAATCTTGGAGCTCTGTTCTTCCTCCGAAATTTCCATCTTGGAACCAACCACCGGATGCCCCGTGGAACATTCAAGACACTCCTGCTTCTCCACCGATGTATGAAAAGGAGTCTTATGTAGAACCGATCGAGTATAGTGAGGCCTCTGTCGCTAGCACCATTGATCAAGCATTGTCATCAATAGATCGTGATGAACGAAGAATCCCTTTCAAACAGGGAGTCAAAGATACTGATCATCGTTTATTAGATCGCAGGACGCAGTCATTACGTGCTCACAAAGATGTGGATCATCGCAACTTGATCAGTCTAACAGGGTCACCGAAACAGGATGTCTCAAATAAAAAGCAGAAGAATAATAAGATTGAAATTGACTATGAATCTATTCCGATGCCCCCCTCGCCGCCAGCCATCCCCGCAATATTTGAAACTCCAACCCCGCCTAAAAATTTGGATATTGTTGAAAGCGTTGATATGGAAATGTCTGATGATGAAGAACATGCAGCTGGGAAAGATGTCTCACCACGAGTACCTAAAAGTTTCTCCGCTCATCCTAAATTAGGTTTTAAAATTGATGAGGCTGATGAGGCTCAGGAAATGAAAGAAATTGTTGGCTCTCACAAATCTCCGAATCTATCGATGCCACTAAGTGTAGATGATATCATAATTAAAGTTGATGAAAATGAAATGCGTTTGTCGAAGGAAGCGGATTTATTTAGTCAGACTTTTGAAATCCCGAAACCAGTCAACAAATCATTATCATCAGTCGTCAAAGATCCCTCTGTCGATCCAATTCTTCCCTCAAAAGATCTCTTTTCACCTCCCGTGACGCCAGGTGTTCTTCTTGGTGATGATGATGCAGAATTAGTCGACTTCACTTTCTCAAAATCCTTCCTTGATGAATCATCGGCTTTCTTAAATGATTTTGATAGTCAAGATTTACTCAAAGATCCGTTACCTATGTCAGGAGATGAGCAATTTCCTGGAGACTTACTAGATGGCAGCACTGGTGATGATGAAACCCTTAGAAATAGTAATCCAAGCTCTAGCCTTAAAAAACGAACTTTGTCACAGGATTCGAGATGTCATGTGATACCTCCAGTCAGTAGTAGTCCCCCTGTAGTAACCTTCAACAATGTTCGGAGTGCCAGTTGGCAGAGCTCTCCGCGGCAGTTCAGACCTAGATTTAGTCAGCCGAATTCTCCAAATCAATTTAGGCCTAATGCTAGAAGTTTTCGACCAAGGCAGCAAAGGCCAGGTTCTTTTAGAGGAAGGGGTTTTTATCCTGGATGGTGAATCTTGGGGAACTTGAATTTTGAGCCTATGATATTGTTTCCCTGTACATTGATCAACGTTACACCCCTGTAAACATTTTTTGATCATTATTGATGACTAGTTACTTCACTTGTGATTTGTTAATAAGTATCCAATTTTGTTTCCTAATTGGCGGACGATTGTCATTGTAAGTCTTGTCACTTGTTCAGTAATCTGTTGTTTCATTTATTTTTCTATAAACAAGTATTTTGTTTTGGTGTGATTGACAATTGATGTCATAAAGATGGAGTATCTTGAGAAATCTTCTTTTTTTCAAACTTTGACCTGAATTCTTTTTATTGAAACAATTTATTATTTTCATTTAGTCAACCTACTGTCTCTAATGAAGTGTTATATACCGTGTATGTATCTAATTATGGAGCTTCATTTCAGAACACCAAAAACTATATCTGGTGTTGAAGAAAGATTAGCTCTATTCAGTTTTATTTGATCAATAAAGCAACATTTCAAACGTTTTGCCAGTTACTTCCCCAATATTATAGCCGTTGCTCTGCTTTTGAAGTATCAAAAGGTATAAATATTCCCAAATTTTATAAAAACATTATAGTAAGACTTGTTTTTACTGTTTTCAAAATTGCAACTGAAATAAATTGAGTGAATCTGCCAGTGTTTAGCACCTGGAGTCTGAGTCTTACATCATAGCACTTGCAACAACCCATTTACCAAAATAAATTTTTGGGTTTGGCTGTTTTGCATTTTGTGCAAAATGTTTGCCTAGCCTGCTTTAATTTCAGAAAATATTTTTAAGTTTTCCAAAAAACCTTTGCTCTCATGAAGTGTCGAATATATTTCATGAATGATGATAATAATAATACATAATAGTAATAACTATGATAACTTTTTCTTGATTTGTAAATTATTCATAATGGCTTGTCAAAGGGTCAAATTACGCTGCAGTTACTTACAGTTACAAATAGTCATAATAATAGTAATAATACTAATAATTCCATCAATTTGATTGAAAACCATCCAAGAACCCTCGTATACTTCAAAGTATGTATCAAGTCAATTAAAAATTCTTTAATATTTGACACTACGCTCTACCCACCTTCTCTTCTCATCATTGATGGGTAGCTCATTAAATCGAAAATTTCCTTTTTTAAGTAATTGTTCTGACCAATCGGATTCCTTCTATTCTTTAAAGCTAGTGTTGAGATTATGGATGGTGCTCTGACACTTCTCAACCATAGAATTCATGAAGCAAATTTTATTAGCTGTGCTCCCAGATTTGGCAAATATATTCACTCTTTACATAAAATCATGTGAGAAATGTGTATATTTTTCACCAAATCTGGCAGCACTGTTTAGTGACCAAGTTTGATCATTTTGTTACTGTGCAATCAAATGAGTGTCAGCCATCTTGAAATTTGTGGCCCAGTTACGAAAATCTGTGACTGGAAATTATTTAATTTGTATATTATTATACAGGGTGTCTGGGTGTAGCAAAACTCCTGTGCCAAACTTCTGAAGTATATTTTTGAGGCAAATATAATATTGTTTTCCCTGTAAAATGGGTCCGAAAATGCCCACTTTTGAGCTATAGCCTCCCAAAGTTTTATAAAATGTATGGTTTTTTTAGAATAGCAACCACCATTAAGAACCAAATGTAATGAAAATTGGTGTCCTGAAATAATTTCAGTTATCAAATCCATTAATGACCTCAAGAAATTCAGAAATTAAGTTTAACTGTACTTTTCAGTTATTTTGTACCTTTAATGGTACAAATGTTATGTAACAGATTGAAATTTTGAAGAATGATTACTAAAATCAAACGGGAAAAACTCTTGGAAAGATTTTTGGTCTCTAGCATTTTATCTATACGACACGTTTTAAGCGAGATAGTTGCTGCACAATGTGGAAAAGTCAGCGTTTTTACCATGGTGAGTGGCAATGCGTGTGTAACCCGCCACTCCGCTGTTTCTTCGGGCAGCTTTCCCTAGTAAGCGTGCTGACTTTTCCGCATTGCACAGCAATTATCTAGCATAAAATGCTAGAGACCATTGCTCTTCGAAGAGTTTTTCCCATCTGATTTTAGTAATTATTTTTCACATTTTTAGTCTGTAATATAAAATTAGTGCCGTTGCCGTTAAAGATTGCCTGAGAAGTACAGTTGGACTTAATTTCTGAATTTCTGGAGGTCTTTAATAGATTTGTCACGTAAAATTATCAGTGGACACCAATTTTTGTGACTTGTGGCTCATAATGGTGGTTGCTTTTCCAAAAAACCCATAAATTTGGTGAAGAAACTCTGGGGGGCTGCAGCTCCTAAGGGGGGATTTTAGAACTCATCTTCATAGGTAAAAAAAAAATCTTCATTTAGCCTCCAATATATAATCCAGAAGTTTGGCACATGAGTTTTTTTTACATCCTGTATTTTCTATTATGAACATGTTAAAATATGATGTTATATAAGGTTCAAATCAACGTCACCATTACATCATGCAAGTCAACGAGCTCATCATTTAGTTACCAAGTGATCAAACCATAACCAAATCTAGTTCCTCAATAAAATTTGCTTTTGAATATACAAACAGATTTGAACAATATTGATGCTGGCAACTATATTTCTTCCTTTTTTTTAAATGATTTCCACAGGATTCATTTTTCAATCATCAACACTGTTCTGAACAATTTTTTTCTGAAGACCAAGTACCTACCTTATTTACTAAGCTTTCACTGCAGTGGGCCTAGTTTTTGATATAATACTGGACATGTGCAATGAAATGGGATTGAGAGATCTTACAAATCAATCTGTATCAAGTCATTGTGTGTTATCGACATGCGTCCTTTGGAATTTTAGGGCTGCAAAGCTGTAAAAACATTCAACAATTGAATCATTCCAAGCAAAAGTCTTGCAAGCCATTAATTCTAATTTTGAGAAAGTAGTGCTCAAAGTTACGGACTGTTAGCAAAGTTCAGCATTTTCTCTCAAGTGGGTGTGAAATTTTTTGATAAAATAGATTTCAGTAATACATCTTCCAATTATCGATCAATCGAGTCCAGTTTGGGATGGTTTGATTCATTGGTGTCAACTCAATTATGCCAAAAATGAATTTTCACTGCAATGGATTTTTCGCAAACTTTTGTTACAGCTACAGAGAGGGTCTACTCACTTGAAATTAATGTTGGGAGCATCAGGAAATTCCATTATTGACTCACGAACTCGTTAAATGATTCAAAACAAAATTCAAAGATGGTGGTGAAATGAGCCGGTCACATTGGAGGAGTCCTATCTAATGGCAGCTTTCTTCGATGAGAAAAGTTATTCGTCATAGAAAAAGCTGCAATCAGATGGGACTCCCCCATTGTGACGTGTACATTTGACCACCATTTGGATTTCTCTTAAAATCCCTTTTGTGGGTTCACGAGTGGATTTCAAGACTCTTTCAAGACTTGTGATTTTCATGCAATTTCACACGGGATTCGACCCTCCGTTACGTTGTCGATAAAGTTTGTAACAGACCCATTGCCTCAGTGAGGTGTTCCAGCTGGCATTTCAGTGCACCAAGAAGCACTTCTAGTCCAAAAAATACAAAGTAAGTAAGAGACAAAACTTAAAATGTCAAAGTTTTGAACTGTGAACACTGGAAAGCTCTGAGGTGATTGTGTAAACTGCTATAGTGAAAGTTTAAAATTATGGGTAAAACATTACTAGTCTGACTCTACTATCTAATTTTGACGATTGATTTGCTACGTTTGCTTGATTCTTGCCAAGGAATTGAATACTTGTTAAATGTGATTCCTTGCCTTTGATTGACAAGCTTCCTTTTCATGTGAAACAGTCAACATTTTTTCAAAATATTCCTCAAAAACTCAAGTGGGAAAGGCAGCAGTAATGAAGTCACCACTTAGGTAACAGAAAATTTGTAATTCATTTCACTACTTATTTGACAAGACGATTTTCCTTTTTGGACTCAGTACTTTTTCAATTAGGTACCTATTTCATTATTTACATAAAGAACAGGAAGTAAAAACATTATCACTATCATAAAATATTATACTAATTGTAAGTGGAGAGAAGTACCATTAAGATAATTTTATTTAGTAACCGGGTTCGTTCACTAGTACACTGTATAATTTGCTCTATTATTTTTATAATTTATCAGTTATGTTTTGTTGGTAATTTTAACGCTATTTAACATCATTCCATACTATATTAATAGTAAATAGATATAATATAATACAAATTACAATTTTTCCATTCGCAGTTTTTTGTGACCTGGTCATAAATTCGTTCGCTAGGTATAGGTTTCAAAAACCGTAATCTGGTCACAAAATTTGAAACTAGAGTCCCTGTATATAAAGGAGTCTCGCCATACGAGGTATCACTTCTGATTGGCTGCCAGATTTTAGGCTATTATGAAGCTCCAGGAGGCAATCTGTGTGTTTTTCTCCATAAAATGACTGTTGGAATGCCTCCTTCAAGGAGGGGTATTTCGTAATTAAAATCTAAGGGCTTTAAAGACTCAAGTTGGGTTTAAAAACATCTGTTTTAAACTTCTGTGTTTAAATTTTTTGCTGCAAAATTTAAGGTGTCCAAGTGAATAATGAGCACCTCCTTGCCATAAACATAGTGTATAAGTATGCCTCCTCGGTGAACCCAACCATTCAGAATGGACGCCTCTTTCACCTTCATAGACCGCTTCTTCTTCTTTGTTCTCCTCATGGCTAGACTCTTTTATATACAGGGACTATATATTCGAAACCAAAGATAGGGGACACCCATTTGATTGTAGAGGCCTTCTCAGAAGTGTAGGCGCACGTAGACCGATAATCTCTAGAATTTGTCAACATCATTTCTCAGGTTACAAAATGAAAATTAATCTAAATGGATTTGAGCGTTGGGTTTTCATTGAGGAACATTTTAAAATCAAAAGTTCAAGATCGGAGGCAAGTTTTTTTTTCATTTAAAAAATTGAAAGTTGACAAAGATTATGGTCTAGGTGCGCCTATACTTTTGAAATGAGCTCTACAATAATAAAGAGACCGAACCCAGTTTCGAAATAAAATTTGCCTTTTTAATGGGCTTTCAAGGTTAAGGAGTCGTCATTAATGTCATTAATTTCTCAGTTTGGAATGATTTTCCAATCATTCTTTTTTGATTCAGAAAGCTATTTCCTTGTGAATCTGTGCTCTAAGCAAAATAAAATTGTCATGATTGAGTGGAAAAATATAGTCATAGGAGTAACAGTATTTTACTTTTAAAACTTTTTACTTCCTCCATTTAAATTTATGGCTACGGCTGCACCCCACTCCTTACTGTTAACTCATCAGATCAGTTGTCAATTATGAGAAGTAAAAAATGTTAATTTTTGTTTTTTGTTTTTTATTTTTTCTATTTTTTATTGATTGATGAAACCAGCTCAGCTAATTATTGAAATACTCATCAAGTTGTTTGAAAACCCTCCAACACATAAATTCTAAAACTACAATTTTAAGGAGCCATAATCCTGTAATTTTCAACAGAAAATTACAAAATTATTTGGCTGAAAGTTTGAAGATATAGTGATGCTCTACATTAGCACAATTATTATTTTTTTTTTACAAAATGTACCTACTTGCCAGGGATAGAGTTTGCTAATTGTGGCATCCCAGTGTTCCTTTTGCTCTCTCCCCTCTCTCCCTACTAGTAGCAGGAATTTCTTGTAAATGTGGTGTCCTTGAGTCTTATCCCGTATAGCCCAGCCGTTTGTTGTGAAGTATAAGAAGCCCCATAGCAAGGAGCTGGGGAGGCTGGGTTCTTATTCTATTCTCATTCTAAAATGCACCTACTTGTAGGTGTATTTATACTTCGAATACTCACTCTGTATACGTTTGAATGCATGTGGTGAAGAAAGACTGCAATTGGGACTATTTTCAGGTGATATCTCCCCCCCCCCCTCTCCTTCCCTAAAATTCTAAAATAAGCTTAATTTAACTGTACAAAGAAAGGAGGACAAGTTCTTTAGTGCGCCTCTGTCTTTTCTCACTTTCTTACACTGAACACTGAAAAAAGGGGCAGTGGAAATTTTACCCTTTGTGTCTATATTGTGTAGCGACTTGAATGGTTAAACTGTAACCCTCTGATCATGAATATTAACCGTACAAATCTGAATATTATCCGCATGACTGGAAATGCTACCCGAAAGTCCTATACTACTTAACCATCGCGCGGTAAGTACTAATCATCCTAATTGCTACATAATATAGGCACCAGCTAAGGGTAAAATTTATGCTTCCATTTTTTTCAGTGTAACGTAACCCTTTTGTTTCATCCAGTTTTTAATCTTAAAAAGATAGATGTAAGGGGGGGGGTCGAACTTGATAGCCCCCTTCTAGAGCTTGTATCATTGCACCATTTTATAGCGGATTTCCAAAGAGGAGTCTATTTCTCAGGATATTCCAATCTCCATCAATGTCGCCTCGCTATAAAAAATTGAGATATCTTTTGATTACTTAGTAATTTATTGTTTTTATTATAGGTATTTATATTTTTGATTCTTATCAATTTAGGTATTCTGTGAAATTGTGATACAATTGAAAATTGAGGAAAATATTGTTCAAAGCTGCTATAAATTCTCCTCCTATTTTGTATAAGATAGATTGATTGCACCTCTTATTTTAGTTTACCAGTGTAATCAGATTGTGTGTAGCATACCAACACTTCTGTCCTTAAACTTTTTCAACAGATATATTTCATTTTTGCATGAACTCGGACAGTAAACCGAGTTTTATTCATCATAGTAAATTTAACTTTCTTTGAAACTGTGGTTCTAGCTAATAATTGACAAATTAAAATCATGTAAAAAAGCATATACTCGTATTAACTTGTGAAAAAAGTTTGCTTACTCAACTCATCAATTTATCAAAAAAGAATTATTTGGTTGAATTTTCATAACCTATGTTTGAAAGGTTCTTGGAAAAAATGTCCACAAAAAAATGTCAAAGACCAAAAATGTCCCAATAGATACGTCCGAAGCCTTTAAGTCCAAGAAAATTTAGTCCAGCTACAAAAACTTTCATGAGTAAAAAAAGTCCAGTACCATTGTTTGTCCAACGTAAAAAAAGGTCCACTACAATTTTTGTCCTACATTAAATAAATTCCAACACAGTTCCTTTCCAACGTAAGAAGAAGTCCACATCAATTTTTGCCCAACAGAACCATTAACAACTAAAATTTAATTCAGGTACTAACAGTCAATTCAAAATTGGGGCTGTAGAATGCGTTTTTGGCACAGAAATCTCATCTGATATGCTAGGGTTATTATGTTACAGTTACATACGTGAGTCCCTATTGTTTTGGGTAATTTTTGGTTATTTTTTTATCTTTATTGAGTCCAAAAACTCTTTTCGATGGAACTTATTACTTTTATTATTTTTTATTTTGTTAACTTACATGCATCCTTCAAATAAATAGAATTGTGTACATTTTGTACGTTGAACTAAGTATTTTTAAGGAACATTATTTTGTCATTTGGACCAGAAAATAAGTTGGATATTGAATTATTTGGAAGTAAAATGACACTGGACATTTTTTTAAATTGAGCATAAAATTACTTTGGATGTAAAATACTTTGGATGTTATTTTACTGTTAATGCTTCTTCACAGTGAAAATTTTTTCTTATTGGATTTTATTTTATTGGACATTATTTTTGGCCACCATTTGAAAGGGTCATGTACCTTCAGTTTAATGAGGCTATAACTGATTGTGTTCTGAAATTATATTTTAGTGTTTCTGAGTGTTGCTTGTGATGACCCTGTATCATGATATAAATTCTGGTGACCAAATTATGAACTTATTTGGCAGTAATAATACTGCACCAAAGTTAGATAGCAGTTATGAACATTCTATTTTGAAATGAAACTTTTTACGACTCTTCAAAATTCGACTTATTGCATGAGCAATGTTAAAAGCTGTGTGAGCTTTTTAATTTTAACATAGTACGAGATCCTCATTTTCTGTTTTGTAGGCTGCTCAATCATTCATTTTTTCATCACCTATTTGATCTATTCACTAATTTCTCTTTGAATTGATGATTTCATGATGACTGCACCTTTCAATTTCTTCATTAATGTGGTTTCAAAAATGGGCACTCTCAGTTGGTAAAATTTTTGTAAATAAAAACTTACAACTTACAACTCAGTCAAGAATGGGACTAGTCTCATCTTGTTTTCACTCTTCATTCTATCTTAACCATAGCTCAATTCATTGTTTCAGCTTTATGATTTTGAAGCATGTTGTTTTATTTTTGTTTTATTATCTTGACTTTTTCCCCCTTCATTATCCTCTCAGAACAAACTTTCTTACTGAAATAAATAGAATGTAGTGAGGGGTTTGCTGCGGGCCTTCAGATCTTAATTTTCTTTTGATTTTTTTTGTTTTTTTGTTTCAAGAGGATTTATTGACAGGAAGTTAAATGGAGTTTTTCAAAAACTTTATTTGGTGCTCTTTATCTCATTGCAGAGAAAAGTCTCTTTAGTATTTACCCCCCTTTATTGTATTCCCTTTGCCTTTTAATTTATTCTTAGAAATGAAGGACTCACACTGAATAAAAACCCTATTTTGGTAGGGGAGCTGAATTATTTTTAAGCCGTTAAAAAAAGTCACGATGGGGCTCTTGCTAACTTTTGCAGTTTGCAATTGACCCTACTGACTCAGTCCATCAAAAAGGCTTCTACACCCTGCGTAATAGCTCCATAGAAATCCCCGCAATTTACAAGCTACCACTGACTCAGATTCAAACTGAAAAGTCTTCAAAAATTGTTTATTGTTTAAATAGGAAACTTTTAAGGAGAAACTTTTGTATAAATGCAACTAGTAATGACTAATAAATTAAATTCAGCTGAAAAAAAAACCAAACAACATCAACCAATTAACATCATCTTAAGAAAATTGGATTTCAAATTCAAGCATTTCTTTTTCCTTTTTTTGTGTGACTGATTGCAACCAATTCTAATGAAATGCTGAACCAAGCTGTTAATAAAATCAATTGTTACAAATTTGGTGTCAATAACACGCAATTTAATTTTACGCACCTTCACCTTGGAAGTTTTCCGTTTGGCACAAACTTTGTCTGTATCAAGTGTGTCGAGTTTTTTTGCATTCTTTCTTTAGTCCAATTTTCTCGGTGATCCTGTGACTGAAACAAATTGTGAAAATTACTGACAACTTAACTTAACTCACCTTTCTCTATTGTATAATATATCAATATTGTATTTTTTTACTCATGATCGGGCGACAGACGGATTCAATCTATCTATCTATCTATCTAATATATTTTTTGCTCATGATCAATAAATGATTATTCTTTTGTGCAAAGTTGCTCTTTAAGATCTTTTCTTTTCAAAGTGTTTTTTGTGAGTTCTTGGGCAAAAATATTTATTTTCTGTGATCTCAAATTACTTTTCATCCTTCAACTATAAGTTTTCATGCGTCACCCTCTTGAACTTTCTTCATTAGTACGTATTTAATGTTTCGTTTCAGTTTAAAAGTATTTTAAACTCTTGTTTTTGAACCCTAATGGGGCAGTTGCAAGGGTCTGAAATTTCGTGTTTTTTGTAAAGAAAATACCAGTACTTGATGAGCTTAGAACAATAGTGCCTTCGGTTTTTTCATAGATGTCCCGGTTTTGGAGATATACACGTGTAAAGATGTAAAAAATTGTGTGGGTAGTGATGTCACTACGCAAAATTCTCTTGTAAAACAAGGTATTTTGGGCAAAAATCTCACCTTTGGAAGAATAGGACTCAATTAGAAACCAAAGGCATCTTTATTCTCAGCTCATCCTCCGGTACCTACTTCCAACGTCTCTATAAAAAATACAACATTCTAGACCCATGCAACTGCCCCATTGTTTTTGCTGTTAAAATTCTAGCATTTCCCTTGGAGTAAGAAATCTATTTCAATTTTTCTCTTGCAATCGGACAATTTGACATCTCCAATTTTTACATTGCCGTTTGAAGCTGAGAAACTTTTTCACTTAAATCACTAGTGACGTTGTTTCATCAAAAAGAAAGAAAGATAGTCCTAAAAAAAGAAGGAAGGAAAATTTGTTTTAAAACTTTGTTGAAATGCTAAGAAAGGTTTGAAAAAATGAAAACCTCTTTTAATGTGATCCCTGATGTTCCAATTTTACACATCCATCTGTCGATCATTAGGTTAACAGACTTTTGTCCCGTTTCTTTCGTCCGCTCAATTTTTTGTCCTTTTTATTTTGTCCTATGAAAATTGGTCCTTGATAATTCGTCCAATCAAATTTCATCCTGTAGAACAATTGATGCTTTTATTATTTTCGTCCCCGACTGCAACTTCCATGAGTTTTTAGTCCGATTATTTTTATGTCCAAAGTATGTCTTTTGTCCTGTAATTTTAATTCAATTTTTTTTGTCCTTAAAAAAAAGTTTGTTTTGTCCAATGCTCCTTTCCGTTAGTTTACAGGCGAAATAAAATGAAGAAATAGAATCGCACCAAAAACAAATCAATATTGTAATACTTCTAGGTGTGTTACTGTTATGAGTTTGCCTGTGCCGTCACGCAAAGAAAAATTTGCCACATCTCTCATCCCTCCATTAAAACATATGCAGGGTGTTTCAAAATAAACATTTGATACCTATGTTCAAAATTCATTATAATGACCTCGAGAAATTCAGATTTTAGGTCTGACTGTATTTTCTGGTAATCTAGACCCTAATACTATAAAATGTTGAGTGGGATTGTTTCTTTTAAAAATAGTTGCTGAGAACTAATTTACTGCATTGAACAAAGTGGTAAAATCCAATTGAATGCATTCTCTGGTATCGAAATAAAGACTCACAAATTTTACCTGTAAACCAACGAAAACGAACATAAATGTGTATTGGACAAACAAAACTTTTTTTTAGGACAAAAAACATTGGACTAAAATTACAGGACAAGAGACGCACTCTCGACCTAAAAATAATTGGATGAACAACTCATGGACACGTTACAGTCGAGGACAAAAATAATGAGTGGACCAATTGTGCTATGGGATGAAAATTGAAAGGACAAATTATCAAGGACTAAATGCCTCAGACGAAAAAAAAATTGGACAAAAAACCAGGACGAAAAGTCTTGTAATTGATCATTATGTGGTTAGTCATAGGGATTCTGTCCATTGAAGGGCTCTTCTGAAAAACGTTACATCAGCAATAGTAATCACTTTGTAGTTGTAACGTTTTTTGGTGGAACCCTTTAATTGTCCTCAGATATTTAATAATCATGACCTCAAGAAGTCTTGTAAGGAAATATTTTTCACATATACAGTCTGTAGTACCTCAAAATAAGTATGTAGCTATTCACAAAAACAGTTTCATTGTTCGATCTATTGTATCAATATCTGATAATTTATCTCTGAGAATATTTATTCTCTTATTTTATGCGTTGGAGACTCTTCGTTGTGTAAAACTCTTTTCCCCAAGTATCCACGATCTGAATTTTTAAAAATACTTAACAGGAATCCAATAAAGAGGTAGACGCATATTGATTAATTGACAAATTGTTGAATCAGTAAAGGAAACCCGTTGAAGTAGAAGCGCAAAGAAATGGATTATTTCATTTCCATTGATAACTTAATTATAACCAACTTATTTAACTGAACAATTTAGAAGCTCTTTTGACTGAAATTTGTAAGGAATAACTGCTTGAGTTTCTGGAGGTGCCAGATGATGTACTCTATAGCTCATGATCTCACACAAAAAATTAGAGTTTAATCTATGACATCGTGTCTCAAAGAAAAGTGAATGAAAAGTGATTTTCTGTGCTTCAATAACTACATTCTTTCTTTAATGTTTTTATAAAAAACTTTCGGAAAATGCAAGAGTAATGAAATTTGTGGTCCTTATTAATTAAAGAGAACCTGAAAAAAGAGTGGTAGTAAGATTTTTGAAGCGCCAAGTTTGAATGGGGGGGGGGGGGGGGGCGTTGTTTGTTCAAGCACAATTTTCGTTGGACCCTTGTTAAATTAGAACACTGCTCAGAGATCAGCTATGATGGAAGACTTTAACATCCCGTGAAGCAAATGCAGTAAAAATATTATCCTCTCAAAATATGTGGTGTGTTCTGGCAAAACCGACCTTATCTTCACTTGGACAAAAATTGAGGTTCCAGTAGCAGAGTTGACGCACCGTTCAAGATCAAAAACGTGCGAAAATTTGAAAAATTTGCGCTATGGAGACGTTTTGAAGTTTTTAATAGAAATGAAATGATCTTGCAAAGCATGGAGTTAGAGTTTTGGAAAGGCAATAGTCAACAGAATTTTTTTTTTATTCATATGCATTTATACAGCCTGTATTGGCTAATTTATGAACTTCATGTAGTTGTCCTGAAGGTGAGGTACTAGAGAGCATCTGGCATCAAAACATGATAACCCATAATTTCCGACCCCAGCTTCTTATTTTGCTCCCCCAATAATTTTGATCTGTGAAGATAAGGTCGGTTTTGTCAGAACGCGTCGTATATACAGCTTTCTTTTTAGTGGGACTCCGATGATATTCACTGTTTTTATCAGCACTGAAATATCTTTAAAGGTGACCTTTAGGGGAACGAAAAATCATAACGCATGATTAGTGTAACGAAACGAGTGACAATAGTATTGTATTTCCAATAAAGTACAAAATCAGTGGTGTCACCTGAACAGGGCTATAGTCTGTTTATTCTAACTTGAGTCCTGAGCGGGCGATAATGAATTTCGAAAAATAAAGAATGGCAACACTTCAATAGGTTGTCATAGCCCGAGAGTCGGGCAGCAGCCCTGTCACCTCGGCCGGCTGACGAGGGTTAGCACTCCTTCGTTGCCACAGAAGGCAAATCTACCTGAATCGCCAGGTCTCAAGTTGGAACGAACAGACTATAGAGTCCCCATTCTTAACATCAGCTATTGCCTACTTAGTACTTAAATAACTAAGGTTGGGATGTAACAAACTAACAATCTCTTTTTTCACCCTGAAATAAATTTAACAATTTTTCTTTTTTGAATATCAAGTACCTACTACTACTTCTAGAGCTTGTTGCTGATACTTTGGACTAGCGGTTCATCATTCTCCTTGGAAGGACCATTTTTTGTTATTGTAAAGGTCTTCAATGTCAGCAACCAAAGATCACATTTTTCGGCCTAACTTGAAAACCCCAAGCTATCTGAAACAAGCTTTGTCATTACTGTTTATCACCCAAAGATCTTATGCTTATTGTATAGAGCTGCAAGATTCATTTCTTTCAATGGTATCAAAATCATCCCATTCTCCATGTTATTTAGTTTTTAGCCTCCTTCTCTAACAATAAGACTGCTCACTATAATGATGATCAGGCCGAAAGCCCCTTTTCATTACCTACATCAAAACATCAAATATTATTCACCTTTACAAGTTTCCATGGGCAAAATCATTTGGTATTTATAATTGAAAAATGTGACTTTTTGAAGATTTATTCTGGGAATAATCCCCCTGTGTAGAAAATTTTACTCTGTCAGTTTGTAGGTCCACTGTCTTTCAAAATTTCAAATTTCTTTTTCCATTTCTTTTTCAGGCACCTATCCCTTTATTTGATTTCAAGCGTTCCATTTTAGTGGATTAATTCATCGATTAATCTATGATTGGTTTCTGTTAATTATTTTTGAAACTTTCTAGTGGTCAGCACTTCAGGATGTACTTCTCCCTGAAAGAAGAGCGTAATTGTACTCAAAAGTATTTTTAGTCATTGACACAATTTATTAAACTATGAAATTGCCTCTGTGAATAACCATGCTCATGTAGGTATTATATAAATTAAGAACTTTATATTCTCCCTCTATTTTTTGATAAGCATCTTGCGGTCTGGATAGTCCCAATTCTCATAAACAATTAACAGAAGTACAGGAGGTAACCATAAATTGATATATCAGCGCCTCGAATCACTCTGTGACAGTTTTCTCTCAACAACTTTACTTATTTACTCAAAGTGCTGCCCATATACTTTTTAAAATTGTAAAAGTTTCCCTTTTTCTCTTATCTCACTTTTTGTTTTCTAGAAATCATTCTATGCTTTCTCAATAATAAACCTTCTGTCAAATTGTATTTACATTTTTTATTTTATGGTTTCCTCTTCTTCTGTTTCTCTCTTTAAGGAGTAGAGTCTGTTCAATTAATAATAGTTGTCGTTTTCTTGAAAATCCGTAGAATTAAATTTTTTTTTTTTTTTAGTTTCCCATCCCTTCCATTATTTTCATCAAACTGTATCATTTGAACAACATAGTGAAATCAATTAGGTTGTGTTCTTCCTCCTCCTGTACATACGCATTATCAAAACTTTATGTCCACCCTCTCTCTTGTCCTTACCATTCATTTTCAGTTCCTCCCCCCCCCCCCAAATTGTAAACCCCCCTTTTTTATATGTATTTATGTTATACATATATTTTTTTTTCTTTTTCGCCAGTAAAATTTCATCATAAATCACTCTGACAAAACTTGTATTTTTTTGTTTCAAGTAAGGTTCATTTTTTGTAAAAAAAAAAAAAAAAAAAAAAAAAAAAAAAAAAAAAAAACTTATTTTATTAAATACCTAATTGGATTTAACCAACCATGTTGTATTCTTGTACGTTTCATGATGAACTATGCCATTTTTTTAAATTCTTTAAGTCCTTTTGTTAAATGAGGACAGGGTAGTGCCTATATGCTGCACATGTAAAACATGGGTTTCTTTAGGTACACTTATCTCAGGAAGTTTTTAGCCCACGTACCTCACATTTTTCATAGAGCTTGGGTGACTCTTTAACGGTAATGTAAACCTGGTTTTGCATTTTTTTAAGAAAAAATCTTAGCTTTTACAATCTTTTTAATATTTTGGAAAGTACTGTTAAATTTTCTCTAGTTTTTTTTTTTTTTTGTAAAAAAAAAAAAAAAAAAAAAAAAAAAAAAAAAAAAAAAAAACAGTGTTAAATAGGGCTTTGAAAGTAGATTCACCTTCTTTAGCTTCTAAAAACCTGTATTTGAAGGAGAAAAAAAAAATGAGAGTGTACCTGTGCAGAAAAATACAACTTTTCAAGAAAAGCTAAAGAAAATGGGATTCCTACCTTGACTGTTTTTTTCTTGTCATAAAATATGCATTGGGGCCTCTATAAATGAGTAAGCAGAAAAGTTTTCAGGGTGCTGTGCTACCGTGGGTGACACCTCGAATGGAGGCCAAGGAGTATCCCTCAGTGGGAAGGAGGTTCAGGGGTCCTGCCCTTGAAAATTTTGATTATTTAGCTTCTCTTATATGCAATTCTAGATAACTTTACAAAATATGAAACCTGTATAAAATTAATATAACATAGATATTGGTCGTAGTTTTGGGATAAAAAAACTTGAAACTCGTAATTTTTCTGCTTGACGTATTTATAATTTACTTCAAACCAGTGGATACTCGCAGATTGAGAGAATTAAACATAAAATAATTGTAAAGTTGTTATAACGGGTGAGTTGTTTACTGTCAACGTTTATTCAATGAAAAGGTGGGGAGAAACATAATCACAATATCATTGAATTAAAAATTTTTTTGACGTCATAGCTGGGTTATTTTAAAATATTTTTGTCCTCTACAGTTTTTCCCCGCACAGTGGAATTTAGGGGCCCGTGAGCCAAGACCTCCAAGAGTCGCCACCCCCTGCCTCATGTTTGCAGGGACTTTATATGTATAAGTACTATACCTAGGTACGCCGTTATGCAAATTATGCAGGTATATGTACGTGTGTAAAACCTGCCTGTTTTCCGCTCCCCAATCTTACAATTGCTTTTTAAAATTGGCGCCACAAGCGCAAGTTTGTGGTTTTTTTAGAGTGCTTGTAACATATACTTTACATATGCCTGGGAATCAACATTTCTGATTCTGGTTTACTCTAGGGACCAAATAGTGTTACGGCTTGACGGTCCTCCGAAAGACGTTGGATGGTGCGCACGTAAGTATATTTGCGTGTAGTTTATACCCCCCGTAAGTGCTCACCGATCATCTGCGTGCGGGACCGTGAGGACGCAACACTATTTGGTCCCTGGGACCAAATAATGTTCGGTCCCAAGCATTGAATTGCGTGCATCTTGCGTGCTGTTTCGACCAATCAGAGAGCTTACGCACGGTCATGTGACCGTGCGTAAGTTACGCTGGGGACCGAACAATATTTGGTCCCTGGTCTAAACGGCTTAGCGAGTATCAGGGACCAAATAATGTTCGGTCCCGAGAGTAACTTACGCACGGTCATGTGACCGTGCGTAAGCTCTCTGATTGGTCAAAACCGCACGCAAGATGCACGCAATTCATTGCTCGGGACCTAACATTATTTGGTCCCAGACCCCGTATCAATTTTTCGGACCTTGACACGGGACTAGTGTGAATCTATCCTACAAGCCATGGAACGGGGACAAGGGGGAAATATTTTCCTCCCGCCGATGGGCAACATGATTATTTTAACCTCACTTTTTAACCAAGTCCTTTCTTCTTTAACCAAAACAAACATATTTTGTGTTTGTGTGCTCTCTGGAAGTAGGTGTCAGTGGCAAGAGATGCGTGCGTACTGTGCTCTGTGCTGAAGCTTTTAAGTCAACTTTAAACTTTTGTACCGAATTATAAAGAATGGCAGAAGACGTAATTGATCAACAATTGAAGGCGGTCGACGATGCGCTGATCGAGAAAGACTTGAAGACTGCTCTGAAAATCTGTAAAGTATGTGATATTGCTTGTGGTAGTTAGGTGATAACTCTAGAGCTGAAGTTTTAGTTTAAGGCCATGATCAAACTTCACAGGTCTGTAACAGTGTTGCCAATAGTGGACAGATTCGACCACACGTGGACTATTTTGATGAGAATACAGCCACAACTGTCCACGCTCCCACTTCTCGATCCTCTATCCCTTATCCACAGTGTGGACAGCAAAGAGTAAACAAGAGTTGCAATTGAATGGAAGGCCTGGGTGGTCAACGTAGATAAGGGATCGGAACGCGGGCTGGCCTCTGATTGGCTGCAACGCGTGGAGCAAAACTGTCTTAGGGTATAGGGAAATTAACATGGGGTTTTTGTTCTGGGACGTTTATCTTGAAACCTGTGCAAAATCGTCTCTACGCAATTTATGCGAGTCGATTTAGCAGAAGTTTCCGAACAAATTGATAGGTCATAAGTGCCACTTTATTGCAAATTCGAAAAGACTGTTTCAGTTGAAAAGTATGCACAATAGTGTGTTTACATGCTTGGCGTGTGTTTGAGTAACCCTAAGACATTTTTGCTCCACGCGTTGCAGCCAATCAGAGGCCAGCCCTCGTTCCGATCCCTTATCTACGTTGACCACGCAGGCCTTCCATTCAATTGCGACTCTTGTTTACTCTTTGGTGGACAGTTTTCAACTCCATGCGTGGACTATTCTACCCCCTCCAAACCTGGCAACACTGGTCTGTAATTTCCTCGGACATATTTGCGTTTGTTATGTGCACCCAATATGCTATTGATGTTGCTGTCGTCCATGAAGTATTTCTGGTGCGATTCCTGCATTTTCATGGGCTAGAGCAGCCGCAATTTAAGTATCTGGTCCTGACAAGTAGCGGTGCGTGCTACCGCACTGCATCAAAGCGTAGCGGGGAGCAGTTGACTAGCAACGAGTCCAAATTCTAAGCAAAGCAACTGCTTACTGATGCGTTCTGATGCGGTTCGGTAGCACGCACCGCTACTTGTCAGAACCTGATACTCATAATGCGTCTGATGTTAGTCCATGGCTTATTGATGGGCCTGTATAATTTGATTATTTTTCAGGTAGAGTTGTTTATTTAAGACCTAACTGATGGATTCTTTGAAGCAATTCAATCTGCAGTCCTTTACAACATGTGACCGAAAGCGGTGTAGTTCTATCCAAGGTTTGAGGGCTGACTGTATAATTTTCAATGAATATATGAATACCTTATTTCATCTATCTGCAGCTGAGTTAAACATACTGATGTAACTATAGAACCCTTGTGTGACTGATGATCAAGAAGTCAGGGGACATGGGCGTAGCTAGGAAATTTTTCTAGGGGGGGCCAAGTACTCTGTTCAGTCACCGAAAGTAAAAATACTTCATGCCCATTATCTGTTTTTTTTATTTCATTTTTCATATTAAATTATTGTTATCTAATCGTTATTTTCATTGTTAACATTGAAATAATCTAACCTAACCTGATGGGTTGTTTAGGAAGAAGGTAAATGATATACCCTGGTACTCCTCGGTAGGTACCTATGATTCCTCAGACCTGGTCTGCAATTTCAATGAAAGTGCATTATGAGGTGATTTTTTTTTACTTGTCGGTACTCATTGTTTGTGTGAAAAAAAATTTCCTATTAGTTCTTAAGGCACTAAAATTGTTTCCTTTTTTCTAATTTCCAGGAAATTTTGCAAACTGACCAAGAAAACTACAGAGCTCTTGTAAAAATTGGACTTATATTGCTTAAGCGGGAGCTTGAAGAGCAGGCAATCAAAGCGTTTCGGAAAGCAACGATGGTTGCTCCTCAGAAAATTGAAGCATGGTATCATTTGCTTGGGTACTATCTTTGTGGCGATTCTTCGCCTGATGCTTTAGATAAATTGATTCCCATTTATGTTGGTCTTCTAAAGGCAGAAACGTGAGTAACTTTATGTCATCTGTAGTCTAGTGTTCCACAGGGTTTCTGTCTCGTCTTTTCTTCCTCTGACACTGTTCTCATTTGGGGACAAGAAATCAAGATTGAAAGAAATGAAGTAGGTGGCAGATGACAGTAGAAGGCTCACCCAAGTTAATGCCTTTTTTTTCCAGCAAAGTCCTTTATTATTCATCTGCATACCACAGTGCAAAATTTCAGTGACTTTAGGAGTAAATAAATAAAGATATAAGTCTATTAACATTTTACAGAGTTAAGCGCTGAAAAAGGCTATAGTGCCATTAAAAAACTACCAAAGGTGGAACAATGAAATATATCTGTTATAGCTCACTTGCGTAAAATAAAAGAATAAAATTGTCGGACAAGTGTGTCAGTACAACCTCCCATTGTCAGTAAAATTCGACTCACTCATTTGACTTGAGTCTAATTTCACGAGGGTGGAAGGTCGTTGCTCCTGAAACGCGTTTGACAATTAAAACAATTATAATATTTTATTCTACACCAGCGTTGAAATCTTCAAAACTAATGAGTTGATTACCACACCATCATTTAAAATTTCACATGTTGCCAGTGAATATTTTATTAGAAAAAATCAGCTTGAAATAAATGGAAGCAATCACAGGCACTATACTCGCAACAGATTGATAATCTGAGATGATGCCCCAAAACTATTGTACCAGGAAAAAATGATAGATTGAATGAGGAATTGAAGATGATACAAAAGTACTGCAACGCCCCTCCGGATACTTTGAAAGATACCACAGATAAAAGAATATTTAAAAGAAGACTAGAAAGACATCTAAACAAATTAGGTTATTACTTTGAGCAAGAATTTCTTAATCACGAAAACTGAAATGATGAATATGTAATCGTGTTATATTATTACTGTTTAAGCCATTGACAGTGAACAGAGCCTGCATAAGGAAATTATAATTGTGCTGAAAATAAATAAATAAATAAATAAGTAATCAATATTTTCATTTGTAAAAACTGGAAGAAACATACTTTATTATCCATGAACTCATTTTCTTGCCAGGCAGCCCTTCCGATCATCTCATACTTTCTCCTCCTTCTTTTTCAGAGATGTTTTCTCTTGGCAAGAGCACATCAACAATTTTATCAATAAATGTAGTCAAAAAGGAGATTTAAGTGCCATTGTCCCGCTACTCATAGATGTGGTACGCTTTGGTACTGGCATGAAATTGGATTTTGCCATCAAAGCACTTCAAAAACTAAGCTTCTTGACGTGGCCTGATGATCAGTTGATATTTGTAAGTTTATTATTGTTCTTTTTCTTTGTGCCATTATTGCTCATTATTTTTTTCTCCAAAGGAAATTTATAGATTAAACTTTTTTGCTTGGCCAGCAAATCACACGCCAGTCAAACAGTTACAGTTTCTGTTTTTTTGTCCCCTGAAACTGTCATCTTGAATCTTCGCCCCAAAAAGTAGCCACATGGGAAAGATTCAGGGCTGTAAAGTATCCAGTGGTGGTATCAAAAAGTGATTTACTGTTTACCGTTTCTAAGTGTAGAAGTGAGTTTATGTAATTCTTACTGTGCGCATTATTTTGACCTTAGAATCAATGCATAAATGGGCCTGTTGCCTACATTTGCTGTTAGTATAGCGACAGACAGTAATATGGCGCATTAATTCTCTCATAAAATAGATATATTGATAGATAGTTTGAAGTTCTACCATCCTAGCTTCTGGCTTAGCTCTCATGCGGGTGTTTCACCAGCATGGTGTTCACCAATAGACAGCTGTAACATTGATTCTCTTATAAAATTCTGCAAAAATAATTACTGGTGCTCATTAAAATCTTTCAGAATTCATTCGTGAACTCAGGAAATCTCTTTTAAGAATCGTTTATTTTGAACAACCCATGCTATACTGTAGACTATTTTTACCGACGCACTGCTTGTTAGATAGAACCACCGTGTTTATATTGATGCGTTTTTTTATTCTCCGGTGCGCGCACTGGTGCAGTGGCACTGGTGCAGCTCCACTGCACCGTAGTGTGTTTTTATTCCGGTGCCCCAGCACGGAATTGCACCGAAGTGTTGTTTTAGTAGTGATGCAGAGCACCTGGTGCTGCTGCAGTGCAAGCTCCAGTGCTTCTGGAGCTTCTGGTGTTGCACCAGACAGCTTTGGTGCAGCTCCCCTAAGCTCCGGGTTATTGCACCGGTGTGGATTCTGGAGAATAAAAAAACACACCATTTATGATCTCTCTTATGTATTAATAAGTTAATGTGCTCACTCTCTCTTTTATTTTTTTAAATATTAAGTTGAAAGATGTCTATGCAGCATTGATTGAGAAAAAAGATTCACCAAACTATCAATTGAAATTCCTGAAAGCTCTCTTCAAGCTGGGGCACCATGTTGAATTTTTCTATGCAGCCGAGGCTATGTCTGTGAAATTTCCATCAGAGATTTTCCCACTCAAACAGTTATGCAAAGGATTCTACAAACTGGTTCTTTTAAATGGAGTAATTCCAGATGATATAAAACAAAAAGTCAACGAGTTTGCCGATAAATTAATTTTGATAGACCCTAAACAAGAACATGATGCCTTAATAACAAAAGGGGTTGATTTGTATCTCAAAGGCGATTTCTTCAATGCAAGGTTCTCTTTTAACAAGGGTAAGTTTTTTTCTGTGTTCCTTTTCCTTCAAGTTTCTAATAATTTAACGTGGAGTAAATTTATTAATCAGATAAAGGCATTATAGTTCATTACAATGAAATTCACCGACCCGTTGAACCGTGGCTGTCTTTTTCTTTTAAATTTGATTTATTTTTGGAAAAATGTTTCACCGTTAGGCTGTAAAGTTTAGAATGTCAACAAGATACCATAGACAATCCAGCACTTTAAATTTTTGATATCTTTCTAGGTGCTCCATTTTGTTTTATCGATTCTTCAATCAATTTTTTCTTCATTAGATATTGAGTCTTTAACCTTAGAACAAGCCTATTAATATTCACAATAAATATTTGTTTTGTTCAGTGATGAAATCATGTCTATTAAGGAGTACATGAGATCTTATGTTTACTTGAATTGTTTAACGTGCTGTGTAAAGTCAAAAGTGTAATTTTGGGAAATACTCTATTTGCCTAGCTGTTGCTGAAGCATAGTAATTTTTCCAAGTTTGGTCACTTAATTTGTTGTTTCTTTCATACTTTATGTGTCCCTACTTATTGAGTTTGAAACTCTTCAAATACTGTTGTCTATCGCAGTATTTCTTTTGTTATGGAGATTTTTTCGTGGAATGGAGGGAGGTTTCCCCGCTTAGTGTAAAAGTGGCGTATTTTCGTCTTCTGCGCAGGTTATTGTGGCCAATATCTACAGAGATAAAGCACTATCAATGTTTCTACTGATTGTGTCGGCGGCAACTTGCGCAGAGGACGAAAACACACCCCTCCATGCATGTGTACAAAGACCTGTGAATGGTAAACTCTTCTGAAACAGCATTTATGAAGGGAGGTACAAATTGATTTGATAGATTTGATATGAAGGAATTCTACAAATACAATAAGAATAGGGAAAATCAGGGCCGGAACATCACTGACAAGAGGACGCTAAACTGTCTACTTTCTTTTCTCACTTGCACCTACTTTTTCCATTAGAACAGCTGAACCTGGAGTATGCGGCTTCACCTAGCTCCAAGGATTTTTTAAACTTGTTTCTCTCCTAATTTTCCATAAATCGTTTTACCTTAGGTATCAGTGATTGCCAGATTGATATTTCTCTAAAGTCAACTTACCTTTACCTTTTCAGCGGTTAAAACAGGAAAACCTGAATCTTGGTGGGGCTGGCTTCATTTAGCTCGATCTCATCTGGCACTATTTTGCTATAAAGGAGCATTGTATTGTTCTTTGGCTGCTTTAAGTTACCTGGAAAAATCAAAGACAAACCCGGAACTAAAAATCCAGATGAAGATCTTAATTGAAAAATCGCTCATTGAAGCAGCCTGTAACTGTGATAAAGAAGAAGATGTTCTAGAGGGCAGGAAAGTGTGCCTCAAGGTTTGTTAAATTCAGATCTACACTTATTTCTCTCAGTTTCGTTTTTTTTTTTTTTTGTGTGATGAATCTCTGTAACTATAGGTAAGTAGTTGGAAAGGGTTCTCGATAGATTTTGAAGAGACTGGCATTGTTTGATTTCCCGTTTCACTCAGAACAAAAGGTCTTATCTAAGTTTAATGTTCAATTTTGACCCATTTCCAGAATCTTGCAACTCCCAATCAGAAAGTTGTAAAGTAAGAAATTGAGGGTACAATTCAGAGACAACAGAAAACCTACTGAACCCTCAACATCCTGAGTTGTTTAGTTTTTTAGTTTTTTTCTGTGAAATATCAGCATAACGAAACCCCATGTTTGGGCGGCTGGACTTTACTACTACTACTTTTTTTATATATATATATATTTATTATATTATTTTATGGTAAGAAAGAGTGCAGCTTTAATGTTCTTTTTTTCCATTTTTTCTTTTTTTTGCAGAAATTGATCGAAACTCCTTACGAACCATATTTACTTGAAAATTATTGCGTTGCCAACTTGACGTTAAATCAACTGGATATTTTTAATGAGTATTATAAACGCCTTCAAGAGACCGGTACTGCTTCTACATCATTTCTCCGTTTCTTAGAAGGCTCCTGTTTGAAAAAATCAGGAAAATTTGAAGAAGCTGCCGAAATTTTAAAGTCAGTTAAGAGCTCATCTCCATCTGATAGCTTGCTATCAAAAACGCATATTCTTCTGGGAGATGTATCATATCAATTGAAAGAATTCAATGATGCGCATCAGTCTTATTTGGTGGTAGGTTCAATGTTTATTAAATCAATTTTATTTTTAAGATCTTTATGGATTTGAAGGTATTTTTACAGCTCTTGCGAACAAGGGGGGGGGAGGGACTTATGATTTTTCGCCCCTCGGTGACCCCTTTTTCTTTTTTCTCTCTTACACCTTCCCTTCTTTCCCCCATGTTTTGATTGGAAGGGGGGGGGGGAGGCAATCCGCTAATGCTTTGGATCTGTCTGGTTCCCTATGTCCAATGCCCTTCAGAAGTTACGATTTTCTCCCTTTTTCTAATATTGAGGTTTGGCATCTGTGTGGACGGTCTAGTACGGCGCTTCGTGTCTTGTCTTTCCAAGAAATTTGCAACCGCATTTCGTGCGTGCACGTATACCTCTTAAAAGCTTCTCTAACTCGCGTATAGACTATAGGGGCAGAGATTATCGATCGCGAATCGTAATGACGATCTTGGCGACTGGACTACCGCACGCGGGAACTGCGGGATTAATTGCGAATCAAAATTAATGTTGCTGACTTGCAGTGCAAAGGTTATTTTGTTTGTTCATCCCCCCCTCCTATGAAAATTCAGCCATGTTTAAAATTTATTGATTGAATTTTCTACTTTAATCTGCCTCCAAAAATGAAATATCCTTTCTTGTCTTTCACTAAAATTTCCAAGGCTTATCTCTTGAGACATGAAGGAACATTGAGGAAGATTTCTGAACTTAGTTTGCAGTGGTTCTCTCTCTAAATACTATAAAAATTTCTGAGCTGGAGGGTTTTTCAAATACAGACAGCATTTTCTCCATTTGCATTTTGGGCTCTTAAGTGTCTTTAAGATATGCTATTTCTTCTTCCAGTTTTTATCAATCACCTTTATTTATTAACATGTTTGTTTGTTTCTTTTCAAAGGCAGCCAAGCTGTGCCCTCATTGGTTTTTACCATACTACAACCTTGGTTGCTACTATATGAATGTATTGAAGAACTGGGACAAGGCAAGGAGATGTTTTCAGAAAGCGTATGAATATAATCCATTTTTCACAGAAGCTGGTAAAGGATTAAGTGACGCCTATAATAAACTTGATATGCCTCAAAAGAATATCGAGATTCTTTTAAAAGTTGCAAGTAACTCTGGAGAGAAATGGGCCTGGGTCCGCCTCGGTCGATTGTATTCTATCACCAATCAATATCAGCAAGCGTCGGATTGTTACCTGAAAGTTTTGAAAGCTAACGATCAAGACAGTCAATGTTGGGAATTATTGGCAGTATCCTACTCAGCTCGAGGGATGTTCCATGCTGCTATAAAGTCATTCGAGAGAGCAAGTGACATCAACCCTGATTTAATTTATGCCAAATACCGTGCAGCAACGATCAAGCTCTTGATCGGTAGATTTGATGAAGCTTTGGATGAATTCCGTGTTTTGGTCAATGAAGACTCCACTTGTGTCCCATATCTGAAAGGACTTGCGGAAACCTGTGTGAAGCTAGCGCAAGTCTTGTTTAAGAAACATATTCTGGTAACGTGCAAGGATAGATGCCAAGAGGCCGTCAATATTCTCTGCAGGTAGCTTGTTACATACGTATTATCATTAGTTCACTTTCTTTTTCTTGAAAATACAGTGAATTCTACTCTAGTGCAACCCACTACAAATCAAATCTATTTATTTATACGGAGCCTTTGGTTAGCTTGATACAAGTCATTTAACAGCTTAACAAATTTGCATTCAGCGATTTCTATTCGACAATTCAAAAGTTTACGGTCGGATAGTAATACTTTTACAAATTTGCAGATTCTACATTTCGCACTTTACACAAGACATAACGTAAATTCATCACTCGTACCCTCTTTGTCTTGGAGGGAATATGTGTAATGTGATCGTTCAAAAATTCATTCAATAAGTATCTTAGGAATTTTAAGAGAGCTTGTTTTGTTATTGATAAAAAAATGTTGGGTCCTTCTTCCTTTAACTTTAACTTACAGTGTCATAAATATTGAAGGAAGAGACGACTAAATTTGAGAAATTGTCTTCAATTCACAATTATAAACAGTTGCAATGTTGTAATTATTTTTGAAAAAGAGCTTGTGCACCCAAGCGATTAATTAATTGCCAAAATATGATGTTAGAAGCCTGGGGTGGTATTAATCAAGATCTATTAATATCGAGAATCTCGCCCCTGTACTGGGAATCTTGCCCCTGTACTGGGCATCACACTCCTGTTGTAGTGCTAATGGCAGAATCAACAGCTGTTATGCGGAATACAATGGTGAAAGCACTCCCTTAGAGGGGAGATTTTGGCATGGACCGCCCTCTGGACTGACCTGGTATCGATAGATCTTGGTAATGATGGTTGTTTAGTAATTATTCCTTAGCCTTACTTAGGAACAGCAGTGTTAATCAAATTGGAAATGGGAAAAATTTGAGGAAAGTGTAGCCCGAGCAAATGATGGTGGAATGAACAAAGATTTTTACAAAGTGGCTCAGCATATACAGTTAAGGACTGAAAGAATGTCCCATGGTTCCTCAGATTTTGGCTTAAGTAGAATAGAACACCTGCAATGCACTAAATTAAATTCATTTCTACATAAGTACTGCAGGTAGCCAACCTCCAGGAGTCTTCTGACATTCTTTTTATCCCTGACTGTACCCTCTAAAAATTCCATTAAAATACTGAGCCCACACTGTTTTCTCCACTAATTCCCTGAGATACTTTTCCCTGGTTTTTTCTGTATTTTGAAAACAGCTCATTAAATCAAGCTTCTCGATTTCAATTTAGGTTGAATTTCATTCATTTGTTTCGTTTCAGAAACTTGACTTTAAAAGACTTGTAATTTCTGAATGAAATCATTGCTGTGCCATTCTTTTTGTGCCAATAGTGTGGAACTAAATTTTAAATGTATTTCTTGTTCAATTTAGAGGGCTCGAAGTTGCCGACAAGAAGCTTTGTTGTCTCTGGAAACTGATGGGAGATATATGTTGTATTGTTGCTAAATTACCCTCCTCTCTGAATCAACTCATTGTGCCTACCTACCTCACTAATTCTGATGAAATTAAAGCCAAAGTAGATTGTGAATCAATTACTATTGAAAGAAGCACTGTCTTGGATCTAGCATCAAGGTAACTATCTCTTAAATACCTGTTTATACTATCCTCATAATCAAGGTTCAAAATATTTAATTCTAAAAGCAACAAATATAATAGGTGGTGCATTCTGACAAAACTTACCTCATCATCATAAACTGAAATTTTCAGGAGAGCAAAAATAAGATAGGGTTGAAATCATGGGTTTTCATGTTTTGATGCCAAACGCTCTCTAGTAGCCTTAAGAGCAACTGCTCAAAATTTTAGTTCATAATTTACCCAATAAAGGCTGTAAAATTGCTTGTTAATCGATGCATTTTCCTGTTGATTATTGACTTTCCAAAAATAACTTTAACTCCACTTTCCTCCTTCTGGTTTATAAAAAAAAAAAAAGTAATATATTCAGTTACGACATGACATAGTAATGTCACAACATTAAAAGCGACAAGAGATTAAGATTCTTGTCTTGTATTTTTTGGCTCTAAAGCGATTCTTTACTTTAAGCTTTCTGTGCTTACTTGATTTGAAATTCTCTCGTTTGAAATTATTTTCAGATCCTATTGGGAAGCATTACGGATATGTGAGAATGAAATAGCCCTCAATGCAGCTGCTGGTCCCTTGTTGTACGACTTGACCTATTCGTACAATTTAAATGCTACTTTGACTGATGATTCTGCTCGTAAACTACAGTTAAGGGAGCAAGCCTTTGAAGTAGCTTTAAAATGCATAGGCTTAGATGACCAAAACATTGATTACTGGAATATACTGGGCACAATTGCTATGTCCGAAGGTTTGGAATAATTTTTATTTTAAAGCTTGTCCACCAAAGCTATTTCCTACCAATCAAGTTATTCAAGTTCCAAAATTTCCTCCCATTCTTAAATTTTTTATTATATTTTCAGTGTTTCCATCATGTGAAGTCCAGTCAAGGAATCTCTCTTTCCTAATTTTCCTTGCATGCTCTGTTTCAAAATGTTAGAAATTTTTTCATTCGTTAGTAAGTTAGGATGGTGCTTTTGATCCAAATTTTTGCTCTTTCCTTCTGCTACCTTTATAAAGAAGATGATGCGGTGTCAGGTGGAAAAAAATAAAATAAAAATTAAAGAAAAAAATTCGAAAGTTACTTGGATAAATGAAGAGTCCGCAGGAAAAATGATAAATGTTTGTCTGTGTTGTCACACTTTGAGCGCTTATCGAGGGAAAGGTTAGAGCTTTCCCCAAAGTCTGATAGAGCGTTGCACTAAAGTAGGTGCCATCTGAACATGGAAAAACATGTTTAACCATTTCACCTTAATTTTTCTCCCTATGCTATCATATGGAAAATACGGTACTTTGCAGGCCTCTAAAACTTAAAAAACATTGTTAGGAATTATTTAACTATTTTTCCCATTCATTTTGAATTAGACATAATTGAAAGGCATGTTTTCAATCAGATGAAAAAAAGTCATGCAGTAAAGACTCAGTAAACTAATGAGAGATATTTAGGACACTTTGCACTCTCCCCTTGATCTTTGAAAGTTTTTTATGATTCAAGCTGAATGCAAGGATGGGAAGTGTGCTTTTGATTACTCTTTCGAAAGTTCCTTCAATTTTCATTTGTTTTTCAGAGTTGAAATTCTACGACTTGGCTCAGCATGCCTTCATAACCATGACGGAAATTAATGGTAGCAGTGCTGTTGGTTGGAGTAATTTGGGAGTTCTTTATCTAGTGCACGGAAATTATTCTCTAGCCCATCGTATGTTCCAGTCTGCTCAAGACTCTGACCCCAATCATGTCAGCAGCTGGATTGGTCAAGTAAGTTTCCGAAGTGTTTTTGTTCCACGCTTGGTTGCTTCATTTTCCCTCTCCTTTAATCTCTCATTCTCGTTGTGAATCTTTTTACAGTGATTATGGCTTTGAGGAGGAGGGGAGGTTGCTTATTGTTATTCTTATTGTTATTCTTATTCTTACTCACAGACTCACAAAATAACTTTAAAGTTAAAGGTGTCGTGGCAGAGCTATGCAGCTATCAAGGGAGACTCCTGTTATCTGGGACCAAATAATTCTACGGGCTCATGGTCCCACAGGCAGATGATCAATGTGAACTTGCGGGGATTGAAACTCCTTGCAACCACCCTTCAATATGCACCATCCAATGTTTATCAGAGGACCGTCAAGCCGCAGCTCTGTTTGGTCCCAGAGTTTTTTTTTTTTTTTTTTTTTTTTTCTTACGCTTGGCGCGGTATCCCTCTTGTCCTCTTTCCTCACAGTGAGGTACCTTGGTAAGAACATATACCTTCCCTTGCTATTCCCTCTTTGTATTTTCAGTCCAGTTGTTCGCTTTGAAATACAAGCATAAAGAACACAAGGTTTGGGAGGTTGGACTTTACTGCTACTACTCCTTTTTTCATTTTGGTTTTTAGTTTTTGATTCAACTGAATTTTTTTACCTTTATGGAAGTCATAAAAAAATTCCAATTCGTAACTAATTTTCTCTAAAATGTAGAGAACAGCCTGAGCTCTCCCAGAAATAAGTAAAAACCCTTTCATAGAAACTAAAAATCAATTTTCAATTTATTTCTTCTTCAGGCAATGATAGCAGAAAATGTTCAAGTTTATGATGCACTGGACCTGTTCAGACATGCTGTAGCCATGGAGTATCATCCTGAGAGTACTTTAGGTTTTGCGGATTTTGTCTGCTACAATTTATCCTCATCTACTTACAAATCAAACGTAGAACAGCTCAATTTAGTTCCTGTAGCAATCGATTGTCTAACTCAATACATAAGTAAGTTAATTTCTCTTGTTGTATTTATTACAAAGTAGTTTTGAATCCAGAAGGCTAAAAATTGACCGAACTTTTTGAGGGGCTGTGTTAAAATATTTCTTCTTTAGTTTCTACAAATAACAGCATTTAATACCTGTTTGAACAAATTTGAACATATCTTGGTCCTACATTTTGCAGTTTCCGAATGAGGGATTACTCCATAACTTTGGCAAAGTGTTAAGTTTTTCTAAGAGCAAAATGTGACGTGTTCTGACATAACGGTCCTTATCAAAACCAACCCAAATTTTCAGGAGATCATAAATAAGAAGCTGGGCTTAAAACTATGGGTTTTCTGTTTTGATGTCAAACTTTCTCTAACAGCCTTAAGAGTAACTACGCATAGTTTTTGTTCTTAATTTAGGGCGTAAATGGCGATAAAGGGCGTAAAAGTGCATGTGAATTGATACATTTTGCTTTTGACTATTGACTTTCCAAAACTTTATTTTTTTTGCTCAAAATCACATTATTTCTGTTTAATTTTCGAAACGCCTCCATTCCGTCAATTCTTTGAATTCTCGTATTTTTTTGGGACCAAACTATGCAGTAAAAATATGCAAAACACGCTAGGCAGTCAGTGGTACCAGTATCTCAATTTTTGTCCAGGTGAAGATAAGTCAGTTTTTATCAGGATGCATCACAAAAATGTTAGGCTTACTCTTTAAAGTTAAAAAAAAGTAAATCATCAAGCATTTGTACCATATCATTGCGTGGCGAATTCTTAATGTCTTGTACCAAGGGAGTCATCAAGCCCAAAAATGTCGAGGGCAGCTTTCCTTTTTGGAAAAAAAGCCTAAAAATATTTTCTTTTCATTTCAGTGCATAATGAGTCAGAGTTACATGCTCTCAACCTTCTCGGAATCCTGCTCGGAAAGTCTAATTCGCTGAGAAGCAGTCTTCAAGTTCTCAGAAAAGCTCTGTCTTTGTGTGGTGAAAATAAAGAGGCTGTGAATGCTGTGAAAAGGAATCTTTGCAATACCCTCATGAAAGCAAATTCATTCTCTTCTGCTATTTCCTTATACTCGACGATCTCAGATAAAGACCCAAATATAAAGCTTGGTTTTGCTCAAGCTTACTTAAAAGGTATCTATGAAAGTTAATTGAAATTTTTAGGGGTGGGCGAAGCAGAGTTTTTTAAAACCAAAGCGAAGGTCAAAGCAAATCAGGCCTTGCTTCTCGAATCCTAAGCGAACTCGAAGCATGCGACCTCAAAAATTGAGACAAATCCGTGTTCTTTGATTACAAATCAAAATTCATTCAAAATTCAAATTTGAACGGTGAACGGTTACTTAACTTTTAAAGAGGATTATCAAAATAGGAGGGAAAGGGAATAATGGAAGGTCGAATGATGGACAGTTTAATCCAGTTAGAGTAGAAAAAATTTATGAACGAAAAATAGAAAATCAACAGGTAGAAACTTGAAAAGTATTCACGGAAAAGAAATACCTTACAGGCACTCTAAGAGACAGCTGCTATTCCATTTTGAAGCACCTCAGATTTATACTAATGGACAGCAAGTCCATGAGTTACTGAGGATCATGAGATCAAACTATCAGTATACTGAAGTATCTCACTAATTTGAATTCCCGGATTATTCACGGTGACGTTAGCCGTAGGCCTGATAAACCCCGGGGTATGTCTCTCTCTAGCTTGGTCGCTTTACATGAGCAGAAGAGAGATGATAAAGAAGTGCTGAAAACAAAACACCGATGATTACCATTGATCGGTGCGCATCGGGGCATGAGCCACTATTTTCAACTGACGGTGCTGCTCAAACTTCGTTTTCCCTCCGCGTTAAAAAGCGGAAATGTTGAGCCGAATCCGAAGTGGCTGCTGCTTCGTGCTTCGCAAAGCGTTTCCGAAGCTTCGCCCACCCCTAGAAATTTTATTTACTCTGACCTACTTCTTCTTTTAACTCTTTGTCAAATCGCCCCTGCCTTTTCTCTTTTGCCTCCTCTCTTAAAAAAAAAGATTGAACATGAAAGAAATAAATAAAAAGTTACCTTTACCTAGATGTGGGGGTGAATAGTAGAGTACGGAATTAAAGCACCGATACCTAAATGTATGGCAAATAAGGTGGTGAAAATCAGTGCTACAAAACTTATTTAATCTGACCTAATGCACTATGGAGAAAGGTGAGGGGCAGGACAAATTAGCTAACCTCCTACACTACAAAACTAAATGCTGAAACCGTTGACAAGAGCTGAATGATTTTAAACTATATTTTATTGTTCAAAAAATGTGAGAGTTGGAATGAATGCTGTTTATATCAGTATCTTGCACGTCATCAAGTCCCAAAATTTAATTTGGAAGAGTTAAGAGTTTTACGGAAAAAAATTGGTCTCGGCTCGTTTCAGACCACATCTTGGACTCAAAAAGGCATTGATGGTCAATACAAACCATCGATTCTGCCTTTGACATATGTGACCGATAGCACTCCACTTACTATGTGGGAGTGTGAATTCTAGTTTTAAATTAGCGCATTCATTGGAGTATGGTTTCAACAGAGTCAGAGTGTTGTCACATCCTGTTCACTTAGGTAGGCCATCTGCAGCACTTATATTCATTAAGATAAGTATTGTGGATATCCTACCAGGAATTGTCTAACACAATTTTATTCTCCAACTGTGCATAGGTCACAAGTACAAAGAAACTCATCTACACAGAAATATGTATTGTCGTGCCTAATTTAAATCATGTTTTTTATCAGCAACTGACGAATAAAGAGTGAAATCCTGCATAGTGGCTGCCTTGATCTTTTCCATGCTAAATGTGTTCTTTATTATCACCCATTTGGGTGCAAATGATTTTCTTTTTCATGTTTTGATCACTAGTGTTACCAACAGCATCTCTACGGTCTCCAGCCTCTTACCCACTGTAGAGATGTGTTTTTTTCCATCCTTTGCACTGATCCTTCGAGAATTTAGCTGGAACTGCTGGAATCTATCTGTCCATTGGTCCTTTGAAGTGTTTCTGTCTATATTCGCTTGATTTAGCTTGAAGAGGTTAGGGTTCGCCATTTGTAAACACGGATGTAAACAAAGAAGGCCTATTCATCTGTTTCCAGCTGTCTCCTGAGGTGGATGGAATCCATCGGGCTGCATCAGAATTTAGAGAAACGGTTTGATGGATCGATAGGCAACGGATGGGAAAAAAGCGGGTCTTAATTCATACCTCTGATTATCGGTCTCATTAAAATTTTTGATGGTTTTGCTTCAAATTTCCCCTCTGCACTTTACCCTCATTTCTTGGGTTCAGGAAACGACCTCAAAGAAGGATTTTAACTGACTTGCTTTCCTCAGAAACTCTGCTGTTTGTACAGATTGTTTCAAAGAGAAGTAGGAAATTCATAATTGACCAATCAGATGCTGTTTTCACAATAAAAAAAGTATCTAAGCCAATCACATTCCTGTATTTTAAATTTCCCGCTCGTCACTGAAACAGTCTATTGGATTCTCGAGTGACTGAGACTGAGTGGGAGAGACAAGAGGGTAGGGGTGAAATGTGAAGAATAAAGAGAAGAACAAAAAACCCACTAATTTGAAATGGACAATAGCTATTGTTTTATTTCATTCATTCCGTTCATTGCTTCAAATTTCTTTTTTTGTGTGCAAGTTTCTCTTTCATTCTTTAAAAATATTCCTCTCCATTTTTCAGATGGGCAGTATGACAAGGCCTACAGTCTTTATCGTTCAGTTTATGGTGTCTTAAAAAAAGACGATGACTTAAAAGGACATCTTTTGTTGGCAATGGCGAGTGCGGCATACCAAAGTGATAACGTGGATGATGCTGAAGCTATACTTTACGAATGGTATTTCCCCCCCTTTTATTAGTGATAGGTGATTAGAAACAAGTACGGATTGTTCATTATGCCAGAATGTATTGATCGAGTTCAAAGCACTTTTTATGCAATATCTCAACAGTCATCAGCCCTTGTGTTATGCCTAGTGTTGATGGCTGACTGTCAGTAAACACAGCATGAAGAAAAAATGTTGAATAGATAACTTTTAATAAAAAATGAATTATTCAAATAATTTGCTGTGATTTTTAAGTGATCAAAATCTCATGAGACAATTACGTTCCACAAGGTGAAATTGAAGGCACTGGAAATCTCTTGAGTCACAAAATTTCTGTTAAATAACTGTATCCTTGTCATTTTTTTTCTCGACAGATTTCTGATTTTGATTAGATCAAAGGTAGAGCAAATTCTTAAAATACATCGAAATATGTATACCTACACTCAAAGATTTTAAGTAATTCTAGAAGTTACTGCCCGCAAGTAGATTGAAGCTGAATTTTAAAGAGGATTATTTATAGCAACTCGAGGACTTTGACTACCTCAAAACCAAGATTAGTTCTCTGACACCCTTTTTTCACTTGTTCACCAATCACCCTTAGGATGTAAGTTCTTAGGATTGACACTAAAAGGCCCTTGGACTTGTTAGTTCAGCAAGTAGTTTTAAGGTTGCTCATCCTCGCTTCTGTTTTGTCAACAATACAGATCCTCCATTTTTAAGTTGTGCGAAAAGTCCATCCAGACCAAACATTATTTTGGCCCAGGCCTAGAGAAAATTCTCTGTTTTTATTGGTGCAAGATGTTTGTGTTTCATTTTAAAAATTTACGTTTAGAAACCAACTGTCATGAAATTGAATTTAATTCATCTGTGTAAATTTTTCAGTTTAAGTCATCCCAATTTCGCACCAAAGGCTCTAATTGCCCTTGGAGCCCTCTCCTTACTTGAGGATGAAAATTTGAACTCAGTTTTCCTAGTCTTGCGTGACTTAGGAACGTATAAAGTATACCCAGAATATTGTTCTCAAATAGCTCTACTAAATGCATTTACAAAAGTTATTCAGGTATGTCTCTTTAAATTAATTTTTTTTACTTGTAAGCAAATTTTACTTTGAGGTTAGAGCCAACGGTTGTTTATTTTACTATCTCACCCTAACTGTTTGTTCGGCATGGGGATAACATGGATGTTGCATCTGAACGCGGGAATTTGTACCCATTCTGCGAGGTGGGGGTAATAAGAGTAACAAAACGGTGAACAAATTGATGTTAGGTGTCCCCCGAAAAGTTCCAAACTTTAAATCTTCATCTAAACCTCATTATAAAATTTGCTTTTCGTTAACCTTTTCGCTGATGAGTCCTTGTGGATCCCGAAGTGCCCCCGCTGCTGTGTTCTTTTTTGCAGATTTTTCATGAAAAGGGTAGTTTTAGTTTTTTGCTCATTATGAAGCCAAATGTGACTCAAATGTCTTGAAATTTTTACTACTTGTGCCTGAGAGTTTAAGAAACTAGAAAATGTTAGATTTTTTTTCAACCCAAATTACATTTTTTTTTAAAAAATTCCCAAATTTTGAAAAAAATTGAGAAAACCCCCTTTTTTTTGTTTTTCTCCCTTAGAGACACCAAGTGTATCACTATAATGTTGATTTGTCAACTGATAAGTTTCATTGCATGAAACCTTTGAATGATTTCTTTTGATTGAAAAAATAGCCCAATTTTGATGTTTCGTTTTTGAGAAAAATAGCAAGAATTGTGCCAAAAATATGCAAACAAATGTTTTTTATTCTTAAACTCCTACAGATTCAAATTTAAGCGTTGCCAGCACCTCCCTCATGTATAGTTTATATTCTTCCTGACAGATAGAGGATATGGTTTGCTATGACATGCGCAGGTGCGGGAGCTTTACAGGCGGCAAAAGTTCGGAGAGGGACCGGACGGGTAAACTCATCAAACGTACTGCGGGACACTAGGAACTCTCAAAAACCAACACTCAAAACTAAGATTTCGGAAAAATCACAAGCGCAATACCGTGACTTTGGAATCCCTCCAAAATCAAACGCAGAACGACAACTAACTTTCCGATCATTCGATTTTCTTTTCGTCGACTTTTAACGTGCCAATTTTTGCGAACAGGGCCCAAAAAGTGCTCACTGCTCACTTTCCCTGGGTGGTCCGTTCAACGAAAAACGGGGTTTGAAAATCCACAATCTGCATCAAATGATAGGACAACGAACTTCATTTCCGATCCACTTTGGAGCGCTTTTCCACCAAAGTTCGCTTGCGTGCGATCTGGTGAAAACTCAGCGCATTCCTACAATTCTCCGCAGCTCGGTGCTTCGAATCGCGAATTCGGCTGAATTTCCACCAATCAACATGCAAGCTCTGATTTCTCTGTAAAAGTGCCCAAGCTTCGCTTCAACAGAATATGGATGTAACTAAATAATCTTTGGCCAAAGGCTGTCCCCCAGAATAATCTCCCAATCAAAGATTTGGAGAATTTCCCTTGGACAACCCTTGGCTTGGATGATTATCGCATAGCAATATCACGATATCACTTCTGCTCATTACATCCGCTTTCATTCATGATTAAATATGTTTCTGTTTCAGGGAAATTTACAACTTGCTAAGAGTGAAATCAGTAGTCTAATTTTGAGGTGGCCGAACCATATCCAGTTTTGGCTTGAATTAAATGTAACGTTGCTTTACTGCAATCATCCGCCTGTGTATCAAGTTCAAGATACAGCAATCAGTGCCTGTGTTGCCATGTACAATAAAAAAATGAGCTCAAATTTAGAGAAGGTAATTTGCGTGGCAATATTTGATCATAATCAGTGGCCCTTTAATCCATTGCCTTACTCTGACGTGACATCGTGTGGTCCATGCACTGGGCTGGATCTACTTTGATGTGATATTGCGTTAAACCAAAAGTGCTGCTAATTTATGGTAAATAAAGAAAGAAAAAAAAGAGAGAGAGAGAGAGAGAGAGAGAGAGAGAGAGAGAGAGAGAGAGAGAGAGAGAGAGAGAGAGAGAGAGAGAGAGAGAGAGAGAGAGAGAGAGAGAGAGAGAGAGAGAGAGAGAGAGAGAGAGAGAGAGAGAGAGAGAATAAGAAAATGCAAAATAAAATTGGTAAGGCAATGGGTCAGTTCGATTAATGGAAAGGAAATCTTAATTGTTAGGTAGCTATTGCGTTTTAGTTGGGACTTTTACAGGCTTTTTACTGATAAATTTATCACCAAACCAACTGTAAAAGCTAGCGAGAAAAGCGATGGTGGCAATGAAAACCAGAGATCCGGAGCCACAGTCACAGTCAAAATGGAAATTTGCATCTCTCCTGGCAGAAAGCATAAATGTTGCTTCCAGACCTGATATTCACCACTCAAGAACTGATTCAAGATGTTTTCGCGCAAACGGAATTTACCTTCAATGATTATAGTTTGAGTTATTGCTGTTGTAGCCGTGGGTCGGAGTAGCTCCAGCTTCAGGGCTCTGATTGCAATAATTCAAACTGTACTTATGGAAAGTAATTTCTGTTTATGCTGAAACATCTTGAACTAGGTATTCATTGGTAAATTTCAGGACTGAAAGTAACATCCATTTTTATTTTTCGTGGAGATTTGCAAATTTCAATTTTGACTGTGGCTCTGGCTCTGAATCCACAATTAAAACCTCTAAAATCCATTCATTGCTTCAATAAAAGCTCTTAAACTCATGACCTTGTCGGCAAAGGAAAATGCTTACTTCCACCCACATATACTACGAAGTTTCTCAACCTGAAGCCAACACTCGATGCCTCATCTTAAATTTCATTATTCTGGGATAATTTGAATGAATTACTCCTGTTTTTGCTAACCCACCGTAGCTAATCTTCTATAGGTAAAGAGCCAACAAGCCATGAATTCAACTAGAAAGGCAGTCTAATGGGTAACCTGTTCAACTGATACAGAGACCTGTGTAATCGACATGGAGGATTTTTAGTTTAGGGTGAAGGCGTAATGTTTTTGTCTTTTTCTGGTGTATTTTGGTGTTCATTACAATGGAGGTGAGATGAGCGAAGGCGATGTCCAAAATACATTACAAAAGATAGGAAAAAACTCCCAAACCCTAACCATAAAATCCTCCTCGTCAATTATGCAGGTTACACTTTAGACTGTCCCTCTCGATAAATGCGTATAAATAAGAAACTTTACTCCAATATAACTTTCAAATATTCTCATCTGCTGTTTCACTTTTATTTATTTTTTTCTTATTTGCTTTTTGCCGACAAATAACAATTTAGTTTCCATTTGAAAAGTTTCAGGTTTTTGATCAATTTATTTGGCCTGGTTCCCAGTTTTTGTCTTGTTAAACTTTAAATTTGTAGCCCGATAAGTTACCAAATTGTTGAATGTAGGTATAGCTTGATGCTATGAACCTATCTCTTGCCATTTTTATTTGATTTTTATGCACTATTATCTTTAGGAAACGTTTTCAATTTTCTCATTTCAGAGCCTCACTTTAACTAGTCTCTCGTTCTTAGCGATGAAAAACTACGAAGAAGCCTTGTTCTCTGCTCAGAAACTTGTGCTAAGGTTCCCGCTATTGTCTGCTGGATGGATGCTAACAATTGCTGCGTTTTATCTAAAGACCAAAAGTTTCAATGATTTGACATTATTAGTCCATTATATTTCAAGTTGTGAATGTTCTGATCAGGAAAGAATTTGGTTTAATCAGTTTAAAAAATACCTCTCTGTTTAAAAATCCAAGTGTGTAGTCACTGTGCAAAGTACAAGGGGTGTCTTTAAAGCAAGTATCTTCTTTTCTTAAAGGAAAACACAAAAATTATTAATGTCTCAGCAAATCTAAAAAAATAGAGTTGTCGCTTCTTATACTTGGCATTTTACCTTTTTTTTTTTTTTTTTTTATTGTAATCTATAGCTAAAAAAGAGAAGAAAAAAGTGGTGGTAAATTTTTTGTGACCGCCTTTTGTTCTTATATGTATGTCTGAAACTTGATGCAATGAAAGCAATCATCATTTAGTCATAGAAAATGAACTTGTTTTAGAAGAACAA
The DNA here is from genome assembly GCA_011764245.1 of Trialeurodes vaporariorum. Classification (NCBI taxonomy): domain Eukaryota; kingdom Metazoa; phylum Arthropoda; class Insecta; order Hemiptera; family Aleyrodidae; genus Trialeurodes; species Trialeurodes vaporariorum. Next base: position 35,064,012 of record VMOF01000002.1, on the reverse strand, counting down.
TGAGAAATCAAAGATGATGTAAGAAACAATTAAATGGTTGTCTAACCCCACTTCCTTTACCTCCTTGTTTCCTGAAGCAGTTTTGAGGATACACTCTCCTTAATTCTTATCCTTAAGAAGGAAATGGACAGCACCTGGATTAAAAATCAGATCAAGGAGTTTTTCTCCGATATGATAAGAAAGTTGGTGCGTAGGTATCTTAAAAGTTTAAGGAAACAAGGAGATCGTCAAAAGTAAGGTTGGGCAATGGTTTTATTGTTTTTATATCATCTTTAGGTAAATTCTCTTTATTCTCTGAATCTCTGAACCAACGTTCATATTTTGTGTCTGAATGATTATTATTTTGATCGCGGCAAATTTTGAGAATGCAATGCTAGGAGGTGGTCTTAAAAAAATTGCTGCCATTTCGGTTTCGATTTATATGAAATGCAAGAAAAGGATGTAACAGTTAAAATACATATATGATTTGTTGAGATCAGTTTTTAGATCATTTTAGGCCATCATTTTTTTTTAAACCCATTTATGCTCATAATTTTTTGAACTTTGTAGGTGCTTTTATCAAAACACACCATCAGAGAACTAAAAACATGATAAAATCAAAAAATTTGATGTCCAGCAAGATGATTCGTGCTGAAAACTCCCAAAATTGATTTCTGCGTAAAATAAGCCCAAATTGCCTGAAATTTGGTCCGAAAGTAAAGTAGCAAGTGGGTTGTAAAGAAGCCCGTAGGGCTATGTAGGTTAAAAAAACACATGATACTTTCTTTACGCTCTTGTTGCCTAGATCGCATCAAATTTTAAGCATAAAACGACAAGAGGTAATCAAAGACAAGTTGCCATCATTCTTTTAGTTTTCTTTTAAAATAAAATCCAAAGGAAGGTATTTAAAGCTTAAAATATGATGGCTCAAATTCTCTCTTGGATTTTCTCTTGCGTTAATAGTTAAAGTTGTTAACAACAATCTCATGATCCTTACCTTTGAGAGACGCCCTTCAAAGGCACCGGATGAAAGCGACAATAGTCTGTTCGTTCTAACTTGAGTCCTGGAGATTCAGGTAGGTTAGGTTAGGTTAGGTTTGGGGCCTGCTGTGGCAACGTAGGAGTGCTAACCTTTGTCAGTTGGCCGAGGTGACAGGGCTGCTGCCCGACTCTCAGGCTATGACAACCTATTGAAGTGTTGCCATTCTTTATTTTCCGAAATTCATTTATCGCCCGCTCAGGTCTCAAGTTAGAATGAACAGACTATAGATGATTTATTCAAAGTTGTCTCCAGTATTTTTAGGTTGTTATTTTATTGCACCTTGTTATTGTTTGGAAAGTAATTTTTATTGTAAATAAGTTTTTAACTTTTTAAGCTAAGATTTTTATTTTATTTTTTCAAAGACTGTTGTTGAAACGACTTATATTTTTTAAGAAAGATTGCCAATTGTAAATTTTTATTCTATAAGTCTTTTATTGAAAATTAAAATAAATTTTTATAAGATATCACTGCTCCATGCTGTTTTTTTTTGCTTTCTTTTTTTCTGTACCGAGATTTTCATACGTTTGGGGCCTTAGGATCGGAGCATGGGCTCCAGAGTCATGCTACCTTTTTAAGACCGTAGCAACACCTGCTTGTTTGGTAGCCCTACTTTTGTTGAGTTGCTATGGATCAAAGGTTGTTGCTTCTCTGGAGTTTCCGTCATTCCATTGCCTACTCAGTTTTTCTTTCCTGCCTACAGGGATAGTTGATAAAAAGTCACATCCTGGTATTCCTTTCTTTCATTCCTGACCTATTTTTACAGGATTCTTCACAAATGGTTAAAATACCGGGAAGGAAGAAATGAAACGAAATCAAATTCATAATAATTAGCCAATCTTCCATTAAATTAAAAACTTACCCGTAGAGAGCCATACGCTTTTCGATAATAAAACATCATCAGTGGCAATAAAAGTAAGAAGCGGAAGTTAAACAATAAACGCGATTAAAACAACGTAAACTAATAGAAAAAGTATTTTTAACTTTTTGCTTTTTCACTCATTGCACCATTTCACCAAGTTAGTTGCTTTCTCACCATTTTTGCTTTAGCCTCTTGAATGGCCGAGCTACGCAGGTGTCATGGGGGATTCCCTTTCTTGTCTAATTTGTCACTCTCGCTGGAAAAAAACACTGAGGAAAGCCTTAAATGGGGCTTTTGCCACAAACAAACAAAAAGTTAAATCTTTCATAAAAACCGGCGAAAATCACAAAAAATTACACTTAAAGAGTCTAATATTCAGTAATACAGGGTGTCCCAAAATTCATAGTAAAAATTTTTACCACACATTTTTGGGGCCAAAATAATACTTTTTTTTCCTATGAACACATGTCCTAAAATGGCCCTCCCTCGGAGCTACAGCCCCCCAAACTTTTTAAAAGAAATTGGTTTTTCTTCGATTCTAGCAACGGATCTATGTAAAAATGAATAAAAATTAATTTCTGGAGGTAACTGTAGGCGTTTTTGTTTTGTTCCATCAGATTCTTTTGTTACTTTTCTCATTTTCTTACGGAGCAATAAAAAATTATTCAATTTAAAATTTGAACCCCCCTCAAACCCCCCCTTCTTGACCCTTTCGGGAATTTTCGACACCGGAATCGGAAAGAACGCCTATAGTTACCCTCATGAACCAATTTTCATTCATATTTACGTAGATCCGTTGCTAGAATCGAAGAAAAACCGTTTTTTTTTAAAGTTTGGGGGCTGTAGCTCCGAGGGGGGGAATTTTAGGACACGTGTTCATAGGGAAAAAAAGTCTTATTTTGGCCCCAAAAATATGAGGTAAAAATCTTTATTATGAATTTTGGGACACCCTGTATACCTACTCAGATAACAGATGTAACAGCAAGATTGTAATGGTAGAGCTCCGAATGTATTATGGGAGATTCCTGTCTAATTGGTCACTTTCTCTATGGAAACACATACCTAGATATGTCTCAAATTTGATTTGTATCTCCCATGTTACCTGCGTCGCTCCGTCATTAAGTCCGATTCTGAGAGTGAATTTTGTGATTTTTTAGTGCACTCATAGTCAGTTTTCAGACTTTTATGCAAGAATCAACTCTTCAATCACCTCTGTAGCCAAAGTTTGCAAGAGCCCAATTAAATAGGAATCTTGCATGGTACCAGCATAGCTCCGCCATTATGACTCGAACCTTATAGTCATTTTGCGGGTCTACGAGTGAATTTTGAAATTTTTTCATGATCATCGTAATTTTTGCTAAGGCAAAAGTTCTGTCCCTAAACCACCTTTCGAAGATAAACTTGACTAGGTACCTCTAATTGATGCCCTGGACTTCTGCCTTTTAGTCGGATACAGACTGCCTCTTTTGTCATCATTGATGACTGTCAACTTTTCCGTAGCTTTTTCGTTTTATATTTTATTTTGTTAGCTTTGTTCAGATCTCATATCCATGAGATTCCATCGTATCGGTCAAACGGAGGGGATTGACAAGTAGTTAAATATTCGTACGCGACTGTACCGTTTTAGTCTACCCTAAGAAATGAAGGCGCAGCTACGGAAACCGATGGAAACCTTTAGCGTATAGTTTGTGTGTCCGGATTCCAGAAGTAAGGAGTGAAGTTAACTATTCGCAAGTAACTGTAAGTAGGTAGTAGGTTCTTATCTAGGTACCGTTTTAGTCTACCTTATAAAATGGATTCAAATCCATAAAGGTAGTCTGAAGCCTGATGCGTCGACGTTACGTGATCAAAGAATGACCCGGCTATGGAAGCGTTCTAGAATTCAACCATTTACTGCATCCGCACAAAAAAGATTACATTGTCCTGTGATGTAGTATATCTATGTATATTGGAAAGTGCTGCTATCCATAATCTTTTCTGCATCGAGACAATGAAGGGATGAATTCTAGAACGGTACCTATATGACATGTTCTTTTACTTTTTTGGGAGGATTTAAGTGTATTATAACAATAATAATTATTCTTTTCTGTTTTGTTGGTTGGTCAAGAAATAGTTGATTAATAACTTGGGCCCTCCCACCTTTGCCCAAGGGGGAGGGGCTTACAAGACCTGCCATTGTGAATTGTAGAGGGCCCCCGATTGAAACTCGAGGGGTGCGAGGGATCCCGAATTTTTCCACACGCCAATTCACTTGTTCTTGTTATTATGGCATCAAAACCGAGACTCCGCTCTGAAAGGAACAACATGTGTGAGAGAGAAAGAGATATTAATTGATTGATTGATTTTTTTTTACTATCGCATTAATCCTAAAAGTGAAAGAATAAAATAGGATTAATGCCATGGAGGTCAAGTTAGGACTTTAAAGTCCTTTCTTACACTTGAGCCTCCATGGCTCATCTCTAAACATAACAAAATGTGAAAAAGCAAAACAAAAAGAAAAAAAAGCGAAGCAGAACATAACTAAAAATAAAAATAAATCTGAGAATGATAATGGAAAAAAAAAATAACATTTAATATCCGGAAAAAGCTTTTTAAATAACATGGGGAAGCCTTAAAAGTAATTTTGATAGATAATTTAAAAATGAAAAAAAGAAAAAAAAAAGAACAAAAATCATAAATACAATAGGACAAAACTAAGGGAGCAAGAAAGAGAGAGAGAGAGAGAGAGAGAGAGAGAGAGAGAGAGAGAGAGAGAGAGAGAGAGAGAGAGAGAGAGAGAGAGAGGGGGGAGTTACACGCATGACGCAACTTCGGCAAGGTATGGTCCAGTTGGATGTTGTTCCATGTGTTAGGTGTATTCTGTTGAGTACCCGAAAAAAAAGATAGCCACCGGGGGGGACCGGCTGGTGCGCGGTCTCTACTTCTCGTGTATTGTTACATAGTATATTGTCTCCGGGAACATCGAGACAGTTTGGTTTGGAATTGCGAAAAATTCATTGACGTTTGATGTAACAAGGCCCCTGCGACTTTGCTGATATCTCGACGTCATATGAAAGACCGCCCGAGTCAAGTTTCCCTGACCGCGACACCAACGAGAATGTTGAATTGACGTGCCATAAACTGCTCCTTCATTTCACCAAGTAGGCAAAGAGAATACCGCGGAGTACGAACAGTTAACTACTCGTGAGATGTATTCGCTTCAGTTTCGGCAGAGATAAAAAGAGCTGTATTCAAAATGAGGCTTTTTGGCCCAAGAAAGAAAACCTTTCAAATTTTCAGGGTTGATAGAGCTACTCAAGAGCTTTCTAAAAATGGCCGTTTTTTTTTCTAGCCCTCTTGGAAGAGGGGGGGGGGGGGGTCAAAGTTGGAACCTTTAACCTCCCGTAACTTTTTAACAAGTTGACCAATTTGAATGCGGTTTTTTTTAAAATGTAGCTTTTTTTAAAGCTTTTGATTGATGTGCCACACTTTACCTTTTGAGGAATTTTAAGACAATTTTTTTTAATTTTTTTGATTTTTGAAATTCCCAAATTTTTGTTTTTTTCATTTTGAACCGGGGCAAACGCACTGAGGGTAACAAATACCAGTCTGAATTAAAGCTCTTTCAATTTGCTTTCAAGTAGTTCAAACCGCGTGTTGGGGAAACGTTTCGTTCAAAAGTTATAAGCACGTAAAGTTGACGCGGAACCGATTGCGGCGTGCTCCGGGCCCGCGTTTTTGACTTATAAGGTCGGCCGCTCCTCTCCGACTGGAAAGGAATAAAAAATATTCTGGCTTAACGCGATTAATACCAATACTCAACCCATTTTAAACTAATAAACAAGTGTTTTCAACGGTCTTTCATCATTTTTCCAACTTTTAAAGCCCAAAAAGGAGGCCCGAAAAAACCTGCTTTACAGTCGTTGGCGGTAGCATTGCGTGCAATCTGTCAACGCATCATTTTGTCCATTGAAACCATAAAAAAGGTCGAACTTTTGGAGGTGCACAGTGCACTCCCTTGATATTTATCAATTATTACACTCCGATTATTTGCGACGAATAAAGCTTTTTTTTGTTTTATGATAGCAATAACGACAAAAAAAAAAAAAAAAAAAAAAAAAAAAAACAAGCAGCCAGCAGATTTTGTATCGCAGTCTAGCGATACAAAGATAACATGCAGTCAATCAGTGTAAGCTGCTTTGACTGCATTGTTATTCTTGTAATACCGCTTTTCATTAAGTTTCATAGCATATAGGGTGTCAATTAAAAAAGGAGCTAGGCCAAATATCTCGAGAACGGCTCCGGATTTTGAAAAACACTGAAACACGTGTTCAATTAGCTTGAGGGGGACATCTTTATAGGGGGTTTCCGATTTCGGAGCCATCTCTGGGGGGCCCGCAGGGCGGATACCACGTCCCTAAATTCAATACTTCAAACGAGGACCCCCATATTTTATTTATTAATCAAAAAGAGGGTGAAATTATCAGACTTTGGGTACGAATCGAAGTTCAATATCGTTTTTCGTTTTTGATACATTGAAGGTCAAAGTTCGATTTGGAGTAATTTTCAAAAAATCATTACTCCTCTTTGAAGAGTCGGAATTTAAAAATCAAGGACACAAAAATACTCTAAAAAGTAAGCCCCTTTCAGAAAAAATTCAATCATAACAAACATTTAGTAAAATTTTTGGTTTTGAAGCTCTCAAAACTTTTAGACTTTTTTGGGCCCCCCAAGGAGGGCCATCTGAAAAATTCCGAGGTTTGACCCCTATTGATTGATACATTAATCGAAAAGGCGTAACAAACTGAGCATTTCGGCGCAGACCGGAGTTCGATATCGTTTTTCACAATCGAGATATCTCAATCTGTAAATTGACATTCGATATCTCAAATGTAAAAACGATATCCACCTCCGGTTTGCGCCGAAATGCTCAGTTTGTTACGTCTTTTCGATTGATGTATCACTCATTAGGTGACGTAACTCGGAATTAGACCCCTTTTTAGAATTCTAGGGGAGACCACCAGACCCGCAAATATTTATCAAATATTTTCATCTCTTGGACCTAATTCTGCCTTCAATCCGAAGAGTTTGCTTTGTAGCGAAGCTGTACGAATAGTTGCCTACTTCATCAATTGAAGGCTAATTGAGATCCCTAAATTTTATTCTGATGTTGTTTTCAGCAAGTTTTAGATTAATTCCAGATTCCAATAAGTGCATATTCTTTAAGTTGCATTCATTCTATTTGTTGGGGTTTCTTTTTTCCTTAGTTTTTATAGGTTGTCAAAATCGATTTGATTCTTGCATTTCCTCTAATGAATACAATTTTTGTTTCCTTCTTTCAAACGGTGAATCTTCAAAATAATTTTTTAATTTAGCAGATTACACCCCCCTCCAAAGATGTTTTTTGTTTGTAAACTGCTACACAAAATTTCAACAAAATTCATCCAGCCATTTTTGATTGACTCTTCTTTATGCGTTTAATTTTCCTTATACGTTCTTTTTACTTTCTCACTCTAATGAAATTAGAAAAATTGAGAAAGTATTGCGATGGCGCAAAGATTTTCAAGGTATTTTGTTTCGATAGTTGGCCTCTCACGACTAAGTCAATCATGATTTTTACAAAATAATGGCCTCTCATCATGTCTAATACCATCAGAAAGAACATACTTCAACCATATTCCCATATTTCTTAACCCTTTCTAACTTAGAGACATTTATGCAAAAAAATTCTGTGGCGTCTGTCAGTCCGTGTGTACCTTCCCATAACTTTTGAAATATTGGTCCTTATGCTTCCAGATTTTGCACAGCTGTTGCTTTTTAGATTCCCCAGAGGCACTTTTTTTGTTTTTTTGAAATTCCATTTTTTAGGTTAGTTATAGGGAAAAAATGATTTCCATTGAAATCAATGGTAAAATGGGTAAAAATGGGTAAAACTGGAATAATTCAAGTTTGGCTCAATCAATTTTGATGAAAGTTAGCAAAAAAAATCTACATTCAGCCTACTAAAAAATAAACCACACATAGTTACAATATCCAACCCTTAAAGCTGTTTAAAAAATCAAAATAAGTGCGCTCGAGCCAAAAAATGGAATTATCGTGAGAAATTAATCTTTTTACTTGGAGTCAATCAATTAGGGCTCGATGAATTTTGATGAAACTTTTGTACACACAATCCACTATCAAAATACTAACATATTTTTCTTTCTTAGTCACCATACACAATTGATAAAACCTTTTCAAGAGGCAAAATAGGTGCGATTGAGAAAAAAATATGGGAATAAGCGCAAATAAAAACATATTCCTATTAATTGGGATAGTTCAGGTTAGGTCCAATGAATTTTGATGAAAACTGGCAAATGCAATCTACTATTAGTCTACAAAAGAAAGTATTCCTTACAGTTACAATATACAACCCTTAAGAGAGTTTAAAAATCAAAATAGGGCGTTCGACCAAAAAAAAAGAATTAAAGTGAAAATTTAATATTAAAACTTGGAGTCAATCATTAATGGGATGAATTTGATGAAACTTTGAACAAACATAACATGTTATCGACCCACTAAAATATTTCTCTCATACAGTCATCATGAAAAACCTTTAAGACCGTTTCAAGGGGCAATAAATAGGTGCGATCGAGCAAAAATCTTTTACATTAAGCCAATAAAGACAAAAATAATATTTGGAATAAGTAATTCAAGCATGACTCAATTAAGTTCGATGAATATTGAAACAAAAAGTTTGCAATCTGCCTAGGCATAATTTTTTTTCCATGTATAGCCACAATAAACAACTCTCAAGTCTGATACCGTTTAAAGGCAATATAGGTTCGATCAAACCAAAAAAAGAACGTATAAGGAAAATTAAAAGTATAAAGAAGAGTCAATCAAAAGTGGCTGGATGAATTTTGTTGAAATTTTGTGTACGCAGTCTACAAACAAAGTACATCTTTGGAGGGGGTTTAATCTGCTAAACTAAAAAATTGTTTTGAAGATCCACCATTTGAAAGAAGGAACCAAAAATTGTATTTATTGGAGGAAATGCAAGAATCAATATCGATTTTGACAACCTATAAAAACAAAGGGAAAAAAAAGAAACTCCAACAACTCCAACTCCAAATACTTATTGGAATCTGGAATTAATCTAAAACTTGTTGAAAACAACATCAGATTAGAATTTAGGGATCTCAATTAGCCTTCAATTGATGAAGTAGGCAACTATTCGTACAGCTTCGCTACAAATTTGCAATGCAACTTAAAGAATAAGAACTTATTGGAATCTGGAATTAATCTGAAACTTGTTGAAAACAACATCAGATTAGAATTTAGGGATCTCAATTAGCCTTCAATTGATGAAGTAGGCAACTATTCGTACAGCTTCTCTACAAATTTGCAAACTCTTCGGATTGAAGGCTGAATTATGTCTAGAGATGAAAATATTTGATAAATATTTGCGGGTCTGGTGGTCTCCCCCAGAATTCAAAAGGGGGGGTCTGGAAGTCTCCCCCAGCATTTCAAAGGGGTGTCCATGGGACTCCCCCAAAATTTCAAAGGGGGTCTGGGGGCCGCCCCCAGATAAAAATGGTGTGAGAAAGTGTTCGTAGGGTATTCCCTACAGTTTATTTTGGTTTGATGGAACCTACATTGCCTTTAAACAGTATCAGACTTAAGAGTTGTTTGTTCTAGCTATACATGGAAAAAAAATTATGCCTAGGCAGATTGCAAACATTTTGTTTTAATATTCATTAAACTTAATTGAGTCATGCTTGAATTACTTATTCCAAATATTATTTTTGTCTTTATATTGGCTTAGTTTAAAAGATTTTTGCTCGATCGCACCTATATTGCACCTTGAAACGGTCTTAAAGGTTTTTTATGATGACTGTATGAGAGAAATATTTTAGTGGGTCGGTAACATGTTATGTTTGTGCAAAGTTTCATCAAAATTCATCCCATTAATGATTGACTCCAAGTTTTAGCATTAATTCCTCACTTTATTTGATTCTTTTTTTTTGGGTCGAACATCCTATTTTGATTTTTAAACTCTCTTAAGGGTTGTATATTGTAACTGCAAGGGATACTTTCTTTTGTAGACTAATTGTAGATTGTATTTGCCAGTTTTCATCAAAATTCATTGGACCAAACCTGAACTATCCCAATTAATAGGAATATGTTTTTGTTTGCTTATATTCCCATATTTTTTTCTCAATTGCACCTATATTGCCTCTCAAAAAGGTTTTAGCGGTTGTGTATGGTGACTAAGAAAGCAAAATATGTTAGTATTTTGATAGTGGATTGTGTGTACAAAAGTATTATCAAAATTCATCGAGACATAATTGATTGATTCCAAGTAAAAAGATTAATTTCTCACGATAATTCCATTTTTTGGCTCGAGCGCACTTTTTTTGATTTTTTAAACGGTTTTAAGGGTTGAATCTTGTAACTATGTGTAGTTTATTTTATAGTAGGCTGAATGTAGATTTTTTTTGCTAACTTTCATCAAAATTGATTGAGCCAAACTTGAATTATTCCAGTTTTACCCATTTTTACCCATTTTACCATTGATTTCAATGGAAATCATTTTTTCCCTATAACTAACCTAAAAGTTGAAATTTCAAAAAAACAAAAAAAGTGCCTCTGGGGAATCTAAAAAGTAACAGCTGTGCAAAATCTGAAAGCATAAGGACCAATGTTTCAAAAGTTATGGGAAGGTACACACGGACTGACAGACTGATGGACTGATGGACTGACGGACTGATGGACTGACAGACTGACGGACAGACGCCACAGAATTTTTTTTGCATGAATGTCTCTAAGTTAGAAAGGGTTAAGAAATATGCTAATATGATTGAAGTATATTCTTTCTGATGGTATTAGACATGATGAGAGGCCATTATTTTGTAAAAATCATGATTCTAACTTAGTCGTGAGAGGCCAACTATCGAAACAAAATACTTTGAAAATCTCTGCGCTATCGCAATACTTTCTAAATTTTCCTAATTTCATTAGAGCGAGAAAGTAAAAATTAGGTGTATTTCGTTAAATTAAAATTCTGGGCAGTCTATGTCTCAGACCACGGAATCGGTCCGATTCTGCCATTGAAGTCCCAACATTTTAATTTGACAAAATACACCTTATTTTTTCTCCTCAAGTTAACATGTTGCACATCGATCAGAAGGTTTCTATATATTTTCTCAGAATCTGTCAAGATTTGTGAGAAATTCTCAAGTGGATAAGCACAAGGGTTGATTCAAAAATCTTTTAAGTCCCGATAGCTAAAAAAATCTGGGTATTTTGGTAAATGTCTATGGGAGCAAAAATGTTGGCAATTGCCTCTGATATGAGGATATGAACTCTTTTCGTACTTTTAGAAGATGCTTTTTTGCAAAAAACTTGATAAATGTGTGTGAGCTTCTTCTAATATGAATGAGGAGCTGTTGAGGGCTTTTGAAAAAAAATATCAAAAATGAAAAAAATTGTTTCAATTCCGTAACCAATTTTAAAACATTTTTAATCAGCCGTTCTTGAGAAAAATGCTCTGTGCTGGTTCCTTTTATCTATAGTTATCATCTCTGTATTATGTTCTGTATAATTTCATTGGGTATGCAGAGTAAGTGAGTGTTGGAGTGAGAATTTCTTTTCTATGTGAAACTTCTGAGCGCTAGTGTTTTTGTTCATTTTCTTTTTTAATTTCAATTAATTTCATGTCTCAAATTATTTTGGATAAATTTATTTCACCAAAACTATCAGTAAACCTCAAGTACCTAAACTCGTGGCGGTCAAGATCCAAAAATTTCTCCAAACCTCTCCCTTTTACTACCTTCCTCTTTCCTACCTCCATCTCCTCTCTTTAAAAAATTTTCTTTCAAAATCAGTTTTTTTAACCTTATCTGAGAGATGCATGATTGTGCATGAGATCTCTCAGATTCAACTTACAAACTAGCTGATATCAAAGCAACCAAGTCTCCTCCCCTCCCCTCTTCCCACCCTTTCTACTCTTGTGTTTCTTCTAGCCCCCTATCCCTTCAGATTTCAGCCTGAGATTTTATCTGATCTTCATTATTCCGAATTATTATTACAATCTGTTGGCTGCGCTCAACGCAAACCATTGCATAACTCATAAATTGCAGGCGCATGAAAGTGCAAAAGATTTAATGCCCAAAGGCGCTGATATCCGAAGGACCAAGTCTAATTTTTTTTACCTACCGCACCTTTCTTCTGCTTCCTCTTCTACTTCATCCTCTCGCTATAGTTCACCCACCAAAAAGAAAAACAAATTAAAAAAAAGTCAGAAAAATAACTTGGCGTTGAAATTAAAGGGACAATATTTGAAATTCAGCAGGCATGGAGTTTAAAATGTTTCCGGTACCCTGAATAGAACAAGGATCAGTATTGCGTGATTTTAAAAATGAAAAAAATTTAAGTACTCAGCGAGCTGAGTACACGGATGTCTTTGCGCTACCAAGTTTATGGGATTCACAAAATACTGCAATGTGGCAACATTGTACTGTGCGCATTTAAATCCATGAAAAATATGAAGCTACTGGGTGTGTAGTGGGCTCAGGAGTTTGATCTATTGAAAGGTTTTAAATGAACAAAATGCAATACTTAATGCCTCACTACACGCTACACCACTGGTAACAACTTTTAGTACTAGCTGCTGCATACAAAATTTATCAGCCGAGTTATGTCAAAATAGATTTGCTTACATTTCTGATCATCTTGATAGCGTTTATTTAAGAAAATATTGCCAATGACAGCTTTGCAAAGCGCACTCCATTTGTATGCAACTACGCAGATAAATGAACTCCCAGCTGTGAACATTATCCACAAAGTTCTGTGCATAAGACAGAAATGCGTCCATCCGCACATGTAAATAAAGAGCTGTCATCAGCAATCTTTCCTGAAATGACCTAGCTATTTTATCACCAAAATTGTTGAAGATAAATATACACAAATCCATTGAAAGACAGAGTTAATGGTAGAGTTTGAAGTGAAAATTGATGTGACTTACTTGAAAGACTTGAGTTTTAATGATACCCCAACTAGCATTTCTTACACTCTGAATTTTTTGATTTGACGCAGAATACAGCTGACTACTAATAAAATTTTCTAAAAGGAGACTCTCGTTTCAAAAGCCCAATTTTAGAAACATTGCTAGCAGCAGTTAAATAAGGATACTGACAGCGTTACTACTTCTGTAAAGGCACGAGACAGTTAAAGTGAGATGCAACATGATAAAATCACTCCTCGAAGAACACACCTTTGAAAACCACCAAGGATTTTAATCATCCTAACCCATTGAAATCAATCAGTATTAACTAGTTGCCACCAGTTATAAAAACCACAACTTTGACAGTGGCTCTGACGTCTGGTTCAAAACCTTGCAATTAAAAACATTAAAATTCATTCTCTTCGATCGGAAGGGACAAGATAGCAACAAACTGATTCGTGACAGAATTCACTACACACCCGAAAACAAGAATTCTTGGCTTAAAGAAGTGGGTGAGCGTTTGTAAAGCAAATAATAAAATCTAGATTGAGTTACAGAACTGAAAGATGGGTTGAGCACTGAGAAATAAGTTGATTGTTCAGATTGCTTATTTCATAAAATGATCCACAACCACGGCCGTGGCCACAACATTTCACGAGCAAACATCTGGATTCTGGAAGTTAATAGGAAGCAAGTGGGTGGGTTATGGTTGATTGAAATAATCCTTTAATGCACCACTAATAAAAAAAAAAGGACATGAGTAATGATTAAAAAAAGAACAAACGTTTGGGAACACTGCTCATCAATTAACCTCAAACGTAAACACTAAACATCTTGCGACAGTCTCAGTCCTGTCTCGGCAAGAATTGCCGAGCAAAGTCAGAATTTAAGGAAAAAACTAATCGAAGAGTATTTAGAGGGAAAGTAGAAAACTGTTTACTGGCAAATCGTTGAAACCTCCGATACGATCATATCATAACATTGAAATTAAAGACGAGATATATGAATATTAGAAAACAAACAAATAATTACTCTTACGACCATGGACGAAGATATAACTAGTTTGGTTATTTACTTAACTATTATTCAACACATAATCAGCCTGGAATTCTCCCAAAGGCAGTACAGTACCTAAAGGCTCCTGAAAGAGTTCCTGATAAAGTTGTCTCGAGACATGGAAAATTAAGAATAGGTAATGGAGCTTACAAATGACGAATGAGAATTACAACTGACAAACTAAATGAAAGCTATGAAGAACTTGAGGGTTTCAATTAGTAGAAACTGAGATTAAGGCTATGATTGACAGAAAACACGCACAGTTCAAAAAGAAATCCTAATTTGAAAGTCACTTGGTCACTGATAGAGTTCGAAAACACGCGAAGAAATTCGATTTGTTTACTCATTGATTTTCACAAATCTGTAACCTTAAAATCTCCGAGGCGGTTACGCATGTTTACCAAAGCTTCCGAACTAGATATAGCTCGTTGGTAATCACAGAAAAATAATGAAACTACCAAATTTATTCATAACGGAGACAGATCCTTATGAAAAACTTAGGGCCAATACTCTGTCAAAACCTCACTCAAACTTTGACTCAAACATTCAAACGGCGCACTATGGATCCAAATCGAGTCCTAAGTGGTCAAAAATACAAAGACATGAGATGTCACAAGAATTGTCGATCCATCAAATGATATTCTCCGATAAATATGGGACAAGCCAGGATAGAAAAACCGAGCCAAATAAACCCCTTAAAATCACTTATAGTGCCCAGCGAAAATACTAATTTCCCAACTTTGAAAGGATCGAATTTGGACCGCCAAAGATTTCATTTCTGCCCATTGTGCGGCGAACCGAAGAATATCGAGAATCCGATATAGCGCGCGATTCGTTTTTTTCCACGTTAAAGGATAGGGAGACTTTTGGCGTTGCCGCTCCGCAATATATCGAACGAAGGGAATCCACCGTAAAACGAGACGCGATCATTACGTGCGGAAATCTGACAACGCACGTTTGCGACCAAGCCGAAAATTGTCGATTGTTATGCAGGAAGTTTATGGCCAAAATCGATACGAACCCATAACAAAAACATGCAGTACTTACTGCATGTTAAAAAAAAAAAAAAAAAAAAACTTTTTCCCTCTTAGGTTTTTCTCCAGAGAATAACTACATCCGCGGGAAATTTTTTGGGGGGACACATAACTGAGGTTTCCATGGCGACACAAGCACGACCCAAAACATTGCAGTGAAGATGGGTTTTCCGTGTTTCAAGAAAATGATTGCAATCAGTTATCGCGGGGCAATCGTGCTTGTGTCGCCATGGAAACCTCAGTTAATGTGTCTCCCCAAAAATGTCGCGGATGTAGTTATTCTCTGGAGAAAATACCTAAGAGGGAAAAAGTTTTTTTTTTTTTTTTTTTTTTTTTTTTTTTTTTTTTTTTTTTTTTTTTTTTTTCGTTATTGCTATCATAAAACAAAAAAAAGCTATATTCGTCGCAAATAAATCGGAGTGTAATAATATGATAAATATCAAGGGAGTGCACTGTGCACCTCCAATAGTTCGACCTTTTTTATGGGTTTCAATGGACAAAATGATGCGTTGACAGATTGCACGCAATGCTACCGCCAACGACTGTAAAGCAGGTTTTTTCGGGCCTCCTTTTTGGGCTTTAAAAGTTGGAAAAATGATGAAAGACCGTTGAAAACACTTGTTTATTAGTTTAAAATGGGTTGAGTATTGGTATTAATCGCGTTAAGCCAGAAAATTATTATTCCTTTCCAGTCGGAGAGGAGCGGCCGACCTTATAAGTCAAAAACGGGGGCCCCGGAGCACGCCGCAATCGGTTCCGCGTCAACTTTACGTGCTTATAACTTTTGAACGAAACTTTTCCCCAACACGCGGTTTGAACTACTTGAAAGCAAATTGAAAGAGCTTTAATTCAGACTGGTATTTGTTACCCTCAGTGCGTTTGCCCCGGTTCAAAAATGCAAAAAAAAAAAATTTGGGGGAATTTCAAAAATCGAAAAAATTAAAAAAAATTGTCTTAAAATTCCTCAAAAGGTAAAGTGTGGCACATCAATCAAAAGAACATTAAAAAAGCTACTTTTTAAAAAAAAACCGCATTCAAATTGGTCAATTTGTTAAAAAGTTAGGGGGGTTTAAAGGTTCCAACTTTGCCCCCCCCGCCCCCCCTCTTCCAAGAGGGCTAGAACAAAAAACTGGCCATTTTTAGAAAGCTCTTGAGTAGCTCTATCAACCCTGAAAATTTGAAAGGTTTTCTTTCTTGGGCCAAAAAGCCTCATTTTGAATACAGCTCTTTCGCAAAAGCGTGACTGCCTTTCGCAGTCACGTTTCATCACATTTCTTCACTATTTGTCACAAGTCACGCTTCGTCACATTTCTTCACTCTTTGTCAGTTAGAGTCCCTATAGCTTCGCCCAATGACCATACCTGTTCCTCCATCTACCTTGAAAAGAATCGTCTATGCAAGCATATACGCGGCTCGCTGTCGAAAAAGTTTTTCCATTAGTCGCGGAAAGTTGGGAGCTTGATACCCGAAAATTAATAACCTGCATTGGGCGAAGAGACCGATAAACTTTTGGCTATGAAGTTAGCTTTTCCTCAAAATCACGGATTTCCCACTATTTTTCTGTCTTGTCTTCTCCTTTTGACCTTTTCAACCCCAGTTTTTATTTTTCTAAGATTTTCAATTTTTTGGAAACATGCCTCCCCCCTCCCCACCCCAAAGCTATATGATACGAGACAAAACCGACTCACATTGCAAAGCTATGCTAGCAAGTTGCAACTTCTAGATTGAGATTTTACCTATATTAATTTTCAATTAGTTTAACCAAAACTGGATTTCGGAGGTCGTCCTCCAGACAATGTGTCTTTACCAACCAGTATAGAATTTCTCAACGCGCAATAATTTAAAAATAGGTAAATTGTCAGCCCCATCCAGAAGAACCGCATCCTTTACCAGATGGGGGGGGGGGGGACTATGAGTTGAGTCACGTTCGAGATCGAGAAAGACAGGAATATGGGATGCAGCTGGATCTGAAAAGAGGAAAGAGCACCCTTCTGTAAGTGTGAAGGCATAAACGAGCGTATATTGGGCGAGTTACGCTGTATTTTATTTTGTCCAAAAATAAAGAAGAAGAGTCATCGGTTAAAATTGGAATGGTGGGTGAGACGCTCATGACGGTGTGTTGACATTGTCTCTTTCTCTCTCTTTCTCTCTCGCTCTCTCGCTCTCTCGCTCTCTTAAGTTTCCCCTACTCTGTTTGTCTCTGTATTCCCTAGCACTCAAAGTTCAAATCCTGTTCTTAACGTTGCCATGTCTACACATCCATTGCTTACATTAGTCGCATATTCAATTTTCAATTAAGACACACACCAATAATTTTACTTGCTCACAATTTTTGTCCTCTTTCTGTTAGCCAGGAGGCATTCTTGGGCCAAAGCCACTCAACTTGACCACTTAAGATGACTCTCCCGAAAAATACGCAAAAAATATATTTTTGCGAGATAATATTTTCATTACTGAGCCCTCGGATTCCCAAACACTTCATGGATCGCGGTTTTCCAACTCCATAGGTATTACTTTGGAAATATCTC
The DNA here is from genome assembly GCA_011764245.1 of Trialeurodes vaporariorum. Lineage (NCBI taxonomy): Eukaryota > Metazoa > Arthropoda > Insecta > Hemiptera > Aleyrodidae > Trialeurodes > Trialeurodes vaporariorum. Next base: position 35,046,548 of record VMOF01000002.1, on the reverse strand, counting down.
TGTTTCAGCACAACTGTCGGAGGGTCTAATAAGGCCAGGGCCGTGAGCCGCGTCCCGGGGGGGGGGGGGGGGTTGCACTGGTTGGCAAAATTAGAGAGTAAACAAGCAAACAGAAGACTTATTTTTATATAGCAGAGTTGGGCAAAAAATTATTCGGAAATTATTCGGTGTGTCCGGCAACGCCGAGTCAATCGAATTATTCGACGAATAATTCTACAATTGACCTATACCTTCTGTGTGTTTCCCTTTCCTCAACTCAGGTAGCAAACCCAGTTTTCAGTGTTGCCGGAGTCATTTCATTATTTCTGATTATTCGGTTGCCCAACTCTGTTATATAGTCATCTTCGAGAGCGGCAAAATCAGGGTTAAAAAGCGGAAAAAAAAAAAGAAAAAAATCAGATTCATATAAAGAGGGGCGGTGATATTAGCGGAGGGCGGCAAAATTGCAGCCCCCCCTTCCCCCCGGTTTCCTGAAACGTCGTCTCGGCACGGCTCTATCTTGGGCATCCAGACAATGGTAAAATTAAACAAAATGAAATAACTCCACCCATCCGCCTAGTCGATTGAATTTAATCACCCGCGCTGCAGATCTCAACGCCCCCAGAATGGATTATTATTATTGTTTTTTTTTTTTCTCCTTTTTTTTCTTTTTTTTTTCACTCAACTCCGCGCGTGTTAGTCGGCTTTTCTTCTTTTCTCGGTGATATGAGAACCGATAAAAATCACTTTGAAGAGGAGTGACGTGGAATAATTTTGTTGACAAAGAAACTGCCGCGACTTGGAGACGAGAAGAGGCAAGAAGTGAGATCAAAGATATTAGGGTAGTTTATGGTTGGAGCAACCGTATTGATGTGGGAACTGCGGGAAGTCGCGTCGCACACTCGCTCCGCGGCATCCGCGAGAACGCGACTTGATATGCCCAAACGCTCGCGCATCTTGTATTCATTTCTTTTCATTCGTTCTTTTACAATAGCGTTGTAGTGAATGTCATCACTTCATGTGTAATTCGAGACATTTCTTTCGCCTGTGTCAGAATGGGGCTGTTGCACACTTTTGCTATAATACGCGATTTAACAGTCGAATCTGGTATCGAATCCAGCATCGACAATCGACTGAAAAAAAATCGATTCAATCAAAAAAAAAAAAAAAAAAAAAAAAAGATAAATAATTGACATCTATTTATTTATTTATTTATTTATTTATTTATTTATTTATTTATTCATTCATTCATTTATTTGATACCAATTTAACAAAAAAAAAGGTAAAGTAAGGAAAGTTTCCCCTGCCGCGAGCTAGCTCGAGTGGCAGGTTCACTAAAATATCAATTAACAGCAAAGAAATAATAATGAAGTAAATATTACAAAAATATGAAATAAAATTATAATCACAATGAAAATTATAAATTATAAAATTATTAACGGTTGACAACCTGGCACAACTATACTGGTACCAATCGTTGAGTTTTGGGACAGAACGCATTTCGTGCCTATCCTTTCCTGAAATTCTCGCTAATTTTGACAACCTCCTCAGCCCGTCCCCTTGCTTCCTGAACTGTCCGCGTGGGCGGAAATTTCGGAATTTGCCTATTTGCCAAATCACGAGGGGGGCGGGGGGGGGGGGCATGACACTACTTGCGATAATGCTCTCTCAATTACTGTCGGCACCCGACGACGCGAATTTTTTATCAAGGAATAAGTACAATTCGGCTAAGGGTCAACGATAATTAGGACCAACAAATCACCGAGAAAATCCACCTCCGTTAATCCAGAGAAAATATTTTTAACACCCCCCCCCCCCCCCCCCCACGACCACCACCACCACCATTATGTTATGACTGCGGTTCATTTAAAATAATTTTCTTGAAATGCTTGATGTCCTGAATTCAGATCCGTTGAAAATCGGGGGCGGGTGTACAAGAATAAAATGTACTTATGTGAGTCAGGAATATCCGAGAGCGGGGGAAGACGATCATCCAGACAATCCGGGAATCCCTTAAGGGATTGTATGTCCTAGCATCCTATCATCTGGTGCAATTGAATTTTCGCGCCTCAGTCCTACGCTTGACGGTCTACGGGGTCGACGAATCCGATTCGTCGGTGTTGACATATTTCAAATTAAAATCCGTTCGTTATGCAATGTTTCTAATGGGAATTACGGGGCCTAAATCCGTAAATCTGGCAATGGTGATGAATCGAGGGTGGAGAAGTGAAGTGTTCCTGCTTCCTACTTGCTTCCTGCAAGTTGGTGTTTAAAAGCAGCATTCAGTAAAATTGGCACCGCTGCACTTCCAGCACGTTCCCTTCCCTGTCAATTTTTACTCTCGCTTGTCCTGTTCCCGTCCCGCTTGTAATTCGATTATTGTAATGTGTTGTTTTATTCAGAAGCACCTCTGTCCCCTGTCAAAATCGTCCTTCTTCCTCTTATCAGTCTTCGAGGCTTGAAAATGCTCGGATCAGTCGGGCCTGTGGTAATTTCTATTAGAAAGTATTCTGCGTTTTGCCCTCTCCGAAATCGTGGAAAATGTTTACCGTCGCCGTAGTAGATTTCTGTTCTCATGTGTTTCAACTTTCAAGTTTATGATATGAATTGATCGCTTATCAGGAATGCGTGCTTCAAGCAATGAGTGCCCTCCTTTTCTCGCCGTTCAACTGAAATAATCCTCCCTCATGTTAAACTACCCTTCACTTCGTAACTAACATGAAGAACCTTCATGGTATAGTACCATCTGAAGCAGTATTCATCAGGACTGAAGCGGTCTGTCTCTGACATTATGAGGCCCACTCTCTCATTCATTTGTTTACATTTTATTTCTGTCTACCTGAATTTTTGTTGCAGTGCTGAAACAGGTAAGTTACTGTTAATATTTTCTGATTGCTTGGGTTTTTTTTTCCCCCTTTCTTTCGACAGCGTGCCATCTAAGGAACTGTCTAGCAGATTTTTGGTATGTACTTACTTAGAGAATCATTTGTTGTTGAATTGATAACACTTTCGAAATGGAGTGAAACGTGGCTAATTTTTCAAATTATGAACGCGATGAAATGAGCAACGCGTTGAGCTGAAGCGTTTTGAGTGTTTGGTTCTGGTAATTAGCGTTACCTGCATCCGGAATGCATTAAAACACATTGGTGAGTGTTTGGTCAGCAAAGAGTTTCAACTCATTGCTAACCAATTGCCCACGGATGGGTACGTTTTGGTCCATTTTGGATGCAGGCACGGCTACTTGTAAGTATTGAGTACTTCGGAAACGTTAGCTCTAGGTCCATCAGTAACTGTGGTTGGTAGACCAACTATTCGGAGAGGATGGCTCGTTCTGTTTTAGTGTAATGCCTGAACCGTGCTGGCTCAAAGCAAAGAGGAGTGTTCCATTGTGTTCCATCTTGTTCTGTTGAAGAAAGTCAGAGTCCTACTTAAATTCCTGCTAGAAGTTTGATGAATTCACTTTGTGAATTTTAAGACGAGCCTGAAACTTTGCATTTTCACCCTCTTCACTGGCGATCTTTTTCTATTAGGGCTGTATTTATATGCACTTAAGGGGTCTCTCCACCTGTGTATTTAAAAGCGTGAATTGACTGCTCGAGCCAATGAGCTTCTTTGTCGTCGATACATCGGACTCGACCTATCGACTTCAAGGCAGCTCATTGGCTTAATCAGTTTATTCGCGTTTTTAAATTTGCAGGTGGAGAGATCTCTTAAGGCTGGCAAAAGAATCATCCACCCGACGGCGAGAGGGGAAATTTGCTTTCCCCCACTCTGATGCTCGAGCAGTGAGAGATATTATCACTTCTGTGCGGAATGAATGATTAGGAGGAGGGCGGAGACATCAAGTCGGTGTTGTCTTCACCTCGGCTGTCTTTTGTGCGTCGGAGAGGGTAAACATATTTCCCCTCTTGCCGTGGAGTGGAAGATTCCTTTGCCAGCTTAGTACCTACGTCCTGGCCCATACTAGAACTCATGTCATGGAAGAAGGCCAATGACAGATCATGCGGCTCGCTGCGCAAAGACGTATTTGCATTCTTGCTCTTGCGCAAAAACGCAAACCCGTCTGCACAGTAAACCAACCTATCTGTCATCGGCCAACTTTGGTGAAACGACCCCTAATACGGCAAATGCGAAGGATGTACACAAACGTCTTAAGCAATCGATGGCAATTTTTGCAAGGACATACATGTAAGTCTTTGGCACTGTAATTGTCAAGCTGGTAACATGGATATTTTTTGAGTTTAAAAGAATATATTTATTCTATTTTGAATTTCAATCACTCTGTTAGCAGTGCGTGCTCTTTGGATCAAGGACTTGTACCAGAAATAATCTGATGATAATAAATTTTAATTGTAAAAAATGAATCTGCAAGTGTTGTCTCTCAAATTTTCCTATTTACTATGGTTTGAATTACGAGACAGAAATATTATATACTTAAATTTCACTTTGTATTATGCACTTCATTAATGTGTAAACCACTTTTCAATAATGTATAGCTCTTGTCTCTCTATCTTTAGGATCCTTTTATGGAGCAAGTTATGTTGCTGTTCCTCTACAAGAAGCGAAAAGCACAACAGAAGTATCACTTAGGTTTCGCACGAAGCGTTCGGATGCTCTCCTATTTCTAGCGGCTGGACGAACTGATTACTGTCTTGTAATTTTAGAGTCTGGAAAATTAAAGGTATACTGTAATATGTATTGCCCTTTTTCCTGTTTTTCCTGAAATACCCAAAGATTACTTATACTCCAGATATGGCACTAGCTAATATCTTGTTGAGCGCCGTTTTGCTTGCCTTAATTTCATTTCCACAGCATGCCACTGTTAGAGATCTCTTTTTCTAAAGTGTCATAGATTTTGAAAGGAAATCTAAAACTTTCACTATGACTTTTATGAACTGATAGGTGTTTATTCTGTAATCCTTATCGATTAAAGTTTTAATTTTGTGTTTTAGGTGCGCATCAATTTAGGTGCTGGTGAATCCGAAGTTTCTTCTCCAAAAGGCTTGCGTTTGAATGATCTACTATGGCATCATGTCACTGTTTCAAGAAAAGAAGCTGATATTACCCTGACTATTGATAAAATTCACATTACAAAGTAAGGTTCCAATTTGGCTGCTTTGTTCGGTGTTTAATTTTACTACTTAAGTACCTTTCAATGACAGAGTTCTTGAGCGTGCCTCAAAGCTTGCTTAGAGCATGAAAGGACTTTGCAAGGGTACTGGCATAAAGCTATACCCACCGTGGTCTCTTTCATCTTTTATAGGTATCTTCTGTAAGACTAATGACTATACCCTACAGCACAGGTCTATCTTTGGTGGTAAAACACCTGTGTAAGAGCTATGCACACAGTTAGGGACCTTCTATCTATCTCTCTATCTTATTCTCTTATTTAGAATCAATTGAAGAAATAATCTTAGAGCTGACTACTCTAATTTCATTCAAGCTGTTCTGTGCAAGAGTCTAAGTACAAATCAAATCTATAAATAATTCTCCATAACGGTCATGGGCACATGCATTTTCTCATAAAAATACTTTTATTTGATGTGAAGCTTGGCTCTATTTTAACTTCATTTTTACCTCTGACAGTATTTTAACATGCTGAAAAAAGTTTTGGCTCAAAACAGTGTGATTACTGAACAATCAGCTAGAACTAGCCCCCTTTCTTGAATCACAACAAGAAACTCAAGTTTCCAATAATTCAGCAGGCTGGCAACCGTCTATCTTGTTTTGGCAGAAACTTTTTTTGACTTTTGTGGAACCCGATTTTGTCGAAGCCAAACCAAACTTAAGGAAACTCATTTTGTGGGAATTGTTTTTGTGCTGTGTGAGCTGATGTTTGTGTAAAAATCGATTTTCTTTGCACAGGTTTTTGCAAAATCAGATTTCCACAGAATAGGTTTCCAAAAATTGAATTTACTCTTTTTAAATTACATGAAACAGTTTTTCTGAAAATTGTAAAATCAACTTGAGGCCGTGAAACGGCACTAATGATGCTCGGGGATGTTTTACAGACATATTTTCCACAAAATCGGCTTATATTGTATGAAACAAAAAGATTTATGAAATTAGGAAAAAAAAAAAAAAAAAAAAAATCTGTTGGTTTTCAACAATATCCTGCTGGCTTTCCAAATTTTTGCGAGACTGTATGTTTGCATAAGCGAGCATATTTTTTGTAGCCCTGCAGTGCCACATGTTTCTTGAGTTGACCCTAGAATTTTCTCAGTTGTTGTGTTCTCTCCTTGCGTCTGTTAATTGACTGTGTCGTTTCTTTTGCTTGACTTTCCTCAGAGAAAAATTACCAGGCAGATTTTTTGAGCTGAACATCCACTATGGGCTGTTCTTGGGAGGAATGGGTGACTTCTCCGAGTTATTCCTTGGCCATCTAGATTGGTTCAGAGGATGTCTATCTCAGGTCTCATATAATGGTGTCGATGCGCTCAAGCGAGCACGAGCTCGATCTGGTCAGTCAGACGCTCAGGGAGTTACATGGAACTGTGCCCCAGAACTTGAAACTGCTAATGATAGTGAAATCAGTTTCGTTGAAGATGGAGCTTACGTGTCATTCCCAAATTTAATACAGCGGACAGGAGTCAGGTATGTATGTCAGTAAAATTTTGTCAGAGTCTCTTGCAGTTTGTATGTCTGTTTGAAACTTTTTATATGTAAGATTGCACTGGAAAATATGAGCTATAGTAAGTATTGGAATCAGGGCAATTTTTAGGTTAAGTCATACTGGTTGCCTGATTAAACACAGGCGCTCATGGGGTTTACCCGGTTTTTTTGAGATTTTGACCCTTTGCCGTTCTGGAAATGGATTTTTTTTGCTGATTCAATGTTGTATCTCTTGATCTGCCAAACTAAATGGGGGGGGGGAGGTGGGGATTAGAGAGAAAAATTTAAAAAAAAAATTGAGTAGTAACTTTTTTTTGCAAGGTCTTAACCAAACAATGTTCAACTAGACCATACGTTGGCTGATGAGTAAAGTGTTGTTGTCAGTAGCCAATGAGAGCAAAGCATCAGAGTGTTTGCTTAAGGTCATCAGTCAATGTATGGTCCTGTTGGATGTTGCTCCCTGTACTCTTCTGTTGAGTCCCCAAAAAGAAAAAGTTAGCCACTGTGCGATTTGCTAGTTTTTGGCTTCTAGTACATATATATATATATCGGGTGTCCCAGACCACCCGTCTATCTACTTTTTCTCGAAAACGGCTGGGAGTTGAGAGCTGAAACAAAAAAGTCACACAGAGAATTGACCCCAAGGTATTCACTGAAAATATTTTCAAAGCCCTCTAAGGCTCCCGGGGAGGGGAGCGGGGGGGGGGCCTCGAAACACATTTTTCCATTTTTGTCGGAAAAAAGCCTATAAAAGGTACAAAAATAAGTTCAGATCCTGAAAGAACAACTCATTGCCGACATTTATGGTCTTATAAATTTTTCCAGAAACCCTGATTTTTGGGGTTATGGGTCCTTTGGGGGGACATTTTCAATCGGCCACTGTGACCACACCATTCAATATTTTTCAAAAAACTAAAAATCATCTAGAAGAAGAGATCAAGACCTTTCGATTGATGTGTCACATAATACCTAAATTTGAAAAATTAAGGCTCCCGCCTAGAATCCAAAATTTGGGGGCCTTCGGGTCCCCCCCACGTAAAAAAGTCAAATAGCAAGGTATGGCTTGTGATACATCGATCGAAAGCCCTTAAAAAGTAGAGTAAGATGAAGTAATCCAAAATTGTCTACAATCATTACTTTCAAGATGACGGCCATTTGAAAATTATGGGTGTTCAAAGGTAAGTCCTGGAAAGAGAGTCTAAGGTTGAACGATACATGGATTGATAGGCCTTAAAAAAAGCAAACGAATGGCGCAAACCGCAAATCAATTCGCCGCTTCAATCAAAAGTTATAACCGATTGAAATTTAAGCAGCCTTAATTAGGCCTTATTGAGCCCTTCAAGTTTCAAAACCCCCCAAAAACCGAATTTTGGGTTGTTACAGTATTTTTAAATGAAACTTCAACCATAAAACCGATTTTTCCCGATTTTTTTATCGTCCCGCGTTCAAGAAAACCATAATGAGCAGGTTACGTGAAACACCCTGTATATTGTCTCTGGCCATTGCCCACAGTAAATAATGGATCATTAATATTAGTCAATTTCTTGGCAACTGTATTTTTTCAGGTCATTTTGATTATTTTTACAATGCTCCTCTCTATGATTTTCAGGTTACGATTTGAATTGAAAACTTTCTTAGATCATGGTGTCCTTTTGTACAGCTCTGGCCCGGTTGCCGGAGGCAGAGCAGATTTTATCGGCCTAGAAATATTAAACCGTAGATTACACCTATTATTTGATCAGGGTAATGGTCTAATCGAATTGTCAAATGATAATGTCATTGCAAATGGGGAATGGCATTCTATTTTAATAAGTCTGAATCCCACTGTTGCCTCAATAACAATCGATAGTCAAACCCCATCATCTCATAAAATACCAGCCTATGCTGGCAATAAATACTTGGATCTCTCTGACTTGGTAAGTTTTCTCTTATGGATCGTTTTCTGTTTTATAAACCACAATTTTGTGTGTAGTTTTATATGTGATTGTTGATGAAATCTGTCATCTAAGCTTTTTGATTTTTAAGCTCTTGCAAAAAATCGATTCTCAGAGAAGCTGATTTGAGAAGCAACTGATACAAGGATCAATTATTTTACAAAATTTTAAAAAATTAATTTTTTTCAGTTTTTTTTTTTTTTTTATTTTTTTTTAACAAGTTTCATCAAAATGGAAAGTGATAGAAAAAAATATCAATGTTTTGGTTGACATGACGCAGAATGACGCTAGTTTTAATGGAGAACATGTGTTGTTTCCATGTCGCACAATGCACATTGCACAAGCCACTGCCAATGTTCTTTTTAGCACCGAGCTATGATACACCTAATTGTTATCACATATTTATGTCCATACTCATATTTGTATCTCTACATATGTGACTTTGACGTGAGATGTCTTTAGCACTATTCCTTCGTAGCTGTTGAGTGCATGTAGACTCAACAATACTAATTCTGTCAATGAAAGTGTACAAACAATTACCTATTTAGTTGATTTACTATCGTTCTTCAATATTTTCTTGAGGAAGGAAGAGCACACTACTTTTAGGTTAAAAGAAAACAATATTTGTCCATTTCGGTTGAATCAAATGACTCCTCGTCGTTGCCATGTTTGGGCGCGGAATCATATGATTCAACCATGTTGAGTTAGTTCTCAACACTAATAAAGTTAGTCTCAATCTTGACTCTATTTTTTTGGCTCTTATAAATGCATGCATGCCACGTTAAATTTTATGATGAAGTTATGAAGTAACAGAGTAAGTTTACTTTCCTCTGTAGTGTATTCCTTATTACTCTTAATTGTGCTCAAAGTTGACTTTTGCTTTCTTCTGCTTTCAAAGCTAATGCGTATTTCCATTTTCCAATTAACCGTTTTTGGTCTAAAATTACAGCTCTTCTTTGGTGGTATTGAACTGAATAAAAGGTCCAAAGCTTTAAGCCAAGGACTGAAGACTGCTGACTCTAGTTTCAAAGGTTGTGTGAGAAATTTGGAAACAGATGGGAAACGGATTGGTCTAGCTGATGTGACAACAACGCAAGGCATCATACCAGAATGTGTTTGGTCTTTTCCATGCTCGCAAGATCCTTGTATTGCAAAAGCAGCTTGTTCCCAGCAAGGCGTTAGCTCCTTTAAATGCGACTGTGATGTACCTAGTTGCGTCAAGCCAGATTTTGTTAACAATGACAAGGTGCGTTATATTTTATCTATTTAGGTATGCAATTGTTCAGCCACCAATTGTTGTCCAAAACGTTTCCGAAAAAAAGAAAACGAAAGATAAGAAATATAAAAGATACTCAAACGAGAAGCACACTCCACTCAAGATGGAAGAGGGACACCCTTTCATCAGGACAGAGTCCTTCATCCACCTTGAGTGGAGTGTGCCCCTTGTACAATATCGTAAATGGATATGTGACCGTATGCTCTGGAACGTTTCGTTGATTGATTTACTGTGATGGTCTTGTGCCCATTATAGTTGTTTTACATAAATTGACTACATATAATAATGAAAGTTTTACTGATGTTTTAGCCATTTAGTTTTGAATTGTTATAATAGTAAAGTTAATGTTTACGTTCACAAGTTTTTTTTGTGGTAATTATTCCTTGCTTATACTTTAAAGTGTATACTTTATCTTTTTTAGATGCTTTTGAAGACTCCATTACCTGTCGCTTTAGAAATCATAACGTTAGAGCCTCTGCTTGTGTCAGAAGGAGAAAATGCACTTATAACTCCAGCTCACATTAATATGGTACTAGATAGCATCAAATATGGGGTGCGTGAAACTGGTGTTGTGTTTTCTCGGATCGAGCCTCCAAAGTATGGCAGACTTTTCCTTGAAGTTTGGGAAAGAGGATCAAATTCAAATCAAGTTTTTACGCTTCTCGACTTGTCCAAAGATAAGGTAAAATTTTAGTCACAGTTAATGGTAAAACTCTTGGGCCTATCATGGAGTAGGTAGATTTAGGCCTAGTAGCAGAAAAGCCAACAGAGTCTGTCTCAAACTTTTCCTGTAATCAAATGGAATACTTAATCTTTCTTTCGTAAAATAATTGGAGGAATCATTCTTCATAGATCTTCATTACCTGCTCGGAGAAAGTGGCAAATTGAATATAGGACTCTTTCTAGTGTGTGTTTAGTAACTGTTACGACTCTTCTGTTTAAAGTCTTCAATACTCCCATTGTTTTTCTAGCATAATTTAACTTTAGTCCATCTAAGAGTAGACAAGAGTAACTCATTTCATCTTGTCCTTTTGTTTTCTTTGAATGAAAAAATTAGCCTATGAGTGGAATGAGCCATAGCCTACAGCTTGGGGTTGGGAGGGTGGACTTTTCTGCATTCAACACTCTTTTTTTCTTTAACTTTTGAACTTTTTGATCTGTAAATTCTCTTCTCTTTCTTGTAGGTTCGTTATCTACACGATGGGTCAGAAAATCACCAGGACAGCATAACATTTGACCTTGAACTAACTCCAGGTGCTGGTTTTACACTGCCCAACTATCTGAAGGGACAACACAGATTTACTCTTCAGATAAACATCACTGCCGTTAATGATCCTCCATCATTGGTCATCCCTTCCAGCAAGGTCCTTCGTGTGGCATTGGTGAATTTCTCATTCTATTAACTTTAAAGACTTAACTAGATATCTCTCTTTAAATTTTCTTTCCAGCTCATAAATATCAATCTCAAGTCAGCTTTTAATTGTCAAAAGGACAGTCTCCATTTTCAAAACTTTTCTCGCAGGCAAGTGGAGCATCTCTCAGAAAATCCATCCTGGTAGAGTTTCTGCTCCAAACAATTACTGCTGCCTAGTGCCCACCCTAAACTGTGCAACATCTGATTTTTAATGGAGCTGACATATTTTGGGTTTCTGACAAGGAACGGTGCCTGCTTCTGCAATGCATCAAAACGGATCAGTGAGCGGATGTATTGCTAACCTACTGCCCACCGGTGCATTTTGATGCGCACATTTCGGAAGCGGGCACCGCTACTTGTCACAATTCGTCAATCTGATACTCACAATGTGTAAGCTCTAACTTTACTACCTTTAGTATGTTTCATCTTAGATGTACATGTAATATAAGGCACTCTCTGTGGGTCTGGGGAATAGGTATCTACGATGGAAGCTGCCATAAGCAATTGAATTGTGAATTCTCGAGTAAAATCCTGCAAAATTATGAATGAGCACTGAAAATTTACATAATTTACTCACAGGCTCAAAAAATGATTTAAGTTTCACTTTTCAGACGTAATGGTGCATAGGTGGTAATATGCAAGATTCCCATCTAATTTGAGGCTTTTATCTGTGTCTCTCTATAGAGAGAGTGACAAATTAAAAAGGAATCTCATGTTATATCTGCATAGCTCCACCATCTTTGATCTTAAATGGCGGAGCTATGCAGGTGTCATGGGGGATTCCTGTCTAATTTATCACTCTCTCTATGGAAACACAGAAGAAAGCCTCAAATTAGATAGGAATCTCCCGTGGTACCTGCTTATCTCCGACATTACACCTTTAACGTTAAAGTCAGTTTGTAAGTCTACGAGTGAATTTCATGATTTTTTAGTGTTCTCATCGTCATTTTACTGGTTTTTATGCAAGATTTAACTATTCAATCACACGTTTAAAAAATAGCAAGAGCCTCATTGTACTCTTGAATACCTAAGTTGGTCAATCATATACAAAGAAAAATAACTTGTTGAATTTCACCAGCTTTAAAGTCTTTGAGTTGCTGCTGTGACACTTAAAAAACAGTTGTGCCTCAATAGGGCTTTAATTGTTTCACAATTCTGATTCAATAACAATAACAGTGCAACGGTGATTGCAATGTGATAGCAAGAGAGAAGAATAAGCTTGTAGTTTTTAAAGACAACGCTGTGTTATACTATGTTAGCATAACATCACATGGTCTCGTTGAAAATATTTTGCCATAATGCGGCAACTTTTTTGGAGACTGACTGTATCTAGCAGCTTGAGATTGCTGATTTAGTTTACGACTAATTTTCCTCTCTTCCTCGTCTCCTTTTCTTATGTACTTTATTTTCAATTTTTAGAATATTGCTTTTCAGTTTCTGCTATTTTAATAACTTTTTCCTCCGCAGCTTTTTTTATTTTTTTAACCCTCCTTGCTCTCTCTACCTTTTGAGTCCTATGGTATGAATCATATTTGTGTTGAGACTTATGTTAAATAGAATATACTTGAGGTGCCAGAGGAATCCACTTTAGTATATAGAAAACAGAAACTAGTTCTTTGTACTTCATTCAACAGATAGCTCTTTGCAGTTGCAGCGTGTTCATTCTGGCAATGTTGCATCCACTCCATCTAAAGCCATGATAAAGGTCGAAATATTGGGGGTGCTCAGTGCACTCCCTGAAATCGATATTTTACATGGGATTTAATGGACTAAATTCACCAGTGCCAAATTGCATGAACCTCCATTGGCTCTTTGGTTCTGCTGAGTTCAACAAAAACTCATGTTTACCAAACTGAGCTGTAGGTAGTGTAGGCTCCAAGTTATTTATTTTATCTGCTACTCACCTTTAGTTTTCTAAGCATAGTTTCATAAATGTCAGCTCTATGACTATTTTTAGTCTCCTCTTTGTTTTTGTCTTTTTTTTTCTCTCTCTCTTTCAAATAACTCACTAAATACTAAACTGTAATAAAGTATTCGGCCTTCTTGAGTGAAAACCCTATTCATCTAGAACTATCCGTCAAACAACAAACAAAGTTAAATTATTTTAAAATCCCATTCAGTGCCAAAATTTTTGTTAGTCAGGTTCTTAAAAATGAATGTCCTAACATTTTTCAAGTTGGATAACTTTTAATAGTAAAATTGAATTTTTCCGAGATTTCTTTTTTATGTTTTGCCAAACTTTTTATCTGTAATTTCATTTTTAAATAACTTTATGTGAGCTTCACTGTTGGAATTTTAATTTATCTCCACCCGCATTTTTAGCTGTTAAATAAATTAGCATGTTCACTATTAGTTCTCACAATGGCTGTAATATTTGTTATTCTAATTTTTACGTAATTTAATTTTTGAGTTCTCTTTACGTTTAATCTCTGTTCTTGTTTCTTTCTTAAAGCTTAATTTAATTATTTATTCATTAATTATAATTTTAATTTTAATTTTAATTTTATAATTTCCAATTTACTTTTCAGATTTTGATTTTATAATTTGATTTTTGTTTTTGCATGTGTTAAATTTACCAGCATGGATTGATCTTGCTGCTTAGCTGATCTAGAGTCTTGTGCCAAATGTGTGAGTATTAACGAGTTTTCTTTTATTAATCAATGTTATTTTTGTTAAAATGTCACTCCTTCCACACTATTAATTACACATTTTGCATCTAGATAGGTTTCAATTTCCAAGTTGCCTCAAGTTTACTTTTTATAACTTTTGTTCCTTATTTTTTTTCGGACAAAGTTAATCATATTTCTCTAAAAATCGAAAGCCTTTTTTTGGGGTTCATTTTAAAGTACCAAAATTTTATTTACTCTCCTCTAGTTGCCAAAATTCTTGAATGATTTTTTGTGGCTCATTTTGTCTAAATAAAATGTTAAAAAGTTTGACCATTGACTGGAGAAACTTTCTCTTGGAGCTCCAAAGAAACTTCAAACAAGCACCGAAATGTATATCTATTAAATGCAGGAGCCATTCCAGCATTAAAGAACCTGATTGAAAAAAAAAAAAAAAAAAAAAGTGGTCAATTAGAGAAAATTTCTCTGTTAAATTATGATCAAGAGGTCTTTATAATATGCCTTCATTGTCCTCTAAACAAACCTTAAAGGTTCTCTATAGATGCCTGAAAATGTCTAATAATATGCCCAAAAACCCTTGGAGTAGCCCATAAAGGTCCTTGAAATAAATTCAAAAAGTCCTTAAGACACTGTACAATATCATTTAAAATATGCCCAGAAAGTTTTTAAAAAACATTTCAAATAAGCTCTTGAAGTTGAAAGAAAATTTAATTGTAGACTGCTAAAATTTTAGAGCATCTTATAATGGACTCAAGTTTTAAGATCTGTTTTGGAAACAAAATTGTGACTGTTGCCTCTCCCCCTCTTTACAAAAAAAAAAGTGCTGCTATTCCAAAAATTATTGGTAATTTAAAATCATAGTCGTTGTTCATGCAACTGGAAATCACACACACGTTAATGTTGGAGGGCCAATGTGTCACGTCTTTCTTCATAATTATCCTCTTTTTTGCTAACTACAGGCTAGCAAAAGTATTGAAATAACTGGGGGGGGGGAGAAAGCGAAATTGCTCCCATTTTTGACAGTTCAGCGAGCTGATTCCACTCTACAAGACAAGATGAGACGACACAGCGGGAATCGATGAACCCCTATAGTTTAAACGGTGTCTTATGACAGACTAGAAGTTGTTCAAGTGACTCCGAATAGTGCTGGAATGACTGGAACGACTTCATCCGTCACGCAAAATTGTTTCAACCCATGGGATTTATTGATTTTTGCTATCTCGTCTCGTCTGTTCAAAAAAGCAGAATCAGCCTGCAGCCTGCAGGACCGTCTGTAACCTGATCCCACAAAACTTTCTTTTTCATGGCGGCTTTAACGAATCTTAAAATTTTAATTTTCAAGAACAATGCTGAAGTCAGTTTTCGGTAAAGCTTTTTATGACCTGGAACCAAACTTCTTTTTATCTATTTTTTTAATGATTTTTTATTTTTAAAATTTCATCAAAATTAGCGAAGGACTCTAGCTTCAATATCATTGTTCACAGGGCACACGGAAAGTTTTATCAGCTGATCTTCTCTCAGCCTTAGACCCTGATACATCCCCATCAGGTCTAGTGTATAACGTGTTCAATCAGCAGCAGAGTATGGGTCGCATTGAAGAAATTTCATTTCCCAATGTATCAGTGACTACTTTCTCGCAAGAAGATGTTGATCAAGGCAGAATAATTTACGCTCATACTGGAAACGCAACAGGCAATGCAAGAATCGGATTTCAGGTATGTATTCAATCCTCCAATTTTGCTGCATGTGACGTGTTCTGACGAAAGGGCCCTAAATTTACTCAGACAAAGATTTCGGGAGAGTAGAAAAACAAAATTAGGGTCAACATTTTTAATTGTCGTTTTATGCTGTCTAACATTCCCCTTTTTTTTTTATTTTTAATGTTTATAATACTTTGATTCTCTTACCTCCCTCTTTTTTTAGCTAGTTCAGTCTGTTGCTGTGAAATATAAGCATAACGAGCCACCGTGTTTAGGCAGTTGGACTTTACTACTACTATTTTATTACTACCATCTTCCACTCTTTGGGGAAATTTAAGTATACATTGTAAGTTAAAATAAATATATTGGATGTTTCACAACAGGATAGTGACACAAGGCTCTTAACTACTCCCTGCTGTAAAGAATGAGAGGAATTTTAAAGTTTGGTAAACCAAGGGGTTGTAAGATCCCTTGGCTTCCTTCGATCAAGTCTTTAGGTTACTCTGGCATTGTCCAACAATATGAGAGTGTCCTAATTTGGGTGGTCATGAAGACGCATCTTATAATTTCAGGCAATTTTACTAATGTAATCCAAGATGATTTCAATGCTGAGGTCCCGGTGAATGTTAAATTCCTCTTGTACCACCTGGCTCCACATATACTTCTAAGTAGTAAAATTCCCTCCTGCTCTCAAAGCTCATGAAACTTTGTCCAATTTTGGTTTTTGACTCCTTGAATCATGATTAAAATACTTGTTAGCTTGCGTTTCCATTCTCTTTCTTTGTTTTCAACTTTGACAAAACTTTGGTCTTGTTATTGGTATAGTCGTACTTACCCTTGTTTCAGCTTTGAATTTCTTGGCAATCACCAATTTTTTGTATTTTGACGTGTTCTCTGCAGTAATTTGCTCCATTTACACTCCTCTATGCAGTAGTACCAATATGTAATTCAATGTTGACTAAATACAAGTTAAGGGCCCTTTTGTCAGAACGCATTATACATGTATTCCAAGAAACACTCGTCTTTCCATTGATCCTTTTGTTAACTTTTTGTCCTGTTGTTTGCTTGAATAGAAGTGTTGATTTGAAATTGTTGAAAATAAAAATATGTTAATTTTTCACTTTCTCACAAAATTTTTGGTGCGGTTTCCCTCTCTGGCTCTTGTTTTACTGGGAGATACCTTCATTACTTCCTGTTCCCTTTTTATATTCTCAGTTTAGTAATTTGTTCCGAAGCACCAGCTTAACGAACAAATGGTTTGGGCTATCGGACCTCTTTTCTACCACTACTACCACCACAATTCCCCCCTTTTTTTTTTCTTAAATCCCTAGTTACCATCAAAATCTTTATCCACAACCTTGGAAAACGTGCAAAGCCAGATTCTCATTATTTTTTTATCCTTTCAAATGCTCTAGGTTTCTGATGGAATTGAAACCAGCGCTGCCTCATTTCTACGAATTTTAATCATTCCTCTCCAGTTAAAATTGGTCAATAAAACAGGTGCAAAATTAGTTCACAAAACATCCACTAGAATTACTCCAGCTAATCTTTCTTTCATGACAAATTCAGATGATCCAAGTATTCAAATCAATTATCAGGTATGTATGAGTCTCAGCACCACTTGTAGTTTGCCATGTCTATGGCCTCTTTTGCAGTGTATTTATTCTGCTGTGCATTTCTGTACGTATTCTTCACAAAGGGGCATAGCCAAATTATGGTTTGACAACGATTATGATTTGGCAATATAGCAAAAATCAATTACAATCAAAGTATAAACCGTTTTCAACTGCATGTAATGCAAAGAATAATGTGATAACTAAGAATGTGATATTTTCAATTTAATTATTTTTATTTTATGGGGCTGTGCAGTTGAAGATTTTTGAAACATGTATCAAACAAAAATTGAATAAAACAGCAAACTAATTTTTTTAAAATTGTTGCCATTTGTACCCTTGGACAGTGTACTCATACAAATCAGTATTTTAACCAAAAATTTTGGCAAGGGCTGCTTGCAAGGTATGTTCAAGTGTTTGTAACCAAAATTTATTTCCAACTGTCAATTTAATCGTGAGATGTTATTGCGATGTATGTTGATACTGATATTTGCTCTTTCTGATGCAATTGTTTCCCTGACTTACTGTTTCTAGTAAAAAAATCGGTGTTGCTCCGGGCTTTTCCCATTTGAAAATGTTTTTTGGGATTTTTTACATTGGTCTTAAGAGAAATTGGCTGAGAACAATGAAAATCAACCTTAGGGTAGGTGGGGATAAAAGTCTAGACGTGGTTAAGTCCGGCCAGCCATGTTTTAGTTAAAAAAGTTCAGGTTGATACTGCCAGCTTGGGAGGATGTTAGTGAAGCCACCCTTTCTGATGTCCACATTATCGCGAACTGCGAATATAATGTAGATTCCGCCTATAAAGTCACGTGGTTGCAGCCTTGCAGGCGACCAGTGGAAATCATTCGAGAAATGAGAGTGCCGATAACGCTCTGCGTACTGCGCAACACTCATCCTCTCCGTCCACGATGGTTTGCGAGCTCCAAACCATGTAAACGATTGTGGTCCACAATCGCTCGCAGCGGAGCTAATAGCCTGGGAAAGAGAAATCCCTTAGTATTCTTGCTAGAGAAGCTCCGCCCATTCGTGATCGTCCATAACATTAAAAAACAGCAACTGTGGACCGCAGCGGTCCTCAGCGAGCTATTGTGGACATGGAAAAAGACAGCTTAACATGTAACCTCATTATCCTCCTGAACTGGTGGTACCAACCTTAACTTTTTTCAACTAAAAAATGGCCGACCAAACTATTACCCGACTTTTATACTCATCCGCCCTATTTTGGGAAACATTGTATCCAAATTTTACTGTATCTATATTTCAATAAAATCAACTGAAGCAGTGATTTTTATTTAATTTTTTTTATTTTCATTTTTGGTGCATAACTAGCCAGAATCCTGGCTGGGTACAGGTCACAGAAAAACAACATATTTGTTTGCTTATAGCCAAAATAATTTATTAAACTTACCGTATCCTTGCGCATAAAAGACGCACCTATTTTCCACTTTTTGACTTTTTAAATCCGGTGTGCGCCTTATCTGCGAAACTTGCTAATAAAAGCACGATTTATCATCAATTTTTTTCAGTAATCATTTTGTAAAGTCTTTTGACACTTGCAGTGAGCAACAACCGATTTTGTTTATCATTGCGGAAGTTGTTGAAGAATCTCATCTTAAAATTTTGAGTTCGCGGGATCCGAAAATCGAAAGGTCAGCATCACTCAAGCAAACCCATAATCTCTGTCTCGACACGTGCCTAGAAGATATGGTGTGGCGCCACCCGTACTTTGGCCCGCACCGCTGCCCCCCTGTGAAGAGCGCTGCGCCGCGACCCTTACCCGCGCAAACTGAAGCCGGACAAGACTAAGCCGACGAACCGAAAGCGCTCAGTGATCTTGAAGTCAAGTCCGATGCCGAGCGGTGGCAAGTCTGCTGACTCTTGATGGTGATAAAGGATGGATACCTGTCTAGATTAAACGTTTCTTTTCTCCTCTTTCAGGCTATTTTCTCAATTTATTTCTCTATTTTATTCCTCTTCAACCTTCGCAATGTGCGGCTTCTACGCGGGATTTTTTTTTTTTTTTTTTTGCCCTCTCAAAATTTGGGGTGCCCCTTATCTGCAAGTGCGTCTTATACACGCGAGGATACAGTATATTTTAATTGTTTAAAATTTGCTTATAGCTTATCAGTTCATCCAGGCTGTAAAAAGCAGAGGATAGTAGAAACTGCTCTAAGATGTGAAAAAAACTACTCATTTCTCCGTTTTCAAAATGAATTTTCAAAGATTTAGGCAGAGCATTAAATACTTGGATTGCAAAAGAGGATAACTTTCTTTTTGATGATTCTAATCTGATCTTCAAAATGGTTATAAAAAGATGACAGCTATTATAATTATGAGATGGACTAAGATCAGATGGACTTATAATGGCATTATTAACAGCATATTTTAAAAGATCTAGACAGTAGAGACAGGGCAACATGAAAAGTTTGTTCTTGATAAAAACTTCTTAACAAAGTAAAGAATATTATAAATGTATAGAAATATATAAAAGTATAAGCCCACATAATCAGCCCACATAATTATAAAAACAAGATGATTCCAGGATTTGGCTGTAAAATAAAATTAAACGGAACGTTTCAACGGAATTAATACCGCCTTTTTCAACCGTGAAAAAAAAAAAACAAAAACAAAAAAATACAAAAAAAAGAAGGAAAACAAAATAAAAGTGAGTCGCAGCTAACACAGCAAGGCAAAGACTAACGTGAATAGAAAAACAAAGCAAGAAGGAAATATATAAATACATTTGTATGAATAGAATATACAAGGTTTTGTATTTGTGATCAATAAAGACTTACAACATTTGGTGAGTTTTGCACCTCCTAACCTCTGAACTTTCTCCTCCAAAAACTAAAGCGAAAATCTCTGAAAGTGCATTTATTCAAGATTTCACAAAATCCGTGGTGATATTGTAATGGCTTTGCTCTGCCCTTGATCTGATGCTAATTTTGGTGTCCGTTTTCAGATTGTTGAGGCTGCTACTTTTGGAGATGTTCAACAGTTACAACTTGTTGACAATTTTGAGACTTGGCAAAAAACGGATCGCTTCACTAATCAGCAGTTACAACGCCATGAAATTCGGTACCTTCACAGCACAGATCTACCAACCCATGATGAGTTCAAGGTAATTTTCTTTGATTTTTTCAAACTTACATCCTTCAATGTTTCAAGAAATTGCTTTCTTTTTATATATACCTAGGGAGTTTTTAATGTTCATTTATGAGCTTGATTTCTCCTCTTTCTTTCACAGTCAAAATATATTTTTGGATCAGTAGTAACATACCTGTAACCTTTTCACAAATTATGTAGGGGGAATTAGTTATAAGTTTTTGGTGAGTGACCCAAAATTTTCTAGGTGTCAATCACTGATAGCTTCCTAGGCTTGCTTGTTATAGGCAGGGATGGAAGGTGCTTTTTTATGTTCTTCTCTGAAATAAAATATATTGTTTTAATACTCTGGAAATGCCTCTCTCTGCTGCTCTCTCAGGTTTTGAAACTGCTTTCTAGGCCCATTATAATCACAGTGCACACCGCTTCTCTTAGACCCCATTCATTTCAGAATCTTCCTTATCTTGTATTTTTCACCTGGTCCTATAAATGCCCACAAGCGCAATAAACAAAAAGTGTTTGTACCTCGAAGACAGCCTTTCTTAGAAAACTGTCTATCTTACAAGGGGAGGTCACGATGTGTCCGGCTCCGATTTTCATGAAATTTGCATGAAAATGTAGCTTAGGTACGTCTTATTGAGGATCGAGAATCGTTATCGGCGAATGGGCACATGGAAAGTCAAAAAAAAATTTCAAAGTTTCGTCAAAATCTGCGAAATTCAAAGTGTGCGGCTAATGTATTGGAATTTCCGACCGTCTTCGTACAGCAGCTCTGTGGCCGACTGGTACGGCGCTCGCCTCGGAACCCACAGGTCGTGCGTTCGATGCTGGGGTCCGTCGCTTCTTTTTTGCACTTCAGTATCCAATTTTAATTGCTGAATCTTATGTAAAACTTCCGGAAAATCACGTCGATCGCAATTACGTCGCGATCCGATCAATATTCGACGGATAGAGGCATAAGAGCGTTATAATTTTCTCGGCATAGTACACAAGTGTCAACCATTAAAAGTGTAGGTAGGTCATTTTTTCATAGTGCAACTGACTCACAACTAGAGGTAGTTTCAGAAGTGTAGGCGGACCAAAACCATAATCTTTGGCGAATTTTCAACTTTCATTCCTTCAAATCAATACCGAATTTGCTCCTGACTTTATTCTTTTGTGTTTAAAGTTTTCCTCGTTGAAAAGTGAACTCTCAATTTCATTTTTATTCATTTTCATCGAGTAATATCAGAAATAATGTTGACAAATTCCAAAGATTATCGGTCTAGGTCCGCCTACATTTCTGAAACTACCTCTAGCTCCGCTCTCTTCTGAAACGTATCTGAATCATTGTCATTGCACGACGCATGATCAAATCGCATTTATAATACTGTCATTAAAAAATTACTCTAGCTTTTTATCCGAAATACGTTTTTCAATCATTTCCAAAAAAAAAAAAAAAAAATCAGTCTTATTTTTTCCCCGACTTACGAAAAAAAAAAAAACAGCAACAACAACAACAACATGAATTCGGTTTACAAAATGAAATGAGATTAGGAAAATACACCACTCACCGACTCGCTTCAAACTACAGAATCAATGTGGAAGATGAGCAAAATCATTCTAACAGTAACAGTGTCAAAGAGGCGATGAGGTGAAAAAAAATTAAATGCAGCTTTTCGGAT
Source organism: Trialeurodes vaporariorum (assembly GCA_011764245.1). Classification (NCBI taxonomy): domain Eukaryota; kingdom Metazoa; phylum Arthropoda; class Insecta; order Hemiptera; family Aleyrodidae; genus Trialeurodes; species Trialeurodes vaporariorum. The sequence goes on along the minus strand of VMOF01000002.1, from coordinate 35,024,621 downwards.
GAAACGCGTCGTAGAAACAAATGAAACAAATATAGTTCCGACAGTGAGAGCACTGAATAAATGCTCTTTCGTCACAAAACACGCACTTTTCTTGCCACACTTTTGAAGAAAAACAAACTTGGTTTACATTTTCAAAGCTTCGTTTTTCATCAATGAGGCCCGCCGAAAACCACGAATAGCGAAGCATTGAATTGAAAATTCCTGCCGAGAGTTGATGATGAATCAGCGCATGAATTCTGATTGCATCCTCTCGAGAGCTTAATTCTCGATTTACTGACAACACATCAACACAATTTTGAAGTTTTTTAATGAAAATTTTCACCTGTCTAAAAAAATAAATGTCCAACGGCTGACAGTACGGCGTACAATGGGGCGGAATGATCTCTACAGAACTTGTTCTGTCTCCGTTATCATCAGTAAAAAGACTGTGGACCAATGCCGGTTCTTTTTGGCCCCCCCAAGAGTCTAAAATTAATAGAAATTTAGTTTTTCCAACGTATGGAGCTACAATATTTTGAGTAAACGAAATGACGTGCTGTCTAGTCAATTTACCCGATTTGGATGCAGTTACAAACACATTTTCAAATTCGTCCGCAAGATTATTAACCGCGACTTGGACTCGCGGGCCAAAGTGCCCCAGGGGCTCTTGCAAACATAAAAAAACCTTCGGCAGCAGATTTCCGGAAGCAGCAATGCAATACTGAGCCGTGTAGGAGTGAGTCACTTTATAAAATTCTCCTACAAAAGCCTCAGTAGTCTTCTCTCCCTGAAAAGATAATGTCCGGTTAATGGGAACTTTATATTCACAACCGGTTTGGTCTGTGTTGAGCACAAAATTTAAATCGAAATGTTCATCCTCTATTTTCTTTTTCGTCGCGGTTTTGAATTTCACGGCACTTCGCAAAATTTCTTCTTCATTTAAAGCATTTTTTGACTTTATGAATCGCGTTATTTTACGTTGTCTTATTTTATGTTTTGCCTTAAACTTTTTGACCCATGAGTCTGACGCACAAAATTTAAAATCCTCTGCCTCCAAAAATTTGGCTCCGGCTGTACAGGCCCACTCTTTTAAATTCCGCGTTGTGATTGGTCTTTTGTTGGCGCGCGCCTCTTCGAATTTTTCGAATGTATACTCGTTTATGGTTTTAAAAATTTCACGCTTATTCACGCCTTTTTCAGTTTGTTTACGCCATCTCCCTTTAAATTTACGATCACTTTTTAAAGATTTAAATTTATTTTTTAAAGAAACGAACTTCCAATTTTTATGAGAATCGGCGAAATCGACCACTTTTTTTTTGTACGCAAAGGGCACTTGATCAGCACTTTCGTCCACGTCCTCCGGTATGTCAGTATCACTTTCCTCGCTGGTTTTCGAAGAATGAGCGTCAGATTTAGAGTCAGAGACACATTCGTCACTTCCGCACGAGCTATAATCTTCGATATCACGATTGTTAGGTTCACGTTTTTCTAAAATTAACTCATTAGAAAATTCATAATTCTTCAAAACTTTCACGATTTTATCGCTAAAAATTTTGCCTAAAATCACGCCGTTGTTCGAAAATTCACCACGGTTTTCTCCGATGAGAATATTTTCTTCACGCAGAAATTTTTCACAAAAATAAAATCCGTCTGCAATATCCCTAGGATCGTAATTATCCAAAAAAGAGCCCGTTTCTCGAGTACATCGGTCCGTATTCATACTAATAATTTCTACGAAACGCACGCGATTACCTCTATACTTTCAAAGCTCGTTCGATACTAATCATTATTAGCTTGAAATTGAGTGATCAATAGGGTAGTTTCCAGAGGTTGAGCTCAAAAAACATGAGTTGTGCTCTTTGAAAGTAATCAGCATCATGATAATATCAGGTTTACTTTGAGAGAGCACACCTTATACTATACGGGCCCGTCCTCCGGAGACCATCTCAATTGTCACCAGGTCCCTATATTTCGTGGTACGCGATTGTTTCCGAGCAAGATTCTTGAATAAGAAGAAGTTTTTCAAGTGATAAGAAACATTTTCGGACCTTTGAATACGGAAGCATTATTCCAGGCCGCGATGTATAGTTACAGCATGCAAAATTCGGAGGCTTCTGCTGATTGTTAAGAGAAAGATAGCATTGAGATGAATTGAGGAACATGAGATTGATTGACATTGATAGATATACATTTCAGTAAGGAGCAGAGGGTAGCAACAGACAGAAGTGCAAAAAAAAGCGACGGACGCCAGCATCGAACGCACGACCTGTGGGTTTCGAGGCGAGCGCCGTACCAGTCGGCCACAGAGCTGCTGTACGAAGACGGTCGGAAATTCCAATACATTAGCCGCACACTTTGAATTTCGCAGATTTTGACGAAACTTTGAAATTTTTTTTTGACTTTCCATGTGCCCATTTGCCGATAACGATTCTCGATCCTCAATAAGACGTACCTAAGCTACATTTTCATGCAAATTTCATGAAAATCGGAGCCGGACACATCGTGACCTCCCCTTGTTAGAATAATTTTTGGTCCTGATGTAACAAAACTGGAACTTGTTTATTCGTATCGCAATTTTCGTCTAGTTCTCTCTTGTTCTTTTTGTCTTTTTTACACTATGACTGTGCAATTATTCAATTTAAATTTTTCAATTTTTCATTCTATCTGTATTTAGTACAAATGTGCCATCTGATGAGAAATTCAAATTAGGTACATGATAATTATACTGATTTCCGAAACTAACTAATGAAAAATCTCAATACAAATGGCGGATGGCGGAGGACCACTTAAGCGAGAGATAAGAGAAGTACAGTAGAATCTCGATTATCCGGACCTCAATTATCCAGATATTTTGGTTATCCGGATTTTCCGGCTGGTCCCGGTGAAATCCCCATACTTTCAATGTGTTTTTTTTCCCGACTATCCGGATTTCGGTTGTCCGAAAGTTTCGATTATCCGGAGTTCGGTTGTCCGAAAATTTCAATTATCCGGACAGAATTCGCGGTCCGGCAACAAATCTAACCAAATTTCTCCTTAATATTGCTTGAAAAAGAAAGAAAATAACCAGAAAATGCAATGTCCTTTAAAATAGGTAGCTCCATATTTAAACGGCAGGAATAATCGTTACACGGGTTGCGTAACTTCGCCTTTGATGGGGCGTTTTAAAGAAATCTTCGCTGACTGCATTTCAGAGCGGCCAGATCGCGTTTTTCGGCTAATTTCGATTACCCGGATATTCGATTATCCGGACAACATTTTCGGTCCGGCGAAATCCGGATAATCGAGATTCTACTGTATCAAGAACTTGAAAGATCCCCTCTTCGCCTTTTTGGAGATTTGCTCTTATCAGAGTTCTTTCTTGTTGCTGGTTTTGCCAAGGACAGGACCATCAATTGTCGATATTTGACTATTTAAGAAGTTTCACCTTACTCAGGAATCAATCCTGATGTTAGTCTTAGTTTGCAACCATTGCATGTGATCAGAATGAATAATTTTTTTTACAAGTTGTTGTCTAAACTCTTATTCTCTAGTTTCAGAGTTTTTAATTTGCAAATCATTAATCATGAATAATATTCTCTTTTTTCTAGTTCAATGTATCTGTCTTAGACATCTCATCCTCCACAGTCTACGACTTTCCTATAACCTTTGTGAAACTTGCCCTGGTCATGATGAACAATAAAACTATTGAGTTTACAACCAATATAGAAGTCCCCATCACATCTGCGCATCTACTTTTCATGACTGAACCTCTTTACAGTGATCCGAGTGCAATTTTTTTTGAGGTCACGCATGTTCCTTTTTATGGATATTTAATGCGAAGGTAAGGAACAGTTTCCTTTGTGCCAGTAAAAAATACAGTTAATCCAAACAACTTTAGACAGATGTATTTGCAATTGAGTAGTTGTGTAGAATAATCAGGTATACGCGTTTACGTGATTCTTCTGGAGGATGGAAAATCTGAATTCCTGTGTATTCAAATGAGCAGAATTGACTTTAAGTTCGAAAATTTAGTTTCTCCGGAGTCAAAGTTTTCAACAAATTTATTTACAGCAACTGGACGCAAATAAAATAACTTTTTGTTTGATGAATTTGATTTCACTCATGTGGTTCTTCTGTGAATCGATTAGTGCTAATGTGAGCTTTCTACGTTAGTGCGAGAATAGTAGACTGGCTCACCTCCTTCTGTAAGAGCAAGCCCATCAATCTCTCTTGCCGTAAGCTGTTTGCCGATGCAATTTTAAACCAGAGGGAGTTTTTGGTTGGGTTGCTAGTGAGAAGGAAGTACGGAAATTACAAAGGCTTTGTCAAGCTCTGAGTGTAATCTTGGAATCCTGGAATCTCTGGAGTGTAAAATAGGAGGTCTTTGGCTCTGCTCATAAGAGTAGGGCATCATTGTACCTGGGTATTTCAGGGACTCTACTTTAACCTTCCTTGCTGCACAGATTATGATGTTTCTCAATAAATTTAAAAAAAAAAAAAAAAAAAAACCCTCATTGTTTACTCTGCATTTATTTTGTTGTGGTCTCATAAATTCCGTCTATAACTTGCAGGAGTCAAATTCTCTCCGTTGGTTCAACATTCTCTCAGTTGGATGTAAATAATGGATACATAGAGTATAAAACGCATCAGACTACTTACTCGCCTCTTACAGACAGTTTCTTGGTTCGAGCGTCAGCACAGCATTGTTTGCCAGTATCTGCTATCTCAGTGATTCTGAACTACTTGCCAAATAGAACACTTATGAATAAAGTTCAATCATATTTTGACCGGTTGCAGGTAAAAATTTATGTTACTTTGGGTTTAATAATTTTTTCATTAAAGAAATTGAAACATTCAAGAAAATACTATAATCAAGGAAATTCGAAGAAACTATCCTCCTCTCAACATCAACATCATTTTGAGTAGTGATAATACAGAGAAAATATTTTACTGTTACAGTACTTGCAGTAAGGTTGGAGAAGAACTTCTGCTTCACACAGTAGCTAATAAACAGCTGAAAATAAGTTAAATTTATTTCCCACGGAGCTAAGTGAATTTTTTACGTTTTTTGTAATTGCGATGAGCTCAAAGTACAGTTGATTATTACTGGTCCGCTAAAAACCATTATAGAAAAATGTTACCATCATTTAAGGTATCCAAGGGAATTTTATGCTAGTTTGTACACAGCCAGCTGCAATAAAGCTTTGTTTTGATGTGTTTATGTGGCGGGTCCAGACTGAACCCTGACCTCATCTTCACCCGGACAAAAATTGAGTTATTGGTACCACTGCATAGGAGAGGATATGACAGACAGTTTAAGAGCTCAAATGTGCAAAAATTCAAAAAAAATTTACGGATTGGAGGCTTTTTGAAGTTTTGATAGTATTGATGTGATTTTGAGAAAAACCGAATGAAAGTTTTGGAAAGTTAGCCGTCTACAGAGAAATTGATCCATTTCCATGCAGGTTTACAGCCTCTATTGGTTAAATTATGTATTAAAACTTCGTGTAGTTACTCTTAAGGCTACCCGAGAGCGTTTGGCTGCAAAATATGAAAACACACAATTTCAACCCCAGCATCTAAATTTTGCTCTCCTGAAGATAATGTAGATTTTATCAGAAGGCATCACATATTATGAAGCTTTATTCTCCATTTTAGCTCAACAAAAATGATGCCAATCTTTTGTCCTCTTATTTCTTTTTTGCACTGAATAGGTCATGGAAGGTGGTCTACAAACCATTCTAAAAAGTCAGCTGAGTATAGAAATTGATGAGGTATCATTATTGTACTATAACGTAAGCAAGCCTCCTCTTCATGGTCAGCTGAACATTCTAGACCCTTCTTTATCCTTCATCACAAAGCAAAATGTCTCATACTTCACTACAGAGGAGTTAGAGGCAGAGCGTTTGGTTTATAAGCATGATGACTCAGAAAGTCGTGCTGACTTTTTCGTCTTTGTTGCATTTTCTAGTCCTCAAGAAGATTTTCAGGTAACTTGCTTTTTCAGAAGCTTTGATTATTAAAACTTAAATTTAAGATTGCTCTGCTTGGTTTTAGTCATTCATGTTTGTTGAGTATGAAAATTACTAATTTTTTTATTAGTCATTACTCGTTAGATTGATATGGCAGGCTCATTAAGGACATTTTGAATGTTGTTCAGTTGGAAAGAATTTTTATGTCAATTGCAAATCAGCTCGCAGGTCCTGGATCAAAATAATATTCAGAACTTGGTCCAAAACTGGTTTCTATCTTTGGAACGGAATCAGTTCTGGTTCTAAATTTGATGCGTTCTGGTTTAGCTCTGGTTTAATTCTGGTTCCCCAAAGGTTGCAATTTTGTTCCAAAGCTAGAACAAGGAAGAAGAACCATATACAACAAATCACTGTCTATTTATTTTTTATTCAACCGTGCATAAAAGATAAATATAACTGAAAATTCAGGAACAAATGTGCGGATTTAAAAATTTTGATGTTTTATTGAATTAATTATAGAGGCATACGCGTTTAGGTGATTCTTCTGGAGGATGGAAAATCTGAATTCCTGTGTATTCAAATGAGCAGAATTGATTTTAAGTCCGAAAATTTAGTTTCTCCGGAGTCAAAGTTTTCAACAAATTTATTTACAGCAACTGGACGAAAAAAAATTTATTTTTTTTGTTTGATGAATTCGATTTCACTCATGTGGTTCTTCTGTGAATCGATTAGTGCTAATGTGAGCTTTCTACGTTAGTGCGAGAATAGTAGACTGGCTCACCTCCTTCTGTAAGAGCAAGCCCATCAATCTCTCTTGCCGTAAGCTGTTTGCCGATGCAATTTTAAACCAGAGGGAGTTTTTGGTTGGGTTGCTAGTGAGAAGGAAGTACGGAAATTACAAAGGCTTTGTCAAGCTCTGAGTGTAATCTTGGAATCCTGGAATCTCTGGAGTGTAAAATAGGAGGTCTTTGGCTCTGCCATAAGAGTAGGGCATCATTGTACCTGGGTATTTCAGGGACTCTACTTTAACCTTCCTTGCTGCACAGATTATGATGTTTCTCAATAAATTTAAAAAAAAAAAAAAAAAAAAAAAAAAAAAAAAAAAAAACCCTCATTGTTTACTCTGCATTTATTTTGTTGTGGTCTCATAAATTCCGTCTATAACTTGCAGGAGTAAAATTTCTCTCCTTTGGGTTTCAACATTCTCTCAGTTGGATGTAAATAATGGATACATAGAGTATAAAACGCATCAGACTACTTACTCGCCTCTTACAGACAGTTTCTTGGTTCGAGCGTCAGCACAGCATTGTTTGCCAGTATCTACTATCTCAGTGATTCTGAACTACTTGCCAAATAGAACACTTATGAATAAAGTTCAATCATATTTTGACCGGTTGCAGGTAAAAATTTATGTTACTTTGGGTTTAATAATTTTTTCATTAAAGAAATTGAGACATTCAAGAAAATACTATAATCAAGGAAATTCGAAGAAACTACCCTCCTCTCAACATCAACATCTTTTTGAGTAGTGATAATACAGAGAAAATATTTTACTGTTACAGTACTTGCAGTAAGGTTGGAGAAGAACTTCTGCTTCACACAGTAGCTAATAAACAGCTGAAAATAATTTAAATTTATTTCCCACGGAGCTAAGTAAATTTTTTTACGTTTTTTGTAATTGCGATGAGCTCAAAGTACAGTTGATTATTACTGGTCCGCTAAAAAAACCCTTATAGAAAAATGTTACCTTCATTTAAGGTATCCAAGGGAATTTTATGCTAGTTTGTACACAGCCAGCTGCAATAAAGCTTTGTTTTGATGTGTTTATGTGGCGGGTCCAGACTGAACCGACCTCATCTTCACCCGGACAAAAATTGAGTTATTGGTACCACTGCATAGGAGAGGATATGACAGACAGTTTAAGAGCTCAAATGTGCAAAAATTCAAAAAAAAATTTTCGGATTGGGGGCTTTTTTAAGTTTTGATAGTATTGATGTGATTTTGAGAAAAACCGAATGAAAGTTTTGGAAAGTTAGCCGTCTACAGAGAAATTGATCCATTTCCATGCAGGTTTACAGCCTCTATTGGTTAAATTATGTAGGTATTAAAACTTCGTGTAGTTACTCTTAAGGCTACCCGAGAGCGTTTGGCTGCAAAATATGAAAACACACAATTTCAACCCCAGCATCTAAATTTTGCTCTCCTGAAGATAAGGTAGATTTTGTCAGAAGGCATCACATATTATGAAGCTTTAGTCTCCATTTTAGCTCAACAAAAATTATGCTAATCTTTTGTCCTCTTATTTCTTTTTTGCACTGAATAGGTCATGGAAGGTGGTCTACAAACCATTCTAAAAAGTCAGCTGAGCATAGAAATTGATGAGGTATCATTATTGTACTATAACGTAAGCAAGCCTCCTCTTCATGGTCAGCTGAACATTCTAGACCCTTCTTTATCCTTCATCACAAAGCAAAATGTCTCATACTTCACTACAGAGGAGTTAGAGGCAGAGCGTTTGGTTTATAAGCATGATGACTCAGAAAGTCGTGCTGACTTTTTCGTCTTTGTTGCATTTTCTAGTCCTCAAGAAGATTTTCAGGTAACTTGCTTTTTCAGAAGCTTTGATTATTAAAACTTAAATTTAAGATTGCTCTGCTTGGTTTTAGTCATTCATGTTTGTTGAGTTTGAAAATTACTAGTTTTTTTATTAGTCATTACTCATTAGATTGATATGGCAGGCTCATTAAAGACATTTTGAATGTTGTTCAGTTGGAAAGAATTTTTATATCAATTGCAAATCAGCTTGCAGGTGCTGGATCAAAATAATATTCAGAACTTGGTCCAAAACTGGTTTCTATCTTTGGAGAGGAATCAGTTCTGGTTCTGAATTCGATGCGTTCTGGTTTAGCTCTGGTTTAGTTCTGGTTCCCCAAAGGTTCCAATTTTGTTTCAAAGCTAGAACAAGGAAGAAGAACCATATACAACAAATCACTGTCTATTTATTTTTTATTCAACCGTGAATAAAAGATAAATATAACTGAAAATTCAGGAACTAATGTGCGGATTTAAAAATTTTGATGTTTTATTGAATTAATTATAGAGGCATTCTGAGCTTATACCAGTGAGCAACCATTCATTATATTCTTTTACAGTGTCGTCTCATTTTAAAAATATAAAAATGATGAAGAAGCTGAAGAAGAAGAAAGATCATAATCAAAATACAGCGAGATCCAAAAGAGTAAGTCCGCATGATACTGTATGAACGGCTACGGATCTTCGTATGAATATTTTGCAGGTGGTCTTACATCAATTTGAACTTCTTTTGGGCATAGTAATGATATTGTTGGCCTTCAGCCCCCTCCTTCCACAGAAACAGGGGAAGCGCAGGAAAGCTTTGTATGAGTCTCGGAACATGCTTCAAAAAGAGAGTTTTACTGCTATTTCCAATAACTTCCAAGTGACTCGTAAAAAATGTGTTGTTCACCTCTTCTCAATTTTTTTTTTTAACTACGTTCATAAATTAAAATTATTGATCAAAACTTTCTTCGTTTCTTTTACAGTTTGTTAGTTCCTTCAATATATCAATATCATTGAAAAATGATAACTTGCCTGAATGTATTGCTAGAGAACACCTTAATATTGTCAGGAATGGAGAGCGAATGATTACCAAAGATGTTCTAGAATACATTGACAATGATATTGACTCATCTCCCAAGGACATTCTATACACCAAGAGAGGAGTAACGAAAGGAAGTGTTATCAACTTATTGAATCCGAATGTTCCTGTGTTCGATTTTACTCAGGTTTGGAAAGTTTAATATTGCCAAAAATACCTCGCTCAGTTCTAATGGAAAGCCTAAAGCTAAATTTCATAAAATAGGTTTGTCTAGTTGCCCTGAGCTGAGCTCAAAGCTTTCGTGACTTAAAGTTTGCTCGCATTATTTTCTGAGGTATTTTAGCTTAATCTGTGAAGCTTGTTACTTTCACGTCTTATTCAGTCTCTAATTAAGTGAGATCCACAACCTTTCAAATGAGCGGGCTGTGGGCGACTGGGCATGCGTGTATTTATTTATTTCACTCCTATGTTGTACTGCTGCTACATTCTCTCTTGTTTTGCTAGGAAGTTGTGGTTTTTCAACATTTTTATTTTTTAATTATCGAAAATCATGTTTACCCAGCTTGACACATGAAATAAACAATATTGAAATAACTGAATGGTCATAATTTTCATTTGATTCAATGGCCCAATAAAGAGTTCAAGTATCTTCCAAGATTTTTTTGGTTGGTGAATCATTTTATTAATGTTTTTTGCTTTTCTTTGCTCAGGCGGATATCAACGCAGGTGTGGTCCTGTTTCGACATGAAGGAGAAGACAATGTAAGCTTAGTATTACTGGTATCCGATGGTATACACCACACTGAATGTATTCTGGAGATTGAAGCCTCTGAACCTTATCTCAATGTCATCAACAACACTAAACTTGTCCTTCAACAAGGCGGTCAAGCACTCTTATCCAATGTCAATCTTTTTGCTGAGACCAATGTGAATATTCCTCTTGATTTGATAAGGTGAGAAAGTGTCACATGTTAAAGCAAGTGAATTAATTATTAGCTCTCTGTTTTTGTAACTGCTTCAAGATTTTCAGTTCAGTGTTAAAGAAGAATTGCATTCGAGAACTTACTTTTTTTTTCACTTTTTCTCTGTGTACGGTCATATGGCAGTTCTTTAAATTGCTCGTATTTCTATTAGGAAGCAGTTTTTGCTTGAAATATACGTACGTAAACTAACCATGTACTGTCGTCACTTCATTTTGTCCATCTTTTGAAGTTTCATCCTAATTTGATTATATATTACTGTTTTTGTTGTCAGGTATGAAGTGATTGAACATCCTGTTCAAGGCAATCTGAGATTTATAAATAATACTGATCCCATCGCAGTATTTTTCCAAGGCAACATCACCAACTTGCAGTTACTGTATCATCACAATGGAAATGAAGACATTATCAAAGATAGCTTTAAATTTCAAATTGTTGCTCAAAGTGTAAGGCAAGATGGCGTTTTTGATATTAGTATATTTCCATCAAGCTACTGGGAACCTCTTTCATTTACAAACAGCACGACGCTAATTGTCGAAGAATCGACTAGCGTGAAGATGACGCAACAAGTACTGTCGGTGAGTAATGAAATAACAAATAATTAAGTTATGATTGAGTTATGTGACCTTAACAAATTTTTAAGTTTGTGTGGAGGTACCTTCGTAAGTACCTCTATAATTTCATTTCCATTTTTCTATTCTCAGTCAAGTCATTTGCTGTAAAATACCAGTATTGTACCAGCGTAGTTTTGTGAGAGATTACCGACTTATCATTTATGCCTTTGAAAAGAGTCGACAGTCTGAACAAATTATAAGGTTAGGTTCGACAGTGGACCAACGGTAGGTAGGCTGATTTTCCGGCATTCAGGTCAGTTCCCATTTGTATCTCTTCTCTTCTTTCCCCTCATTGACTCTTTTGTATGGAGCCTTTGATGTCTTCAAATCCTGTTCGTCTCCGTGAAAGCCTAAAACTAAGGACCAATCAGAACTTGTCCAGCTTGTGTCGGTACTTCCAGTCCTAACAAAATTTTGATCAAGGGAATCTAGTTTTGCTGCACATATTTCAATTCATAATACATAATTCACAGGGTGAATGTCAGTGCCCATAAGCCAGGGGAGGGAGGGGGGGGGAGTTAAAATGGTGAGTTTCGTTAAAAAAAAAACTCACCAAATTTACAATTGTAGAGGTGTGTTCCGGTTAGTGGAATCTGTCCAAACTTTCTTGATGATTGTAACTTATTTTTCTTTAAATTTTTTATTTATTCATGTGTATATTGTTTTGTCGCCAGGCACAACAAACTGATGTCGTCCCCTCAGACGTTGTCTACACGGTAGTAGAGCCTCCCAAGTATGGTTACTTGGAAGTTGAGTTGGGCTCAGAGGATGGCAAAGACAAACCTGTCTCTACTTTTGATCAGTCGTTAATCGATGCAGGGAAAGTGCTTTATGTTCAGGCAACGGCAAATCAAACGAAAGATAGAATTGTATTAGATGTAACCAATGGAATCACCCAACATCATGGATTAGTTGTAAGTGTGTTGTGTTTCTCAGCGATTTTCTCTATTTTAAGTAGATTCCAGGAATCTACTTATTGCAGAGGGTGCGATGTTGGATTTTTCGGGAAATTTTATCAAATGAGCACGTTTTATGGTCCCCTGAGTGAGAAAATACCACTCGTTGAAAATTGTATATATATATATATATATATATATCTTTATATGTATGTTTCAGCCAGTTTTACCGTTTTTATGTCCCACGATCCTGTTCGTAATTTTTGGTTTTTATTTTTGAAATTTGTCTCAACTATTCGTTGGGTTTAATTCTTGGATGAGTTCGAAGATGGTGTAAATCCGACAGTTAGTTTTCGCGTTATGGGCCGTGTTTGAGTCGTAAAATGTGTTTTTGAGGTTTATTTTTAGGAGTGTTTGTTTTGAGTATTTTTTTTTTGGAAATTTATGTTAGCCGTTTTGATACGCAACTTTTTACTCGAGTCTTTTTTCGTTTATTGCGTTGTAAGCGAGTTATAGTGATGTGTTTTTCGGGTTTTTTGGCAGTGTTTTTATATGAAGAAATTGTTTTTTTGGTTCAAAATTTCAGTATATATCGTGGAGGATGTTTTTAGTTCATATGCTCCATTTCTTAAATTTTCCTTGTGTTTTACGTGTTTTACGAGCTATTTAGTTTCTTATGGGATTTTACATGTGAAAGACAAGGATAGAGTATTGGTATAATTGCTCGTTCTTTGTTTTACACGTGCACTGTTGCTTAGGTACGTTATTTATTTATTTTCTTGTTTGATCAGCTGCTCTTATTCAGATTTATTCCTCATTAGCGTTACAAAGATTACACATTTTTCTATCTTGGTACTATAATCTTTTTCTCATGGGTATTTTTATTTAAATGTTGAACAGCTGATAAAAAAAAAAAAAAAAAATGAATAATTCAAAGAAAATCATAACATAACCTATTTATTGAAATTTGTGAAAAACTTATATAACCTAGCTTTTATTTCTCACTTGCATTGTAAAGATTACACATTTCTCTATTGGTATATAATCTTTTTCACAATAATATTTGGATTTTGAGCAGCTGATGAAATAAAAAAAAATTTAACGAAAATTATAACCTATATTTAAATTTTTGAAAAAATGATGTAACCAAGCATGGAATCTACTTCGTCTTACCGGCCTGCCGGGAGGCATTTTTAATGTATGAATAAGGGAGAAAAAAAAAAATTACGAGTGCTATACCAGAACAAAGTGGACTGTTTGGAGTTCAAAGTCCCTAAGTCCTTAAACAGGGCCCTTTCCTTTATTCAGTGCTGCCTTAGCAATGCCATTAACAGCTTCACGGACAGCATCTGGTGGCATTATGTACTCAGCATTGTGCGATAATAGACGGTTTTAGTGCGAAGTCAACGGCTAGCCAACAACCACAACAATGCACTCATCGGTCGCAATCGGATGTGATAAAACTCCCGTAGCGTTCCAAACTATCTCACTCACTCTCCCGTGACCCCCATGTATATCCATCTCTTTCTAGTATCGAAATTCATATACAGGGCCTTGTTTTACGACTTATTATTATCATCAAAATCGCATTAAAATGCCTCGAGAATTTCATTTCTGCCATAAAATTTCACAAAATAAGTCTCTACGTGCGATTTTTGAAATTAGAGTGAGATGGCAGTACAAGGGGGTCATGTGAGAGCAAGAGAGACAAACTGGCTTTGTTTGGAACGCTCATCACCGGCAGTCGCCATTACTAAAACCCTCTATAACAAAGCTGGAGCCACTGGCCACTGTTAACTACAACTGCAGCAGTTTCTTTTTTGCTCCAAGTAACAACAGCCTTCAACCTTGATCCTGTCCCCTTTACTAGCCACTCTCCCAATGACACCCCTTTATACTCGAAGGATTTGGAAATTCAAAGCTCTTTTGTTACTGTTTTTTTTTTTTTTTTTTTTCCCCCCCTCTCAAAAATCTGGGGTATGTACTTTACTGTAGATGGGTGAATAATTGAATATGGTTAGTGCAATTTATGTTTCAAGGGTTTGCAGATTCAAGGGTTTGGGCTGAATATTTCTCATAAGAAGTAAGAACTAATGTAAAATATACAGCTTTTCACCCAGAATTTGGCGACACTGTTCTGTAGGAGGAATACTAATTTTTATGCGTCGAGATTGGGATCCAGTTTTTATTCACTCGATTGTTTTTGTATTTGTTTCAGGTGAATATTGTTGTCGTGCCTGAAATCCTTTTCTTAGGCAGTGGAGAAATGCGTGTCGATGAAGGTGGAAGTGTCACTCTGTTACCTCTGTTAGTTCCAGTTCTCAGTGACTACTATTCACCCTTGATCTCTGAATATTATGTCACAAGACAACCTAAGTTTGGGAAAATAATAGCGACAACCTCCTCTAATTCTAGAAATTCTATTAGTCGATTTTCTGCTCAGCAGCTTCAAGCTGGACAAATTTTGGTAAGTGTGTTGAATTGCAAATGAAGTTGACTTTGACTTCTAAATTCTATTTATCTCATAATGTGTTTGCCTAAAGCAGGTCTACCTTTCATCTGATTTTTCAAATCAATTGTAACTCCATATTGTTATGCAATAGGTCAGTTGTCAGGTCTCCGTTTACTAACTATGAGATCTCACAGTTTGTGGCAGTTCAGCATTAAATATTGAGTTTCATTGCCTGTAGGGGGTTAATTCTCTCCCTCACTGGGGGGAGGGGGATATTCACTATCCATGTGAAGTATAGGCGTAAGTAAATTTTTTTAAAAAATTGACTTTTTCATCTCTTCCTGTGTAAAAAATTACGCTCTTTTGGTGTTTGATGTCAAAAATTCCTATTCCTCAATAGTTTTCAAGTTGTAATGGAAAACGTATAGGTGTAAGTCATTAAAGCCTAGGAGTCAGCCAATTTTGTTTTCGCTCTGTTGTAAGTTGTAAAATTCAACTTACGCCTACACGTCAGATTGACCACGATTTTACCTATGCAGCCTAAAATTTTGAAGTTTATCGCCTTTAAGGAGGGTAAAAGCGGTTTCAAATAGCTTCGGTTCTGACAATGCTTTGTTTACATGCGTGGAAGGACACTATTACGTCTTGTGCGCAGGTTTACTTCCGTGTTACCATTTGTGTGAAAAATTTGACCCTAGAGCTTGTATAACTAGAGCTAATAACTAGAGCTTTGTGCCATGTAATAGATTCGTTTAGTCATCATAAATTTATCGTTCACTAATCACAATAATTAACCGAGTCTATTACGCGGCAAAAAGTTCTGTTGATTTGTGCAGTGAGCTAGAGCTAGAGCACGCTGATGGAAACACTGGATATCGCGCTTGTTTACAAAGAGCTGTCAGAAACAAAGCTACCTGAAGCTGCCTCTAATCCCACGCCATTTTACATCCACAGTGGAGGTTCATTAGGGAGAAATCCCTCGCCATCTTACAACTGCAGCTATTTATCAGTCTATTCTGTTTTTTCCGTCAAGTTCTTGCACCTACCTTATGATTTAGTTTTTGTTTTCAAGGAGATTTTAGGTCTTATTTGCTCTTCTGAGTTGTCTGTTAATGAAATAGGTAGGCTGCGTGTGATTTATAGTCATAGGGATTCTTTGGGCCCCTCTGGTGCTTGCCCCTCTAGGTCCAACTTTTGTTTTGTAATAATATGATAAATAGATTAATGAACTAATAAATTTGGATTAAATATACACATACCTAATGTACGTCTCTTGTGTCTTCAGAACTAAATGGGTTTGTGGGGAATGGCTCCTCTAAGATGTTAATTTCTGTACTGAATGCAAGCTCTTATATGTATTCCTCATTTGTACTTTTTTTACAGTATGTGCATGATGGTAGTGAAGTCAGTGAGGATATTTTCACTCTCATTGCTAAAGCAGGAGAAAAAGAGAGCACTGCAGCAAATGTTCGTGTCAATATTACTCTTGTCAACGATCAGCCGCCAAATGTTGTTAACAATTCAGTCCTTACTCTTTGGCGAGGAGGTCACAAACTTATTTCCAGTCGTTATCTCGGTGAGTACTCCTGTTTCCTTTGAAATATTTGATCTATCTCTTCTGCCAAAAATTTTGCATCAGGACAAAAACACCCCTTAAAGCAAACGAATACTTACAAGTCCTGAAACCTGAAGTGAAATGTTGGAAATTGGAGGAAGAGCTCTAGCTCCTGAGCATGTGTTTGTAAAATATTAGTGCTTGTTCACAAGAACCAGGGAGCTGATTCTACTCTTTTGGAAGAGACGAGACAGACGAGATAGCGGAAATCGACCAATCCCATTGGTTTAAACAGCATCACCTGACAGATTTTGAGTCATTCGAGGGACGACGGAGTCATTTCTCTGAAATCGACGACTCGAACGACTTCAAAATTGTCATGTGATGCCGTATAAACCAATGGGATTGTTCAATTTCTGCTATCTCGTCTCGTCCAAAAGAGCAGATTCAACCTTCAGTTAATCTTTGTCGCAAGCAATGTTTAAAAGGAATGGCTGATTAAGAAACTTTTTGTCACACTGTTTTTAAGAACCAAAGGTGTGTCAATGGTGCTCTGTTTGAAATGATAAGCTGCTTTAAAATTACTGTTTCTTTAAAAAACGAAAATCTAGTTTAAGCTACAAAAACAAGGGCAATTAACCTAAAAGTGAAAGAAATATTTTGACTAGAATTCTTTGGATGTTAGTTGTGGTATCATAATCAAAAGAATGATTGAAAGAGATCATTTATAGTTTTTATGAAGATTAATTAGTGTTTTTTCTCAATCATATTATCAGAAAAAATTTTGAGTGCTTTCCACTTTGAGCAGCAAGCTTGAATGTGTCCAATGTTAACAGATTGTTTCGTGCATGAAAATAATAATAAAAGACTAAATGAGAAACAATAAAAACTGAAGCAATACCTTTGAAAGCGATGATGAACTGATGTGATGGTGATAAGGGCTACGCCACCCATGATGGAGTTGAAGTTGTAGAGTTGATGAAAATGATGAGCAATAATACGTAGCGATGAACAGAAATTAATCGAAAATGAGAAAATGAACAGAGAAAAATTAACGATTGTTTATTATATCAACGAGAGCGAGAGAGAGAACGAGAGAAAAAAAAAGGGGGGGAACACCGTGCCAAAATTTGAGAGTACATAAGGTAACTATTTTCTAACTGTCCAACGATCTCGTGCGCTGCCCGCGTTTGCGCACGCGTAACACGGGTGAGTGGGAAATTCAAACAGCGCGTTCTTAACACAGATATACATACAATGAAAGTTTGTTGTGTGGGATGTCCTTTAAGTGGAATATCTCGCCTAGTGGAATTTTTTTTTCAGCATCGTGAAATCTCCCATCCTCTGATAGCGATTTCCTAAGTGGCACTTTCGCCAAGTGGGATTTTTTTGGGGCCGGACCGAGGTTCCACACAACGAACATTCACTGTACCTATTTTTTTGTGAAGGAAGATAGTCGGACCAGTTTATGCTGAGTTGAGTTCTTTCTAACTACAATTCCTTTTTTTTGATTCCTTGATATGTTGGTTATTTTGCCATTACAGTTTGCCTTATGACGCAATTCATTTCATAGATATGTACTACTATTCACAAGCTTGGTTTTTGTTTGACTGTGTTTGTCAATAAATTTTTTGTATAGAACTTAGAAAATTGACCTCCTGTCTTTCTGTTTTCAGCTGCATTCGACAAAGACACACCTCCAGAAAACTTGACCTTTGCCATTGTATCAGCTCAAAATGGTCATGTTGCCTTATCAGGGAACCTAACTCAAATGATTGATAAATTCACACAAAGTCAGATTAGTAATAACTCCATTGTCTTTGTCCATTCAGGTATTTGAAACGGTTCTTTAATGTTTCTTGTCTATTTTGTAGATTTTTCTCTTATAGCCAGCCAGTGGCCTACGCAGGATTTTTTTTTGGTAGGGGCTTGCACTGATGAGCGTCTAACTGAAAATGATTCCCCTCTTCCCCTCCACCCCTAAAAATCAGAGGTGGGGGGAATTTAGCCCCCCCCCCCCAGTGTATGCCACTGTAGCCAGCAGTTACAAGAAAACAAGAAAATAAAATATCATTGTGCTTTCCGCATCTTCTCTCCATGTATGATCATTAATCTGCATCGTAAAATTTTACAGCTTAAAATTTTAATTAAATTTTGTACAAAAAAAAAAAAAAAAAACCAATTCTATCGAGATGAAGTCAGAGTAATAAACAGCAGATGATTTATGAAGTTTCGGCGGAGCATGTTGCCAAAGTTTCCTTTATCTTTGTTTTGGGAATTTTCTATACGTATCCCTGGGGGACCAAGGACCACAGTTTGGGATCTGCTGATGCTGTCTAAGGCTGTCAGGTTATTTAAATTTTTTTGCTGAAACCTTGTGGAGTATGCAGAGGATGTAGCCATGGTACACTTTTCATTGTCAAGTATTAATAGACGCATCATTCAAAAAACTGAGATAGCAGCTTAAGACGCCACACTAGTTAAAGCAGTAAAAACGGTTAAAACATTCATTCACTCACTTGCGCAAAAATAATTTATTTTTGATAAACTGGATGCGTTTGGCGGCATACAGCACCCATCATCAGCAGATGAGATCAACTCCATGAGGTACCACTGTTTGGAAATATGTATAACAAAATGGCTCAAAACTATTCCCATCACGTACACTCATGTCTTTTCACTGTAAGTGTAATGCAGCGCTCATGAGCAGGAAGGTAACCTAATCATATCAATTATGAGTACTGCTAAAGCCAGTAAAATTTTAGCTAAGAAAACTGAACAAAGTTTTTCTCTATTTGTTTCATTAAAGAAGATTGAACTCTCAGATTTTAATATCATTTCATAGGAAAAAATTTTTAACTCTGTGTATTTTTTTCTATTTTGCGCCTTTGAGTTGCTTTTTTTTGCCAAAAATGTGAAGTTCTGAGGAGTCTTAATTGCCTCCCCCCCCCCCTTCCCTTGGTAAATCTACCTTACAAATTCAAGCTCAACCTGCGAATACTTTCATTCTGAAAGTACTTTCTTTTCACTTTGAACTGACCCAAGACCCAAGTCAATATTTTTTTGACAAGCTTTTTATGTTAATAAAAACTCAAAAACTGGTTTCTTTTGTTTGGTTCTTTCAGGTGAGCCCAAGAATGGAGAATTTGATTTTGTGCTCAGTGATGGTGTACAGTCAAGTGGTCCAACTACATTCAAGACAAGATGGCATCAACCAAATATAACGCTGATGAACAATTTTCATTTGCATGTGTTTCCACTGTTGCGGAAACCAATAACAACAAATCATTTATTGGCATTCTGCTCGGATCAGGATGCCTCTGTCGTTTTTGTCATCAAAAGATCTCCTGCAAAAGGTCTATTGCTTGTCAACAACTCAACTCCGTTGACCTCCTCAAATTTTTCTCAATCTGACATTAATCAAACTGCTATTTGGTATCAACACAAAACACCTTTTGGAGAAAGTGCAAATAACGATTCATTTCTTTTCGACATCATCTCATCGTCTGCTGCACCAATTTATGACCAGGTAAGGTTTTTTTCTTCCTTTAGTTTGTGGATGTTTTGTGGAGCTAATGATAAAAATTTTGGAAGTGAAAGATTCAAACCACATTTCTAAAAAGGTGACTTTGCATCCAATGATTCTAGATTCAAGACCCATTTAAACAATATTTAGGGTGTATTTCAGCGGTTATAATAAACCCCCCCCCCCACAAATAAATTTGTGTCTATTCGTGTTCCCTTTTGTGCTGGAGCCCCGGTAAGTTTTGAAAAATTAACATCCAAAATCATGAACCAAGTATGCAGTTTAAAAATTTATGTAGGGAGGGCATCTCACTTCTAGATTTTAGCAATGACCTTGAAAAAATGATCAAATAAACTCAAGGGGGGCTCTAAAGAATCTTGGGTCTTCGATAGCAGCAGTCTGTAATCTCTAATGCCCTAGTAATGGTTGTTCGGATGCGGAATATTATATAGTTTTTTGAGCTGTGCAAATACCAAATAGTGGATTTTCCAACTCATTAAGTTATGATTTCAAACGATTAAATGCCGAGTTTTGATTTTTTTTTAATTTTTTCTCTTAAATTTTCCAATTTTTTTAATATTTTTAAGCTCTTGTCAACCAAAGTGAGATTCTGACTAAGAGTCAATATTTTTTTGACAAGCTTTTCATGTTAATAAAAACTCAAAAACTGGTTTCTTTTGTTTGGTTCTTACCTTTAAAAAAAATACGGAGAACTGCCTCCAATCTGTGCAAAGTCAGTCTGAAATACGCCTGGATTAAAAATTAAAAAGGGTTTTATTGAGAAGAATGTATGTCAGATAAATGGATGGAAGTTTGGTCTTGACCTATTTTGTTTTCAATCCTACACAATAAAGAGGTCAAAATAATTTTTCGTATTTTTCAGATTTTCAACATTGACATATCTGTGTCACATGGTGGGATTGATGAACTTCTTGATCAAAAAATTTCTCTTCAAACAGAGGAGGGCGGTGTTATTCCCATCAAATTAAACACATCTAGACTTGTGTCATTTTTGACTGAAAACGTTGGCATTTTAAATCCAAAAATTCAAATTCACGTTCTTGGTACTCCAAGTAATGGTATTTTATGTCTGATGTCTGAGTGCAATGTCACTGTTTTCACCAACTCTCAAATCAACTCGGGTCTAGTGACATACAGACACGATCACTCCGATTCATCAACCGACGAAATTCTTCTGTCGCTTTTGCTGGATCCAGGCGATGTCCTATTGTGCAACATCTCCTTAGTATTACATATATTACCTGTTAATGATCAGCCTTTTGAATTGCTCACTACATCACCGACAATATCTGTTGTTCAAGGTCAGAGTCATGTAATTACGAATGAATATCTTTTGACGGAAGACTCTGACACTGAACCTGATCTTATTTTTTATGAAATTGTCAGTGCTCCAAATCATGGTTATATTACCCTCAACGGTAGCTCAAATGTTGGTCGATTCACTCAAGGTGATGTCAACTGTGGACGGGTCATCTACATTCATGATGGTCCTTTACAAGCCACAAGTTTTTATTTCCGAGTTTGGGATGGCGAATTCACTCCGGTATACACACTTTTCAATATTGCTGTTTTGCCGATTCAGCTGAATGTTACTCTTCAAAGCCATGTTTATATTAAACAAGGTTCCAGTTCTGTTGTGATTTCTGATTCGGTCTTTGGAATCACCACAAACACTAAACTCGAAGGGATAATGTATAACATCACTACTTTACCGAAGCATGGCGTAATTTACGCGAATAATGTTTCTAGTCTATCTTTTAAACACATTGATCTTGTGGCAAAAAGAGTTGTTTATCAACAGCTCAACATGTCTGCTCCTAACGATTGGTTTGAATTATGTGCCTTCTTCCGATTTGCAGATTCGCCCAAATTGAATGGCATCCATGTTAACATAACTGTTGAACCCCTGTTCAGAGCAGGACACTTGGTCCCATTCGCTGGGTCTAAAGTTCGATTAACCACTGACCACTTAGATGCCAGTCAGTTGGCAAAAGTATCAAATTCTGACCCAATGTACAAAATACTCCGTAAGCCGAAGTTCGGCAAAATTAAAAAGATAATTCGAAGCTCTGGTGAAAAGCGCACCAGCAAAGAAAAGGAGGTAACCAAATTCTCTCACGAAGAAATTCGTAGTGGGGTCATCTATTACGTCGCCAAAAAATTTCCTGACAGCCAAGAAGATAGTTTTCAATTCTTGTTGTCTGCGCCAATGTTTCAACCAGCTGTTAAAGAACTACACTTTAAGGTTATTGGAGAACTAGGCACTTCAACTACCACGTTTTCTCCTTCTTTCCCTAGAATCCCGGGTCAGAAGTTATCTGTTAACCCTGATTCAGGAGTTGAAATCGCCAGCCCAAACATGAGCGATGATTATCTTTTATTTGTCAGCATGATTAGTGTTGTTATTGCGCTGTCAATATTTATTGTAATCCTGGTTAGGTGTAGGTCCAAACCGCCTTGTGATACTTTAGAAAATGATAAGTTGGACCTACCTGCTCCCTTACCTCTACCTAGACCTCCTGATGATCTCTTGCCTTCATCACCACATCCAAAAAGACATGCTCCTCCATCTACCAGATGTCGAGTAATACCAATGAGCCATCCTAATTCAGTCACAAGTTCTGAGCCTGAGAGACCAGAATCGGATCTCAATTTTAGGTATCCCTACGGAACAGTTGATGAAGATTGGAGCAGCTATGAGCCCTCTGAATCAAATTTTCCTCAAAATCAACATGTTCCAATGCTGAGACGAAATCAGTATTGGGTTTGATAGTACCTCAAAACCTGTCTCTTATATTTGAATAACAGAGGCTGGTTTCATTTGTTTAGTTTTTTCCCCTAAATTTTTTCTCTTGTAAATAGGTACTAAGACTTTTTGTTGACCTTTTTTTTTACTTAGTTTTAATATTTAGTTGGTTTAGTTTAACTTCTGTGACGAGACTTAAAGTGGTCTAAGTTTCATTACTGTGCACAAGATTTTTGTGATTTTTTCTGATTAGATGCTTTATCATGAAGGTAATGTAGTTTTAATTTTAAATATTTCAAACTCTGTTTTTATAAAATTTAAAGTGAAAATGGCTGCACAAACTTCTCAATTGTGTCAGTTTTCATGTCAAACTCTGCAGGGTATTTAGAATCCGAATTATACATTTTAATTGAAGAATCAAAAACACTATCTAAATTAAAAGTTTTAATTTATCATCAATATTTTGAGTGCATTTTAAGAATTTTCGTAGGAAAGTGTGTCTCAGAAATAATTGTTTGTTTTTATCAGTGCTATTAAATTCTCCAATCAATCTTTTCTAATGAGAAATTTTATGAACTGCTTTGTAAAAAAGGGTAGGGATAAGCCAGAGACAATATATAATGGAGACCGCGCACTAGCCGTGCGCGCGGTGGCTGACTTTTTTTCGGAGCTCAACAGGAATTAACGTAGGGAGCATGAGGGAGCACCATCCAACATGGTCCATACGTTGACTGATGCAATTTTGGTGCTTTTGGTTTCACTAGGCAAAAACCTCAACAACTTTGCTCATCAGTCAACGTATGGACCATGTTGAATGGTGTTCTGTTGAGACCCAAAAAAAAAAAGTCGCCACCGCGCGCAAACACGGGCAAGATAGATAGTGCGTGGTCTCTATTATACAGGGTGTTTCATGTAACCTGCTCACTATGGTTTTCTTGAACGGGTGACGATAAAAAAGTCTGGAAAAATCGGTTTGTTAGTAACTCGGACCTGAAGTTTCATTTAAAAATGCTACCACAACCCAAAATTTGGGTTTTGGGGGGTTTTCAGGGGGGGCACCCCCCTAATCTCGAGATTTTCAAATGGCAACCCCTATCTTGTGATACTTCATTTGAAAGAGGGTAAAATTCTTAGCATTTTGGCTCAAACCGGAAGTTGATATCTTTTTTCGTTTTTGAGATATCGAAGGTCGAAGTTCGATTTAAGACCAATTTTCGAAAATTCTTAACTCCTACAGAAATAGTCGTAAAACAAAAAACTGCACATTTGAAATGCTCTACTTGATGAGTACTTTCAAGAAAAAAATACGAATTAATTACAATCAAATAAACCGGAAGTCGACTATTAGGCACCTTAACATTTTTGGCGGGAAAACCCCCATTTCTCAAAATTTTCAAATGGCAACCCCTATCTTTTAATACCTCATTCGAAAAGGCGTAAAAATTTAGGTATTTTGGCGCAATCAAAAGTCCGATATCGTTTTTCTAATTCGAGATATCGAAAATCGAAGTTCGATTTAGACTATTTTTCGACCCTGGAAAAAACGGATCCTATCGTATGGTACATCATTCGAAAGCACATAAAAAACCAAGAATTTTTGTGCAAACCGGAAGTCAATACCTTTTTTCGCGGTCGAGATATCGCAAGTCAAAGTTTAGTCTCTGGTTAGGGCCTACTTTAAATTTTGACTTGCGATATCTCGACCGCGAAAAAAGGTATTGACTTTCGGTTTGCACTAAAATTCTTGGTTTTTTATGTGATTTCGAATGATGTACCACACGATAGGATCCGTTTTTTACAGGGTCGAAAAATGGTCTAAATCGAACTTCGATTTTCGATATATCGAATTAGAAAAACAATATCGGACTTTTGATTTCGCCAAAGTGCACAACTTTTTACGCCTTTTTGAATGAGGTATTAAAAGATAGGGGTTGCCATTTGAAAATTTTGAGAAATGGGGGTTTTCCCGCCAAAAATGTTAAGGTGCCTAAAAGTCGACTTCCGGTTTATTTGATTGTAATTAATTCGTATTTTTTTCTTGAAAGTACTCATCAAGTAGAGCATTTCAAATGTGCAGTTTTTTGTTTTACGACTATTTCTGTAGGAGTTAAGAATTTTCGAAAATTGGTCTTAAATCGAACTTCGACCTTCGATATCTCAAAAACGAAAAAAGATATCGACTTCCGGTTTGAGCCATAATGCTTAGAATTTTACCCTCTTTCAAATGAAGTATCACAAGATAGGGGTTGCCATT
Organism: Trialeurodes vaporariorum; assembly: GCA_011764245.1. NCBI lineage: Eukaryota > Metazoa > Arthropoda > Insecta > Hemiptera > Aleyrodidae > Trialeurodes > Trialeurodes vaporariorum. Next base: position 35,000,032 of record VMOF01000002.1, on the reverse strand, counting down.
TGAAAATCTCGAGATTAGGGGGGTGCCCCCCCCTGAAAACCCCCCAAAACCCAAATTTTGGGTTGTGGCAGTATTTTTAAATGAAACTTCAGGTCCAAGTTACTAAAAAACCGATTTTTCCAGATTTTTTCATCGCCACCCGTTCAAGAAAACCATAGTGAGCAGGTTACGTGAAACACCCTGTATATTGTCTCTGGGATAAGCTTGACTTCCTATTATTCTATGGTTCATTTCAGAGTTACCATTATTCTGACATTTCTGTAGGGGTTTTTAAGTACGGGGTAGGGTGATTTGTATCCTTAGGAACCACCAGAGTATAATGTGAACTCCGTATTAAAACTGGTGGAAACTGTGTTAATTCATTCAAGATTTTTTTATTGGTAGGATACGTCCAAAAAAGTTTTTCAGACTCTTTCAGTGGTCGAATAATTCTGTAGAATCAGATGCGCTTTTTCAAATGATGATTTTTACAGAAATTTCGTTCAAAGTAAGCATAAATCTGAAAATATCCATGACTTATCTCTTCATAAGTGTCTCGAAGGTTTATTTCTGTTCTTACTTCTCACTGCTGATACATTTTGAAGGCTTAACCTGATTCTATACTGATGGTCTTTTTTTAAATTCCAAACTTTAGTAGTAGTAGTACTACTACTAAAGTAGTATCTTGACTCTTTGTCCAGGCAATCTTGCTCAAAAACGGCCCTGACTTAGAAGAAAATCAGAAGCTAATTCCTATGATTGGACGTTAATCTAATAAAATTAATGTACATATCCTCAGAAGTCCTCATGAATCCGACTGTCGAAAAGTCCCGGAAAATCCTTCATTTTTTAAAAGCTTAGGAGAGACCTGGAAGGGTCGGGACATTGGGAGGGGTTGGGACTTGTGATTTTTCTCAGTTTAGGTTGATATTCCTAAGTTCGCGTGAGGTAATTTTTTGTCTCTTGGTCGCACCACACTGTTGTGCAAAGATTGGCTGCTTGAGCGTAACTTTTCGACTGTCCAGGCAATTTTCGGATTCGGAGTATCACATATGGCTGATTCGGAGTCGAATACTTGGTTCTTAGGTAGCCAAAGAGCACTGCTCCTCTACCGTGGTTGTAAACAGCTGTGGGTCGGCGGTGGATCGGGAGTGCTGCGGGGGAAGGTCGCGGAGCTGCACCGTGGAGCAGGCTGTGGTGGCGGGTATGGCACGACCCAAGGTTATAGATTAAAGAGGTATGCTCATCTGACTTCGCGCCACAAATTCAGTGGCGCGCAGTTCAAAATCACTGCAGGCAAGATGGCCGACAAAAGCAGAAAACGTATGCTCTTTGCAGAAAACATTGGGGTGTTTTCTGCTTTCCTGCAGAGGGCAGCCCAATGTTTTCTGCAAAGAGTATACGTTTTCTGCTTTTGTCGGCCATCTTGCCTGCAGTGGTTTTGAACTGTGCGCCACTGAATCTGTGGCGCTAAGTCAGATGAGCATACCTCTTTAATCTATAACCTTGGGCACAACCGGCCGCTGCGCGTAAACCGGCACACTATGGAGCGAGTCAATGGGAAGGGTCGGACGTGGTAGCAAGCGTGTCCGTTTCACCGCGGAATCACAGTCAATTTGGTCTCTAAATCGAGATTCTATTGTCGTTACCGGTTAGTTTTTGATCGTAGATTTCATATTTGTCGGTATTTTGGTTGTTTTACTAGGTACCCCAATATGATTTTTGTTACAATTTTAGAAGGAAGAGCCTAGAATCCGAAAACAGATATTTTTGTTTTGTGCCACAGACACTTCAGTCTCGAACTCCATGATTTTACCTGTCGAGAGGGTAACTAGCTACAAAATAACAAATATCAGCATTATTAAAGAGAAGTGGGCCGGGAGGTTGAAAATGGAATACTGTTCTCTCTCTTTCCTTCTGCTTTATGAAAGACGAGGTTAAACGTTAATGAAATTTGGCCGTTTTTTAGACATTTCTAATTTGGTAGACGCTCCGTTTCTTCCATTTAAACCCGTGAAATCTATCAAACAAGTTTATGCAAAAAGAACATCATTTAATTTGACTCAGAAAAGTGTGAAAAATACGACGTTGCATTGCAAGTTTGCATGCTTTGTTCCTGCATGCAAGGGCAGCCATGCCTTGACGTACCTATACATTGATAGCAAGTGAAAGAGTGTTTCTTCTGTGACAAATTTCAACTCTTCTTGCAATAAATACTGTTATTCAAGCCATCGCTGTGGGTTATGTTATAGTAATTAAAATCAAATTAAATTAAAGGTCGGATCATTTTATTATTATGATTTAATTTTCCCCTTTTTATTTGTTTTATTTTGGCTGAACAGCTCATTTATTATTGTTTTGTAATCAAAAAATATATATTTATTAATGAATTTCAGAAGAAAAAATAAACGAAGAAAATAATTTACCCGCGGTTATTTTCCCCACGGTTACAAGCGATAAAACATGCTGTAGAGTAGGTAATTAACATCATAGGCACATTACGTCTTCTTTCTTTTGCATATTTAAGCGAGTGAAGAATCTGGTTCCCTAGTTAGAGATTTTAAAGCAGATCTCTCTCATTTAAATTAATGTTGTTAAATATGTGGGTTTTCCGATTCAAACCGGCAACAGTGTTACTATCTCCATCTCATCTCTACCATAATCATTTATCAGAAAATGAAGTACAGGTAAAACTAACCATTTTGAAGCTTTCTTAAAGTTCGTTAGTAACAAAAGTGTTCCCAACACTTACGAAAACCCGTCATTTGGTTATTTTGGCTAACCTGGATTTGTGAATTTTGAGAAACAGCAACTGCGGCGAGTTCTTTGTTTTTGGCGTTAAAAAGCTTGTGAAATACGTTAGAAGCACCTACAAAATTCGTACCACAGTCGCAGTAATTATTCGGAGGACATCCTCGGCGGGTAGTGAACCTTTGGAGGGCGGCAATAAAGGCTGGAGTAGTGAAATCGTGGACGACTTCCAAGTGTACGGCTTTCACATCAGTGAAGCAAACAAAGAAACAAACAAAAAAATTGCATTCAATTATCTTTATTTGTTCAAAAGTTATGGGCGATAATAGGTTTTGATCTTACAAAGACCCCCGCCACGCCTTTGCTATGGGGGCTTGCCTAAAAAACTGGCCTTATTTTTGCGACTAAAAAGTACCTCTAGAATGTGGTGTACCTCATTTTCAACTTTTACTTGGAACAGTATGGCCAATTTTGTAACAACCTCTTCGTAAAATTCCTCATTTGGCGCTTCCTTGGCAATTTTATTGAATTCGTTCATTTCTGCAGGTTTGGCCCCGCAAATAAAATAAACAGCACAGGATGAAGCTTCTTTTAAAGATTTATTTGTTTTTCCGTATAATAATTCCAAGAAGAATGGCCCATCCTTCTGTGGATAAGTTTACTGTTGCATATCAAAGAAGCAGATGGGCTATCAAAATCAACTGACGGGCTATGTAGGCTAAAATTCACTGGATATATCGTAGGTTTCCATGTTGCTTCCCTTAAATGACTGTCATTCTATTTTTCTTAAAATTGATAAATCCATTTTCAAAAATCACTTCCCATGCATCATCAGGTCTACTTTTGTTCATAAATTTTGGAATTGAGAGTAGGTTACATGTGATATCATTGCTAACGCAAACATCAATTAATTTAACCCTTGCGTTTTCATTCTTGACACTTAGGTTTCCCTTTTTGGATACATTAATTTCTTGTCCTTTCTTGGCTACTTTCATTTTCTGATGAACCTGTACTGAATTCTCTAAATGCATTGCTAAGTCTGAGTGAATGATGTGATGCCTCGCACCGCTATCGATTACAAATGGAATGTCAAGATCAGCGTATGTTGCGTTACAGACAAAATTTGATTCTCCGCTGGGTTGTACTAAAAATACAATTTCCTTGTCCCCGTGGGTGCAGTAAGCATACCTGCCTCCCTGGCCGGAATTTCTGCGACCATAACTCCTATTGTTATTCCTATTGGGGCAATTTGATCTAATGTGTCCTGGACGATTACACGCATAACATTTGAAAAAAATTGCTTTGGTTGTGAACTGATGTTTGATACTTATTCTGAGAACCTTGAGAGTCATTATAACTGTTATTAAATTGAGAGTAATTATCTCTGTTACCTCTTCCGCGAAACTTCCCTCTTCCTCTACCTCGTCCTCTGGTACCGACGGAGAATGCCACACTATCTAAACTAACTGATGCTGCCGTCCCACCTTGTTGGTTAATCTCTTCCTGCAGCAGGCAACCTTTTTTTTTTTTTTTTTTTTTTTTTTAAGTAGCCGGCGAGGCTAATCCCATACCAGCTCACTACTACTCCTAAACTGCTAAAGGAAAGGAAAGGTTTTATTAGGTTATTAATATCTTCACCTGCCCGGCCCACTGACAGGACTTACAAGGGGAAGGCAAAGGTGGGCCCGCTCCAAATGGAACGGGACTTGCGCGAAAACATAGTCCTTGGGGTCCTAATGAAGGCACTTACAGCATTTTTTGTGAATGGGCCCCTGAATTTGCAAAATTTTGATTTTAAAATGAGCCCCAGGGACGGCGGATAGTTATGTAGCCGAGAATCAATCCCTCGCTCACAACTGAAGTCGTGGCGCAACGACAGTGTAGTGGACTCCGGATTGCATGGTCCCGAGTTCGATTCCTGCTGGCGGCGCTAATTTTTTCACGACAGTTGTGCTCATCTTTCTTTTCAATGTTGTTATGTTTCTTTCTTGTTGTTTGTTTGTATTTTAGTTTTGTTTTGCTTTTTGTTTTTGTTTTTTTTTTCTTTTTCAAAACCGTTTGAATCGAGTTATTCCACCTATTTTTCATCCTGCATGCATCAGGTATTACTACACTGTGCTTGTATATAAAAGTTAAGAAAATATTGGAAAAGAAAAACAACAGCACTTGAAAAAACAGACGGAAAAAAAAAGTTTCGTTGATCAATTTCCATTCGTCTTTTTGATTTTCTAATATTTTCTTAACTTTTACATACAAGCACAGTGAAGTAACTGCGTATACAGCACGAAAAGATGTGGAATAACTCGATTCAAACAGTATTAAAAAAAAAAACAAAAAACAAAAAGCAAAACAAAACCAAACTACGAACAAGCAACAAGAAAGAAACATAAAAACATGGCAAAGAAAGATGAGCACGAGCACGCGACTGTCGTGAAAAATTTAACTCCGCCAGCAGGAATCGAACGCGGGATCTTGCAATCCGGAGTCCACTACACTGTCGTTGCGCCACGACTTCAGCTGTGAACGAGAGATTGATTCTCGGCTACATAACTATCCGCCGTCCCTGGGGCTCATTTTAAAATCAAAATTTTGCAAATTCAGGGGCCCATTCACAAAAAGTGCTGTAAGTCCCTTCATTAGGACCCCAAGGACTATGTTTTCTCGCAAGTCCCGTTCCATTTGGATTGGGCCCACCTTTGCCTTCCCCTTGTTAGTAAAAGGAAGGCCATGGACCTATCTGTCATTATCCGCCCTTTTATACCCTGCCAACAACCTACCACCCCCCCAATTTTCCCTTTGATAATTCATGAGCATCCAAAAAACCCCTTTTTTAAATTGCACCAAACTCTCGTTCTCCCAACTCATACATTTAAATTCATAATACCGTCGTATCCCCTCAAGAACACAGTTTCATCGATAGTTTAATTTCTCCCATAGAATTTTTTAAACTTCCCAGACCGCGTTACTTCACCACTCTTTTCATTTAATAACCCTTCCACCTCCCTGTCAACACCCACAATATACCCTTTCTTAATCTTATAAATAAATATAAAAACTGTATATATTATGTATAATTCAATACATAACCAATTCAAACTATTTAGCATATCTATGATCTTAGCTTCCCTTCTCCTCCCTAGAATATACCTCATTGCTGCATTTTGACCCACCTGTAACATCTCCACTTCTCTTCCATTCACCTCAAATAGCAATGTAGCGCAATATTCTAAAGTCGACCCCACCATGGAATGGTAAATAATCTTTTTACTTTCCGCATTTATGGTTTTACCGATTCGTCTCTACCTCCATCCAAATAACTTTTCTTATTTCATTCCCTTCCAGGTCGAGATTTATGCCTCCTACAATTTCATGTAATTTGTCACTGTACATCTTTAGCTCTTCTTCAGTCTCTCTCAACTTTCGCCTCATCACCTTACATTCATCCCTTTTATCTTTCAACTCCACCTCCAACTTCATATATTCTCTTTCCCACCCCCCATCACAAGTGTCACAATTCCAAGTTAGGTTCTGAGACAACCTCCCAATCACTTCATAATCTTTCTCCGCCATCCTTGCAAAGCCTCAATGAAACCATGCGTTACCCCCCCCCCCCAATCGCAACCTACGCACTTTACCACCTCCCGTAATTCATTTTTACATTTCCCACATTTAATTAGGGCTCCCCTATCCCTATCATCACTATCAAACCCATCTCCCTTTTTCTCCTCCTCATCATTGTCTTTTCCCTTCTCTTTACTTTTACTACTATCCCCCCTTCACCCACAACATTACCTTTCATATTTTCAATACCCCCTTCTCCTTTTTCTTTAGCTGTTGTATTCTTCAAGTCATCCCCCCCCCCCCCCACTTACCTTTAAATTCCCTTCTTTCCCTAGATCTATTAAACTTCCTACTTCTACACTTTTTTTAAGCCATACTTAAGTTATCCTCGCCGGCTAAGAACTATGTGCGAAAAACAAACTAAAACAACTCAGAACTAGACTAGCCACAGAAACTCAGAACCGTCCACTTATCCTAAATATGCACCGAAATTTAATAATAGAAACTACTCAAAGTTTCTTCGAGTAATTTAATCAAGTCGACAAACTAGCGAATACGCGAATATGCGAAACTAACGGATACGCGAACACGCGTGATAGACGACAGACAGACTTCCAGATAACGCAGACAAACACCGTTTACGCAACCGCCCGCGACCGTAGCTCAGCTGATACAAATTGACAAATAGCCCTTGACAAATTCCACTGTTATATCTTCAGGATCCTTAGCGAAAATTACATCTATGGATGAAGTTATTGCTGCATATGACTTCAGCATGGCCATTAGTAAATGCGTAATTATTTCCTCGTCGTCGAGTTCCGTTCCTGTTGCGTTGAATTCTTGCTCTTTATTGGAAAAGATCTCCAGAAATTCCGTTAGGCTTCCTTTTGTAAATTTCAAACTTCCAAGTTCTCGTTTTACACTGATTCTAGCAGTTAAACTTTTTCTAGTGTAAACCGATTCCAGTGCATCCATCATAGCCTTGGCTGAGGGTTTTCCCTTTCACCGTACTTAAAACAGAGTCTGCTAACGATTGAACAATTAAATCCTTGGCTTTTCCATCCGCCGACTTATACGAGGGTCATCCAAAAAGTAAGGTTCCCTCGTCTATTTCTCCAAAAGTAAGCACGATAGATCAAATCTGTAAAAAGTTTTTTATTTCTGATACTCTTAGCTTTCCAGCAGTACCAAGTTTTTTAAATTTGGACCACTGGTTCACTAGAAAATCAATTTTTAGCCGGACAAGTCGCGGCACGATCCGTCCACCTCTCGACGCGCTGACGGAGATGCACATCACGTTGTCGCATCATTGTTGTCGCTTTCCACACCTCACCAGGTATCACTGATAAGACAGGCACAATCATCTGTCCACTGTTTTGAAGATTTATCAATGAAAATGAATTTACTGATAAAATTTGGGCAGCTCCATTATGATCGACTGATCATTGAATCAGTGTTAACCCTATCATCATGGAGTTGCCACTGCAAAATGTTTCTCAGTGTGAAATCCGTGCCGTTATTCGTTTTTTTGTCGCGAAAGAGAAGAGTGCGAAATTTTTCCTCATCCTCCGTATTCTCCAGATCTTGCTCCCAGTGACTATCATCTCTTCCCGCAGCTCAAAAAACACCTTGGTGGACAGCACTTTCAAAATGATCAACAGGTGATATCCGCAGTTAATGACTGGCTCCGTAATCAACCAAAGCAGTTCTTCGAGAGAGGCATTAAGAAACTTCTGCCACGGTATGAAAAATGCATCGATCGGAATGGTGATTACGTGGAAAAATGAGGTAAGACTCTTAAATAGTCAATTTTAAGTTTCCAAAAGGCACCTCTCCATAATTGTTTCCGAATCGCAGGAAACCCAAAACATTTGACGAGATTTATAGCGCGTCGAGAGGTGGACGGAACGTGCCGCGACTTGTCCGGCTAAAAATTGATTTTCTAGTGAACCAGTGGTCCAAATTTAAAAAACTTGGTACCGCTGGAAAGCTAAGAGTATCAGAAATAAAAAACTTTTTACAGATTTGATCTATCGTGCTTACTTTTGGAGAAATAGACGAGGGAACCTTACTTTTTGGATGACCCTCGTATACAGTTACTGCCACATCATCCGGTTTTTCTTCCAATGCTTCAGCACACTTTTCACGAGCTAACTTGATCTCAATCCGAAACTTCCAGTCTGCAAATCCGCTTCCATCAAAAGGCTTCATTAAAAACGCGTTGGCCGACATTTCCACGCTGTGCTTCCCGTTTTCGCCAAAATTTCCACGAAAAACTACCCTTTCCACGTGACCACGACCACGACGATTTTTTAGGCTTACCGCGCTCCGCGAGATGAACCTTTCATAATTTTTCCGATCGCCGCAAAATTCGCGTGGGGCAAAGTGACACGCACAATAAGTAATTCCAATTACTTCTGAGGCGATCTGGGCCCATAACCTTTTACAATTTGGGCCAGAAAAGAAAATATTGAGTTAAATAGTTGGAACTCCGCCAACTCCGCCATCAAAGTTATTTATTAACATAGGTAACAAGATTGGAGAAAGGTTAGGTTGTATGAATTCGGAAATGGCCGCTAGGGGCAGCACCTCTGGATGTAGAATTAAACTAGAGTACCAAATTCAACAGAAGCAACGCGAACCGTTCATCTGTCATCGTTGTGCGGAGATAAGTTTTCACGCGTTTAAGGACACTGAAAAATCTCTCGGCAGCGGCTGAGGTGATTAGCAGCGTTGCGAAAATTTGCAGTAATTTAATCACCTCCGAGAATGCTGCTGGTAATTGGCGAAGGTGTTGAATTAGGCTCATCAGATTTTCGGCTTCTGTTTGTGCCAGGAATTTTTTGGCGAGGGGTAGTTGCTCCTCGAGAAGTTCTTCGTCAATTAAAGCTTCGTAAGGTTTGACGAAGGGTTTTAAAGCCTCGAAATTGAGAAAGTCACTTGCTCCAATCCGGAAACCTATTGTAGCAACTAGCAGCTCAGTATTTTCTTCAAATCGGCGTTTAAATTCAGAAATTAGTGTGTCTAGTATATCAAAGTAAATTTGGCGAAGGTTAGGTGGATCTCTTTCTCCAGTAGTGGCCATCACTATGCTACCTGATAGTTTTTCTGGTAGTCTCCCCTGTCTTCTTTGTGGTACGATCCATGGTATGTCGCTATTGGCAGCAAAAGTTTTAGCTTGTTGCAGTACTTCTTCATATTTCGAATAACTACGGAACCTCTCCGGTTCCTCTCGAGTGCTGTCTATCAAACCAACAGCCGCTGCCAGATTCACTTGTTCCGCTTGAAATTCTTGTGACAAGAGATCAGTTAGACCGAGACTCACGATCACGGTGTGCAGGATGAGAAGAAACTTTGGTTGCCGAATCTGGGCAAGAATGCCGTCGCTAGTAGCACGATCATTCTCATCTTCTTCTAGCACTAGGAGAATTGCATCGAATGTTTGCATCACTGTCTTAGCAGATCTGTACCAGTAGAACCATCTTGTATCAGGAGGTTTTTGTAGGCGCCAATCCCAAACGGTCCCCCGTTTTCTTATATCCCAAACGCTTCTGAATTTCCATAAATAACTTATATCTGGTTGCACTATTGGATATAAATTCGTACATATTTTTCAGCACGTCGAAAAAGTCGGCAGCAGATGCAACAGCACCCATGCTGTGCACAAATACAAGGTTCAGTCGGTGCGCATAGCAGACTGTGGACAGTGGACCACCGTCTACAGTTTACACTTTTTAAGGTATGAATATTACGGGAATATTACGCTGAAGTTTAGTGATATCCATTTTGTTTTGTAGTCTTGTCCAGAGAATTTGTGCAGGTTCTATCAGGCAACTTGTGTTTGCCCTTAATGGGGCAGTTGCAAGGGTCTGACATTTTGTTTTTTTTTCTGAAGAATATTATAGTACTTGATAAGCTGCGAACAATGATGCCTTCGGTGTTTTCCTAAATGTCCCGGTTATGGAGATGCACACGTGTAAAGCTGTAAAACATCGTGTGCGTAGTGACGCCATTACGCAGAATTCCCGTTTAAAACAATGCATTTTGGGCCAAAATCTCATATCCGGAACAATGGGACTTAATTAGAAACCAAAGACATCCACCCTTCCTCATTTTCAAGGCTTTTAGAGGTTGTTTCAGAGGGCTGTTTACCTATGAAAAAGTTGACTGGCATCAAAACCACTCCTCAAAACTAAAGTTTTAAAGAGTCTTGTTTCGGGTAAATAAATGTGGTTGAAAACTTAACGTCCCCCTACGCCGAAGACTTCCGAAATCTTGGACGATGGTACCTGTATTTCTCTAGGACTTCCAAGTCTACATACCCTAAGGACCTTCTCTGCCAAAATTCAGCTTAGTGCGAATTTTTTCCCCTATTTCCCAAAAAAAGTGCTAATGTGCCTGTACTAAGTCGGTTCCTTCCGTTTAAATACACATAATTCAAACGTCCCCCTACGCCGAAGACTTCCGAAATCTCGGACGATGGTACCTGTATTTCTCTAAGACTTCCAAGTCTGGTAAGCGGTCCATGCCAACTCCGAACAGAACCAAAAAATCAACAATAACAAAATTAGAGATTTGAAATGTACTAGAGACTAGAGGTCGTTTCAGATAGCTTCAGTTCTGACAGTTTTTTGTTTACATGTGCGGAAGGACAATACTATGTCCTCCGCGTACGCTCGCTTAGTGTTACCACCCAGTGAAATCTTCGACCCCGCTCACTACGCGAATAACTAGAGCTTTTTGCCAAATAATGGATTCGGTTAACATCGTAAATAGTAAATATTTTATTATTCACTAATTACGACAGTTATTTGAGTCTATCACGCGGCAAAAAGTTCTGATGATTCGCGCAGTGAGTGGGGTCGATTTTTTCACGCGGATGGTAACACTGGATTCTGCGTATGTAAACAAAGAGCTGTCAGAATCGAAGCTATTTGAAACGGCCTCTAAATGCATAACAATACACAAAAACCGGTAAACCTGGGGTGAAAACACTAGCACGGAGAACAAACAAACGAAATATCTTTGGTATCCGAGTCATAATCCAAACGTCATTGCATTAAGAAAAACACTTAACCTCAAATCTGGTCCCAAGACTCCCGCCGTAGATAAATCACGCAAGCCGACAGAGGCACAGGATCGGTGAAATCGTGATAAAAAGTTTCTACGCCTCAAGATAAACTTCTCGAAGCTGGAACCGGACGCTGAAACTATGAACTCGTGCGGGTGGCAAAATCCGCAAGGAAAGCAGCGACTCAGAAATCGAAACAATTACAAGAGACAATGATAATCATGTTCTAAAATTCATGACGGTGGAGCTAAAAACATTAATCCATGTCTCTTAGACAAAAAAAGCAAACTTCGAGCCCTCTGGATCCGCCAATGGTATTCAATAAAACTCGGTAGGTAAGTACTTATGAGGTTCTCTGAACACCGAGGGTTGGTGGCCCTGAAAAAGACAGTTTTCTGAAGGTGAATGGTAACTGGCGAGAGAGAGGTTGCGTGAGTTGCAGGTACAGGTGCAGGTGGTCAGCGTCGTCCAGTTCCAAGTTCTAAGTTTGGTGTCCAGAGCAGCAATGATAATGTTAAAGGAGAAATATACGGTTTTTATACGGTCAGTCGCTCTGATTGTGCGCCAATCAGGGTGCCGTTAGGCGAAGGTCATGCAAAGTTGCGTTGCGGACTCCGTCCGCGAGAGCGGCGCAGTCGCCACTTTTACATTAGAATATTTTAAAAGGGGCAGTTTGTCTACTCTTATGACGCTTTGGAACTTATGTTGTCTTAAAATCTTCGCTCAGTGTGAGTAATGGCTGTTTTTGTTAACCACTTAAGATTAAACACTTTGAAGACATTGTTTGACGATCATTTGCTGTAAGTGGAATGAAACTTTATTTTATTTGCCAAGTAGCAAGTTTTAATTGAGTCGTTTGGTAGTGGGTGGGCCCGCCACTCCCGGTAGAACCGGGAAGTTTGGTTGCGTCTTTGAGGATGGAGGTGAAAATGGGGGAATCTAATTTTTCGTCACTATGGCTTGAAGTCGCGTGTCCTCGCCTTCATATGTACACGAGGTCGTGTAGAAGTCAACGAGCGTGTTGCACTGGAAGCTCTTAAGTTTAAGCTCTTTGCGGCTATTTTTCACAGAGGCCTTCACTCTTTATCAGAGCTGTCGTTTTGTGCACTTGTAATGGCATCTTTTTTCCATTTACCGACGCGACGGTTACACCGGTTGAAGAAAGATTGCTTGGTTCAGTTCAGTTTATGATCGTCATGCTCGAAAATCATAAGCGGCGGTAGTCGCACAGGCCGAGTCAGAAAATACCCCTGGGATACTCCGATCTGTAATCTTTTCTCAATCGGTGGAATCGCCGTTAATTCATTAAAATATCCGCAAGTGTTTTAAAGTCAGTGATGACTCCACCGGTTGAGAGAAAATTAAAGATCGGAGTGTTTTTGTGCCTTTTCGTTCGTCATAAACTGAGATGAACTGTGTAATCTTTTCTCAATCGGTGGAATCATCGCGGTGAATTTAAAAAAGCTATTAAATATATGCAAAACGGCAGCTCTGCTCTTCATGGATGATGCAAACATTCCTGAAAACATCTTGAACTCAATTAACGCTCCTGATTAAAGCAATTTCTGGGAAAACGCGCGGCAGAGCAGTGCATAGCGGAAACCGTGAATTACGAAAACTGACTGCATCGATAGGAAACCGAAATTTTTGGGGCGAGGGGCGGGTGGAGGGCTCTGTGTGTAATATCTGCATAGCGGCGCGGCAGCTTCTCTGGGTCAATACTGTGCCGTAGTACAGGGTTAAGGTAGGGGAAGGATTTTCCTCCTCTTCAACCCTGTCTCCCCCGCAACGGCTCAAGCGCACGCTAGTTCGTAACCTGGTATCAAAACGAACGACTTCAGTCTAAACGTGTCTGGCGCGTTTCGCGGGTGTCCGCGGCCCGGGTTTGACTTACTGGGGGTTTTTCACTGTTCAGAACAGTGATGTAGAAATGAAATCATCAATTGCCAGCAAAAATAGTGCTTCAGTTTATCGCTTTCATCCTGACCCATTCTCATTTATTTCTTCTTCGTCAACAAATAGTTGTGAAAAAAATAGTTGAAAAATGTCAAGAAATAAACAAATGATTTCATTCTTATTTTGTTGAGGTTATGTTGATCGCGAATTATAGTCGTGCAGTTTATGTGCTTCGAAAGTTTACGCAAAGCAATAGTAATTTAATTCAATTCAGATGGTGTCAATTATTCTTGTCATTTCGTGCATTCGCATTTTCACCCCCTTTTTGTGATATTAATTGGTTTCCTTCAAGTCCCATTTTTTCCTCCCGTTGATTTAAAGTCTTATTTATTTTGTCTGTAATCCACTTGATGAGTTCCCTCGCTTTTAATCCAAGTCTCTCATCGACTGTTCTTGTGCGCTCTCGCGTCAATTTTATTGCAATGTCGAGCTGCTACTCAGTGCTTTTCTTTCTTTATTACTCTTCGTTGTTAACCTAATTAAGCGAGCGATCATGTCAGTGTATCCTTCGTTCGTTTCGTGCTTTCGTATTTTCTCCTTGACTCGGGTTTATCGTGGATTTAAAATTGATTTCTGGTCGGTGAATTTTATACAAACCGTTAAACATGCATTGAAGCATCTTGTTTTGTGATTTTTCGTTAGATTTTTGAGGCGACTCAATATGTAGAGGATGACGTCTTTTACCGACCCGGAATCTGTCGGAGGGTCACCAAAAAAAGGTACTTGTTTGTTTGAATACTGTGTCTTTGAACATATCTGTCGTCGGCAATTGGCTGCTAACATTATAACATCTTATGTATTATGTACTACGCTTTTTTGTAAAAAATTATATCTTCTAAAATTATTTCGTCTGATAAATATACTTAATCGAAAGCAAAATTAAATGCAATTCTTTATAATTGAGCAAATTTTACTGTCAACCAGCTCCAGCCAACACAACACGATACCAACAGCGCACTTTTGTAAGTTGGAAATATATATTTGAGATTAATAACTCCTCGCAGCCCCGTTGCAACCTTTTAGAGGTGGTGACTAAATTAGTGTCCTAAAAACGCTCCCACGATTTTCTAAGTATCGTCCGTATCGATTTGGTGGTGATAAAAGGAGCGATTTTTCTGCTGAAACAAGGAATTTGCCACTTTTGCAAAGTATAGATTATTGTTCAATGCATGGATTTTTCTTGTACATGCGGTGTTTTACGTAACCTGCTCACTATGATTTTCTCGAAGGGATGACCATAAAAAAATCTAAAAAAAACGGGTTTGTAGTATTTTTGACTTGAACTTTCATTAAAAAATACTGTCGAAACCCCAAATTCGGGGTCTGGGGGGTTTTAAGGGGCACCAGCCTCCGAATCTCACAATTTTCAAATGCAACCCGTATCTTATGGTACCTCATTCGAAAGGGCATGAGATTCTAAGTATTATGGCTTAAACCAGAAGTCGATATCTTTTTTCGTGTTTGAGATAGTGCAAATCGAAAATTAAGGAAGGCTCTATTGATGTCCTGTTTGGGTTGACATGCTTGGTTTCTTATGCCCCTTTGAATGATGATTCACACGATAGGCTCCATTCTTTAAGGGGTCAAAAAAAGGTCCAAATCGAAGGTTGATTTTCGATGTATCTGTTTTGGACAAATCCCAAAATCTGGACCGCGATTTTTCTGGATATTTCGCGATGTGTCTACACAAATCGCGAAGTGTCCAACACCGTTTGGACAGAACCCGAAATGAAGAAGATAATTCGGGCTTTCGGGACAGATCCCGAAATGAAGAAAAGAATTCGGGCTTAGTCCGAAACCGTTTGGACAAAACCCGAAATGAAGAAGAAAAAAATGCGATTTGTCCAGACAAGTCCCGATCTATCTAGACAATTCGCGATCTGTCTAGACGATTCGCGATCTTTTAACTGCCCAACTTCGTTTTGGCAAATCTCGAAATGAAGAAAAACAATACGATCTGTCTAGACGAATCGTGAACTATTCAACCCTGTTCGAATGGATCGGGAATGTAGCATGAAAGTGAAAGCAAAATTCTTCCTTACCTTTAAGACGAATGTATGAATGGGGGATGTATGCTGCAGAATTACTTCATTAAATAAAATGTATTTTTCATTTTCAGGAAAACCATTAGGGAAAGCTGATATGTTATTTAAAAACTTGTTTTTTTTTGTTGTTGTTTTTTTTTTTTTTTTAAATTGAAAAAAAAAAAACTTTGAAAAAAACTTTAAAAAAACTGTCAGAAAAACTTTAAAGAACTTTAAAAAACTGTAGAAAACTGTAGAAAAACTCTAAAAAGACTTTAAGAGACCTGTATAAACCTTAAAAAGACAAAAAAATATTATATTTATTTATTATTGCAAGGGAGTGAATCGTGGCATTTACAAGTGCACTGACCTTTGGTGGCTTTACACTTACATCTACTAGAGATGCACTTTGTTTTGCATTGGCACATAAAGAATCCCTGACCGCCCGTTAAGGACGCTTGAAGACTGGTTGTGCGGATACTTAGCGTCTTCCCTTATCCCTTCAGGTCAGCAACATCGTCTGACTTCAAAATACTTCCTTGCATTCGAAAATTTGATTACGGGAAAAAACTGTTTTGATAAGTATTATTTATATGAAATTGTCGAATTACGATTTGTATGGATCGTATTTTTTTTTCTTCATTTCGGGATTCGTCAAAACGGTGTCGGACGGATCGCGAATTGTCTTGAAAGATTGGGATTTGTCTGAATAAATCGGTTTTTTTTTTCTTCATTTCGGGTTTTGTCAAAACGGTTTTGGACGGATCGCGATTTGTCTGGACACTTCGCGATTTGTCCAAATTTTGGGATTTGTCTGTAACATATCAAATACGAAAAACGACATTGAACTTTCGATCGTGCCAAAATGCACTTTTTACGCCTTTTCGAATGAGGTATCACAAGATAGGGGTTATCCTTTGAAAATTTTGTGAGATGTGGGTTTTCCCGCCAAAAATTTTAAGGGGCTCCAAAGCCGACGTTCGGTTTATTTGATTCCAAAGTCGTATTTTTTTCTAGAAACTATAGTCATCAAGTAAAACATTTTGCGTGTGCAGGTTTTTGTTTTACTTCTCTTTCCGTTGGAGTTAAGAATTTTCTAAAATTGGTCCTAAATCGAACTTCGACCATCGATATATCGAACACGAAAAAAGATATCGACTTCTTTCTAGTTTAAACCAAATGCTTAGAATTTCATGCCCTTTCAAATTACATGACGTATCACAAGATAGAAATTGCTGTTTGAAAATGTTGAGATCCGAGGGGGTTTCAAGCGCCCCCACTTTTGAACGCACGCACCGACATTGGCGGCTCGTGCCATTTGGCAACCATGTTTTTTGCCATTGGAACCTATGCGAAAGTATCAATTTCAGAAACTAAGTGAACCCTCGGAAGATCGATTATTTTACGTATGTTTAAACGGAGAGAATCCACTGTTGCCACATGGCACAAGCCGCCACTGATTGTGAGTGGAATTAGTTGACGGTGGAAGTGGACCGGTTGATCGGCAGATTATCGGCCATCGACAGTAAAGTTTCGGCAAATAAAAAATCACCTTTTTTCAACATCATTCCCCTTCTGTAAAGATCTATTTGAAAACTTTAATACCGGTTTAAGCGAGGAGCAAAAGTTCTTTGAACAGAGCTAAAAAATGGGTTTGCTTCACTTTTGATAATTTACCTTCCTAGAAATCAAGTTCTGAATGATGGTGGAAACTCCCGCGAAACTCCCTCTACGCGATTAGCTTGAAAAGAAACGGTCTGAGTGAAGGCAGTAGATAACAGGTAAATCAGAATCATTGTCGGAGTCTTGACTCAAGGGAGCCTCAAGCTTTCTAAGCTTTCAAATGTATTTCCTTTGGGGACCTCTCTTCGTGATGACTCCATTTAGAGACTCCTGTTCACTCAAGTTACGTCTTTGAATTCAACTCTGTCAACCAGCCATTGTTTGTTTGTGCTACAAATCTACCTCATGCACCGCTCTCATGAAACTATTTAGACGAATTGGATTTACTTGACAAAATTATTCCTCGTCATACCAGTGAACTTTCGCAAGGTCTTTGCAATAAGTTTTTTTTTTTTTTACTTTTGGAGAGGATTCTTTCGTGATTGAAAACGATCGATCAAGTTCTGTTATCCGTGTCTAACTGTCAACACTTTTAAGGCGCCGCTGAAACATTATGCTTCTATTAAAAGCTTTAGTTGCGGTATGTCTTCGGCGCATCCAAGAAAGAAATTGTCTCTTCAAAGTGGGAACATTTCGGAAAAAGTATTTGGAAAATTACACGTTTTGTTGACCTCTGACTTCTTATCCCCTTTGGTTAGTTTTCCTCCTTAGCTTCCGCCTCCACATCAATTGTTGTTGTTCTTCTGGACTAGCATATCTACCTACCCCCATTACTTAAATATTATATCCCTCTTTTTCTGTACTCACGTAATTGCTGGAGTGAAATATTTCGCGAGCCACTGATCCCGATTTTGTAAAATCGTAAATAATTTTCGTTTCAATTATGAATTGAAAAGTTCTGGCGGCTTTATTTCAAATTATGAAGTATTTGCTTCAATTAAAATTATATGAGGCTCGGAGTTTTCCATGGAAAACTTTCAGCTCCTCAAATTTGAATATTCGCTCTCAGTGTGCCCCTCACTTTATCTGAACTTCAGAGAATCTAAACTCAAGCACCTGGGGGTCTATCAATCATTGTCAGAAATAATCTTCCGTGCGCTGTAAAAAAAAGAATGATTGATTGGATGTGTATACATACTTTACCTGTAATCTTGAAAAATGATCTCACAATCAGAATCATTGCGAGAAGGCAAAAAGAAAAAGTGAAAGTTTAAGCTGAGCTCCAGTAGATTTCGTCCTATCTTACCGCGTAATTTCAACACCAAATTCTCTCATTATGCCTTTAATCAGTTATTGGTGAAATCTCATGATTGTGCATGATTACCGCAGTACCTATCTAAGTACGGCGTGGTGCTTTTCTTGCTGAGTTTTACCATGGTTTTACCGCTTGTCCCCAAATTGTTGGAAGGAAAGCACTTCTTTGGGCATTGTCTCGCACAGTAGTAATTATAGGACTAAAATTAGGTCAATTCAACTGTTCACATATCCTGAATTATATGTAAGAAGCTTTTAACAGATGATACCTGATCTGGTGCTCAAAGGTTCCTCGTGTATGATTTTTGCATTAACAGCTATGTATTTTAAAGATTTCTGCTCGGAAAATATACGCTCCCAGTAGCCTTTTCGGAGGATTACCCCGGAACTTTGTGGAGATTGTACTCGATCCCAAAACGTCAGATATGTGGACATTAAGTAGTCAAAGAGAAAAATAAAAAAAAAAAATGTTAAAATAATCATGATGTTTGAGTCTTTAGGCCCGTGGCATCAAATACTGAGGGGTCTTAGCGCTCCGCTTCACTACAGCAGAGCACTTTCTCCTCCTCCTTTTCCACTTCCTCCTCACATCCCCAATTTTATTTCAATGAAAGGCAAACTGCAATTTTGGAAATTGTTAGTGCATCACACAATGTAGCCCTTGTAGGGGAGACCGGGGCACATTTGAACAAATTTCACATTTTTAGCTCTGGCGAAGAGATAACTTATTTTTTGTCAGTAATAACTACAGGAACTTAAAGTATAAAGCCTTTACAACCTATTTCCAGCAATAGTTCTCACAAAAGTTCTTCATTGATAATTATTAAAAATAGTTTTAAATAATTAGGTAAATGTTCAAATGTGCCCCAGTACCGGGGCACATTTGAACACTGTTTGAATTCATAAACAAATGCAAATTATTTGGCAAAAACTGTGAAAAATGACAATTTATTGATGAAAAACAACTGAAATTAACATTTCAAGAGTATAAACACTAATTTGTCCAGGACAACATGATGGTGAAAGTGGACGGTTTCATTTTTGAGCGGAACCAATAAATCTTAATAACTAAAGGAACAGAGAATGAAAGGAATGTGGGCATCCCTTGCTCCCTGCAAGACCATGGCGACTGTTCCAAAAATGTCCATACACCATGATCCATGGTCCGACAACCATGATGTATGGTCGTACAACCACGAATGACGGTCGTACAACCATGGATCATGGTCACAAGATCACAATTTATGGTCATACGACCATGATTATTTTATGGCCATACAACCATGAACCATGGTTGGGTGACCATGATTCATGGTTGTATGACCTTAAATCATGGTTGTCGGACCATGGTTCATGGTTTATGGTCGTTTTTATAACATTCGCCATGGTCGTGCGGGAGCCAAGGATTAATGCAAACTTGCAATGAACTTAATTCTAGAAAATATAATTAATCAAAAACAAAACAACCGATGAGTGCTTAAGTAAATTAAGTTTTGGTCTTTTGGAAACTGACCAGATTAATAAACATAAAATAGGAAAAAAAAGTTTCAAACAAAATAAAGTAATATAGTCAAAAGAAAAAGAAACGAAAATTGCTTGAGAGTCTTCAAAGACTAGACAAAATAAGAACTCAAAAAAACCAAGTCTTTATATTAGGCTCAAATATAGTTCTACACTAGAGGTTTGATACGTCAAATAATTCAAAATCTACAAGATTGCATCGCTCCAAAAATTAAAACTAAAAAAGAAAAAGGAGCACCAAATGAGAATCAACACCATAATCTTAAATGTTAAAGAACAACAAAAACTGACTTTATCATCACTAACAAAACAAAGTTTAAGTACAACCGCAGCAGCTTTTTAAAATAGCTTCGCAAAGCAATCTAGCTCTACCAGAGAAAGTTGCGGTTGTACCGAAGCACTACTTTGGTAGAGCAAAAGCAAGAAGAAAGACTGTTACTCTACTAAGGTAGTGCTTCGGTTCAACCGCAACTTTCTCTGGTAGAGCTAGAACTTTTGCTTTGCGAAGCTATTTTAAAAAGCTGCTGTGGTTGTACCTAAACTTTGTTTTTTCCGTGTGGTAAGAAGGAACTAACAATAGTTTCTAAAAATAATCAATGGTAGGTATTCCGGTTTGCAGGCCCTAATGGAAGGTACAAGAACAAATAGGGCATTGAAAAAATTACATAATCTTCTCTTTTATGTTTGAAAAATCAACACTGAAAGAAAGAACCGAGACAGCTCTAGCAGTGCCACCCACAATACTAGGGGTAGGTAATTTCAATCTAATGTCTTCTCTATCAACAACACTAGAGTCTTCTTGTGCTGGAAAAACAAAATTCCAGGTACCGTTCTTCCTTCGCATGAACTTAATACGGTATCCTTCTTCGTGAACCTCTTCTATCTGCCCGACAAATAAAATTTTCGACTTCTTGACAGCAAATTCTACTAAAATAAAATCGTTTACATTTAAAGCAGTTTTCTCATCGACATTTACTGACAGATCCACTTCGGAGTCAGAGGAGGAGATTTCTGAGGGCTCATCTGGATCGCTTTCAGAGGTAGGCGGGTCGTCAAACAATCTTTTAGCACTTGATTTCTTTTTCGTGGCTTTTGGAGGTTGTAGACCAGTCTTCTTCTTTTTCTTTTCTTCTCTTTGTAATATCAATCTATCTTTTTCTGGTGACTCAGTTAAAATTCTGGGTTTTCCCTTAGCTCTACCTCTTGCAGCGCCGACACGGGGGGCAGCTTTTGCTAATGGCCGGATATCTTCTGGTGTAAGTTGATGCACTTCGTTAGATTCCCCACCGGGTGTTGTTCCAGATGTGCTAGGTCTGTTTAAATCCTCAGCAGGCTTTGATGGTGCAGACTCTGGTCCAATGCCTAAAACATTTTCAGTAGGTTGTTGAGTTGTTTTTTCCGGTTCTTGGTTTTCTACTACTTGCAAAGGTCTATCCGTAACTGAAGCACAAGCAAAATCATCATCTGAAAAAACTAAACGATCGAGTGGCCAGAGACCAGGTTTTTTAAAACTTGAAATAATATTTTTTCTGGAGAATGCAGCATCAAATGCTTTTGAGACAAGTTTTGGTAAAACGTGGATACTTATTGTCTTTCCAGGATTCGATACTAACCAATCATTTTGCGCTGTGCGCATGTATGATTTAAATGGGCCTAGCACACCAACATCAAGAGGCTGGAGTTTGTGAGAACAGTGAGGGGGGAAAGTAACCATATGTATACCATGATCCCTAGCATATAATACTGCCTCGAGAGTGCAGTGACTTTCGTGATTATCCATGAGCAAAAGGATTTCCTTTTCAGGTTTGTCTTCCGGTTTCGCTTTTTGACAACCTGTTGTCCTTTGCAAATGCTTTAAAACTTCTAAAAACAGTTCTCCTGTCATCCAATGACTCTTTGGACTATTCGCCAATGCCAAACTTCCAGGTGGCGCTTCATCAGTCATGCTCTCCGTAACTTTGGCTCGTGGAAATATGAATACTGGCGGTAGAGCATTTCCGTCAGCTCGTATCATCATACACAAAGTAATGGATGTTCCACGCTCAGCAGATACAGCTTGCCCTACCTGTTTGGTACCTTTGGCAGCTATCACCTTTGGTGCTTGTATAACTGTTGCAACCCCTGTTTCATCAAGATTGAAAATCTGTGAGGCGGTAAATTTTTTTAATTTGAGAATTTTCTCGTACTTATCAAAAAATTCTGTGACGTTAGTTCTATTAAAGGAAGTGGCGCGAGCCAAAGAAGTATTTTCTGGTCTCCTGTTTGATAATTCCGGGTGTCTTTTCATAAAACCTAGAACCCAATCTTCCCCCGCCATCTCTTTTGTATTCCAGGAGTTAGGAAATCTGAGATTTAAACGTTGAGCGTACTTAAATCCTAATTGTCTAAATTGAATATAAGTCATACCATAGCACATCTTGCTACAAGTTAAAGCATAGGATGCTAATTTTTCTTCTTCAGTCTTTGAAAATACCTGTTGACTAGAATATTTTGACTGGAAGTCATTTTTAGTTGCAGAAATTATTCGGCCTTTATCATCTAGTTTACGCTTCTTCAACCGAGCAATCAATGTCGAAGGCGATGAAATATTGTTTCTCTTGGCAGCCTCTCTGTAAGACACTCCTGATTGGACCTGGTTGAGAGCTTCGAGGATTTTCTCCTCCGGAATCGGTGATCGCTTCCTTTTGTATGACCGCACCATTTTTACTCCTTCTGAAAACGGAAAACAAAAGAGGAAATTAAGAATATGCCTTGAAACCTTTACAGTCATTGTCTTGAATAGAGTCTCTTATAAAAGCTACCTGACCCCCCACCCACCCAAATCAGCTGAGCTCTCAACTATTCCAAACATCCATAAGCGTGGAACATCCATTACTTTGTGTATGATGATACAGTCTGACGGAAATGCTCTATACCGCCAGTATCCATTATTTGAGAAAACGTACATTCATAGGAGCAAAAACTTTAAATTTTTGTTCAATGAAAGGCCTCTAATGAGTCTAGAGTACAGTGAAATTAAGAAATTTCTTATTTCTTCCATGCATTTATTTATTTTTTCAAAAAAAATTGAGTTACTTCTCATTTTCTGGCTGTTGAAATGTGCCCCTGTATGGTGTTCAAATGTGCCCCGCTATGGTGTTCAAATGTGCCCCGCTAGGGCTTTTTGTAAACAAAAGTAAATTACAGGAGTGTTTAAAAAAATAAAGTAAAAACATACATATCACTTTAAAGAAGACAGTTTTTAAGGTGTATCCATATGTTGAACATTCAATTAAACTAAAACATGCAAGTTTTGCAAATAATTTACAAAAAAAATAAAAATTTGGTTTTCTAACCTTATTTTAGCAGAATGCTTCCAGACCATCAGCTGATATTTGAAATTGGTGGGAAACAGTCAGAATCTCCTCTACCAGTGCTGCCAACTTCAGCATAAAAATGCCATAACCTAAAAATTCACTATACACTAAATAAATCCGATGTTCAAATGTGCCCCGTGTTCAAATGTGCCCCGGTCTCCCCTAAGGGTTTTCTAAGGGTGAAGGCTTTTCGAGTCTTATTTAAAGTTCTACGAAAGAAACGATGAACCCACCAATAAAGCAACAAATGCACGCATCACTGAGAAAACTTAGCCTAAAGTAAAGTTCAGGTGGACCACCTGTATGTTTGTATACTTCGTATATTCCTCACCTCAAATAAAAGAACATAATCTCCGAATTGAAACAATAAGTTAGGGTTATTGGGTCTTTAAAAACTCATTTGGAGCTTGATTTTTATGTTTGTACAGAGGGGGTCCCAGACCACCCGTCCACCTCTTTTATCTCGAGAACGGCGGAGAGTTGTGATCTTAAACCAAACAGTCATAGTGGGAAATGACCCGAAAGAATACATTTTTGATATTTTCAAGAGCTTCCGAGCTCCCCTTGGGGACTAATGGGGGGGGGGGGGCTCTAACACATTTTTCAAGTTTTCTCGAAAAAATTCCTAGTTAAAGCATAAAAACAAGTTCAGACTCTTTCAGGATAGGCAATTTGCTCTTATAACTTTGTTTCGAAAACCCCACATTTTTTGAGCCATGCGGAGGCTTTTTGGAAAATTTTTGAATCGGCCGTTGTGACCACCCTGTTCACAATGTCTCAAAAATCATTATAGATTCTGAAAAAAACAGAATGATGTGGCACATGTTACTTTTTAGTGAAAAATAATGAAAGTGTTACCCGCCAAACCAAAAATTTGGGGCTTCAATAGCAGGGTTGGCGCGAGCCAAGTAAAGCCCAAAATTGTTGATTTGGCGAAAAACCCCTTATTTTTCATTTTAAGGTAACATGCGACACACCAATCTCAATCGTCTGGTCTAGATCTATTCTTTTGGAATCTGTTAAGATTCTGAGGCATTCTGAATAGGGTGGTCACAAGAGCCGATTCAAAAAATTTCCAAAAAGCCCCATACACCAAAAATGTTGGGTTCTCAGAAAAAAAAATTATAGAAGTAAAAATAGAGTCTGAACTCGTTTGTGTACTTTTATTGCACATTTTTTCGAGAAAACTCGAAAAATGTGTTTGAGCCCCCCCCCCCATTAGTTTCCAAGGGGAACTCGGGAGCTTTTGAAAATATCAAAAATGGATTCTTTGGGGGTCATTTCCTTGTGAGACTTTTTGGTTTCAGATCTCAACTCTCAGCCGTTCTCGAGATAAAAGGGGTGGACGGGTGGTCTGGGACACTGATATATTTTGTCTCGAGGAGTACTGAGATATCAACTTACAAGTTTAGATGATTCCAGGGTCGATTAGTTCCAATTGTGGACACCACGTCGCGCTGCTCAAAAAGTCAACAGTTTTGCGCGAAATTTGACAAATTCACGCTGAAAACACAAATTTGAGGAACGTCAGCACCTGCGAGCATACGTCAGGAAGATATACTCTGAAAGTTTCAGGCTGTAACACTCAAAAATAAAGCCGGAAATTATGAAATACGAAACTTCCCGTAAACCGCAATGAGTGCGAGTGAGGCGTATCATCACTCGCGCTCACTCTCATTCACTAAGCTTATGGCGAAACGAATTTCATAATTTACGGCTTTAATTTTAAACCAACGTTGCTCATTTTGGGCTCAAAAAATCCATGAAAAAATTTGCAGGTGCTGAGGTTATTGGATTTTGCGTTTTATTTATGATTTCAGTTTAAAACGCCAAAAACACGACTTTTCCAAAAAGCTACTAGTGGCGCTATCCATCGGATTGAAATCTGGATACGTTTCGCCTGGAATCACCTTAAAAGGTGCATGGTAAATAAGTAAAGCAGCGCTTAATTTGAAGCCGAATGATCTCATTTTCTCGGCTAACCTCTCAATGATGACGTCATTGGTACTTACATTGGATTAACCCTTTTACTTCTAGGTTCAGGTTACGAGAAAAAGTCAAAGCTGTAACTCGTTAAACTCATAAGAGGGTAGATAGTTAAATATTCCTACTCCACGGTGTTCATTTTGCCTATCACTGTAATTGAAGGCGCCCCCACAAAACATTGTACTGCAAATATTAACAATTTTAAATAGCTTTTACTGCCAATGAGCGGTCGAGTCACTAAAAACATTAACTCGGGCGTGGTTTCGAAAGGGTTAAATGCTGTTTTTCTAATTTACTACTACGCACCCTTAGAACTTGTCAGTCAGTATATTTTCATCCAGGGATCCCGATTCATGAATCGATTCTTTTCCTCCGATTCTTGGATCGAATCGATTCTTTAGGCACCGAATCGGAATCGAAAGAACCGTCTTAACTGTTTACGCTTTTTTGCCTCAATGAATTTACCAAATCGCAAATACAATTAAAGTTCGAGCGCACGTTTTTCATCTTGAACAACGGTGAATCGGTTCTGGGTTGTTTATTCTTGTGAATCAATAATATTGAAAGAATCGGCAGCAGCTGGTAGCACTGCTGTTTATTACAACAGTGAATCGATCGTCACGTGACGATTCGATTCTGAAAACAATCGGCGGGAATCGGTATCAGTGAATCGCATCGGTCACGTGACGATTCGATTCTAAAAAGAATCGGCGGGAATATCAGTGAATCGCATCGGTTACGTGACGATTCGATTCTGGAAAAAATCGGCAAGAATCGGGTACATATCATCTCGTAGGTGGTAGAAGATTATTAGGTGGCAATTCTGGCAAGAGATCGGATTCGAAGTGGACGAACGTTAAAACCGATTCAATTTGAGCAGTTTGAAAAAAGAAAAGGAAGAATCGATTTTAGTGAAAATCGATTCTTGGGAGCTGATTTTTGAATCGGATCTTTATTCTTCGGAGAGAATCGAATCGATTCTTCCGTCGTTGTGAATCGGGATCCCTATTTCCATCCTTTCACGTCAAAATTTATAGGGTGTGACAAAACTTTTGTCCAATATATCCTCCTTTACACGGACGGGTGGTCCATCTAAACCTCAAGCAAACAAAAAGTCGCTTCTCCGAGGTAAGTGAATTTCAGACTCTTGTAATGGATGCAATATTGCAATGTTTTTATGTGCAGACTTTTACACTAGCTGCGATAGCAATTTACTTACTAAAAAATCTTGCAAGAGCTTCATTCTTTACCATGAAGATGTGAAGGACTATTTATAGCTTACGAAGGGTTAAACTTGCGGGAAAATGGGCTTAACAGTAAGCCTATGAAAATATCCTGCGGGTTTTTTGGTCTCCTTTGAAGTCTCTGAATTACATTTCGCTCTCCTTAGTCTTCTCTGATGCATATGAATAATGGAGAGAGGAAAGTAATATGTGTATGTCGCCTCTTCCTTTATACGCGGTGATATATTTCGTAAAATTCAATTTGCTGCTCCTCAGCGAATGATGGTTCTTTTCTGAATATTCCGAGGTGAATAAACAATAGAGGTTGAAGATGGAGGAGTATTTTCCTAATGGTTTGCACTCACGACAATCCCGTCAAGGGTGGATTGCTGTTTTCCCCTTACTTCGCGCGCGTGGCCCTCTCGGATAAAGCTCCGTATCTGGTGTCCTGTTCCTGGTAGATGTTTAGAGAGGAGAAGGCGGCAAAAGAGTGCGGAAGGAAAAGAAGCTTTCAAGCTCACGAGATTGATCCTTTTTACTTCAAATGCATGACAGTACATATAATCGGAATTCGTTTGGTATTTTTTGATCGGAATAACCTGATGAAGTAATGAAAAGTAAGTAATGATGAAGTAATGGTTCAAGTCCATGATGGTGATTGAATGGGTCTGATGCAAACTTTTGCTACAACCACAGAGTAATACAGTCAGAACGGAAACTCCCATAAGAGCCAATGGAAGCAAGTTTGGAATTTAACGGCACCAAGAGGCAACACTGTGGTCCTATATCTCAACATGGCGGACGTGTGTGATTTGTGTTGAAACTCATTTATTTCTGTAAATTCTGGAAAGAAATCTTAGTTTCCGGCCTCACTTTTATTCTACTGGCATTTCAGAATGAAAATTTCGCGGATCATGTCCTATATTTTTTTTTCGCGCACGAATCCAGATGTAAACACCCTATATCCCAACTTGGCGAACGCGGAATGAATTTGCCTCAAAATCCGACAGTTTCCGTTCAGGTTGTATAATTCTGTGCTGCAACATTATGTTGTTAAAGGGTTGAGTCTTTTGTAAAATCACTTGATATTAACGTTGAGAGCATCTAAAAGTTCCAGAATCCATTCGCAAATTCATTAAATGTGTTTAACAAAATTACAAGATGGCGCCCGGTCGAATGACCGGGCGCCACAGCAGCCCCCCGCGGAGCGACGGAGTCGCGCTTTAAGAGGCTGGAACAAACGAGAAACATTGTTAGTACACTGCCCCGCAAAAAAACCGGCGCACCTGGCGCGCTGGATCATTCCGCTCGAAAATGTGAAAAAATTACAAAATTTAAAATCGTCATAACTTTTGAACTAAGAGAGCTAAAAATATTTCAAGGCCAGTGTCGGATTCCTCATACTTTCTAGTTTTTTATACATAAGCTTAAATTTTCTTTTGGTCATTTTACCGCCCGTATGAAGAGTTTTTCCAAACCCTCGCGAAAACTGTTTTTTTGGTGCACATCTCTAAAAAGTACTCAAACTTCTCACATATCTTCGGGATAAAGTAGCATGGATAGACAAAATCTGAGACATGCATCAGATTTCTCAGAGTCAGGGCTATCGACCTGGTTACCTCAATTTTGTCTACAAAATTTGTTTAAGGTCGGAAAATGCACTTTTCCGAGACCACGTACAGACCGCTTCTGAACACACAGTTTACACATCCGCTCGAACATGCGAAAAGATGATAAAAGTTTAAATCGTCAAAACTTTTGAACTAAAAGAGTTAAAAATATTCCAGAGTCAAGGTCGGATTCCTCATACTCTCTGGTTTTTTATTCAGTAGCTCAACTTTTTTTCGATCATTTTTACGCCCGTGCGGAGAGTTTTTCTAAACGCTCGCCACATTTCTAATAATGTTCAGAAGCGGTCTTTACATGGTCTCGGAAAAGTGCATTTTCCGACCGTAAAAAAAATTTTTAAGACAAAATTGAGGTAACCAGGTCGATAGCTCTGATTTTGAGGAATCTGGTGCAGGTTTCAGATTTAGTCTATCTATGCTATTTTTGCCCAAAGAGATGTGAGAAGTTTGAGTAACTTTTTAGAAATGTTCTCCAAAAAAACAGTTTTCGCGAGGGTTTGGAAAAATTGTTCATACGGGCGTAAAAATGACCAAAAAAAATTTTTAGCTTAAGTTTAAAAAACTAGAGAGTACGAGGAATCCGACCCTGGCCTTGAAATATTCTTAGCTTTCTTAGTTCAAAAGTTATGATGATTTGAACTTTTAACATATTTTCGCATGTTTGAGTGGGATGTGTAAACTGTGTGTTCAGAAGCGGTTTTTACATGGTCCCGGAAAAGTGCATTTTCCGACCTTAAAAAAATTTTGTAGACAAACTTGAGGTAACCAGGTCAATAGCCCTGACTCTGAGAAATCTGATGCATGTCTCAGATTTTGTGTATCCATGCTACTTTTGCCCGAAGAGATGTGGAAAGTTTAAGTACTTTTTAGAGATGTGCTCCAAAAAAACAGTTTTCGCGAGGGTTTGGGAAAACTCTTCATCCCGGCGTAAAAATGACGAAATAAAAATTTGAGCTTTTGCATAAAAAACTAAAGAGTATGAGGAATCCGACTCTGGCCTTGAAATATTCTTAGCTTTTTTAGTTCAAAAGCTATGACGATTTGAACTTTTAACATATTTTCGCATGTTTGAGTGGGATGTGTAAACTGTGTGTTCAGAAGCGGTTTTTACATGGTCCCGGAAAAGTGCATTTTCCGACCTTAAAAAAATTTTGTAGACAAACTTGAGGTAACTAGGTCAATAGCCCTGACTCTGAGAAATCTGATGCATGTCTCAGATTTTGTCTATCCATGCTACTTTTGCCCGAAGAGATGTGGAAAGTTTGAGTACTTTTTAGAGATGTGCTCCAAAAAAACAGTTTTCGCAAGGGTTTGGGAAAACTCTTCATCCGGGCGTAAAAATGACGAAAAGAAAATTTGAGCTTTTGCATAGAAAATTAAAGAGTATGGGGAATCCGACTCTGGCCTTGAAATATTCTTAGCTTTTTTAGTTCAAAAGCTATGACGATTTGAACTTTTAACATCTTTTCGCATGTGCAAACTGTGTGTTCAGAAGCGGTTTTTACATGGTCTCGGAAAAGTGCATTTTCCGACCTTAAAAAAATTTTGTAGACAAAATTGAGGTACCTAGGTCGATAGTCCTAACTCTGAGGAATCTGATGCATGTCTCAGACTTTGTCTATCTTTGCTACTTTATCCCAAAGAGATGTGAGAAGTTTGAGTAACTTTTTATAGATGTGCTCCAAAAAAACAGTTTTCGCGAGAGTTTGGAAAAACTCTTCATACGTGTGGAAAAATGACCAAAAGAAAATTTAAGCTTATGTATAAAAAACTAGAGAGTATGAGGAATCCGACACTGGCCTTGAAATATTTTTAGCTCTCTGAATTCAAAAGTTATGACGATTTTAAATTTTGTAATTTTTTCGCATTTTCGAGCGGAATGATCCAGCGCGCCAGGTGCGCCGGTTTTTTTGCGGGGCAGTGTAGAAAAGGTGTTGGAATTCCACTTGTTCGATTTCTTCTACGAGTCCGATAAACTTTTTGGCTAGGTCGGAGTTGTAATTGCAAGCCATTTTCAAGAATGTTTGGTTTGTCTCTAACGCAGGTATGGAGAGACTAATCTCATGACGGCATGGGCAGGCCGTGTGAGTGCATGTTGCGGCAAATTTGTGGAAACACCTGCAGCGGTTGCTGCACTGCCTGCAGGTGTCACAAACTTTGGAATGATGTCCCGGGTGCCTCATGACCTGTATCACTGGAGGAGCGTAGGCTAAGATTTGTGGCGGAACTAAATGAAGATATTCAGCTAAAATTGAAAAAATAATCGGTTTGGAATCAATTTGTAGATGTTGATTTACTGGTCCTGGTAGACTTATTTTGGCCTTGCTCTGTTGCCAGCTCCAATGATTGCAACTGTTGATTTGAGATTTGGTGCATGTAAGGTTGAACTGTCTGGCGTAGTTGTTCGTTTGTTGTGCCAGTAGCGACGAAGTGGCCGTTTGTTGTTGAGTGGCCTTGGGATTGTCTTCGGCTGATGGATGACAAGTTGGCAGCTCGCTTGATAGTTCATGCCTGTATTTACAGTAAGTTTCCGTAAATGGAACAGGCCATGACAGCACCTCGGGTAGCTTCTCTTTTCTTGGTGTAGGGTGGATTTTGCTGGCCGCAAAAATCCGTTTAATGAGGACTTTGTCAGTCGGTCTAGTATTACATTGGTTTGACATGATAGAGAAGAGAAACGTTAATGAGCTGATTTAATTGTTTGTTTGTCAGTTATATTCATAGCTGGCCAAAAATAACGGACGATTAATCAGCTCGTTGAAGCGAAAATAAATGTTCAAGGTTTGACCTTGACGGTTTGGGGAAAACGAAATTTTACCTGCCTCTCGTACCGTGTTGTGTAAGCGGGGATTTTAGCGGCTTCAGTTGTCGTTGAATTCCTGGAAGGACAGCTAGTCGGCGGGCTATTCAAGATGTAATTAGGTTTTAGTCTATCTAGACTCACTTTTCTTTCTTTGCCATTTACGATAATGGTGAACGTTTTATCATCCTCAGCCATTATTAGATGAGGGCCTGTATAAGGTGGTACAAGAGATCCCCGCACCTTGTCGTCACGAAGGAAGACGTGGCTGCATGTAGCCAGGTGTTTGAACACGAAGGTGTTTGTTAGAGCGTGTCGAGTGCCCGGTGTTGGACGGAGCATGCCCATTTGCATTCGCAATTGATTCATATCCTAAGATTGAGAATGGATCATATCCTGAAACAAAAATTCAGATGTTTAGTTCGTCGAGGTCACCAATGTGGTGCTCTGAACACTGATGGTGGCCCTGAAAAGGGCCGTTTTCAAAGGTGAGGGAACTGGCGAGAGATGGTCTTGATGATGAAATATCCAAGTGCGGGTGTTCAGCGAGTCGTCCATTTCCTCGATCGGTGTCCAGAGCAGCAATGCTGTTTGTAGTGGAGCACGGTCAGGTTATATGTGATCGGCCGTCCAGAACTTGCGCCAATCAGGTTTCTGCGCTTGAAGGCCGCGGAGAGTCGCGGTGTGGACTCCGTCCGCGAGAGCGCTGCGGTCGCCACAGGTTTTAAACTTTCTTAAAATGGGTCTGTTGCAAAAAAAACCTTTGCTATGCTACAGCGTTATGGAGGGTCAATTCCTGTGGAAAGTCGGGTGAAATTCAACTCTCAAACTCAATAAATACGTTTTACCAAATTAAAAGATGGCGGTCGAATGAGTGGGTGGCAGTTGGTGTTCCCTTCTAATTACGGCTTTCCTTATAAAGAATCACTAATTTTCTCAGCAAAGAAAGTTGCGATTAGATGGGATTCCCCCACTGTCACCCGCGCTTATTTCCCCGTCATTTCTCAATTTTGTTAAACGCATTTATTGAGTTTGTGAGTGAATCTTTGGACTTTTCGATGCTTTTAATGTGATTTTCACGCGATTTTACACAGGAATCAACCCTTCATAGCAATGTTTTTAAGTTTACAACAGACTCATTCCTGTTGCCAACTGTAATGCAATCGTGTTGGTTACGAAATCATGATGAATTTAAGAGGTTTCCTTAGAGAATTATGAGTGTCTCGGGCCGATTACGAGCGATGGAATCGACTTAGCGATTCGACTTAAAGCCAAACCGATTCTTTTGAGTAGACCCTTCCTGGCTCATTCGATTAATCTATTATCCAGCACCACCTTCCATGTAACCCACCTCATTCGACTTAGACGAAACAGATATGAGTTGAGATAAAAGCTTTCCGATCGAATCGATTTGGCTCGTCACTCGTCAGTTCAAACGGCGCTGTTGATAATTTATTAGACAATGGACAAAGACAAAGACAATGTACATTTGTAGATGTGATAGATGGGGAGGGACATTCAATTAATGGAGGCTGGCACATATAATCCAAAAAATACAGTTGAATGGGCCAGTTGCATTATCTACAAAAGCATTTTTCGATGTTTTATTCTTTTCTGAATTATCGAGAAAACTTTATTTGCTGCAATGGGGCTGTTGCAAACTTTGGATACAGGCTATTTAATGATAAACCTTCAATAATTACGATGCACGATGGTGGCACTAAAAATTTGTGAAATCCTCCCCCAGGGGCGTGCCGTGGGAGGGGCATGTTGGTACCCTTGCCCCGGGCAGCACTCTCCGAGGGCGGCAACATTAAGGTGAACAACCATAAGCAAAAAAAAAAAAAAAGATTTTATAAATTCAAAATGAATCATAGAAGGGCGGCAAAATCAGTGTGTAACAAGCAAAAAAAAAAAAAAAAAAAAGGCAATCAACTTTATAATTTTGAGGGGCGCCAATTCGTTGAGGGTAGCAAGATTGCATTCTTGCCCCTTCTCGCTGGAATCCACTGCAAGCCCCTGGTCACAAAGACCCCCCCCAGTGACCCCTCTATCGATTCAGCTTGACAAATGAAGTCGATCGCCCTCAAGGGTTTAATTATTGTAAAATGTAAAACAATCACTTTTGATGATTAAACGGATAACATCGAGAAGGGAGTCCGTTCAGAAGATACTTCTTTTCCTTTTTGTGTTCTACGATGTTATTATTTGAATTCACGAGTACCAAAAACTAAAATTGTAATGTTGGATTTTTCTAATTAGATCGGTTTATTTATGGCAAAGGAACATAAAATTACTTTTTGCGCACTTGTTTATCTTCCTATCATTTGCGAGGAGGAGCTCCTAAAATCACGTCTTAGGGCAGCGAAAATTTGCACAATTTTCCGCTGGGTGGACCCCCCCCTAACTTGGAGGCGTTTCCTCAGGACCCCCCCCCTCCTTGCGGTTTCCAAACCTGGCCCGCCTAGAAAAATTGTCTAGCTATATGCCTATGCTTCCCAGCATAGAAATATTGACGAAATTAAGATAGGAATATTTCATTAATAGTGACCAACACCACCATTATGATTGCGCGTAAAAAAAAAAACAAAAACAAAAACAAACAAAAAAAAAACATTCCATGTGTTTAGGAGTAAAGTTTGTAAGTTTTTAGTGTTACCATCGTTATTTTTGGAAGTTTTGGCATCTGAATCGACCCTTCAAATCGTTGTTCGCATAAGTTAACAACATTCCAAAGCAAATTTGCTCAATATGAACCATGATGTTAACCGTTCTTTCTAGGTAGGTACTCATACTATTTGTAGTTTCTTCTTTTTACAACCTGTAGAGTGTAAAAGAAATAATGGTATTCTTCCTTACATAAGGATCAATCAATGATATTAGTTTCATGCCATTGTAAAGGGGATGTCGACCTTATAAGTAGTTGTTCATGCTAACAACAACGTTCCGTTATTATCCTCTATGATATGATAGGTACATATCCTATTGATATAGCTCAGTTTGAAATGAAAAGCGTCCTTCTTCTGCCCAGGCACAGTAGAACTCCCCTTCAGCTTGCGTCGTGTGCCGCGCGCCCGACATTTCGATCCGCGGCTCTCTGCCTCCAGTTGTTTGTTGAACAGTGCGTTTTATTGTTCTTTGTTCTTAGTGTACATTTCCCATTATTTACATTGGAGCCAGTATGTGATTTTTGAACGGAGAGCTTTTTCATCATTGAAGAAACGATTAATAACGTTACCGGTTGGGTCCCAGGTTCGACGTTGTCGCATCAGACATTTAGACAGTGATCAGCATTATTTCCCCTCTTTTTGTATACAGGGTGTCTCAGACTCCCCATGACCTGTATACTGTCAGAGTTACGCCGTGTTATGTCCCTCTTCATTAAAAATTATGAAGAAGAAACGGACCAAGCGCTCAAGAGGCAAAATGCGAATGGGAGATGGCGCTGTTGCGCTGTTGCCGCTGTTCCAAAACTGTTAGGTTCTGATTTTAGTCAATGACGGTCGTTTTAAGCCTTTAACACCGCCTCGGTGATTCCCTCCATATTAACAATAACATTTAAGCAGAAGGAAAATCAACATCAATTACCGCGGCCATGGTACTGTAAATGGGTAAGTATAATAAGTGAGTGCCAAAAAGTAAACAGAATTTTCCGCCTTTTGCATTTTGCCTCTTGGGGCTTCCGTGAGAGCCTAAATCTGATTGCCGATCAGAAACGGATCCTGACTTGGCACAACTCTCATCGTATGGAGGGACTCTATTTCACACCGCGTGGCCACTATATACACATATATCTTTTTCGCGAGAATGAGCAAAAATGAGCCAATTCCGACCAGACTTTGACGACCGGAAACGACCCCAAACAGGGACTTGAACCGATAAGAAAACGTCGGTTCAAGTTTAGTTTTAGGTTGAATTTAAGTAACCAAGTAATCTTCAAGGTGTTAGAATTGGGTGTATAAAGCAGGGCAAATGACGGCCGCTTTGTGAGAGGAAAAAATATGACTGACTTTTATTAAACTTAATTCTACAAAAGAGAGAAAATGAGACTTAGACATTTTCCCAGTCTTACATAGACAGTAGTGCCAACAGAACATGAAGTGGCAAGTTTACTTGACTACTACCGACCTAATTACTAATTTTTAATACAAGGTTCACAAATTTCTTCTTCGTCGATGGGTGTATTCATCGCAATTTGTAATTCCTCGCACGAATCAAGTGAACCTGGTAGATGATCTAGCGTGTTGAGTCAAGTATGGCCAACTAGGTGTAAGACTGGATGCTCACTTATGGATTATTGGATTCGAAACCCAGAGGCGGAATATCTGAGACTCCTGTCGAAAGTTGTAAGACCTCCCGCTAAGTTCGTGCTTTACATCATTCTTTTATGAAAGCTCCAAGTACATTATGAAAAACTTGAATTGATCTGCTTGCTTGACATCATTTGATACTTTAAAACTTGCTAATATATTTTTCAGCAGTCAATTTGATTGGCAAATGGCAGAATAGTTCCTTCCCATAAACCAGGCAGTCAGGAGTAAAAGTACCGAGTGATGATGTTGAAATGAGCATCTAGACCTTTGCTGAATGAGGTCACAAACCGGTTCGAACCGACATTTTTATCATTTGTAAAAAAATAAATAAATAATGGCTGAAAGTGCAAAGTAAACCAACTCTTAAATAACAAGTTATGGTCGATTAAAGGGGTGTTCCTCTGGGAAACCAAACTTTACCTAAATTCCTAAATTTTATTCGGTCGTAATTTTTGATTGAAGAGTTAGTTATTGACTTTCAGTTTGCGTCTTGACTTTCCTTTTTTTCAAGATACGAGGGTCGTTCAAAAAGTAAGTTCACAAGTCCCACAACTTTTGATCTATTATAGATAGAGCAAATCGCTAAGAAGCATTTTGTGCGTCATACTTTCAGCTTTAAAATGAGCTATAGCTCATCAAATTTTGCTCACGGAATCGACCGGAATTGCCAGTTTTCCGAGCTTGCATACTGTCCGCGCGGGTCCAAAATTTTGCAAGGCTGGATCGGTGCACTGATTCCGCTCATATCACCCAAGATTTGCTTCAGAGCTTCAAATGGAAAATTTTCCACATCCTGAATATTCTCCTTACCTAGCACCAAGTGATTATCATCTTTTCCATCGCATGAAGTCGGATTTTGGAGGCCGAAGCTTCAAAAATGACGCAGAAGTTGCTGCGGCGGTTAGAACTTGGATTAGCAACAAGAATCGGAAGTTTTATGCCGCGGGCATCAGAAAGCTAGTGCCGAGGTGTAAAAAATGCTTAATGAAAGCTAAAAATTTCGTGGCAAAGTAAAGTGAGAGCCTTGTTGGGTGCATTTTTTGGTAAAAATATAAACTTTCATGTTTTTATCGTTTGACACATTTGTTTGTTTCTCCGACGCGAAAATGCTTAGTGGTTGAAAAACGTCAAATTTTGGTCCCGCGCGGACGGTATGTAAGGTCGGAAAAATGGCAATGCCGGTCGATTCCGTGAGCAAAATTTGATGAGCTATAGCTCATTTTAAAGCTGAAAGTATGACACACAACTGCTTCTTAGCGATTTGCTCCATCTATACCTAATAGATCAAAAGTTATGGGACTTGTGATTAACTTACTTTTTGAACGACCCTCGTATTATTCGCCATCATATTTTTGGATTTGTAAGTATAATAATAATAATAATTTTGAGTGACTGAATAGGTACTTAAATTAGTTCTACTGTTTCTACCATCCTCTGTTTTCCCGGGCAATCCTTTCCTCTCCATCAGAACGGGCGATTTACCGTATATAGCTTAAAGTAAGCAGTCGCACATAGATCAGTCCAAAAATGTCCTCAAATATGTTACCTATTCAATTGACGAATTTTCGGGGGGTAATTTTGGAAATGTTTGGCATGCATGCAGAAGAAACTGTCGTGAAATATGCGATACTGCTAGATTCTGGGTTAGAATCTGTGACAAAGCGGAAAGCCTGCAACCTAACAACGTTGTAGTTCGTCCATTTAAACCCACCCATCATGTAAAAGATTCAATTTGTGTCGGCGTTTACTGCAAATAACCTATAATTGCTCTCTAATTTTTACAAGTTTAAAAAGACAAAATGAAACGTTACCTGATTGCACGATTCGTAACGGATTAGAATTCGATTGGTCGAAACGAGCATTATACATCCTGAAGCTGTAAATCTAGCTGCACTAGAGTATTGCAACTCAGCCATTCGCAGGGCTGCCGTGCTTCGTTCATATTCAATGGATTTTTTTTTTTTTTTTTTTTTTTTTTTTTTTTTTTTTTTTTTTTTTTTTTTTTTTTTTTTTTTTTTAAATTCACCGCGATGTTCCTTTCTATTCAGAAAGAGATCAAGCAGTTCAGTTCAGCTCATGACTGTGATGCACGAAAATACTCGCATGAGCATTCTTTTCTCAATCGGTGCAATTGCCGTTTAATTTTTAAAAGATCCGCAAGTTTTTCAAAGTAATCGACGACTCATAACCGGTTGAGAAGAGATTACGGATGCGAATAACTTCGTGGATTACAGTATACTGAACTGCAAAAGGTGTAATCTTTTGGTCAACCGGTGAAATCATCGGTGAATTGACTAACCAGGGGCGGCTCGTGATATGCGATATACTCCATTTAAAACTGTAGAAAAGTATCTATCGTCAGAGGGTGCAATTGAACCCCCGAGAAATCGATACTTTTCTATAGTTTTAAATGGAGTAGACATCGATACATCGCATTTGACGAGCCTTCACTGTGACTAACGCCATTTTAAATATACACTGAACGGCATGGCAGCTCTGTAGCTATTGCTTATTGCCTGTAAATCATTGCATAGCGGAGCGTGTTTGTCCAGGTGAACTAACGCTGCTTTGAGCCTTAATGTGACTGATGACGCACGACACGACACAGTGGCGCCACGTAATTCCTGACTTAAGAATCAGCAGTCATGTACTTAGGTCGTCAGCCTCGCTTACGGGAACAATCAACACAATTGACAAAATTGTTTTGTTCTGGGGGGGGGGGGGGTCTGCTGGGGGCCCTTTTCTGTTAGAGCTTTGCGATGCTGGTCGTCTTGAAGCCCTCAGGATGATTCGCAGTAAGATATGATGCGAAATAACTTACTAATAACACTTTATTTCATTAAAACGCCGGATTCCAAGTCTTTCAATCCCTATTTTTAAGAGCAATCTCTATAAAACTTAAACTTACACTTCTAAAACCCATCTTGCCACACTGGAAAAATAATTCGGTATTAAATTCTTTTAATTTTACCAGAGGCACAATGGCAAGTTAAACCAAGGAGAGTCTAGTATTGCACCAGAAAACTCTGGTGTTATTATCAGATTATGGTCACAGTACCAGAATGGGTCTGTTGCAAACTTTTGCTACAACGATTAAGAGTGTATAATCTAATGTGAAATCGCCTGAAAAGTCTACTGGTGGCATCAGAAAGTCATAAAATGCAATAATAAACTCACAAGAGGCGTTTAATTAAATCCAAGATGGCGGAGAAATATCGAGCAATTTGTGTGCATGCACCACGAACATCCAAGGATGGCCAACTTTGACAATCTCACTGGAGGTAGAGGTTATCTGTTTGTTTACGTTGTGATTGGTTGTGATCGATATTGTGAGGTTGGCCATCCATTGGATGTTCGTGGTGCATGCATACAAATTGCTCGATATTTCTCCGCCATTTTGGATTTCATTAAACGCCTCTTGTGAGTTTATTATTGCATTATATGACTTTCTGATGCCACCAATGGAATTTTCAGGTGATTTTACGTTAGATTTAACTCTCTTAATTGTTGTAGCAAAAGTTTGCAACAGACCCATTATCTTACGATCAATAAGAACTACGGTACAAATGCTTAGAATTCTGGTTAAAGTACCATCCCTTACTTTGGTTCACGTATCGTTGTGCTTCTGCGGTATTTTTGCAAACTCATTGTTTCAGTGCAGGAATATATGTAACCTGCGATCTTAAACTACCTCACGCATCTAAACTCACAAATCCTCACATTATTCTTCGTCAGTGGCAGCTAGTCAGTATGGCGTCGCATGAAATTCGTATTCAATCCATTTAAACGCATGTAAAAGATCGAATTCAGGGAGTGAACAGTGCACAAGGAAAATTCGATATATTTAATGAGTTTAAATGGAGCAGTTGCATTGTTGCCAGATGGCACGCGACGCCACTGCAGCTAGTGCTATGTGGCAACTACACGGGGGAAAAAAACAATGGTAGAATTTACCATCTGCACAGCTGATTTTGGAGTCTGCTAGCCAGTATCATAAATTTCACTAGATTATGGTAAAATGTACCAACATGTTACCGTACTTTATCAAAATGTATACGTTACATTTACCATATTATGGTGAAATTTACCATACCTGCTAGCAGACGCCAAAATGAGCAATGCAGATGGTAAATTCTACCAGTTTTTTTGTCTTTTTTTTTCCTTGTACGCGCGGGTTCTCTCCATTTTTATTAAACTTACGCAAATTAATCAATATTCAAGGGATTCGCCGAATCGATACTCTTGTATAGGTTCATATGGCGAAAAACATGGTACCGAATCGATACTTTCGTATAGGTTCATATGGCAAAAAACATGGTACCGAATCGATACTTTCGTATAGGTTCATATGGCAAAAAACATGGTTGTCAAATGGCACGAGTCGCCGGCGTTTTCAGTGTTTCAGGTTTCTGGCCCTTTCATCAACTCGGATGTCCTGATGTATGTCTCCGAGAAACGCACTCTTTATACGTCATTACGCGCGATTTTCCTGAAAAAATGCTTCTCAAACTCAGATTTATTAAGATCACACTGTCATCTCGCATTCTATGCGCCAAAACTATACTTATCAAGGCCTCGCTTAGATTGAACTCGGCTGAAGTCCAATGAAAGCGTAACCAAATCTATCGGATACATGAATGCCAAATCCATTTTTCGGTTGAGAATGCTCCCCAATAGTCCCTCAGATTCTGGGATTTTTAACACTTTCGATGAACTTTCTCTACGATTTTTGTAAATATGTGAATATTTCTGACAAATTATCTCAGTCCATTGGAAGGATTTCCGTTTTTTAATTGACTGTGCGGACCTCAGCAGCGTGATTATATTCTTTCGCTCTTCGGACAAAATTGAAAAGCAATTCGGCACAAGGGCCTTCAAAATCGAAATAATGTATATTATTCTGAACAATTTTCAACTTTTTTCTTCCGAAGAAACTTAGCATCACAGAGAATGTAAAGATTGCCGGGTTCAAAAATTTTTTTCATACAATTTTCTGATTTTTCACGGATTTTGATAGATGGCTTTTTGGCAGAATTTTAAAAAAATATCGCTATCACTGATGCAAATGCTAGGAAACACTATGAGAAGTGGAAAAATGTAGGTATGTAATCGGTAAAACGAATAATGGAATAACCTTGATGAAAACTGATGAAGGACCTTGGGCAATTGACTTGTTGGCAACAGGCTGTTGCACACTTTTTTTTTGCATGTGATTTAAGCGGCGAATCAATTGTAAAAACCTTTTAAACTCCAAAGGTAGCCTAACAACTTACAAAATCCACTCCAAAACTCATGAAATGCCTTTAAACGCGCGATCGTAATGGCGGCGTTGGGCACTAATATCGGGTAATTCCCTTCTTGTAATACTTACTGTCTCTCCATAAAAAAGTGTCCCTCAAGTGACGACTTTCCTTTGGCACCTGCATCACCATCAGGTCGCAGCATTGGCTGTTAATCTCTCCTCTGGTGTCTATAGATAGTTACTCTGTGAAGCTTCTTTCCTAGTTTAGAGAGAGTGACGAAATTAAGATGGAAATCTTCCATTAGTAGTGTCCAACGCCTCCTTGACGGTCGAGCGGTTGAAAGCATTTTATACATTTAGGAGTAGACCTCGCAAATTTTTCATGTGACGGTCGTTATTTTTGAAGGTTTTTACATCTGAATGGACCCTTGGATTGCCGGTGGCAATAGTGTGCTGCAACAGGCACCGATATTTATTTTTCTGCCATTAGAACGTATGAAGAGAATCGATCTATATCACCGCGTTATCTTAACCATCTTATGATTGGAGTATCTTTTAAGTAGGTTTTTATACAGAAGAGGTATTGAAATGCCGCAATCAATGAGTCGCTAGTCGCTACTTCTGACAACATCGGTCAATAATCATCGGTTTCGGTGAGCCTGGTGAGCAGGCCAGCGCTTGCTGTTAATTCGCTCAGTCACTCGAGTTGGTTGTCGAGCTTTTCTCCTTCGAGACCCTTGGGATCTAAAGGGTTCGACGCGACACAGCGATTGAATGATGTACCATAATATATCAAAGCTTGCCATCCATTCTGTGTTTCCATGTCACAACGGTAACGCCACTTTAGTACACTTCACTGCAAGCTGTCGGATTATGCGTTACATGTAGCTGGTAGTAATCTCCGCAAACGGAAGACGAGAATTTCAGAATTATGTCTGCGCTAAAGCCCTGTATGCAGTTGGCTTGAAAATGTGTAATGCTTCCGCTTGTTTCGAACACTAAATCTACTATATTTGGGCCTACAATTTGCCACTTTTCAACCAAAATGGGCTCTTTGCATAATTTTGCTAAAGCGTTATGAAGGGACGACTCTCATGTTAAATCACTTTAAAATCACATTGAAAGCACTGACAAGTCTCCAAATCCACTCACAAACTCAATAAATGTGTTTAGTAAATTTCAAAGATGGCAATCAGTTAAGGTGAATCTTCAGCGTTTAGTGCCGATTTCTGCCACCAGAGCGCTACCGTTCGATTAAAGTCGAATTACAGGCCGAGAGCAATTTATTTTTAAGAAACGGAGTGTCAGCTACTAGATAATCATCTGAAGAGTGTCTTTAGAAAAAATATCGTCAGTAACTTCAAAAATAAGGCTGAAAGTACCAAAAAATGAAATATCGCGAATCGATATTCTTGTATCGAAATGCGATATTTCATTTTTCGGTACTTTTAGCCTTATTTTTGAAGTTATACTGACGATATTTTTTCTAAAGAGACACTCTTCAGATGATTATCTAGTAACTGACACTCCGTTTTCTTAAAAATAAATTGCTCTCGGCCTGTAATTCGACTTTAATCGACAGAAAT
Organism: Trialeurodes vaporariorum; assembly: GCA_011764245.1. Taxonomy (NCBI): domain Eukaryota; kingdom Metazoa; phylum Arthropoda; class Insecta; order Hemiptera; family Aleyrodidae; genus Trialeurodes; species Trialeurodes vaporariorum. The sequence continues at coordinate 34,958,158 of VMOF01000002.1, read as the reverse complement.
CCGCACTAAACGCTGAAGAACCACCTTAAGCGGGTAACATTGGGGGGAGTTTCGTCTAATTATAGCCTAATGTCTTAACGAATCTCTTTTCTCAGCATAGAAAGCTGCGATCAGATGAGACTCCTCCATTTTCCAACGCTCATGCTACCGCCATCTTGTAATTTTGTAGAAACGCATTTAATTGAGTTTGTGAGTGGATTTTGGAACTTCTTGATCCTCTCAAACGTTATTTTCAAGTGATTTATCTTAAAAATCAATCCTCCATAACGCTGTAGTAAAAGTTTGCAACGGACCTATGACAGGAGCTGCTGAAAATTTTCGTCGTTTAAAAAGAGGGGGAAGGGGGATAGTTGAAGCAATTTTTTTGTTCGCGCTCTAGCAAGGGAAATAGTAAATAAGGTTTTGGATTTTCCAGACTTTATCGATCAAATCAATGATAAGTTTGGACGAACGAAAAGTGCATTAACTCTTTTTACTACCAGGCTGAGGCTATCAGAAGAAATTAAAGCTATAAGTATAACTCGCTTTTTAGTGGGTAGTTAATCATTCCTACTTAGCAGTGTTGATTTTGCCTATCTGGGTAATTTCAGGCGCTCGGTGAGACATTATTTTGCAAATGTTGACCATTTGGAGTATCTTTTACTGTCAATGATAGATGGAGCTACGGAAACGAATAATTCGGGCGTGGTATTGGAAAGGTTAATAAGTAAGCACAGCTCGACCTCTTCTCATGTAAACGGATTTATGACCTCGCTGTTCTTCCGGGAATACCGTTAATGTTTGTCAATTCGTCGGGTGGATCAATCGGGTTGAACTGAAACTCTGAGATTTGCTGTTTTCTCTAAACGATGTCGAGCTTATATTTGGACGGTCGGGTAAGACTTCCGCAACAATCTTAGTCGTTTATAGAATGGGGCTGTTGCACACTTTTGCTGTAAGCGATTTAATAGTCGATTCTGCGGGCCGATCATTTACTTCATCGTTAAAACGATCGTTAAGACTGTGTATGAGTGATTCTATTGGTCGAATATTGTAAAACTTAGCCGTTGCTATGGTAACCATCGTTATAGTGTCCGTTTTTTAAAGGTTACTCATGAATAGCCTTTATAAAACGAGACTCTTGACGATGGTTACCATAGCAACAGCCAAGTTTTACTATTTTCGACCAATAGCATCACTCGTAGACAGTTTTAACAATCGGTTTAAAGATAGAGTAAATGATCGGCTCGCTGGTGTAAAAATCTCCAAAAATAACGATGGCAGCACTAAAAACTTCCGAAATCCACTCCTAAACTCGATAAACGCTTTTATTTGCGCGGGCGTTATGGTGGCTGAGGGTAGTAACAATGGGAGATTCCCATCTAACAATACTACAGGGTGTTTCTAAAACTTATGTCATCCTTTCTACCACGTATTCTTGAAGTCAAAATAAGACTTTTTTTTCCTATAAACATGTGTCCGAAAATGCCCCCCCTTTTTAGCTACAGCCCCCCAAAGTTTAAAAAAATGTTGGTTTTTTTGGAATATCGACCATAATTATGAACCAAAAGCCATGAAAATCAGTGTCCAGAGGTAATTTTACGTGTAGAATCCATTAATGACCTCGAAAAATTCATAAATGAGGTCTGACTGTACTTTTTAGGCAATCTTATATCTTCAACGACACGAATTTTATGTTACGGATTGGAAATTTTAAAAATTAAAAATGAAATCAGGTGGGAAAAAGTCTTAAAAAGATATTTGGTCCTCTTTGTTTTGGTCGATACAACGCGTATTAAGCGAGATAATCGCTGCACAAGGTGGAAAAGTCAGCGCTTTTACCATGAAGAGAGGCTGCAAGTATGCAACCCGCCACTCCGCTGCTACTTCGGGCCGCCCGCTATAGTAAAAGCGCTGACTCAAAAAATGAAATATCGCGAATCGATTCTTGTATCGAAATGCGATATTTCATTTTTCGGTACTTTTAGCCTTATTTTGAAGTTATTGACGATATTTTTTCTAGAGACACTCTTCAGATGATTATCTAGTAACTGACCATAGGCGTAGCGTATCAAGGGCTGGGGGGGGGGGGGCTAAAGCCTCCCCCCTCCTAGCCCCACCCCTAAGCGGGTAATATTAGGGGGAGTTCCGTCTAATTAAAGCCTGATGTCTTAACGAATCTCTTTTCTCAGCATAGAAAGCTGCGATCAGATGAGACTCCTCCATTTTCCAGCGCTCATACTACCGCCATCTTGTAATTTTGTAGAAACGCATTTAATTGAGTTTGTGAGTGGATTTTGGAACTTCCTGATCCTCTCAAACGTTATTTTCAAGTGATTTATCTTAAGAATCAATCCTCCATAACGCTGTAGTAAAAGTTTGCAACGGACCTATGACAGGAGCTGCTGAAGATTTTCCTCGTTTGAAAAGAGGGGGAAGGGGGATATAGTCGGGCCAATATAAGTTGACACCTGAAGAATCAGGCAGGTTTGCACTATGTGGCAACGCAGCGTGAAGCTGACCCTTGTCAAGCGGCGTGCTCCGTCTTGACAGGGGGCACCGCATTCAGTGCATTGTTGCATTTCTCCATTATTACACTGGTCAACAAAAAAAAAAAAGTTTTCTGGTGCCTGCAATATTCCAACTGTTTCTGGGTCTATTTGGCGCGCTGATTCCGAATATGGCCTCCGTTTGGCCGTATCAGCTCTTGTTTTAAAGATATTGGGCCTATAAAGGCCAAAAAAAAGCAACAAATGCGCTTAAAATCGAGTTTTTTTCAAATAAATCAAAAAACCATTGCAGAAAGCAAAAAAGCAATGATTTAGTCTTGTTTCTCATAAAATTTTAGTGAGGAAATGTTCTAAGCAACTTTTTCGTTGGAGTCTCCCTTATCCGCGAAAATACAGATCGAACTTTTGAACCCACAGAATCGGCCGAATTCACCCCTTAATTCGGCCTTTTCCAGTCTTTCGAGCAATGGCGTGGCGTGCAATTTGGCAGCATGGTACTGTGTCCATTCTAACCCCGGTAAAAGGTCGAATGGGAAGGTGAACATCCAATAGTTCGATCTTTTTTATGAGTTTAAATGGACGAACTGCAACGTTGCCAAATTGCGCGAATGAAAAAATTGCAAAAAAAAAAAAAAAAAAAAAAAAACCAATGAAATTATTTTTATCTCTGTGGTTTATTTGAAGCTTTGAAAACACAAATAGAAAACATATTCCAAGCTAAAAATTTGAATGCCTACTATTCAAAAACAACGCAAATTTACCGATATTTTTGAAAATTTGAGACATTTTCCGGGCAATACTTATTGCCATAAAAAAAGAAAATAGACAAATAGTCCAACATTAAAGTCATTTAGTAGCAAAAAGAAGTGTCTTTCAGCTGTCACTCGTTGAAGAAAATGCTCCTGCTTCTAGATTTCCTGGAATGAGTCTAGAAGGAAAGTCTCGCTGAAGACTTTAACAAAAGTCTGCCATCATGTGGCTCTACCACCTTCCTTGGTACCTTTCTTCCATGATTTGAATATCTTGGTGAAACCAAGATCTTGGTTTTCATATCTTGGCTTCACCTTGCTCCTCACTGAGATGACCGAGATTTTCTGGAAAACGATCCAAATGGCTATCTAGGTAATGAACTTTGAAACTCATGTTGCAGCCAAGTTTTTCAGAATTAGAGGGCATGTCTTGCACAATTTCAGCATAGTTGTCACTCCTGTGTTTACCAAGAAAGTTTTTAACTACACTGGCGAATGAAGACCAGGCTTGACGCTCAGCGTTGCTTAAAATTTGAATCACTAATGACACTACACTACTTTTACTGCTTTTTTCTTATTTGGGGTCCGTCAAAAATGTCTGCTTTCAGTTTTTCCATACTGACACTAGGCATTTTGCGGACTATGCGTTGAAAACCAGAGCTGTTCTTGTCCATGGCCTTTACGAATTGCTTCATGAGGCCCAATTTTATGTGTAAAGGCGGAACAATGATTTTTTCTGGATGAACCAAAGGCTCATTAATAACATTTTTTTCTCCAACTAAATTTCCATATTTTATATGCTTTGGGGATAGTAGAGCCCCAATCTGAGCACTGGATCAGAAAAGACTGGCCTTTAAGGGGAAATCTAGTGGCGGGGAAAAAACTACTAGATTTCCCCTCAACCCTTTCATACTTGAAATTATTTTTGTTCAGAAACAGATTTTTGAAGAACATGGTTGATCTTAGCGCTGTCTCCTCATCTAAATTGATGTGCGTATTGTATTTTTCTGTTTTCCATAAGATTACATGTTATTTAAATGTCCATTGGAATGGACTCCAGGTTTGAAAGGGTTTAAGGCCAGTCTTTTCCGATCCAGTGCTCAGATTTGGCTCTACTATGGCTGCAAATCTTGGCTGCAACATGAGTATCAAAGTTCATTACCTACATAGCCATTTGGATCGTTTTCCGGAAAATCTCGGTCATCTCAGTGAGGAGCAAGGTGAAAGGTTTCACCAAGATATTCAAATCATGGAAGAAAGGTACCAAGGAAGGTGGGAGAGCCACATGATGGCAGACTTTTGTTAGAGTCTTCAGCGAGACTGTTCTTCTAGACTCATTCCAGGAAATCTAGAAGCAGGAGCTTTTTCTTCAACGAGTGATAGCTGAAAGACACTTCTTTTTGCTACTAAATGAAATTAATGTTGCACTATCAATTTTTGAATAGTAGGTATTCAAATTTTTAGCTCGGAATATGTTTATTTGTGTTTTCAATGCTTCAAATAAACCGCAGAGATAAAAATAATTTCATTGGTTTTTTTTTTTTTTTTTTTTTTTTTTTTTTTTTTTTTTTTTTTGCAATTTTTTCAATCGCGCAATTTGGCAACGTTGCAGTTCGTCCATTTAAACCCATAAAAAAGATCGAACTATTGGATGTTCACCTTCCCATTCGACCTTTTACCGGGGTTAGAATGGACACAGTACCACGCTGCCAAATTGCACGCCACGCCATTGCTCGAAAGACTGGAAAAGGCCGAATTAAGGGGTGAATTCGGCCGATTCTGTGGGTTCAAAAGTTCGATCTGTATTTTCGCGGATAAGGGAGACTCCAACGAAAAAGTTGCTTAGAACATTTCCTCACTAAAATTTTATGAGAAACAAGACTAAATCATTGCTTTTTTGCTTTCTGCAATGGTTTTTGATTTATTTGAAAAAAACTCGATTTTAAGCGCATTTGTTGCTTTTTTTGGCATTTATAGGCCCAATATCTTTAAAACAAGAGCTGATACGGCCAAACGGAGGCCATATTCGGAATCAGCGCGCCAAATAGGCCCAGAAACAGTTGGAATATTGCAGGCACCAAAATACGTGTTGACCAGTGTTATTGATCATTTTCTCTCTGCTTCAGGTGTCAACTTATATTGGCCCGACTATACTTGAAGCAATTTTTTTGTTCGCGCTCTAGCAAGGGAAATAGTAAATAAGGTTTTGGATTTTCCAGACTCTATCGATCAAATCAATGATAAGTTTGGACGAACGAAAAGTGCATTAAACTCTTTTTACTACCAGGATGAGGCTATCAGAAGAAATTAAAGCTATAAGTATAACTCGCTTTTTAGTGGGTAGTTAATCATTCCTACTTAGCAGTGTTGATTTTGCCTATCTCGGTAATTTAAGGCGCTTGGTTTTGCAAATGTTGACCATTTGGAGTATCTTTTACTGTCAATGATAGATGGAGCTACGGAAACGAATAATTCGGGCGTGGTATTGGAAAGGTTAATAAGTAAGCACAGCTCGACCTCTTCTCATGTAAACGGATTTATGACCTCGTTGTTCTTCCGGGAATACCGTTAATGTTTGTCAATTCGTCGGGTGGATCAATCGAGTTGAACTGAAACTCTGAGATTTGCTGTTTTCTCTAAACGATGTCGAGCTTATATTTGGACGGTCGGGTAAGACTTCCGCAACAATCTTAGTCGTTTATAGAATGGGGCTGTTGCACACTTTTGCTGTAAGCGATTTAATAGTCGATTCTGCGGGCCGATCATTTACTTCATCGTTAAAACGATCGTTAAGACTGTGTATGAGTGATTCTATTGGTCGAATATTGTAAAACTTAGCCGTTGCTATGGTAACCATCGTTATAGTGTCCGTTTTTTAAAGGTTACTCATGAATAGCCTTTATAAAACGAGACTCTTGACGATGGTTACCATAGCAACAGCCAAGTTTTACTATTTTCGACCAATAGCATCACTCGTAGACAGTTTTAACAATCGGTTTAAAGATAGAGTAAATGATCGGCTCGCTGGTGTAAAAATCTCCAAAAATAACGATGGCAGCACTAAAAACTTCCGAAATCCACTCCTAAACTCGATAAACGCTTTTATTTGCGCGGGCGTTATGGTGGCTGAGGGTAGTAACAATGGGAGATTCCCATCTAACAATACTACAGGGTGTTTCTAAAACTTATGTCATCCTTTCTACCACGTATTCTTGAAGTCAAAATAAGACTTTTTTTCCTATAAACATGTGTCCGAAAATGCCCCCCTTTTGAGCTACAGCCCCCCAAAGTTTAAAAAATGTTGTTTTTTTTGGAATATCGACCATAATTATGAACCAAATGCCATGAAAATCAGTGTCCAGAGGTAATTTTACGTGTAGAATCCATTAATGACCTCGAAAAATTCATAAATGAGGTCTGACTGTACTTTTCAGGCAATCTTATATCTTCAACGACACGAATTTTATGTTACGGATTGGAAATTTTAAAAATTAAAAATGAAATCAGGTGGGAAAAAGTCTTAAAAAGATATTTGGTCCTCTTTGTTTTGGTCGATACAACGCGTATTAAGCGAGATAATCGCTGCACAAGGTGGAAAAGTCAGCGCTTTTACCATGAAGAGAGGCTGCAAGTATGCAACCCGCCACTCCGCTGCTACTTCGGGCCGCCCGCTATAGTAAAAGCGCTGACTTTCCCACCTTGTGCAGCGATTATCTCGCTTAATACGCGTCGTATCGACCAAAACAAAGAGGACCAAAAATCTTTTTAAGACTTTTTCGCACCTGATTTCATTTTCAATTTTTAAAATTTCCAATCCGTAACATAAAATTCGTGTCGTTGAAGGTATAAGATTGCCTGAAAAGTACAGTCAGACCTCATTTATGAATTTTTCGAGGTCATTAATGGATTCTACACGTAAAATTACCTCTGGACACTAATTTTCATGGCATTTTGTTCATAATTATGGTCGATATTCCAAAAATCCAACAATTTTTTTAAACTTTGGGGGGCTGTAGCTCAAAAGGGGGGCATTTTCGAACACATGTTTATAGGAAAAAAAGTCTTATTTTGACCTCAAAAATACGTGGTAGAAAGGATGACATAAGTTTTAGAAACACCCTGTATAACTCCATCAAGAAGTGACCAATAAGAGACGACTTTCATTTGACATCGGTGTCACTAGGTGTTGCGGTACCATTCTTCGGATGTGGATCATCACTCTGATGACTATTTACTCTGTGAATCATCCTTGTCAGCATAGAAAGAGTGACGAAATTAAGATAGGAATCTCTCACTGTTACTGCCCTCGGCCACCATTACGCCCTCGCAAATAAAAGCGTTTACTGAGTTTAAGAGTGGATTTAGGAAGTTTGTAGCGCTGCCATTGTTATTTTTCGGGGTTTTTACACCAGAGTCGACTGATATATTGTCTGTAGCAAAAGTATGCAACAGCCCCATTGATATTCGAGGGCTCCGGGCTATGAAATAAATCGTTTGAAAGGCCAGTGTTGTTTGATGATCCCGAATTCTTTAAAAAGCTCGATGGATGATGGCACTGTGGTCGGAGAAGGTCAAAAAGTGGCCAAATCGGAAAGTAAATTTCACATTATAGCCGCCATCTGGCAACAATGCAACTGCTCTTTTAAATTCATTAAATAAAAAATTTTCCTTGTGCACTGTGCACCCCCCTGAATTCGATCTTTTACATGAGTTTAAATGGATAGAATATATTGTTGCCAAATTGCACGCGACGTCACTGATTATAGCTTATCACTTACAAGCTTTTTATATCAATTTTGACAGCAGAGAATATTTTTAACAAGTAATTTAAACCGAGAAATGTCACTGCGGGAAGTTTTAAATTAAGCTTAAAAACTCGAAAACGATGATACTCGATGTTTTTTTTTGCCACTTTCTTTTACAATATCAGACTACAGTGCGTCGTCGTGGTCCTTCGGTGGACTGCTCCTGTCAAGACTCCCGATTTGGACCGGACCGAACTGAACCGAACCGAATTTAGTCGAGCACAGCAGGACTGCCAACTTCGCAACTTCAACATTTCAGCCCACTGATTTTTATTAGTGGGTAGATTAAAAAAAAAAAGAAATCTAATAATCTCTAAGCATAATAATAATTCGTTATCATTAAAAAAAAAAAAAAAAAAAAAAAAAAAAAAAAAAAGAAAACGATTGTCTACGCGTGTGAGTAGTTAAGCATGACTCCGCTTTTCATCGAGATTCCTCCAAATGTACTTTTATTGATAATGTTACGGAACAACCAATCACCGATAACCGTTTGCCGATTCTAAATAAGACCTGTAGCGCAACCAGAATCTCTTCCATCTCTCTAATTTTCCCTTTGAATCTATACGAGGAGAAAAAAGAAAAGAGGGGATTTCATCCCCTTGTCTTTCCTTGTTCTACTTACGTCTTTCAATGGATAGCAGAAAGGGATAAAAGATATCTCACCGCGCTACTGACAAGACTGTAAGTATGTAAGTACATCGGAATTAGTCGGTGCGCTCGGTGCGCACGAACGCTGGCTCTCTTAGCCGTCAGTTCACCTTTAATGCCGCTAAGTGGCTCGTATATCCGAAGCGCCTTCATTCTGCAGTATCTGCAAAAACACAACATTCGCGTCGGAATAGTTAACTACCGTCAAATCCTCGCAATCTGCGTGAAGGAGTTGGCTCTTCTCTTTGGATTCCCGTCAGCTGCTACTTGCTAGCAAATAGTTCCCGATACTTTAATTTTCGTGAATAGGTTGGTATGTTGTTGTTATGAGAGGAAATCTGATCAAATCTTACGAAACTTTTTTTTTTCGCTCTTTTGAGTATTCTTGACAATTGATGAGATTGGGTTGGCTTTAATTGTTTTCTAGGCTGTATTTTATCAAATAGTTAGACATGGAGGAAAGTTTTCTTTTGGAATTACGGAACTTACTGTCGTATTATTATGTATGGACAAATAAGAAATTCATTTTAAGATGACCAGAATTCTTATCTATTCAACGCTTCTTTCTGGTGAATAACAGAACATTCTATTGGATCATAATAAAGAATTCTGACAATTCCAGAGAGAATTTCTTGTGAATTGTAAGATAGAGAACTGCAGTAATTCTAAAAGAAGTTTACTTTTAGGCCATTTTCACCCCCCCCCCCCCCCCCCCCCGCGTAGATAACATATCGTATGGGATTTGTTTCGCACTGCAATAAGTTTTTATCAAATGAAAATGAAGGTACATTATTGATACACATCTCGCGACAACTCATAAGTTTTTGAAGTTTTTCAAACTTCAGTGAATTATGTATACCGAGGTTTATTTGTGTTTCAAAATCGCAGTCCAACCCAAGTTTTTCTTCAAAATTTGCATTTAATAGTATAAATTTTTGTTGAAATTACTCCGCTCGTTACATAACAGCATAACCGTTCAATCAGCTTAACCAGACTCTGGGGCAACAACTTCATCTTATAATATATGATATTTTGTAGACATTTTTACCGTTCTTTGATAGGGCTTTAACTTTCAGCCCTTTTTTTAGCTAACTATAACTGATTAAGAATTAATTTAAAAGTCACATTTGAGTTCTGTGAATTATATGGTATTCAAATAAAGTCTCCAGTGCAGTTTTCCCCAGCAACCAACGGCAGCAGATATTAGAAAATCGAAAATCGACTGTTTCTCACGGAAGCTGGGGCAGCCTTTTTTTTATTACTTTATCTTTAATTCTGTTTGAAAAGAAATTTTTCAACGCAATCTATATCGTTCTTTTCGTTCAATATATCGAAGGTCAAAGTCTGATATTTACTCATTCTCAAAAATTGATAGCTCCCCTTTATACAGTGGCGGCTCGTACAATTTGGAAACCACGTTTTTTGCCATTTGAACCTATGCAAAAGTATCAATTTCTCAGGTATATGCATTGAATCCGCTGGAGATTGATAATTACACATAGATTTAAATGGAGAAATCTGATGATGCCATATTCCACGAGAACTAATTTTGGGTTGAACACATTCTTCTAAACAAGCACTGATATAAAGAAAGGGAAGAGAGAAAAAATAATTAGGTTCACAAAAGTGGTCAAAAATTTGTCTATTTTTTAAAAAATTGTGAAGGACCAATTTTCGGCGACAGTCAAACTATCAAATAATGGACTGCGAATCGTCAACAAAATTACTTGAGACGCTTTTAAATAATCCAACATCACAAATTAATTGATAATATTGGATCTCTACCGATATAGTACTTAATATTGTTTACTTAATCGGTAAATCGGCAAATTTTGAAGTTTGGATGCCACTAAAGAAGTTTAAAGGGCGTCTACGCAGTTTGTGTTGCTGTCGACGATTCCCCGTCTACTATTTGGTGGTTGAATCGTGCCTAGTGAAAATTGGAGCTTCAAAATTTTTCAAATGATGGACAAATTTTCGAGGGCCTAAAAATTCATTTTTGGACCAAATGGAGACCGACGTATTTTCTCTCAAAAAGCACTAAGTAGGACATTTTTTACCCAAAATTTCCGGTTGACAAGCCCTTGGGAGGGGGGGGGTGTCGCGCCCTGACTCAAAATTTTCAAATAGCAACTCCCATCTTGTGCTAGGTACCTTGTTTGAAAACACATAAACACATGAAATGTTAAGATTTTTGGCACCAACTGGAGGTCGATATCGTTTTCCGTTTTCGATATATCGATTGTCAAAGTTCGATTTGGGCCCATTTTCAAAAAAATCATTCCTTCTATATTTCGAAAGTCGAAATTTAAAAAAAAAAAAAAAACCCGGTTATCTAAAATACTCTAAGAAGCAAATACTTTTCAGAAAAAATATGGCTGGGACAAAAATTTAGCCAAAATTCGGTTGGAGAGCCCCCTAAATTTTACAACGTTTTTACGTCGCCAGGGGGCTATCTCAAAAGTTCCTACAATATCTCGAATTTGAAAATGATATCGACCTTTAGTTTGCTCTAAAATGCTTAATCTTTTACGTCTTTTTGATTGATTATCACTAGATAGGGTTCGTCTTTGAGATTTTTGAGACTCCCCATGGGGGCGTAAAAATGTTGTAAATTTTTGGGGGCTCTACAACCAAATTTTGACTTAATTTGTGTCTTAGCTGTATTTTTTTCTGTAAAGTAGTTGCTTTGCAGAGCATTTTAGCCTAAAATGTTTGTAAATTTCGGCTTTTCAAATAGGAGTAATGATTTTTCGATAATGGGTTAAAATCGAACTTTGACTTTCGATGCATCAAAAACGAAATATGATATCGACCTTTAGTTTGCGCCAAAAGTCTGAAAATTATGTGCTTTCAAATAAGGTACACAAGATGGGGGTTGCCTTTTGAAAATTTTGAGGTAGAGGGCGAACCCCCCTCCCAGGGGCGCTCGTTCAAAAGGTAGCTAGGGGGAGACTTTTGCCACACCCTGTATATTCAAATAGAACGGGCACTTATACCGGGTGTTTCACATAACCTACTCTTTATGGTTTTCTTGAACGCGGGACGATAAATAAATCGAGAAAAATCGGTTTCATGTGGTAATTCGGACCTCAAATTTCATTAAAAAATACTGTCACGACCCAAAATTTGGTCTTTGGGGGGTTTTCGGGGGGGGGCACCCCCTTCATCTCGAAAATTTCAAATGACAACCCCTATCTTGTGATACCTCGTTTGAAAGGGCGTAAAATTTTAAGCATTTTGGCTTAAACTTACAGTAAATATCTTTTTTCGTGTTCGAGATATCGAAGGTCGAAGTTCGAATTTGGACCAATTTTCGAAAATTCGTAACTCCTACAAAAAGAGTCGTAAAACCAAAAACTGCACATAAAAGTACTCTACTTGATGAGTACTTTCCAGAAAAAATTACAAATTTTGAATCAAATAGACCGGAAGTCGACTTTTAGGCACCCTAAAAGTTTTGGCGGGAAAACCCCGATTCATCAAAATTTTCAAATGGCAACCCCATCTTTTAATATCTCATTGGAAAATGCGTAAAAAGTTATGTATTTTGGCGCAATCCAAAGTTCAATATCGTTTTTCTTATTCGACGTATCGAAAATCGAAAATCGATTAGGACCATTTTTCGACCCTATAAAAGATGGATCCAATTGTGTGATACATCTTTCGAAAGCGCCTAAAAAATCAAGCATTTTAGCGCTAACCGGAAGTCAATACCTTTTTTTGCGGTCGAGATATCGCAAGTCAAAATTTAGTGTCCGCTTGGAGCCTACCTTAAATTTTGACTTGCGATATCTCGACTGCAAAAAAAGGTGTTGACTTCCGGGTTGCGCTAAAATGCTTGATTTTTTAGGCGCTTTCGGATGATGTATCACTCAATTGGATCCATTTTTTATGGGTCGAAAAATGGTCCTAATCGAATTTCGATTTTCGTTATATCGAATAAGAAAAACGATATTGAACTTTGGATTGCGCCAAAATGCACAACTTTTTACTCATTTTCGAATGAGATATTAAAAGATAGGGGTTGCCATTTGAAAATTTTGATGAATCGGGGTTTTCCCGCCAAAACTTTTAAGGTGCCTAAAAGTCGATTTCCGGTCTATTTGATTCAAAATTTGTAATTTTTTCTGGAAAGTACTCATCAAGTAGAGTATTTTGTATGTACAGTTTTTGGTTTTACGACTCTTTTTGTAGGAGTTATGAATTTTCGAAAATTGGTCCAAAATCGAACTTCGACCTTCGATATCTCGAACACGAAAAAAGATATTTACTTTAAATTTAAGCCAAAATGCTTAGAATTTTACGCCCTCTCAAACGAGGTATCACAAGATAGGGGTTGCCATTTGAAATTTTCAAGATGAGGGGGGTGCCCCTCCTGAAAACCCCCCAAAGACCAAAGAGCCTCGCCAAATTTGGACCCTTTTTTTCGCCCCTCGAAATCCTGGACCAAATATAGCTTAAATTACTCCCTAAGGTGACCTGATACTCGTGTTAAAATTTCAGCTTGAGTGTACGCACGGTTTCCGAGATATGGGGGGGGGGGCAAAGTTCCCCATATCTCCGAAACCGTGCGTATACTCAAGCTGAAATTTTAACACGATTATCGGGTCACCTTAGGGAGTAATTTAAGCCATATTTGGTCCAGGATTTCGAGGGGCGAAAAAAAGGGTCCAATTTTGGCCCTTTTTTGGCGAGGCTCTTTTGAGTCGTGTCAGTATTTTTAAATGAAACTTCTGGTCCGAATTACCACGAAACCGATTTTTCTCGATTTTTTCATCGTCCCGCGTTCAAGAAAACCATAGTGAGCAGGTAATGTGAAACACCCTGTATACTCATTTGAAACATTCTTAATTGTGACTCGTCTTGCTCTGCTTTATGATACGTACGGAATTGTACGATTTGATTCGTATGTAGCTATTCATCTTGTCGACTTATTAATACGTTTAGTTTTACTTACATTTGAGTATAGGTACTCAGCTGTTTTAACTCACAATCAGTGCAATTTGTATTAATCGTTGCCGTCGGCTCTATAAGAGGAGTTTCATTTTTGGTCTTTTTATGTTGTGCTCAAGATACGGGTAGATTCGACGTGACCAATTGGTCGGATTTTAGTATTTTAGGGATAGCAATATGATTTTTGCGTTTGAGGGTGTATTTGAATATTTTTTTAATGTTTCTGGCTAATGTATCTTTTAATTTTTATTTTTCTTCTTCTTTTTTGTGGCTTACAATATATTTAAATTATTCCGATTACACTTGCTTACTGAGTCTCTTCAAGCAGACTCTTCGGCCCCGAAAAGTTTGGAGGAACAGGAATAATTCTGTTGGATGCGACGATTCGGAGCAATCTTCAAGTGAAAGTAAGTTTATTTTGTACAGTTGTGTGTTGACGCTTCACCGCGGCCTTCTACGATACGCCTTTAATTACGGTGTTGGTTCCCTTTGCACCAGTGTTGACAATATTTGAAGCTGTTTTCCCAACTCCGCCCCAGGTTTTCCTCACGCTGTCTGCTACGTTACCATTATCACCACCGTTTTGATCTGGCGCTTGACTGGTCGGTCCGATCAGACTCAATACAACAAACAGAGACACCATTAACACTATCGGATTAAATAACTTTAAAAGAATCATCATGGGGTTTAAAAAAAATGTTTTCTGCCACGAAGGAAAAAGAAAATGAACCGAAAATCAACGAGAACTGACTCACGCGGCCGCGTCAAGGAGACTTTTCCCCAAATGTCTTTCGAGCTCTTTTGTGTCGTGAAATGAAAAGCTGTAGCGTTTATGGTGGGCGTGTGTGAAGAGACGAATGTATTTATACTGCCTACTTGTCACGACCCCATTTCCTCGGTCATAATAGCAACATTTATGACACGACGCAAACTTGTCAAATGTTTGTCATGGTTTTTTATTCCCTTTTCCCGTTTTAATGTGAACGCTCGTTAATGATGTTTAATTCGGGTGCGTTTTACTCTCGAGTGAGCAAACGAATAGCTCATTAGAGCGTCACACACTGGAACGAAGGAACCGGAAAACAAGAATCAAGGGGTTTCCAGACAAGGTGGTGGTTCCTATAGTAAAATATACTAAATTATCGCAGGTTTCTTTCATATGAAAAAAGACCGCATGGCAGGCGAAGGGTACTGAATTGAGAGTTGCTGATTTTATTTCAACACTCACCCCCCCCCCCCCCCCCCAATTACCATGGTTTTCTTGCTTTTTTCTGCGTAGCGACAAAATGCAACGATTGTAGGAAATTATATAGTCATTTACAGTGAAATGAAGAAAAAGAAAACAGAAAGCACTCCTTTGTAGGTGGTAGGCGCTCAAGGTTATAGATTAAAGAGGTATGCTCATCTGACTTCGCACCACAAATTCAGTGGCGCGCAGTTCAAAATCATTGCAGGCAAGATGGCCGACAAAAGCAGAAAACGTACACTCTTTGCAGAAAACATTGAGGTGCCCTCTGCAGGAAAGCAGGAAACAACCCAATGTACTCTTCAAAGAGTATACGTTTTCTGCTTTTGTCGGCCGTCTTGCCTGCAGTGATTTTGAACTGCGCGCCACTGAATTTGTGGCGCGAAGTCAGATGAGCATACCTCTTTAATCTATAATCTTGGGTAGCGCTAACAAAATCTTTGGTCGAAAAGCGACAGAGTAAAAGAGTTTAGTAGAGCTAGAGTCCCTATATATATGAAGAAGTCTCTCCATACGAGGTTCCATCTTTGATTGGCTGCTGAAAAGTGAGGAAGAAGAAGGAGTCTATGAAGCCTGGAGGCGCGCCTCTTGTTTACATCTTCTTGAAACCATCTTCCCAGCCACCCAGCTTTGAGGAAACTTTCGGCAATTTTAGCTTTTAGTGATGAAATTTTCTATTGAAATTGACGTAATTATGTTCAGAATAGAATAAAATTCACCCATTACTCTTCCCTGTAAATTAAAACAGGTTGTGAAGCTAACGGTAATTGAAGGTTAGGTTGACCTTACAAAGATTACTTACACAACGAATACATGTGTAAGTAATCTTTGGCGGAAAGATCGTTGAATACAAATGTAAACAAGAGGCGCGCCTCCAGTCTCCTTAGACCCCTTCTTCGTCTTCATTTCTGTTCACATGTCTTGACTCTTTCATATACATTATACAGGGTGTTAAGAAAAAAAGTTTCCACTGCGGTTTTTTCGAAAACGGCTGTGAATTTCGAAAAACGGCCAACCACGTGTCTAATAATATCAAGGGACCCATTTTGGGGCGGTTGTTTTTTTTGGTGCCCCCCCTGGGAGGGGTGGGGAAGGGGGTCATCACCCCCCGGAAAATCGAACTTTTCTTATGGCAGCCCTATTTTTTATTTCAGTATCAAAGAGAACATAAAAAAGAAACTTTTTGGCGCAAACCGAAGGTCGATTTATCGTTTTTCGTTTTCGATATATCGAAGGTCAAAGTTCGATATGGACCTATTTTCAAAAAATCATTACTCCACTCTGAGATACCGGAATTTAAGAAAACTGGGGGTCTAAAATACTCCAAAAAGCGAGCCCTTTTCCAGAAAAAAATACGAATTTGACACAAATTTAGCCAAAAATAGGATTTCTTGCCCCTAAAATTGCCAACGTTTTTGCCCCCCAGGGGGGGGGGGGCCTATCAGAAAAATTCCTTGAGACGACCCCTATCGAGTGATACATCGATCGAAAGGGCATACGGCATACCAAACTTAGCATTTTGGCGCAAACCGGAGGTGGATATCGTTTTTCACATTCGAGGTATCGAATTTTGTAAATCTAACTTTGACGTTCGATATCTCGAATGTGAAAAACGATATTGACCTCCGGTTTGCGCCAAAATGCAAAATGCGTTGGAAAACGTGTGGTGCTCTGAACTAGTTGGTGGCCCTAAAAAGGGTTGGTAATTTTCAAAAGTGACTCGAACCGGTGGAGGCTAGTCCCAGGTGCAACTCGTGACGGAGGAAGTCCGAGACTGATGACGTGGAGTGCGAAGATGTCGTCACGAAATGCTGGTGCAGATAGGTGAGATAGGTGTCCCAGAGGTCCGACGCGACAGCGCAATGTCTTGAATTTCTAGAGCGAGAATATGAGCAGCGAATGGACAGTGGTGACTTTTATACCAGTGCCAGCCATCTAGTTCAGCCAATCAGAGAGAAGCTCCAAGTCTCAACCGTCAAGGGTACTGCACAATGATCTGAGATTGTTAGAAAGTGGCCGGCAATCAAAGAGTTTTCTCTCCGATTTATCCTTTTTGAACTTTCAAGACCAGATTTAATCACAAAGCATCACCATTTAAAGCCCTTACTTTAATCCTACGAATGTCACAAGTTTTGAATTGAGCTTAAATTATGAAAAACGATGATTTTTTTATTACTTTTTTCACTGATTTTTTGCCTCCTTTTTCCGTGGCGAGGCTGCAATTTGGCAACGTTTCTTTTTTCCCTTTTAACACATTAAAAAGGTCGAAACGTCTAGTCATCGCCGATGATCAAAGCATTCGATTTTTCCTGTAAGTTTAAATGGAGAAAGTACATCGTCGTCTTTCACGCCTCGCTACTGACCCTTTTTCCGATATCGGACCTTAGTGCACTGGTTGCAATGACCGTGGCAGGTGTTGAGCTTTAGGACGGTCTTCCGTATAGGCGGTAATGGGTCTGTTGCAAACTTTTGCTACAACGATTAAAAGTGTTTAATATAATGTAAAATCGCCTGAAAAGTCCATTGGTGGCATCAGAAAGTCATAAAATGCAATAATAAACTCACAAGAGACGTTTAATGAAATCCAAGATGACGGAGAAATATCCAGCAATATTTATGCATGCATCGAAGGATGGCCAACTTTGACAACCTCTTTGCAGGTAGAGGTTATGTGTTTGTTTACGTTGTGATTGGTTGTGATCGATATTGTGAGGTTGGCAACCCTTTGATGTTCGTGGTGCATGCATACAAATTGTTCGATATTTCTCCGCCATCTTGGATTTCATTAAACTCCTCTTGTGAGTTTAATATTGCATTTTATGACTTTCTGATGCCACCAATGGACTTTTCAGGCGATTTTACATTAGATTATGCACTCTTAATCGTTGTACCAAAAGTTTGCAACAGACCCATTACGCCCGGTGTCGCTTCACCTCGAACTTTGGTAAGGTCGGTGCTATATAGCTTGTTGGCTGTGTGACGCTGACGATTGATCCGTTAGGTCGCGGTCGCTACAAACCGAATCCACATTTTCAGCACAAGCCAGGAAAATAATTTTCAAGAATGTGATAACTTGGCAGATTTTTTGAGGCAAAACGGTCGGAAAAACTTCCGAATCTACTGTTTTTTGTAAATGTTTGTGCCAGGGTCGATTTTTCAATCAGATCAATTCTATTCTTCTTTCAAATTAGATCACTGAACTAGATAAATATTTTGGATGTATTTGTAACACGGATGAACTTCTCTTGACTGTCTTTTTACATTTATTTTTAGCTTGGATTTCATCGAAGCATACATTTTAACTTGCCCGTAAATATTTTATGAGCTTCTCTAGATTCATATTGGAATCACAATAAAATTCAATCGTCTAAATTTTCATTATCAAAGCCGCCACTGCTTCCTTAAGTGTGACAAATTTTTCCTGCAACTATTGAGAAGATCTAGAATTATTATTCAGTTCCTATCATTTTTGTTATCGAATTATGAACGTTTATTCCCGACCGAAGCATTCACAAAAAGAACTAAGAAAGATTTCCCGTTGCCATCTCCAATAAAAGAGCATATCTCATTGAACAGAGGTCTGTACGGCCGTTTATGCGTTTGTCATCCGGTTTGTGTTTCTGTGTATAAACATGACATATACATCGAGAGACCACGGTGGGGGGAGTTATTTTGTCAACCCGTGTTTACTCCTTTCCCTTCTTGCGTTTGCTCTCCGTTTTTTATGAGCCTTGCTTTGCCCGACACATCAAATTTTGCCACCACTTGTGGTGTCGGTGGAAAACTACCGAACGAAGCATTCAGAAAAATTGATTTGGAAAAATTCCTTGCTCGCATCAAAATTTCTCAGAAAGAGAGAGGGAACACGACGACTTGCGTCCATACGACGGACTGTAATATACCACAGCAAGGGTGGACGCCGGAACTTTCACGCAATCCGAGATTTTTAACTTACACTTTTTTTTAGAAAATTTACTCATTCTGCTAAAGCGCAAAATATTTGAAAAGTGATGAACTTTTTTTAGCGAGCGTGCTTGAAGCATTTTTGAGCCAAAAGCAGCGCGTTAAAAGAATATTTCTATCAAAATCATTTTTCATATAAACCAGCACCTGTGATCAGTGCTCAGTACATACATAAAGTTATGAGGGGGGGGATAAGAAAAAAAACTTAGGATAAGATCAAGTAGAAGTGTAATTTATTAAACTAAGTTACAAAGAAACAGTAATAGCCGCAAAGGCTGATTGTAAATGGAATATGAACAGTCGGCAAATTAAATAATGTCTGTCGACGCCTTAGATTTTAGCTCAGATAGGCCACCTGCAATGCTTGAATTTATTGTGATAAGAATCGCAGGTTGCCTACCTGAAACAAAATCTAAGGAGTCAACTGACATTTTTTAATTCGCCGACTGTACCTATTATATTGTAAAATAATAGAAAGAAAAAGAAGAAACGGCTTAATCATTTAAATCATCAAACAACAATAATAGTAATAGAAATATTGAAAAAAAAAAAATCATCAGTAGAAAGTCTCTCTCATCCGCCTAAAAATGGAATTCTTCCTCTTTCTTTCCTCTGTTGGACAATGACTTTGAACACACACTACATATTATAGACATTTAATTTGATGGTACGACTTATTCTGCTGAAATAGAGTGGAGCTCCTTTAAATTTTTTGTCCAACGCTTTCCTCAGTAATGAATCCGCTGCATGGTAAGGAGGCCATTCCAGGATATGGACACCTCGTTTAAGTTTTCACTTTTCAAAGTCCTGTCTCTGAAATGGTTACCAATTACGCTGCCGATTATCCCACAAATTGCCTCATTGATAAGTTGAAAAGTTTGTTATAATTTTCGAACATAAACAGCAAGTCTGGGCACTTTTTAAAGATGTTTGTTCCGTGCAAATGAGAGCTGTAATTCTAAAGTTGAGGTCGAATGCTTGTTGAGAATTCAGGTGAAGAAAATTGTTCAATTTTATCAAATTAAACTATTTACGGGTCTCTAAAAGCCATAGGTATTGTACGGTGATGTCATCTATGTAGCTGTAAATTAATATTCCTTTTTTTTATTCATTAGTGACAGTAGGATGGTTAGTGACTTGCTAATCCCACTTTTTATCACAGTTTCGGACGTTCCGGTGTCTGCAATCAGGCACACATGAATAACTTGTTTCCACGAAAAAAAAAGAAGAAGAAAAAAAAATTGCGCTTGTGTTATCGAATTCGGATTCCTCGATGCGCTTTCACAAGTTTTTTTCTAGAATCTTGGAGAGATTCAAAGCATTTTTGAATGCAGATTTAAAATTTGCTGGAATATCAGAACCAATGAAATCAAGCATAATGCTGTTTTCGGACTCTTCATGATCTCCCTCCAATTTTTTTCGAAAGCATTGAGCAAATTTCCCTTGAACTTATTTTGCTTGTGTCCGTCGATATTTGCTTTGAGAGAATTCAGGAGTAAGCTTATTTTGAATTGTCGCAGTGACTGAATTACGGGGCGAATTTTATTAATCAAAATGTCGACGTGTTCATAAATATCCCTTATTAACTTCTTGATTTTCTGACACTGGCAGCTGAATTCAGTGACAAGACTCAAATTCTCTATGATCACAAGCAGTTGGAATATTTATCACCTGTAAATTTGTTTAACTCTGCTTGAAGCTCGTTGACTCAGGTATTCTCTGGATGAATCTCGTATCTTGAAAGCCTTCTGAAGAAACCTAATGATCACTCAGATCATCTGTGACCTGAACAAATTATTCATATGTTATGCCCCATTTTAATTGCTTCATTACTTCACCGACAATTTGCTCTATAGTCTTTTCGACCATTTCGGAGATTTCTCTGTGTTGTTTCTAAGGAAGTTGATTATTGCTAATTCAATTTTATGAGCAAGGTTCTACTGCGGAGTCAAAAACTTCAAATCTAAAATAGCTGCTTCTGCAAGTTTTTAAGACCTTTAAAACAAAGTATTGGCCATCAAAAGCAAGACCTGTCAGCTGCCAATTCAACGTCAAACTATAATCACCCATCGAGTTTATTAACAACTTCTTTTGTTGCTCACCCTTGTGGAAAGTGTCACAAGGCGTAAGGTCGAACAAAAGCGCTTCTTTGACTTCAATAATCTTGAAAACTCCGAAAGTAATTTGTGATGTCCGCTTTTGTTTAGTGATTTTATCAGCAGTTAATGGAGACAACGGAAGTTGTCAGGTTGCTGGATTTATTGTTTGCAAAAACGTCACAATTTGTGTCTTCAGTTCGTCGTCAAAAATCATGCTTTTCATCAAACGGTAAACTGAGTATGGTACATTTGTTAAATCCAGACAGTTGGACCCATTCATCGTAGTAATGAGTGCGTGGTAAAGGGAGACAGCTAAAAAGAAAACTCATATTAGTTGATTTCATCCTACCTAAATCCATTTAATTTAACTACACCTACCTCCAAAGGGATTTGAGCAGATGCGGCGTATCATGAAAATAAAACGTCATCTTACCCTTTACCTCGAAAAAATATGTATTTTGGAGGCATTTGTCAAACGGGAGGGAAGCTGAAAGTTAGAACTTTGGTCCGATCGATACGTTACACCGTTACTACTACACGTTACACCACGTTACAAAAACGTCTCAATTTCTGGCAATGTTTCAAGTAGTCGAGTTTCCTTAAGGGTAGTCTTTTAAATTTTGGCAAAATTCGCATCCACTTCAAAGGTTTGCCTTTGGTCGAAAAACTATAGTATTTTTATCTCTTTCTTCTCTATTTTCACATTGCTCTTGCAAAACTAACAATCAGTTGTTCCTTGTTATAATATATTATTCTCTGTTTGTTTTTGTCGATGAAGGTCTAAGATGTCGGATCAAAGAGAGCCCCTCAATGATGGGGCGGCATCTCTCCAGGTCTGCCTCGGAGCTGAATCGTCGCGGTCGTGGAGACGTTCGCTTAGAAACGGCGAGAGCAGGCGACCGAGATCGAGCAGGGCAATCCACCTACGGTCACGGAACATCCATGCACACCTCAACGGCGCATCCTTTTTCGGTCATTCAGAAGACGCACTCTTTCTTCACCTCTCTAAAGGTTAGATATGTGAGGTAATCTAATTTCACTCTCTGCAGATGTAGGGCTTGGGTGTCCACCTTGAACGACTTGAAAATGCCTTTAGTAATCACAGCATTACCTCATTTCAGTACGTTGAATTGAAATTCATTTTTAATTTCTAGTCATAATCCACGGTTTTTAATTCTTTTGTTTGTATGGAAATGATAAGCTGAAGTTAAGGCGTTGAACGGAAAACTTACTTTTGGGCAAAATTAAGTCAATCCCATGCTTCAAGTAGCTCTACACTAGATGTTAGATGTAGATGTTGATTTTTAGGTGGTGAAAATTCGATGATTAAAGTAAGTTTAAACATACGAAAACATGTCTAGACTCGCTCGGACGAATTCCAAGTTTCCTCTCCTTTTTGTCCTCCTCAACCTTTTTTGCGCGTCATGAAAATAATCGACGCTGGATTTCTGCGAAGTATGAAATAATATTAACTTTTGCGGTTTTGTCGGCACCATTTTGCAGCAAACCGAGACGGAAGAGTTAGAAGATTGAAAAAAAAAACCAAGAATGTCTATTAATACTTTTTGAGAATTAATAAAAAGACAAATCAGAGGGGAAAAATAACACTTTTCTTTCAATTTTTCACCTCGATTCGTTGAAGGGAACTTAAAAAATGCACGTAGGCTTTGTTTTTGCGGTGACCTTTTTTTTAAATACAAGGTTGAGTTTTCCTTTATTCAAAAATAGCTGAAAAGCCTTTTAAGCTTCATAGCTTTTGAGGATGACCTTGCTGTTTTCCTCGCCACTCTTCAGTGTTGCCAATCGTAGACAGAACTGTCCACATTTTGACAAAAACTGTCCACGCTCCAATTATGCTGACAATAGCGTGGACAGTTTTCTCCGGCTCGGACCTGGCAACTCTGCCACTCACTGTCATCGTCCGATGAATGTAGGGCTTTTGTGTCACATTTATCATCCCTGAAGTATCATTGGAGGCACTCAACGTTTTCCGTAAAAGTCATTTCAAATATTTTTCAATGCCATTCTGTTTGAATCATTTTGTGGAATGCGCTTGCTGTCGGGTTCGAATTGTTTGAAGGATTCATTTAATCTCAGAGTGCTAATGGATTCATTTTACTCAATCAGAAGTCTTTTGTGATCATTAGGAAACACCCTATATCTCAATTGATTGTTCATTTAGATGCAATCGATTATTATTTCAAATGAGTCACCTGTCGTTTCGCGAATAGCATAGACAAACACTAAACAGTAATTGAAAGCTGAAAACTCAAATTTCTGAAACTTGTGCGGTATTCTTAAATCTCAAAGATAACTGGACTGTAATGAATTGCTGGCTATTTTAAGATCTATTGGAGTCAGCGTTGTAATTGAATTTCAGTTCTGTTGCATCTACCAAGTTTGACTAGTATCTAAAAGATTAAAATCTGAAGTGACAAAGCTACGGAAACTTTTTCTGTCTGCAACCTGCAAATTGTTTGTTTTCGATGATACCATTTATCCGTGTATTTCAGGCTCGATGGGCAAGAAGTCGGAGCAGAGAGAGGCGAAGTCTTCGTCGCGTCGATTTGATTGGAGGTTCTCCTCGACACGAATCGCTCAGCGCCACAGACTACAATGCAGACAACTCATCGGAAAGTAGCCCTCTCACCATGTCGCCTAAGCATCGGCTCCTTAATCGCTCAACAGTTCAAGGTAAATTCTCAACTTTATCACCAACCTTTTTCGAATAGACTGCCCTGAATGTGTGCCCCCAATATATGTATCTAAAGGTCTAATGGAGGACAATGCAGGGACAGATCTGAAATTAAGTAAAGACACACAATTTAATAAGCCTACACTTATAAATGAAAACTGTTAACTTAAATGCTTTGTAGGAGTATTTTGGAATTTTGGTAGCTGCTCCGTCTAATAAGTCTTGACGTTCTTCAATTTCCAAGTACAGCTTGCCACAAAAAAGTCTTTCAGAACTCCTTTCCCCACATCAGCCTCTCCGATTAATTTTACATCCACTCTGGCCTTTAATGTCAGGTCTTGGTCGTTGATTAATTTTTGGACTTCCGGAAATGGTGACTTTTCTCGTTAAAGGCGAATCGCCACATCAATTTCCGACAGAGTTCTTGGTGAGCGAAGACATACTGTAAGATTCAATACGCTGTCATCATGAAAGACCCTATTCACTGTGTGCCCTGGAAGAATCAATATCTTGAGGGATAACATACGACCATTCTTTGAAGACGAGTCAGTTGGTCCGACTTGGGTCTGTTTTACTTGAGCTCCCATGAGGAAGTATCATTCACTTTGCATTTTTGTTTGACACACAATTTAGAGAGGGGCTTTAAGATCGCGAGTTACATTGTTTTACGTAAATGTCTGTATAAAAGAAGTGGTATTTTAGTCTAGATCAAAAAACATTGTCTATGGACCAGTCTCTTCCCTTCTTTGAACCAAGTTAACTTAAGACACCTACAAATGTTGACCAATTTTATTCCTGAAAACAAATAAACTACTTACTACACTTGAATAGTAAAAACCTGAAAAATTCAGATTTAGTACAAGAATAATGATAGAACTTATTGAGAAAAAATCTCCCATCAAAAATTGTTGTTTCTCAGAGGATTTTCGGAATGAGCCATTGCTGCTTTTACAGCAATGCTGATGATAACCTATCTTTTTATTTTAACCTTGAAAGTCATGAGTGAAAATTCAGAATTTAATCCATCAACACAGTTTGATGAAGTCAAATAATCAAACATTGAATTAAGTTAACAATGGAATTAATGTTAAAAGCTCTTAACATGCAAAATTTCGATAGTAAAATTGAAATATGGATAGGTTTCTGCTTTAAAGTTAAACAAAAACGAGTGAAAAGCTGTTTCTTAAACCATAAAATATACGAAACAGTTCCAAAAAGTCTCCACGAAAAGATCACAAACATTTAGCAAAATAAAGTTTAGAAAGAAAGCATTTTGCAAAAGAGAGAAACAATATTTACGAAAAAAAAGGTGTTTTTCAAAGAAAGTGTTAGGAAAAAATTAGGGAAAAGTTTGGTGAAGAAAAATGTTTGGTGGAAACAAATGGTTTTGGAAAAAGTTTAGAAAGAAATTAGTTACGAGCACAAGAGAGAGAAACTTTAAAAATAATTTAAAAGTTTAAACAGAGTAAGGTAGAAATCGGAAAAGCGTGTAACAAATCACAAGAATCAGACTCGCTGAACTTCGCAAGTTAATGAGTTGATTGCTAGCCGGACAAGGTGAGCATCTTGTATACTTGTAATTAGTTTCATAAATACGAACAGGATGGCAGTCTTCACTGATAAAAAAGTTCCTATTGGAATAACATCACTCGTAATGTTGAAAAGTTAGGATGAAAATAATGTTGATTCAACAGTCGTAACAGTTGTTTTAACACGCAAATGTAAAGTGAACTTAACACGTTATGTTAAAATAACAAAATTGGGAATGTTGATTAATAATGTTCAATCAACATGACGGTAAGTTTGAAGTAACATGAATCAAGTTTCCCGCTAGAGCGCGCTGATGCACATTAACTTTCGTAAATCTTCTTTCTTTGCTGTTTGAGGGGCCGTAACTATTTTTGCGTGATATTTTAATCTAAATTTTGGATAGGAGGCTTTACTATCCATTTGTTGGTATAAAATTTGTATTGCTAAGGTGTAAGTAGGTATTTTTATTCTGTCGTTAAATGTTGGAGTCTCAAAATTCCAATGTTTTCCGTTTATATAGCCACCGTGACTTGTATCCTCTAACACGTTTCCACGAAGAATCATCATAACTGAATATGACCAATTCAGTTATTCAGAGGCACGCTATGACGCGAGTAAATTTTTGATGATACAATTAAAAGTTGAAATAGAGAGCTTAGAATGAAAGTTGCGGCCATAGTCCAAGTTACAGAGAACTTCGTCTCTGGTTTTATCTACTTTGCCCGTCGTCTAATATATCTTCATTTCCTCATTTCACAACTCCTGGAAGCTGTACCGAAATTTCGGCAATATGGCTACCGAAGCTTCGATTGTGGTAACCTGACGTAATGTGATATTAACGTGACATCATCGTGATGGTCCAACATAATTGAAGTCATGTTGATTCACCATTCCTGATTATGTTGATTCAACATGACGTAATGTTGTTCCCATTTTCAACGTTACGGTCATGTTAATTCAACATTAATTTTTTTTTCATTGTTCGAAATAAATGTCCATGTTGTACTTATGGAGCCTCTTTTGCATACGGCATTGCTAATTTTATTTTTACACCTACGCATTGATACATATTTTTACAGTCTAACTCTTAACAGTCCTCGCGCGTGTTGTAACCTACAATAACACGTGTATTCAACTTTGAACTGTTGCAGAGCCTCATGTCTATCCTGGAATACATATTCCGTCCACTGAAACCGTTTCCATGCCAGGAGACTCACCTAGATTATTACCGAGGCAGCTGACTTACCCTGGCTCAGCAACTTTAGAACCTCTACCCCTTTCCGTAGAACCGGTAAGTTTGACATTTTTATTAAACTGCGCGTTATTTACTCAGGTTTTGGTGAAGTGAAACTTCAACGACAGCCAGTTTATCGTGCATTTTTCAGTCACGATACCGTCACCATTCAGCAGTATGTGGGGCGGAGAATATGTAAACGGAAGAGATGTCTTTAAGTACGATTGTAATTTTTTTAGTTTCTCAATAAAAATTGCGAAAAGTAGGTTTTTGTTTATTCAGAGTGTTTTAAAGAATTTTGTGATCCAAAGCAATAAATTTCTTTCTTTTCCCTAAAAGGGGGCAAGTTTATTTGCAGGAGACTCGCTCGGTTGTTCGATGCCGAAAAAATGTCTCGAATATTTTTCCCGACTGGGAAAAATGATCTTGCGCTCTCACCCAGTGTTGTGTTATTCAAGCGTTGAGAATAGCCTGGTGCCTGGTGTGTAGAGATATCTCTGTCAGTTGGCGATTCAGAATGAATCGTAATTATGAAGATTTTAGAGAAATTTTGTAAAAACAATACTTTAAGATACCCAGCAGTAGCACCATCAGGAGATTTTCAATGTTTACGGCTTAGTGACGATTTTAGACACATTTTGTAAAAACAAAACTTTTAGATACCCAGAATTTGCACCATTAATAGGAGATATTCAGCGTTCACGGCTTTTTATTCTCCTGCTTAGAATAAGAGGAAGTGAAACAAAAATGAAAACGAATGAGCATGAAATGCTCAGTTAGTGAAATCAGCTTAATCATTGGTGGTGTTATTGCCAATATTGTGAAATTTGCGGAAATCTGTGCTTTCTAGGAGATGGTGACAATTAGCTGACACTTGCTGATTCCGCCTTCTTCCTCAATAGCCCGGAGTGCTGTTCAGTTTTTCTAATATTCAGCGTTCACGGCTTTTTATTCTCCTGCTTAGAATAAGAGGAAGTGAAACAAAAATGAAAACGAATGAGCATGAAATGCTCAGTTAGTGAAATCAGCTCAATCATTGGTGGTGTTATTGCCAATATTGTGAAATTTGCGGAAATCTGTGCTTTCTAGGAGATGGTGACAATTAGCTGACACTTGCTGATTCCGCCTTCTTCCTCAATAGCCCGGAGTGCTGTTCAGTTTTTCTAAACTGGCAACAAAGATATACTGTCGTAAAATTAAATAACGAGAGTAAAATTAAAAAAGGTAATCGTAACGAAATTCGACTTTCATTTACGGCCGAGATATAGTTTGTATTCAAAGGCATAGTGAAACACCGGACATACATTAATGGTGCAGTTCAGAGACTTTATTTGAGATATTCTTTTTACTTCTCCTATTTAGACTTGGGCCGTCTAGATTCAATTTGAAATTCAGACACACCCTGACCCAAAACGCCTTGACATTTCTTGAAGAAGTTTCTAAAGATTTTCACGTGATATTGAGACACCACTTTGCAACCCAAAGACCTCTCTGAAACGCACAGCTGTATTGCAGTAGTGTACTCAAGGCAAATTTCAAAAATACAATTTCAATGTAGCCCGTTTGCTACTTGGCAATGAATGTTTCGGCGGAAGTATTTCTTAAGTCGCCTCGCTAATTCAATGATATCTGAAGTAAAGTCTCTGAATTGCACCCTGACTTTAGAAACAAACTTTTAAAGTTTTAAGTTAAAGTTTTAAAGCTGTTAAATAGCATCTACAGAAGTTGGTGAACTAAGAAACTACTACCATTGTGATCTTACCTGATACACACCGAATATTGATCAAACTTTAACTGATGAAAATGTCCGCTTAAACTTTGGCATATGGCCCATAGTTCGCCGGGGGAAGAAAGGAGCGTCCGATTGCGCACGGTAAAGGGAAAACGGCTGATTCAAGGAGTCGGATAGAGGGACTAGCTCTGAAAGATTGCCTCGCGGAACGAATATTTCATACCCGAACCAAAATTCACCCGTTATCCATAGCAGCATTTAGAGTAATACGCTACGGGAAAAATATTATTATGTCGATTTTTCCAGCTTGGCTTTTCTCGTTGAAATTTTTGATTCAGCTTCTTTGTGAAGTTGAACGTTTGATTTTGTATCGTAAAGTAAACACATGTATAGATTCTCCAAGTGCGCGGCACGTTCCAAAGAATGTTATTGGTTTCATGAGTTAGATATATTCGCGTATTTCTGGCTGTGTTAAAGATTGATGTACCCTAGGTGGTTCTGCCTTTCCAAAAAATTTGAACGAATTACGGGCTTTTGAGTTTATACCCTGGTCATAAGGCTGAGTCATGAAGCAAAGTTGGCCGTAAAACTGAAAGACTCTCGAGACCGATATAATAATAATACGGGATCACTCTTATAAAGCGCAGAAGTCGATTCAAATGATTCAGATTTTTGTTTTGTTTTTTGTTTTTTGTTTTGAGTGTTCTAAAAGTCCGCCTCACCAGCTAACTTTATAACGGTTGTTTACAATTAGCATGGACAAAGAGGTCTCCTCTTATGAAATAGGTTAGATGGGTGATTGGTAATCTGATGGCGTCTCATAGCTTCTTTGTTACTACTTTAAGGGATATTCAAAATTTCGAAGGAAGAAGAACCGCCAAAAACTAAAACTATTATAAACGGCTATCTCTATCTTGGTAATACATCATTCGTTGTAAAGGGGGACCCTCACCCCGTTGCAGTTTGGTAACTATCTACTTTCGCTACAGAGAGTGTTTCGCTTTTGAGTTCTAAAACTAAAGGATTAATTGCTTACTTCAGACTTTGATTCTTTCAACCCCAGAGCTACGTTTGAGAAAACCGCAAGTTTTAATGAGCCATCCCAAAGGATAAATGCTTTTTACATCACTTGTCTTTTAGGGTTCAAAGGGGTCCATCCAGCTGCCATAAGGAGTGGCCCCCCTCAGAAAAATTTGAAACTATCAGGGATGATACAGCTAAGCGTCAACTTTCAGAATATGGCCAGTTTTTTTAAATTTGGTCAACTGTAAGCGGGGGGGCAGGGGGTCAAAGTCAAAACCTTCAGTGTCCCATAACTTTTGAACGAAAAGAGGTGTTGACGTGAACTTTGCGCCAAAAGATGCGTCTTTCAAAGACCTTTCGATTTATGTCCTACAAAGTTTAGTTTAAGAAATATTTGAGCCCATTTTTGCCATTTTTTTGATTTTTGAAATTTTTAAAAAACTGTTTTTTGAGTTTGAAAAATATGCGCAATGTAGGAATCTGAACAAAGAACTTTCGTGAAGAAAGCTGATTTTATAAGCTTTCAGATGGCGCAAACCGCGATACCAGGAAACGGTTCGTTTAAGAGTTATGACGGCGCAAAGTTTCAAATCTACGCCAAAAATAGGGTTTTGCCGACTTTCGATTCTACAAAAAAATTTGTTGCTCCACCAAAAATCGATAAAATTCATTGAAACTTGGTACATACTACATAGTGGTTTTTTGGGTCGCTGAATTCATTTTTTATAGTTTTATACTAGTTTTTCAAAATTCCTGAATCCAATAGGGCCGGCGATAAGTATGGCTATGGCGGCCATATTGGATTTAGGAATTTTGAAAAACTAAAAAAAAAATTGAATTCAGCGACCCGAAAAACCCCTCTCTATCAAGTTGCAATGAATTTCATCGATTTTTGGTGGAGCAACAAACTTTTTTGTAGAATCGAAAGTCGGCAAAACCCTATTTTTGGCCTAGATTTGAAAATTTGCGCCGTAAAACCTCTTGAACGAAACGTTTCTCGGTATCGCGGTTTGCGCCATCTGAAAGCTTATAAAATCAGCTTTCTTCACGGAAGTTCCTTGTTCAGATTCCTACATTGCGCATATTTTTCAAACTCAAAAAACAGTTTTTTTAATAATTTCAAAAATAAAAAAAATGGCAAAAATGGGCTCAAATATTTCTCAAACTAAACTTTGTAGGACATCAATCGAAGGGTCTTTAAAAGAAGCATCTTTTGGCTTAAAGTTCACGTCAACACCTCTTTTCGTTAAAAAGTTATGGGACACTGAAGGTTTTGACTTTGACCCCCTGCCCCCCCCCTCCACACTTCCAGTTGACCAAATTTAAAAAAACTGGCCTTATGAAAGCTGACGCTTAGCTCTATCATCCCTGAAAGTTTCAAATTTTTCTGAGGGGGGCCACTCCTTATGGCAGCTGGATAGACCCCTTTAAAGAACTTTGAGAGTGACAAATTTTACTACTAAAAAAGCACTCGCAGGAAATGAATACGGCTAACCTCAAGATATAAGCCAATGCTGGTTTTGGGCCCCCACTTTTCTTTTGATTTTTGAAAAAAAAAAAAAAATTAATGAGATCAATTTTAACGGGAAATTGTCAATCTATCAATGAAGAGTCTGCATGCATCATCGATTTCATCCCATTGGACCTCACCTAGTTTCTCTTTGCCACCAATCGAATTTTTGATTAAAAACTAATTTTTAAACCAAAGGCCTTTTGATCATCATCAGTGGCGCCACGGGCAATCCGGCAACATTGTCCATTGAATTCCGTCCATTTAAACTCGTGTAAAATATCGATTCAAGCGAGACACCCCATGCACATCCAATAGTTCGGGCTATTTTACGGGTTTAAATGCACGGTATACGATGTTGCCAAACTGCAATTTACGCCACCACATTAAGTACTTAAAAACAAATGGAGAGGTGTATCCCTTGTATCCAACATTTGAATTTGAAAAGCTTATTTCTGGACTCCGTGGTAAGTAATACTGAGACCCTTGAAGAGCATAAGAGCTATCAGTATTTCTTAATTAACGATTTTTTTCCATTTTCTGAAAGTTGACTGAGACGATCCTAAAATGTGAACATTGTTAAAACATTAGAAGTGTTTAAAAACCGTAACATTTGTGGATTTACGTATTTGTTTCAAAAAACGCTTCGCGCATAGTAAAACAGTTTTCGCCCGAAGGCGTTAATTTTAGATCTTTATGAGAGAAGAAAAGATTTTCCAAAGATTGGTCTTGGATTTATCGAGAACAAAAAATTATATCGACCTACCGTTTGTATTGAAGTACTTGGATTCTTACACGCTTTCTAGCGAGATGTCACCAAAAATGGGGTGCAATTTGGGGGTAAGGATTAGTCTACCTCCCACCCCCTCCCAACCCCCACCCGTACTTTTGCGATGGGGGAGGGGAAGAGGTGTCATTGCATATGGCATTGTAAGATAGCACCTTCAGTACACTTACTAAAAAATTGAACAAACCGCATCTGATTATCTGAGTTAGGAAAAAATTAAGGGAAACAGGAGGGGTATTTTGTTTGCGTCGCGTCTCACAATCCGTATCTGTAGACGTGGTATAGGTCTGTCCCACCACATCATTACTGTATGTTCGTCTTAACCCTCTAAAGACCAGGTTTTAAAAAGACGCCAATCTTTCCTTTAACTGTTCGTACTCGGGGGAGTTGAAATTGCATATATGACGCATTGAAGGCGCCGTATCTCGTTAGTGTTTTCATCGCTAATCGCAGTTATCTGGAATGAAGACTGAATCAATATGAAGTAGACTAGAGGATAAAAACGAGTAGACTCGGGCTTGGTCCATAAAGGGTTAAACTGAAAAGCCTAATTTCATTGCTGGTTTTTACCTACGTTTTTTTCCTGTTTCTTCTTATTTTTTTTCAACTTCTCCCGTCTTTTTAATAATCTCTGATTTTCTTTGAATTTCCAATGGTTTCCTTAGACAAGTGTTGCCAGATTGGGGTGAAAAAGCCTTACGCTTTACATTGATTTAAGTGGGGACGATACGGCTTTTTACCCTCAATCTGGCAACACTGCCTTAGACGTGTATGCTGGAAGGATCTAGGGGTTTTTAATAATCGCGTTGGTATTTCCTACTGTGCAATAATAATTATCATGCACCTAAATTCATTACAATGTGTAAGCTCTCTCTCTCTCTCTCTCTCTCTCTCTCTCTCTCTCTCTCTCTCTCTCTCTCTCTCTCTCTCTCTCTCTCTCTCTCTCTCTCTCTCTCTCTTTCTCTCTTCCTCTGGCCCTTTAAACGCCTGTGCTAGAAAAGGATAAAAGAGGGACTGAGTAGAGACTGCCCCTAATCAGTCTTTTTCGAAATCACGTTCCTTTGAAAAAAGCGAGAGAGAAGGACAGAATCCTGGATCCGCCAATGGCTGTAAAACCATCAACTGGAAACATGAACATCAATAAATTTACTCCATCACTTTCCGCTTTGCTTTCGTGCAAAACTAGCAAAATGAATGAGGGATCTGAAAAAAAACCACGCCCATGACAGTTTTGTGCCTCTACTCCCTTACAATAAGCAGAATTGCTTTCCGTGTATCCTTCATAATTTCATCACTTCTTTTAAGCGTGCCCAAATAGGGCATGCTTATGTTTTTTGTTGTTCTCGGGTCTAGCGGATCTGCAAACGTCGCTAACCCCCCCCCCCCCCCCACCCCCGGCCCTCCATTATTTTTTCCCAATCCTCATATGCATATATCTGCTGCAAAAGTAAATTTCATTTCTTTGAAAGCCACGCAATGCGAGATCTCGTGAATTTTTATCCCGTTTTAAAACTTTAGAAATATGAGGCTTGAAATCCGTTTTTGAGGTAACTCTCTAGAATGGGCGTGAAAACTAAAAATAAAAATAATGAGAATCAAACTCTTCAGTCGGGTTTGAGGTTGGCGTAAACGTTTAATGGTTTGTTTTGTAGAAAGAGACATTGTCAATATGCAAGAGGAACCAACCATTTTCTTTATTTTCCCATCTTTTTGAGTGTTTCACGCAGCCTGCTCACTATGGTTTTCTCGAACGTTTTTCTCCACACAAAAATAAAAAAAAAAAAAAAAAAAACGGTTTAAGAGTAATTTAGACCTGAACTTTCATGGAATAATACTGTCTGTCTAAACCGGGAACTCGGTTTGGGGGGGGGTTTCCTCTGGGGGCATCCCTCGTTTCTTAAAATTTTCAAAGGGCAACCCCCATCTTAAAGTGGAGTTTGAATTTGTCCGCTTTCCCGAGTTCAAAATGTACTCGGAGTGTCTAATCGAATACTGAAAGTATACATATAGTGTATATGTATGACATGTATACTCGGCTGTTCAACCGTGGCACGAAAGCAGTGGCGTAGCGTGCATTTGGCAACCTTGCAATTTGTCCATTTAAACCCATAAGAAAGATCGAATTATCGGGTGTTTGGTGAACACCTTCGCATTCGACCTTTTACATGGGTTTAAATAGACACAATATAACGTTGCCAAATTGCACGCTATACGCCACTGCACTCAAGTCCCATTTGCCCAACTCTTCCCTGAAACCGTTTCCCCCAGATGTCCATGTTCGTCTATCGGAGGAAACCATAGTAGCTAATTTACGTGAAACACCGTGTACACCAGACTTAAGGTCAGTCTGGTTATGCTTTAAATCTTCTCTCTTAAATCGGGATCTGTGTATGTCAAATCGGAGACGGCAATTTAGACGCGTTTTCATCCGAAGTAACCTGGTGATTATGGCCCTTGATGGAGTTTAGGGCTTGAAAAATATATTCTGTTACAACCATATACGCGTAGCAGATTTTAGCGCTACTCGCTAGCCAGAAAGAATGGTAAGCTTCACCAGAGGAATGTGTATGCACCGTAACTTGCGAAATTCGGATAACCGATTGCACATTTTGCCTGATATCTATGGTACAGTTTACTATACTCTGGTGAAGATTGTCATAATTTCTGGTTGGCGCCAAAATCTCCTTTGCGTGTTTAATAGTACGGTACTTTTTTTTTGTGGAAGCATTTAGCCCAAGTAGTAGGCTGTCGGAGGTGCCGTCGTAATGTTATACGGTGTCGGTTGTGGTTGAGGCATGACTCCGTCGGCACAATCCTTCAGGAGCTTGATTTCGAAATGGTTGTCGGGGTATTTGACGAGAACAAAACATGAAGCTTCTTGCAATGGGTTATTTTTGATGGGCTTTATACACTGACCGTGAACGATCTTCGGGCAGGACAGCTTCCTCGGGAGACGGTTCAATAGATAAGCGGATTTCCTACAGCCTTCTTTCCTTCGCGAGTTCGTTCTGGATCTCAAATTTGGCTGGAACCCGCCGCATGGATCGTATTGCATGACGATCTCCCTCCCACTGGCAACGCCCGGACCATTTTCCGTATTCGTTCCTATGAAAAGTGGACAACTGGACTCGGACTCGAACTGCACAGAAAAAACAAGGGGAAAAAATATTGGTATCGCAGACAAAACCTAGAAAAATGACCCAGCTAAAGACTTTTAGTAGAGCTAACCAAAAACTTAGTACGCCTCCCTAAAGAGATTTTGCTTGGTGAGCCAAAAATTCGGTTGACTCAACAAGTGGCGTAGCGTGCAATTTGGCAACGTTCAGCTGTACCCATTTAAACCAACGTAAAAGGTCGAATGCGAAGGTGTTCACCGAACACCCAAGAGTTCCATCTTTTTCATGAGTTTAAATGGACCCAATACAATGTTGTCACATTGCACGCTACGCCTCTGGACCCAACTAAAGTCGTTTGCTAGATTATTTTGTTACCTAAGGTTTTGTCAGCGCTATACTAAAGCCATTTCTCTGTGCTTCTTGTCTGTCTCTTTTCTTTTCTTTCTTTCTGTGTATGTAGAGACTTTGCAATTGAGGCGGCCCCTGCATTAACAGCCCATGCGCGTATGTGCTGTTTTTGCGCCCTACAGCGCAATTGAAAATTATTCTCAAGAAGTATCACCCCTGTGAATTTGGCGACGAGACGATGATTCTACGCGGAGATATCGGGTCGATTGATGCAAAAACAGCACATACGCGTATATCGAGCAATCTGGCAACTATGTATTATTCCCATTTGAATAGATGAGAAACAATCGATTAGTAAAAGAGCCATGGTCTCCTCAAGAAATGATTGTTTCTCATGCGTTCAAATGGGAAAAATTCATGGTTGCCAAATTGCTGGCTATGCCCATGCATTTTGAGAGGTCATTTTCCTTTACATTTAATTGCGAGCCAAATATAGCTGATTTATTGTTTAGTTTTTCCTTTTTTGTTTCAGTTTGTGTTGTTACCTTACTTTAAATTTTCTTATTTCAATAAATTATGACAAAAAAATTATTATTCTTTCATGTAACTGTCAAATCCTATGAAGTTTGCGTTCATTTAATTGTTGGGTGCAAAAACCGCACATAACTCACTTTTTTAAATTGGCCGCAAATGAACTCAAACCATTTTTTTTAACTTTGTCCTTGGACTTTCTTCAAAGAGGGTTCAAAGCATAAAACCACAAAAAATTGTACTCATTTCCGAATCATATAAACGCGTTATTAGCAAATGAAAACTTTAAATGCGTTTTCTGGAAATCAGGTTTTTTCGTATGTGCTGTTTTTGCAGCCACCGCCTCAATTATAGTATAGGCCTAGCGGAGTGTTTTTTTTTTTTTTTTTTTTTTTTTTTTTTGTGA
This sequence comes from Trialeurodes vaporariorum, assembly GCA_011764245.1. Taxonomy (NCBI): domain Eukaryota; kingdom Metazoa; phylum Arthropoda; class Insecta; order Hemiptera; family Aleyrodidae; genus Trialeurodes; species Trialeurodes vaporariorum. The sequence goes on along the minus strand of VMOF01000002.1, from coordinate 34,922,291 downwards.
GAGGAAATAAAATCGAAGGGGCTCATTAAAACGTCAGTGTTTTTACGAAGAGGCGTAAGTCAATGCAACATTTCAAATCTCCAATCACGCATAGTTTCTTTCTCCGACGGTTAACCGCCAATCTAATCTCCACGAACATTTTTCACAAGATTTTAAACTCTGTTCCCCAAATTGGGAGGAAAAAATCAGGATCATTCGCGAGTAAGCATTTCTTCTAAGAATGGTACAATAAAAGGAAATGTTGAAACGTTGCAGGTACGCCTTTTTGTAAAAATACAGACAAAGGACAAAGTGACAGAAGGATTCAAGAAAACTGGGCTGATACTGGTGATTTTAGAGACGGGTCTAATATTACCTACCCCCTCCCTGCAAATACTACAGGTAGAGGGTCAGCAACACGAGTTCTCCCTTTTTGATTACTAAAACTATTCAATGGATCGGTAGGCATTAGGTAAGTGCTTTCAGTGGTGTAACAATAGTTAATATTTCATGTAGCCCCCGTGGGGGGGGGGGAGATGGAAGGGCAGTTACAGTGGAAGGAAATATTGAGAAGTCTATAGCATTCCCGCCCCCCAAAAATGTCGGAAAAGGGGGAAAGGTAGACTGTAAGGATAAAAAAGGAAAAAGCGGGGGATGGAGGAGATACCTGCCGTCATCCCCCCCCCCCCAAAAAAAAGTCTAGTTCTGCAGCCTCTCCCGATAACATTCCCGACTACAGCTCAGCCATGTTTATCGGGGAATACATTTTTTTGTTACCTCAGGAATCAGTCCCTTTCAATTTTATGATTCGTTGCCTTCACCAGAATACTCACCCTATGACAGGACAAGACAGGATCATGGGCATCATAGATAAACGATATAAAAATTGGAAAATAAATTCCTATTCACCTTGTTTCTGTGACGAAAGGAACAAATAAAATAATAGAAACACGCAACTTCAAATGTGTGCTCAGTAGCGCCAATTTGAACTCTAAATCCTTAATGCATCCATGAAAGTTTTCGTTTCATGTAGTGCTTCTAACCCTTATCATAGCTGTATAAAGTTGAAATTTCCAAATACGAACGACAATTAAACGACTGGAGCAGGCACTCTAAATAATTTAAGCGTTTCATCATTGTCAGCTGTCCAGGATCATTTGCCAGTGTCTTACCGTAGAATGAAATTCTAAGGAAGGACGCTCACTGAATCGGAACTTATATTTGTCCAGTTGTGAAAAGTTTTTATCTTTTGCTTTAAAACTATGCTAGTGTTGATATTTTTTGGAAAGAAAAAATATGCAATTTGCCTCATTTTATTTTAGGTCTTAGGATGATTGATTCCACTTATTTTACATTTATCTTGCCATTTATTATTGCTAATCTCTTAATATTTATTTGTGATAGTGTGTTCCGAAAATGTCTTGTTTCCACCCTTTTTCGAACGTCTTGCCTGTATATTTTGCCACACCGTTACGAACCGTTGCTCTTTACGAACCGTTTTACCCGACCCGAGAAAGACGAAGAATTATCTTTCAATGTTAACCATGTTATTGTTTCACCGCAGTTTTCTTCTAATTTATTTTCTCAATATGAGAAAAAAAATTATCCTTGAAAATTCTGTGAGCGGGATTAATAAACAAAAGACAAAAAATTTCTTTCAGCTGATGTTCTCAGTCATATCAGTAAAAGTTTTTTTTTTTTCAAACGTTGGTAAAGAGATACCTTCTCTGATTATTTAGTTTGTGAATTCAATGTTTTTTCCCATCTCCCCTCTCTTTTTCAATTATTCTTTCTTTCAGTATTACTTGCTTCTACTGCATCTGCTTCTTCTTATTATTCTCTTTTGTTCCTTTAATTTTTTGTTTTTTTTTTTTTTTTTTTGTTTTTTTTTTTCAACTTTTTTCATATCTTTTTGAATTATAGGAACGTCCAACTGCCCCCTGCCCCCGCCCAACCTCTGAATTGCCTATTTTCGCATTAGGGGGTTTCAACTGTAAGAATAATTCGCATAGTTTGGTGTGCTGGGAAAAACTTGATTTATTTATTGTAAATTAAAGTGTCCACAACTCCTACTGTGTCATAAATTATTTCAAACAACTTTCATAATGTATGACCTTGTATTTTTAATATCACATTTTGGGTTATGACGTGCAACAATAATTGATCTATTTCTATTCTTGTCAAATCGCGCGGTAATCACTGGTCATCTTAATCCGTTTTGCGGATCGTTTTGCGTCGCGATTTTTTTCTGAGATTGATTTTGCTGAGCAGCTTGACTTTGCTGAGCAGCTGTTCTTTGCTTCAAGCAGTAATTGTTGAGGAGTATGAGGAAGAAAGAATTCGGGTAGGCCGATCGTCTAACTAGCACGTAGCATGCTCCTTTCGGTGAATTGTCATCTCTAATACATTGGCCGTGATATATCTCGAGGCAATTCAGCTGGGCTTTCTTAACGGACTTTTGCATCCGATCAGCGGCTTTACGACATCCGAATCTCCGCCCCTTGTTTTTATCCGAGTAGAGGTCGTCTTTGTAGTCTTCGCAAGGGTCATCGTCCATTATCTTGTGTCCGTCCACAGTTTTTATATGTTTCGGATTTGTTCCCGGGGCAAGTACGCACGTGTTCTGGGAAAATAATGAAATTCTAAAATTATTTGACCGCAAAGAACAGCGCGCAATATGGTGGTAGTTATAAGTTGAGTTTTCTTGCTTAGATCTCACCCTCACCTGCTGCTGACCTTACCTAAACATGTTGAATTCCGCGCACATCTGATTTCCATCAAATCTAGTGTTATAGAGGAGTTGTGATATACCCTCCTCCCTGGAGAAGGGGAATTTCTGATGCCCTGAAAATACATTATCCTTCAATGTACACGAACACTTCTTTCAAGGCCCCAAAAATGTTCGGGCGGACGGTTCTCGACCCAAAGTCCGCTCCAAGAATTTCAGCAAGCACCAATCACCTCTCAACGGCAACAGAATCGCAGCATTTCGGGGGAGTCGGGTAAACTCTAGACCGACCCTAAGTAACGCAACGTTGGGAGCGCTCCCAGTTTGGTCATAAATTCGCCATTTTTAGGTACTTACAACTAAAAACCCATTCGTCCCGAACATTCTTTTGCCCAGCATTTTCGCCCTGCGTTATAGAATTTCATTGAAAATGTCGGTATGTGAGACCAACAATATTTTTAGTAAATCATTCGGCCGAATTCGATCTATTAAAAAATTTTCGGTTCAAGATAAATTCACTTTGAACTGAGCTAATCCAACTTGGCCCAACCTTGTCAAAAACTGAAATTCAAATTACGTCAGGAAACGTTTAGGTAAAGGCCCTATTCCACCTGAGACTTTTGTCGCCGGATCTAGCGTCAAGAAGCTGAAAACTCCCTTCCACCTAGGCGACTTGACGCGCGTCACCGACAGGGGCGTCGAGAGGGGGGGCTGATGGGGCAAAATGCCCCGAGCCCCCGCTCTTAGGGGGTCCCCAAATCATGAGAAGGGGGAAAAAAGGAAAGGAAAAGGAAAAAAGAATAAAAGAAAAAAAGAAGAAAAGAGAAAAGGAAAACAGGGAAAAAGTGAAGAGGGGGAATATGGAGAGTAAAGAAAAGGGGAAAAGAGAGGGAAGAAGTAGTGGCTGATGACATGGTGATTGAAAGTGGGGTCGAAAAGGGAGAGACTACGTAATTTCACGGCCTTTGACGAGCTGAATAAATTGGGGGCCTCCGGCCTACTTGAATTTACCTTAAAAACAAAAATGGGCAAAATCGAAAATATATTTGAACATTTCAATTTTACTGTAATGAAAGTACCGTAAAATTCAATCTGAAGGTCAGGAAAATTTAAAAAAATTTCCGGGGGAGGGCCCCCGGACCCCCCCCCCTTTGTGAACCCGTCGATGAATATTCCATGGCTCCTTCGACCACATTCCACTTGACTCTTCTCCCTCCAATTATGAGTCGAGAGCAAAGATTTCATGCAGCAAAATCGAAAATATATTTCAGAATTTCAATTTTACTGCGTACATGGAAGTACCGTGAAATTCAATTTGAAGGTAAGGAAAATTGACATTTTTTTCCGGGGGAGGGCCGCTTGTCCTGAGGGGTATTCCATACCCCCCAGACCCCCCGGAGTTTGAGGCGTACCAACCCCCCACCCCCCTCCAAGGCAAATTTCTCGGTGCGCCACTGGTTCTTGGCAAAATCTCCAGAACTTTCTCCACGTCCTAGCCAACACTTGTGATAATGTGTATAGCCATGGAGGGCTGATAAATGAAAAGTTGAAAAATGAATGTTTTTTTTTTTTATTTTTTTCATTTTTAGAAATCAAAGTCGAAACGAAGAATTTTTTGTGTCGAAAATCTTCAAGTCTGTCACATCATGTGGCAAAATAAACGTAAAAATCAAACATTCTATTGCTGTGATTGTTTGAAATTTTTCTGTAGAGATAGCTAAAAATTGCGTCAATTAGAAGCTTGATATTAAAAATTTTCCGGGGGTGGACCCCCGGACCCCCCTTAACCTGGGGGGTGTCCTTCCTGACCCCCCAGGGTGGATGATACAAAAAATAGGGCCCCAAATGTACAGTTTGCCCCGCTCCGGGCCCCCAAAATCCTCTCGACGCCCCTGCAAAAGGGTATTTTTTTTGGTAGCAGGAGATAAGTACCTTTAAACGACACACTAAACGACGAGGTGCTGCGTTGTAGTGAAACGCACTGCATCATCTCATTTACTTCGTAACCTCTTAACTTGGAATCTTTTCATTCAATTAAACGTATTTCCCGAAAAGCTCTCCACAAATATCATTTTTTATATTCATGGTTAAACTACTATGACTCATTTTTTGGGCCAAACAGCGCATCTCTTCATGAGCTGTTTTTCCGATTATGATTTTTGGAGGTAGATCCTACTCCTATAGGCTACAAAGTCTTATGAGTTGATTCAGTTTTAATATTGCCTGGGTTTTGTTTTTGTCCTGTACTGCGGCCTGTAAGCATATATTTTCAAGTATTTTCTTCTTCGGTTTTGTCTTTTATTTTTTTATACGTTTTTCCTCGTATTGATTATTTTTTTTTTTTCTTATTAGACTCCAACCCAACCCAGATTTCTATCTTTTACTTGTGCTGTATGTGTATATGCATGTGAGTGCTTAATCGCCTTTGCGTTGTTGCCGGATTGCATGGTCTATGTTTTTTCGTCGTAAATCACGACTTTTGAAGTGTTCAGTCTTTGTAACTCACATTATCTTTAAGCTTGAAAATTAATCCGTAGGAAAATTTCACGAGCATGTGATTTTAAGCATAGAATTCTCAGTAACATTTGGCGTACAGTAGGTCAACATTTTCTATGTCCACCCCCAAACTTGAAAGAAAATCAAATAAAAATTGCCTCGTAGTTTTACCGCAGCATTCATACACCTAAGGTACCTACTGTTGCCAATTAACTGAATTAACTGCCTAGTGCGGATTTGATTAGATGTTTCTTTTAAGTCATGGATTGAATTTTGAAATTTGAAATTGCTCCCTGTAGTTTTTTGTCATTTCACGCAGGAAATATGTAATTCTAATAGCTTTAGAAAGTGCTCTCAAGAGACTGAATTCATGAAATACCTGTGCGTTTTTTCATACTTGTGCTCACATTTTCCCCTAGCTGTCGCATATTTTGATTCGCATGAACGCGAGAAGGTGATTTTTCAAAGTTGGGCCATCCTCTTGCATCAGTTTGTTTTCTTTCGATTAGTTGAAGATATTTGACAGCCTTGCTGTAAACCACGCCGTCAAGCTTATTTAAATATGTGTTGTTTGCGTGCAAAAATAGGAAGCATTGCGTGAGCGCGAATAACTTGTTCTTGATTTTATACGAGCGATTTTCTTATAATAACCGCATTAAATCGGGCAGCTGCTTTGCTCGGCTTAGATTTGCTATGCTCTATATATTTACCCCAGCCATCATCCGTTCCTTATTAGTAATTCGCATGAAATAGAATCTTGAGACTCCAGAGTTCTTGATAGAAATTTTCTCGCTTCAAATGATAGGTCTCTAAAATTGTTGTTTCTCAGCGGTTGAACTAACCGACTGGTTGATTTTGGCTCTCAATTTCCCCTGTAATTTTTTTGTAATTTAATGACATTGCTATCAGGCTTCTCGCTTTCTTCTGTATTTATATGTATTTTTGAACCAAATAGATGAATGTTCAATGTGGTGTATTCTGCAATCGAGCCACATTGCGTTTTATTCATTTAAAGTTCATGAAAAAGATTGATCTGTTGAAAGTGTTACAGAAACTTTCTAATTCGAGCTTTTTCATGGATTTAAAGGGACAAAGTGCAACTCTGCATTCACTGGAAGCTCGTAGGTATTTGTTTTTGGTTTATTGATTCTATGGAATTGGTTCCAGCAGTGAAAACTAGTAGTTTATAAAAGAAAAAAAATGCATTCATTACAAGAACCTGCATCACCTTTTTTAGTTGTTATTGTGAATCATCGAAGCTATCGTTCGGAGTAATTTCTTTGAGACCTTCAACCTAAAGATCCCGGGATAGCATCCTGATGGCCGCGCAAGTAGACAAGATTTGATGAACTTATTGTTAGATTTTGTCACTTGTGTGTGCGCTTTCGTTGCTCGTGAAGAATCGATCATCGTTTTTCATCTATTAAGACCTATGCAGAAGTATTCATTATTTAAAGGTTCAAATTATCCTGGTATAGGTATCGATTATTTTCTACAAGTTTCAATTGAGATACATCGATACAACGATCCATTACAAATCACCAGCTGATGTTCCATAAGACGGATCCATAATATCAGGTGTGTGTGATCCTTCTATTTGGCTGTCTGGTTTGTCGTCACCTACGAGATGTTCAAGATACGAGGCATAGTATTTTTTGACTTTTATTCCTGGTCTGTAATGATTAGCACTACTGACTATTAACTGCAGTGTTCGTCCCAGGCTCACACATTGAAAGCAGTAAAAAGTCTCGAAATCCTTTCCTAAACCTGCAGAAGGCGTTTAAAGGAGATCATAAAATGGCGGGTGAATGGGCGAATCAGCCCTGCATGCATGCATCCCGAGTTCTAAGAGATGGCCGAGGACGGCAATTTATATTGTTTTAGTTAGCTTGCAAACAAACGTCTCACTTCCTCATAGTACCCTAGAATACGTACATTTTCTATCATTCTGTGAGTCCCCTCTGGTCAATTTTACTTTCTCGTTGTTACTTGTGGTTACTACTATGGGGAATGCATCACGTTTTGTGTCGATTTGCCTGAATTCCGTAAAGGAAACATTGAGCAAGTACTCACTTTGCCAAATGCCGGCATTGGCCATCTTTGCTGCTCGTGGTGCATGCAAGTAGAGTTGACTCGTCCATTCAACCGCCATCTTATGCTTTCCTTTAAACGCCTTTTGTGGGTTTCCGACTGGATTTTGAGACTTTTTCATGCTTTCAATGTGATTTTTACACAATTTTACAACGTATGATCGATCTGCCATAATGCTGCAGCTAAAGTCCTAAAGTTTGCAATCATTCCATTTTGTCTATCTAAAATCTTCTCTACATATAAAATCGTAAGGAGCTCAGCGGCCTGGTCCGAGCATCGCGCTCGGCTGGAACGCTGCATAACAGAACGGGATTTGGACCCGGGTGGAGACGGGTAGCGGGGTCGTGTAGAGTGAATGTGGGCACTCGAGTAGGACCAGGGCTTTTCCCCCCGACCCTTCTTATCACGGTGTCTTCCCTCAGCGCTGTGTTACAAACCCGTGCTGCATAGCGGCCAGGAGGCGTAGCCCTTTAGTACTAATAAAATTTAATTTCCTTGGTGGCTGTAGGTTCGTTCTTGAATTAATGCCAAAAATAAACGGAGAAAAAAAAAGAAACATTGCTATCCAAATTTTTCTGAATTTATTTCATTGTAGCCGCCATCAACCTTGCGGGTCGATTCTCTCGCGATCGTCGCGTCTGTCCTAAATCAAATCTATTGAAAGTATTTCCAAAAATACTTGCATCATATTGGATTCTCGAATTTTTTGGCCATCAGCGAGACTGATAAACCGATATGGATTTCCTTCCTGTCCCAGCATTCCCAGTATTCCTTCCAGCTGATTACTCCTCTTCAGAGGCCCGATCAAGTTGGAACTCGACATAACTCAACCGATGAGCAACAATCAACCTTAAGTGAAGCTTTAGCCACACTAAAGCTTGACTTGACTTACGGGTCATCGATGCCGTTTGGTGAGCAAAGATTGAGGATAGAATAGTAGAGTTCTATAACCAAGTATCCCTCCGCTACATTCGATAAGCTATCGGCTGCTTGAAACTAGCCGATAGCTGATCGAATGTAGCGGACCCTGGTAAAAATGGCAAGTACGAGTTAATACAAGCTCTACTAACGTTGATACAGTTTTTACTAACATGTACTCACTTTGTTCCAAAAGATAGTAGAAGTTAGTAGGAAGTTAGTAGAGCCTGTTTACCATTTTTACCAGGGGAGGGATACTTGGTTACAGAGCTCTACTGTTAGGTAAATACTTCAGAGGGACCAGTGGTAGCCCTTCTGTTATCCAGTCTACCAGTTTTATCTAATGATTTCAAAGATCGGCCTGCAGGAATACAGTTGAAATCATCCCTCACCCGTCCGAGATGCCCGACCGACGTTTTTGTGGTAAAAAAAAAAACAAAACAAAAAACAAAAACAAAAAACAAAAAACGAAAAATTTACTGGAAATTTTACGACAGGGGTTTATAAAGAATGTAGGGAGACCAGATAGAGTTTTACTTGAAAATTCTTGAGATCGTTCCTTGAGTAGTATCGAGTGTTTTCAAACTTATTTTCAAGCCGACAAAACCAATTAGTTTCTAGTGGAGAATTCATCTTCAAAGTATGTCACCGAGGTTTTGAGTAAACTCGTACGAAAAGTAACCCTTTTCTAATGCAAGAAGGAGAAGTAGGGAATATAGACTGCAGGATGGGTTAGAATGAGAAGAAAGTGAATAGGTGAGGTGAAAAATTGACCTCTTACATTCCCTCTCAGAACTCAGCAGAGTTCAGTTTGTTTTTTGTACTGAATCTGTATCGTTTCCTCGCATGATCGATGGCAGTGCTAAGCGATCTTGACACATATCCTCGGCGTGATAACATTGGTGTCGCTGTGTTTCGTTGTATCGGTGAATAAAACGACCACCGAAGGATCGACTGTTTACCTGTTACGCGCCCCCTTTTTTCGGCCAACCCTGTCTTCGACGTAAATTAAAGGGAGGGTGGTTCTTTGGGACAAATTGTTTCATTCACATTCTATTGTTTTTCTCCTTTGTTTTCGCCTAACCTACTAAAGTGTCAGTTTTTTTAAGTACACTCAAAATGGACACTGACAGACGACAGTTAGCATTGTCCGAAACCTTTCGAAAGGTTGATACAAAGGTGAAATGAAGCAAGCCAATTTAGTATGTAATTGCATTTAGAGGTAATGAAATACCTAGCAACCAGACGTGGACGGCTTTATGCACGAAAGAACTAACTTCCTAGAAAATTAATAGCAGTTGGTTCTTTCAAAGATAAAACCACCGAATTTAAGTAACTGCACTCTTTCGCCTGGACTGTGACATCCTGTGAAAATGCGCCAAATTTATTTTGTATTTTCAACTCCATTTCTTTTGTGGCACCCGCTATCTTGAGATACATCATTCAAAAAACCGTAAAATTCGAAGACTCCTGGCGCAAACCAAAGTTCGATATCTTTCTTCGTGTTCGATTTATCAATGTTCAAAGTTCAATATCCACCCATTTTCAAAAATTCGTTCCTCCCCTTTGAATGGACTACACTTTTGAAAGTCTGGGTGCAAAATGTTCTATTTACCAAGAATTATGAAAGAAAAAAAAAGTATAAAAGTTTCCAAAAGTCGGCCCAAAATCGATTTTTAGGCCTTCCAAATTTTTTCCAAATTTTTCAAAAAAATTGGAACCGCTGATTTTTTCGAAAAACGGCCAAAGTGGACCAAAACGGATTGAAAATCGTATTTTCCGTCACACTGATGGCTAAGCTTTCTGAAAGCCCGAGCTTGTTATTTCAACCAAATAATTGCACATTTAACGATTTCGAATCTGAACATAAATGAGAACCTATTCAACAGCTTTTCTCGGAAATTTAGGGGTTTGTGAGAGCTTGATTGTCGTCAATGTGATGGAGAAAGAGATTTTCAGTCTGTTTTCGTCCATTTAGACCGTTTCTCGAAAAAATTAGCGGTTCTAACTTTTTTTTTAAAGTTTTGAGGTTCGAAAAATTGATTTTGGACCAAATTTTTGGAACTTTCGGATAGTAGATAAGTAGAACATTTTGCACCAAGAGGTTTTTTTTTTCTCTCTTTTAAATTTGGTCCATTTAAAATGGAGCAATGAAGTTTTGAATCTTGGTGAATACCGAGCTTTGGTTTGCGCCAGAAGTCGTAGAATTTTACGTCTTTTTGAACACTGTATCAAACAAAACAGGGGGCCATAAGAAAAAATGGAGCCCCCCCCCCTTGCGGTGGATGCTCGTCGAAAATAGACCCGAAAGAGTATAGCCCTCGTGAAAAAGAATGACCAAAACCGATTCTCAAAATATCAATCAGGGAAAAAGTTAAAGAGTGGTGTGCGTTACTTTTGCCCGTCCCTGTTTGTATAGTATAACAACCAACATTTAGCTTTATCAAAATGTAATCATTAATTGTTTATTTAGGATCTCAAATTCCGTCCGTAATTGCAGACAAACAACCAATTATTGTTGCAAGTATTTTCTTTTTAAATGACGTTCGCAATTTTTAAATAAAATTGTAAGTACATTAAAAACATTTAAAGTATTTATTTATAGATCTACTGTTCCGTTGGTTAGATCTGCGTTGATTTTACCGTTATTGATCGAACTGGTTCCTATTTTGGTCCTATTTAAAAATTTAAGTATTCATTTATTGATCTACTGTTCCGTTGGTTAGATCTGCGTTGATTCTACCGTTATTGATCGAACTGGTTCTTATTTTAGTCCTATTTTGCTGAGTATTTATGAACGTTCGTTACTATCGTAACCGTATCAAATCGAAAGGCGTGTAACGCTAATCTTATGGGTGACGCACTTCGGTTTGATAAAGGTTATGCGATTCCGATGGAATTGGGCTTTTAGCCCTTGCCCTAATCGACCCTTCCTGACCTTCATCCTAGACATATAATGGTTCCTTTCGGAAACCTGCCGTATTGGAATGACACAATGACGCCACCCGTGTAAAACTAATGTCTCTAATCATCGACGTGATTAGATTACAACACAAACTTTCATAATCACCCCGCCGGCCTGCGCCTGGCTCGCGTGTTACTTATTTTTTAGGGTTGTACGCTAGCATCGGTTTTTATTCAACTGTATTTACATTGAAAAGAAATGATTTAAACAATTTATTTTTGAATGTGTTTTTATGTTTTTGATTGATATTTACCATTTCTTGAATTTTACAGTGGCACCAGTCATGGCACCGTGAAGTAATAGTTCAATTAATCGTTCAGTTTGATAGTTCCATTGAGTTTTCTTTCGGAATAGATCTGGTTTATTGTAAGCTATCGTCTGTGCCTGTGCCCTGGCTTGTACCTAGATTTGTGCCCTGTTGTTGTTGTTGTTGTTGTTGTGCCTGTTGATTATTTTGTTGATTATTTTGTTGATTATTTTGTTGATTATTTTGTTGATTATTCTGTTGATTATTCTGTTGATTGCTGCTGCTGAGGCATGAATTTAGGAGGACCATTGTGTAGGCCGTCCTTCCAACTCGTACAATCGCATGACATGCTCCTTTTCTATTTTTAGTGAATGGTACACATTGACCGTTGACAATCCTAGGGCACTTTGTCGTGTCGTGTGGTAAATTATTCAATCTCATAGCAGCAAATCTGCAACGCATCCGTCTCTTCATATTTTTTGGCCTAAAGTTTTCTCGAAATCTGAGGCACGGATCATACTTCAGAAGGGTCACATCGCCAGCTACCAAAGGAACGTTGTTAAGGGTCCCGGCTGGGTACCAGAAACTAGAGTTTACGTTATCATTGTCGTCATAATCATCCTGAGAATTCTGCAACAAACAAGTGTTCATTGTAAGAACGGTCAATCCAAAATTAATTTGTGGCGCAAGACATTTTTAATTCTACCATGACATAAATTTGAAACATAATTTGAATCTCAGATATCTCCGATTAGGCCTTCCGATAACATACACGTTAAAGTAACTTAATCTCGTTTGCACCACTTCAATCCTGTATCAGCGGGAATGATGCTTCAAATGTCTGACATTTGTATGGAAAGTCGTTAAAGTAACTTAATCTCGTTTGCACCACTTCAATCCTGTATCAGCGGGAATGATGCTTCAAATGTCTGACATTTGTATGGAAAGTTAAGTATCAGCAAGTGCTTTCAATCAATGGCGTAGGCAACGGTTTGCACTTTAGAGTTCAACTACCCGCTTCAATCCAAAATTTTTTTGTGACTCAAAGTTGTTCTTAATTTTTTATCCTACTATGACGTGAATTCAAAACATGTATACTGTATTTTTAACGATTTAGGGGAACCCTTTCGATACATTGCGCTTGCATGCGTTTGTAAAGCTACTCCACTTGATTTTAAATCTCTCAAATTACTACCGTCAGTAAAAATGTATTCATTTATCGGCAAGAGCTCTCAATTCTAAAGCGCTTTTGTTTCCTAAGTTCTTTTATTTTGTGAGCGCTATAAAGGAAACCATTCGTTCATTAATTTACGAGACAATCTTACGTATTTTCAAGCAGCAACATTAAACCACCCGATTGATCTAATTCTAAGTGAGCGAGTAGTTCCGTAGAATAACTTGCCCGTGAATAAGCTAATCAATAGTCAGTCGGGATTATACTTACGGTTGATGCTAAAGTTCAGAAAATTGATTTTTTGTTTTGTTTTGTTTTTGTTTTTTTTTGGCGCTCGATAATCTAGACATTAGTGGTCTGTGAATAGTCTCATGGAGTCGCTTTAGGTCTTTACGTAAATTATTCCTTTGTAAATCAGAACACAGTTCCCTTTAGTAATTGCCTGCGATTCTAAAAAGAGTTCCTGAAGTTACGAGAAGAAGTGCGTTTGTGGTCTTGCGCCATTGTGAACTGGGCCTTGAAGGATACTATTTCTTTGATTAATGTTTTATTATTATTTCCAAGGGGATATTTAGTTTCGAGTTCATTCTGGACATCTCAAAGAAGAATGCTCATTTCGTGAAATCTACTAACTTTATAAATCGGAGATGACGCCTTTCTAAAACTCCCGGAATTTTCCTTGGTTTGGTTTCCTTTGACTTGTTTTTCTGAGCTCAGACGACACCCTTGATGTAAAATCCAAGCGTTCGCAGTTAGACGTATTTCGAGCTCAAAACGTTGACTGAAAAACATAAGGAGCGTAAATTTTAGCTTAAACTGAAGTGTGATGTGTGACCTGGAATTTTTTGTTTGTTTGTTTTACTTTTCTAGTTTTTAAGACGAAATGATAGGCCTTGAATTCATCAGACTTACTACAAGGTTAATTTTTATTATTCAAGCGTAGATCCAAGTGCGTCCCTATTGCTGTAGTTTCAGTTGCTCGGTTTCCGGAAACGGCATCATTCTTGTCATCGTTCTTAAACGTTGCTGAAACGGCTTCATACTGGTCAACTTTTAAGGCGAAACGACAATTTTGAGAAAACTGTACGGAACATGTTGAGAAAACTGTACGGAACGTCGACAAATATTGCAGCCAAATTTGAAATAATTGGGTTGAAAAAGCGTTAAAATGGTCACCTCGGATTATTTGGAGGTCTCAACATTTGTGGAAACCTCAATTTCGTTCCCATTCTAGAGCTTTGAGGCGGACAACCGCGACTCAGTTCCTTTTTGTAGTGGGTGAATTCACTTTTCCTTTCGTTTATTTGCCCATTTTTCTTGTGCTCACAATCAGAGTATTGCCACGATCTGAACTCATTTGAATTCATGTCTTGCGAAACGTTCTACTTCAGTGAAGATTTAAAAAAATATTTTCGACAGCCTCCCGCGTAATAAGATTTTCCAAGTTGAATAAATATATGAGGCATTTGTGAAAAAGAATGTTACAAAAAAAAAAATTCAATGGATGCATCAATTTATCGATTTAATTTGTTGAGTATAGGTTTGTTGTATAAGTTTTTGACGAACGTTTATTACCATATAATTTTAATTTTTGATCTTAAGATGCTTGCTCTCATGGTCAAAAGTATCGAAATCCATAGATTTTATCTGTGCATAGTAATACATTTATTTTTCTCTTAGGCTTCAATTATTTGTGTTGAATGTTGATTTAATCATAGTTGCGTTTCAGCGACAAATGTCTCTCTTGTTTTTATTTCGAAGAAGTCCATTCACGAACGTCTCTTGTGTGAAAAAAACTGCCCCAGTTAATTTTATAAAAACTCTTTTCAACCAGTTGGACCAATAGACTGCAGGCTACGGTTTTAAAGGATTGAGGACGATATTTACCTTATTGACGCTGAAATAACCCATTGCTTCAAGCCGCTTGAAAACGCTTTGAAAAAAGCAAGTGGAGACACCTCTTAAGACGGGAAGATGGTGTAGCTGTGTTTCATGTGTATCCAATGGTTGCTCTTTCGCGTTGGATATTGACTGTTTTTGTATCAGTACAAAACTGTATACCCCCTTTTCCTATTCTTAAAGGCGTAAAAATAGGGTATGAGGTTTACGATGCTTCGATATGCCGAATCTCGTGCGAATCATCGAATCTTTCGTTTGAATCATCGATTGTAAGTTGTGTTTTATGTCAGTCAGTCCTATTCGGCATATATGGATGGATAGAGAGAATAAAGTGAAAATGAGGAGACGTTGACGAAGAAACTTCTTCGTATCCGGACCGGCTTTTATGATGTCTCAGATGATAATTACACCGTTTGTCCCGTAACGTCGAGTCGTCTAGCGCCAGTTGAGAACCCAGCGCTGCTTTTAAAAGTCTCCAAGTCAAGGAGTCTGCAACGTTTAATCATTATTGAAGTATATCGGTTGTATCGCATCATAAGAAATCGCTCAATTTGCGGCACCCTGCAGGCTCCAACCCTCAACACTTCAACACGTTGAGTGCGGTAGCCTATTTTTGTGGAGCTCTCGGCAGGAGGTGCTGCCTCTCCGGGGTCAAGTAGGCCTCCGTTTGGAATGTTCGTATTTCTCTTCTCTCGCTTCGCTCAATTCCTTTCGTATATTCTGCAATCAACCATTGGTGGCTTTTATGTAATGGATTATATTTTTTTTTCTTTTTAAACCTATGTCAAATTACCGATTTATTTGAAGATTCCAATTTAGCTTTTTGAGAAACGATTATTTTCCATGCGTTTCTAAGATGAAGACATCGATATATCGCACTTCTTGTAAAAAGGCCTCATAGCTCGCTTCAGTTGCTAATGTTCGTAAAATAAGTGATCTTTAAACCTTAATCTTTTTTCATCCTTCTATAATTTTAAAGACTAATCAGTAATCATCATGATGTCAATCAGAAGAACGTTACCGAATAATGCGGTGGTGAATAGGAACTTCGGGGTGAAAGGGAACAAATCCTGGGAATGCTTGTTTTTCCTCTCACAAACATTCCAATAATATATTCCCCACCCCGAAGTTCCTATGCACCCCATTTTACGGTATGTAATTATGGTTCTTTGTCTTTATGGCAGTTTTGAGAACTATTGTTTGTTAGATCTATCAAGCAAATCAGAGCTTATCGAGTGTATGAGGCGATGAACAGGTGTAGGTACAGAGTATGAAACATAAGGTGTGTTTTTCAGAAAAAGATTAGTATTGCTATGAATGGGGCTGTTGCACACTTTTGCTATAAGAGATTTAATAGTTGATTCGGGTGTAAAAATTTCGAAAAATAACGATTACAGCGCTAAAAACTTCCGAACCCCACTCCTAAACTCAATAAACGCTTTTATTTGCGCGAGAGTAATGGTGGCTTAGGGCAGTAATAATGGGAGCCCATCTAAAAATACTGTAACTCCATCAAAAAGTGACCAATAAGAGACGACTTTCATGTGAAACCAGTGTCACTAGGTGCCACAGTACCATTCATCGGATGTGGATCTCTACTCTGGTGACTAATTGCTCTATGAATCATCCTTGTCAGCATAGAGAGAGTGGCGAAATTAAGATGAGAATCTCCCATTATCACTACCCTCAGCCACCATTACGCTTGCGCAAATATCAGGATTTATTGAGTTTAGGAGTGAATTTTGGAAGCTTTTAGTGCTGCCATCGTTATTTTTTGAGGTTTTTACACCAGACTCGGCTGTTAAATCGCTTATAGCGTGCTACAGCCCCATTGAAAGGAGGCTTTTTTAAGTTTAGCAAGTTCTTTTTCCTGAAAATAATTTGTCGATTCCACGGCGTGTTTTAGTTTCACAAGGGACACTATCAGTGGTGGATCCAAAACGGTTGGGGGGTGGGGCATGTCAATGAAATTTGAAATTTTGAAGTGTCGGAGAAAGCATTTTTATGCAATTATTTGGAAAAAAAAAAAAAAAAAAAAAAAAAAAAAAAAACGGCGAAAATTTACACTCCTAGATGAGAGGAGCGTACCCTCGAGCCCCCCGGATCAGCCTCCTGCGGGCCGATCTTTGAAATCATTAGCTAAGGCTGGTAGACTGGATAAATGGGAGGCTGCTATTGGCCATTTTAAAGAGTTTATAAAAAAAGTGCGTTCTTTAACCAAGTATCCCTCCGCTCCATTCGATAAGCTATTAGCTTTTATCGGCTTGTTTCAAGCTGCCTATAGCTTATCAAATGCAGCGGAGAGATACTGGGTTAAAGAGCTCTTCTTTTTGATAAACTTCTAGCAGCCCCCCCCCCCATTTGTCTAGTCTGCCAGCCTTATCTAATGATTTCAAAGATCGGCCCGCAGACACCATTCATCAAATTTTCTAGCAAAAATAATAATTCGGGAGCTCGCAGTTTTTAGCTAAACGACTCAATTTTTTCTCCCTTTCAGGAACAATAAAAACTTGCATTCTCTCACAATTTTTTCTCCTTATATGTCACATTCACACGCGCTAATTAGGGCCCTCTCCTTAAATTGGAAAATACAGAATACAAAGAACAGGAGCAAATTGAGTCTTCTAATGCTTTTAATTTCTTTGTAATCTGACAAAAGAAATATCAATATATACGTTCATCGTGACGGATTGTGGCGCGCACCCTCGACCTATATGAAAGCTTCTTTTTGTTGAAAAAAAAAAAAAAAAAACAAGCAGGGAAAATTCCAACACGCAGGTGTTGGAAAAGCGTGCCACTAAAGTCTGAACAGCTTTAATGATTTTGCTAGCAATGATAATAATTAGACAGCATTCAACATGGAGCTGATCTCGAGAAAATTGAGTCCAAAGTTGAAGAGCTAGCATTTAAACAAAAAACTTGGAATTACTTACGTTTTGATTTCATTCGACTACCGTGTTGTGTTTTTGCATTTCAACACCGGAAAAGTGGAATTTATTATGTAGGGAAGGTACTTAATTTTTAGCGTTTAAAGTGACTTGGTTCCTTTCTTCTTTTTTTTTGGCATAATCACGAAAAACGAAACTCTAAGAGAAACCAAACGGCAGAGTTGGTTTACACTGTTGATTATTTTAAAATCCGTTAATCTGGACTTAAGTCCGTTCCCAATTCTATAAAAGGAACCAAGTCGGAGTTGGTTCCTTACGTGACTCGGATTAAGGTTTAACCTAATCAGCCAAAGGAACCAAGTTCTCATTTTATTTCATCATATGGACAATGACATCAATGAGGCTCACCAGCTCACTTTTACCTGGAATTTTGACGGGAAATAGTTGTTATTATAGAAGAAGCACTTGCTGCTTCGAGATTCAGTATTGCTAGCTCTATCAATCAATAACTCAATTTTATCAAAAATATCACTCGGTCCTTTTGTGACAAGTGCTGTCCAATTGAGCTTGTTTGGTGAGAAATTATGAAAAAAATAAATTTAGATCAGATGTATCTATAAGGAGATGAGTCAAAGGCGTTGTTTTTTTGTGTTTGTTTTTTGTTTTTTGTTTTCAAAACTTTGGAGGGCTCTAGCTCAGAAGAGAAACATTTGCAGCACATACTCATGTAGGAAAATAAAGTATTATATAAATGTATATTGACCCCAAAAATACACTCCATAAGTTTGGCACTCAAGTTTTGAAACACCCTGATCTTGATATTTTGCCCCCCCCCGCCCCCTTCACAAAAGACAACATCTTGACCATGCACATTTTTAAACTCACAGTTTGACTGTAGAGATATTTTCTCTCCCCCCCCCCCCCCTTAACGAAAAAGAGGAAAATGGGTCAACTATCTCTGATGTTCGTCGTGCGCGTGCACAGATTGTTCGGCTTTACGACTGCCATTTTGGCTTTCTTTATAACGCGTTTTTTGGGTTTATTAGTGGATTTTATGACTATTTGATGCCGCCAATGTAATTTTCAGACAATTTTACATCAGAATCAAAACTCTATAGCACTGTAGCAAAAGTTTGCAACAAACCCATTGAAAGCTGAAAAGAGAAAATTATTTAATAAGGCTCGATCTTTTTTACCCACATAAACTATAGACAATAGATATTTCTGAATCCCTCCACCTTTTAAACGGCTTGTTCAGGGATCAAAAATGAGGTTGCGTTCTTTTGAAGTCAAAAAGTGTCATATTCGAAAAAGCCGTGATTCTAAATAATAAACAGTTTTTTTATATTTTTTTCCGTTTTAGGTGCTGTCAGCACTTATTGCGATTGTCACGGTGTAGATACGTAATATGCATAAATGGAACACTGGCGAATTCATGAAAAAATAATCCTTTAATATACAGAACTAACCATTTCAAGTGCCCTTTACACATCAAGCATTCTAGGGGTATAGATTAGTAGATGTGGAGGTTTAAGACGTTTGTGGATTTTAATTCCCCCTCTCCCCATTTATTTTCTTGAAAAGTATCGAAAGTTTACAGTTAAAACTATGCCATTATTCACTATAACGCATTGTCATATTGTTTTTTTTTTTCTGTTGCCGTCGATCGATATCATTTTTCGTGTTGGAAAAGCAAAGTTCCACATGGACCTATAGTTTCCAAAATTTGAAGAAGCTTCCAGTGAAAAATTTTGTACACGCAACGAACTTTTTAGGATAGGTAAATAAGTTATTCCAGAAACAATTCCATAGCCGCAGCGAGGAAGCTGTCCAGGGGTGGAAGACACGTGACAGCCCCTCTCACTTTTTAGAGCAATTAATGCGAATTTTACCCCTCTTGCTCCCTGTGTTCTGGATTTTAAACACCTATTTTTCAACAAAACGCCAAAAATGTCCTCAAAAATCCCTTGATTCCATCGACGCTCATTGAGGGGCTTTCAATTTGCCGATCCCCCAGAATTTCAAATGTTTCCGATGCAAAGACCTGTTTAGTGTGACGTCATGAAAAAAATTGTTTCCTAACAAAGGCTCCGTCTCACTCGCTCTCGTTGGTTTTCCAATACGGAACACGGTCCAAATTTTCAAATACAAGTGCTAGTAAACAACACGTTCTTTACACCAGTTGTGTTTATCACACCATTGGGTTCCACGTCCCTTATAAAAATTTCCGATTGTTTCAAAAAATTTTCCGATTGGATATATATTCCCGCGCTTTATTTCCCATAGAAATAATCGAAATTCCATAGAGACAATCGAAATTCGTGTAGATTCAAGCGTGCTGATTATAGCAACGATAGGTCTTATGATTGAAATAAGGCGAAATACATCTATGGTTCTATTCTTACAGTTTTAACACCCACTTTTTTCTCAGTGATAAAATATGAGAACGCTACACAAACTTTCTGAAACATCGCGCATCAATGCACAATCACAGTTATATTAAAGAAAGTCCTATGTTTTGTCCTTGTCACACTCACAGTTTCTTAAGAGCACAAAATTCTAGGATATAGGCTCATCAGCACCATCACGGCATGTGTCATACCTCGAACAATAGCTTCGATACGAAGAGAAGTTAGAATGATTGAGTGTCATGGCGGTGATACTCCCATAAGAGACCGTGAGTAAGACAAGGACAAAACGTAGAACGTCTTTCGGTATAACTGTGATTGTAAATTTGCTTGTGATCTTTTAGGAATTATGTTACAGTGAAAAGATACTTTAAGGCAAGTGGAATCTAATGGTGCAATAAAATTTGAGAAAACTGTTGGTTAACTAGCATGAATTTGCGTTCGAAATTTTGGATCTGGTAAATCCACGAGAGTGAGCGAGATAGAGCATTTGTTTGGAACCAATTCTGATCGTGACGTCATCACTAAACAGGTCTACTTAAAGATATGAATGAGCCTCTCTCTTTTCTATACCCCTCCCACTCTTCGCCTCGTCGCTTCTTTTCGATGTACCCTCGTCAAAGAGATTTTGACACTTTTACGATGCGCGACCCGACCGCTTAATGCACCGTGAAGAAATCTTGAGACCGGTGGAGCCCAAAGGCGAGGGGCAAAGAGGGTTTCTGTGAAGGATGTTTCCACCCCCCTCCTGCCTTGGAATTTCGACTCATAGGTTGGCACAAATGACTTAGGTTGCTGGACCTGTATGGAATTCTCGTTTAAAGGAATTCGACTTTGACGCTTAATAACTTATTGAAATTAACAGGAATACTGAAACTTTTACAATTTTAAGAAAATAGACGCCGAGACCTCCTGGATTGCAGCAATAAATTAACGATTAATGAAACCAGTTTTAAGAAAATACGTTTTTAATTTTTCAAACCTTCCCGCCAAAGGTTTTGCCATAAGCAAGGCATTGAACCTATATATTAGATATGAAAATGAAAACAAAAAGCGTACCGTATATATACGGCACGCTTAAAAAAAAAAAAAGTGAGTTGCGCTGTAGAAAAAATCAGGAGTAGAAAAGTTGAAATGAAAGAAACCAGGATGTGGGGTAGAGTTTTCAGATTATTTTCCATCGATTGAAACTGTTAAGGACAATTTGCCGTACGTAGGTAAGCATTGAAAGAGTGACCAAACTACATTGTTTAGGTTTCCAAATGTTTCCATTAAGTAATCTTTAAAGGGAAAGACTTCAAAGGCTAACGTAAGTGAAGGAAACTAAAACCGGTATGTTTACCTTGTTTGGTTTTCCTGGCGTGTGACTAAAGCACATTTATGTTCATTTTTATGAGCCGTGTTCCTCAAAGTGGTTGTGGTCCTTTTTATTAAATCGCCATCATTCGTAAAAACGGGAATTTCAATTCAGAACTCAAAACAAAAACTTCACTTCACACAAAACTTGTGGTATTTATGCTATGTTTTTACTAGTTGATAATTAACTTGCTTGATAATGAAACGATGACTAGACCACTCATAATCAAACAAAGGAAGACGTTTAAATTAGCTTCAGGTTGCTTTCTGAAAGGATGCTACCTTTAATCGCCTCACCAAATAAATTTATATGCTGTAAGTATTTAGGACTTTGTCAAATACAGATTAAGTGCCGAAAGTAGTGTAAATTGGTTTCAAATATTTTTACGAGAAAACCTGCAAAATAGTGCGTAAGCATTAGGTTCAATCAGTAGCCCATTTAAACGTGTCCAAACAACACAAAACTGGGGGGGGGATGATATGCTTTATTTGCAGAATTCTACTTCTTTTTTTCTCTCTGTTATATTTTTAAAGTATTTTGAATCAGCTTGTATGTACCTTCCTTAAGTCACCCCCACCCTCTCTCCAGCCTCTAGAAAGCCAAAAATCGCAGTTATAGTTTTGCCGTATCCCGTTGACGGATCAGGAGGCCGATCATTTACTTCATCGTTAAACCGATCGTTAAGAATGTCTATGAGTGATTCTATTGGTTGAAAATTGTAAAACTTGACCGTTGCTATGGTAACCATCGTTAAAGTGTCCGCTATTTAAAGGTTATACTCATGAATAGCCTTTATATAACGAGACTCATAACGATGCTGGTTACTATAGCAACGGCCAAGATTTACATCTTTGACCAATAGCATCACTCATAGACAGTCATAACGATCGGTTTAACGATGAAGTAAATAATCGGCCCAACGTTTATTTTGCCAGATACCGAAATGAAACACTTAAAGAGGCATCTGATGAAACAACTGTTCACTACTGGTTTGCAAACTCGCTCATTTGATTCGGGGAAGAAAAATAGGAAACAGGTTTCCCGCAGAATGAGAAAATCGCGATTGCCTCTTTCATTTGACTTTGCTGAAACTGTTCTCGAGAAAGGGTTGGAAAGATGAATTTTATGTTCAAAGACTTTAATCTCAGTCGAGTCAAAGATGCGCGGAACTTTAGTCAATATCAGAGTGGTGATTATGGAGGAAGGATCGACTCGTTATCGTTCTCGTAATCGGATCGAGTACATTATAACCTTATGAGTGGCGGTAGCTGCACTGATCGAATCGTTTCGTGCCCCTCATAACGATCGGAACGGACGGAAGAAGCCGATGATTCGGTGGCCAGAGCTGTCGTAATCTCAGTCAACTGAAGAAAGAAGAGGTGAGGAGGGGTTACCTGCGCGATCGAGCTGCGCAGTAGGAAGCCCATTTGATTCAACGCATTCGGTCCGATTACGATCCGATCTTCCGTAATCACCGCCTAGGGGGTCGTTACGAGAACGAAAGGGCGTATACTTGGAGTCAAAGAGTAAACAAGTGTCGCAAGTGAATGGAAGGCCTGCGTGGTCAACGAAGATAAGGAATCGGAACGCGGGCTGGCCTCTGATTGGCTGTTTGCCTGGTGCAAAACTGTGTCAGGCCATAGAGAAATTAACACAAGGTTTTCATTCTGGGACGTTTATCTCGAAACCTGTGCAAAATTGCCTGTAAAGAATTAATACGAGTCGATTTATCAGAATTTTCCGAACAAATTGATAGGTCATAAGTGCCACTTTATTGCAAATTCGAAAAGACTGTTTCAGTTGAAAAGTACGCACAATAGTGAGTTACCCAAACACTGCTAGAACACACGCCAAGCATGTAAACACACTATTGTGCGTACTTTTCAAATGAAACAGTCTTTCCGAATTTGCAATAAAGTGGCACTTATGACCTATCAATTTGTTGAGAAAATTCTGCTAAATCGACTCGTATTAATTCTTTAGAGGCAATTTTGCTTAGGTTTCGAGATAAACGTCCCGGAATGAAAACCCCATGTTAATTTCCCTATGGCCTGACACAGTTTTGCACCAGGCTTACAGCCAATCAGAGGCCAGCCCGCTTTCCGATCCCTTATCTGCGTTGACCACGCAGGCCTTCCATTCAATTGCGATTCTTGTTCATTCTTTGCTTGGAGTAGGGAAAGAGTAAGAAGAAAGTTACTAGAGAAGAGAGGAACGTATGGGAGCGGATCGGAATGCCGGCAAAACTGCCCGTCCACTGATGTTCCGCCGCGCCGTTGCAGTTAACCTTCGAATTCGTTCACGCCCGATCGACTTCTTTGGAACGTATGAAGTATCATTTCTAGAACTTTTCCTAATCTTGCTCTGATCGTCCAGTCGGATTTAAAAAAAAAAAAAAAAAAAAAAAAAAAAAAAAAAAAAAAATCAGACGGCTCCTTAAATTGGTTGAGATAGACCACCTGCAATACTTAAATTCTGTGTGACAAGTTTTGCGGGTGGCCAACCTTCAGGAGTAGTCGTTTGGCATTCTTTTTGTCCCTCGTATCACCGACGGTACTAACGTTGCCTCACTTTTTGAAAGCGTTCTTTAGGTTAAGGAGTGACATGTTTCACTCTTTCGTGCACGCATAATGAATCCTCGTGTCGTCGGTCTGTAGCAAATAGTCGCAATAGCCCCATTTCAACATTAATGTTGGCAATTAACTTTCCAGATAAGAGTCAAAACTTGTTTTCATGATACTGATTTGATGGAGGAAATGGCGTTATGAGTCACTTCAAGAGGAGTTTCGTTCGGCTACCTCTTTATCCCTGTTTCAACGGTATAGTTTTAGAAGAAAGCTCATTGAAAGAGAGTGCTCGTTTTCCTCATCTTTTCTGAGTCTCTAATGACCATAGTTTTAGTGCACGGTGTCCGCATCACCGGCGTGGCGCGGCGCTTGCTTGGGTCAAAGAATCTCTGGTTTAAAAAGGTAGACTCGGTCGCGGCATTACACATAATAGTTTTTTAAGATAACTTGATGGTCCTCATTTGTTGTCTGGAAGGTAGCGTCTTACATTAGTTCCCTCATCATTCTTCCGGAAAAATCCCAAAGCGACAAAGTGCGAAGAACCTGAGAAGCGACTGCCTCGTTAAATCGGTATAACTTAATTTGAGAGGATTTATGGCCTTTAAAGCTTTTGAACTCTCAAAGCTCTTAAAGTTTCTCGAGATTTTTATTGTCTGATCCTGACGTTATTCAGGCCGCTTCCTTTTGCTTTAGCGCCGTTTGCTGAAGTACCAACAATATTGCGAACTTTCAGGCCCATGAATGAGCATCTGGATAAAGGGCATTAGTGCATTTTTTTCAATTTAAAGTCCACACTCTTTTCACCCCCCCCCCCCCCCCACCATTTTTTTAGGCACGGAAATTGAGATATCTCAAAAATTCTTTTTCGGCCTTCTTCCTGATCCTATTGAGCATCAAAATTATTTCCCTTATTAAATCAATGCTTAATTCCTGTACAGGCGGCATAGTTTTTTGTCTCTTTTGAAAAATTGGGGTTTTTCATACGTGCTTTTTTTTGGATACCTATTTATATTCAATCTGCGATGAAAGCTCAGTTTAACTGAGCTTAAATGGTAGCATACCAGGGGCGTAGAAAGGATTCTAAATGCCCAGGGCTTTAAAAGGCCCGGGGTAAAGTGTCTTTTTTACCCCCTCTCATCCGACGCCCCCGGCTACTGGCCGCATGCAGGAAGTGTAGAAAATGCCTTACGAACTTGGAGCGTATTTCAAGCCAAAGTATATTAGCTGAAGTACTTCCAACCCGAAACTATCCTGGCCGAATACATTTGTTTGAATTTGAAGAACCTTTTTTAAAATTGCACCCAAAATAAAAATAGACATTAATAATTTAATATTCTATCTAAAAATATCTTTCTTATGGGAAAGTATCTTGAAAACAGATGATTAAAATATGTGACCCATGAACTAATGCGAGCTTTGGAGAAGTAGGTACGTTTTTAACAGCAGATAACTTTTGGCGGTAATTAGGAGAGAAAGTGCGGAAGAGGGTCTGAAACTTTCTGTTGAGTTTGAAATTTTGTTGAAAACTTTTGCTGCAACGCAGCGTTACGGAGGGTCGATGCCCATGAAAAATCGCGCGAAAATCACATCGCAGGCACTGGTCAAAAACTCAGTCAATACGTTTCACAAAACTCATACGTGACGGTCAAATAAGCGGGTTACAATGGGGGGGGGGGTCCCATTTAATGGGGCTGTTGCACACTTTTGCTACAAGCGATTTAACAGTCGAATCTGGTGGAAAAACCTCGATAAATAACAATGGCAGCACTAAAAACGTCCAAAATTCACTCCTTAACTCAATAAGTCCTGATATTTGCGCAAGCGTAATGGTGGCTGAGGGCAGTAATAATGGGAGATTCTTATCTTAATTTCGCCACTCTCTCTATGCTGACAAGGATGATTCATAGAGCAATTAGTCACCAGAGTAGTGATCCACATCCGATGAATGGTACTGTGGCACCTAGTGACACTGGTTTCACATGAAAGTTGTCTCTTATTGGTCACTTTTTGATGCAGTTACAGTATTGTTAGATGGGAATCTCCCATTGTTACTACCCTCAGCCACCATTAAGCCCGCGCAAATTAAAGCGTTTATCGCGTTTAGGAGTGGCTTTCGGAAGTTTTTAGTACTGCCATCGTTATTTTTAGAGGATTTTACACCAGAGTCGACTATTAAATCGCTTATAGCAAAAGTGCGCAGCAGCCCCATTGCAGCTTTTTCTGAATCAATTTTCTCAGCGCATAGAAAGTTGCGATTAGATGGTACTCCACCCATTGTGACCCACTCATTCGACCGTCGTCATTGATCTCTTTTAAATGCTTTTATTGAGTTTGTGAGTAAATTTGGAGACTTTTCAATGCTTTCAATGTAATTTTAATGCAATTTTTCACAGGTATTAACCATTTCTATCGCTGCAACACTTTTCAATAGACTCATTACTCACTAGCAACAAACGGTGGAGATATATCGGAGCCATTAATTATAGATTCATCTTTAAAACTGTACGTGTATCAATGCACTGTTGGCTGCGATCGTTCAAAAAAGGAATACAAACTACCTACTGCACTTATGGTTTAAATCTTGATAGTAATGACGCAATTGAAGGAAACAAAGCGCGTTTGCTTTTAATCCTCTATGATATTCTTTCCAGTCCGATGAAGGAGATATTCTTTCCGCCGTACTTTCCTTTACATTGTTCATGATGGGGTATCCTTCTAATCTAATGGCCAGTAGGTGCTACCGCCTTAGTTAACTTTATTTCGGTCAGAAGATGAGACGTTGATTGATTGAGGATTGACTATTAAACTACTTCCTTGTTCTGTTTTCTTTTGCTCTTTCTCTTTCTTATACTTTAAAAAGAATCCTCAGTGACCGGTAGTGAGATTCTAATCCGCTAGATTCCGGCATTGTCACGCGCTCTCTGAAAACATAGCTTTGCTGCCTTTAACCGTCATTATTTTGTGAGAGCTAGAGTCAATTTTTCGAAAATTTTAGAACGTTGCATTCAAAATCAAATCTTCAGGAACGTTTTAAAACCATTTTGAGCTTTCTACGAACAATTGTTCGGGTCGAAAATATTGGCAAGAATTGCGAGTTTGAAGTTGCGATGCTTGAATTTGTTCGGCACCTTCTAACTAGAAATTTCTTGAGACTACTTTCGACCCGAAAAATTGGACATCGAAAGCTCGGAATGGTTTCAAAACGTACCTAAAGATTTGATCTTGAATAGAACGTTCAAAAATTTTCGAAAAATTTACCCTTGCTCCCTCAAATGACGGTCAAGGGCTGCAAGCCTATGGTTGCAGAGAGCGCTTGACAGTGGCGCGATCTAGCGGATGTGAATCCCTCACAGGTCACCAAGGATTCACCTTAATTTCACTTTCTTTTATATTCGCCCAAATGATCTACCAAGTGACCCTACTAACAAAGTGAGCTGAGTAGTCTTGGGGATGGGAGGGGGAGGGTTGGTTTGAGCCCAATGGGTCTGTTGCACACTTCGGCTACAGCGTTTTAAAGTATCAATTCCTATGTAAAAAACCGAGAAAATAACAATGGCAGCATCGCAGAAAACACTAAAATTCAGTATTAAACTCACAAATTGCGAAAAACACTAGACACTATTCATCCCTGTATCTTTCCACCCCGTGCACGATATTTCGCGAAATTAGCGCGGCACATAATCACGGCTGACTGTCATCACAGCTGACTTCATAAACAAATAAACAGTAAACACTGACGGCGTCTGCTCGAATTCTTACGTTTCAATGTCCTCAATTCCTCACAAAAAAGTTGTGTCGAAAACTTATCAAAATGAAACAATATTAACACACAGGAGCTCCAAGGATGATTCCAACTTCGATCATCCTGCTTGAAACTCTTGTGTGTTATTGTTTCACTTTGATAAGTTTTCGACACAAATATCGGTCTCCGTACCTTTCACAACCTTTTGAGGATATTGAAACGTAAAAATTCGAGCAGACGCCGTCAGTGTTTACTGTTTATTGGTTTATGAAGTCAGCTGTGATGACAGTCGGCCGTGTTTATTTGAATGTGCCGCGCTAATTTCGTGAAATATCGTGCACGTGGTGGAACCCTGGTAAAAAAAAACCTCAGGACCTCAGAGATGTCTGAGGGTAATTGGAACAAGAGGTCCTGAGGGCACCCACAGGATTTCTGAGGGCACCCACAGGATTTCTGAGGGCACCCACAGGATTTCTGAGGGCACCCACAGGATTTCTGAGGGCACCCACAGGAATTTCTGTGGGCACCCACAGGAATTTCTGAGGGCACCCACAGAAATCTTGAGGTCGTCCTCAAGATTTCTGAGGGTACCCTCAGGACCTCATGTTCCAATTACCCTCAGACTTCTGAGGTACTGAGGTGCTGAGGTAAGGCCATCAAGTATTTCTGTGTAACTAAAAAACTAAATTTAGGAAAGCCTATAGTCGAGTTTTCTGTAGAAATTATTGTTCCTATCACGAAGGTTATGTACTTTATACATTTTGTCAAGCCGGAGAAGTTGGAGTCCGCACAGAAACTTTGCCCGTGGTGGGGTTCGAACCCACGACCTCCCGATTGATGGTCCAGCACTTTACCACTAGGCTACACTGCCCGCGATGAAAGATGGGCGAGAATTTCTCAATATAATAATGTTGCGGGTGCCCTCAGGATTCTCTGAAACTTTTAAAAGAAACTTTTAAAGGCATTCCCTCAAGATTTCTGAGGATGCCCTTAGAGCCCTTATTTTCAAATTACGCTCAGACTTTTTTGAGGGCCTAGATATTTTCTTTGCAGCTAAGGTTTTTATAATGGGACTTAGAAAAATTTCGTTTGTTAAAGATAATTTAATTTGTTTTAACCTTCTGATGAGTAAGGGCCCTGACTTTAGTACGTGAATTACTTGTTCAGTGCAATAACATTAACTTCAAATATTATTTATTAGATTTTTAACAACTATAGGTTTTAATTGATTTAAAAAGAAAATAATAATAATAATATGTATACCTAATAATATGAGAATTTCTCGCTCAATGCATTAGTTTAATCAGGAATTTGTTTGATCTTGGACTTTTAACCCTCTTTGTGCCAAAATGGATCCAGCCGATGAAAAAATTATTTTTTGGTTTTTTTCTGACCTATAAACCTTAAAGAACATGCTCAAGCAAAAACATTGAAAAAAATCCATAGATTTTTTTTTTTTTTTTTTTTTTTTTTTTTATTATTATTATTATTATTATTATTACTTAACCAGTGGTGGCTTTGTGCCATGTGTGGCAAAGATGTCTTACCTCCATTTGAATACATGGTAAGCAATCGATTGTTTTTCATGGAATCATATGATTTGGGATATGATTTGATGACCTCAAGCGTTCTGCGGTCACCCTCAAGGCGCTCTTTGGTCGCCCTCAAGGTGCTCTGTGGTCGCCCACAAGCGCTCTGAGGTCGCCCTCAAGGTGCTCTGTGGTCGCCCTCAAGCGCTCTGTGGTCGCCCTCAAGCGCTCTGTGGTCGCCCTCAAGCGCTCTGTGGTCGCCCTCAAGCGCTCTGTGGGCGCCCTCAAAGATTCTGTGGGCGCCCTCAAAGATTCTGTGGGTGCCCTCAGAAAACCTCAGAGGCCCTCAGAAATCCTGAGGGCACCCTCAGGATTTTCTGAGGTTCTCTGAGGTTTTTTTTTACCAGGGAAAGATACAGGGGTGAATAGTGTCTAGTGTTTTTCGCAATTTGTGAGTTTATTACTGAATTTTAGTGTTCTCTGATGCTGCCATTGTTATTTTCTCGGCTTTTTACATAGGAATTGATACTTTAAAACGCTGTAGCCGAAGTGTGCAACAGACCCATTGGACCTGACAGTGGCGGATCCAGCCTCCGCGAACGGGGGGGGCGAATTTTGAATTTTCGCCCCTAAATGACCCCTTTTTCTTGTTTTCGCTGTTGCTATTCCCCTTCCTCTCCCCTCTTTTCCCACTTTTTGGGCCGAACGGGGGGGGGGCGATCGCCCCCTTCGCCCCCCCCCCCCTGTATCCGCCAATGGGACCTGATGGGTTCTACCGAACTTTTTAGAATCGACGAAATCGTTCTAGCTTAACCCTGTCGGTCCTGGTGTCCATGTGTGCGTACAATTATTAAAACGACCCTGAATAGGGTTATATGGATGATATTCATCTGATCGATAACCGTGTCTATAATTTTGGACGATACCAATGCTAATGAAACGGCAGCCAATGGTAGGGACCTAAAAAGTATGACGATATTCAGAATGGGGCTCTTGCAAACTTTTGCTATAGGGGATTGAAGTTTTGATTCTTGCATAAAAACCGGTGAAAATGACTAAACGAAAACATCACGAAATTCACTCTCAAAATCGAGCTTAATGGCGGAGAGACGCAGGTATCACGAGAGATTCCTATCTAAATTGACACTTATCTCTGTGTTTCTGTAGAGAATGTGGCATGATAGACAGGAATCTCCCATGATACCTGCGTTGAACCGTCATTATGAACCTGCCGTTATAGCAGTTGTGTGAGTTTATTATTGAATTTTAGACTTTTTCAGCGTGATATTCGTGGCTTTCGTTGGTTTTTACACCAGATTCGACTATTCATTTGCTTACAGCAAAAGTTTGCAAGAGCCCCATAATATAAGCTTTGTTCACATGCCAAACATTTTCAGACAAGCCATTCATAGTGTTTTCCCGAAAGAGTTAATGATTCTTCGCTGAGGGCTTATGGAATTTTCAAAAAAAAAAAAAAAAAAAAAATAAACAAAAACAAAACAAAAAAACCGGTAAAATAGGGTTGCATCTAATAAAAATGTTATACTTACTCCTTGCCCTCCTTGCCCATCAGTCAATGGTTGTTGTTGTTGTTGTTGCTGTTGTTGTGGTTGTGTGGATCCATCTTCAATCATAAGGAGCAAAATGAAACAGCCAACCGAAACCGCCGCTGTATGCGTGTAAAACGGAAACATGTTGCCTCGCCCTAGCGCGGTCAACTGTCAAATGGAGAGCCGTTCCCTTTGCGTTGTCATGTCTGTAAAAAATGCCCTGGTCCGTGGACTAAGGAAAATAGAAACACTTTATGTCTCACTCGTGATCTGTTTATGTACATTCATGTTGTTGGGAAGTTTGGTAAAATGCCCGCGCTCAATGTTAAATAAACACATTATGGTTGCGAATGAGTATGCCTCCTCGCTTTGCAACTGTTAGTAATGAACTCAACTCAAACACCCATGGAATTACTTACATAAGGCCTGACGAACGTTAGTTGCTAGCTGACGCATTAAAAATTATTTCTGGATCACCTTTAACCTAGCCTGATGAAGGACTTGACGCCAAAATACAGTGCGTAGCTGTTTTGAGAGGAAGAAAAAAAAATAATGCAAACATACTAAAACCTAAAGGGATTGGGGAAACAAAATGTCATGCCAATACTTCAAAGTCTGCAAAAGTTTGAGAAGTAAGTAAATACGGGGCTTAAGTAAGAGAAAATGTCCAAAAATTAGTTAAGTTGAATCTAAATGAGAAAAAAATGCCCAATCAAACACAACTAACATCCTTGAATTTTGTCCATTACAAATTTCATTGAAGAACTTATACAATTTAAGATTGTTCAAAATAAAAAAGGAATCAAGCAATTTGACAAATGAACATAATATTTGAAATTATTTAAGTATGACTTGATACAGACACCTTCAGACCGCCCTTCAAATTTTGGGGGAGGCTAGACCTCTTTTTCAATCACTGCTTACACTATACGTAAAAAAAAAACAAAAAACAAAATAAAGTGACAAAGAAAATGATGCACATTAGCACTAACGTTCAAAATTCACATTTTTTCATTTTCGTAGACTGCCTTCAATTAGAAAGATAGGCAATATCATAACGCAACTGTACGTATAGTTGTTTACTCAATGCATTGAAGGCCACTTGGGATCACTAAACTCAAGGGGCTGTTAAGGTGATTTTATGCCAAACTCCCGAAAATTTTAATCCGATAGATTGCGTTACTTGTCGCTTGCTCCGAAAATAGCCGTTTTTTGACGGTTTTCGGCTGTTTTCTCTGAACTGACGAATAAGAGACTAAAAATCGGAATGTCAGCACCTGTTTAATTTTTTGCTTGATTTTTTGAGCCATAAACGGGCCAAATTGGTTCTAAAACAAAGGCGGAAGTATGCAAAGAAAAAATCATGTGTAAGTTGGAATTGTATCAGTGAAGATTACAGGGTTTCTGTTTCACCTGTAATCTTTACTGATACAACTCCAAATTACACATGATTTTTTCTTTGCATACTTTCGCCTTTATTTTAGAACCAATTTGGTCCGTTTATGGCTCAAAAAATCAAGCAAAAAATTAAGCAGGTGCTGACATTCCGATATTTCGTCTCCTTTTCGTCTGTTCAGAGAAAACAGCCGAAAACCGTTAAAAAACTTCCGACAAGCGACAAGTAACGCCATCTATCGGATTAAAATTTTCGGGAGTTTGCCATAGAATCACCTAAACAGAGTTTACAGTGGTTTGTGTTTTAAAAAGCCCCCTAGTGGCCCGAGTCCCCGACCCCCTCTTACTATTAGTGGGGTTGTGGAGGGATCAAAGCACATTATTCAAGTTTGCTTGTTATAAGGTCCGAGAAAAGTACCAAAATAAGTCAGTATTCGGAAAGTAGAAATAATTTCTGACATTTTTGTTCCGAATTATTTTCCCCCCCCCGAAATCTCTGATTTTTTGAACTATGGATTTTTTTTTCCATCCCCCTCCCCCCATCACCACTGATGTGGCCTCTCACATTATTATTTTGATAAAAAAACTAAATATTGAGTTACTTAAAGTGAAGACCAGGGGCTTTCGATGGATGTGTCACATGCTGACTTTAATTCGAAAATTTCACGACACCCCTCGCTCCGAAATTCAAGGGTCTCAAGGCCCCGGCCCCTGGAGAAAAAGTTTATTTAAGCGTCAAAGTATGACTTGTGATACATCGATCGGAAGATCTTTTTAAGCGAGATCAACTAGTAAAAATTATCCAGGAAGTGTTTTTTGTTCACGGCTCTGTGTACACATGTGTGTGGACGGGTGCATTTTCGTCTTCTGCGCAGGTTGGTTCCAAGCTGATTAATTGTCCGAAACTTTAATGTCGAACACCGATATGACCAAAACAAATTTTACTAATTTTAGTCTGATAACACGTGATGTCCATCATATTCTTGTCCAGATTGCAAGTATGTCCAAAATAAGAAGTTCAATACCTTTACGTGTCCGAAAGTAACTAGGTGTAATGTCCAATGTCCAATCTGCTAGGTGAACAGGAAAAACATGTCTCCTAGTACCTTTACTATATACCTTGAGTACTACTTTTTTGGCTATATATTCGGTGTTTTACCATTTTTCAGGAAAATATAGTTCGTAAAAATTGATAGTCATTTGTTCAATAGTCCTAGAGTGTGTTCAAAATAAATTCAAAGGAGAACTTACTCCTTGAAATCAGTCGGGAATTATGAATTTCTATGTGCAAGTCTGGATTTCGGCGAATATGGCAGCGCCGCTCAAAATTAAAATCTGAAAATTAGCAAAAATTAGTTTTTGACATTCTAAACATACTTCTAAAGTTTCATCTAGAATAAATTAAAATTAATCAATAAAACTAAGTCTACCTTTTCCGATATTCCTTATTGCAATAAACCATTGAGAATATTAAATTTCTTAACCCGCCATATTTTCATATACTTTATGAGAAAATATGAGCGTGTGAATACTTTGGACAAAAGCTTCAAGACATGTCATTTTTGGACACATGTGTATATTAGAAAAAACAAAAAACAAAACAAAAACAAAAACAAAAACATTTTAGACATTTTGATTCTGGACATAAGAAATTGAACATTGCGGTTTTGGACATATTGTGGACCTGCAGGTTATAGTGAGGAAAATCAACACAAGTAAGGTACATTCAATGTTTCTACCGGTCGCTTTGATAGCAATTTGTGTATAACCCGCCACGCATTTGTTCAAAGAGATGTGAACGGCAAACTTTACTATAAGCGAACTTTACTATGAGGTTTGTGTGAGGGTTTGAAGTATAGAATGAAAATGAAACTTTTCGGGGAACACCGAACGGGGAAGTCAACAAAACCGTTTCGATAGCCAGCATTGTTAATTGTCGTCTCTCATCGTTGAGTAACTCTTTTCGCCCCCACCTCACGGAACGGGTACAAATTCTTAGGTTCGGGTACAGCATCCAGGGTCTCATCCATCGTTGCCGAACAAACGGACCAAACAGTTCTGAGGTGAGATAGTTTAATGCGCAATCGTTGGTTCTGATGAGCGGCTTCTTCACCCAATCCCAATAGTAAAATTTGATTTATGAAACTACCTTTATTTGAGGGGAGAAGGAGGTCCTATGTTAAACAGGTAAATATGCTTCACTTCTGGTGCACTTTTTTTAGGCAATTTTACATGAAGTTGTGTGAGTGTTGACTATAAGTGGAACTATAGAATTAAGAAAATTCATTGAATACTTTTTTTTTTTTTTTTTTTTTTTTTTTTTTTTTAAAGTTGAAAGTTTGGTTGATTTTTTCACTTTTTTGAGCTTTGAATATCTATAAAAAAAGCAAATGAACTACACAGATTATTCTAGTTCCACTTATAGAGCTTTTTTTGAGGAAAATTTAAAAAAAAAAAAAAAAAAAAAAAAAAAAAAAAAAAAAAAAAAAAAAATTATTAAAATAGCAATACAAGTTACGGAGATAAGTGCACAAACAGGTAAAAAAACCAGGTTTTTCAGTATCGCGAAAAGAAAAAAACAAAGAGAAAAACTTACTCACAAAGGAATCAATTGTAATCAGCCTTTTGAAAAATCAGTTGATTTGATAAGAACTCTTCCAGTTCAAAAATTCATGAAAGACTGATTTTTTTCTAAACTATACAATGCACTATATCATTTTAAAACTGAGAACGCCCTCTTCCAAATAAAATTAAAAAAAAAAAAAAAAAAAAAAAAAAAAAGTCATTTGGGACCTCCTTCTCCCCTTGAAAAAGGTTTATTTATTTATTTATTTATTTATTTATTTATCTATTTATTTATCTTTTTATTTTGTTTAATTTTTCCTTTGGATCACCATTTGAAGTATACAAGCCGATGGCTGATGACAACAGGTCGAAGCTAAAATACACGTACAGTAACATATGTATACATAAATGTAGAATCATAGGATCAAATCAAAGGGAAAATCGGTGACAGGAAGAGCTTACGTTGGTTGTCTTGGGGCTCATAAGATGTCAACGTGGAAAAGGCGCATTCGGAAATAAAGTTATAGAGGCAAAGAACACAAATCTCGATCTCCCCAGAAGAACGCGTACTGCGGGTTGCGGGAACGAACGGTGCGAGTATCATCGTCGTGGGGCATCGGATGTTCAATTTGCCGGCATGGAGAGGTTGGTGGCTTATCCTTATGAAGCTATCTCTACAGCTTTTTTCCGTCTCTTTGATCACTACTCCAGAACAGAACAGTCACTCACCACCTTGCATTCTGGAAAAGACATCGCGACTCGCGAGTAATAATCCGTAAAGACATTAGAACGCTTCTTTCAAATATATACCACATTATTATAGACTGTTTTAGTAGAGCGATATATCATATCGATTTCCGTCCGAGGGCCTCTGGTTCCAAACAAACTCTGGTTCAATGCATTTTTCCCATAAGCGGATTTTTGAACGGAAATTTAGACTATTAAATCAAACAATTAATGCGACCTTTTTGCGATTATGAATTCTACGTCCTCGAAAATGCTTAATTTTGCTTGGTTCCACCCTTAAAACTGCCAAAATCAACAAGATATTACGGATTAAACGATGCGTTTGGAGGTTGGAATCACCCAAATGTTATTGTTGTTGTTGTGGAATTGGCGGGATTTCGGGCAATTCTAACCTACAAATGCAACATTTAATCTGTAATATCTTATTGTTTTTGGCAGTTTTAAGGGTGGAACCAGGCATAATTAAGCATTTTCGAGGACGTTGAATTCATAATCGCAAAAAGGTCGCATTAATTGTTTGATTTAATACCCTTTTCCGTTCAAAAGTTCGCTTATGGGGAAATTACATTGAACCAGAGTTTGTTTGGAACCAGAGGCCCTCGGACGGCATTCGATACGATATATCGCTCTACTAAAACAGGCTATTAACAATTTGTAAGTCGGATTTTCTTGATGAATTAACTAGAATTCTGTTTAGGAAATTATTAAACCGACGAGTCCAAGGGAAGGGGAATAATTGCAAAAGTCACAATATCAAAATCAAAGTTTTCGTGGCCATATAACGGGGTGCAAAAGTACAAATTCAACAGAGATCTACCTACTATATTCCATTCCATTTGATTAGGCGCTTTTCATAAATGACGAAAATCGCTAAATGGCTACTCTGAAGTGGTCGGGTCGAGATACGAGTCGACTGTCTCGGGTTCCGATCGTTCTGAGTCCGTAATACCTCCTCTTGTCAACGGGGCAAGAGATCTTCCTTTGTCTTCCACCTGTTTCTCTCAAGTGCCTCGTAAAATTGAATATTCTTCAATTTGAGGAAAATAATTTTTTTTCATGCAGATTCGTTTTCTGCGTGAAATTCTGTTAAGATTGCCATCCAAAAGCAAGCGGAGAGTTTGATTTCAACCCTACTTTCGGAGGAGAATGTGATTTATCAGTTTCACTCTCTCCTACGAATGAAGTGTTAAAATCAAACTCTCCGCATACTTTTAGGTCGCAATATTATCAGAATTTCTCGCTGAGAACAAATCTGCATGATAAAAAAAATTACTTTCCTCAAATTGAAGAAAATTCAATTTTCCGGGGCACTTGAGAGAAACGCAGGTGGGAGACGAAGGAATAAGATCCCTTGCCCCGTTGACAAAAGGAGGTAAGGACTCAGGACGATCGAAACCCGAGACAGTCGACTCGTATCTTGACCCGCAACCACTTGACATTTAGCGATTTCCGTCATTAATGGAAAGCGCCTAATCAAATAGAATGGAGTATAGGTCAGTTGCACTGTCAACAGAATCGACTTTTGGTGCCTGATTCTTATAGATTATGCCGAGAAAGTAACAATGAAATTTGTTCCATCGAAATCCGTTCAGAAATAAGCGAGATGTATCCATTTGAAAATGACGACATTTTTGCGTCATTTCGTCGTCAAGTTTAGACCGACTTGCATAATTGCACTACAGCTACGCCGACCTGTGCAATGCTGCCAACCACTCTGCTCACGAAAGCTTGCCGCCGTATTTCATTTCATTGTTTATGTTCTTAGTTATTGCTGTGTTCGTGGCTATAGTGTTATCAGGGTGTGTTTTATTATTGTTTATCATTTATTTACGGTAAATTGACGGATTTTAAAGTTAAATAGTTTGAAATTTCTTTGGCAATCGTTGTTCTTTTTAAAATGACTCATTCTTGCATCACTGCGCGCTTGGTGGAAAGATACACGGGTGGCAGACAATCGCGGAAAACGACGAAATGACGCAATAATGTCGTCATTTTCAAATGGATATATCTCGCTTATTTCTGAACGGATTTCGATGGAACAAAACTCATTGTTA
This sequence comes from Trialeurodes vaporariorum, assembly GCA_011764245.1. Lineage (NCBI taxonomy): Eukaryota > Metazoa > Arthropoda > Insecta > Hemiptera > Aleyrodidae > Trialeurodes > Trialeurodes vaporariorum. The sequence continues at coordinate 34,884,992 of VMOF01000002.1, read as the reverse complement.
TTTGCTCGGCATAATCTTTAAGAATCAAGCGTCAAAGCGTCGATTCTGTTGACAGTTCAACTGATCTATAGTGCAAGAACACCAATTTTGGTGAATGGAAATACATTTAATTCTTGTGCAAAAGAATAACCTTTAAACGTCATTTCCCCCTATCCTTCAGTTTCAAAATAAAAACGGGATATATTATGTGACATTTATATCGTTCCTCCCGTGGATTCTTCAATTTAAAAGAGAGTAAATATGCCGTATAGACTCTATCAATTTTTTTACCTGACTTATGTTTCTCGGAGAGCCATTTTATTCTGTTATTCATTTGTTCTTGGTCAAAATAATACTGCGATCTGTACAGTAGTGGCGTCGCGTGCCATCTGGCAACATTGCAGCTGCTCCATTTAAACTCATTAAATATATCGAATTTTCCTTGTGCACTGTGCACCCCCTGAATTCGATATTTTACATGAGTTTAAATGGATAGAATGCATGGTTGCCAAATTCCACGCGACGCCACTGGATCTGTATCATCGTAGGTTGCCGGGATGTGGAGAGAAGTATAACCGAAAAAGCACAAGACCGTAAACATATTTGCCGAGACATTAAAGTGACATTTTAATTGATTTTTGGGACTTTGGCATTTGACATTGTAGTGTGAGCGCAAGGCACGAGAGTTTCAGGTTGTGTATCCTATACTCCGAGTTCCTTCTTTTAAATAGAAACGTTTATAAATCTCCAACAGTTTTCGATAATCCCAGGCCTTTATCCAAAAACCGACTCAATTTTGTTAAATTATCAGGTCAATGTTAATTGCGGTCAAATTATTTTCTCAGACATGGAAGTTCCATTTTTGAATTCATTCGATGATTTTTAATTAATGTATGTATCACACTATCGCACTATCAATATCTATCACAGGAGTGGCAGCAACGTATTTTTGCTCCTTCTCTCTATAAAGTATTTCTTTACAAAACAGAACATTTCAAAAATGTGAAGGGGACATCAACCCTCCTCTTTCCACGTCTAGCTTCCGCCTCTAACTTTCTTGGTCCTATCCCTCGTGCCTCAATTGAGACAATGTAAGTACATTCATAGTTCATACTTACCTCGAAGGATCATAAAATAGCCCAATCAAGTTGCAAGAGGGGAAATGAAAATAAGGCCCTGCAACAGCTGCATATTTTCAAGTTTGTTCAAAGATCATTCATGTGATCGTATTCAGTAGACATTAAATAAGACATAGCTAACAACGAAACGAGACAATGTAAGTATATTCATGGTTCATAATTACCTTGAAGGATCAAAAAATAGGCCAATCAAGTTGCAAGAGGGGAAATGAAAATAGGGCCCTGCAACAGCTACATATGTTCAAGTTTGTTCAAGATCATTCATGTGATTGTACTCAGTAGACATTAAATGAGACAACGAAACAAACTTGCAATATTCCGCATCATTCTTTTGTTTTTTTTATTCGGACGAATCAGACGCTCTTTGTGCTGAAAATTTCGCTGGGAACACGCGCGAATGGAGAGAGGAAGAGAGGAAATTAGTTGATCATCTGTTTCGACGCTCAGTTAAATACTACAAGCAAACAATTCATTGGACGCCTAATTGTTTGAATAGGAGCAGTTAGTCAACATAATCACCTGACCGTTTTTTTTTTTTTTCGCGTTGACGTCTCTTCAGTGCTGTAACCCTAATAATCTCGTCTCTCCTATCAGGCGGGAAACTGCGGCAGGAAGGGGCAAGCTTTCCCGAAGTTTACCGCAACCAACCGCCAACCGCTCAAAGCTCTACGGTTGTTGTGACGTCACTCTCAACGGTCTTTACGCAAGGAATTCACGTCGATTGTGTGTTCTGATAACGTTAAGTTGTGCCCTGTGGAATGACGAACGGATTTCCGCTTTCGTTAAACCTCGGCACTTCCCGACTTTTCTATTCTCCCCTTAAAATCAGATCTGCGATCCAGAAAGAGTTCGCGGATGCATAATTTATTTCGACTAATGGATCGACTACTCTTTCACTGCGCTTTGTTCGGTCTCAATTGCTCTGTTAGGGCTTTTTGCGCTGGCCATTAAGTGACGTTTTTAGTTTTATAATTGTTCTGTCGTTCCGCCAGTGCAGTGACGGAATGCTTCGTCAGCACATGTCTGAGGTGTCGTCGCAAATGTTGACCATGTCGGCGTTCACTCTTTTGGTAAATATCCCACGTTTTGTGCATTCGAATTTTGTGCCCCCCCCCCCCCTTATGTCTCAAGGTCATATTTACATTAATTTTTTAATCCAGTTTTTTGTTTGAGGAATACCCGGTCCGTATAATATGCAAACAAATTCAGAAGTTATTTAAGAAAATCGTTGGAAATCAATGGTTTTGTATTTTCTTCAGATGCGCTATTGAAACGAAAAGGGTTTTTTTTTTCTTTTTTTTTTCTTAAATGTACCAAAATCGATAAACATGGATCAACAAATAATTATGTAAAGCTAATATTTGTATTGTTTAATTCAGAAACCAAATATCGGCTTATGCATAATACCCGTTATAATCGGAAAATTAGTTTTTAGAGGAATCTGATCCTTCAGCTAGAGGAGGCTCATTGACTTTAAAAAAAAGAAGGGAAAAAAAAATAATCAATTTCTCTATGGGCTCATTTTTCGCATGTTTGAAACACAGTTTCACTTCAACCTCTCTCGTTTTCAAAAATTTTCATGCAGAGAAATTGCCGAATCATTCGTTGGTTGCAAAAACCATACACGTTCGCGTAATGAATTTTTAACAATGTAACATCAAATCTCCAAGCCGGTCAAAAATGTAGAAACCCTACTTCTTAAGACACTACAATTATTCATTGGAATCTTTCTAGTTCGTTTTTTGAATCTAAAAGTGTTAGTTATTCCTCCTGTACTATATTTGATTTGTTGATATTTTTGGTTTCTGCATCGAACGAACGTTTTGGATGCTTAATTGAAGTCTAGAAACATCAAAAAATTCTCAGAAATTTCACTGTCGACGAAGGACGAAATTGGCTCAGGCCTCTCAATCACGACTCGTTCAGTCTTTCTTAAATTCTTGTGTATTTTACTTGGAGCCTCCGGCGTCCACCTTTTCAAATTGAGGAGCTGTTAAAAAGAAAGAGAGAGGTCTGTGAGGTGAGCAATTCTTCATTATTTGGTGAATTATCAACGATTTCTACAGCTCATTTGAGGCAAGTGGCCTTATGTGGCGCATACATACCTTAACTCAAACCTTTCTATTGAGTTTGCATGTAATGCAGGTTGCGTCGTACCGTTGAAGGAGTACTTTATGAGACAGTTTGTATTCACCTAGAAGATTTCTTCCATGCGAATGTAAATCAAGAATGAAAGATACTCACATTATTTTATTTTACTTGTAGTTGTAACTGCCGCTCATCCATGACACCGGCGTTTTTGTTTCAGCTCATTGACGAATCTCAAAGGAGAAAAGAAACTGTTTTAAGACAATACTCGTTCTTCCAGTTAAGAGTTCACCTTCGAAGAGGCAAAGACTTAGTAGCTAGAGACAAAAGTGGTGAGTAGCTTTCTCGATTACTAAATTATTTGTTTTCATGCTCTTACTTTAGGCGAATCTTCGTGCTTGAGTCTGATCATCTTCGGAAGCACCAACAACAGTCATATCTTAACGTTTAGCGTTACTTTTCCGTGAATCGTGTGTGCTACAATACTTCTCAATGTAGAACTAGGACTCCAAATTAATCGAGGGGGGGGGGTGTTATTGACAAAGATCTGACATATTCATAAGTAGGGTTGGTTTATTCATGGGCGGGAATTGACTTTATTTTTAGGAAAATTGTTTGTAACTTACATTTTCTGAACTAGCAATAATGCACTAAAGCAGATCTTGTGACGTCACTAAAGTATGTAAGTACACCGTAAAATCTTGTTTGTAAGTAAATTTTCCTGTGTTTCAGTGTATTCTTCGTGTTTTTTGTAAAATTTCAAGAAACGTACAGATAAAGAAAAGCTATGAATTCTTACCGGTAATGGGTATGTTGCAAACTTTTGCTACAGCGATATAGAGTGTGAAATCTTAAGTAAAATCACGTAAAAAGTCAATTGGTTTGGTATCAGAAATTCATAAAATGCAGTTTTAAACTCGCAAGAGGCGTTTAACTGAAACCCAAGATGGCGGTAAAATATCAAGCAACCTGTGTGCACGCACCGTGAACATCCATGATGACCAACATTAATTAACAACCTCACAGGATCGGAGGTTATGAGTTTTGTTTACGTTGTGATGGGTTGTGATCGATGTTGTGAGGTTGGCCATCTTGGATGTTCATGGTGCTTGCATACAGGTTGCTCGATATTTTACCGCCATCTTGGATTTCAGTTAAATGCCCCTCGTGAGTTTGTTATTGCATTTTATGACTTTCTGCTGCCACCAATGGACTTTTCACGCAATTTAACATGAGAGTGATCACTCTATAGCGCTGTAGCAAAAGTTTGCAACAGACCCATTGAATCTCCCGGGAATATTCTCGGCGGCACATTGCTATTCATAAGTTAACTATAGGGTACTTAATGGGCTTTTCTGAAGGGGGCGCGCCCCAGACCCCTCTCCTTGACCTTACAGACTGTTTTAGTGGAGCGATATATCGTATCGATTGCCGTCCGAGGGCCTCTGGTTCCAAACAAACTCTGATTTAATGCATTTCCCCCGTAAGCGGATTTTTGAACGGAAATTTAGACTGTTAAATCAAACAATTAATGCGACCTTTTTGCGATTATGAATTCTGCGTCCTCGTAAATGCATAATTTTGCCTGGTTCCACCCGTAAAACTGCCAAAATCAACAAGATATTACAAATTAAACGATGCGTTTGGAGGTTGGAATCACCCAAATGTTATTGTTGTTGTTGTGGAATTGGCGGGTTTTCGGGCGATTCTAACCTACAAATGCAACATTTGATCTGTAATATCTTATCGATTTCGGCAGGTTTAGTCAAGGAACCAGGCATAATTAAGCATTTTCGAGGACGTAGAATTCATAATCGCAAAAAGGTCGCATTAATTGTTTGATTTAACAGTCTAAATTTCCGTTCAAAAGTTCGCTTATGGGGAAATTACATTGAACCAGAGTTTGTTTGGAACCAGTGGACCCCGGGCGCCAATCGATACGATATATCGCTCTACTAAAACAGTATATTACGTTAAATACGTAACAAATCTCATTCTACCTTTATAATTAAATTAATATCCATTTGTGTTTCATCTGACTTGTTTTCTGTTTTATAGGTACCAGTGATCCATACGTCAAATTTAAAGTAAATGGTCGTTTAATGTACAAATCTAAAATCGTATACCGGGACTTGAATCCCTCGTGGGATGAAAGTTTCACCCTTCCAATTGAGGACGTTTTCACTCCCGTTCAAATCAAAGTAAGTTCACGAGCCTATCATATTTTTAAGCTAAGTTTTTACTATCCGCACCCTTCCGAATTTTCATTTGTTTTTGCGGAACTTGAGCAACTATAGGATGGAGATCATTTGAGCCAAGAATTTTTACTTCAGGCCTTTCCTTTGAAGATTATCCGAACCTATACCTTTCTTTCCGCTTCATTTAAAAATACTGCAGTGTCGCAGATTGCAATATTTATGACCTAGGCGGGCCGCGATATTTCTCTCCCCGCTGCTCTTTTTTCCGAAGAAGATGATTTACCTACTAAGGGAGGTGGAGGCGCCGCTCCATATCTTATCCAGCATTCAATGTCCAATCGCGCAATTTCTTTAATTTTAAAATTGGATCGGCAGCACACTATCTTTATGAGTTTGGCGTTTCACCCCCTTTTTCCATAGAAAGAAATGCATCGAGGGTCAAAGAGAGGGGAATTATTTTACGGGAAATAAAAAAATATAATGGAAGAAGAAAGAAAGCCGGTCTGTTTGGAAATCAAGTTACAGCAACTTTAAAAAAAAAAAAAAAAAAAATATGAATCGTTTTCAGGGGGGTTTCAGCCGTTTCTCTTCAGGTAAAGAAAAAATAAAGAAATTGAAAACTTGAGATGGGGTGAGTACTAGCTGAGACTAGAGAGTCCTTGTATGTAAAGAGTGAAGACAAGTGAAACCATGGGCGCCGCCATTGGTTGCGACTTTGCACATTTGTTTACATTTGGAGGCCGTTGTTGTGTTTCGGTCCACTGCAAAGATTACTGTGTCGCAGAGTTTCTAAAATCTTTTACTGCTTTTGTTGATCGACATCTATGTACCTACACTTTTGTAGGTTCTCTTGAGAATAATTGACATTATTGAGGTGCATCATGATTAAAATTAACAACTTTGTCCACATTTAACTCTTTCGTCCGTGAAATACCGTTGGACCCCTTCGTTTGTAAACAAGAGTATGTAAACAAATGTGCAAATCGCTTTCAATGGCGGCGACCGTAGAGCCTAAAACTCATTAACCAATCAGAGGTTGACTACCCTCTTGTCTTAACTCTCTACATGTAGGGACTTTAGCTGGGACGAAGATACCCGGGCAGGGTATGCAATACGCAAAGCACAAGGTAAAATCTGACACGTGCATTAGGTTCATTGCGTATTGCATATTGCACATTCTGGCCAGTTATCTTTGTCTCCTTATCATTTCCTTTCTCTAACATTTGTGAGAAAAAATATGCCCTCCTTAACCTCGACGCTTGCGGAAGGCCCGATCGCATTGGCGCCTTCCCGAGTCAAAGAAAGCTCATTTCCGACGAGGCGCCTACATTTACCTTATCTTATTTTTAATTGCTTTTCACTAGTTTAGATTAAGCGTATCATTGATCACCTAGAAGACTCGATTAGTTTCGTGTCTCTCTCATCTGATTCAATTTGAAGGCGTGAATGAAACGCGCTGTGTATAGAATGGCATGGCACATTGTTATGACAAGATTTCTTGAATAAACTGCTCCTGTTTATTTTTATTACCATGTCATTGCGGTACCTACTCGCTGAGAAAGGTATAAAATAAGCTTTCCCTTTCAGACGGAAACGTGCTAGCTTGGGATAACAAACATTTTAGATAAACTGATGGAATATATAAAATAAGCTTTCCCTTTCAGACGGGAACGTGCTAGCTTGGGATAACAAACATTTTAGATAAACTGATGGAATATATCGCCGTGAGACATGGATCGGGCTTTCTTTCCTTTATGCAAATTATCTGCCACCTCCCCCTCCCCATCCCCATCCCCGACTTGCAATTACTCGCGAGAAAGGGAGAGGGTGGAATAAAAAACAATAGCTTCTCAGCTAAGGATCATCTCAATAAGAGAGCCGTCGACAGAAGTTGGGAGAAAACTCGCAAACGAGGATTTAGTTCGGCTTTCTTCGCAGGTCAATCAATAAATGGCACGGAAAATGCGCTCTCTCAAAAGAATTTTAGTTTGCACGCCTCTTCGTAATACAAAACAGTTCCTGTGGTTGTTTATTTGATCCTCTCTTCTCTCTCTCCTTTTTGAAATATGATTATTTAATCGGGCGACTGGGTTTCCATTGCCTTTCCTTTTGCGCTTTATGAACTACAGAATAGCTTTTCCACATTGAAGCACTCAATCACGGGCAAGCTGTCGAGCTACTTTCAAGGCTCTATTTCAAACCTGCTGGGATTAGAATCGAGGCTATTTATGAGATTTTTATCCCAAAACCATCTCAATGTGTCTTTTGCACCTTTTTTCTACAGCCGTACAATTCGTGGTTCCTTTATACGGATTTCAGCCCAAAACAAATCTTGTGAGAATTCGTGGTCCAAGTTGCTTCAACAAAAGTTTACAATACACCCATTATACTGTAAGGGCATGTCTTAATTATGTACACTCCTTCTACAGCAAAAGTCAGTGGCGTCATTTCAGGTCTTGCCAGAGGAGGGGCTCAATCTGATGGATTTTGTTTTGTTTTGTTTTTTATTTTTGCTTCTCATGCATTAAATCTCTGAAACGCATACCTTCGAGGTCGTTAATGACCTTAATGTCCTTGTTCACTTAACATTTGGACAAAGCTCGGATGAAAAACACATTTTTTTTACATTCTTTCTTGAAATTACAAATTTTCTCCCTATACTCACTGAAGAGAATTTTTTTTTTCTTTTTTTAAATTTCAATTATCTGTGGAGTCAAAATGTTCGGATGTGCCAAACCACGGGGGGTCCAAGTGCCTTCTCCCCTCCTCAAATAATGCCACCGTTTCTCGTTTGCTCCTTACTCTAGTGCGATTTAATGAATGAATGACTTCCATATACCTCCTTTCTCTTTGTTCTCAGGTTTTCGATTATGACTGGGGTTTACAAGATGATTTCATGGGACTCTCGCTCTTCGACCTTACTGCGCTAGAATTAGGAAGGTAAGTTTATCTTCTGAATTTTAAATATAATAATTGAAGTATTACTTCGGTTCGAATGGACGAAATACAACGTTGCCAGATTTCACAGGACATATTTGTTTCTGGGTCAGTAGTGGCTCGTGCAACCTGGCAAATGTGCTATTTTGCCATTTAACTACCCCATGCGAAAATATCTACTCTGGTTGAGGCGACCAAAAAATCGATTATTTTACATAGGTTTAAAGGGATGGAATCCATTGTTGCCACATTGCACGAGCCACGACTTGTTGTTCTAGGGGGGAAAAATTCCTGACTTCGACTTACACCAGCTTCTCGATTTTTCATGGATACTTTAAAAAGAGAGCTGTCTCAAAATTTTGTGAAATCTGATTTAAGTGTCAGTACTTATCTGTAAAAACTAATGGTAAAAAAGCGGTTCTTAAAAAATATTTCGAACTCAATTTATTGAGTAACTATCCCCTAAAGCAGTAATTAGCAGCAGAGTCTTAATTTTTAGCAGGGGGACAAAGACATGTTAGATAGGAATACCCCCACCCCTCCTCCCTTCGGCTCTGTGGTGTACTGCTCCACCGCATCACATTTTAATAAGCTACTGACTCAACGATGGTGGATTTTGTTTGGTATTTTGAGCTGTGATTATCGTTTTTTTAGTAGTTTCCTTCCTGTTGCCCTGCGATTCCTGGGGTTCTATCTCACGTGTATGAAAAACGGAAACGGCGCGGCGCCGGTGGGGGGGTTGAACGAAGTAGCCCCTCAAGGGATATTGTATGCGATTAATAAAGCTTAATTCAGTCTAAAACGATAAATGACGGACATTTTTTGTTTTTTTGTTTTTTTTTTTAAACCGTGCATCAAAAATTCTCATTGAACCGAGAGTGCACGGTCTAGGCAGTGGCGGCTCGCCGGCCAGGTGATGCATTCAGTAAAAGGGAATGCAAATGAACCAAGTCGTTCCTAAAATCACTTCGGAAACGCATTAGAATTACACGATTTAATCCTTCATTTTTTTCAAACTTTCTCGTAGGACTCCTAAATCCTCCTTTTTTCTTTGGAATATTCTGATAACTCCCCCCTCCCCCGACGAAAGATGGTCTTACTCTGAAATTTGGAACGTAATGCACATTTTGAAGTGGCCGCGATTGAGGAAGTATTAGATCCCCCCAGGAATGTTAAGAATGTTAAGAGGGCTCCCGGCTCCTCCTTCATTATTATATGAATGACTCTTCGGTCAAATGTGCCGTTCTAAACCATATATTGAAGATAAACTTTTTTAATGGATGCCCTGAACTTCTGTATTTTCGTAGGATTCAGACTGCCTGTTTCGAGTCTTCGGCATTATTTCCGTCACATGAAATAATTATTTATTGACGATTATTAGCTTTCCGCGAGTTGGAAACTAGTTAACTATTCGTACGTGACCGTACCGTTTTAGTCTACCTTAAAAAATGAAGGCGCACTCATAAAATAGAACTTCCCGTTCGCTTCCAGCGCTTTCCCGTTCGAATCGAGCGGATCTTCAGGTAGAAATATTTGAATCAGATACCTGGAGCTGTGCGCCGACATTACGCGGTCAACCTATGACCCTCCTCCACTCCACTCCTCTTCCGACCCGGCCGAGTCCGTATTTGCGGTTCGGGAACGTCTCATGACCTATACTAATTGAAAATATGTATTCCCCGAAAAATAGACCATAAAACATGAGGTGCGCTCTTCACACAAAAGTCTCTATTCAATCACAATTCACAATGCTAATTTCTCTGAAAGAGCACACCCGTTGTTATATGGGCCATTTTCCCGGAAACGGCCGCAAGTGTAAGCGAGTCAGGCGTTTGTCTAACTATACCTTTGAATCTACAGCACAAAGTGATAAATGAACGATCTCAAAAAAGTGGGGGAAACTTCTTTGGAGATGAACGAAAAAATTCCTTCGTTACTTAAAAATATCGAGTCGATTTATTGGTATTGGCGTTAAACGCAATCATGCTGGTGACTTTGTTCGGAGCGTCGCACTATGGTCCCAAATTAAATCTTAGGCGGTCAAAAATCGATCGATTCAGAGTTGGAAAAAAAACTATTCTAGCTACTATAGATGATTTTTGACGGTTTATGTAGCAAGGTATTTACCCCTGGATTGTCATATATCTGTCGGAGAAAATTATTAGATGGAACCTTAATTCCTGTGATATTTCATGTCTTTGTATTTTTGACCACCTAGGACTCGATTTGGATCCATAGTGGGTCGCGTCGCATTGGGTCCCGTGATGCTCATAAATAGTTTGCGGCAACTTTAAAAACATTGCATGTGAAACAGTGGTACTCATACAATGAAGCAAATTGTGTTTCTGAGATGACATCGCATATTTCTCGTTAAAATTCACGCTAATCTTCAGAGTCTGAATGCAACTATTCTTGTGATACGTGGTTGTCTATACCAGTGGCGTAGCATGCAATGTGGCAACGTTGTACTGTGTCCATTTAAACCCATGTAGAAGTTCGAATGCGAAGGTTTTCACCCAGCACCTTTTAGTTCGACCTTTTTCATGGGTTTAAATGGTCAACGCTGCAGCGTTGACACATTGCACGCTACGCCACTGTTGTCTACCTTGCCCACGGAATATGAAACAGAACACTGTCGAAAATAGCTGAATTTTGACAAATTCTTGATGCTTAAAAGATGCGTTATCCTAAAAACTGATGATAAACTCGATTTTTCAAACTGAATTCAATAACTTTTTCCCCTATTTATAAATAATTTAATTCTACACTAATTACATTTCATATCGTTGAACCCATCAGGCATGTTTTCTTTTTTTCTGAGATCTACTTACAAATGATTAAGCTAACACCATTGATTTCACCATTACAAATTAAACTCCGTCAGAGGAGTTCAATTGTTACTCCACGATATCCTCGCGTATTCTGTAGCCTCTTTCATCTGCAATGTAATTAAATTGATGAAGCGAATAATCCGGGAACATAAGGACGTAGCTGCCTTGCTTCACGAACACTCGTCGCCCGCTCTCATCGTCATATTTGTAATAACCCTGCTCCATCCTTTTTTGTCCATTTGAGTCAGGATATCTGAAAATAAAGAGTGGTACACTTAGAAAAAATATTAAAAATAGCGCTTCATGTAGCACATTATTTAATTGATCCCTCAAATCTCATTTTTCTGCCTTTTATTTCATATTCAAAGACTCAGACCTGCACAGTGCACGCAAAATTGGAAAAAAAATCTTGACCCAGAATGGAAACAGGCGATGCGTTTAAGGAGGTATTGCAACAATTAGCTTGTTCTTCTTTTTTAACCCTTTATGGGCCAAGCCCGAGGGTACTGGTTTTTCTCCTCTAGTCTATTTCGGATTGATTCAGTCTGCATTTTGGATAAACGCGAATATAGATGGGCGCACTACAATAGATAAGGCCTCGTCATGCGCCTTCAATCCGTCGTATAGGCAATTCCAACTCCATCAAGTACGAACAGTTAACTACCTTCCCTTTATAAACGGAGAAGTGGCGTTCTCCTGAACTAACCTGGTCCTTAAAGGGTTAATCAGTCATCGACAGATCAAATGTGCAATGTGCATCTCTGACATCGAAGATTTCAGCTCTGACGGAATAAAACACATATTTACGGTTACAAAACATTTTTAGTCTGGACAGCAGCAAAACTATATTCTATTTGTCTAGGTAAAACTTGACAGTTGCCTTGAGAAAACAGACTGTCGCAGCTATGAAACGTCCAGTTAAAATAACTATGGGTATTGTACGTGCATTTGAAGAAACGGGATTGTCACTGTATCTATCCAGTTTTGTCAAGGTAACTATAGTGTAGTTTTGACGCTGTTCAGAATAAATACTTTGTCACCTTAACAATCCTTTTTTTCCCTGCACAGTCAGATTAATGAGGATTTTAAATGAAGACGCTCTAAAAATTATACCAGAATCGAAATTTGTCATCAAAATATCCTTTTTCTCATTTCATTTTTGTAAGTTTTTATTCAAATTAGATTGCTCGGGCGAAAAAATTGAGGATAGAATTTTTTTTCTTTTTTGTAAGTTGCGCGTCAAGCAATTTGACTTTTCTCCTTGCCTCATAGCTTTTATCTGTAGCTCATATCTCGCTGAAAACATGAATCTTCGCGCTCTTAACTTACTCCACGGATTTACATAGTCCTTCTCATTCGAAGTCTCCTCTATCATAAAAACCTAGGATGCTGTGGGAAAACTGAATTGGAAATCTTCCCGTTTCGATGAGCGGAGAGGGTTCCTCAGTTCTCACTCCCCTTTCCTCCTAGACCACCGTTAATGCTGCATTTTCTTTCCTCAACCCAAATCCCTTACTATTTATTCAACGGATATCTGCTACAGGTCTGCCAATAAACTTATTTGTTAGACTTTGCCAATATTATGTCTTTTTGTGAGAAATGTGCCTTTTCTAATAACCGTGGTGCTCTGAAAATATTGATAAGCTCTCCTCTCCGTCTCACTCATAAATTTCCTCTATACATTTGGTTTCTTATTAACTTCTCTTCGAATGTAATTTAACTTAAATAAATTAAATTTGTGGAACGCCGCCGCGCCGCACCGCGCCGCGCCGTCAGTAGCGTAGTGTGCATTTTATCAATTTAAACTCAGGAATAAGATTGATATATTGAGTGCATGCAGTACGCTGCACGATAGTTTACCTACTTGGACTCTTGCATGGGTAGAAATTGTGGTCAAATATGTGTTAGATTGCTCACTACGCCCGCCAATTGTCGAGGAAATTTAGAAAATCAAGCTGCCATTTCGGTATCGATGCAACCGATGCTCGTTCAACGTTCAGCTCGCCGCTTTTGACTAAAAGAGTTTTCTATTTTCTATACGACGATTTTTCAACTACATATAAGTAATTGGTCCAAAGAAAAGAATAACCGAGGATATTCATCTGATTTAGCTGTTTTTCATGTTTCTCTCAGTGAATTGTCAAACCCAATTTTTTTATGCTTTCAGAAATTCTTTGTAGCGTATCTTTTTGGATGCGATGACATTTTATCTCTCAAAATGTCTCTATAACCGCCAATTTTCTTCGAAATCGACCCAAATGATAAGCGAAAAGTGTTACCAAACACTGAAGAGATGTCAGTTCAAACTTCAATTTGTGTTTATTTTTATGCATATAAAAGGGTGCAACTCAACTTTAAGAGCCTCCGTTTTTATCTGCAATAAAGAGTCTGAGACGATGTTACCTAGTTGTTATTTTAAGGTAAGCTTACTTGTGAGAGGGGAGGAAACGTTTATGGAGGTTAATAAACTACGATGTGGAAGAAAGGAGTCCTCATGATACTTGTTGGTATATAGCATGGCGTCTTATGGGAGCAATTCAAGTCTTCTCGATTCAGCCTTGAGTCGATTGAACTATTCGCGTGGTGATGCGCGACCTCCGCTTCGATCAATCAATTTATTCAACTTGAATCGCTCCCAAGAATACGCCATGCTACCACCTTAACGATTGCTTTTTCTAATCGATTGTACGGTTGGCAAATTAAATAATGTCAGTCATCCCCTTGGATTTTAGCTCGTGTAGGTCACCAGCAATACTCAATACTCTTGCAGGTTGCCCATTTGAACCAAAATCGAAGAAGTTGGTGGATTTTATTTAATTCGTTAACTGCAAGTCTAAGTATGCGTTACCACCATCCGCTATAGGATATGCAATACGCATTGCATCTAAGACACGCGTGTTGAGCACTAATTGGTATTTTATTAGCGTGGCTTATTGCCTCTCCTGTCGTGGTATTTTTGTTTTCACTTTAAAACCTTAAGGTATCTATTTTGTTTTTCGACCTGTATTCCATTACGAAATCAGTGTAATTTTCTCCAACTGTAAACTAAGCTCAAAACAAAATGAAGAGGCCTCCACAGGAGATATCCCCATAAAACAAATAGTCGTTCTCTTCTAAAGAACTTTACTTTTAATCGTAATGGTGATTTTTTGGAGAGAGCACAACTCTAGTTTGGCAGAACCCTCCATTTTCCGGAAACCGCACCAATTAACTTCAATTTCCTTCCCCCCGGATAAAAGTAAATTAACTTACTCATAGTAATAAGTTCCATCCGGTAAGTTATAATTTCTTCTCCGGTACGGCTTCTTAGTAGAGGTCCTGTGAGGAGGCCTAGGTGTTCCATAAGACGGCCTGCGAGATGTTGGCTTTGGCAACTCCGAGGCCATTGTTGGAGCTAGTGTTGAAGTTGTACCGTAACTTAAGCCCGTCGTAGATGAGCTAACTTCTGCCACGATATTGACTGTCGTGTATCCGCTACCTGAGGTTACCGTCGTGAGATCGGCTCCAGAAGGTATAGTAGTATGTTCAGCCCCTGATGGTATGGTCGTGAGTTCAGCCCCAGAGGGTACAGTAGTGAGTTCAGCCCCAGAGGATATAGTAGTGAGTTCAGCCCCAGATGGTATGGTCGTGAGTTCAGCCCCTGAGGGTACGGTCGTAGGTTCAGCCCCAGAGGGTACAGTAGTGAGATCAGCCCCAGAGGGCACAGTAGTGAGTTCAGCCCCAGAGGGTACAGTAGTGAGTTCATCCCCGGAGGGTACAGTAGTGAGTTCAGCCCCGGAGGGTAACTTTGTGGGTTCGTTCACAGTGGTTTCTTGTGAAGTCGGACTGTCCATCTCTTGATGATTTGTTGATGGTTCGGCGAGTGTCGTCGAATCGGTTTCATCCATAGGGAGATTAACGTTGAAAGGATTCGGATTAGGGAGTATAGTGTCCGGGTATTGTGGCGGGGTAGTTTTAGAGGTCCAGAACCATGGGATCGTAGGTGTCTCGGGAGTTTCGGTTGATGGTGGCGGCGGAGGCGGTTGACCTACCACTGGAGGATTCTGAAAGTTGGGTGGTTGCAAGTCAGCTCTAAATTGGGAGTAGACCGGAACAGCTCTCTGCTTGCTCTCGAATTCCTCTACGCTTGCGCAACCTCCAACCAAATAGACTGTCCAGTATAAACAAAAGCAGCACAGGCTCAAAGATCCGCCTCTTGAAAGTTTCTGAAAATGTACGTGTGATTAAAATACACTTTATAAACTGCAAGATTTTTTTTTTTTTTTTTAATCCTTTCACTCCATAGTCCCATATAATGGGTACAATGGGGCTCTCGTTAACTTTTGCTATTAGCTATTGAATCTCGTTGAGTTCTGGAGTAAAGTGCAGCGAAAATTACGATGAGCACATTAACAAATTACAAAATTCACTCACAAACTCACACAATGAATTTAAACTTTAATGCGTAATGGTGGAGCTACGCTGGTACCATGAGAGATTCCTATCTAATTTGAGACTTTCCTCTGTGTGTTTCTGTAAGGAGAGAGAGAGAGAGAGAGAGAGAGAGAGAGAGAGAGAGAGAGAGAGAGAGAGAGAGAGAGAGAGATAAAGAGAGAGAGGGAGATAAATTAGATAGGAATCTCCTATGATACCTGCAAAGCTCCGCCAATTTTGCTCTCAAATGGCGTAGCTACGTAGGTGTCAAGGGGGGCTCCTGTCTAATTTGTCAATCTCTCTGTAGAAACACACAGAAGAAAGTCTTAAATTAGATAGGGATCTCCCATGGTACCTACGTACACGGAAAAAAAAGTATGCGGATAAGCCACATAAAAAACTAGTTTGAACCACATACTCTGTGTCGAATGAATGGATGCTGGGCGAGTATGTCGTTCAAACACATAACAGTATGTCGAATGATTCAATGGGGCTGGAGCTTATTTAGTATGCGGACCGTCCACATACCGTATGCGGACCGTCCACATACCGTATGTCTAAATTCCACATACCGTATGTCGACCGTCCACATACCGTATGTCGACCGTCCACATACCGTATGTCGACCGTCCACATACCGTATGTCGACCGTCCACATACCGTATGTGGAAATTCCACATACCTTATACCGACCGTCCGCATACCGTATTTCAAGAAACTTGAAAGTTGATGATAAATAAACCCCCAAAAAACATAAAGAAATATACAAAACACATAAAGAAGTATACAAAAAACATCAGATTTATGAAAAGCATGATTTTGAGGAAAATTTAATAGTAGATCGATGATTTATTATACTTCCTGGCGTAAGATTCCAAACAGAGTTTATTTTGTTTAAATGTTTCGTTTTTGCACTTCTACTATTTTCAGGACCATTAACGAAGCTGTACCAACTGTGCAATAGTAAATCAAATGAATAAAAATTAAAAATATTCCAAAAAACCCCACAAAAAATTTAACACCTGCGGCGGGATCCGAACCTAGTACAACACTTCCGGTAATCGGAGTTCAAGTCCACTCGGTTACGCCGACATCTGTTAGGCGAACGCGGTCAGTAGGGACTATTTAAATGACGCGCGAGATAGTGTTGTGTGAGAGTAGTTGCCAGTTGCCTGACTAAACTTGTCTACGCGATGGCGCGGCGTAATCTTATGGGGCAGAGAACAGATACAGACAGACAAAAACAAAAATGACACAGCTCAGCAAATAAGCAGAAACAATAACCATGCAACTCACCAACAGGGAAATGGTCGCAGAAATGTAAATCCTTGCATAATAATAGAGTATCAAACTAAAAATAATTAATCAAAATAAACAAACCCAATGTATAATATGATCCACACAACAGTAACACTGATCAATAAATTGGCAACAATCGCGAACTGAATGGATAAACACAGACAAATTTTAGAACGAATGAAAGATTTAATTGCGAGCACATAATTTTAAAGTAGCAATTTCAGACTCGACGCCTCTGGCCTTTAGAACTATATCAAATTGAAGTGTAAGGAGAGTGCCGATCTCAAAAGAAAAATTAGATTCACCTGGTGATGATTCAACTCTTTCCTCCATGAGTTTATATTAAACTAAAACACAATTAATGAAAACGAACAAACGAACAAACACTCACACACACACACGCACAGAAAAGGGAAAAATAAACTTCGCAATCATCCGAAATTAAAACACGAATCAACAGATAATAGCGTGTATGAATGTATCCACACTTGGTTACATGTTCGGTCACGATCGAACTTTTAACTTTATCGAACTAAAAACACTACACCGGTGGACAAACGAAGGATGAAGAGCATCGTTTAAGTATCCTGTTTCATTTAATTTATCGACCGATGTAATTTAAAGTGAATTTCACGAAATTTAGACTGAAATAAGCAGACAACTCAAATGTGTGTAACCGTCGCGCCGCCATCTTGGAATGGAACTAACCTAACATGCTGAGATACGACATAGGGTATGTGGTTTATCTACATACTAGCATGTTGATGAACCACGTACCCTATATCAATGAACCACATACTCTATATCATTAAACAACATACTGGCGATTTTGCATACCGTATGTCTTTTAACGCCATACTTAGTGTTCTTAAAACACATAGTGATGACGTTAAACGCCATAATTTATGTTGTTGGTTCGCATACCTCGGAAATAACATAGAGTATGTTGCGAAACCACATACTCTTTTTTTTCCGTGTAGTTCCATTATTACGCATTAACCTTTAAATTGATTATGTGAGTCTGTGAGTGAATTTTGTAATTTTTTAATGTGCTCATCTTAATTTTTGCTGCACTTTACTCCAGAATCGCTCAACTGCGTTCAATTGCAAATAGCAAAAGTTAGCAAGAGCCCCATTCAGAGACTCGACGAAATTCCTTACACACTGTTTAGATGAGAAAATCTCAAGGAATGCTTAAGCCAAGGCCATCTCAAGGAATATTTTCCATCGAGTCTAGCTCTGAATTGTACCCTTACAGGACGTTTTGTTAACGCATAGATTCCTATGAAAGTTAAAAAAAAAAATTAAAAAAAAAATTAAAAAAAAAAAAATACCCACACAAAAAATTATGAGGGAAAAATTAATTTGACGCACTGAAAAAAGTCTCAGGTTTGTAAAACTTCTTCTTCTAATTCAGCACTGATAGGATTAAAAATAAGGTACCTTAAAAGTGTGAATTTGTCCTTTGCGCATTTGGGTATACTATTCTCTCGCGACCGTCTGCGCTTTTGAGTCATCGATTTTCTTGACAGAATCGAGTACAGGGAGGGGAAAGAGTAGGAAGAAAGACAGGTAAAAGCGGTGGCTCCAGCGAGGGAGTTGGTGTGTAGAAGCGAAGCTGTATGATGTGGATCTTATCAATTTAAATCTAGAATTGTCTAGTTCGATGTAACCACCCCCGAACGATAAACGTCACGTTGTCTCTCCTAAAAGATTTCCGCTCTTGAGTTGTATTTGCTCTTTTTTTATTTTTTATTTTTTATTTTATTTTTGTGAGCCGAAAGCTAGAACAACATGTCAACGTATTATTTAGCAAAAAAAAGGGCCCAAAGCTCATTTTGGGCAAAAGTGTGTTAGCCATGGCCCTAACCAAGATTTTTTTTTCGTGGCTGCCACTCTTGAACTTTTTTCGGAGTGTCTTTCCCCCTTTTATACATCCTATTTTCCCTTTCTTTATTTCCTTTCATTCTCCCTTCTTCTACCCTTTTTTTGACATTTTAGGAGGGGGTGCAGCCCCATCAGCTCCACTTTTGGCTATAGACATGGTGTTAGCTTACTCTTTAAATTATACTGTTTACATCATCCCTTTGTAAAAATGGTCAGCCTGTTGAGCAACTTGTGGCTCTAACCTCTGACCTATCCTTGGCTGACTATTCTGATGTCACACTAATCAGCCCAAGATCAGTCTCAAGTCAGACTTGCAAGTGCCGATCAGACTGACCATTTTACTAGGGACATTACGCTAATTTCCAAAATATTTGAGAAAATATGCAAAGACATAAAGGAAATATATGCTGGTAAACGTATGCAGTTTTACAATAGGAGACTTACAAATGATACAGCAGTACAGTTTTAATCGCCTCCTATTGGTTGAATGGGCTTTGGCTCCTTTACGCCAATCCCAGTGTCTTAACGGGTTTGGGGGGGACGGGTTCCGTTGCCCCGGGAAGCTCTCTTCGGGGGCGGTAAAATTAGGGTGGACAGAAAAAATGCCGTAGTTTAAGGCATTCAATTCTTTACAGTCAATACGAAATTTAATGAAGTAATTTGATAGCACCTCCCCCCCCCCCCTTCCAAGAAGGAATTTATCAGTTGAGCATAATTTTCGACGAAGCACTGATGACTCTTGGACGTAGTTTACCTCATTTCTCTGGAAGGAAGTGCTTTAGGCGCTAGAAATTTTCCCAGAAATGCGGTGTGGGTTTGTGAGAGAGTGTTGGTGTGTTAAGGGGGGAGGGGGTCCAAACTAATTCTAATAGAAATAGAAAAAAACGCAGTTCTGAACTTATTCTCATGAGAGAAGAGACGAAAACGCACTCAAAGCTCGTATCATTAATTTCCAAGTTTTGCGTCTGCTGCATCTTGTGAGGGCGTTTTAATTGGCGCATAGCAAGGTTTAGGGAATAAAAGTCACACAAGAATGCGCGCTTCCATTATTAAATTACATTTTTTTGCCTCCGCTAAAAGCGTCGTTGAAGTTATCCGTTTGAGAAGAATAATCTCCCTCTTCAGCCGCTTTTTTTTCGAGCTGAAACTGGTTCGTAAAAAAAAAGAAGAAGAAGGAGGAGAAGGAGAGATGCAGGGGAAATGACTTGAGGCTTAATTTCAGCTGCAGAGTCTGCATCAAATAATTATATTACATGTAGATGTAGCTTTGAATACGCTTCCCTCCTTCTTTATGGTATTCTTTTAAGGCATGTCAAATTACCAGGAATCTCCTATGGATTTTACCCCTGCCGTATACAGCGCCCGCACCGATGCTTCTGTACTATTAATTATGCATGCATCGATTTTCACCATCAGAATCTTTTCTTGATAGTGTAAACAAGCATATACGCTACGGCATGCGTGAATTCGGGTGGGAGGTGAAAATTCAATTTATAACGAAGAGTATAAGTGTGTTCATATGATGTTATTTTTAGCGTACTGAAAATGCTTTCGTGCAGTGTTTCTCAAATTAATCAATTCAGAAAAGCCAGCCATTAACGCTTTTTGATTCGTTTCAACCCTTTTGCTGCCACCCTCATCTCTCGCGCCGTTTAAGATAAATTAGAGGCAGAACTTTCCCTGATTTCAATCCGATGGATAGAGCCACTTGTCCCTTTTGAGGGAAGTGCGTTTTTGACATTTTAAATCGAAATCAATGAAAAAATGCTAGACCCAAGAACGTCGGCAGTTGCGCTATTTTTGTTCTTCATGGATTTTTAGAGCCCAAAGATTTTTACGCCTCAACGACAAAGTATGTTCGGCTGTAATGAACGTAAAACCAGGTTTTCACATCATAAAATACCTCTTTCTCACCCCTCTACCGGAATTATTCAGGTATTTTGACCCGCTGATTTCAAATTCGGTCTTAGTTTCTACTCAAAACTCGTACTTTTTCCAGAATTTCGAATTTTTTGCTAAGAAGACTTAATTTCGAATTTACGTAAAATCTAGGCCAGTTGAATGAAAACTGGTAGCTTTTTTGAAATCAGCGTCTCCAAATACATAAGGTAGCGATGATGAAGTGAAATTGTATATAGGCGTAGAATTATTCTAAAACAGTAAAAATTAGTAAAATTAACACTGATGGATGGTGAATGTCGCGGACACATTATGTCGTTTTTGATGCTTACTTGAGCCCAAAACGAGTAAAATTGGTTGAGAATGAAAGTGATATACTATGTCTATTTGCCTCACTCGCAGTCATCGGGACTTGTGGGAATTTTCTTATTTCCTATATCTCGCCTTTATTTGTGAGTATTTTAAAAGTTAGTTTGAGTAGTTTGAAAGAGCAGCTTGAAAGTTTCAGGGAAGATTCCTGAAGTACGCTCGCAAATGCCGACGCACTATGGTCTGATATCGAAAAAAAAAAAAAAAAAATTGCCGAAAATCGGTGAAAAAAATTCATCAAAATTAATCGTTTTCGACTTTTTAAGCCGAGGTAAAACATCCCTGTGAAACTTCTAGGTTTGAATTATTTGTTATAAGAGTTCTCTGTGATTGACTTCGCCTTTGAAAGTTCATAAGGGTCATTATTTTATAACGGGTGGGACATTCAGACGACTTTGAAGTAATTTTGTTCAACTTTTTAATCATTTAAATGAAAAAATTATCCCACCAACAGAAAGGTCTTAACTTCCAGATAGTGATAGGATTTTCAAAATTTAAAAAAAGTCTATCCAAAGCTGAGAAAAGAGCAAAATAAGAGTGTAACGGGTGGGACAGAAAATGGACAAGGTTTTTGAATCACTTCAGAAAAAGTTGAAACTCTGTGAGTTTTGAGGAGATACAAATTTGGAAAAAATATATGTTAAAGGTGAGGGACGAAGGTATAAGCTTTGATCCTACATAAAGTTTTTTTTTCATTTACTAAATTATTTTTCTCTAAAAAAATTAAAAAGTAGCGTAACGGGTGGGACAGCTAGGTTTTGTAACGGGTGGGACGCGTGTGATTTCGTCATTGAAAATACACATCAAACCTGCTGTAACATCAACACGTTTGACCTTATTAGATTTAGATAATATTTTCGTCTCTGGTTCCATATTAATGCCAAACAAGACTGCCAGGCACTAATTTTTAAATTTCAATTTTTGCATATCATGTCCACGTTACTGTAGAATGACCCATAGGCCATAAGTGAGAAATTGTTGAGAAATTTACTTATTGATTTTTGACCATCTCAAGCCAATATGCGATGTTCCTAAAATCTGTCGTTTTTGCGTATATTTTATCGATTTTTGGCAAAAACTGTTGACTTTTTGAGCAGTGCGACGCGATGTGGTGCCTACAGTTGGAACTATAATCTACCCTGGAATCACCTTAACGGATTTAGCTCTTCAGAACGAGGGGGGGGGGGCACGTTTCTAACGTTTTGAAAGACATGCTCCTTCTTCTTGTTAGTTCCCGACGGTGAACATTTTCTTTTACGTATTATTTTAACATTTTTTTTCCTAATTGAAAACATACAAAATTTCATTTTAGCAATCATGATTTTGTTGTCAATCATGATATCCCTTCTCACAAAAAGCTATCAGTGAAGTGCAGTGGTGATGATAAGGCTATTTTAGATGAATTAGCCGATGGCAGTTTACAGTAAATGTATGCGCTGTGAAAAGTTCTTGCACCAATTGAAATTATTTGAGAGCTTATTACCTGACAGTTTTCATCGCCCAAACTCATCTGAAACGACCTCTAGCCGCCCCCTCCGTGTTTAAATATGCCCAATCGAATCTGTTCAGGATACTTGGTAATTAATATGATTCAAAATGTGCAAATTTTTTTTCTTTTATGTATTTTTTTTTTTTTTTTTTTTTTTGTCAATGCGATGGCGGGTATGTTGCTCATTGAAGTCACTCAGTGTTGACAATTTAAACTCTCTTAAAAAAAAAAAAAAAAAAAAAAACAACTCGTTGAGAACGTAAATTCATCGCTGATCCGTTTCAAGTAAATATGGGGGGAGGGAGGGGTACGTCGCTTTTCAACATTCGCCAACGAGCTCCTCTCGGCCGAGGCTTAATCCGCATTGCGCTTTTTTTCCCCCGTTTTCGCGGTAGCGGATTAAAACCGAAAAGACTTTGAACGCATTGTTTAACCGTTATTTAAAAAGTAGTCAAGCATACTCCTAGCGCCGATGAAATTCTATGTTAACGCTCTTGCAATTCATATGTGTGTAGTCGGGTTGCAGCTCGGTCCATGTACGGTAGCAGACTTTTCGTCCTAACGAGAGTGACTACGAAAGGCGGATATTCATTCATATGGTCGTCCCTTTAACTGAACTGCTTCTTATGCGGAGGAGTTTCCGAGTGTAATACTCGAGGCTCTTGACGTAATTAATTCGTACCCTTTAACCCCTTTTCGTAACCTTGATTTTGACATCAAGTATATGCTCCCAAAAGTTAACACACGAGTTTTGTTGCACCCTGTAAAACAGTGGCGTGCCGTGACAAAACAATGAGTGTTACCGTAAACGTAAAAACGTTGTATGTGTGCAAAATTTTCTTCTAAACAAGCGTTTTAAGGGAAAAAATACGTCCTCAAAAATTTGTCAGCAAAATAATTTTTGGACGGTCAAAAATTTTCAAAAGTTTCCGAACAGCTAATTTTTTCGAAAAACTGTCAAAATTGTGAAAAGCTGAATTAGAAGACGTCTCTACTGTCTCTCAGCTTAGTCACGCTAGTCAAGTGTGCGAGTGAGCGAGTCTGTGCCAGTCTCTCATCTTTTCTGCGTGTCGCACTACTGGCAGTTCTCTTGACCGTCTTCGATATTTTTCAAAGCTTTTTGAAAATGAAATAAATCTTTGCACTCACAATTTCTCAACCGACACCTTAGGTTGTAAAGGTAACATGGATGGAACGCCACTGCTGTATTATCAGTTTCATCAGCTGCAGCTGTCTCGAACTATACAATTTGCATCGGTTATACTCGGCTGCTATACATATAGTTATCCATCCGAGTGTTGCTGGATGTAGCGACCAAATTGAAAGCTGGACTCTGACAGAATTCCAATCATAATGCAATTCATGTTGTTCCACTCTTCCACGTCCGTCCGCTCAAAATTCAATTACAGCGTGTAAAGGGCTCAACGCTCAACTGTCCGTCCCTTAAGTTATAATGGGGATCTTGCAAACTTTTGCTATAAGCGATTGAATAGTTAATTCTTGCGTAAAAACCAGCGCAAATTACCAAGAGCACGTTAAAAAATTGCAAAATTCACTCACTATAAAGTTTAAGGCGTAATGTCGGAGCTACGCAGGGTCGCAGGTGGTACAATGAGATGGGATATGCCTATTTAAGTTGAGACTTTCATCTGTGTTTCTATATACAGGGTGTAACAAAACTATAAACATTAATTTTCAGGGCATTTTTGTTTTAGACGTAAAAATAATACTTTTTTCCCTATAAACGTGGGTCCGAAATTGTAGTCGTTTCGAGTTACAGTGTTGCAAAGTTTCCGAAAAACAAATTGAAAAATTGTCATAACTCCCTCGTGAATTGTTCTAAATGCTCGCAAATAGGCACTCTGATGTAATTTTAGGCGCTCTTGCCGATTTTGGCTGAGAAAATGCTGTATGCAAAAATGTGAGGGAGGTTTTGGGGGTTTTTCTTGATTTTTCTCACTTTTTTTGGCCAAATTATGTGAAAACATGCTTACGGATTCATTACACCCACTAACGATTAGCATTCCTCAAAAGTTCGTAAAAAAATGAAAAAAAATATGCATTTTTGGTCCATACAAGTTTTTCCAATTAGCAAACCATTTCCGAGGAAATCGTCCCTGAAGTTGGAGAAGTCGGCCAATAATCGCCTCTTCTTTGATTGTGTCAATGCTTGGCCGACTTCTCCAACTTCAGGGACGATTTCCTCGGGAATGGTTTGCAAAAATGGAAAAAACTTGTAAGGACCAAAAATGCATCTTTTTTACGAACTTTTGAATAATGCTAATCGTTTTTGGGTTTAATGAAACCGAAAGCATGTTTTCTCATAATTTGGCCAACAAAATTTAGAAAAATTAAGAAAAACCTCCAACCCCCCCCTTTTTTCATACAGCATTTTCACAGCCAAAATCGGCAAGAGCGCCTAAAATTACATCAGAGTACCTATTTACGAGCATTAAGAACAATTCACGAGGGAGTTATGACAATTTCTCAATTTGTTTTTCGGAAACTTTGCAACACTGTAACTCGAAACGACTACAATTTCGGACCCATGTTTACAGGGAAAAAAGTCTTATTTTTACGTCTAAAACAAAAATGCCCTGAAAATTAATGTTTATAGTTTTGTTACACCCTGTATAGAGAGAGCTACAAATAAGATAGGAATCTCCTATGATACTTGCATGGCTCCGCCATTTTTGATCTCAAATAGCAAAGCTACGCAGATGTCATGGGGATTTCCGTGTCACTGGAAAGTTTTAAATTAGGTAATGACTTTCTGATGCCTTTTTCACTGATTTTCGGCCACTTTTTTTTTTTCTATCTCAGACCCTAGTGTCTCGGAGAACGGTAACAAGACTTCAGAAGATGAAGCTAAAAACAAAATTATTCTGCGAATTTGACTGAATTAGCGTTAATGGATGTAAAATTCAACTCATTCTTAAGCTTTCTTTTTATTTTTCAAAGTGGTTGTAGTAGTTGTTGCTTCATAAATTCGCATAACTTTTCACTCTCCATCAAAGACAGAAAACATTTTCAGTAGTGCTTTTGTATTGTATCAAAAACCCCATTAATGGTCTTTCCGGCATAGCTTCTTTTGATAGCTTTATTTAAAGTGAGTTTGTTTATGAAAGCCTGCTCGATCTTAGAATACAACCTGTGATGCCAAATTGCGATAAATATATCCCGATATTTTGTATTTCTCGCAAGATAAATTGTTTGGAGTTTACACAAAATCTTGTAACACTGTTTACAATGTAATTTTAAGGGATGGTCTAAGATACTTCCGCGGTGACCCTTGAACTTCCTCCAACTCTGATAATTGTTCTCTAAATATTTGATCTATTTTGCGAAAGTTATCTTTCAATTAAATGTATCTGCTCATTCATTTACGTACCTCTGTATTTCATCGCAGATGCATCATCGATAGAAAATTCAAAACGTCCATTTTCCACAAACGATTTGAGAGACAGTTTTATCTAACTCCGCTAGCTCTCAACAATTTAAGGTGTCTCCCCTACCCCCTCCTAAATTGACGAGTGTTTATAACCTAATGTGGAAGATTGTTGGTGCAGAAAGTAAACTTTGAGAACTAGTTGCTTTAGGGGGAAAGTCGTGTTTTTGGCAGTTTAAATTGAAAACAAACAAAATAACGCAAAATACTTGAGCGTCGTACTCAGTGGCGAGGCGTGCGATTTGGCAACGTTCCTTTTTCCCATTTAAACACATAAGGAAGTTCGAAATGCCTGGTCATTGCCGATGGTTGAAGTTTTCGACTTTTTTGGTGAATTTAAATGGAGAGAAGACACTGTTGCCAAATTTCACGCCTCACCATTGGTCGCACTATGGTTAAAGATCGGGGGGGGGGGGGGTGGCCACAAATCAGTGGAAAGTCTTATAAAATCATCGTTTTCGATCTTTCAAACTGAATTAAAAACTTTGCCTGGCATTTGTAGGCTCAAATTACGTATAAAAAGTTCTCTTTGTGATTGAAATTTGGTCTTGAATGTTAATGAACGGTAAAACGAGGAGAAATTTAATTTCTGGGCCATAAACGGGCCAAATTGGTTCTAAAATAAAGGCGAAAGTATATGCAAAGAAAAAATCATGTGTAATTTGGAATTGTATCAGTAAAGATTACAGGTTTCGGTTTCACCTGTAATCAACTCCAAATTACACTTGATTTTTTCTTTGCATAGTTAGTTATGCCTTTATTTGAGAACCAATTTGGCCCGTATATGGCTCAAAAAATCAAGCAAAAATTTAAGCAAGTGCTGACACTCCGATTTTTTGTCTATTATTCATCTGTTCAGAGAAAACAGCCGAAAACCGTAAAAAAACGGCTATTTTCGGAGCCAGCGACAAGTAACGCCATCTATCGGATTAAAATTTCCGGGAGTTTGCTATAGAATCACCTTAAATATGCTTGCAAGTTGCAAGTGCCGCCGTTCCCAACATTTTCACTGGGGGTTCGCACCTGAATCTCCAAATAATGGATATACTGTAGCGTATATTTAAATTTTAAATAGAAAAAAAAGCAAGACAAATCAATTGCCTGCGACCCACCATATACTGGCTTAAGGAGTAAAAGAAACTAATTATGAATCGGCCCAATGAGTCTCACCTATGTGATTTGACGAGTCATAAAATCTTTGGAATCGAAAAATATTCGAACAATGCTTGTAACACGTACAAAATAACACTATTAAATTACACCTGTTAAAGTTAAGTACAGTCATCAGCCCTTTCTGTTTTGTTTGTAAATATTGCAGATGTTTGACTTTGGTAACTTACCGATTTCATCCTCATTAATAGAGTTACGGCATGATGGTTGAAAACGGAACTGAATAAATAATTATAATGTTCAGCACGCGCGCGGTTTCGCGGTGAAATGAAACTTGGACAATGCAGTTGTCAGATGATAGCTATTAATTCTTGAATCGGCTCGAGGGTATAATTTAAGAGTTGTATAGGAGGTGGTTCATCTGTATTTATTCACATGTCTGGTCCCCCTTATCGTTCTTATCGGCATCTGACACCCTCCGCTATCTTTATTCGGCGCGATTATCAGTCTATCTTATTTAGGAATGTTTTGCGGTCAACGTTTTTTTTTTTTTTTGGGGGGGGGGGGGGGGTCGAAATAGAATACAAAACGTCTATATTTGTGAACGAATGAGCGGGCGTTGTATTTTTCTCATTCGAATGCATGTCAATACCCCCAACAACGCGACGGTCAAAGCCCCCGCTTTGATCTGAAGAAGGATTAGTTAGTTTTGGCAATTTGAAGCTGCTTTATTTTCGGTTTCCAAAGAAATGTTCTTCAATGGTTATATTTCTCCCGTCAATAAATACCTCAAGCTTCCCCCTTCACGCTCAGAACTGTGTACTCAAGCGAACGCTCTCAAATATCTCCTTCACGGTGTAATATTCGTTAGTTTCTCTCTGGTGAAGTACACGGTGTCCCACTATACTGTCCATGAACTAGGGTTGCAGCTATATTATCTGACTCATTTCAACGAAGTGCCCTCTCTCCCGAGGAGGAGACGTCGTTTCATCCCCCCCCCCCCCGAATGCTCCCACAAGGTTATATTGACACTTCCTGAATTTTTTAAATTTTTATCTGCAGAAAGGGTCTATCAAAATAAGTGGCAATCTATTTTTTGGCCACCCTGATGTGTAAGCATCGTGCAGTTGCTATTAACCGCTTTAGTGATGACGTCACAATCAAAACCCAAACAAATGTTCCATCTCGCTCACTCTCGTTGAGTTACCCATTAGAAATTAGATCCATATTTTTGAATGCAAATTCATGCTGGTAAACAACCATTTTTCTCAAACACGGCACCATTGGATTCCACGTGTCTTAAAGTATCGTACTTCATGAAAAATCACAAGCGAATTTACCATCACAATCACAATTATATCAAAGGTTCGATCTGTTTCTGCTGATAACTGTCTTATTTCCTATCCTGCTCATGTCCTTTCACAGCAGAGGTATGGTCTGTCATTGTGGGGACAAGAACACTGTTCAGGGCAGCTATTTACAGAACAGAAAAAGAGTTTAAGAATAATATTCAATAAACCACATAACTACTCCTGCAACGATATTTTTCTAAGCTATCATCTGTTCACTCCTCCATCGCTTCATGTTCTTGATACATTATATTTTGCTTATAAGAATAATCTCATTGACCCTTCTGCTGTAGCACCATCATACAGGCGCACTTATATTAAGAATACCATGTTAAAATTAAAAGTATCTGAACAGAAAATCCAGTTCGCAGTAATCAGATTATTCAATGCACTTCCATTAGACACGAGAAAATCTTTTCAAGTTGGCAATTTAAACTCCCCCCCCCCCCCCCCAATTAAAGCAACTTTTATTAACGAAAGCGTCATTCAACCATAGGAAACATATTTGATTGTTTATAATTTAATATTGACTTGTACTATAGCCGTAAGGCTCAATAGGGCAGTTGCAAAGGTGTGAAATGTTGCGTTTTTTATAAAGAAAATGAAAGTACTTGATGAGCTGAGTACAAAGATGCCTTTGGTTTCTAATTACGTTCCATTGCTCCGAAGATGAAATTTTGGCCCAAAATACGTTGTTTTAAATGAGAATTCCGCGTAGTGACGTCACTACGTCCACACTTTTTTCAAACCTTACACGTGTGTATCTCCAGAACCAGAACACTTGGGAAAAAACCAAAGGCACCATTGTTCTCAGCTCATCAAATATTATTATTTTCTTTATAAAAACGCACACAATTTCAGACCCTTGCAACTGCCTTTGTATAAAATAAAAAATAAATAAATAAATAATCTTAGGAGAATTTTCAATTATCATTCCTTCAAATCGAAGCAAAACTTGCCTCAGACTGTAAATTTTTGATTTTGAAGCGTTCTTCAAGAAAAGGTCCACGCTCAAATTCATTTTCATAAATTTTCATTTTGTAACATGAGAAGTAATGTTGAAAAATGGGGCTCTAGCAAACTTTTGCTGTGAGCAAATGAATAGTTCATTCTGATGTAAAAACCAGCATAAATCACGAAAATCACACTGAGAAAGTCTAAAATTAAGTAATAAACGTACATAACTCCTTTAATGGCAAGATCGTAATGGCGGTTTGACGCAGGTATCATGGGAGATTTCTATCTAATATGCCACTTTCTCTTTGGAAACACAGTTGTATGTCTCAATTTAGATGTAGGAATCTCCCACGATGCACCGCCATTAAGCCCGATTCTGAGAGTAAATTTCGTGATTTTTTAGTGTACTCATCGTCATTTTTACAGGTTTTTATGCAAGAATCAACTCTTCAATCCCTTGTAGCAAAAGTTCGCAAGAGCCCCATTCCAAAAATTATCCGTCTAGGTGCGTCTACACCTCTGAAACAACTTCTATCCATTTACAAAGCGTCCATCAATAGGAAAAATCCGTAAACCGTGGAATTGACAGGAAAATTTCATTGGAGAAAAACGTGGAATTGACAGGAAAATTTCATTGGAGAAAAACGTGGAATTTAGACAAAACCAAATTCATTGGAGATTATGAAACATCGATTTGGAGCCAAATTAGTGTCTCAATTGTCCTTGGAATGTCCCAACTTGATGCTCTTTGAATTCTTTGATTTTTAATTTAAAGAATGTGATTCTTCCCACAGTTTCTCTCTAGTGGAGCTTGCCGCGGTGCATCCAGTTTTCAGCTATCAATTCTTTTATCATGTTTTCGTTTCAGTAAATACATTTTCATAATCGCTCTTCCAAGTGTTTCACTTTAAATGACTATCCTTATACTTTTGCTAATCTTGGTTTCAGATCTCAAGATATAACTCTGACCTTGCAAGATCCAAGCAACCCGGAAGAGTACCTTGGGGAAATCTTGATAACAACGACACTCTGGCCTAGAACACAAGAAGATAAAGAGCTGGTGAGTTTGTTTGATGCTTTTATTCTATTTTCTTCATATTCGAAAATGTTCTCATCGAGTACGAGGAGCCTTATAAAATATAGTCCGGCTTGATGGTCTTATGATGAACGTAAACGTTTAACAATGGGACGCTTGCGCTGACTATTGCTATAAGCTATTGAATAGTTAATTTAATTATTGATAAAAACCAGCGAAAATGACAATGATCCCTTAAAAAAAAAAAAAAAAAAAAAAAAAAAAAAAAAAAAAAAAAAAACGAAATTCTTTCTCATAGACTCACTAAATGACTTTCAAGTTTAAATTGTAACGGCGCGACGCGGCGCACTATGCACTGTGGTCTGAGATCGAAAAAACGTGGCCAAAAATCAGAGAATTAAAGTCGTCAAAAATCATAGTTTTCGACCTTTTCAGCTTAATTGAAGACTTTAAGATAACGAGTTGAAGTTTGAATTACTTGTTAAAAGTGTTCTCTGTGTTTGAAATTTGTCTTTAAAGTTTTTAAATAATAAATTTTTGAGAAATTCACTTTCTGATTTTTGGCCACTTTTTGACGATCTCAGACCATAGTGCTATGGTCCCAAATCAAATCCTAGGCGGTCAAAAATCGATTTGTTCAAAGTCGGAAAAAAAAACTATTCTAGCTACTATAGATGATTCTAGAGGGTTTATTTAGCAAGGTAATCACCCCTGGATTGTCATACGTTCATCGTAGAATAATATCAGATGAAACCTTAATTCTTGTGGTACCTATTTCATGTCCGTGTATTTTTGACCACTTAGGATTCGATTTGGATCCATAGTGCTGCGCGGCGGAGCTACACGGAAAAAAAACTACGGTGGAAATAACTATACGGATACCTGATTTTGGCACCTGCTAGATGTTATGGTAATGTTAACCAGAAGTATACTATGTTTTGACTAGGTACTAGGTGATGTTACTTGATTGCATGTCGAATTTACTCAAAGTTTCGGTAAATGTACCATACTTCTGGTCAAGTTTACCATAACATCTAGCAGGTGCCAAAATCAGGTATCCGTATGGTTATTTTCACTAATCTTTTTTTTCCGTGTACGCAGGTACCATGAGAGATTCCTATCTAATTTGAGGCTTTCCTCTGTGTGTTTCCACGTATAGCGAGTGACAAATTAGATAGGAATTCTCTTATGATACTTTCATAGCTCCGCCTTCTTTGCGCTCTTAAATGGTGGAGTTGCAATGGTGCCAAAGGATCCCTATGTCAAATTATTTGTCACTCTCTCGATAGAAATACACCAAGGTAGATGGAGAACAGGTATGGACAACACTCTGAGGTTGGCTCTGATCGGTTGTGAAAAAAGTGACTCTTTTCTGACCGCGCAATTCAAATTTAGATTTAACATCTTGAAAAGGAAAGTGAACAACGTAATTGACGATGTTAATCCATTCTATTGTCACAAAATTTAAATTTAAAAATAAAAATTACATTGCATTGTTCAAATAAATAAAGTATTGCTTCAGATAAACTTCCCCTTCAAACCTAACCTCAAACAACAATGCAAGATACACGGAGTAAATAGGAGACAAGATGGCGGCGAAGTCTCTTTTTCCCAAGTGGCTACGCGCGTAGGGTTACCAACTGGCAATTTGAAAAAGCCGGACTTTCGGCCGCAAAAAGCCGGACTTTTCGTCAAAAAGCCGGACATTTCGAAGAAAGGAATTTCGCAAAATTTTCGGCTCCTGAAAGACATAACTAAGCGTTTTCGTTCGAAATAATCAATGTTAATGTGATTTTCATAAGACTAAGCAACTATATTACACAAATTTTTAGCATAATGCCTTCCTGCAGTTAACGAATGTGTGATGGAGATGGAGGGGGATCGATGAACCAACAAGTCAGCAACCCCCTTCTAAAAACACCCTCGAGATTCGCGACTTCGGTACTCGTTAATGACGCCAAGTCGTGAATTTGCGGCGGTAGCAAACCTCTTTTCTCTTTCTTTTTTTTTTGTCCCTTTTTCCTCCTTTTTTTCCACATTTTTGGGCCTTATATCATTAAACTCAAAAAAGCCGGACATTTTCCGAAATTTCAAAAATCCGGCCGGACGCCGGACAACGGTGCCAAAAGCCGGACATGTCCGGCAAAAGCCGGACGGTTGGTAAGCCTATACGCGCGCCCCCTGAGTCGAATGTTGTCCGTACCTGTTCTCCATATACCTTGGAATGACACAGGATGAAAGCCTCAAACTAATTATTGGAATCTCTCATGGTACCTGCGTAGTGCTCCACCATTACGCCTTAAACGTAATTAAAGACATTTTGTGAGTCCAAGTCTATGAGTGTGAGTGTGTCGTAAATTTTGCTAGATTTTACGCCAGGATTAAATATTCAATAGCTTATAGCAAACGTTAGCACAAGCCGGATTGATCGATTCGCGCGTGAGGCCAAAAGGTTTTTAGTTGTTTTTCAAATCGAATTGATACGAGGCATAGCCAATGAGCTATAACTTTAGAGTGGCACATGTCAAGGAACGTTCCGCTGTTTCATTGCTATCACTTAGGGCGCCGCCATCTTGCCTTAAAAATTGATTTTGAGGTTAAATTTTGTAGGTTGTTTCCGGTCGTTCCGTAAACAAACTCGGGCATCGCCGGAAACGACCTACAAAATTTAACCTCAAACCTTGGAATCTGCCGTCCTAATTCCGCCTTTTCCCGGGATTCCTTCTACCCTGTGTGGCACAAGGTGGACCAGCCCGCTGCCACTCTAAATTTATCGGGCATAGCCGCAGCCAGAGGCGTAGTGTGCATTTGGCAATGTTGCATTGTGCCCATTTGAACCCATGTAAAAGTTCGAATGCGAAGTTGTTCACCGAACACTCAATAGTTCGATCTCTTCCATGGGTTTAAATGGACGCTTTATAACGTTGCTAAATTGCACGCTACGCCTCTGGCCGTAGCCAGGAATTTGTCTTTCGCTCTCTATAAACCCATTTGATTGCATGTGCTAGAAGAGGACAGACACAGGGGCTGGAGTTCAGTGGCTTACCGTGTAATTTGGCAACGTTATAAAGCGTCCATTTAAACCCATGTAAAAGGTCGAATGCAAAGATGCTCACCCAACACTCTATCATTCGACCACTCTCATGGGTTTAAATGGACGAGCGACAGCGTTGCCAAATAGAACGCTACGCCACTGCTGGAGTTGTGATACAGCCACTTTTTCTATCCTTTTCCAACATGCATTTAATCGGAGAAAGAGATAGAGAGACGGATCAACTCCTGGATATACGGCCATGATATAAGAGGAATGCTTTTGTGGCAATGTCCAACAGTGCGTTCCGAATAAGTTGTTTTTAAGTACTGACGCCGCAAATCGATTTTTCGCAAACCGCCCACCACTACAATAATAGTCACTAGTGCCCTTTTGATCACGCAGCTCTCTTCGTCGGACTTTGTACGTGGGAGAAAGGTGTTGAAGTTTCGTTTTCGGAGAATTTGTCTCTCCGCGGGGATGCGGGGGTCTTTGATTACTCCACTCACGCCTGGCGCGATGTCTTCAAGGCAAACAATGAAGGAAAGAAAATATATAAGGTGCGAAACAATGAGAGAAAAAGCAATGATGGTTTTGCAGAATTGCTATAAGCGACACCATGCCATTATTTTACCCTCCACCATTATTTTACACAGGGCGAATGGAAAGCATTTCAGCCTTCATGCTCGCACACAGGGCAGTATACAGCCATACTGTTCGGACCCTGCACTGAAAAAAATCAATTGTTAAAGCAACAATTCAAAATTTGCCGATTTAACAAAAAGTGAAAGTTGCTAAATCAACCAGGGTTTTCTGTTAAGTTAACAATTTATTTGTTGAGTTAACGCAAAAATAGTCGTTCAATCAACCACATAATGGTGTTCTTTCAACGAAATAGACATTGTCAATTTAGCAATTTTAAATAGTAAAAAAAAATACAGAACTTGACAAAATTAGTTGATCTAACAATTCAGATTGCTGTATCAGCAAAATAAATTGCTGATTTTACTTACTAATTTGTTATTCCAGCATGAAAATTGTTATTTTTACTATTTGATTTGCTGGTTGGGCAAATTAGTCGTTAAACTAACAAAATGAATTGCTAATTTAGCATTTGAGTTGTTAATTTAACAAAATTATAGGTTAATTTAGCAAATCATTTTGTTCTGTACTTTTTTAACTATTTATTTTTTTCAGTGTGAGTGCAAATGTAATCCTTTCAATACCACACCTGAGGTATTCGGTTTCGTATCTTCATCTCTCATTGACTCTAAGTAGCTTTTCCAAATTGCAAGCATTCGCAGAACGATGCTTCATCGAGCGCCTTCAATTACCAGGATAGGCAAAATAAACTCCGCGAAGCACGAATATTTAACTACTCACTGAATTTGAGCGAGTTATATTTTAGATTTTTTTCTGATAATCTAAACCTGGGAATAAACATTGAAAATAACAAGATGCATTGGAGTAAAAGTGGCAAATAAATAAAATGAAAACTAATTCATTTCGATAGTCTATCTTGTATTAAATAAACTGATTTGTGAAGTCATAGGCCTTTCGATCTTAAATCATCATCAAGAGCCACACATATTTAAATGAATGAAAGTGAGGATACAAAATAAACAAACAAAACAAAAAGCAATTGAGACAACGTAAACAGAATTTTGCGAAAAACATGAAGCCAAAAAAAATATATGTATAAAAAGAAAAAAGCTTTCGCTGTTTTGTTTCGTTTTTACTTTTTATGTGTTTTTGGAATCGTGCTTTTCTTGGTATACGTTGTTTTCATTGCTTCTATTGCTTTACCTGACTTTTATCTGTTTAAATATTTTAAGCCACCAATGTTGATTTAAGATTGAAAGCTCGGCCGATGGCTCTATAAGTAAGTTTTTTCTCGGAAGTTCAAGTGTTCAGTGTCGCC
Organism: Trialeurodes vaporariorum; assembly: GCA_011764245.1. NCBI lineage: Eukaryota > Metazoa > Arthropoda > Insecta > Hemiptera > Aleyrodidae > Trialeurodes > Trialeurodes vaporariorum. Next base: position 34,849,612 of record VMOF01000002.1, on the reverse strand, counting down.
AACTAGAGCCCAACAGACGAAACGTAAGAGAGAAGAATGGGTCTGTTGCACACTTCGGCTGGAGAATTTCAAAGTACCATTTCATATGTAAAAAGCCGTAAAAATGATAATAGGAGCATCAGAAAACACAAAAATGCATTAATAAACTCACAAATTGCGAAAAACACTAGACAATATTCACCCCCGTATATTTCCACCACTTACACTATATTTCTTGAGATTAGCGCGGCACATTTAAATAAACAATAACACACAGGAGTTCCAAGGATGATGATGAAAGTTGGAATCATACTTGGAACTCTTGTGTGTTATTGTTTCATTTTGATAAGTTTTCGACACAAATATCGGTTTCCGTACCTTTCACAACCTTTTGTGAGGAATTGCGGATATTGGAACGTAAGAATTCTAACAGGCGCCGTCAGTGTTTACTGTTTATTAGGTGCTGTTTATTTGTTTATGAAGTCAGCTGTGATGGCAGTCGGCCGTGTTTATTTGAATGTGCCGCGCTAATCTCGTGAAATATAGTGCACGTGGTGGAAAGATACGGAATAGTGAATAGTTTCAAGTGTTTTTCGCAATTTGTGAGTTTATTAATGCATATTTGTGTTTTTTGATGCTGCCATTGTCATTTTTACGACTTTTAACGTATGAAATGATACTTTAAAGCGCTGTAGCCGAAGTGTGCAACAGACCCATTACGAAAGGTGAAAGAGAGAAGAGTTACATTCATGTCCTTCCGAGATTATTAGATTTGAGACCGCCAAAGCTTGTCACCTCGACCGGACTTCAAACCCGGTACTGGCCGGGACCTCTTGGTTAGTATGGCTAGTTGTGCTGACCAACAGACAACGAAGCCCGACTATCAATGCGTTTGATGAAAACTTCCAGGAAAAATCCCGTCTTTGAACAATCTTTCAAATTTGTCCTGTTTTTGCTCCCAACCCTTCAGATTTTGTCTTTCAGTGTGATATTGCAACGTATTCCGAGCCAGCCTCAAAATCACTCCAAACAAAACTTTTCCGTTGAAAAATGAAAAGCGTCGATGCACCTTTCCTCCTTTAAGCTGCATGAGAGCGTCATTCTAACAATAAGAGACGACCAGAAATGATGCATGCATCTCTCGTAGTATATTATGGTTTTATTTTATCTTCTACGTATAGATAGTAAGGCGTATAGAATTAGGCGAGAGTGTGAATCTTTTATGAACGCCTTGTCCTGGTTGTCCAAATACGTGGCCTCGCGAGTGCAGCTCGAAGTGTTTCGTGACTGTTTTGCAAAAGTGCAATTACCCTCGCTGAAACATTGATGTTGTTTCCTGGTAAAGCCAGTCCTCGAAAGTTGAATGCTTTCTTTCCCATGCACACAGTATTTTGTTCTAATGTCAAGTGCATTATTTTAGTGAATTCCATTTTTCATCGGTTTTATACCCCTTATTCTTGCTTCCATTCACTATCAAACGCTTACTCTTTCCCTGTCTTCTACAATTTCACGAGCATCGTCCAAAGAGGAAAACTGAAGCTCTGCTGTGGTTAGCTAGCTCTTCGTCTAAGATACCAACTTTCTTCAATCAGATTTTATCGCGGCTTTACCACCCTCCCTTGCATCGATAGAAAGCAGCGCACGTAATAATTGGAAAGGCGTCCGTTCAAGTTATAGGACGTTAAATGTTTTAGGATGCGCTGTTGTCAGCTAGTAACCCTCAACATCAACCACTGCCTTATGTAATGTATACAATTTGGAAAATGTAAGGTAAAGTTAGCACCAAAGCACGCAGGAACCTTATCACTGGCAGCTTTTATAACTTTAGCCATAAACACGGGTTGGCTTTTAAAGACCGAAACGTTTTTTTATCTGCTTTCAGTGAAAGTGAGCGTGCCCAGAATATACGCATGTTCAGCGAGGGTCAATTTTCTGCTCACAAAGTTCGCCTCGCTGTCGACAAATTCAATTTTCGCGCGTCATTAGCCTCGGGGAAAGTTTGTATCGCAAATTGTTTCTCGAAGGCGCATTTGTTAACTTTGAACCGACAATGAATAGATCTTGCAATTGCACTTTATGTATAGGGTGTCCAGTAACTCCATTTGCAAATATTTACCACTCATCATTGAAGTCAAAAATGGATCTATTTTAAAAAGCTGCCACTGCTCGAGGACTCTCGAGTCGAGAAGTCTAAAAGACTAGAATTATTAAAGAATAGTTAGATTTTAACTCAATAACTTTATTCCTCAGCGCCTAGAATATCGATTCGATCACTTTAGACATCTAATTTCTTAGGTTTTGACCGATTTTCAGATTTTTTAGCGCAGGAAGAATCCAAAATAAAATATAAAGGTAGCTTTTTATTACTTGTTAAGTCCCGGCTTTTACTTTGTAATTTCAGATCAAGATTTGTCACTATCTCGAAGCGACAAAGCGAACACTTTTCCTTCGAAACGGATTTGCCAGAACTTTCTTTAATTCTTTGCATCGGTCAATACTTGATACTTTGTTTTAAAGTTCTCGGCGCTGAGGCATATTTGCAAAGTGGAACGTTTCAAACTGCCCTTTCAGTGTTATCATAAGCTGCTCGAACTTTTGAGGAGACTAAATCTGACAACTTTCCAAGAACTTTAATTAGGCTTATTTCTCGAGTTTTCTTTTATTTACTTGATTTTAGGATGCAAGTTCTTCCACTCTTATTTCAGCTTTTACTCACTCATTCTCTGCATTACTTTAACTAAACTCCGCTCGGGATAAGAACATGAGCGTCATTTAGGGGGGGCTGAAGGATTTGAAGTCAGGCTCAAAAACTGGCACGAATTATATTGATGAGCAAAAAAAAAAAGGTAATCTGATTTTTTGCCCCCTCCAAGCCGAAAATTATAATGATGAGAAAAAAAAAAAGAAAAAAAAGTCATAAGATTCCCCCCCCCCCCCCAAGCCGAACTTGAAATGACGCCCCTGGATAAGAAGTCCGATGGGAAGTCAGGTAAAAACGCACTATATTGCAACGTTGCGGTTCTTTTGCCGTTGATTCTCGGCCACTGCGAGTTCAGGAGACCTGCCTTTCAGACCCTTTTATTGAAACAGACAATACCGCGAACCGACCAATTATACATATACTCCTTTGAACGCCCACTCGAAATTTAAACTTTTGCGGCATTCGAAAATTTTGAATAACTGACTTTAAATTTAAATTCTGCTCGACGGGCACAAAAAAAATGATACCTAACGGCGATTCAATAAGTAATTTTTCAAAGATTTCGGCTTTCTAAAATCACTCAATCGGGAGTGCCGAAATCTTTAAAAAATTACATATTAAACCGCCGTTAGGTATTATTTTTCTGTGCACTTTGAGCAGAATTTAAATTTAAAGTCAGTTATGCAAAATTTTTGACTGCTGCAAAAGTTGAAATTTCGAGTGGGCGGTTGAAACGACCGTATAATTGGTCAGCTCACGGTATTGTCTGTTTCAATAAAAGGGTATGAATAGAAAGGCAGGTCTCCTGAAAGAGCGCAGCGGCTGAGAATCGACTATGAAGGAACCGCTGCGTTGCAATCATGGGCGCACCCAGGGGGGGGGCCAAGGGGGCCAAGGCCCCCCCATAGGAAGAAAAAAAAGGAGGAAAGGAAAGGATAAAGGAGGAAAGGAAAGGAAAAAGGAGGAAAGGAAAGGAAAAAAGGAGAAAAGGAAAGGAAGAAATGAGGAAAAGAGAAAGAGAGAAGAGGAAAAGAGGAGGAGAGAAAAAGAAAAGATGGGAAAGGAAATGAGTTCAAACAAAGAATCAATGTCATGAAACATATTTTTCCTTGGAGGAACACATCTTTCCCGGTAGCAATGTCCTTAATTGTTAATTTCGCTCGATTTTCTTCTGAAATCTAGATTTCCTGAAGACTCCTTCTTTCTATCAGCACGATGAAGATTTTTCCGTAATAACAGCATAGTCTCGGAAAATCTCATTTTTCTCGAGAGTTAATTCAATATAGTTTCTGAATAGAAGTAGCCTAATTTTGCGTCTAAGATGAGCTAAATTTTCAAAATTTTCCGGGGGAGGACCCCCAGACCCCCCCATATGAAATGCAAATTTGGCCCCCCCCCATATAAAAATCCTGGGTGCGCCCATGGTTGCAATGTAGTGTGTTTTTACCTGACTCCCCATCGGACTTCTTATCCCGAACAGAGTGTACTTCAATCCTTTCTATTCAGGACTTTCTCTCAAATTCAAAGCTTTCTTTGCCAGACCAGTGATTCCTTACTTTTGACTTTATTCTCTAAGATTTTTAAGTGACAACGGTCAATGTTAGACTAGCCGCCGACTCGAGGTGGAGGCATTTGCATGTGGGTGCGTGCCCACACTGAGAGAACTATTTTTTTAATCCAGGATGTATTTAGTTTGTGTTAAAGAAACTGCACAGCGAAATATATTGACTAAGGGGAAATTCCTTTCACCAAAGGAAAATGTCTGCTGCTACAAGTAAAAGATTCCTTGTGACAGTGATTCTCCTTCATGCAATCAGAACTTACTTCGCGCAAGGAAAACTGTCACATTAAGTAAACGTGTTTTCTTGTTTTTAAAGAAATGATTTCTCTCAGTGCAGACAGTTTATTTAATCTTTTTTGTTCAAAATCTTAAAATCCACTCATAAATAACTCATAATAAATGCGTTTCAAACAACGGTCGAATGAGCGTGTCACAATGGATGGAGTACTATCTAATCACAACTTTCTATGTTGAAAATTGAGAAGAGTGATTTATCGTAGAGAAAACTGCAATTATACGGGAATTTTGATTCACTCCCCCCTGTGACCCGCTAATTCGACCGACATCTTGTAGTTTTGTTAAACACATTGAGTTTGTGAGTAAATTTATAGAGACGTTTTAATGCTTTGAATGTGATTTTCAAGCGATTTTGCGTATGAATGGAACTTCCGCGTAACACTGCGCGGTAGCAGAAGTTTGCAACAGGCCCATTGCACAGCTTTCCAGTATTTTAGTTATTGATTGAGTCTAATTTTGATGCAGATAGCAGTGTCCATCATCACTAGTGCAGTCAGTGCAGTGCTTTTGATTGATTTAACTAATAAAATCACCAACGGATTGTCGAATACCATTAAATATACGCAAAATGATAGCACTGAGTTAGGTGTAATTCCCCGATCGTCTCTAATTCAAATTAACCTGTCAGTCGGCGAATGAGTTTTCGTTGAATTTTAAGTGCCCCCCCCCCCCACAAAAAACCCTTTAACGAACTCGCTGTTTTAACACATCCCGTGACAGGATGTTAACCAGAAAACCCCAAAGGCGGAACAAATTTAAATTAATGAGAGACCAAATAAGCGACGAAATGAAATTAATGAGGCGCTTGACGAGGGTGTGAACAGGAGAATAAAACGGGAAAATTATCTGCAAGGCGAAAATTTCTGCGCATTTCACATGCACTGTGTTCTGTGTTCATTCTCCAGTCTCTTTGCCAACTCCACTGCCGCTCTGGCTCGGCTCGATTCAAGCTTTCCACGAAAATTCGGCCTTATTATTTATCTAATTGCATTATTAAAACTTCGCCTGCAACAAATGAGATTAGATGCAAACAACTTACCAAGTCTTATCATTCGTGTCTCGCTAGTTACACAGTTACACTGCACGCCAGCGCCACCTGTGGATATCAAAGAGCAACTCCTTTGAACGCCAAGTTCGTTACTTACACGACAGAGTTCTCTCCTCATCTGGCGCGCTTTTCAAGTTCTGTGTTTTCGTATCGTGGAAGATGTAGACACGGAGCACCTCAAAACGTTATGACGGAGTAAGTGATAGGCCGATTTACATTAGTAATGACGTTATGACCGAAAACTGGATTCAAACGAATGTCCTATCTCACTCACTCCTGTGGAGTTACCCATTAGAAGTATGATCCAATTTTTTCAGATTCGATTTTCTTGATCGGGTGGCATGCGTTATGCGAATGATACGCACCTTATAATCGTATTTTTAATTAATGATGAAAATAATAATAGTTATAATAATAATAATAATCAAGTTATTAAAAAAAAAAACCCCGTCAAATAGGCGTGAAGATTGCCAAGTAGATAATAATGTATAATATGAGTGTTTACGGTTGCCCTCCAGGTTGCGTTTTCTGACTTGGCCTGGCGGCTACCGCCACTTATGATAATAATAATAATATATATATATATGTATAATAATAATCGATAGCTTCATGTATTTCGGCTTTTGCCGTCATGAGGGGGTGATCACGAAAGATCGTACTGTAGTTGTAATCGGAATCGGAACGAATCGATGATCGAAGAGTTGAAGAAGAAGAAATAAAATACTAGCATTTATATTTCTTCTTCTTCAAATCTGAACAGATTTCGACCATCTTTTCGATCCGATTACGATTACGACTACGATACGATCTTTCGTGATCACCCCCCCCCCTCCGGTTAATGAAATTAAAAAGTAATCTTTATTTTTTTATTTTTTTATTTATTTTTATTTACCATTTTTAATTTTATGAACCTGATGATGGCGAAAGCCGAAAAAACTATATTGTTTATTATTATTCAATAAAGTGTCAACCGTACACATGGGGCTTGTCTGGTGCGTATCATTCTCATAGATCCAAATTCATGTTAGTAAACAACAACAACCAAAGCTCTCTCGAATTGTATTCCTCCTGTCATTTCCTGCACGTAATCATACCTATTTATAGTATACTTTCAGACCATCCTAATTCGTGAAAGATCACAAGTGATTTTACAATCACAATTATCGAACGATGTCTTATATTTTGTCCTTGTCTTACTCACGTTCTTTTATGGATATATTGCCTCCATGACACTCAATCATCGTAATCAGTGGCGTAGCCTTGGAGGGGGGGGGGGGTACAGGGGGTCTATAACCCCCTCCCCCCCCTCGACACCAAAATTTGTCCTAAAAAATATCATTTTTTGCGTGTTCAGACTTTGACCAAATTAGTATCTTTGGACACCCCCCCCCTTGACAATTTTCAGACCCCCCCCCCCCAGAAAAATTCCTGGCTACACCACTGATCCTAATCTCTCTTATTGTTTGTATCGAAACTTGCTGGAAGGATAAAACGCGGTGTGATGTTGCCGATGATCCCCATATCTTATAGAACTATGTGTCCCTAAGAAACAATGAGTGATACATAAGGAGGGCTTTCTTCAATATAACTAGGATTCAGTGGCGGAACCACGGGGGGCACGAGGGCACGTCCCCCCAGAAGCCTCAAATTTTGCCTTTTTTCAATAGAAAAAACCCTAAATCGCTTCCACCGACGCTTCAAATTTCAAAATTCCACAGGCGTGCCACGCAAATTTTCAATTTTCTGGATCCGCCACTGCTGCGATTGTATATTAATGAGTGATATTTGTAATTAACAAACTATTACTTGTTTTTTACTCTTAAATTTAGATTCAAATATGATCAAATGTGTAAGATGATGCACCCTCAGTAAGAGTACGGTCTTCCAGTTATCTGTTGTTAAAAGAAAACTAATTTTCACTTATAATAAAAGTTGATGTAGCGTATTTTTTATTGTTAGTGTTGTTTACAATTAAAATTAAAAAATAAACATTATATTTCTGGAACCAAATTATGTATCGCCGTTCGTGACAGCTGAAACTATAATGTTGCCAGATTTTCCCGTAAAATACCAACTTTTACTTTGAGTCAAATGAGAAAAATGGTATAATTATCCGAACAATGTCAGCGCTGCGTAAAACTTCACTAGTTCATAAATCAGTCAAAAACACACGTGCGGTTGCAACTTGCAAGGCTCACTTGATTAATCGATCATATTTCGTAAATACATAGATATTTCATTAAAGCACTCTGGAACTTTGGATTTGATGCGTCGGATGTGAAGGATTGAGGGCCGAGCCTTAGAGATTAGAAAAGCAAGGGCTGGACCTAATTTGAAGTGAAGTAGCACTTTATCTTAAGTGGTACCTTATAGCGAGAGGCGAGGCAATTTTAATGTGACCCCAAATATTTGTCTTGGCACTAACGACCGTCATTCCTCCTACGGCTGTTACTCTCGGTACTGCCAAACTGCTGGCTTCCACTTGTACTTGTATAACACATACACGTTCACGTTCTCTCGTTCCCGGCCAAGATCTTACTCCTCTCCGTTTTGTTGTAATCCATTTATGAAAAGCCTCACCTGGAGCTATTGCGTCAACTTTGCGCGGGCTCGAGCGAGTGCACGCCAGAGCGCGCGTGCGTCAACTGCTCCTCTCTCCCCCTCTCTCTCCCCCCTCTCTCCCCTTCATCTGTGCATCTCTCCCGCATTCCCTCTGTATCGGCCACGGCCAGCACAGCAAAGCAGTTTCCGCAGCGCTTGTAAAGTGTAATGGAGCCCTCAACCGGGTTCACTCCTTCAGGCCTTGTTTAAGTTGTGAATTTGATCGTTGCGCGTTGTTCCGGGCGTTTTTTCTCTTACGTATATCCGTATCATACCGAGTAGTGAGATGCGCCGAGAACGTAACGGAGCTGCCGTTATGGCGTAAGCGAAACGCGTGTAACGTACATGCTAAGAAGTGGGGGAGATAGACGGAGAGAGAAGGAGAAGAAGAAAATCGCAAGCTTTATTTGTTCGTTCATCGCTTCGCTTGTCAAAACAAACTTTTTCTCCTCCCCCCCCCCTTACCCTCTGACACTCCCTCCCCCGTATCCCTCTTCCTATGCTCCATGTCCTGACTGCGCCTAGCAATTAATGCTGTGTAGCTGTGTGTGCGCCGGTCATGTGAATTTTCTTTCCATCGCTGCGGTTTTTCGTTTGTACGACCGCGATCGCGGTAGACGAGAAAGTGAATCGGTTTTTTTTTTTTATTTTTATTTTTATTTTTTTATTTATCAATTTTTTTTTTTTTTTTTTTCTGTTTGTTTTCTTCCCGCATTAAGCTCGCGGCAGGTGTGTTTTTGTTTTCTGTTTCTCCGGCGTCGCGCCGGTGGATCATCTGTGTTTGTTGTTGCTTTCGAGACCTGTTGCCGGATCGGGCCAGTGTCATGTTATCGCGCGGTGTGTTTTGGTCGAGTGCTCGAAAAAGTTTAACGTAGTGGTAAAGTTTTGGATCCCTTTAACAGTGAAAATGGAGGAAGGAGAAAGATAATTATGTGTAAATGAAATGTATACTTATTATGGTCTCTGAATAATTTAAAGTTCATGACGTGAATGATAAAATTTGATCAACTCATAAAATGTTCGTATTTACTGTGACTGGGGGTTTTATCAATTGTATCTTTGATAGCGTGCTGATGATCGATAATCTCTCACCGTGCCAAATGATAAAATTACCACCCAATCTTAATATTAATGGAAGATAGATCTCTCGAAACAAGGATGTCATCAGTGGAAATGTTTCGAGGACAACATTTTATCTATATTGACGAATCGATTCGTTAGATCGTACCGTGAAACGGAACATTGTCCACATGTGCCATTGTGACAGTTGAGTTATTAGCAATTTTAGACTTATTCGGTGAAAATTCGGTTGAAGCAAAAGCCATGCTCTTGCCTGAAAATTCTGATTTCAAAGTGTTACTTTGCATATAAGATTCTGGTGAGGAAAATAAGATGTTCTTTATCATTTGAAAATCAGAGCGCGGTACGCCTAAAAGTCAAATGATGATCAATAGAAAACCTTGCCCAAATCTTAATTCTTGATCCCACGCGTACAATAACGTTTAAAGATCAGGTTTTTTAAGCACCAGCAGACTCTCTGTTTTATTCCTTCTTTATCCGAAGAACTCAATTATATTCCAAGGCTTGAGATAAAAATTACTTGAAACACATACTAACTTGTAGAAAAGAGAACTTTCTGAACGTTCCAAAGGATTTTGTTTTTTTGTTTTTTTTTCGTAAGGTTTTTTCCTCTCTCGTAGGGCTCTTGCTTGTTGATCTGTTGGATACTTACTTGCTAAATCTACATCATTTTCACTCTTTTTATCAAAGTTCTGCGAAAAAAATAACATTCGTCAAATGTTGGAGCCTATCTTTCTTACGAAGTTGTGTCTCAATTATTTATGAAAGTGAAGGAAAAACTAATCCAGTCCATTCAAAGTAACCATCTGCAAGAAAGAAACATAAATTCGACCAAGTTTCGTTTCATTTGAACGTTGCTGATTGCTGGTTTTTTCTTTTGTGTTGCCTGATACGGTCAAAATAGGCGCATTGATTGCCCTCTTTGTCTTCAGGCACGGTTGTCGGTTATGCTGATGATGTCAGATAAGACGGGTCTCTTTGCTAGTGGTTGAGTCCTAAAGTTCATTGGAATAGTAGAGATAGTACATACATCAGTGAAACTTAAAGATATCTGATTTAGGCATACATACATTTATAGGAGAACAATTAATTTACTATGTGTAATCTTTTCTAAACCGGTGCAACGTTTTGGTGCATTTTAGAATCTAGAACTCTATCAATCAATCTAAAGCCGTCTATTTTATGTCCACAATATCGGCCACTGTGGACGACTGTGAACGGGTGGATGAAAATAGTTCCGCGGTCCACAAGCGTTCACATGATTTTGAGCTTGCGAACGTTCGTGGACCGCAAAGGAAATGATGCGGGAAGGTTTCAAGATTCAAATTAGACTAGATGCAATGAGATTCTTTCATAAGAACAGTTAATTTCATGACCGCGTTTTGTGAACCGCGAACGACTATGAACATAAAAAAAGCGGGCTGAAAAGGTTGGTGCAGGCATAATTTTACCAATCGGGTTCGTTTGTTTCTTTCTGGCTTCGTGACATGAAATTCGTTTGTTTCTGATTTAGTGACATAGCACTAAAACCGTCTGTATCATCTACCCATTGTAAAGCATAGCGTTATTGATTTGATCTTTATTCTAATGCTCTATTTTGACTATTAATCCATTTCAGTCAACAAACACATTTGTGGAAATGGTTAAAATGAACGTGATGAATAAAACGTCCATAATTTTCCAAGATTTTTGATGGGTCAGATGATTGTTGTTTGTTTATGCTAGGCTCCGTGTTAATTTAAATTTGCAGTAAAATGACCGTGGTGACGTGTAATAGGTTTGAACATCGTTGTTTGCAGGGAAAGTTGGGAAACTGTGCACAAGTTTTCACGACCAACTTTTCTACAGAATGTATGCAAATAAAACACAAAAGAATTTTTCTCGCAAGTGGGATCACTTCCAAGAATGCATGAGCTGTGTACTATTATAAGTCCACGTTTTTGCCCCCCGTGGGTTTACTGCTTGCCCCTCGGCCCCCTCTCTGTTGTTTTACTCCCTGTAAAGCGGAAACGATATAAATGAAACGTCCAGTCTCATTACCCAATTTAATGAATGTTTACGTTTTATGTCGTGTTTTTTGCATTAGTCACCCGTATTTCAATGGGAGCTGTCATGTTCCTCTAATGCTCAACTCCCTATCAATCAGTCACTATATTCATGAATGATTTTCCTGTCGTTTATTCCACTCTGAGAAAAATTTGCCTGTCAGTTCAACCGGACTTTTGAATACTTACTTAACCTGAATTCCTGTTATATCAACAGGAATTACTATTATTACAACAGGAATTATGGTTATTTCAGCAGGAATTCCTGTTACTTTACCGGAATGCCTGTTTAAGGAACAAGAATTCCTGTTGAAATAACAGTGATTTCTTCCCGGCAAAAAAAAATGAACATACTCAGGACGTCCGGAGGACATTCTTAGGAAATTTAAAAAAAAAAAATATTGAACTGATCTGGAATTGCACTCTTTTGGCCTTAAAAAGGTGATCAGCGGGGGAAAAAATTATTTCGTCCAAATCACATTTTTTTTGCCGGGTTAAAATAACAGGAATTCCAGTTAAGTAAGTGTTAAACAGACGTTCGTTACGGCAACAGGAAATTTTTCTCAGTGCGTTGTATAGTCTTTCAGAGCTACATTGAGAATCAAATCGGGCTCACGAATTCGTGGTAAAGGAAACCATGGGCGGAGCCAGCAATTTGGCAACTGTGGATTCTTACCATTTGAATGAATGCGAAACAATCGATTCTTGAGGGGGTCATGACCCAATTTCTAAGCGATCGTTTCCTATACATTCAAATGGGAAGAATCCACTGTTGCCAAATTTCTGGCTCCGCCCATGAAGGAAACTTGTCAACAATAATGTTATTATCGTTCTATTTTTCACAGCATTTTTCATCGACAGCGGTTCGAAGTTTGATAAGAATAGCGGTGTACTGTGTTGTTTAATTGTCCATGACTATAATTGATGAAAAGTAATTGTCGAATAAAAAGGGCTAAGAACAAATTTTGTCGGGTGAAATAAGAGCAAAGTTTGTTGAGTAGAGCTAGGGAAAAATTGAGAATTCCCCTCTTACGTAAATTGCTTTTTTATAAACAAGAAGAAAGTATGAGTTGAGGGTTAAAGTTTAATTACTGAATGACAAGAATTAATTTTTATTGTTATTTTTTATTCGTTGCATCAACATCAATTCTTCTTGAGCGGAAAGAAGGTTACAAAATAAATGTGCGTATGAAGTTTCTTTTTTGTTGAGAATTTTGTTTTCTCAGCATATTTCATCAATTAATTAAAACCATTGATGTTAAAGTTTATAGGAAGCAAAACTACCAATATAATAGGATCTGTATAGATAGGCCCTATTTGATAAACAAAAATTAAAAAAGATAAGCCCGGCTTGGTTTTTATCGATCAAACATTAGCACCATATATTTTACTTATCTGATAGTTTGATAATCTTTTAATGAAGGTGTATCACTCACAAGGGGAGGTCGCCGACTTGTCACCCTCGATTTTGTTCAAATTTCGCAGAGAGGTAGTTCATATGAAACTATTAGACCCGTGTTTCAGCGTTTCTTCCAATGGGCCCTTTAAAGCCCCAAAATTTAAAGTTGAAAATTCGACTTTTTGAGCCGATTTTCGTCTCTTTGCCGATTCTCGCGCTTAAGTGCGGTTCTTTCCGCCCGGTACTCTACGGAGCGGGCGTAGCTTACTGGCTACGTGCTCGCCTTTCACCCGGAGAACGCAGGTTCGATTCCGGCCGCAGCTTACTATTTTTTGCACTGTTCTTCTTCCCCATTTCACGGAGCAAAGTAATTGCGGAAGATACTTTCCATCTTTAAGGTATTTTTCTGGTGGTGCTAGATTTTAAAGATGAGACAGAGCTACACTGTCAGTAACCGGCCATTCACGTCGTTACCACGTGTGCCGCAAATTTAACGGTAGTTTTCGATTTTTTGTTTTATGGAAACTAATGCGAGCACACAGTTCAGTTCGTTTTTAGAATATTATAAGCCACAAGATGTTACGGGCGCTTTTTTTTGTGCGAAAATATTCTACGCAATCAAAAGATTCTGATCGGTCAGAAAAGTTCGGACATTTCACAAAAGGGACAACATTCAGGACAAACTTTCGCGCGGAGTGTCCAAAAAATTTGGTTTCTGACCGATCAGAATCTTTTAATTGCGTAGAATATTTTCGCACAAAAAAAAGCGCCCGTAACATCTTGTGGCTTATAATATTCTAAAAACGAAATAAACTGTGTGCTCGCATTAGTTTTCATAAAACAAAAAATCGAAAACTACCGTTAAATTCGCGGCACACGTGGTAACGACGTGAATGGCCGGTTACTGACAGTGTAGCTCTGTCTCATCTTTAAAATCTAGCACCACCAGAAAAATACCTTAAAGATGGAAAGTATCTTCCGCAATTACTTTGCTCCGTGAAATGGGGAAGAAGAACAGTGCAAAAAATAGTAAGCTGCGGCCGGATTTGAACCAGGGTTCTCCGGGTGAAGGGCGAGCACGTAGCCAGTAAGCTACGCCCACTCCGTTGAATATCGGGCGGAAAGAACCGCACTTAAGCGCGAGAATCGGCAAAGAGACGAAAATCGGCTCAAAAAGTCGAATTTTCAACTTTAAATTTTGGGGCTTTAAAGGGCCCATTGGAAGAAACGCTGAAACACGGGTCTAATAGTTTCATATGAACTACCTCTCTGCGAAATTTGAACAAAATCGAGGGTGACAAGTCGGCGACCTCCCCTTGTCAGTAATTTCGCGGTATAAAAAAAAAAAAAAAAAAAAAAAAGAGCATCATTAGTGAATGTCGTGTTTTTAAAAAGTTCTGGGATTGTTTCTCCAACTTTTTAAATCAATCGGTCGAATCCCCTTCTCCCCCCCCCCAGCCTATAGCGTGACCCGTTTTTAATGCTAAACCACATACTGCGTGTTCAAGAAGCTTTTCCTCCCTCCTTTACATTTAACTTTTGAACGGTTTCATATTAAAAACCGGTATTTATGGGTATATGCCTGTATCCTGTTTGTGTAGTATTATTAAGCTTGATCTAAGCTACGTTCCTTTAGGCTGCGTTAAATGTAGGACAACCCATTAAGAAGACGGCGTTCAGGAAGATTTGAGTCGCTTGCTGCTTTATGATTTGAGATCGAAATAAAAGAGAAACAATCAGCGAGAAAAGTCATTGAAACTCATAGTTTTTGACCTTTTCAGCTTAACCCTCTACAGACCAGGTTTGATCAAAAGAACGCCACACACTGGTCTACGCAAGCCAGCTAGCTAGACAAAAGTCCCCTAATGCAGTTGCGGTGGTGAAAATTGGCAATTGGTTATTTTTCTGGTTTCTCAGCCGTCAGTGCAGTAGATCATGCGATTTTTCAGTCCGTTATCCTCCATTTTGACCGTTTTTTGAAAAAAAAATTGGGTATTTCATTTTTTTTAAAAATCGAACAAATTTTGAGGGCCCAGAAATTAAGTATGGGCAAATTTTTGGGAACTGTCGTATTTTTTTCCTTACAGTGCTTGTTTAGTAGAATATTTTGCACCCAAAGTTATTTAAATTTGGTTCATTTAAAGGGGAGCAACGACTTTTGGAAAATGGGTGGATATCGAACTTTGAACTTCGATATATCGAATACGACAAAAGGTATCGAACTTTGGTTTGTGCCAAAATGGTTAGAATTTTATGTTCTTTCTAAGTATGCAAAAAATCATGGGGTCCCTGTTTGAAATATTCGATTTAGCCCCCCCACCCAGACTCCGCGACCCCTTCCCACACCCCCCTAAAATGAGGGGGGCACCCAACATAGCCAAACAGATGAGCCGCCTGAATTAATAAGATTGGCAGAAACCGATTCTCTAATTATGAATCAGGACAAAAATTTGAGGGAGGTTGTGCGTTACTTTTGCCCACCCCTGTGTAAGATGCCAATATTTGAATGTGGAGGGTTCAGATAGTTGATGGTAGTGTGGGGGGGGGGTGTTCCCCGCTCAATATTTTTCTTGAGTCGGAAGTTTCCAGATCACAGAGAATCTATGTATTGTAAAATTTTACGAGTTCCAAACGGTTTTCACAGTTATTATAGTTTTTTACTGTTTTGATGATTGAAGATTGTTCGTCCACGTCAACGGGAAAATCCCCTATTATCCGCTGAGTTCTCCAACCGAAAAAATTCATAACTTGTAAGGACGACGAAAGACGACATTCGCATATTGAAAAACGTATTCCCAGAGGTCTTAGGAACATTTCCTTGCCACTCTAAGCGTGGGCATCCGTGGGCCAAAAAACGTAGGTGGCCTTAAAGCCTAAAATTCTCGTCAATTTTGAGTAAAATTGGTACCGACCTTATACAGTCTCTAAAAACTCCAAATTATTGACTTAAATGAAATATATATAGATGAATGTATTCGCCTTATCAGCAGGAAGGATCAACAAGTTCTAAGTTTGAACAAAAAATAAAGTAACTAAGTAAAAATCGTACTTTTTGTCTGGGGATTGCAATGGCTAGAAACCAATAGCACCTTAAAGTATACAAACACACCTTGCGCGCGTTGCTTTAAACGCATGTTGCAACCTTACCAAACATGATCGGTCGGAAAAATTTGAGATACAGATGCACTAAGATATGGGGAATCACACTACGTTGTCAGATTTCCGTTTTTCTGACCTCCAAAAATCGACTTTTGTCTAGCTAGATACCCACTGTAGACCATAGTGCGCCACTCTTCCGTTAATATAGGGAGGGTAGTTAACTATTCGTACTCGGGAGAGTTGGAATTGCCTATACGATGAATTGAAGGCGCCCGAACGAAACCTGATCTTGTAAGTGTCTACATCCAAAATCGCGTTTATTCTGAATCATGATACTGGAGCAATGTGAAATAGACTATAGGAGAAATACGAGTATACTCGGGCTTATCCCATAAGAGGTTAATTCAAAACTTTCTAGTGACATTTCTATGTTGTAATTACTTTCTGAAAGTGTTCTATATGTGACTGATTAAAATTGCTTTTGAAAGTTAATAAAGTGACAAATTGATGAGAAACTTACTTTCTAATTTTTGGCTCCTTTTTGACGAGCTCCGACGAAAGTGCGCTGCTTTCGATTTTTCCATCACTTGTCCTCCATTAGACTTTTTCTAACAATTTTTGGTTTTGTTAGTCAAATTTGAGGTTAAGGTTTTTTTTTGTTTTTTTTTTTGTTTATTTTGTTTTTTTGTTTTTTGTTTTTTTTTTTTGTTTTTTTTTTTTTAACAGATTCACGTAGATATGCAAATTGAAAATATCTAGGAATAACGGCCATATTCGAAGTCGAAGTGTATCGCAGTACCGAAGCGTGCAATCTGGCAACGTTACGTTTGGCTCATCAAAACTCACGAAAAATATCGAATTATCCAGGGATCAGTGATGACCATCATATTTGACCTTTTCTATGGGTTCCATTGGACAAACTGCCAACGTTGCCTGATAGCACACTTTGCCACTGCAGCGCGGGAGCGTAAAGATACGTGAAAACCTTGGACCAGTGGCGGCTTGTGCTGTTTGGGAACATGTCTTTTCGCTATTTGAACAGTGGCGGCTCGTGCAGTATAGCAACAATGTCATCCCTCCATTTGATTGTATGTAAAACAATCGATTCGAAAGTGAAGTAGCGCTTCACCAGCATTCGATTATTTTACATTGAGTCAACTGGAGGACAAACGTTGTTTCCAAATTGCACGAGCCGCCACTGTATTTGAATCAGGCAAATGTATCGATTTCCTAGGGATTCATTGAATCCTCTGAAGATCGATCATTTTGCGTTGGTTTAAATGGAAAGAATCCGTTGTTGCCACATTGCACGAACCGCCACTGCCTCGGACATTTCAATGGCATTTAATTTTAAAGAAAATGAAGAGAGAGAGAGAGAGAGAGAGAGAGAGAGAGAGAGAGAGAGAGAGAGAGAGAGAGAGAGAGAGAGAGAGAGAAGAGGATTGTAAAAGTTGGAAGAGTATAGCATTATGTAATGTCTGCAAAAACACGCACTGTAACATAACGGTTTTGAGGTTTAGTGGCGTGCCTCCTCGTGCTGCTCTGTCTGACTCGCGCTAAGAAGAGATTCTTCATGCGCGCTCAGAAATAATGACTGTTGGGTATCAAACTATCAACTGCAGGCTTAACTCTTTTTTTTCTACATGAGCATCCGTCGACCTTCAAGTCTCCAACCGCTTGCCTTCCAAGAACAACGCATAGGAAACTCCACAATCCTTGTTTTTCAATACCCGCAGCTTGTATTGAATTAAACTCACATTGCATATAGTTATTCATCGCACCATGCACCATGCACATTGCACAGCGATTCAATGATGGTATTGTATGTGTATATGTGTATAGCTAGGGCATTGATTCATTACGCAAAGAGTCTAGAGCACATGCGTTGAAAATGCGAGCGTGGAGTTTTACATTCTAAATCGTTGCTCGTAGATCTTTCGCGTTGACAACTAAATGAGAAATGTTGATGATAGTCACTACACTCAATAGTCGATGTAAACATCCAATTATGCAAATTCTTATTTACAGATCATTACATAGTCGTCAGCACTGCACTTATTGTTTCTCATTTAGAGTGGTGGCTCATTGGTTCGTTGGTGGTTCATTGGTTCACTTTTTTTGGAAGCAGGGCTCATAAAAAATAAGAAAAAAAAATAAAAGAGAAGAAGTCAGAAGAAATTGAAGAGAAATGGACAAAACGATGAAGAAGAATAACCCGTGTAAGATTCTTCTTTCTATACAGTTTTCTAATTATCAATCCCTCAAACCGCAAAAAAGGAGTAAGAATTGACTTTTCAAGCCTCCTCCCACGCACTCTTTGACTCTTGGACAGCCACTGCTAATTTGAAAACTTTAAACCAAAGTTGCATTCGAAAATAAAAGCAAGCCACAATGCTCTACGCCACTACCGCAAGTTAGATTGGTCATTACTGCAGGAATTAATCGCCAATGTTTAATTACCAGTATACGCATCGCCATTGCTGCTCAATAAAATTATTCGTTTTATAAGTTTCAAATCAACCGGCTTTATTTTTTCCCTAGTAGCAAAAATACTTGTATTGAATATTTGTATTTTGTACATAGATTTAATATGTATTTAAAACGTATTTAATACATATTTAATATACATTTAATGCACAATCTATTTAATACGTATTCAATACGTATTTAATAGTATATTTAATACGTATTTAATTTTACATATTAATACACGTATTAAATACGCATTTAATACGTATTAACTACGTGTATTAAATCCAAATATTTAATATGTATTGTCTATCATATTTAATATGTATTGAATTCGTGTATTAAATACAAATATTTAGTAAGTATTATCTATCGTATTTAATATATATTTTATATGATTCATCCATTGGTGGATCCAGCCCATGCAAATGGGGACCCCCCCCCCCCCCCCCCTGCATCCGCCAATGGACTCATCGCAAAGATCAAATAACTGGAACTTGATCTCGAAACAGTCAACAAATTTAAAAATAGACTATATTATTCAAGTATCGTATTGAATACATATTTAACGCGTGATTAATTAGATAAATTCGAACTGGAAACATATTTAATAACAGTGGGTCTGGTTTGACAACTTCGACTCAATCGCTCAAGTGACTAGGTGCAATAGTTAGGTACATTTCCCATTCCCGATCGCCTCTCATAAAAAAAAAATATTTTCCACCTCATGATCATCTGGGAGGTAAAAATGTCGACACATTCCACTGGGTCGTGTCAATAAATATTGATTTTTCACCCTCCTGTAATCTCTTCAAACCGCGAGAACTCGCTAACGCCAACTGATCTCATTCTAATGAGGTTCTTCAAGACCAACAAGAGATGTTGAAAATGATGGAGATAGACTAATCCTCTCTACAGTACTTATCCAGTACAAACTACTTTACCCCTTTGACATGGTATAGTAGATCCCAGTCATATTCGACTTTAAAGACTAGGGATCTCTACAGATAACCAACATCTCTTTTCAATGCACATCTTTTGGATATGTGACCATTCTTACTTTATGAGCCTAACACAACCCTTCCGTCTGAAGGGGTTCGATAACAGTCCCTACTCAAAAAAATAATACTATCCACTTCAAATGAAATTGGTCTGTTTATTTATTATGTATTCATTAGGTATTCAATACGTATTTAGTACATATTTAATTTTGTATTTGATACGTATTAAATACCATATTAAATATGTATTAAATACCATATTAAATTACGTCAAAAATTGGGACAAACCCCCCTATAAATACATATTTAAAACACATTTTATACCATATTAAATAGAAGTATTTCTTATGTATTTTTGCTACTAGGGTTCAGTTTATGATTTTCTCATTCATCCATCTTCCTTTCAAATGAATTTCAAATGGATCCATTCCCAATTTAAAGAAAGAAAGAAAGAAAGGGGGGGGGGGAATTTAAATGTTTTAAAAAAAATGAGGCAAACAAACCGCGCTTGTGTGAAAATGTTCACACGAAACCACCACGGCTCCCTCTTTCGTGTTTCACAATCACGTCCCTAAAAGACTCTCTATTTTTATGAATCCTTGGTATGTATTTATTCGAAGCCAAATGTGAGGCTTTCGTAAGAAATAAGAATCCATGGACAAACATGTGATAAGGCACTTGGCGAGGCGCCCCCCTTCCCCCGCGATAACGCAAAGAGTATGTGACATGCGTTGTGCGTGTGGGGCGTGGTATCACTAATAATATGAGTAATTATTGAGGTGTGGGCTTGTGGGGTTAAATTCACTCAACGTTACGATTCTTATCGTTAGGATAGGACCATACTTGAGAGTTCTCTCTTACTTGTCAATACCCAACTTTTAGATAGTTTCCCATATTGTACGTTCTCTTAATATGATTGTCTCCGAAAAAGTCAACACTTACTATTGGATTTAGATGTTTATTTGTCTCCTCAAATGACAGATCCTACGCACGTAGAGGCTTTAAATAAGAGTATGACTCGAACGCACAACCAGTATGTCTTGCTGACAAGCCTTTTTCCACCCAATAATTTATTTGTCTTATTTACAGTAATATCTGTATTCTGTGTTTTACTCACACTTTTCCACTTTAAAACGCCATCATTCATTGGCACAAACCAAAATTCTTACGTTTTGGCAGGCTAGTGAAAAGTTAGTGTAACTTTCGACATCAGCGTCTCTAAATACTTAGAGCAGGATATCCTGGCAAAAAATGAATCGCCCCGGTTTGGTCCTAAAAACGTCCTAAAACCGTCTAATATTATCCGAGTGTCGTTTCGGTTTCGAAGCGAACGTCCTAATGTTGGCCTGCAGTGCATTTTGAGTGAGGCAGATGTCCATCTCTCGTGTATTTTTCGGAAACAATGCAGACCTTAGCCCATATGCATGCGTTAGACTTAAGGCTTTTCTCAGGACGTTTTTCGGCTCCGAGAAATAATCTTAAACATAATAGGGACGTTTTTCGGACAGTTTCAGTTTTTGCCGGGTACCTTTTGGTTTAAAACTTAAGTTTAAACTCAGTTGAGTCGACAATGTTTATTCTAAATTTTGCGAAAAATCCTGTTCAAAACCCCCACAAGCTCAATGATTTCGGCGATAGGTTTCAGCAAGCTATGATTCCAGACTTTCGAACAACGCGACACGCGAAAAGATAGTGGTAATCGGTTAATGCCATTAGCTTGAATGGCGTCATGATGGGACTAAGTTAAGAAGACTTGGTGTCATTATCGTTTCAGACCGAATGACTTCAAGTCTTATTAAAATAGTGACCTGACATCGTTCAAACCTATGAGATTACTCGGGAAGAATTACTACTATCTTGTCTCGCGTCGTCTGAAAGTTTAGAAACAGCTTGCGCAGGTTAGATCATGTTGTTGATTCGATTAGCTGTGAGATTTGTAAAAGAAAAAACGATTCTACATTTACCCCCTCATCCCACTACGTCACGGAAAAAAATATATAGACGTGAAGTCCATCTGTCCTCAGGTATCGGATGTTCTACACTGAGAAAATGATATTTTAAAGGCAACCAGATAGACGCTGAACTATTTCGCTGAAGACTTTCGGACATTTTTTGCGAACAGAATTCTTGTTTTAAGTAATCAAAATTATGTGGAGCATCACCAGAATTATTATGATTGCAGATACCAGAAATTAATTACCTCTGCTAAGTACATGAATGTCGTTTCGGTCGCCTTGAAAATAATATATGTTCTACGTGTAGATGTCCTGAGCACTAGATCGAGCGGAAATGTTAAGATGACATTTACCGCGCGCACTCTAAGAAAAATAGGCAGCTAACTTTCATGAGGCTGAGAAAAATAACATTGACTCTGTAAGTGCATGTAAACGGCAGTAATTGGATCAGAAGATTAGCACACTCGAAAACTTGCACGGTTCAACAACTAAAGTATTATTTATCCGATCGATTGTTCGTAGGTTAACACATTAACTTATACCTGTGTTAGTAGGTAATGTAGCATGCAATCTGGCAACGTTGCATTTTGGCCTTTTAAACTCATGTAAAATATCGAGCTACTGCGTCTGCCCTGTCATTTAGCAACCTTGATTTCCATATTTTTTTCATGTATTTAAATGAAAAGAATGCAACATTGCCAGTCTGCACGCTATACGTCGTCACTTTACTCTTCTGGTCAGCGCAGCATACAGTATAGAATGTTGCACACTTGCACACTTTTGCTACAGGCGAGTTAAGGGTCGCGTTACAGATGTAGTAAACTGCAAAAATAACGATGGTAGCTCTAAAACTTTATGAAAAAACTCATCCACTCATAAACCCATAAACTCCACTCATAAATCCACTCATAAACTCGTAAAATGCTTTTACACGCGCGACCGTAGCATGTCAAACCTCTAATCGGTCAACGGGTTTTAGGCTCTACGGGCGCCAATGAAACCATTTGATGCATTCTTGCACATCTGTTTACAAACGAAGAGGTGAACCACGGTGTTTTACGGAGAAGCGAGCTTTAATTGTCGATGAACCTGTGAATTTTAATCATGACCTGCACTTCAAGAATGTCTGTAATGCCCAGATGAATCCTTAAAAGCGTCAATATATGTCGATCAGCGAAGGCAGTGAAAGATTACACCCGCACTTTAGCGGATCCAAGAAATTGTCTATAATTGGTTGATTGATTGATCGATCGATCGATCGATTGATTGATTGATTGATTGATTGATTGATTGATTGATTGATTGATAATGGTTGTTGATAATTTTCCCGTTAGGGCGCATGTGTTTGAAAATGATAAAAGATGGGAAGAAAATCACGTGACTACTCCTAATCTGTCTCTTTCAAGCACACGAATTTTAACCCCTTCACTACCTGATTAAGATTACAAGAAATCAAAGTAAAATAACTCGCTCAAATTCACTGGGTAGTTAAATGTTCATACTCCGCGGTGTTCCTTTTGGCCTATCCTGGCAATTGCAGGCGCACTGCAATGTAGCATTAATTTGCAAGTGTAAACGTTTTGGAATGGGTTTTACCTTCAATGAGAGATAGCGTTACGAAATCAAATAACTCGGGCGTAGTATTGAAAGGGTTAATGGGGAAAGAGAGAGAAGGATAAAGTCCTATATAGATCCGCCAGTATGATTACACCATTAGAAACGCCACCGTAATCTTTGCATTGCACCAAAACACTATAACGGCCCTCAAAATATAAACAAATGTTCAAAAGCGCATCCCTGGCAAAAATAGTCCGTACAGGTCCATAAGGTCCATAACCAGTTCCTTTTACAGAGTATGGATATGTGGGTCTGTAAGGATATCAACACGTTAAAGGTGAATCTTCGGCGTTTAGTGCCGATTTCTACCACCAGAGCGCTACCGTTCGATTAAAGTCAAATTACAGGCCGAAAGTAATTTATTTTTAGAAAACGGAGTGTCAGTTACTAGATAATCATCTGAAGAGTGTCTCTGCAAGAAATCTCGTCAATAAATTCAAAATAAGGCTGAAAGTACCAAAAAATGAAATATCGCAAATCGATTCTTAATTGTATCGAAATGGGATATTTCATTTTTTGGTACTTTCAGCCTTATTTTTGAAGTTGTTGACGAGATTTTTTGCAGAGACACTCTTAAGATGATTATCTGGTAAGCTGACCTCCGTTTTCTTAAAAATAAATTACTTTCGGCCTGTAATTGACTTTAATCGAACGGTAGTGCTCTGGTGGCAGAAATCGGCACTAAACACTGAAGATTCAGCTTAATATACCCATACGATATCCTTACATATCCATATCCATCTGGATCCATACACATCCATACTCTATGTATGGAATTGTTTATGGACCTTATGGACCTCTATGGACCATTTTTGCCAGGGATATCCATTATCCAATGGCGGCGCCTTTGGATTTCACTTGTCCTTACTCTCTACATACAGGGACTCAGTTCTTGACTTGCGTTATCAGTCACGAGTAAATAATAAAAATGAAGGGCAGAGCATGGAAGACATTGGATGTTTAGCTATCGTTAGTTGTACTTGGTGCGAGGACGCTAAAAGAAATTGAAGCCGTTTCCGGAAGAAGGGCCCATAAAACAAGAAGTGCGCTCTTCAGACATAAGTCTATTCAATCGCACTGCTGATTTTTTCGAGAAGAGCACACCCGTTGTTTTATGGGCCTTTTTTTTCCGGAAATGGCCTCAGTTACTTGTAACCAACGACAAAATGGGAGGCATTTCCTTGAGCTGTCCTCGATGCCTGCCCTCGCGATTGTGTCGTATTCGTTATGATGTTCATCAAATGCGGGGCTCGAGGAAAAGGCGGGAAATAATGGGAAGCAACTTTGCTGGGAGAGAGGGTTAGGGGTGAGGTAGAAAAGGGGAGGGCGCGTGCGGACCTCGCCCTCCCTCGTATGTCCACGCTTCTCTTTTCATTCACTCTTCGCGGGAATAACAACGCAAAGCTCAAGGGTAGCACCACACACCAAACATTCAACACTCTCAACATCCTTGTCCTTATTTTTCGCTTCCATTTTCGTCATTTAGATTTTTTTTTTTTTTTTTTTTTTTAAATTCACGCCGTTTAAAATTGTCTCTCGCTTGCAAAAGGTCATGCATTCAGAGCTCTCTTTGCGTAGGAGGGTTTCACGAGTTTAAAAAATTCACATCGTTAAACTGTCGTGAGTGAAGAGTGAGAAAATGGCTTTTTCTTTCATCCTCTCCCTACAGCTCTCTTGTTGTGTTGCCAAATTGAGGGGGATAGTATTGTTTCAGTGAAGTGTAGTGTACTCCAGTGGTGTAGCGTGCAATTCGGCAACGGTGTGTTGTGTCCATTTAAACCCATGTCAAAGGTTGACTTGAAAGGTGTTCACCGTGCACCTATAATTGTTCGATCTTTTTTATGGGTTTGAAAGGGCGAATGGGGCTCTTGCAAACTTTTGCTGTGGGGGATTGAAGAGTTGATTCTTGCATAAAAATGTGTAAAAATGACGATGAGTACACTGAAAAATCACGAAATTCACTCTCAGAACCGGGCATAATGGCGGAAAGACGCCAGTATCATGGGAGATTCCTATCTAAAATGAGACACATCTCTGTGTCTCCGTAGAGAAACTGACAGATTAGACATACAGGAATCTCCCATGATACCTGCGTCGAGGCGCCATTACGATTTTGCCGTTAAAGCAGTTTTGTGAGTTTATTACTGAATTTTAGACTTTTTTCGGTCTGATTTTCGTGATTTCCGCTGGAAATCACATCAGATTTGACCATTTATTTGCTTATCGCAAAAGTTTGCAAGAGCCCCATTGCCAAATCGCACGATATGCCACTTGCACTGGTGTGCCTCGATTGGTCAATATAAGGGGGAATTGGGCTGTTGCGAACTTTAGCTACCGACGATTTAAGGGCCGATTCAGATATAAAAACCATAAAACGATGGTGCTAACAACTTACGACATCCACTTCTAAACTAATCAAATTATTTTAAACGGGCAACTTTAATGGCGGCGTTGGGCACTAAAAATGGAAGATTCGTATCCTAATTTTGTCACTCTTTCCATGCTGGAAAGAAAATTCACAGTAATTCGTCATCAGAGAAGTGATACGATTAATGGTACCGTGAGTCCGTGACACCTCTCGTCCTCTCTGGCGGATCCAGGAATTTATCCTTCTCTCTCTTCTCCCATTAGAACGCGTATGATAGAAAAGGACAGATTAGGGGCAGTCACGTGATTTTCGCCCCCTCTTCTATCCTTTTCTAACTCATACATTCTAATGGGCGGAGAGAAGAGAGAGAGAGAGAGAGAGAGAGAGAGAGAGAGAGAGAGAGAGAGAGAGAGAGAGAGAGAGAGAGAGAGAGATAGAGGACAAATTCTTGGCTCCGCCATCCAGTGCAGCACCCACCGTGCCCCGATGATTCGTTATCCCCCTCCCCCCTCTGTTTCTTCAGCACTGCGTTAGTAGATCTAATGACAAAGTTCGTGCATTTCCCATCGATTTAAACGGGAAATTCTCGATTTTTTTTCATATAACTTGGCAACCATGTCCTTCACTCTGCTCTCATTCGAGCGCGTCAGGCCTTTTCAGGAAGCGAAGGAACCGAGAATGTTCTCTTGCGCTCTGAATCGTGAATTTTTGATACTTACTTCCAGAAAGCTTAGGGCCAGAGCAAAGTATAGATCCGCCATACAGTTATATACATTAGAATACGGTGGATAAATGCAGATAGAAGAGACAAGTCGGAGTCGCTGAATCGACTTGCGTCACCAAGCGAACTGTCATGCGGTCGATTTTGTGACGCACGTTGGTTCTCGGTCGCTGAGACGCTGATTGATGGTTCAGCTCTATGAACTGATTGGCATCACTAACCTTTGACCTGACGAAATTAGTATCAGTATATACGAACTTGGCAGAACTGCCGTTTAGAACATATTTAACCCCGGTTTTTTCATCTAGTACCTATTTTTCACATTGTTTCAGTCTTCATTCCGGATAGTCGGACTTACCGATGGAAACACCTAGAAGATAAGGTTTTTATGGGCGCCTTCAATGTATGATATAGGCAATTCCAACTCCCATGAGTACGAACAGTTAACTACCTTCCCTACGTGAACGGAAGAGTGGCTTTCTTCTGGACTAACCTGGCCCTTAGAGGGTCAATGTCATTTTTCAATTAACCGATGATTCCTCTGGTTGAGGAAATATTGCACAGGTTCAGTTTTGAACCGGTTGCAACCCGTTGTTGAAAGATTACACATCAGCGTGCTTTCCTCCCTGACTTTCCTTTCGAGTACCACTCCATTTACCCTCGACTTTACCCGAAGTCTTTTAAATTCCGCCGAAAATCATGTTTCCTTACTTTGTGGTTTTCCTTTAAAAAGAAAGGAGCAATAAGTTGAAGAGGTACGAACGTGCTGTATCCCTTTTTTTATAGCTCATTGAGAGTAATTAGAGTAATCTAAAAGACAATTACCGTCCATTTAAGTACCGACAAGTTACTTTCTGGCTATAATTTCCGCGACCTTGACGATATTTATTAATGTTCGTATTTTCGTCTATCTACCAGTGATCCCATGTGCAGACAGTTGACAAAGCAATATTTTTAGCTTTATTGCCTCATTATTAGATTTAACTTTGGGAGGCCTGTGTGTACTAGCTTTGTGGCACACTCTTTACCGATCATCTATTGGGTGGAACTCGTGGCAGAGTTTCATAATTTGTATTTAAAAATTAAGTAAGGTTCAAGCATGTTTAGTGTTGGAGAGGAATTCGTGTTTTCTGAATAAATCAAGGAATTTTAGAGAAAAGCGTATAGTTTTCATCAGACTGCAAGGCTTACGATGATTTGATTTATGAGGCAGTTGAAAGGGTTGAATTCTGATGTTTTCTTTAAGCAGTAAGGAATCGAAATACTCGCCTAACCTTTGATTCGTCTTGTTACAATTTCTATGGTTATGACATCTTCTTTCCTCTTAAGGGTCGACATCACTGCCTCCTCGCTTACTTTTAGACCCTCAACCTTGTCCAATCCTAATGGATAGTATGTGATGGAATTCGTAAGGGAAATGGATATTATTTCTCCAAAGACTAATAGAGACCCAGCACAAAGCTTCCGACAGGTGTCCGCACTTGTCCAGCTCAATTTTGGTTGGAACTCATCGAAACAACAGCCAACCATAGCCTACTGTTGACTAATGAGCGTGCGGTTTGATTCGCCGAGCAAAACCTGTTTCCGTTTCCGAGACCGTGGACCAATCGCAGCCTTTCGTTGAGTTCACCACTCAACAGTAGGCTACTGTTCATCGTTGCAGCCGGTGACTCCCGAACAAAAATGAGTGAACTAAAATTGCCTCGCTTCTCTTACACGGGAAGCGAGGGCTGATCTCTATTTGTCTCTGATTTTCTCCGTGTAAAACTTTCGAAATAGCCAATAAGATTAGGTCGATCAGGAAAAATTATTCAATGAGAATCAATATAGGGTATCTCGGTACACTGTTACTGATCGGAATTTGTTTAAGTCCCAGCTTCTTTAAACCATCTCTCATTCCGTGTTGAAAACGGATGAAAATATTTGCAATTTTTTTTCAACCAAAACTTTCAGCAGTGGAATCATTGTTTTGAGACTATGCGCATTTATTGCCAAAATTGATGACAATTTTCGTCGTTCAAAATTTTGGTCAAATAAAATGTTGCAAATGTCTCTGAATATTTTTTTTAGGATCTAACCATCAATATTCGAAAAATCCACGAACGCAGTTCAAAATACTTTCAAATTGTCAGTGAAAAGTAGTTAGTGTCGAGTTTTATTTATAGCAGCATGGTTCTTACTAAACCGTGCAACAAACAAGAAGTGAATCAACTTTAGTCGATACCATTATGAACAGTCTTGCGCGTTTCATATTTGATGTGTGGTAGTATGAAAGTGCATTATCGGCCATTACTGCTGTCAAAAAAAGCGCGCATCTCTTTTATTTCTAAGTGCGTTGACAATATTTTACCCGCCATTTTGAACTGTGAAACATTTATAATTTCCCGCGTGTTTTCCTCGAAGAAACATCTGACCAATAAGTAAGTGATCAAGTTTTCCCCGCAAATAATTTCGAATTTTTAATCGCAAACGTATCGGCGTCTGAAAAATGTCGGGAATTTGTGCGGAAAAAGTGCGCTCTGTTTAAGGTGCGCTGAATGACCTAAGAATTTTAAAATTACCTAAAATTAATTGTTTTTGCTGTGTCTTTCATCATATGTTGAGAGCAAATAGCTCGACGACATTAAAGTGCGAGTGTTCTAATGAATATATAACCCTTTTGAGACCACGCCTCTATGTATTCGTTCTCGTGATTAGACCCAAAATTTCAATTTTTTATTGAAAACAAAAGCAACTCTAAAACAATGTCTCTCCGAGCGCCTTCAATTGGATGGATAGGCAATATGAACTCCGTAGACCAGAAATATTTAACTACTCTGCGCTCAATTTAAACGATCGAGCGTTGTTTTGTCTATCAGTCACGTGATCGTGAAGGGTTAAAAACCTGGAAGTTTGTTTGTGCCTGACGAAAATGGAGGGCCAGCCAGAGACCTCGAGCCCTAGCACCTTAGACCGGGTCAGAAACAAGCTGAACAAAGTAAAGTTCAGCAGCGCGCGGAAAGATGACGATTCGTCAGACCGCGAATCAGCGTCGTCATCGTCTCATGGTCAGCAAAGTCACAGCAGGAGGATGCTGAAGCAGATGCTGAGGAAATCGGCGAAAGATTCGGCGAATCAGAGCCCCTACGATGAATCGGATACCGAGGAGTCATCTAGGCCACCATCAGCCGCGGAGGAAGATGATGAATCAAGTGGTGGCGGTGATAGCGATGATGTTCCTTTGTCGTCCATCGGTGGGGGTGGGGGTGGGCCCGGTGGAGCCGCCCCGCAAGTAACCCCGAGGAGGAGGAAAAATCAGGCGTTACTGACTCCCGCCTCCTCGAAAGCGCAGTCGATGTCTGAGCATGAAGATGTACCAGCGCCGCCTCCGCCACCACCCCCGCTTCCACCGATCAAGACCTCAGAACCCAACGTGCCCGAGAATATGAACCTCGAAGGTATCTTCGAAAAGTGGGGCAATCGCCTGAAAGAAAGCAGCGATAAAATGCAAAAGGTAATTAATTAATTCAGTTATATATGTTTTGGAAATGAAGCTGCTGATAATCGGGATTTGCATGATTGACAAACTTTTGTTGTCCTAGTACCACGCTTCTTGCAATAAATTAATATGTACACGGAAAAAAAAGATTAGTGAAAATAACCATACGGATACCTGATTTTGGCACCTGCTAGATGTTATGGTAATATTAACCAGAAGTCTACTATGTTTTGACTTTGTATACTAGGTGATGTTACCTGATTGCATGTCGAATTTACTCAAAGCATCGGCAAATGTACCATACTTCTGGTCAAGTTTACCATAACATCTAGCAAGTGCCAAAATCAGGTATCCGTATGGTTATTTTCACTAATCTTTTTTTCCTTGTATGTCTCTAATCTAATTGGTTATTGTCAAAATTGTCTCAGTAACCGATTAAATTAGAAAGGTCATAATTCAGTTGTGTGTTTATCGGAAATACTTTTATGAAACTGCTAATAATCGGGGTTTGATAGACAAACTTTTGTTTAGCTAGCACCACGATTCTTTGAAAATAATTAATATCTATCTCTATGATCACATAATCACATCAACATAATATTTCCAAATACTTACCTCTAAGGAATGATGAGTGACTTGCAGAGTGGTAGTTTCTGAGGAAAAAAAGAGTTTCCCTTCATTCAAAATTTCAGCAGTCGTTGCGGTATGAATCACAAAGAAAAAGGATGATGTAGTAGACCGCCTTCAAAAACTCGTATAAATACAATACCATAATCAGCAGGCAGGACCCACTCTAAACGAAAGTTGCGTTGCAGATTAGGTGGTTGGTGGCTAATCCTACCTACTGGTTGTGGTGTTACATACTCGAGTTTTTAAAGGCGGTCTCCTACATCACCCGTTTCTTTTTCCTGAAGTAAAAAAGTAGTTTTCCTTGATTCAACAATCCAACGGAAGTTGGTATGAAGTACAAAAAACCGAATGATCAGACCGCCTTCAAAAACATGTGTATGCAATACCATAATCAGCAGGCACGAATAGTTACGTACTCTAAACACGGAGTAGGTGCGGTAGGTAACTATTCCTACCTGCTGGTTTTGGTATTGCATACAACAGTTTTTGAAGGCGGTTGGGCCTACTATAGCGGCCCGAAGCCAAAAGTCATTTCCCTACATTCCGCATTCCAAATTCTATCACGGCGGAGATAGTACGCAGTGCCATATTTTTTTTATTTTTATGACTTGAGTTTCAGAGACTTGAGCTTAAGGTTTTTCAAGTCAGGATTCACTGAATTTATCCCCACTAAATGTTATTAATCTAGCATCTTAGTACCTAGTAGAATATATTTCGAGTTTCTCCAATAGAAATATAGCAATGGGTTGGTCAAGGGGTAACGCACTGAAAAAATGATCACAAAGATCGTTTAGTGGTACTCTGAATAGAAATATTTATTCGAGAATAACGTACAAATCATGAAAAAATTAAATAATTTTGCGCGGAAAGGGGGAAAAAACACGAACGTGTGTCTCACGAGAGAGTAACAAAATCAGGCTGTTTGTATAGTTTATTTTAGTATTTAGTTTGGAAGAGCTTCAAAGTCATTTTCACACTTCAAAGAACAAGCATTAAGTAAACAAAATAGCCATTTTCTTTTCTGACATTCCACGTTCATTTTCTATTTAGGCCATTCTTGAATCTTGGGGGCAAAACCAGGTTTATCAACTTTATCTCGGCTTCAAATTAATAATTTGCGGTTCTTATAGTATTATACTTTATTTTTCAAATCAACTCTTTATTATTTATCATGCAATTTGACGTACAACCTTGCTTACTTTCCCTTTAAATGTACTATCGACGAATCAAAGATTGTCGGGAGATTTTCACGAGATAGGAAGTATCGCCTTCAAGGTTCCGGTTCGGCCACTTTTCATACTCCTCTCACTTTGCAGGAGAGAGGTCAGTGCGGGTAGGGCGGCAAAGCCATTTCAGATCAGTCCCACACTCATATACCCATGACTGAAAATGTGTGAAAATCTCGCGACAGTCTTTAATTCGTTGATAGTACACAAAAGTATCTTTATCTTTGGGGGTGCAATTACACTTCCTGAGTATCGATTGTTTTACATGGGTTTAAATAAAGAGAATACATTTTTGCCACATTTCGAGAGCCGCCGCTGATTCTTCGCCCCTCTAGCTTCCTTTTAATCAACTTAAAATGCCCATGCACAACCAAGAAAATCAATGAGTACTCTCCTGATGTCCTTGAAAGTAAAACCCATTACCCATCCCTTGAGAATCTAGTTTGAGGGGGCGATTCAAGTGGTATTAAATGTGTATACTTTCACTCATTTTGTAACAATCATCGGTAGGGGAGAATCTGGGTCCTATATCATCGATGGAGAAGGAACGCGATGCCAGCCTAAGCTATTCAACTGTTTGACAAGGCTCACTGATTGATGAGTTTTTTGATTCGACGAAATTGAATGATCCCTTCCCGTCCCCTTGTCCCCATGGCCACGCTTGGTCGCTTGTCGCTCTCTCATTCTAGTTTAGACTCCTCCTTTAAAATATCGAACGGAGGATGATTTAACTTCAAAAGCAGACGACGTAAGTACCTACAAGAAGAAAATATATATGTTTTCATTTTTCGCCGTCTATAGTTGGACAATGATTTCCTTCTAATCTGCGAAGGCCAAACAGTTCATGCTCATGGTTTTGAAAACTAGGCTCTCTACTCTGAAAACTCTAGGGGTGCGATTCAGAAACTTTCCCTGAGATCTCCTTGACTTGGAAAAATTACGCACGCCGTAAATAGGCAAGTCTTGAGAAATCTTTAGTTTAGTTCAAGGTACGTAGCATATGAACTACCTTCAGATTTCTTCTTGATACTTATCTTGAGTGGACAATTGTGTGTAAAGCGTCTTTGAATTGCCAATTCGTGACAATTCTTGCTTGAGACTCCCTTGAAACTTTCTGGAAAAATCTCAAGATGCGTTTTGGTTGATGATGTGTTTCTAAATTGCAAATTGAATCTGGTGGACACGTCAAGACCAAGTCAAAGCTAAGAAAAGTGCAAGGATAGTTTCTGAATCGCACCCTAAAAAAGGGACACTAAATCTTTACATAATGGAGCAAATCGTAAAAAGAAAATAAATGTGGTGTATATGGTTAAAATGACTAGTAAGAACGTTTCTAGAACTCAAAATGTTTCTAGACAAGGCTAATTGGTTCTATTGAAGAGGCTAGGTTTTAAAACCATCACTGAAAATAGGAATTTTTCCAGAAAAGCAATGAAAATAACATAGACAAACGAATATAACGCCTATAAGCCTTTATTCAATGAAACAAAATATGCTATAAGTTTATGCGACCTTCAGAGAAACTCATTTTTCAAAGAAAATATTTATGCATGCGCAAAAGTGTGAGAAAAGGTATTAATCAAGTATCTTTAAAACATTTACAATTTTTATCGTCTAAGCGGACCAAAAACCCCACCCTTCCAACGCTCCATCATTTACTGCCTTATTAGACATTTTGTGCCTTAAGGATGGAAGCGATTGAAAAGCCTCCCCGAAAACGATCCCAGCTGTTAATTGCAGACTTTAATGGGCAAAGGAACGGGGGGTTATTCAGTTTGCATTCACCATCAGCAGCATATAACGTGACTCGCTTCGAATTGGCGGACTTGCTGCAGCCTCGCTTTGAGCCGAGATATACACGAAGCTGCGTTGAGATCCGAGGTTCATTTGCTGCAATTATAATGCCCGGAATTAATTTGCTATTCGTCACAATCAATGTATAATGAAGCTTTTGAGTCGGTTTCTGGGTCAGAGTTAAGGGTCCGTATAACATGATGCTCGCTCTTCACTAGAAATTTCAACATGATCCGATCTTGTGTTTATTTCCTCGGGAAAGAGCCCGTGGACTTTTTATGCTCTATAGGGTAAGGTAAGTGTATACCAGTTTATCCGGAGCGTTAAAGAATTTTCACTTTGAGAGCTCAGTAAAAATTGAAAAATCAACTGAGAGAAATGAGGGATACATATTTAATTCCAGAATTTAATCAAGTTTCAAATGATGTATAGTTTATTACATAAAATTTCATCATCATTATTACTATTATTTTTTTCTTCTTTTTAAAGAAATATGAAATAATAAATTGTTAAAATTTTGGAAATCATTGCCAGATACTGGTAAGTTTTTCCAAAATCGGGTTGCAACAGTAAAAACGAACCAAGGAATCTTCAAAAGGCCGGTCTACGATTGATTCGTGTCCCTTACCAGTAAAGTGTTTTGAGGATACCTCAGGGGGGGGGGGGGGGGGGGAGAGAGAGAATGTTGAAAATTGTTTCTATAGAAACCCTATTCTTTTAATTATCACTTTTATTAGTTATTTCTAAAAAAGGGACCAACTCTTATTATTAATCAATAGAAGGACTATTATTTATCCCAAAAGAGGTAATTTCCTTGTTTATTCATTTGTAACATAAAGTCGTAACATGGTACATACATTCGACGAATTTTGTGTTCCTATGCCCGGATCGTCAATCATGAATGAACAAAACTAGCTCAAAATCAAAGTTTTCTCAATAAAAAAGGTTCCTGAAGATGCAGAGAACATAGTAACATAACGACATCAACATACTGAAAAATTAGGGTTATGAGACCTTATTTATGCTTATCGATTTCTAAGCCGATGCCTTTACGGATTCCCTCCGCTTGGAATTTCTCGAGTGCATGATGTTACTTTCAAAGGATATTTTTTTGTTTTGTTTTTGTTTTTTTTACGAAAAACTGCGAATTTCCAGCTACTGGTACACATAACGCAATGTTGCCAGATTTTCCTGTAAAAATTGCCAACTTTTATATCAAGTTAAATGAGGAAAAACGGATAATTATGCGACAAATAGCAACACTGCGCGGGCACGTTTTCGGCAACCGGTATGCTTATACCATACCTTGTATTCCAGATACTACTCCTGCAGTTGTCTTGATCTAGGCATGATCTAGAGAATAAGCTGAGTGGATTTCAGGTGACCTTTATTTAAGAGCAAGGCAAAGTCTTCCCGTTGACTTAGACGCGCAGTTTAATTAAGATACAGTCGACTGGGACAACCAACGTCAATTGAGCACGGCGCGCGGCACACGCCGTCGGTCCTAATAGCTGTGGTGCTATGGCTTAATATACTCTCTTTTATGACCTTTCCAGAATATAACTAACTAGCCAGGTTTAACGTCTCTGGCGACTTGGAGCCGTTGAAGTAATGTGTGTTAACCCAGAAAAAAAAGGCATCAATTTTCCTCATAATCGATCTTCCGCCTCTCAGTGTTCACACGATTGTAGGATTAGTTGTCTGCGGCTTGACATTGATGCCAACAAATATGGGTCTCTTGCAAACTTTTGCTGCAGCTGTAGATATCTTTTCAGAAGTGTACGGGCGCAGGTTAACGACAATCTTGGGCGAATTTTCAGTTTTCATTCCTTTGTATAAAAAAGATAATTTGCCGGCGAATTTGACCTATTGTTGTTAACGCGATTCGCAATGAAAAGCAAACGCTCGAACTCATTTTCATTTTCATTTTTATTGTTAGTGAAGTTTTGTGAGGAATGAAATTTGGATCAAAATTCCAAAAATTATTGGTGTAAGACATGTGCGCGGCTACACTTTTGAAACGATGAGATGCGGTCGATTCCTGTGTGAAATCGCATGAAAACTCACGTCGAAAGCATCGAAAAGTCTAGAATCAATGGCGTGGCGTGCAAGTTAGCAACGTTGCAGTTCGTCCATTTAAACCCATTAAATAGATCGAAAAGAATTGGGTGTTCGGTGAACACTTTCTCATCCGACCTTTTACATGAGTTTAAATGGTCACAGCACAATGTTGCCGAATTGCACGTTCCGCCACTGTCTAGAATCCTCTAGCAAACTCCATGAATGCGTTTCACAAAATTCATGCAATGATGGCGGTCGAATAAAGTAGGGTCGCGACGGAGAAGTCCCATCGAATCGCAACCGTCCATGCTGAGAAAATAATAAGTACTATCGACGAATTAAAGTTTGTCGCGAGATTTCACACATTTTCAGTTATGGGCGTGAGTGTGGGACTGATCTGCAACGGCTTTCCCGCCCCACCCGCGCTGGCCTCACACCAGCAAGGTGTGAGAACCTTGAAGGCGAAACTTAGCTAGTGAAAATCTTGCGACAATCTTTAATTCGTCGATAGTACCTCATCATAAACGGGACCTACCTACGGGACTCGGGACTCCCCTATTGTGACCCGCTCATTCGACCATATCATCTTTGAATTTTGATTGAAAAGCTCTAATTGAGTTTGTTAGAAAATGTTTAGACTTTTTGATATTTTCAATGTGATTTTCATGCGATTTTACATTAGAATCGACCCTCCATAACCCTGTAGCAAAAATTTGCCCATTGCTGCAGAAATTCGTGGAAATAAAACCTCAGTACTAAATCCATAGGTGAAGTGGGGGATGGCTCTGAACTTCCTTTAACCGCGCTTTGAAGAAAATTGTCAGCAAAGGAGGCCGTTTCAAGGGTCCGAAATGCTGTGTTTTTTATGAAGAAAATGAAAATTTTTGATGAGCTAAGAACAAAAATGCCTATGGTTTTTTCTTAAGTGTCCCATAGTTTCGGAGATACCTATTTTCGTGTAAATTTGTAAAAAAAATTGTTTGTTGTGACATGACAACGCGTAGTTCCCATTTCAAAACCATGTATTTTTGGCAAAAATCACATCATAGAAACCATGAAACCCAGATAGAGACCATAAAGGCATCCTTATTTTCAGCTTATCATAGAGTATTTTAATTTGCTTACCAAACAAACACAAAAAATGAAGACCTCTGAAACTGCCCCATTATGAATTTTTCAGCGCGTTTATTTCGCCTTCGTCAAAGGCCCTCTGTTGCACGGGACATCCCCCCCCCCCGACGGAGCCCACGCAGCCTAGATTCGGCTTTTTCTAGCTCGCCATAGATGTTTTGCTGTACGTCGAATACTCTTTACAGACCTCTGAATGATTCAATCACGTTTGATGTGTTTCAAATAAGTATAGTGGCTGGTACTCGTTCCAAGAATTTACAAAGGCAAATCTACGCCCGGGCTTACAGATCAATTGAATGTAGGAGGTAATCAATCGTTCCAGTTACACTGTCCTCGAGGGCGGAAGGAATAAAAGCGTCCTTAATTATACGTATAATCAAAGTCAAATTCGCGAATTTGACCCGGATATAGACCTTCCTCTATGTTCTGAACTATAGAGGACCATGCACTTCTTCAGAGCAGAAAGGAAAATTACATGTGTTGATTAAAATTACACCGCCAACAGACCGATTAAATGCGACGTCACAAATATAATTGGATCCGCAAAAATGCCCTGTCTCACTCGTGCTCTCACACGGTTTCTCCCGTATACGAAATCGGATTCAAACTGTCAAAATTTGAATTTAATGCATATTCGTGCCAGTAAGCAATCAGTTCTCTCAAATTTAATTGCACCGTTAGACTTCCACGAACCATCAAGCAGAGATGGGCATATAGGAGTGTAATCGATTACACGATTACTGGGTAATCGGTAATCGTCAAACCTTTGGATTGGTAATTAAATG
Source organism: Trialeurodes vaporariorum (assembly GCA_011764245.1). Taxonomy (NCBI): domain Eukaryota; kingdom Metazoa; phylum Arthropoda; class Insecta; order Hemiptera; family Aleyrodidae; genus Trialeurodes; species Trialeurodes vaporariorum. The sequence continues at coordinate 34,812,566 of VMOF01000002.1, read as the reverse complement.
CATTCTTCACAATTCAATACTTAGTGAAGTTTAGGGTATTTTCGATTAGATCTAATTCTTTTGCAACTAATACAATGGGTGGCTTGTAAAAAATCAGCCCTGATTACCATAAAAATCACCCTCCAAAAAAACGACGATTACGATTATTCGGTAATTGTGTAATCGATTACCACCCCCATTTGCCCAACTCTGCCTTCAAGTACATTTCTGCCTTCAAAAAAAATTTCGAAACATCGCGCATTAATTTACGGTTACAGTTATATCGAAGAGAGTCCCATGTTTTATCCTTGTCTCACTCACAGTTTCTTATGGGTACAGCATTTTAGGATATGGGCTTTTCGGCACCACCCATTTCACATCACACCAAGGCCCTGTTCCACCAAAAGTACAAGTTGTAGTTACAAGCTTTTTAGCATTAAAAAACGCTTGTAACAACAACTTGTACTCGGACTAGTACTTTTGGTGGAACACGGCCCAAGTGTTATACCTCGAGAAAGCTTCAATATGAGGAGACGTTTGGATGTTTGTGTGTCACGACGCGACGGTGGTATAGCCATAAGAGACCGTAAGTAAGACCAGGAAAAAACATAGAGATACATCGTTCGATAGAATTGTGATTGTAAATTTACTTGCGGTTTTTCATGAATTTTGTTGGAGTGAAAAGATAATACTTTAAAGTACGTGGAATCTAACAGTAGAATAAAATGTGAAAGAACTGGCTGGTCACTAGTATGAATTTTTATTTGAAAATGTGAATCTAATTTCTTATGGGTAACTTTACGAGAGAGCTAGGATCGAACATTAAATGTTTGGATCCAATTTAGATCTTGTCTGTTGTCTTCATCACTAAATTGATCTATACTTAGATGGCAACTGTAAGCCAGAGGAAAGGGCAAGTTGTCGGAAGGAAAGAACAAGCTGAGGAGGGGAGAGGAGAGAGAGAAAGATGGGAAAATAATTCAAATTAAAGGGGAAAGTGGTTGGAAATAATTTGTTTTTCTTTCTATATTATTCGAATTTTTGAAAACCTATTACAATACTTACAATTAATGCTGTTCATACCTCTCGAGCTGTTGCAACTATGCCCACGACAGGGTTGTTTACTTGTTTCTAATTATAGTAGTGATTTTTAGCATATCGTCAATTTTTTCCGCGTCTCTAAGGTTTGACTTTCTTTGATCATTGCATTTGTAACCCTCTCGAATCTTCCTATAAAGAGACTGAAAATATCAGCGCGAACTCATTCAAATTCCGTGTTTTTACGAAAATCGCGCTTGATTTGACCAAAAAATGATTTGAGGTATAAAATACTTCAAATTTTTCTGACGAAAAACTGTCTGTTTCTCAACATGTTTCAGTACTTTCAAAGGAACAACAAGATGTCCGATATGAACAGAAGACTGAAAAGCCAGATCTGGAGCTCAGTGGTCACAATAGTTCTATAGATGCCAAAAACCTTCTTGCTATGGACATTGACGGTTCGAGTGACCCCTACGTCAAATTCAGGTATTTATTTCAGTAGTTCATGTAATCTCTCCGTCATCCTGTGGCTGGTTTCATGCGCTTTTTTGAAACCCTATCATAAACCATACTTGTCGCGCACAACTGACCCCCCCCCCCCCCCCCTATTTGGATGGAAAGGAATCAGGGTGCAAAAGTCAAGATTTCTCAAGTCAACGCTCATCAATTTAATCGTTCCACCATACACCATGGTCTTAGTCTTATAGTCAAAAAGTGACCGAAGATCCGAAAGAAAATTTTTCATCAATCTAACACTTATAAAATTTCAAGACAAATTTTAATAACAGAGAACACTTGTAATGGATACCTAATTTAATCTAGAAATGTCCTTGGACACTGGACAGTTTTAAAACAAGCTTGAAAAGGGGAAAAAAAAAAAAAAAAAAACAAAAAAAATTACTTATGCTTTTTTCCTTACTTTTTTTCACCAATTTGTCGCCCCTTTTTTTCAATCTCAGTCCATATTACACCGTACCTAATGCCAATTGATTCTAGATCGTGATCTCATTGAAGGAGAAATGGCACTTACTTCAATAAATTTTTAAGTCCTCCTCAAACTAATCTTCATAAACTATTCTATAAGCGGGTGAAAATGGGCATGAACGAAAGTATGCAGTGTCGAAGAGGCTAGCGGAAAAAAAGTCTGTATAGTGATTGGGGCTGTGACTCAAACCGAACCAAAACGAAAACCGGTTTGAATCGCTGGTTTTCCCGAACGAATAATTTGAACCTACCATCAGAATATGAAACCGCAAATTGAACACCTCAAACGTTTATGACTTCACCAGTCGTGATATTACATACGGCGATTAATAATTATCATCCATCGATCATATTATAAAATCTACGATGGCTATGACGTCATCAGCATCGTCAATTTTACTGAGGAGCCAGTTAGAGCAGGAGCAGGCCTCTCTGATGAGTAGAGCCCATCAGGCGCATTCTTCCTGCCATGTTAATCGAACGTGGTAGCTCATGAAGATCGATAATCGTCATTTTAGCTTCTGTTGGCAACGTTGAGTTTCGTCCGTGTAAATCCATGAAAATCATCGATTCGGGGGAGTGCATTGTATACCCTGAACATTTCGACCTTTTCCATGACTTTAAATGGACTAAATGCAACGTTGATTGATTGCACGCGCCGCCACTGATCTCGAGGGACTTGCTGCCCAATGAAGCTTGCAGATTTCAGTCGAAACTGTCGGTTACGACGGAAAGTCAGTTGCGGTGCCGATCGGACTCACGTTGGTTGTTGACCCTTGCTGCGGTCAATTACTTCTCTTCGCTTCCGATAGGTCAATGATCATTAGATCGTAGCCTCGAATCTTATGCCTCAATTTTGTTGAAATTTCAGACTTGGTCAGGAGAAGTACAAAAGCAAAGTAATTTACAAATCTTTGAATCCCTCGTGGTTGGAGCAGTTTGACCTGCATCTGTACGACGATCAAAATCAAGAACTGGAAGTAACCGTGTGGGACAAGGATCGCTCTAAGGATGATTTCATAGGAAAGTAAGTAAGTGATTTTCCTCATGAGATTCGCTTTTACAGCGTTTTGCTTCAGCGGTTATAAGTACGACCACTTATTCCAAACATGCCATCTCGCATCAAACCACATCGCATATACTCTAAACTCCAAAAGTATCACCTTTAAAGTTGCTGCAAAACTGATCTGAACAATGGCTTTTTTAGGTCTAATGAAAATCTGTCGTTTTTTGCCTCCAGGAAAATTCAGTGTGGAGATATTTTTCAACTAGAACCCTACAATCTGACTTATTTTAAATGTTTGAAAAATGGAATAATTTAATCGTTTTGCCTGTTTTCAGTTTATTCAATTTTTCACCCATTTGACTCAATGTAAAAGTTGGCAATCTTTAAGAAAATCTGGCAACCTTGGAGCAGTGGCGTAGCGTGCAATTTGGCAACGATGCTATTTGTCCATTTAAAGCCATGAAAAAGATCGAAGTACAGGGTGTTCGGTGAACACCATCGCATTCGACCTTAAACATGGGTTTTAAATGGACAAAATACTACATTGCCAAATTGCACGCTACGCCACTGCCTTGGAGGCGTTGTAAGTAACTGCTTCAACGCACGAGTAGTGGTGAGGACATCAAGGGAGGGTACCTACTTAGGGAGAGTCCCCTTCTCCAGCACTACAGCCCCCATTAACGCCTTAACTAAAATAGGGCAAGTATAATGTTCCGTGGGCGACAAATATGTAAAAACGGCTCTTGGCGTGATATCTCTATTGTCTGAAGGGATTTTTCATTCGCTTTTGGTTAAAAGCTTTTTAAGCCGATTCATTTCATTTTAATACCCGAAAGGTGTGGCAAGACAACAATACACTCGGCACTAAGACTGTTTGTAGTTAACAAAGATTACCTGCTATACTCAAGATATGACGCTAGCTATTTGGTCAATGTTACATTTTGTTGAGCGCCTTCATTGCTAAAAGTCATACCCTGTGGCCCATGGTTTGTTTACTATTCGGCGAGCGAGAACCCGTTGGACCGGTTGACGAGTCGGCTGGCCCACGACCATCACGACTGGCCCACGCGATTTTCATACTCCGAAATGTGAACAAACCGTGGGCCTAAGTGTATGTGTTTTAGCAATGAAGGCGCTCAAAAAGATTTTTGCTAGTGCCATATCTGGAGTGAGGTCATCTTTGGTATACCTAGTTAACTATTCCTCACGTCTGAGAATTGGTTTGGTATCAGAACGTTTTGAAGGAGCTTTTTGCGTCCGTAGAAGGAGCGTCGTTCCGTGTATACTTAATGGCGTTTTTCAATTCACCAATGATTCCACCGATTGAGAAAAGATGACGCAGTTCAGTTCAGTGTATGGATGTAATAATTCGCGATATTAGGTACTCACATCTGTTTTCTTTTCGCAACTGGTGAGGTCGTTAATGTTTTTTTTTTTAAAAAACTTGCGGCTATCTCAATAATTTAACTGCGATAGCATCGATTGAGAAAAGATTACAGACGCGAGTATTTTCATGTAATGTAGTCTTGAATTGAACGGAACTGTGCAATCTTTTCTCAACCGTTGGAACTATCGGTGAATTGAAAAAATGCTATGAAATATTTGCAGAACTGCAGAACTGAGACTGAGGCGCATCAAAGAATTTTGTAGGTTCTTGTTTATGAATTTGCATTCACTATAAATGTAGAGGAATAAACAATTTTCGAAGATATATTCTGTTGTTGAGGGCTCTTTCAGACGCTCATAATGGAGGGCTCCATGGAAGGTATGTACAAATATAAAACCACGAAAACAACAAACTTCCACAATCTGTGAGGGAGGGACTGCATTCTCAAGCTGTCCTCCTTTTGAATCAGGCATGCAACTGTTTAGGGAACAGTCGTCAATTCTGAACCAATTTTGAAACTAACAAAATTTTCTAAACAGCTTTAGATGCAGTTTTGCGGAAGTTATAATATTAATGTTTCCATTACTTTTTTGCATCCTTTTTTTATGTAACTCGACTATTCTACAGATTATTTTTTCTCTCTTAGATGTATGATTGATCTAAGTCAGCTTGAAAGAGAAAAGACCCATAAAATCAGGAAAGATTTAGACGATGGGGCTGGATCAATATTTTTGTTGCTGACAATAAGTGGAACAACAGCCTCTGAAACAATATCCGACTTGACTACCTTTGATTCGAATCCCAGAGAAAGAGAAATACTGCTCGACAGATATGTAAGTCATTGCTAATGCATCCTTCCTCATTGTCATTCCCGCTGTCCAACTTTTAAATAACTTAAAAAGAAATAACTTATTATTTTTAAAACTAATAACTAATTCTGAAAAGTCTAACTTTTGTTTTGAAGTTGATTCTAGTTTCAAATAATATAATAATATCGTACGTAAATATCGCACTGCAGATAGACCCATTGTGCCAATATTACTTTCATTATACTTTTGTCATTGTCTAGTATTTTAAGTAGACTCACAAAATGAAAATCATGCAAAACAAGACTGAACAAATTATTCATGAAACCTGATAAGATATTTTAGATCGCCTGCACCTTAGGTCCACCCTCAGTTACTGAATAAAATATACCAAGAGAGATGAAGAGGGCCAAAGGCAAAATCAAACTAATGAAAGGTACTATATCATGTGCATGGATTTTTTGTCGATCAGTGCCATCGGAGGCCACTGATTTTTGCCCGAAATCAACGTAGGCGGGATACTAGAAAAAAGTCAAGCCCAGTTTTTTTAGCTCGTAATACTAACGAATTTTACTTCTCAAATCTTGTTATCAAAAAAATGTCTGATTTTAAGTTGATTATTGAACAAAAAAAGGTATTGGGACCCCCCCCCCCTCCCCACATTTGGTCCGTTTATCGAGATCCACGATGGCAAGGAAATTGCACCACCTGTTTCTTCTTTTCAAGTGGAATAAAAAGAAGAAAAAAAAGTCAGCTGAAAGTCGTTAAAACAACTGCTTTGTCATTAAATTGATAAGTGTATGTGGTATGCCCTTAAAAATCAAAGTTTCAAAAATTTCTCTCATAAATATATTTCATGTTTTATTGTTTAAAGTTCTCCTCTGTTGACCAGTTCTTCTCTTTTACTTTTTTTAAAAAGGCTTTAGCAAGGACATTCCACAATTTAAGAGATGTGGGTCATCTGACTGTACGAGTTTACAAAGCTCAAGGTTTGGCGGCGGCTGATTTAGGTGGAAAATCTGATCCATTTTGTGTTTTAGAACTCGTAAATGCTCGATTGCAAACGCAAACTGAGTACAAAACTCTAACACCTTCATGGCAGAAAATATTTACTTTGTAAGTATATAAATTACAAATATCATTATTTTTCATTTATCGAATGGTGAAGCCTTATGCATTTAGTGATTATCTTGCAGTTGTGAAAATTTTATCGGGATAAAAGCTGTGGATCAAATTCAAAAGGCATTGCTCTAAAGACAGAGTCTTGTGTTTATCTGATCACCAGTCTTGACCTTAGAATCAAAAGTTTAATTTTCTTTTTCAACAATGGGAAGGGGCACAATGGAGCAATTTACTCCAAAGGTCCAAATGTATCCCGGCCGAGTTATGGAGGTTATTCTGGTACACCCCAACAGTCTTCATTTTGGAAGGATGGGAGTTAATTCATCACTAATCATTGTGCTCCTCCCTACCCCCCCCCAACCCCCGTCTTATTTACCTTTCAGTATTGAAATATCAATTTTCCCGTCAAATTGATTATTTTGAAAATTATCAGTTTGTTTGCTCAACTCTTGATCTTTAAATTTTCCTGTCTTAATTTTTTTCCAGCAATGTGAAAGATATTCATTCGGTTCTAGAAGTAACTGTGTACGATGAAGACAAGGATCATAAAGTAGAGTTTCTAGGAAAATTAGCCATACCTTTAATCAGGATAAGAAATGGTGAAAAGAAATGGTATGCTCTTAAAGATAAAAAGCTGTACGGGCGAGCCAAAGGAAACGCACCACAAATTTTGTTAGAAATGGATATTGTTTGGAATCCGGTAAATAAAACTTATTTTATCTTTTTCTGAAATGATTTTACAAAAGTTAAGTCTGGTCTTTGAATGCCGATATTTTGATTGACTTTCTAAAGTTATGCTTTAATGAAGAACTGTGGTCAGTGGAGATAAAGGGGAAAAACTGCCTTCATTCGAGGGTGATGCAATTACAAGACGCACAGCTCATTGTATCTTCTTATTTTGAAGGCACTTTTTGTTCGGCGCAAACATTTCATCTGCTGTGTTATTTAAAAGATATGGATGGAGTGTTAAAGTGCTTTGTGGCTTTGCAAGGTCTTTAGACCTTGATAATACAAATTCTAATGAAGAAATTTTTTGTGTATAAAATAAGACTGTTTGTAGGGTTTTTTGGTCTGGATCAGAGACCGTGAAATGTTGGTCTTTGGACTCACCATAAACGGTCCACAGGTTGAGTTTTGACCAATGGAGACAAGGGCTCACAACTTGTGGGTGACTTTCAGCGACTCCAAGATCAGTGTTGCCATTTATGGCAGAAATTATTCGAATTGAATTTCGCTTTTAACTCAATGTAAAATTCAGATGATTTCTGCCGTAAATGGGAAGACTGCTGAGGACCAACATTTCTTGGGCCAAGAAGATGTATCTGAATAACAAAGGAATATTACAGTCTAAAAGTTGCAATAGGTGAGATATTATTGATAGAAACATGGAAATTTGAAGTTTGGAAGAAGAAAAGTGAAATCAGAAACTTACTTACCTGTGCATGAAAGTTGTTCTCTATTTTGTGGCTGTTTTGTGAAAAGTTCTAAAAAAGAGGCAAGGGTTGCTATTTTCTCTCTACCACAGGATTATAATATCAGGTAACCACAGAATCTCATGAAGCATGACTGCATACTCATTAGAATGTATTGCAATTATTTTCAGGCACGTGCCTGCATCAGAACTCTGAATCCTAAAGAAAAAAAATATATGCATCCTGAAGTCAAATTTAAGCGGCAAGTTTTTGTCAGGAATGTGATGAGGATCAAAGCTATTATCATGTGGTTCATTGATATTGGTAAAATTGTTCAGTGAGTATTCCATATTCTGTTCCTATCCTATAGATCATATTCTGGATCAAGCTTGGGCGGTGGCGGCTCGTGAAATTTGGCAACAATGTTTTCCCTCCATTTGACTGAATGTAAAACAACCGAATACTGGTGAAGTGCTGCTTCATTATCAAATCAATTGTTTTACATAGAATCAAATGGAGGAAAAACATTTTTGTCGAATTGCAGGAGCCGTCACTGAGCTTGGGGCTGGTTGAACATTTTAAATGTGACTTGTTTTTGCCAAAATGCTAGAATTCTTCTCTTCTAGACCCTTTTCAGAGGAAAAGAGGTGAAACAGTTGAATGACAGTCAATCTCATTGATAATACTGACGGGATAATGTTGTGCTACTTTAGAGTGGAGAATACGCATTATTTTTTAAATGCAAAACCCCTCTCCTGGCCTTTTATTGAAGGAAGAAGTGTTTTCAATCCTCTGTCTAATGAATTTCATCTTACCTTCAGTTCGATTGATTCAAAGTCCTGCACCAAAAAAGAACAGAAATTTAGATAAGGGGAGAAAGCTTACTTTTAACGTCAAAAAAGCTCTTTGTTTCTATCTTGCTAAATTAAGACCATTTTTAACCTTCGTAGCACCAAGTGTTTTTGGCCTCTTTATGACTTTTTTTTAACTTTTTAGGATTTTTATTAATGACCTGTCTTAATTATACCTTTTTCTTTTAGTACCTGTAGGTTTTAGTAGATTTTTATAATTTTTATAAAATGTTTATGAAAAATGTGAAAAATTTTATTTCCTCAAAAAAGTGCAAATAAGCGAAAGCTCATTTTTGTTTTGCGACTACTAGGGACTAAAATGGGCTTAACTTTGATCTGATTTTTTTTTCTTTGTTCTGAGCATTTACGTGCGTGTTTCTTAAACCCTTGGGAAGGCATAACTTAAGCCGTAGATTATTTTGACTTTTTGTTAACTTTCATCATGAAAAACACATCTGAGGTCAAATTTGACCCTCCCTTGGTGCTACGAAGGTTTAATAAAGTTATTGACTTTATCTTATCTATTTCATTTTGTTCTTACTATTACCCACTTTTTACTTTTTCTCCTTTTTCAGACAATGGCTAGAATGGGAGTCAACGATTCAAAGCATTTTAGCTCTGGTCGTGTTTGTATTACTTTGTCATTATTTTCATCCTTATATGGTTCCGCTAGGAATGCTTTTAATTTACCTCAAATGCTACGTAGTAAGTATCTTTTTTTTTACTATCTATTTTCTTGAGCCTTGCTGTAATGCCATTTGTAGGGGTTCCATTCTTCATACTTCAGTAGCGCACCGAGAGTTTCTTCATCTCTCTCTTTTCTCCATCAAAAAACGTATGTTAGACAAGGATGGACAACGGGATAAAACCCCCTCTTTCTGTCCTTTTTCTACTCATACATTCAAATGAGAAATGAGAGAGAAGGAAGAGATCCTGGTTGCGCCAGTGTCATACTTCAAAACAACACCCAGTCCTGGTAATTTCTGGTTAAAATATTTTCTACAAGTCCAGGATCAATTGTCTTTGAACGATATCGAATATTTTGAACATGATTCCCAAAAAATGTAATTGCTTATCTTCTACACAAATCTTTTGAAATTCCACCTTCCTTCCAAATTTTTCTTTGTTTTTTTGTTTTTTTTTGGGGGGGGGGGCAGTATTTATGCCCCAAAAGTTGAACAAAATTGAGAACTTTTAAAGGCTCTCACGCCGAAAATGGCTCTACTCTTTCCTTTGAATTTATATATGTGACACGTTATGACTGGTATATTGAAATATTCAAAAATATCACAAAAAATACAGCCTTTAAGTTAACTTGTTTGTATTGAAGTGTTCCTCAAGAAGTAATGGATTGATTTTGTTAATATCAGGTGCAGACATTAACGGGAAGTTGGGCAACCCGTGAGGAAGAAGATGAACCAACTGGGGATGATGATGATGATGAGGACGGACAAGATAAGGTAATTGTCTTTAATTAATGTTTAATCTTTTACTTAAATGTTTAATTAATATTTAATTTAATAAAATTGTTATTTCCTCAAATCTGTACGGAGATTTATTATTCAGTTTTATGCTTCGAGTAAAATGCTACTGGCCCAAGCATGACTCCTGTTTCCATTTTTGTTCCTTCCCTCTTTCGTTCCATTCTTTTTACACTCTTCCCTTTATCACCTCTATTTTACCTACTTCTTTTTTTCCTGTTTGAAGTTTGCTGGAGCCGTGTTTTTCTACGTTCGCAGTCGTTCACTCAAAATCTTTTGGAGTTTTGTGAACGGTGCAAGCCTTTGTGAGTTTTTGTCAGCAATTATCGTTCACATGCACATAGACTTGTGGCTAGAATTTCACCGAAATTTTTTTTCTTATCAAACTGTGCTGGAAAACAAATTTCTCAATAAATTGTGCCCGAAAAACCCCAAAAAGGCGAACAATTTTTTTTTCTACGTTTACAACTGTCCAGTCATTTGTTGGACTCCATGTAAAAATTCTGCAAACTGCGTATGGATACAAAAGATGGTTTGGGAAAGAAAAGATAACCCCTGATCTTTGCCTTAATTTTCCCTCCAAATTGAATTCGAATAAAGAGTTTAAAATGTATCAGACTAGTACCAACTTAAAAAATTGTATCTGTTCCAGGAGGAGAAGAAGAGTTTAAAAGAAAAACTCCAAGCCATTCAAGAAGTAACACAGACAGTTCAAAATTCCATCGGCTACATTGCCTCACTTGGAGAGCAAGTTAAAAAGTAAGTCTTCTCAAATCTAGGATGTCTCTGTCAGAATCTTTTGGCCTTGAAAATCAAAATTTCTGACAAGAATGCTGTAATATTTTTGTAGCTTCTTTTTCTCACATCGTCAATTTCTAATACCTTCTTTGTGCACTCAAATTAATGTGGCACCAATCACGAGGTCTAGTCCCCCCCCCCCACCAAAGGACAAGGAGGTTTGGAAACAAATCAAAAGTCTTGATTTTTTTTTGTGCACTTTCAGGCTATCTCACCTCAAAACCTTGTCAATGTAGGTTGAAACGCGTTTATTGATATTCTCGTTGATTGAAAAATTATTGATTTCTTAAACAAAAACTTATTTTTTCAATGCTTATCACTCGCTGTTGTCAATAAGCTCCCAAAGAAAATTGAATAAACAAAATTCAGTAGAAGGTTTGTGCTATCTACTGACATTTCATCCTCTGAGTTTAAAAGGACGGAAAGTTGTTTTTGATAGATTTCCTCAGATTTTGCGAACCTGGACCAAATTGTTAGGTAGAAAAAATTAGGATGACTTTGGAATTTTCTAAAACAATCGGAGCTTTCAATAATTATTGTAGTTGAGAATTTCTATCACAAACAAATAGGTATTGATTAAAGAATAAAATGAAAATTTGATGTCTAATCTTATCCAAAAATAATTCTAGATATTTTCAATTCTAACACCACAGTATGAAACAAAATTTAAAGCATGAAATAAAGAATAAATAAATATGAAATGTACTTTTTTTCCTTGTAGATTTTCTAATCCTTTTGCATAAAAAAGTACCTACTCTAGCAATCAATCACTGAAATAATTATTTCATCATGCTTTACAACAAGCATTCTAAAAATGATGTTTATATTGTTTAAAATTGCATTCTCTCTTATTTCATCCAATACGTTCTTAACTTTTTGATTATTTTTCCTTTGATTCCAGCACATTTAATTTCACCGTTCCCTTTTTAAGTTACCTAGCAATATTTCTCACAGCAGTTATTGGAGCCATATTATATTGGGTCCCAATGAGGTACCTAATCATGGCATGGGGTATCAATAAATTTGCTAGGAAATTAATTAGACCTCATACGGTTCCGAATAATGAATTCTTGGACCTACTATCAAGAGTTCCTGACAACGATGATCTCGTGAGTATTCACTATTTATATTTAATATAATAGTATAAGTGACTCACAACTTAGTGTACAAATTTAAGAGTACTTTTTGGAAGTTTTTCTATAATAATTTTACATTAGAATCATTCTTTCACTTTCCAGAGCAACATTTTGTAACAGGCCTAAAAATTAGTTTTATAGATTCTTGTGAACAGTCAAACATATTTTCTGAAATTGGAAGTAAAGTTTTCTATACTTGTTTTTTTATTGTTTATGATGTCAAGAAAAACCAAGTTCGTACACAAGTGTGAAATAATATTTCTTTCGAGCCTGGAATCAAGAATAATTACCCAAGTAAGATACTTGTGTAAACTCATAGGACTTTTTTTACTTTAGGGAAAAACTTGAGTATTGACTTCCTTTTTCTTACTCATTATATTATGCTGACGAAATTACATCTATAGATAGTTTGGGACATCATTTATTGGTAGGTGTCTCATTTTATTGTAGCGGAATTATTCAAATTTGCGCTGTTAAACTTCAGGGTGCTGTAAGGCAAAAAGTTCTTGAGCAGTGATCAGCGGCGTAGGGGGGCCAAGGGGGCTAAAGCTCCCCAGACCTCCGATTTCTAGGGGTGGAGGGGAAGGGGGAATAATTTTCAGTCAAATTCGCATCAGTGCAAGCTCCCTCCTGCGCATGCCAATGGCAGTGATCAATAGTTCTGATGAGCCGTAACTTTGAAGCCTGTAGTTTTATGCGCTTCCAAAGAAATATCCTTTTTGTCTTTCTTTGGCTATAGTTTATTGTTTCTTTTGCTAATTTATTGTTTATTAAATAGTTAAATAATTCTCGTTCTTCTTTTTACTAATTTATTGCTTATTTTATTCAATAGTTTAATAACTCTTGTCATTCTTTTTACTTTTTGTTACAGATAGCTTTTAGAGAATTGAAAGTTCAACAAACAACTGATGTTGCTGCAAAAAGAGACGTGAGAAAAAAGCCGAAAGGATCATAGAAACTTTTGACGTTTGAAGTTCCTGTTTTTGCGCTTATTTATTTACTGTTCCAAAAATCGGTGTAAATTAGTTGCTCGATTGCAAACCAGTGAGTCATGTACAGAAGATGAAACCAAAGTGATACTTAGTTTTAAGCTCAATCTCTGATACCTTAGTAGTTGAAAAACCATTTAAAAATTGTTGATCTTTTGATAAATCTAATATTTATTGAAAAAAATGGGGAGTGTTGTGAGTACTCAAAGCAATCTTTTATTAAAGATTAAAGCAGACATGAAGAGTTGTATCTATGTTAAAGCATATTTTCATCAATTATCAAATTTTATTTTTGTTAATTCCATAAAAGTTTTTATTTACATTTTAGACCTAGATTTTTTTACCTTAGCATTTAAACTTTATCTCCTGCATTTGAACTGCCACATCTTAATTTCTCTCTCTCTTGTTTTCCTCATTGTAATTCTTGGGAAGATACTATTGAAAATTTAAGGAGTCTAAAAATTGTCTCTGATTAAAATCTGCTCACTCTCTTGACCCTTTTTTTTTTGTTTGAGGGAGACTTTTAGATAGTCGTCATGATTTCTTTTGAGCTTTCAATATTTTTTTAAAGGTTTAGTCGTTGAAAAGAAACTCAACGTCTCTTTCTTTTTTTGTTGCATATTCTTAATTGCTGTTGCCTCTGTCACAATTTTTTGTTGAAAAATTCATTTTTCGTCCTTTCATGGAGAATGTTCCTTAGAATCGTGACAAAAAAAATGTCATAAAATAACTCATTCCAATAACCATCATCTCATTGCAGGAAAAAAAAGAAGACTCTTGTCTTCTTTTTGAGTCCTGAGGCAAATAACTTTCCAAGAGAAAGTACTCCTGGACTCCAGGACTCCTGTACTTGTGATTTTACGAAACATCCATATGGAGTCTGTATAAGCTGCTTTTTGAAATGTCCCTATAAATCAACTCCCCCCCTGACCCACCACCCTCCCATCATGAAACAGCTTTTTAAAAAGGTACCTATTGAATTAATATTTCAATGAATTCAGTAAACTCTTACTTTTCTTCACTTTTGTTATTGTTATTTTAATACTAAGCACTTTTACTGTTATCTGATCTCTTTTAATGGAAGTGGGAAATTCTTCAAGAGTAAAGAATGTAATTTCTGTGCCTGATATTGGAGATTGATTTGTGCCTGTTGAATATCTCAACAGAGTTCTGTAAATAGAAAGTATGATTGCCTTTGTTTAAATTTAATGTATGGTTTTTTATTTTTATTTATTTATTTTCTTTTTATGCACGCCCAGTTCATTTCAGATTTTCTTAATCCAAACCTAAAATAATAAAAGTGGGAATTTTTTGTTCAATTTTGTATCTTATGATTAGAAGATCCTGTTTTTTGGGTTTTTCCATTGAAAGTAATTAAATCTCATTATTGACATTGAACGAACCTTTATTGTATTTAAAGAGCATCAGATATTTTTAAATTACAAATGTAAAGTGGAACCGATTTTAAAAAATTGATTAAATGCCACTTTCAGATTAAGAACATCATTGAATTTGGAAAATTTCTGCTGTTTTATGTCTGTATGAAGTCTATTCATTGAAGTGAACGGGGAGGAAAAAAATATACATTTGTCTAACTAACCAGTCAAGTAATTTATTTTTATCTTACAAAAATCTTTGTTTTAGCATAATACTATATTAAAATAAACATCCATTAGATCTCCTCATTGATCCAAAAAAAAAATATTTTATTTAATCTACTGTTCTAATAAGTAACACTACTATGTTCCATTTTGCTGAAGTATACAAAATTTTCCTGATGCTGTGAGTATCACTTAGACCTGCATAGACGAGTCTGTTTCCACTTTCAGGTATGTATGCCCCAGGGCCAGATTAAACGAGAGATGCTACTGGGGTTGTAGCCTCATAGACTGCAAATTTTGGAAGGCAGAAAGGGAGAAAAGCTAGCAGATTTTTTTTTTTTTTTTGTAGCGGGGTCAGTAAATATTATCCGATGGTGCGTGGGGGGAGGGGGGTGCAGAGAAATACCCTAAGTGGCAAAAGAAACTAGCAAACTAGCCCAAAGTTGAAAAGTAGCATAACCTGGCCTTGGTGCATACGTACGTGAATATCATCATCCCTAATTTACACTGTTACCTTAATTTGTTCGTTTGCCATTGACAACAACTCCTAATCTCCTGTTGTTAAATATGATTCCTCTGTTTCAATCCAGTCTGAATATTTCTGATTTTAAGTCATTCCATGTTTCGCATTTAACACATATTTTGTGTAGTCTCAATTATTTCTAATCATTTTATTTGTGACTGTTTTTAATAAATTATACCCGTTTTCAAAATTGAATTTCCCTCTTAAAATCTCAATCTCTATTGTAAGTCCCAGCAATCAGTACCTGCCGCTACCCACTGTCTGTTTATTTTAAATCCAAAAGTGGCACATTTTTGACAAAACTGTTTACTCCTCGCAAAAGTCAAAAAATTTGCTTTTCAAATTCCACTAGGCCAGCTCTTCACTCTCGAACCCTTCCAAATCCTGGAAGAGGCACTGGTTCAGGCCACCTTTGCCCCGCTTTCTCATCTTGCCTGTTTTTTAAAACTCTTTCTCAAATTACCGCTATGTTTTCATTATCTTGATAATTGAGTCATTTGACTTAACAAAGAAGATTCTGAAAATGATATCATGTAGCCTCAAGAAACCACAAAAAGGAGAAAGTAACGTTTTGCTAGCGAAGTTAGTCTCAAATTGTACTTTCAACTGTTTTGGAAGCACTCACTTCATTAATTAATTATTGTTCCTTGACAGTTCATGAACTGCAATCTTGGTTGCTTTCTACGTGACATGTAGCCATACTTTTTGCCGAAGAATTCAGATTGTCTGAATGAATGTTTTATTTGGCCGCTGGGACTCACCCTGAGAGTTCTTTTTCCTCCCCCCCCCTCCTGCCCCCAACCATTTATCCTGACTAGTTAATATCTCTAAAAATTCATGTAGATTTTTAATTATTCTGAATACTTTATTTATGTAGAAAGTATCTATTCTTTCAGAAATTGTGATATTGCAAAAATTTTAGTTGTATTTTTAATTTTAAAAAAAGTTCAAGTTTCATATGAATGATAGATAGATACTCGGATACAAAATTTTATTCCGATCAATGGACGGCGACGGCGAAATTCTTGAGTTTGTGGAGGGTCTCGGAATTTTATTTTAACATTCCACTGTTTCTGAATGTATTCAAATTTCCCGGTAAAATGATTTAAGCTGTTGGCTGTAGCAGTGGTCTCACTCCAATTTTGTCAAAATAGAATTAGTACCATGCATAGGCGGATACAGGAATTTGTCTTCCTCTCTTGCTCTCTATTTGAACTTATGTGCTAGAAAAGGATACCAGGAGGCCCTCTTGTGGTTTTTACCCCTATCTCCATCCTTTTCTAACTCACTCAACCGAATGAGATGAGAGAGAAAAAGACAAATTTCTGGATCCGCCTGTGGTACCATAGTTCTGGTGGTTCAATTCCATACCATTCTTTTCATGGGGAAATTTTGAAGCCTAAAATTTCTTCTCTTCTATTTTCGCATGAATGACAGGATACACATGGGATTATTCATCAACTCATATGGACAATCAGTAACTTTAAAACGTAATTTTCTTAAAATAAATTTTTATAATTAGACCACTTCTGCGTCCAACAGCTCATCATTCTTAAAACTTTTTTGTTGAGTGATATTTTTATTTTAGTTCCTAAAACAGTGAATCAACTTGAATGTTTTTTATTTTTCCAACACTTTTTTGATTCACACAGTGAAAATGACCTATCCCTTTCATTAATACTGGTCGCTTTTAAATCCATCACAGAGAATAACAATGATATACCTAGTCCTAGAAAAGAAGGGTAGGTATTTCTCATTTCCTCAATATTTTTTTTTTTTTATCCACTCAATAGTAAAATTCCTTTATCTCATCATTAAGTATAATTTTTTCTCATAGAACTGACAATCAATCAAAATATGTTCAACTCCATGTAGAACTAAGAATATCATGCAAAGCTTTATCTTGTAGGTGAAAGGTCAAGGTCATTCCTTCATTTCTCAACATTCCTTTTTCCCTAGGTATCCTTCTTGTTTCCTGTATTCTATACAGTGGGGCTCTTTCTAACTTTAGCAATATTTGGTTGAATAGTTAGTTCTTGTGTAAAAACCAGCAAAAATGGCAACAAGAATATGTTTTTAATAATCATGTAATTCACTCACAGACTCACAAAATGACTTTAAAGTTAAAGGGCACCTTAAACTTTAAAGTCATTATGTGAGTTTGTGGGAGAATTTTGTAATTTTTTAATCTGCTCATCGTAATTTTGGCTGGATTTTATTCACGAATCAACTGTTCAATCGCTTACCTACAGCAAAAGTTAGCCAGAGACTCATTCAAATTAAATTTAATAAAAGGCCTGGTGAGCGTTGGAAGTTTATTTTGTTACATCCCCATACATCTATTTTTTTCCTTGGCCCTTCAAATTACCAGCAAATCTTTAATTTTTTTAAATCGAATTGATTCTAAAATGCTGGAGGAAAACGAATTATAAAGTGTTACTATTTACTGATGGTTAATTCCCATGTAGTTATGAATTTAGACTTTTTAATTAAATTTTTTACGAACCATTTTATGAATATATGAATAGTGCTAAATTAAATCTTGACTTTGTTTTTCTCTTTAAATGTGAATATATTTATTCTCCTTTT
This sequence comes from Trialeurodes vaporariorum, assembly GCA_011764245.1. Classification (NCBI taxonomy): domain Eukaryota; kingdom Metazoa; phylum Arthropoda; class Insecta; order Hemiptera; family Aleyrodidae; genus Trialeurodes; species Trialeurodes vaporariorum. Next base: position 34,794,861 of record VMOF01000002.1, on the reverse strand, counting down.
TTATTTTTGGTTGATTTTATATTAATTTATCAGTGAAGATCGATAACTCATGTGCCTAATTTAAGTATTTATTCTAGATTATTTTGTCAATAATTAATTTATCATTGCAAGCAACGCCGTGATTTTGTAGCACCGCAATCTGTTTTTGTTATGCACTGTGCCAATATTTTATGATATTGGTCTATTTTGTTTTGTTATACTGCGTGATGTGATATAAGATATTAAAAAAGAAAAAGAAAAATAATCATTGTTGATGTTTGATTCCTGAAACTTTAAATTTATTCAGAGCAAGAACTTACCTAATCAACGAAAGAAAATTTATTTTCTAATATTTGTCAGAAATGATAATTAAAAATATTGATGTCAATCTGGTATTTTATTCATGAGATAAGAAAGGAAAATATGAAGAATGAACGAAAATGTATGAAATCAAAACTAAGGAAGGTTGAAGAATTGTTTTCCAACGTTTGAAAGCATATCTTGAAATATGTTACTGCAAGATCTGGAAAAATCAAATTATCATTTGTTTTCCCTGTAAGTTTCTCCTGCTGAAAATTACTTACTATTGGTGTCAAGAGTTCTAATTGTTGATAATCTTTTCTTTAAATCGTTGAAAGGAAAGTTCTTCATCTTTTCATAAACAGCAGGAGTTAGAAAGGACACTATCTGCTTTTCTGTTTTTTGATTTTTAGCACATTCTCCAAATGTTGTAATCAATGAAAACAAACTCACAAATGCTCGTTGAAATTTTTGATTGGTTGTGTCTGAATTTAAGTTCTCATGCATGCAAATTCCATTTACATTTCATAATTTCATCTTCATCATCTACCTTCTGCTAATATTTAAGTTACCTGTCAATATGTTTTTGCTTATGGCTATTTGATATTGTTTCTGAAAGATTAAATTGATTTTTAAAAAGTTACTAAATTCTTGTCTCTTTTGGCTTTCTATTCCCCAATTCCTTCATTTTTTGATGTAATAAATGCTTCCAACGTTTTTTTTCTCTCGAGATGGACTCAACTTGTCCTAGGATCATTTCATATGCATATTAATTAAATCCCTGTTTTTTTGTTTTTTTTTTGTTTTTTGTTTTTTTATCAAATTTTGAAGTTTACCAAATACTCGTGCCTTTTTCCATCTGATTGACAAAAGAAGTAAAAAATTGTACTTTTCCATCTGATTGACAAAAGCAGTGAAGAGATATGTGTTGTTGAAGAAATAAATAATAAACTGAGTTCTATTCAAAGATTACGTAGTCTAGAATCTCGTTAGGCCATCTGAAATAATATTGTTTTAATCTCAAAGAAGAAGATAAACTTTCTATCAGTTAATATGCTGGGATCCCCCATTAATTGCCTAGAAACAACAACAACTGATTCAACAAATATTTCCAAATTTTGCCGACAAAAAACAACGATTGTTTCCAAATTTTTCCCATAAAAAACTAGGCACAATTTTTCACGAAATCTTGTAAAAAAATCGAAGCTTTCAATCAAATTCTTTTTGAAATCTGATTCTAGTCTGGAATGTACAGCTGACAGATGCCCCATTCCCATCTGATTGTTGTAAATGGTGGAGGATTTAGCAAAAATCAGAATATTCATCAGTTCAGTACATGTTTGCTGGTCAATCTTGATAAAATCAGAACTTTTAAATTGAAGAAAGAAACGGTGGATGAATTAAAAAAAAATAGGTTTATGGAAACAAGCTTTAGATATTAATGGTCAGGCGGATTGCATAACTTCCTTTTTGAAGGCACTTCCACTCTCAGCACGCAAACACAAATGTTACTAGTGAAGAGGAAGCCTTTCAGTACTTACAGCAAAAGAATTGATCTCACAAAATAACAAATATAGAGACTCAATAGGGATTTTCTCAAAAAAGAAGATGCATTGGTTTATCAAAAGAAAGATATCGTCTTTATTGATGTGTATAGAAAACTTAGAAATATCAAATAATCACAAATACATTTTAGGAAAAGTACATTATTACTATAGTAATACAGGTAAGAGGTTTTCAAACATGGCTTTATATTTTACTTCAACAAACCCATTTGGATCCAACGGTAACAGAAGTTTAACTACTCTAACTTTGGAAAACAAAATTGAATCAAGATGAGTATAATTACATTTGACAGCATGTCCCGTAATTTACTGCAAAGCTGGGTTATGAGGTTTTTTTCAATGGTCAGATTTGATCGACAAATCACCGGTATCACAGAAATATTGCTGATTTTTTAGAAAAAAAAGAAGCTTGACGGCTTGAAAAAATCATGCGAGTGAAATTACTCATCACCATTTAAAAAAAAAAACCAAAAACAAAAACAAAAAAATAATAGCCCACAAAACGTATTTTTTATCTTTCTACAAAATTTGAATTGACCAAATTGGTAAATAAATTTATGAAAAATTTGTAATTTAGGCTGTTTTTATTGACATAAAGGCAACCCTGTGAAAATCTAATCACCATGCAGGCCAAAATGAAAGACTACTGACACATAAAAATAGATGTCGTTACCTTTGTGCGATGCTCATCAGCATCAAATAATCATGTTATAGGGCCAATTTTGTTGTCTATCTAATTTTTGCCATGGTGTTAGATTATACCTATGAGGTTGATTTGTATGTCAAAATCAATAGCCAAAAATTAATGAGTATCATCAGTAAGTACAGAATGAGAATTGGTCATCTTAGGAACAGCACGGTGAGAGCACATTATATTTTATTTTTAAATTCTTGATGTTGGAGGGTGAGAATCAGGTGTAGGTATAGGCAGTCTTTTACTTAATACTCTTACTCTATTATGAGTTTAACCCCAGTGTCCACCACGTCTGTGTCCTCCATAACCTCCCCTTCCGTAGCCACCACCCCATCCACCGCCATATCCTCCGTAACCACCGTATCCACCGTATCCACCTCTGTAGTGGCCTCCATAGCCACCTCCCCATCCGCGTCCGTAGCCACCTCCATATCCGCGTCCGTAGCCGCCGCCTCCCCAGCCGCGACCATAGCCGCCCCCGTAGTAGGCGGTTTCCTCTGAGGATAAGTCAGCTCCGAATTCTTCACTCGAATCGTCAGCACTGACGATGACAATCACAAAGAGCGCCAGTAGACAGAACACTGACAGCATCTGTATGAACACACAAAAAAAAAAAACGTTGTGATCAGATGAAGAAAAGATATCGAATGATTCAAGTCAAGTTGTCAAGTAGGCTTCCTCTGTGACATAAATGTCAGCCACGAGCACCGAATATCAGTGTTCTTTTTAACTAAATTTTAATGTATTTCAATGATTTTTCGCACATGGTTCATCAAAATTGTGCAAAGAATGCGGGACGCTGATTTTAAAAATGACATCAACTCTATACTTGACCCGTTCTTATACTTTACGCATATTTGACTTTTTAAATTTTTTGCGGTCAAGTTTAAATTGTGAAAAAACTAGGATATTTCAATCAAAAATAAGGCTGAATTCAAACTTCGCAGGCCAAGTTACATCGGAATCCTTGCTTATCACAAGGATGTAGGCCTATCGTTAGAAAACATTTACTTTTCTGTCCATTGGGACCCTAGTTGTGTGTTCATTGGGGGGCGGACAGTGTGCCATATGGCAACGCTGCATTCTGTCCAATTAAACGCACGAAAAAGGTCGAAATATTGGAGGTGCACAAAGTACTCCCTCGAATCGATATTTTACATGGATTTAAATGAGAAAATTGAAATGTTGCCGTACTGCACGCGACGCCACTGACAGCCGAACACTTATGTCGCATATAGGTGTAAAAATCGAACGATTAATGCCGATTGTGAGTTTAGTGACTAGAAAGAAACGTACTGTTAAAATAACAGATGTTGCGAGCTGTTCAATCTCAATCCATATCAATTGTTTCTATAAAAAATGACGCAACAAAAGTATTCAAGAATAATTAGTTTTCAAAAACGAAAATGCTGAACAAACAAATTAATTTTTTTAATTAATCTGATGCAAACAGTAACATTGATTGTAACCCTTTAGGCTCTGAACCCGTGCATATTCCTACTTCAACCTATTTCTTTTATTTTCAGTTCATAATTTATAAAATGGAAAATACAAAAACTTTGAACGTGGACACTTTGACACCGTCTCTTTGAGCTCCTTCAATTGCTTACGTAGGCAAAAACATGTACCGCGGAGTAGGAATATTTATCTACCCGCGTGTCGTGAATGAGCGCGCGGCCAGCGCTGCAAGTGGATTGATTAACCGTGGTACTAGAAAGGTTAAAACATTGACCAATGCGAAAAATGACGCTAAATTATCGGCGTGGACATTCACTTAAATACTATCTTGAACTCGAAGAAAGACGATTTAAATGGTATCTGTGTTGGTTACTGGTGCTGGATACTTGCGGCGTTGGATATCATTTTCGACTGACCGTCCCAGTAAATCGAAGCGACGAAATAACTGATAGAGGGAAACCCTGGTTTGAAATAAAGGCTGGCTCAACCATGCCCCATTTTTTCATACGAGTTAAAAACTTAGTTATCAAAAATTACAACTTTTAGAGAAGCTTTTAAAGCCTCTCAGAAAATATTACATTTTCCCCGCAATTTGAGCGAGTGAAAGTAATAGACTGTGCCTCTCCTCTCTTCACTACCCCCACCAACATACATCAAATACCCGCATCCTCTCCCCACCACCCCTCCCTATAAGTCCCCCGTTTCCTCTTCTTCCCATTAAACCTAAACATTTTATTCGTTAGAGATTCAATACAACGCGCTAACAATGTAAATTCAAGCAACGCACGACTGCGACTGTGCGTCATGTGAATGAAACCACTGAACAAAACATGCGGAACCTCTCGGACGTAATTTTATGAATACAAATTTAGGTAATGATCAGGTGACATAACTTTGAAATTCGTGAAATCATTCATTTTAGAGCTAAAAATAAGTCAAGTGAGCAAGACAAATTTTAATTTGCAAGAAAAGATCAATGCTAAAATTTTTTCAAAGCGCAAAAAAAAAAAAAAAAAAAAAAAAAAAACCTACAACTTTTCATGTCCGAAAAATTCTGATTTCAATCCAGTTTGCTACGCTGATTTTAAAAAACACCGGAGTTATATTTGTTCCAAACTTTCATGTTTTCATTGAATCAATGCCAATGCACAAAAATTAATTTAAAGTTTCGAAACTGCAGGTTCCTTTGATCATAAATAATAAGACTTAGTATCGAATGTACTAACCAGTTATCTAGATAATCTTGAGGAATATTTAGTCGATAATCCATGAACCATGGGCAAAAAACTAATATTCTTCATAAAAGCCGCAATTTGTTACTGATAGTCATGAAATTTTATTTGATCAACAGGATAAATTTAACAACCAGTAGAAAACCCGTTGTTTCAAATGCCACTCTACGGAAGTGCCTCAGAGTAAACGTATATGATTGCCCCCGTTCAGCACTTGCGTGAGGTCAATTTTGGTTTTTATCCTGTATGTGTAACTTTCTAATTTGTCATCTGTTTTTGCTTTAAGATAAAATTGAATTAAATCCTTAAGAATGGTGTTCTGAACGTCTATTTGAAGTATTTCATGTCGTACTAATAGGGGCGTGCGGTGGTTTCCAGAGGGGGGGGGGCAAGAATGCAATCTTGTCGCCCTCCGCCAACAAAAATATAAATTTTATGACTTTTTTTTTTTTTGGCTTGTTACACACTGATTTTGCCGCTCTCTGAAATTAATTTTGAAATTTGATAATCTTTTTTTTTTTTTTGGTTGTTAACCCTGATTTTGCCCCCCCCCCCTCAGCACGCCCCTGCGTACTAAAGTAAAGAGCTACCATTGTCCATTAGGTATGTACTTTTTTTTTTTTTTTTACACATTGCATTGCATTATTCCGAAGCCCCCAGAAAAATGTGACCGCTCCAATTCGTTCGCAAATTGGTGCCCTAAGTAATTTTCAAAACCCCCAAACCGAGTTTTCCTGACTTCCAGGCACAACTTATGAGGATAAATTCACACACAAAAATGTGAGGTTAACATTTTTTTTTGTCTAGGGCCGCTAAGGGGGGGGGGGGGGTAAAATGACTCAACTTTTGACGCGCCCCTTTGTCGCAATTAAATATTGAATTAAGTTGAGACTTGCAAGGTGGAGATCGAAACCCTTAAAAAAAGGTGATGAATAGGAGTGGCGTAGCGTGCGATTTGGCAACATTGCATTGCATCCATTTAAACCCATATAAATGGTCAAATTCGGAGGTGTTCACTGAACACCCAATGTTTCGATCTTTTTCATGGGTTTAAATGGACGAACTGCAACGTTGTCAAATTGCACGCTACGCCACTGATGAATAGGATGAAACGCCAGTTAGTGGTGGATCCAGACAATTTTTCTGGGAGGGGGGGGCACGCCCATGAATTTTTAAATTTGTTGCAGTGAGACGCTTTGGACTATTTTCTGTTGAACAAGGCAAAATTTGATGCTTCAAAGGGGGAAGGCACGTGCCCCCGTGCCTTCCCACCCCTTGGGCCCGCCACTGACGCCAGTTTTACAGCTTCCAAAGAAATGGTTAAATTTGTATGTTGTTTTCCTTTGAATGATTATATTACGTAAAATCACTCCATACAAACGAGGGCCCCGCGCGGCGGTTTGTGGCTTCATCGATGATAGCTCATTTAGGAATACCCAAAGTCAGTGAAAATGCGAATTTTGGTGTTTGGATCCGGCCATCTATCGCGGCAAAGTAGGTACATTAATCTCTAATACATACGAGAACTTGCATTGGTGTCAGTGTTGAAAGTTTTTTGGTAAATATTCGATTTTGTCTTAATATAAAAATTGGTAATTTATAGGAAAATCTGGCAACGCTGCTTAGTGCTCTAGGGATGGGCGTCTAGATTCAAGCACAAAAATTCGCTGAAGAGGGAAAGATGAGGGTGCAGAATGTTGGAAGAAGGCATCAATTTAGGTACAAGCAAATACAATTTTATTTTACATCAACAGCATGTTTAATTCATTTTTAATCCTCTCGTATCTCGATCCATATGTATAGTCGATTTCGACAGCATGAAAGATTATTTTTCATTTCTCCCTTTCCGAGCCAGATAAGAGGTGAACCGTACCTACATTGCAATAATGTGTGTGTTCGAACGGTATACATCACGCTGCATGCAATTGTAATTTTTGTTTTTCGCTAACGAAACATCTTGAATCTAAAGTTGGACATCCAAAAATATTGTAAATACGTATTTATTGGAAACGTTTGAGAAAATTGTCTTCTATGGAGATGAGTCTCTAATCGACAGGTCCACAGGATGAAAACATTGTAAAAAATAGTCGATCGTATATTCGTATGTACCCAATCTTAGTTTATTTTGAAAGGTTGAGGGAAAATTGAACGGTTTTCTGCTTTGGGTTTCTTATGTGGTTTCTTCCCTCTGGTGGACGGGGAAAACTATTATAAGTTATCTATATTCTTTAAAAAGCCGTCTAAGTAATTATTAAACAGTTCTAAAGAAGAGTTGGGTGGACTGGGCGAGGAGGTATTCGATTACAATGCTACTTTCATTACTGATGAGATCGTTTTATTTATTTGTTTCTTTTTGCTTTTTTTGGTAGTTTCCTTATTTCCTTATTTTCTTTTGAATCATTAGTCCACGCGTTTAAAACTTTAGATACTACACTCGAGTACATTCATTTCCCGAAATAGATCTTCCTTGTAGAGTCTAAATTTATAGTATCGACAGTAATAAGAGCGTCTAACCGCGTAATACCTACTGGCTACTGTCGACATTTTCAAAATAAAATTCCGTCGAGCGCCTTCAATTACAGGCATAGGCAAAACGAACACAGCCGAGTAGGAATATTTAACTACCCACTGAATTTAAGCGAGCCTGCGTTGAATTATATTTAAATATGTATACCTAATGGTAAAAGGGTGAATAATACGTATACATAAATGTGGCTGTCAGAGCCTTAACTTTTTCGGTTGGGATCAATTTTATTTATTTTCAGGGACAATGTCTCGATATTATGAAAGGCTAAATAAATCCAAGACTCGCTCTTGAAGCAACAATTGCGTACAAATAGGACTCAATTGAAAATCATTGAGCTAAATGAAACTGAAAATTAATTCATTAGTGGATAGTTGCGAGAGAAAACTGCAAAAATTAATTTTCATCACCAGTATAGTTACATAAGTATTCATTGGAATTATAGTTACAGGTAAAAGTAAAAAGATAAAGATCAATTTGAAGAAAATGCCTGCAAAAAATTACAAGGGGGAGAGTTTCAATTGTACTTTACTATACGAACAATTAATGTTCATGACTAGAATTTTTGCTTTGTTTATACAATTAATTAGCATTTATTTGAGTTTGTTTTTAGTTGTATGCCCCCTCCTTAATTCAGGGAAGAGAGGAAATGTTCATGAAAGGAAATTGTACTAATTTACATTGAAAGGAAACAACTTTTCCTCTCAGGAAAAAAATAAAATAAAAAAAAAAATAAAAAATAAGTACCTACAATGAGTTCATCCAATCAAACTATAATTAGACTGGATACATAAAGTTCAAAAACCAGACGCAAGGTCAGAGGAAATCGCAACCCTAAAAATAAAACAATTATCAGAAGCAAAGAAATTCTCTCACCGATGTAAAATATTTCATTTCAAAAATTCAATTTGAGTGTAATTGCTTTTATTTCAATCGGTCGCACAGAGGCTTTGCTTTACTCAATTGTTTCTCCTGCCCCCCCCCTCTCTCTCTCTCTCTCTCTCTCTCGTTACGGCTTAGAATTTCGTCGAAGGTATAAGCTACTTGCAACAGTTTGAAATTTACTTTAATTGAAGAAATGATAATGAGAGTGAAAAGGAAAGAATGGGTGGGGGACTGGGGGAGGGGGCAAAATTTCTAATGCTTCTGATTTTAATAAAAACCTGTTTCATCGAATCATCTTAAAAGTCGGTGTGTACAGAAATTTGTTTAAATATAATAGTTCACGGGGAGGTGACTGTCGAAAAACAAGCTAAGATTTTTTTTTTTTTTTCTTGAAAATTTCCATTTTCTCCAAGAATAAATTGATTGGTAGAGAAGTTGGATACAGTGCTTTTCTACTACTAATGCTGCCCGTCTCTACCGCAGTCATACTCTGTGTGAATAATTCACGCATGTAATGTATAAATACTGTACTGTTACTGAACTGTGCCTCTGTAATGTTTGAATATTTTTGTTTTCCACCCTTTCTTCCTTAGTGAGGCTGTTAAGTCATTTCTCTTTTCCCGGTTCTTTTCTTTCTTGTTATCTCAGCAACTTACGTAATGAAATCTGAAGTAAAACCACGCCTTAGAGTGAATGAACCATATGGGTTTTCCATTGATGTAACATTCTACCGTGTCAACTTGGGGAATTTCCCCATAAAATTATTTTCAAAATTGCTTTGTTTTTAAAGTATTGATTATGCATGTTCCTTAGTGACTGAAAAAAAGTCTTTTTAATTCCCCGGTGTCTTTTTTCATCTCAGCACTTACTCACTAAATCTAATAAAATTCACGAATTGCTAGGGTTCCAAAAATTTTTAAATTTCCCTAACTTTTTATGCTTTTTTGGGAAAAAGGTTGAATTTTAAAGGGGCCCTGCCAATAATTTGTTTTTTAAATTCTGGGACTTTCCCCCATGCATACTATGCCTCAGTGTTCAGGTTGCGGGGTTTTCCTTTTTAAGAATGTTCAGCTGAGCTTGCATACGTAGGTCTTCACAAACAACATTGCCTTGAGCAAAGAATCACGCATATTTCTGTAGTTTTCCTCTTTCATTTAAATCTACCTATGTTAAAGTATCGATAATGTATCGGTTCAAAACTGTTGTGACTCAAAAGAATCTTCTGAGGATTCTTTTTTTTATAGGCTTTCGTGGAGAGATCTTTGTTGTAAAGATTAATTCACAACTACTGACTCAGGGGACTGATTTCAGGGGCTCCACCCATAAAAAATGCGCTACGAATTTTAAAATTAACTATTTATGCTCTGGAGGCGATGATGGCTCTCGAAACAATTCACTGTGAAGATTTATAACGAGAAGAAAACTAAAAGAGGCTTTTCAATATTAAAGATCAACTTCACGGTCCAAAGCACCTAGTTATCCCCCCCCCAATCATAAGACTCAAACTGTCCCCCCACCCTTCTCAGTCATTCTCCGAGTTAGAAAACAATCAGATATAAAAATTAAAATATTCACGCGTTGAGTTGTATGGACAGAGGGTGTAGGCTGTAGGTACTCAAATTCTTCTTGCTCGAGTCACCAAGCCTCATGATTCATCAGGATAAGTGCGAGTAAGGAGCTAAGGATGCATTATTATTTATTTTTAGGGTATATTTTGTTAGCAATTTGGTCGAGAGGCTTCCAGTTAAATTGTTGTCGCCGTATTAAGGCGAAGGTTTTTTTTTTTTTTTTTTAATGATGCATGGATAGAATTGTTTACACTGTCTAAAAATGAATTGGCTGAAAAAATGGTAACAAAATTTCTGCACTGGGTATTCAGATGTTTTTAAAGTGAAAAGTGAGGTTGGAAAGAGAAACGTTGGATGCATGAAATGAAAAGCTAGTTCTGGAATCCCCCCTCCCTATTTTTGAGATTTTTTAGTTTTTTCCATAATGTTCCAAGAAAATGAGGTCTTGTGGGTCTTTGAAAACTATCCGCTAAAAATGAATGTGAAAAGAAGAGGGCCCCAAAAAAGAACAGCCTTCACTCGATTTGGAATAAATGGAGAACATTTTAAAACCTCAACTAAAACCAAATTTCATGTTGGTTTAGTATGATAGATATATTTGTGACTCACTTTTTTCCCATTTTACAGGAGGCCGAATCTAAATTAAATATTTATGTCTAATGATGGCTATTAACAACACTTTTTATAAGCGATTTAAATTAGTCAATTACGTAAAAACCTAACAAATAAGATAAACTGGCACTCAACCCTTCAAAAATCCCCTCCTTAAAAAAAATCAAAAAAAAAACGCAGTTTATTTATCGCAAGCGGGAATAGGGGCCGAAGGCACTAAACTTCTTGTCGAGTTTCCCAAACCTAACAATTCTGGGAAAATGCGATAAAGAAGGTGACCAATTTTTTTAAAAGGATTTTTTCAATTTTCGACTTCCAGTTAAATTGGTTTTTGCCCATTAACAAATTAATGGATGTAGAATTTTTTCACTCTTTTATTTACTAATAAACTCTGTGTATTCAATTTTTTGTCAGAATTAGAAAAGAAAATTGGGGCGAAATAAAAGATTTTGGAATCCCCCCCCATTGTTAGTTTCCTTAGTTTTTTCCATTTAAGGTTCAAGAAAATAGTCTGCGGGCTTTTGAAAATTTAAAAGTGGGAAAGTGGAAGAGTGCCCCAAAAAAGTTATATTTTTGGGGGTTTTTAAAAACCAAATTTTTTGGGATATATATAATTTTTGCTTTTTATTTTCAAAAGGTGTGCAATGTGCCCCATTCGTATATTTGATCTCAGATAGACAATCGAATTGGACATTTTTAAAAACAAAAACAAAAAAACAACAACATTAGCATTCATGGGAAAGCAACGATCTGAAGCTTTCAATAGCTGGTTGTGAGATCGCATCAAAAAAATTATTTCACTTAGAGGTGCTTTTGTTTCTTTGGAAAATTACCCGAAATTTTACTCGGCAAAAAAAAAAAAGAAAAAAAGAAAGTGCATTACAGAGTAAATAATAATCGCGGGCAAGAATATACAGGTAGTGTTGGTTTATTCCCTGGAATTTATTCATCGAGAGTATGCCTGTTGCGGTTATAAGTTACTCAATTTTTAGGGAAACATTTTCCCGACAGATAGAGGTTACAATACAGGATAGTGTGTTCTAATAGGAGGTACCTACAGCCGCAATTTGGCGCAGAATTTGAAAATCAGTTAAATCAATTGAAAAAACACCAAGTTGATTTCTGATTCCCGGTTCGGGCAAAAATTCCCGAAAATCTGGGAGCCTCTCCAGAGGCGTTCTCTAGAGAGCCTTCTTGCTAAATTCAACCAACCGATAGAATTACATTGATATGGCGAATAATATTAAACGAATGGATAGCTTGGAGAGAGGAATGAGATCCAAAACAAATGCTTTGTGAAATAATTTATATTAAACACTATTGCGTTAAAATATGAACAGAATGAAAATAATATGGTGTGCGTATCTAATATATCGATTCAAGTTTCAAGAATTCCCAATCACGTCCAAAAATACGACGTTTTGGAAACCATGCGGACACTGCAAACTTTCGACCTGAGTTCTGGGCTCTTGAATTTTTTCTCGAAGTTTATTCAATTTGTTTGATGGACTCTTCCACTGTTCTTGCTTTATTTTTCTTTTTTGCGAAGTTAATTTCAAATGTCTACAGTGTTGCCATAGTGTTCACTTTTTTACTTTTCTTTGCCGTTGTCCCACTCTTGTCTATTCACGAATGGGAACTTTGCTTTCTAGCTTTGTTATTATTTGCCATTATTTGTTAATTTAAAGAGCTGCCAATCATGGGGGTGAGGGGATGAGTATATCATTATTGAATTGTACCAACTTTTCTTTCGGTATGCGTATATTTTAATTTACCAGTTGACTATATTGTATTGAGGTTGGATGCAGAGAGTTAAGGGACTTACATTTCTGTATAGTTAAATGTTCATTAAAACAGAGTGGATTTTTTTTTACGTCCTTTGTGCACTTATTGAGTGCGCCTTCAAATTAAGGCCATTGTTGCTAACTGCTATGAAAGCTCCGCTACATTATTAAAGATGCGCTCGCATCAATTATCCTTTTTTGGCTTACTATTTTCAGTTTCTTAATGAAGATCAAGTTGACTGCTATTAAACTGGTTTCAAAAAAAGGCTGTCTCATTTTAAGTGGATGTTCCGCACACCAAACAACCTTTTTACCAAATAGTCAAGCTGTCAACCATTAATTAGACAACAACAAACTACCGGGCACTCTATGCCGATCAGAATCAAGTGGAATGATATTTGATTTTTGTTTTTTTTTTTTTTTTTTTTTTTTTGCAGTTGTTTTTTGTTTGTTTTGTTTTCGTTTTCGTTTTCTTATTATTTTAAATAATTTAAAAATCAGAAGTTAAAATCGAGCTGCGAGAATTTTTTTCAGAGACTGCATGAACAATGTTCGATTGAATTCAAAAAAGTTGAATTTATCTTGGTTAATCATCTCAAACGATTTCTGGCTAATAAATCCAGTTTGAAAGTTTCTATGGTTAGAACAGAATGCGAAGCAAGCTTAGCATTTGAGTTCTAACCGCGCGTTCAAGTCTTCGAAAGCAAATAAAGAACGTTGCTCAAGTTTCACTTTTAGTTCCATCTTCTGGTTTAATCAAATATAAACGTTTACTAAAAATGTGCAATTTTTTATGGTTTTTAAAAGACTTAAACACTTTTGACCTGCAATAAATACTAACAATTGGGATCGTAGGTATAGAATACAACGCAAATCTTTTTAAAATCGGTATAGCATTTTATTTTTTTAAATTTTTTGTTTTTGTTTTGTTGTTTTTTTTTAAATTGTTATTTCAAAACTATGAAATGGTCTTTGCATTTTTCAAATTTCTATTCAAATTATTTCGGCAAGTTTTTATCAATTTATGCATTCCTTTATTTGTCTATTTGCCTGTTTATTTACCTGTCTATTCATCTTTTTATTTATTTTCCTGTTCATTTATTTTTCTTTACTATATTTATATATTTTTCCATCTATTTGAGTATTCATTTATTCATTTGTTCATTTTTAATTAATTTAATTTTTACGTTTCCCTTTACCAGTTTTATTTTGTTTGTTTGTTTGTTTGTTTGGTTTGCGCTTTATTTATTGTTGGGATATTTCCAAAAAGTTTATTTTTGAAAAAAGAAAGAAAAAAAAAATCCAATCAACAAATTATAGATGCTTGCCAATTGATCGCTATCAAAAAGAAAAGAAAAAATAGGTATGGCGATAGTTAGTATTCACTTGATGACTAAAAAAAGATATCAACCGGAGGGGAAAAGAAAAGCAACTACGTGAGAAAAGGACAGAAATAACGTATCACCATTAAGGAAAGGAAAAAAACGTTTAAAAACTAAATGTAAGAAATTTAAAGAATAAATTCTAGCCTTACTTTCACAATGTGTGAATCCATGGTTAAGAGTTTTTCTTGAATGAACACTAGCACCGCAACAAAGTAAACTTTAGCTCGGAAAAGAGTTGCACAATAGAGGTATGGAACGAAACTCGGAACTTTTCAGACGAAGGTACCGGTTTTAAACGACGCGAATTAAGATTAGTCGTTGATACGAGTGTTGTGGATTTACGCGATTTTTAGAAGGGTTAGTTGGTGGGGGAAGGGGTGAAGGGGTAAGGGTCGATGCGGTTGTGACACACCTACGCTTTTCTGGTTTCCAATTGGCGCACCGTGCCGATCAAATCCACCAGCCGGTTACGCTACCAGCTGAGAATCACCCGTTTTTGTTTTGTTTTTGTTTTATTTTTATTTTATTTCTCTACTCTTTTCTGTTTCTTTGTTGTTAGCTAATTATTGAACTTGACCTTCTCGTATGCGCAGGTTCATGATACTCACGACTCTGCTTGGACACACTGTAAGTGATTCATAAAAATCGTAGCTGCGTGCAAGATCTGATTTGACACCACACTTTTCCTTGCCGTTTGCGCATTTTGCTAAACGCTGGGAAAACCACGAGGGCCTCTTTTCTGTGTGATATATCTTATAGTCGGTTCATAAGTCATAAGGTGTCCTCCTTCACGTTGAAGAGCCTTCACGGTAAAGCACAGTGGGCTTAAACGGTGAATGCGGTTTTGCGGTGTAATGATTCCGCAAAAGTGAAATTGCGTTTGAGGAGTGGATGATGTACTCGCAATTAAAGTACGGTTTCCCCCGAGGAGCTATTTAGAATACTCCCCTCCTATGACTCCTTCACTTTTTCTACCTCTATGAATTCGATTATTTGCCAGATTTCGAATTTGCTTCTTTTTTTTTGTTTTGTTTTTTTATTTATTTGTTTGGTTCTGGTTTGGTTTTTGTTTTTTAGTTTAGTTTTGGTTTCTCGTTTGGTGTTTCCTTTGTTTTCTGTCATGTTTTTGGTTTAGTTCTTGATTTTGTTTTTGTTTTTCAGCATGTTTTTCATTTCATTTTGTATTTTATTTTGTTTTTATTGCATTTTTATTTTACTTTAGCCATTCTTTTTTGCTGTGTTTTGGTTTTTTTTATTTATTTTTGTTTTGGGTCATGATTTTGATTTGGTTTTTGTTTTTGTTTTTGTTTTGTTTTTGCTTCTGTTTTTCTGCTTGGTTTTTGTTTATTTTTGGTTTTGTTTTTGTTTGTTTTAACTATTGCTTTTGTTTTGTCGATGTTTATGTTTTTAATGTCATTTTGTTTTCCTTGTCTCGTTTTTTGTTCTGGTTCGGTTTTTTTTTGTATGTCTTTGGTTTTGTTCTTGGCTTTGTTTTTGTTTTTACGTAGGTTATTTATTTCGTTTTTGTTTTCACATTTCTTTTTGATATTTTTATTGTTTTTGTCTTTGCTTTTCTTGGTTTGGTTCTCATTTTGTTTTTGGTTTTGTTTTTATACATGTTTTATATTTCGTTTTTGTTTTTACGTTTGCATTTGTTATTGTTTTTGGTTTTTGGTTCTGGTTTGGTTTTGTTTTTGTTTTTGATTTCCATTTTGTTCATGTTTTTTGGCTTGGTTCTTTTGTTGTTGTTGTTGTTTCTATGTATGTTTTATTTATTTCGGTTTTGGTTTTGTCTTTACTTTTCCTTTTGTTATTTTTATTGTTTTTTGTTTTTGTTTGAATACGTGTTCTATATTTCGTTTTTGTTTTTTCGTTTGCTTTTGTTAAATTGTTTTTGGCTTTATTTTTGGTTTTGTTTTAGGTTTTGTATTTGTTTTTGTTTTTGGTTTTGTTTTTATTCACGGTCTTTTCCGTTTCATTCTTACATTTGCTTTTGTTTTTTGGTTCTGGATTGGTTTTAGTTTTGGGGATTATTCACGACTTTGGTTCTGTTTTTGTTTGTGTATTTGTTTTTGCTGTGAAATTGTTTATGTTCTTTATTCAGTTTTTGTTTTTTGTCAGGTTTTTTATTTTTCTTTTGCGTTTGTTTCGTTTTTGCTTTTGATTTACTTTTGCTTTTGTTTTTTTTATTGTTTTTATTCTTTGCTTTGATTTTTGTTTTCGTTTTTATACATGATTTTTGTTTGTTTTTGTTTCAGTTTTTACTTTTGCTTTGGTTTTTAATTGCTTTTGTTTCAGATGGATTTTGGTTCTGGAATTGGATATGATGTGGTTTTGATTTTAGTTTTGCTTACAGCTTATCATTTAATTTAGTTTTTTTTTCTTTCATAACTGGTTTTTGCAATTTTAATTGTTTCCAGATGGTTTGTTCTCCTTCTTGCTCCCCAATCGTTTGTTTCTATTCTTATTTTCGTTTTTTTGTCAATTTTTTAAGCTTTTATTTTTTTCTCAGCATTTTTTTTTTTTTTTTTTTTTTTTTTTTTTTTTGCTTCATTACTTCAGACATCTTGACATTTTAATGTTCCGTTTCAAACGGTAAAAGCAATTTTCATTATTCTTTGCGCGCAATATAGCAGCAGTGGAAGGAGCGAGCTTTGGATGCGTCTGAAAGAACGGTACCTAGTTGTAATGTCAGAAGTTACGTGCCAACAGTTGTGGCAAGTGACGACGCGATGATTGAAAGGTGTTCTGAGCGTTCTCAGGAATTCTCTCAATGTCAACGAGCTTTACCAATTTTAATACGCACTAAAATTTAGCATCTGTTCGTCGAAATTCAAGATTACAGAGTGCGAATGAATATATTTTATACCAGTGAGGTGACTCAGTTTTTGGGAAGTTTTCATTCCACTCAACAGTTTCCTTATTTACCTCATGTCGGATGGAAGCGATCCTCGTAAAAGCGTGATAAATCTTAGACGAGTTATGCTGATGGTCTAACAATTTTTGTAAACAATGCAGTGATTTGTTATTTGTTTGTCTGGGAATGTTTGAATTTAAAGCGTAAAATTTGCCGTTAGTGGATGATATGAAGCACAAGCATTTTTGAATTGGTTATTGGTTTTTTAGAGTCCGTTTTCTTATAAAGAATAAAAAAATTGATGAAAATAAAATTAGCAAGTAATAAAATGAAAATTAACAAAAAAACAAAAGAAAAAAATGAAGAAAATTTAGTGGCACGACATGGTTTTTATAATGGTATTGCAGTTTTAAAGAGGGAGGAAGTCTAGAAATAATTTTGAAATTGTTAAATTATGAGAAAACTACCAAAGGCATTTAAAATACAAACTTTATCTCTTCATTTTCAATTTTGATTCGCCACGGTGGCGAATGGAGTATTGTTTCCTTTGTACCGGCAATTTAATCTAGCTTTTGGCTTGGACTAAGAATTTTCCCATTACTGCAAATGTGAAGCATTTTTCAAAGACTTGAGTTACTTTCAGCCTCTTAATTAGGTACCAGAATAACAACTGCAAAGGCACTTGCAAGTCTTTGGATGAATCCTATACCGCGTGTGTCTTGGGCAGGCAAAGGTAATTAATCTTTGCCGTTTGCCTTTTTCAATTAGAACTACATTAGAATCCGATACAAACCATTGGCTTACTTTCAAGCTGAAAACTTAGCACCGAAGAGTATCGGTGAGCAAACTATCAGAGCTGTTGTCAAATCCAAAAGTTCCAAAACTTGTTCTAATGGGAGCTGCCGTTTTGATTAGTTTGCGGTTAAAATTAAGTCTTTATAGTTTACATGACAAAATAATGCGGGTGCATCATGGGCTGCTGACCAACTGCACCGAACGGATGCATGTATCCGGCTGAGGGCCAATCTGCGTGAGGAGGCCAAAAATGATGACCAAACGGGTGAGGATAGGTGGCCATTATCGGGAAACCCGGACCAGCAGGGCCGTAACCGTAACTAAACGGCGGCCTTCTCATGGATGGATTAGGGACGATGATATAATCAGAGGCCATTAAATTGCTATGAATGGACTCATCTTGTAACTGAGTGTCAAGTGTAGATGGTGTTGAGATATACTCATAGTATACGTCTGTGTCTGAATTTTCCTCTGATTCAGAATCCGGAACCGAGTTCGGTTCATTGTCCGAGTTTTGCCGAAGTAGTCTGTAAATAGTTGATGCTTGAGCCATGTCACGGTCTTGCATCATCTTGTCCGCTGAAAAAATTCCAGACTCAAAATCTGGCGCCTCATATTCGGTGCTTCCTTCGCTCTTCTCGTTTTTCAGAAGAGTAGGAGTGCCTTGCGTCGCTTTCTGAGTGATCACGGCTGCAATCAGAGGCTGCATATCTTGCGGAGTGCGTTTAACTGGCTTAAACACTTTTGGAGGCATCCAGAATCCTTCAACGAGAGAATCAAAAATTTCCCTAAATTTTTCATCGATCTCTGACTCTCCGCTTTCAGATGAAATGGGGCCCAATTTTTCGCTGCTGTCGTCACTCTGCAGACCGGCATTTTTCGGTCGTTCCAGTTGTAGATCGGATTGTTCCACGGAAGGAAATATGGCACCTTTGAATTTGTTTTCGTTGTTCTCAGAATGAACTTGGGTGGCATCGTTTCTTACGATCGACCGAAACTCGTGATTGTGGGAATTGTGAGTGTGAGGTTTAGGGAGTTTTTGAGCTCCTCCAAATTTCAGGTCATTCTCAGACGAGTCAACTTCTTCCAGAAGTTCTTGAATCTTTTTTTCCATTTTGGTAGCATCGTTTTCAGGCTCACGAGTATCGGCTAAGATGTTTTTAAAATCTGGCTCATCACCTTGGGCTGATGTCAGTGTAGCAACTTCAGGAGCCGCCTCGGAAACTTCATTCTGACTCAAAGCTTGCATGAACCCTGTCATGATGTTGTTCATGAGGGTATTTAGAAGTTTACTAAGTCCGATATTCACGGCCGGATTCATTGCAGGATTTAGAGCAGGGTCCATTAATAAGGATGTTTCGTCTTCATCGGCTCCTTTCATCACAATCGTCGCTGTCACCTCATGCTCGTCGTGGATTTCTGGTGACGCGTTTCCTGACTCTGATTCTATCGACGTCTCGCGTTTCTCAGACTGTTTATCGACTGGTAAATCGTCATCGTCACCAATGAATTTTCCGAAACCGGGTAGTCCCGGAAGTGGAAAATTGAACAATTTCTTGAAGATATCACTGTAGTAGCCATCATCGATTTCCGTGGAGTCTGATATCGGTTGGTCGATTGATATCACTACGATATCTATGTAATCGGTATTCGGTTTTACAGTCGATGTGGATTTGGCCGTGGGAAAAGGCACAGCGGCAGCCGTGGCGGTCAGCGCCACGCAGCACAAAAATCTGATCTGGAAAGAGCAAAAAGAAAAATAATATGTTAGTCCATCGGCACTGTAGTTATCAGTATACTTCTAAAAATGGGGTTCTTGCTGATTTTTGCTATGGGCGATTGAATGGGCCAGTTGGAAGGGTTTGAAATGTTGTGTTTTTTATAAAGAAAATACAAGTACTTGATGAGCTTGGATCAAAGATGTCTTTGGTTTCTAATGGGGCAGTTGCAAGGGTCTGAAATGTTGTGTTTTTGATGAAGAAAATGAAAGTACTAGATGAGCTGAGAACAAAGATGCCTTTGGTTTCTAATTAAGTCCGATTGTTCCGGAGATGAGATTTTGGCCCAAAATACATTGTTTTAAATGGGAATTCCATTTAGTGACGTCAATACGCACACGATTTTTACAACTTTACACGTGTGTATCTCCAAAACCGATACATTTAGGAAAAAAACCAAAGGCACCATTGTTCTTAGCTCATCAAGTACTTTCATTTTCTTTATGAAAAACACATTCTTTAAGACCCTTGCAACTGCCCCATTAAGTCTCATTTTTCCGAAGATGAGATTTTGGTCCAAAATACATTGTTTTAAATGAGAATTCCGCGGAGTGACGTCACTACACACACGATGTTTTACAACTGTGCACGAGTGTATCTCCAAAAAAGGGGCACTTAGGAAAAAACCAAGGGTACCACTGTTCTCAGCTCATCAAGTAATTTCATTTTCTTCATAAAAAGCACAACATTTCAGACCCTAGTGCAACTGCTCCATTGTTATTTCTTTAGGCAAGTTCAGTAAAAATGACAGTGCATGACCTCATCAAGAAAATAAGAAACTCACGCACAGGCTCATATAAAATGACTTTAAAGTTAAAGCCGGAGCTAAGCAGGTACCATGGAAGATTACTATCACATTTGAGGCTTTTCTTTGCGTGTTTCTGTATATAGAGAGTGAGGCAAATTAGATAAAGGAATCTCCTTTGATACTTGCGTAGCTCCACCATTTCGTAATCTTTTAATAAGCTTCTCGTAAGATTTGCTGGTTTCTAAGCAAGAATCGACCATCCGATAGCGTACATAGTAAAAGTTAGCAAGAACCCCATTATCAATAAATTTCGATAAATCACATCTAAAAATGCAGTTCGCGGTTTAAACGGAAATGAGCCATGCTCGCGGTATCCGTTACTGCGAAAGAATCTTCTGGGCAATATTAAAGCGTTTTCTTCCAAAATTTGTTCCTTATCACCAGAATAAGTTACGCAGAAAAAAACCGAAAAAAACTCTTTGGTAGCGCTGAAAAATTTTTGGTTGAAAAAAAAAATGACCCAGTAAAAGACTTTAGTAGAGTTACCCGGTAAAAAATTCAACGCCCGGAAAAAGGCCCAAGAAAGTCCTCATAATGTCACTATTATAATCGTTTATAAACGCCATCTGGCAAATTTTGAACGTCCCATGGACGTCCAAAACTAAATATAATAGTTTATAATATACATATATGGGTCAGTGGTGTAGTGTGCAATTTGTCAACGTTGTACTGTGTCTTTTTCAACCGATGCTGTAAATGATCGAATGCGAAGGTGTTCACCGAACACCCAACAGTTCGATATTTTCCATCGCTTTAAGTGGACGAGCCGCAACGTTGCTAAATTGCATGATACGCCACTTATATGGGTATGTATACTATAGCAAAAGAGGTTGTCTAATTTAGCGCAAATAGCTATTAAGAAAGCTTTCAATTTCAGAGAAGAATGAGTTTTTGCCCACAATTTTCTTAAACAGCAAGTGAAAAAGGACATAAGGGTCATCAAGGACCTCGATAATTAGAGTTTTCCACAAAAAAGGGTCATCAGTATTTCCCCTCCTCCCCCCCCCCCGGGGGCAAAAGTTGAAAAGACGCCCTTTGAAAAATGGCTAGTTAATTTCTTGATTTAACACAGCCAACATTTCCATTCAAAGACGCTTTTATACGGAGAAATTACATTAAAACGCAGAGTTTGTTTGGAACCAGAGGTACCAGAGGACAGGAATCGATACGATATATCCATTTGCGGCTCGTGCAATTTGGCAACCATGCTAAATTTCAATTTAAACCCATGAAAAAATATCGATATCTTGGGATTGTAATTTCACCTACTGAAGATCGATTGTTTTACATAGGATTAAATGGAGAGAATACGTTGTTGCTAGATTGCACGCGCTGCCACTAGATATATCGCTGTACTAAAATAGTCTATAGCGTCACTCCTAGACAGAATTAACGATCGGTTTAAGGAAAAAGTAGACGATCACTTTAAACTCTGTATAAACTCAATTTTAAAGCGAGCGTGAGATGAACAGCGTAGGAATGAATACCAAACGGCGATGGCACAGAAGTAGTTTCGAGTGCCAAGGTCGATCCATTTCTTTGATCGCGATTATTTTGTACACAGTGCGCGCGCGGAAGTTAATTTGGTACGTGATGGACTCGCACCGCTGGTCACGCACAAGTCAACAACGCTCCAGTCGGAGAGCGAAGAATATGCTAAAACAATTAATTGATAGAATTCGGTGGAAAAGTGGAAACAGCTAGTTAGACTCATTCAGATTTTAGCTTGGGATTTCTTTAGACATTCCGTTCTTTGAGCGAGCGGTTTATCAAAGCAAGAAAAATAATACAACAACTGGCCAATTTTATTTTGTGATACTTTTTTCTTTGTTTTGATACTTTGATTCTGTACAGTGGGAATGGGGCCTGTTGCGTACTTTTGTTACAGCAATACATGTGGAGCGCTTGATTCTAACTTAAAATAAAGTCCAAAAACATAATGATGCGGACATTAAAAACTGTCAGAATCCACTCACTAACTCAGGAAATATCTTCAGAAAAACAATGATTATTGATGAATTTTTACTCTCAATTTTTGCCACTCCTTTTCGATCTCCGACCAAAGTGCGCCCTGTCAGTACTCCAAGTAAATAGTTTTTACCAAGAGACTCTATGAATGAATCCATAATGTGAACCATACGCTTGAATTATGAAATATTTGGAAATTGAAAATATTTCTGGAGGAAAGGCCCATAAAACAACTGATGTGCTTTTAAGCTAATAACCTCCATTTGCTCACCATGCACAATTCTCAGAAAGGGCATATCCGTTGATTTATGGACCCTCCTTCCGGATAAGTCCTCAATTCAATAATTAGAGAAGGTTTTTTTTCGTTTTTTGTTTTTTTGTTTTTTTTTTTCCAGAGCAAGTCCGTATGCATTGATGAAAAAGAAAAAAATTGTAGAAAAACTAATTGTTGACAGTTTAAATCAAAATTTGATTGGCCAGCAAAATATGATTTGATTATCAAATCATATTTTGCTGGCCAAAATTTATAGTAAATCTTTAAAGTAGTAAAAAAAAATGAGAGAAAAAACCAAAAAACAATCGAGCCCGTAATCAGCTAGCTCATGAGCCGTGGGAGGGGGGGGGCTGGATGGTCTCCCGAGGATGCAAAAAAAAGGAAATACTATACCTACTATAAATTGTATGATCCGGCAGGGCATTCGGCCCTCCTCTGATTACGGTCCTGCTGGCTACTCTTTCACTTTTTCGTTGAATCGAAACTTAAGATTGCCTATATAGGTAAGTGACGCTATGCAGATAGCATATACATATGATGAGATCATTGTAAGGTTTAGCCGTCACTGTATACGAAAACTGTGCATAAAAATTCTTGACTTCAAAATCCCGCACCCCAGAAATCCTCCGGGAAAGAAAGATTCTAGAGTGCGTGTCTTGCTAGACTGTCATTCAGGGCACCTTCAGGCCTCGTCATCTGGTTCATAATAACGTGTATAGTGACGCAAATTCAAGAAGCCATACGAGTTGGATAACATTAAAAACTTCCTATTTTGTTGGATTTTCTGAATGACATGAAATCATTTCAAAGCGCCTTGCAGTGCATTGCTTGCGTGATGTAATAGTGTGACTCATTTTTTCGATCAACAAGCAAACAAACAAGCTGTCCTATTGACAATGATATTTGAAGAAGAAGAACTAATGAGAATTTCAAGAATTTCACCGGAGTCCGTATATTAGCGGAAGACGCGTCGGGGTGAGCTGTGGAGGCGGTGGCCGGTGGCATAGTAGATGCCTAAGGCTCTTTCCATGGATAAATCATTTCTTGGGATGTAGAAAAGAAGTATCATATTGCTTTTTGAAAGGAAACGTGTTTTTTAACATGTTAACTGTGTCAATAAAACGCCACTGATAACCAAAAAGTATCGATTTCTTCCGATGTTACTGCGGCGCGGCGTGTCAGAATATTTAGAATATAAAAAGTTAAAAACCAGCCAATGATGTGAGGGACAAACTTTTTTCCGTTAATTTTGAGCTTTTGTGGTTGATGTTTTTGGATTAAAACCTGTGGGAACTCATAACCCATATTGCTGTAGCAAAAGTTAGCTAAAGATCCTTTTAAAATTTCAATTTTTTTATCGCTTATTTTTTTCTAGTTTCCTCTGAGCAGTA
This sequence comes from Trialeurodes vaporariorum, assembly GCA_011764245.1. Lineage (NCBI taxonomy): Eukaryota > Metazoa > Arthropoda > Insecta > Hemiptera > Aleyrodidae > Trialeurodes > Trialeurodes vaporariorum. The sequence goes on along the minus strand of VMOF01000002.1, from coordinate 34,771,004 downwards.
GCCCTGTCCGAGGGCAGTTTACTGAATAACAATAAAACACCAACAAAAAAATAATACTTCGCCTAATGGGCAAACTCCCTAATCTAAATAAAATAAAATAAATATAAAATATAATAGATAGATGAATAATTTTTGTTTTTGTTTTTTTTTTGTTTTTTTTTTTTGTTTTTTTTTTTTTTTTTTTTAAATTGAAAAAATAGATAAATAAATGAAAAAATAGATGAATTCAAAGAAGGGCAAATAATTAAATACGTAAAAAATGTAAATGAATAAAAAGAAAGGAATATTTTGGGACAGTTTCATGGAAAGTACTCGTAAATTGACAAGTATATTATGTTTCCGAAGTATGAAATACCTACCGTTACATTTTTACCGCCGAGAATCTATATTGCGCAATGTTCTATGTAAGTGTAAGTGTCTCTTCTGATTTTTTTTCAATATTAGAGTTTCTGTTTTGTTTCCGATAGTCCAATAGTGTTTTATCGGAAAACAAAAAGTCCCTGTCGCATCATGCACATGTAGGTAAAATTTGACAAAAAGAGGCCCGATTGAATCCCCCTCTCATCATGATGTAATCTTTGTGGCGAAGTTATGCGGACCGCAGATCTTTGACACACATTCACCCAAAAATACCAAATCGACGAGGCTTCTTTTTGTCAAACTATATTATATACTTTAAGCATGTAACTCGATCTAAATAGTTATTTTTTACCGGAACAGACTCAATTCACCCGATAGAAAATTTCCATGAGATAAAAGAAAATCACACAATGTCACCAACGCAATCAATCAATCAATCATTCAGTTTTCTCATTCATTCAAATTTCAAATAAATGCACGAATATGCGGATAAGCCTATGTGGATGATTGCCAACTGCCGCGGTATGGATTTCAATTTGTTTGCGAGGAGGAAAATCACTCACGAATAAAAAGGGCAAAGATCATCCTCAGAGACTCAGAGAGTGAAGGAGGAAAATCCACGGAAGCGTAAAATATGCGAAATATGACGGAAAAGATTACTACCCGCCTTATTGATCTTTTATGAATGAAATGATGATTTACATTACATAGGAAGTAGACATATTTGTTGCTCGAAAAGTTAGGCATAAAAGCAACCGCCGACCGACATATTTACAGACATTGATTTTGCGGACACCCTAAAATCAATTTTATTGTTTGACTGGATGAAAGATTTTTGCAGCAGACTCAAAAATTTGAGCTCTTCTTTCTCAAAGTTCCAGCTTGCATTTTCAAGTTAAGTTTTGGAATATTCCACGTATGGGCGGGCATGGCCACAGACAATTTTTCTGGAAGGGCCAAGTTTGGAAACCCCACTGGGTGGTCTGGGGGACACTCCCAGCTGGGGGGGGGGGGGGGGGGGTCCGTCTGAAAAAGTTTGGAAAAACCGCTCTTAGCAGAAGTGATTTCGCGATATCTCCACCACGCAAAGCGTAATTTTATGTTCTTTTGCCACAAAACGAAAAACCGACCAAATTAGAAGAAACCGCAATCTTACAATTTTATTTTTTGCTACTCCGATATTCAAATAATAACAAACCGTAGAGTAGAAAACAATGCCTTAACAGCGTTCTTGACTTATTTAGTTAGTCGTTGTTCATTTGTTATAATTTTTTTTTTTAAATTAGAGCTGAATTTTTTCCTCAACAACGGATTATCTGGGGGTGGCCAGCCCCCCTCCCCGGGCCCCATCGTAGACACGCCCATGATTCCACGTGGTATACATCTTGAGATAGGTAATTATAATCCGAGTCCTGCGATCGGTTATTCTTAAATTCATTTTTCAAAGCGCTCTATATCTATTTAGACAAAATCCTCCTGCAGGAATCAAAGCTATTAACCCTTTAAGGACCAGGTTACTTCAAGAGAACACCACTCCCCTGTTTCTACAGGGAAGGTAGTTAACTGTTCGTGCTCGGTGGAGTTGGAATTGCCTATACGATGAATTGAAGGGACCCGAAGACATATCATCCATATTTGCGTATATTCGGAATGAAGACTGAATCAATAATGTGAAAAATGCTAGATGAGAAAAACGAGTATACTCGGGCTTGGTCCATAAGGGGTTAATGCAATTTTTTGTTTTACCCATTTTCATATTGCAAGCGTATTGTACTAATTTTTAAATTCACCTGACACTGTATGAAATTCGGTATCAATACTTTGTTTGCTTCCTCTCATTCAATTTCACAATATACAACTAACAAATGAGGCACTCTTAATACTTCTTAATACTTTTAATGGAACCAATGATGGAACCGATGGAACTGGTACGCCATGCATTGACTTTAAAAGTAGTGACACATTTTAATCGATTCAGGGACAAAGTGAGGAAACTAATTCGCATGTCATACTTCTCGGTAAATTGGGTCTCTAAAGTCTTCAAAGGTCACATTTAAAAAAATGTATTGCTTTCTTTGAATAGTTCTTCATTCGTGACTGAATGGCTTGAGAAGAGCATTCCACGTATTATTGGGAATAAACGCATCATGTGCCTGCGATGCTAAGGTGTTTAGTGATATTCCTTCTTAGCAGGAATTTATGTTTAATATCACTCAAAGTCGCAAGGCCAAGTCTTATTTTTGAACTATCGATGAAATACTCAAAATCGTAATTTTCAATGTCACATGAAACACCTGTGTACAAGTACACGTATAAAATAAAATATTTTTTGCGAGGTGTAAATGATGTAAGTAAGAAAAGCGTCAAACTTGCTCGACCATGCTCATGAATAAATGAGGCTCCACCATAAAGTAAATACTTGTTACTATCCAAATAGAAAGTGTGAATTGGCATTTACACCAATCAAAGTTTGCTCTTTTTTCCCTGCTCATCTCCTTGCAAAAGAAAACATATTTCCAGTCGTAGATCTAACTTTCAATGGAAATAAATTAAAAGGTCTGTATCGCAGCTTTATAATGAGGCTTTTGCTAACTTTGTGGATTGAATAGGTAATTCTTGAGGAAAATCCAACGAAAACCGCAGTGAGAATATATTAAAGATTACGAAATTCAATCTCAGACTCACAAAATGACTTCAAAGTTTAATACGTTATGGCGGAGCAATATGCGAGCACCATATGGGAGGCTCCTATCGAATTTGAGGTTTCCCTCTATGTGATCCTACAAAGAGAGTGACAAATTAGACAGCAAGACCCTAGAAGGGATTTGAAGTAAGCGATTTTCGTGATTTCCGCTGGTCTTTACACCTGATTGGACTATTTATTTGCTTATAGCAAAATTTTGCAAGAGCCCCATTACTTTTCAACATAATCTACATATCTGAAAATAATCGCCAAGTTCCATAGTGTGTCTGCGATAAAAAGCTTTCTTAGCTTGAGAAAATAAAGACTTTGAAAAAAAAACCGGAACTTACCTCAAATGCAGAAACCATATCCTCGGTAAAGCTCGGAAAACTCTACTAGCGTTCTGAAAGATTTTCCTCGTGTTTTAAGCATTTCTTCAAAAGCGATATCAATCAGCGCCGTCGCTTTTGAGCACGTCAAATTTATTGATAGTGCGAGGCACGAGTATGTTTTCAATTTGACTGATAAATTTGTCCATCCTCAGCTGGAATTTCATTTATTGTTTCATTGTTTCCAGCGGCGTTAGAGTGATAGATCACGAAGATTGTGAACGTCTGTCCGTTTCAGTTCTGAGGACGGAGTTGACTATGCAAAATGGTTTGTATGGATACTCTCCTCTTGAAGTTTCCATCAACGATTTAAACTAACAATGTAAAATTCGGTGGAGAAACGCACACTGAAGAGGGGGGGGGGGGTCCAGACACCCCCCTAATTGACTGGGATTGCCTCCCAGACCCTCCTATCGCACTTCAACACCCCCCCCCCCCCCCCAGCTCGTTCCTGATGGATTTGCCCCTGGCGAAAGCTGATTGATTTACGACCTTTAAAGTTTGCGTTCCATGCGTAATGAGCAACATGAAATTTTGAACTACCCAATAGCAAATTACATAAATAGCTTAAAGTTAACTTTTAATTGCAAAGAGAGAGGACCGCTGAGAAAAAAGGACACGGGTCAAAACGCGTATAAGTCACGCTTCTTCACTCTTTTTGGATACGCTTCTCTGCGCTCCTACCGCTTCGTCACGCTTTTTTACGCTTCGTCATGGTAAGTCAAAGTTTTCCAGGGACTTGACGAAGGAGGGGTATGTGGGTACCCTTGCTCCAGCTCCGGGCCAAAAAAAAAATATCAAATTTCAAAATGAATCACCAGAGGCGGCAAAATCAGAATGTAAAAACGTTAGCAAAAAGAAAGGTCATTAAATTTTAATTTTGAGGAGCGCCAATTCGTTGAGGGCAGCAAGTTGCATTCTTGCACCTCCTCGCTAAAAACCACCTAGGCAAGCCCCTGGTCACAGATAACCCTCGTGTGACCCCTCTATTGATTCAGCTTGGAAAATCGAGTCGATCACCCTCAAGGGTTTTCGTATCTTTTGCAGCCTTGCCCCTTGCGGCACTCTCCGAGGCTGGCAAAATAAAGATGAATATCCAAAAAAAAAAAAAAAAAAAAAAAAAAAAAAAAAAAAAAAAAACTGATCTTTTAAAATGAATCACAGAGGGTGGCAAAATCAATTATTTAAGAAGCCAAAAAAGGCTTCTGATTGGTCTATACGGATGTACGAAGCGCGTGATTTGAATTTCCCCCGCAAAACCAAAACAAAACAAAATCAGCTGGGGCCGATACCTTTCGTTTAGCTCACCATTCAACTGTATGCGACTGTTTGTTGTTGACTTAGATGACTCCCGAATTAAATTTGAGCATCCGACTTGCTTCACTTCTTTAACATGAGAAGCATAGACGTGTGCTGCGTCTCTATTTTGTCTCTATTTAATGCGATTATGAGATCTTTAGCGATGCTTTCATTGTGGTTTTCACAAGATTTGACTAAGGGATGAACCATTCATTTAGTCAGTAGAAAAAGTTTTGCAACAGACTCATTGCACCCTCTGAGGATAGATTCGTTTATTCCTGAGGCTCATATGAAAAAACTGGAGGTTACATCGATGTACCTATCGCATTTCGCGAACCATACCATTGGGATCCCGAAAAGCGAGAACGCAAAAAGAACCAAATTTCTAGGAAACAAAGCAACTCTAGTGTTTTATCGACTGGAGCGGAGACAGCCTTAATTATTGAGACCAATTCAAGCGGAAATAAAAATCGTGAAAACGATGAGCAGATCGTCAGGATGACACGATGAAACGAGGAAAAAGAAGAAAGATTAACAACAACGCAAAATGCAAACTGGTTGGTGAGCGATCTTAGCATCCTCTTTTAGCTCACTCTGCTCTCTACCTGCAGCACAGTGGCATGGCGCTTCCAATAGATCCATTTGCATCAGATTGAGATTTCGACAAAATGGAATTAGTTCCGTTGTTAGCCGTATGATCAGGTTTCCATGGAGCTACAAAGCCTGGTGTCAGGGCCAGTACTGTGAATTCATTCAGCAGCCAATTACTTGGTTTTAACAATATTGATAAATGTATATTGTATAGGTATACCTTCCGAAATTATGAGAATTCGAGTGTGTCCGTGGCTCCCTCAAATTTGCCCTACTTTACGAATTCTCCAAGAGCCTTTATAAAGGGGATTTAAGTAGGTTCTCAAAAACTATCTTGGAATATTGAGCATCCCTTGTCTTATTAGAAAAACAATTTAGAGTTTTGTGATTCCACGTTTTGTCACTCCCCACTTTTTAAACTGATTTAAATACTTAATTTTCTGGGGGGAGAGGGCTGAAAATCTCAACAAATTCTGGATATAAATGGGCCTTATTAGGGTAGGTGACTTCATTTAGTGCATATCTACCTCGTAAGAAAAAGTAAAGAAACTAATAAATAAATAAATAGATACATAAATATAAACAAAGAAAAACAAATAAATTGATAAATACACAAATAGATTGATAAAAGATAGATATATAAATAAATGAACAAATAGAAAATCTTACTTATTTCAAAGAGGCTTGTATCTTTGGACGGACAGTCTTGCAATGAAATGGACGGTAAGAGTCCCTTACGAAAGGCATGATGCTTTGCGATATGGAAGGATTTGATAGTAATAAAATAACTAGCACCCATACCCATATGGAAGTCTGCTTAAAAATCACTACCAAGCGCCCATTGCGTCGAATTGTACTGAGATTTTTTTTCTTTCCCTTTGGGATTGCGTCAACAACTGTTTTGTTTTGTTTATTTGGAATGGCGAGAAACAATAACAATATGCAGCAACACTATTGGTCATAGATTGGCCGTTGCACATGTCGAATGGTTGGAGTGATTGCGATTTTATATCGTAGGATGCTAAAAGGATGTTGTATATCCATGATGTTTTGTTATTAATATCTCATAAACACAGCAGCGTCTCATGGAAAAGGTCGATTACATACAAATCGCACTGCTATTTTTCGCTGATTTAACGTGCCTATATGACCTTTTTCATTGGTATACACTCGTGCAGGAATAAGAGGAGGAACTATTAAGAATTGCTTCGATACGCTCAAAAAATCTTACACCTATTCTCACAGTATTTGAGTATTATTACGTGAAATTTCTTTATCGGTCGATTTACTCACGGTTGAAGAAGAGAGGGGGAAGCATATATAAGCACTTTTATCGCTCATCTTAGAGATTCAATGTAAATATATTATTCTCAGCTTTTTAACAGTGCTACACTCTTTTCATCCATCACCATCATGTTCATCAGATTTATTATGGTAAGCGATTATTTGTCTTGTTACTCTTTAGCATTCGCAACTGTAAAGAAAGTCTTTAATCATGCATTTAACGGAGTTGCCTGATTTTGATTAAACGATTTATTTGCGGTGTTTAGTGTTTACTTATGCTTATTCATCCACAAAATAGTATTATTCAAAATAGGTGAAATTTACGCTCATTTTTTAATACCAGTCACAGGGCTGTGGACAATTGATCATGAAATTCGTCAATTTCTCTCAAATCAGTGTTTCAAAGATATAGTAAGCAGAGTAAAAAGTTCTATTCAATCGTTAGATGTAACTTCTGATTATGTGGGTATTCATTAATTTTGTGTTGTTTTGTTCCTCGACCTATTTGGCATCATAACCCTGGTAAAAATGACGACTATACGACTATTCCAAAAACGACTATAAACATAGTTGCCGACTGTAATCTATAGTTGGCCAACTATGTTTATAGTCGTTTTTGGAACGGTTATGGTAATCATTTTTACCAGGGAATGTTGAGGTACGCCTCTATATAGGGAGACTGAACAATAACCCTAGTTCTGAAGGGGAGGGGGGGGGTGGTTAAAATGCCTCAGTGTAAGCGCACATCATTACGTATAGGTAAGTAAAAAGTAAAAAATAAATTGAATCACAAATCTGAATGAAACTAGTAACATATCCTTTTCGTGCGTAGAGAAATATAGCCTTAAAGCTTCAGGGGCAGGTTTATGGAAACGCAGCTGCACTTTGCCCTTCAGGTGAAGTTACTATTAATTTTGTACTATTTTTTGTATATTTTCACTGCTCTCCATTGATTGAGAGAGGTAAGGTTTTTAATGAATTTATATTCATATACTTATCTATCTATCTTCCTAGTTATCTTTTTGTGCAAGTATTTATAAATTTGCAAGAGGGCTGCGTGCCCCTTTGGTCACCCAGCTGTCCAGTTACATGTATGCAATATATCCAAGCCACTAGCTGACTTCATAATGGTTCTTCTGCAAGAGATCAAAAAAATGGGAAAATTCTATAGTCACTTCAAGCCCTCAAATGGGTCTGTTAGAAACTTTTGTTTTAGCCTTTTGACGAATTGACTCCTTTATAAAATCGCGTGAAAATCACATTGTAAACAGTGATAAGTCTTAAAATTCACTCACGAACTCAATAAATTCGTTAAACAAACTTCAAACATCATGACTATCGAATGAAGGAAGGTCACAACGGGGGAGACGAATTGACGAATTGATATTTGACGAATCACTGTACTATCGACGAATTAAAGATTGTCGCGAGATTTTCACGAGCCAAGTTTCGCCTTGACATTGAACATTTGTTTGAACCCCCTCAAATGCCGCCCAAGGGACTGTCGGAGCTTCTGTAAGTATCAAAAACGAAACATTTGAGGTCAATACCCTATCCGCCTCTTTTGTTTCAAATCATTTGATGGTTTCAGTAGTTCTCGATAAAAAAGTCCCATCCGGTTGGACTGGTACAAACAACCTGTACTTACAATGTGTACATTGTGTAATACATGCAGCATGGGACTCTAAGCGATTACCGCCGCTGTTATGCGTGCGTGAGTGTGGGACTGATCTGCAACGGCTCTCCCACCCACACTAACCCCTCGCCTTCAAGATCTGAGGAGTATGAAGAGTGGCCGTACCGGAACCTTGAAGGCAAAACTTAGCATGTGAAAATCTCGCGAGAATATTTCATCCGTCGATAGTACTCAGCGTAAAAAGTTCCGATTGGATGGTACTCCTTCATTGTGAACCGTTCATTTCGACTATGCCCGGTAAGATTTTTGTTAAACGCATTTATTGAGTTTGTTCGTGGATTTTGAGACTTTTCAATGCTTTCACTGTGGGATTTTTCAGTTGGGAATCAACCCTCCATGATGTTGTGGCAAAAGTTTCCGACAGACCTGTTGGGGACTTGAATTGAATAAAAACGTTCTATCTCATATCTCTACCAGCCAAAGAATCTTAATTATAACCCTTTGAGACACGCATTATGAAAAAGTAGTCACATCAATCTTGGATCCACGTCATTGGTCTAGTTGAACTTTTCTCATCTAAATTGCCGTGCATCCCTATTTTTTTCAAAATCCCATAAGACTCCATGCAAATGTTAAACCCTGTACTATTGACGAATCAAATATCGTCGCGAGATTTTCACGAGATAGTAAGTTTCGCCTTCAAGGTTTCGGTTCGGCCACTTTTCATACTCCTCACACTTTTCAGACGAAAGGTCAGTGCGGTTGAAGCGCCAAATCCGTTGCAGACCAGTCCCACTCTCACATTCATAAGTGAAAATGTGTGAAAATCTCGCGACAATCTTTAATTCGTCGATAGTACACATATGAAGCGTAAAAATTAAAAATGTTGTAAGTGCCATCAGACGTTGCAAATATTGTGCAGCTTCTTAATCTTTTTTAGAGTAACCTCTGAGAAAATTTTGCCGGAATTTTTTCCCTAGAAAATTCGTCAAATTCAAGAAAATTATTTGCCAAAATTTTCGTTCTTTTCAGAGCCTTTTCAATTATTTTTTACTGAGAGAAAAAGTTGCACAATCTTTGCAGCGTCAGATGGCACTTACAACAATTTGAATTTTCACGCCTCATAAGTGTACACTGTGACGGAAAGGAATAATTTAATGAATCGTTAAGTAAATTTCAACCGTGACTTTGATTTTTATACTCAGAACGAGTCTCATTGGACTTGGACTTATCGAGTAATTAAGTCGTTAAATTTAATTACAGATTATTTGGCACCAATTCACAGGTACCTACTTTACTTTACGATCTACATAAAAGTCGTATATTCGCTTTATTTGACGTTACACTGTATCCTGTATCTAAGTATCATTAGCATGTATCTGTGTGTGTTTCTATTTTTCACCTCTAAAACCTCCATGAATGGAATACAAAATGTTCTTCCATTGAATCAGTCGAAAACGTTGTATATTTATTTGATGACGACAATTTTAAAATGATGCGTCTGCTTTCTGTTGAATCGACGGCATCTTTTGTGCGAAATCATCAACAGTTAGCCAAGAATCATAATAATGCACTCATGGACCGCAATCAGCTACGATAAAACTTGTGTAGCGTTTCAAAATATCTCACTCACTATCCCCCGTGACCAGTGGCGGATCCAAACAATTTTTCTGGGGGGCAAACCTGTGAAATTTTGAAATTTGAAGCGTCGGTGGAAGCAATTTCGGGTTATTTTCTATTGAAAAAAGGCAAAATTTGAGGCTTCTAGGGGGAACGTGCCCCCATACCCCCCTTCCCGGTGGATCCTCTCCTGCCCGTGACCCTCATACATAGCCTGATAGCCATCACTTTCTAGAGTAAAAATTCGTAAACAGGACCTTGCTTTCACTACGTTTTACTATCAAATTAGCATCAAAATGACTCCATCTCTGCAAAAAAAAAAAAATTCACAAAAAATTCCTCTGTTTACAAAACTAGCGATGAGATTGAGATAGCAGTACATTGGAGTTATTTGAGATAGAGAGAGCTGTGTAGTTTGGAACGCTCAACGTTCTAATGACAACGAACTTAATATTTTTGAACTTTGCAAAATTCAAATATTTATACCTCACCTTCCTGAATAATCGTCCTCTAGCACCCATCTTTAACGAGAGAGATTTCAGATATCGAATTCAGGAATGATTTAAAATGTCCCACGTTATCAGTGGTGGCTGATCCGGTAGCGGCAGTTTCGCGTGTTTTTTGGCAATCGTGTCTGTTTGCAATTTGAACCTATGTAAAAATGTCGATTTTTCAGGGATTCATAGAATCTTCTTGAGATTGATTATTTTATTATTTTGCTTGGGTTTAAATGGATGAAATACGTTGATGCCACATTGTATGAGACGCCATTGCCCGTTAGTGATTAGAGAATGAGTGGATCGGATCGATTCATGGAGAGAAAAAAAAGAAAAAAAATTGACGAAAAAAAACGAATTAAAAAGTGAGTAAAAACGGAGCATGCATATTTTTTTGTTTTCTCCGCGCTGTTTTGGTCATTGACGTTTCTTTCGCAAGACCATCCAGTTCATTAGGGTCAGGCGTTAAACAAAAAGTCTGATAAAACATCAATAATTCTCTGATGTGTGGAATGCGTCCTGTGGTATTGAAGGGGCAAAATAACTCTGTGCATATCACATCGACTATATTATTACTGACGTCGCGTCACACTATGAAGCCGTCTAATAATATCAACACAGCTAATGACAAAGTGTTGCGTTTGGATTCAAATGAGAATAAACAAATCCTCATGTTTCTTATTCTTATCTTGGTGGAATTTGTTTATTGTTTCAGACATTTCTCTTTGCTCTGCTTTTAAGCATGGCAGCCATTGCAGCTCCGGACGGTACACCAAACCCAAGTGGAGATACTCTACCCAAACAAGATGAACTCGGACCAGGGCACCACAAAGGCGATGGACATGACCATTTTGTATGAATCTAATTTTCCAAGTTCATAAGCAGATTACAGCTATAATGCCCAAGTCCTTCATCTTTAACAAACGTTTTTTTATCCAAGTCGGAACGATTATTTTAATCAACTCGTTCATTCAAATATTGTCTTTGTAATCTGACTCCTTCTGAATCTCAATGTATTCCGGGCTGCCTTTCGCCTAAATAATCATACTTAATCACTATGGCATTCACTCATTTTGGTATTATTATTATCATTTATTTCGCTTTATCCTTCTTTTATAAATTTTAACGATTTATAATTTTCATTTTTGTAATATAATTTAAGTAACAATTCAAAACTAGATTACGTCTCTCTTTTTCTCTTAAACATATTTTGTCCTCCATTTTTCAACATATCCCGAGTCATTGTTCGCTGTTTGTCAGAAAATGTGAACTGAAAATGTGTCCAGTTTTTGTGAAATGGTTTGAGAGATTTTTCTCCTCTTGCAGTCAATGGGGCTGTTGCACTTTTTTGCTATAAGCTATTTAACAGTCGATTCTGGTGTAAAAACCTCGAAAAATAACAATAGTAGCACTAAAAACTTCCGAAAGCCACTCCTAAACTCAATAAACGCTTTCATTAACTAGGGCGTAATGGTGGCCGAGGGCAGTAACAATGGGAGATTCCTATCTTAATTTCGTCACTCTTTCTATGCTGACAAGGATGATTCACAGAGTAATTAGTCATCAGAGTTGTGGTCCACATCCGATGAATGGTACCACAATACGTAGTGACACCGGTGTTAAATGAAAGTAGTCGCTTATTGGTCACTTCTTGGTGGAGTTACAGTATTGTTAGATGGGAATCTCCCATTGTTACTACCCTCAGCCACCATTACGCCCGCGCAAATAAAAGCGTTTATCGAATTTAGGAGTGGATTTCGGAAGTTTTTAGTGCTGCCATCGTTATTTTTGGAGGTTTTTACACCAGAATCGACTATTAAATCGCTTATAGCAAAAGTGTGCAACAGCCCCATCGAAAAATAGAAAGAACCAAAGTCAAAAACTGGAGGAATTGGTCCCATTCTCATTCTTATTCATCTTACGGGGGAGGGGGGATACGGAACAACTAATTAACCATACAGGTAGCAGATTTTGACGTCAAACAGAAAGTATATATAGCAAACTTCACCACAGTAACTATACCTGTTATTTTTACTACAAGTACGTTGCATTTACCATACTCTGGTGAAGTTTACATACTTTCTGGCTGACGCCAAATCTACTATGCATACGGTTAAATACCGTACTTTTTTCTGTGTCCTCTTTTTCTTCATCTCTGATGGAATGTCACCAGCGAGGAGAAGGGGGTGGGGATCGGGAGCTGTTACTAATTCACAGGTAATGGCGTAGCCAAAGAGTGGGGGGGGGGGGGTTCTGGGCAACCTGGACACCCCTCCTCTCCCCCCAGACTTTGAAATTTTCCCCCAAACAAATTTAATTTTTTGCGTTTTCTATCGTCGCCTTCGCTAGTGCTGACAGGTCGCTGTTCATGAAACATATTTATGTATTTTTTTCATGCGTATAAAATGAAATTTTTGTACCAGCCAGAGAGGGCTGCGATACCAAAAAATGACAACAATTTTTTTCATTTTAAATAAAATTATGTACAATTTATTTACACAATGGAACATATATAAATAAATCATCGGGTAGATATTTCTTTTCCATCAAGAATCTACACAGCAGATCGGCCAAGCAAGGGTTGTGATTGGATCTTCGTTTAAGTAGGGAATAAATTAAATCACAGTCATAGCTCGTGATGCTTGTCTAAAAATTAAAAATCAGACCACAATGGAAGTTTGTAAGAAAGTAAAGTGTAAGTATGGACGCAGTATTCTCTTCTTAATCTTGAAGCGAAACGAATCCACCGGGTTAGCCATTTCTGCATTTAATTAAACTTTTCGTTGATCTGTTTCTTTTTTCTATATTTTTGAAGCATACATGTTAAAAGAATTGCGGTAAATTTATGAAATGCTTTCAAGAAAGAACATGCGCAGATAGCGCTGTTAAAAAATTTAAGTTACCAAAACAATTGAATATCAAACAAAGGTATACTTATTACTTAACATGTTTTGTGTCGATTACTTTATTTAGTGAGATTTAGAAAACATTAGTCGATGCATATGAAAGAAGACGCTTATATGTATAAATATAGAGGCGCGGTGCGTGCAATCTGTCAACGTTGCATTAATATTTAATTTAAAGTCATGGAAAAGGGTGAATGGAGCTGTTGTAAAATTTTGCTGCAGGCTTATTAATTGTTGATACTGGTGTAAAACCCTGTAAAAATAACGATTAGCGCACTAAAAAATCACCAAATCCACTCCTCAACTCACAAAATGCTTTTAAACGCGAGACCGTAATGGCGGCAGAGGCCGCCCAGATCTAATGGCAATTGTATACTTCTTCTTCTTGTGTGGTGTTGCGAGAACACCTCGTGTAGATGGCGCTGATTGAAGATAGGGAAACCCAATGCAAACCGCGGCCTCGGCCGCCATTACGGTCTCACGTTTAAAAGCATTTTGTGAGTTTAGGAGTGGATTTCATGATTTTTCAGTGCGGTAATTGTTATTTTTACTGGGTTCTACCCCAGTATCAACTATTAATAAGCCTGTAGCAAAAGTTTGCAACAGCTCCATTATCGGGGGTGTACTTGCTCGTAGCACTCCCTCGAATCGATATTTTACAGGGGGTTAAATGAACAAAATGCACCGTTTCTAGTTTGTCCGCGTCGTCACTGTATACCTGATCGTTTGTCTTAAATGAAAATTCTTGATGTGGAAAGAACCTCAAGGGTAAATATTATTAAGGTACCTTTTCCGGTACAATAAATTACTTTGAAAAAAATAAATTAAGGGGGAGGGGGAAATGGGGGTGTATGGGCAAAACATTCAGTTGAATCTTATCAATTCTCCGGTCATCATTTTAAAATTTTCCTGCAAATCATTTTCGTCGATGTTGTTCCGTTTATCTTCCGTAACCGGTTCCGTAAGCTCCAAAACCGTGACCTCCATGAGCAGCCGCTTGTTGGCTGGGGTAGTACGGGTAACCGCCACCACCAAATCCACCACCTTGGTAAGGAGGTCGTCCATAGGCAGCTCCACCTCCGTAAGGACCTGGACCGCCATAACTACCATAGTGTCCTCCATGATGACCTCCGTAACCTCCGTAATGCCCAAACTGTTTGCCGATTTTAATGAAGCCATGTGCCACGGCGAGGATACAGGCCAAAAGGAAAACCTGTCAACATACAATTATTAGACTCTTAATTGAGAAATACTGTGAAACATGCAAACATAACAAAAGAATCGAACCGTTGTAACTAAAGTGCGCGCGCAAAGTAATTTTTGCAAAGTTTTAAACTTCAGTATATAAATATGCTCAAAATCGTTGTAGCAAAAGATCACAATTTACAATAGATCCATTTGCCAATTTATTTGTAGAGCCTTCTTCACCATCCCATGAAAAAAGTATAATAGGATGGGTCTATTACAAACTCCAAGAACCGCGAATATCGTAAAAGTGCGAAACGGAAGGGGTATGTTTTTATTTTAGATTAAAAAGTACACAAAAGAATAATAATATTTTGTAAGTATGAGCATTTATTTTCCAAAACCACCCCTATTTGAGTCAGGGGTTGGTCTTTAAGGGTTGAAAATATTGAAGTCGATATACCTTGTGAAAGTTTGTCCAGAATTTGCGAATGTAGTCTGAATCACCCTGTACTTACATACTTTAAATGAGAGGAGCGGTTTAAGGAACGGATTTGTATTATTTTGTGATAATAAAGCGTTCAATCTGACAACGTTATGTGTTCTCCATTTAAATATAACAGATGTAAAATGTTGTATTTGAGGGATCTAACACCGTGCATTTCGTTAGTCACAATCAATTGTTTTATGGGTTTAAATGAACAAAATGCACTGTTGCCAGAATTAAAGGTACGTAAACATCGCTGCTTTATTTTCGGCCCCAGAGTATGTGGAATGCGCAGAGACCACGGGTACATAAAAATTAAACGGATTCTATAGACACCCGAAAATGCATCAATGTATAAGAACAGTCAATTCCACTCATAAAAATCAGCGGATAATAGATCGTCATGCATCGCTATTCAACTACTAACTATCTATCCGTCAGTTAGAATTTAATTTTCTTAGCCCGATCCTCATTTAAACCTTGAACATCAAAAAAGGGGTTTCAACCTAGGCAGCTACTATATAATACGCAGCTCACCCTGGTCATTGATCTTTTTGAACCCCTCTGCGTTGTTGTCAGATTTAACGTCCATTTAAACCCATAAAAAATATCGGTTCGAGGGAGTGCACTCAGCAGTTTGCTTCTCAAATAGTTCGACCTTTTTCAGACGTTTAAATGGACAAAATGCAGCGTTGCCAGATTGCTAACCTCTATGGCACTGGATTTAAATATATAAAACAAATATCGATGAAAATAAGACAAATTTCCCGGCAAATACTTCAACTTGAGAGAATTTTAATGAGCATATATTAAACAACTTTAATAGCTTCTTTTATCTAAAACTAATTGATTAGTTTTTTTTTCTTTTTCAAATCTCTCATCGGAGAGTTTAATACCAAAATCATTTTGATCGCAGCGATCTCAGAATGAAGGTAAAATGTTTAGTATTGCGATAACTATACATAAAATTCAAGATGAGTTTTTCTTTCCGAAGGGAAATCCGCAGGAAAGAATGCACAGTAAAAGTCTTTGATTATGGCTATTAGTTTTGAATTAATTTGCCCAATGAAAGGGCTTATTTGGTATACGAGTTATTGAAAGTTTGAGTCCATTGACAGACCATTGAGACTAATCTCCTTTAAGCAAGCGTCAAACCTTTGTATTGTAATTGAATGTATAGTTTTCGTAGATTTATTATAAACTTTAGGGTCTTTTCGATTAGATCTAATTCTTCTGCGACTATAATATTTATGAGTGGATTGTAAAAGTTCAGCCCTGATTTACTATAAAATTATTCTTCGAAGCATAGGTTTAGATTACCATAGATTACTTAAACATGGATTACCAACTCGGTAATCGCATTCTGGATTAATTACCACCCCCATTTGCCCAACTCGTGTCTTTAAAGTACTCTGTAAACTACACCTCAAATTATGCCTTTAACCGAACAAAATGCGATGTTGTTAGATTAGATTGCATGCTACATTACTTCAAGTATGCGCATTATAAACGTAAAAGGATTTTGAATCGTGCAATGCACAGTATTTATTGCACCACCTTTAATAAGTTGATGGTCAACCTCAGTGAATTATAATAATTTTAAACATTTTTTTTTTAAGATTACGCCAAAATCAAAAAAACTGTACTTGCAATCAGTGGCGTACGCAGGATTTTTCTTGGGAGGGGCTCGCACTGATAAGCGTTTGACTGAAAATTATCCCCCCCTTCCCCTCCACCCACAAAAATCGGAGGTCTGGGGGGGCTTCAGCCCCCTTAGCCCCCCCCCCCCCCGCGTACGCCACTGCTTGCAATATCCCATATGTACCGAACCCTTCAGTCAAAATACTGGCATTCTCATTTGGAACCAACGTAGCGGTTATTCGTTGTTTCGCACTGTAAAATTCGAGGATATTAGTGCGGGTAGGTTTGTAGATCGTTAATTGTTGATTTTATAAATGCCACGTATTATTAGATACTCTTGTATAGGGCTGCCAATTTTACAGTGAAACTAAATCAGTTCCACATTAGTTCAACCCTTTTAGTTTCAATAGTTTAGAGTCCCTCAAGTTGATCGGAAAAATATTCGAATAACAACAGATCACACTTTGCAAATAGTTTCAAGGAGTTGCTCGACTTTTTATCTGAAATCACTGAACCTCTTTTCAGATACAGGTTTCAAAAGGTATAACAAAGAGTTCTGTGTATTTCCCGTAGAAAGGAATAGTGGCCCAGCCACAGGCAGAGTTGGGTAAAAGGGGGTGGTAATCGATTACACGATTACCGAGTAATCGTAATCGTCGTTTTTTCGGAGGGTTATTTTATGGTAATCAGGACTGATTTTTTACAAGCCACCCATCATATTAGTTGCCGAAGGATTTGATTTAATTGAAAAGACCCTAAAGTTTACTATTTATCCGTGAAGAATACATTTAATTACCATCCAAAGGTTTGACGATTACCGATTTCCCAGTAATCGTGTAAGTAATCAATTACACTCCTATTTGCCCAACTCTGGCCTCAAGCCAAGGTACATGGAGAACAGGTATGGACCTATGAATGATACACTGAGGTCGGCTCTGATTGGTTCGCCAAAAAGCGATTGCGCCGCCATTTTTTTGTACTACGTAATTCAAACTGAGAATCAAAGAGTAAACAAGAGTCGCAATTGAATGGAAGGCCTGCGTGGTCAACGTAGATAAGGGATCCGAACGCGGGCTGGCCTCTGATTGGCTGCAACGGGTGGAGCAAAAATGACTCGGGGTATAGGGAAAATAACACGGGATTTTCGTTCCGGGGCGTTTATCTCGAAACCTAAGCGAAATAGTATCTAAACAATTTATACGAGTCGATTCAGCAGATTTTTCCGAACAATTTTATAGGTCATAAAAGCCACTTTATTGCAAATTCGAAAAGACTGTTTCAGTTTAAAAGTACGCACAATAGTGTGATTACATGCTTTGCGTGTGTTCGAGCAGTGTTTGAGTAACTCACTATTGTGCGTACTTTTAAACTGAAACAGTCTTTTCGAATTTGCAATAAAGTGGCTTTTATGACCTATAAAATTGTTCGGAAAAATCTGCTGAATCGACTCGTATAAATTGTTTAGATACTATTTTGCTTAGGTTTCGAGATAAACGCCCCGGAACGAAAATCCCGTGTTATTTTCCCTATACCCCGAGTCATTTTTGCTCCACCCGTTGCAGCCAATCAGAGGCCAGCCCGCGTTCGGATCCCTTATCTACGTTGACCACGCAGGCCTTCCATTCAATTGCGACTCTTGTTTACTCTTTGCTGAGAATTTGCAAGGCAGTGGGAGTACAATGAGCTGTAACTTTAGAGTGACACATCAAGGAACGTTCCGCTGGTTCATTGTTGTCACCTAGGGAGCCGCCATTTTGCCGTAAAAATCGATTTCGAGGTTAAATTTTGAAGGTCGTTTCTGGTCGTTCCGTAAACAAACTCGGGCATCGCCGGAAACTACCTACAAAATTTAACCTCAAACCTTGGAATCTGCCGTCCAAATTCCGCTTTTTTCCGGGATTCCTTCTATCCTGCTGTGTGGCACAAGGTGGACCAGCCCGCTGCCACTCTAATGTTATAGCTCATTAAGGGAGTGGCGGTAAACCTAACCTAACCTCCATCACAAAATTTCGACCAGTAATCTCTAATTAGAATTATGATCCTTAACTGCGGTATGAAAAGACACTTTCGAGAAATTCAAAATAATCACCTTTCAAAGCTCCAATAACTTTAGAAAACTTAATAAATCGCAAAATCAAGATGGCGGCGAAGTCACTTTTCAGAGGTGGCCACGCTCCCTGAGCCGAGTGTTGTCCATACCTGTTCTCCATCTACCTTGATGAGCGCAAGCGATGGATCTCATTGTAAAAAAGTGAGGCAAAAGCGAAGTGGGTAATATTTTGTTCGAAGCTATATAACCGGCATCAACAATGAAGAGTGACTTACCTATATTGTTGAATGGTTAACACCCCCCGACCCTCACACCACTAAGCAAGTATTATACAAGTTTTGCTTACTTATGAGAACTGAGTAAGTATAGGTACTTAGTGTTTAATCCTTGCAATGGGGAGGAAGATGAAAGTCAACGTCCACCAGGGTCGCGGGGTCTTCACCATTCAACAGAAAGCGACCGTTTATTGTTGACTCTGACAAAATTTGGTTAAGAAAAGTGGACATCGCGACGTACCACTCGCCAAGCCTTGCGAGCAGCACAATGGTCTCAGTAGCGCAGCGTGCAATTTGACAACGTTGCAGCTCGCCCATTTAAACCCATGAAAAAGATCTAACCATTGGGTGTTCGGTGAACACCTTCGCATTCGACCTTTAACATGGGTTTAAATGGACATAATACAACGTTGCCAAATTGCACGCTACGCCACTGAATGGTCTGCGGTCGAAAGACAAGTGGTCAAAATCGGTGAAAAAAATTAATCAAAAATCATGTTTAAAACCTTTCAAGCTTAATTTAAAACTTCCCATTGACATTTCTAAGTTTAAATTACTTGTTAAAAGGGTGGTCAGTGTTTATAAAATTGGTCTTGAAGTTTATAAATGATAAATTGATCAGAAATTACTTTCTAGCTAACTTTTGGCTAAGCACTGAAAAAATGTGCTGAATTTAACTATTCTTTTAAGTAAAAAAGTATGGATAACACTTAAAAACTGTTATTTTTACCATTTAAAATAGTTAAATTTTAAATAACCTCCAACCTGTGTTAATTTATCCATTCCAAATACTAAAACCAACAGCTTTTAAATGTTATCCATAGTATTCAATAAACAGATAGTTAAATTTAGCAATTTTTTTTTCAGTGTATTTTTTGACGATCTCAGACTATATTGAGCTGCGGGTCATCTCTATTTCTTTCCGCGTGACCAAATAATGTTGCGTCCTCACAATTTCCTTTGTAGACGATTGGTGACTGCGAGCACTTTACGGAGGAGGGTTAAAATACTCACTTAAGTGCTGACTAACAAACGCGTCTTTCGGGGCCGTCATGTCAAGCCGCAGCATTGTGAAGCCCCTTGGAGTTCTCTCAAAATAAGGCAAAGCAGCTTTAAAGGAGACGCACTTTTGGCAACGCTGCGTTGCCTCGCACTCCAGGCAAGGCCATCTAAGTATAATGATGGGCACGTAATAATATGTATTCACTTGTACCGAAAACTACCTATTCCCGACGAGAGTTCAATAAACTCTCCCTCACCAAATCTAAATTACAGTTCCTAAGTCGATATGTTTACTCGACTGGTTTTTTGTGGTGTTTAGTTATAAACATTAGATTTATTGGG
The DNA here is from genome assembly GCA_011764245.1 of Trialeurodes vaporariorum. Lineage (NCBI taxonomy): Eukaryota > Metazoa > Arthropoda > Insecta > Hemiptera > Aleyrodidae > Trialeurodes > Trialeurodes vaporariorum. The sequence continues at coordinate 34,750,757 of VMOF01000002.1, read as the reverse complement.
AAACTAGGACCTACGTTTTTAACCCTTTCCTGCATAGCGCTGTCTCCCGATAACAACGATATTGCGCATGTATTCTTACGGAAGTTCAAAACAGTCGTATTGTAGATTAAAACTCTAAGAAAATTGAGATCAGGGACCAAATTATGTTACGGCTTGACGGTCTTCCGAAAGACGTTGGATGGTGCGTACTTAAATATGGTTGCGTTTGGTTTATCCCCCCCCACCCCCCCCCCCCGTTCTGACCGATCATCATGCGTAGGGCCTGCCACACCTTTGTAAGACTGGAGCTCATTCGCTTCAGACCACTAGCGATGAAAATTTTCCTCGATAGTCATTAAATAAAACAACATTTTTCTATTTAATGCACAGAAGGCGCCAACTTTGTATTCATTTCCTTTTAACAACCGTGCAATAACGCATGCTCTCAATTTTCCAGCGTTTTTGAAAGTACTCGTTTAGATGTGAAACTATATGCCGTTCCTAACACACAGAGGAAACGATAAATTTTAGAAAAATCACTGATAAAATTAAGAAGTTAGTCAAAATTCATCTCGAGATAACATTTAGCACTTACATTGCAAGTAAAGTCCGCTTTATTATCAAACTGATAAAATTATTCAAATATGAGATAAATTTATCAGAACCAGTACGATTTAGAATGAGCTCTGCGGGTCAATAGGTGGGATTCGAACCCATGATCTCCAGACCACTGATCCGAGGATTCACATGAAACACGTGCATGTAATGTAAAGCCTGCAGCTTCATTATTTTTAAATGGCTCTATTGATAAGATATTTTCACGTCTGTCAGAGTCATTCCTTATTGGAAAGAACTGGTGCAACAATGTCTCAAACCAATAAAATGTTCGTCAATTCTTGTGGGGGGGGGGGGCTTCAGTTTATGAGCAAGTACTATATGTTTAGGAACAAGCGCAACAAGGAATAGTGAACAAAACATCGGTGACTTGACAAAATGGAAACAGTTGGAATACGTGGGTATTAAATGGGACAGTTGCAAGGGTCAACAATGTTGTGTTTTTTATAAAGAAAATGATAGTACTCGATGAGTTGAGAACAATGGTGCTTTTGGGTTTTTCCTAGATGTCCCGGTTTCGGAGATACGCACGTGTAAAGTTGTAAAAAATTGGGTGTGTAGTGACGTCACTACGCGGAATTCCCATTTAAAACAATGTATTTTGGGCCAAAATCTCATCTCCGGAACATTGGGACGAAATTAGAAACCACAGGCATCTTTGCTCTCAGCTCATCAAGTACGTACTTTCATTCTCTTTGCAAAAAACACAACATTTTAAACCCTTGCAACTGCCCCATTGGAATTCTACGCAAATAAGTAGGTTTTGGCTCAAATTGCAGCCATCATATGGATTCAGAGAAAAAATTGCAAGACTAAAATAGTGGAAAATAAAGGGCGAAACAATATGTTTCGTAGTAAAGCTCTCTCCACTTTTGAAGCTTAATTTTTTTTTTTTTTTTATTTTCTTTATATATGTATACATTCCAATTTTTATTGAATGGTTAATGCGGCTGCGATTTTAGATTAACGTCTTTACCATTTATTTGTGTCTGATTTCTATTTTTATCAACGTTTCACAATGAAGCTGTTGCAAACTTTTGCTACAGGCAAATTAATAGTTGAATATGGGGTGAAAACCCTGTAAAAATAACGATTAGCGCACTAAAAATCACGAAATTTACTCCCAAACTCATACAATGCTTTCAAATGCGAGACCGTAATGGCGGCCGTTGCCGCTTAAATCTTATGGAAATTACATGTTTCTTCTTCTTCTTGTGCGGTGCCGCGAGGATACCTCGTGAGGATGGAGCTAATTGAAGATAGGGAAACCCAATGTAATCGGCGAAAACGGCCGCCATTACGGTCTCTTGTTTGAAAGCATTTTTTGAGTTTGGGAGTGGGTTTCGTGATTTTTTAGACCGTTTATCGTCATTTTTACAGGGTTTCATCCAATAATCCACGATTAATAAGCCCTTGACAAAAGTTTGTAACAGCTCCATTGTTTTTCATTCTGTTCAGTATACCACAATGGCGGTCACATTAATTTTTACTAGCATGCAAATGCTCCAACAATCTCAAAAAAAAACTAACAACAAAAATTCAAAGGGAGGACTTTGTTTTGATGGTAATCACTATACTCACTTTCGACCATCACCTTCAAAAAATGAATATAGCTTTCTTTACTCCGAAGCCCCATACAAAGAGAAAAATTTCGAAGTCACGATGCTATTTCTCTAAATGATCAAAACGCTGTTACTTAATAAGCAAACGGTGTAAGAAAAAGATTTGATAAATAATGAGATTGGTTTGACGAATGACCGCTGAAGCAGACTTGCACTTTTTCTGTGATTTATAATCGGCGCACTTTAGTCTGAGATCGAAACAAAAGTTGCCAAAAATCAGTGAAAAAAAAGTCATCAAAAATCATCGTTTTCGACCTTTTAAGCATAATTGAAAACTTTCCGCAGTGACATATATATATCTAGCTTTAAAATTTTTTTAAAAGCGAAGATAATGAATAAAACCTTGATGCTATACATATTTGATTTATTAGTATAAAATTTAGTGACTTACATTAGATGTAGCCGAAGCTTTTCGGACCACCAAGGGTCCATCTTCAGGGCATTGAAAAGAAACAAAATAATAAGGTACAAGCTACATCATGGCAAATCAAACAAACGTACACCGAAATAAATTTAAAAAAAATTAAAGTGAATAAGGAAATAATATAGCTACTATTACTATATATTTTCTTATTCACTCTGATTTTTTTCACTTTATTTCGGTGTTCGTTTGTTTGATTCGGCATGATGTAGCCTGTACCTTATTATTTTGTTTGTTTTCAATGCCCTGAGGATGGACCCTTGGTAGTCCAAAAAGCTTCGACTACATCTAATGTAAGTCACTAAATTTTATACTAATAAATCAAACATGTATAGCATCAAGGTTCTATTCATTATCTTCCTTTCAACAACAGATGCTACGCTCAAAATGCTCAATTAAATTTTTTGTTAAAAGTGTTATCTGAGATTAAAATTGTTGTCTTGAAAGTTTAGGTATGAATGAAAAAATGATGAGAAATTTACTTTCTAAATTTTGGTCATACTTCTTGGCGATCTCAGATCATAGTACTTTGTATCAAGTAAACTAATATTTAAACGTGAGGAATTCGCCAAAAAGAACTTTAAATTACTTGTTATAAGTGCAGTTCTCTATGATTAAAAATGGTATGGAAGGTTATATAAATGATGATTGATGAGAAATTTACTTTCTGAGTTTTGGCTACTTTTTGCCACGATCTCAGACCATAGTGTTCTGTATCAAGTAAACTCATTTTTAAACGTCAGGAACTCACCAAAAGAACTTTGAATTACATGTTGAAAGTGTTCTCTATGATTAAAAATGGTATGGAAAGTTTATATAAATGATGATTGATGAGACATTTATTTTCTGATTTTTGGCCGCTTTTTGCCACGATCTCAGACCAAAATGTTCTATTTCAAGTTAACTAATAGTGAAACGTGAGGAACTCACCAAAAGAACTTTATTCATTTTCGTCGGGTGGGCTGTCGTCGATGCTTGCTGCGGCAGAGCGTGCACTTGAGCGGTCAACGAACTTTATTTTAATAAAAACACCAAACAACCGAACCAGTCTATTAAGTCCCGATACCAGGTTGACCACCAGCTTATATACCCATCACTCCCTTCCACCGGACTTGCACTATTGGTCTATCCCAAATGCAGTTCAAGGAGACATCACACAGTAAAAAAAGGGAGATAGAGAAAGAGAGATAGAAAAAAAAGAAATATAGGAACGAACGTCACCGGGTAAAATCCTTGCCTTCTAGCTCTACCCCTCCTATCCTACCATCTCTACGATTTGCTGAATGAATGGTTGTAGAGGACGTAAGATGGACCACAAACTCTATGACGGTTGATGGTTGATGGCGGTTTGCAAAGTATATATTTCCGGTAACGTCGTTGACAAGTGACTAATCGCGGTTCTGTGGACGAGCGCTCAAAAGTAAACACAGTCAAAGTGGGTATACCTATGTATACCCGGGACCATAGAGAAGCGCGCGGAAGTGGCCCTTTTTGTTTTCGCGATGAATGGATGGGTCTTTGCCGAGGCCGTGCAAGGTAAGCTTTTAGAATCAAGTTTGCACGTTTTTCTCTCGCCCGGGTTCGATGGCTCATACGGAGAGGGGTATGCTCGTTTGAAACGATGACGTCACACTTTTCCTTTCATCGCAAGTACTTGCATCTCACTTATTGTACAGCTGAAGATTTATGAGCGTACCCGTTCATTTGGAATGCGACTGTGGTCAAGATTCGTGAAAATAACTACGCTTTGTTGCCAATTTTGGCGAAAAATTACTAAATTTTTGTAACTCTTTTGGATTGGAGTCCCTATATACTATGAGAGTTGCGCTGCATGACGGAATCCATTTGTGATTGGCTCTCAGTTTAAGGCTCTCACGGGAGCCCCAAGAGTCGCTCATTTTACACATTCACATTAAGCATACCGTATGCGGTAATTACTGTTGATTTTCCTCCTGCTTAGATGCGTTATTCTAAATGGAATTATCTACTACAGTAACAACCGTTATTGTTTAGAATCGGAACCTAACCTCTTTGATAGAGCAGCAACAGCGCCATCCACCATTTATATTTTGCCTTTTGAGCGCACCATAATCTGCCTTTCTTCTTCCTCATTTTGAAGAAGAAGAACACTCCATTGTGCATTATCTCTCATAGCATATACTGAGACTATATAATATATATTGGATATTCTCATCTCATACAGGTACATTACGCTGTCCGGTCTTTGGATTAATTTTAATTATAAAGGGAGTTATACTTATCAATATCTTACTACACCCAAAAGACCCCCGAGGCCCGAGGGTCCAATTGTACCCCTTCCAAGCTTCAACTTCATAAACAGAGGAAACGCGTAAAATACATATGCATTTGTACATACCTTTGGCAACATCGAATTAAGGATGATGAATGTATGGGAGAAAAGAATTCGAGCAGAGCTTTAGATCCGTTTTGTGCGAGGAACAGACTCAGGAAATAGTATAAGTTCAAAACCATGTTTTCGATTGAGTTGTCAGCTTTTTTTGATCTTCTTACGCAATACATTTATGTTTTGCACGTTGGAGCACGACAGCTGTCAGTGAGCTTTTATCTCTTGGTCAGGTAGCTCCTGACGCAGATTTTGAAGTTTGGATTTTTTCCCCTCTGCCCATTTGACCATAATAAGGGACTAGAGGTGTAGGGGCAAAAATCACGAGATGACCCCTCTCTGTCCTTTTCGAAAACATTATCTTCAAGAGGGTAGAAAGAGATAAAGAGAGGAAGAGAGAAAGAGACAAAGAGCTAAAGGGAAAAAGAGAGAAAGAGCGAGAAAGAGCGAAAGAGAGGAAGAGGGGAAGAGAGAAAGATAGAAATAGAGAAGGATCAGCTCCTGAGTGCATCACCTCCTCTTTAATAATCTATTCGATGATACTCGGTGTTTTCTTTACAAGTGTTAATTAATCATCATTAGAAAGATGAAAGTTAAAGTTCTTGCATTAATGGAAGCTACTTTTCAACCGTATCACATTGCTGACTACCAATAAGCTTTAGGAAAATGGGATTTTAAGATTTAAAATCAATGCAATAATCATTTAAAACTATCAATATAATCGGGTCGAAGCTTTCTCATGACTAATATATCCAAGTTTTCAAAAATGTATTGTGTTGTATTCAAAATTCTTATTCCTCACACCGCGGTCCTCTCGCTGAGAAAAAAAATCATGAAACACGGATTTTTTATTACGGGCTTCCGAAAATTGCTTTTAAAACGAAATTAATTTGATTACATTGATTTTAACAAAATGGTTGATCAATAAATGAATCGCAGACGAGCTAAAGAATTCCCTCAACTTACACGGTGAGTTCGAACCCACAAGAATTATCTCGTTCTTTTACACAATATTAGATTCATACTATTTTTTTTTCATCTCACAAAGTTTATCTCTTTTAAAAATAATAAAAAGGCCGTCTGAAGAATGACTGTGAACAGTCTTGAAGAGAAACTTTAAAATGTGTTCAACCGCTTTGGAACAATTTTGGCTCTAAACAAATAAGCGTAGCATCAATTTAGTCGAAACTGTATAGATAATAGAGTTATAACTTCGTCACTGTTTTACTCAGAACCGATTTCTTTGCTGGTTTGAGTGTCACTTTTCTTCCTCATTTTTGAAATTTGTATTTTGGCTCCTTTTGTAATTATTTATGGAGTATGATTCCTTATAGCAAGAGAATTAATTTGCATACGTGAAAACTTGACGAAATATCCAATGTTTTATTTGAAACCGCAAACGATATATCAAGACAACTCAGCTGTTCGGTGTGAGTACATACCTTCCTCGTCTGAACAAGCCTCTGATACTTGATTGAATATCGGACAGTATACACAGGAACGTGCAGTGTTGCCAGATAGCGCTGCTTTTTCAATGTGTTCTTATGGGAAAAGCCGCGAGCTCTGGCAACATTGGGAACGTGAGCGAGCGCTAATCTATGATCTGCTATGCTCTCTGCGTCTTCACAATTGCAGGCGCTTCTTGCACTTTCGTTCACAAAGAACTTCTAATAAACAATCAAATTCTTCTCTCAGCTGTTTGATAGCACTTCGCAATTCAATGTCATACCGCAGTGAAATATTCGCCTCATCAGCAGCCTTGACCAGCACTGAGAACCGCAATTGAATAGAAAAAGTAGGAAAAGTGAGAGCGATAATTGAACAAAAAGTATTATCTAACAGCTGTATAAACCAAAGATAATTATACACAAGTCCAAAAAATTAATACCCAACAACAAAACAAAAAACCGAAGAGGCTGTCACAGTGTCACATGAATGCTACTGTATTTATAGCGGAATCATCGAATTGAGGCCTGCCGATGCCAGCGAAAAGCTCTCATTCAAATTTCTTTGGTCAAAAAAGAATAATAAATTGATAAATAGATAAATAAATAAATAAATAAATAAACAAATAAGTAAATTGAAAAAAATATATATTTATACATGATCAATTATTGTTCAAAATTAAATTACAATTAATATTAAATTATTCGATTTATCTTGATAAATAGATATAAGACTCGCACATTATTACATCGAGATTAAACAATGCAATGAATCTCAAACCAATAAGAAAGAAAAACTACTCCGATGAGATTAAAACTGAAATAAAGGTGCTTGAACCCTGAACCTGAACTACTTGATTGCTCTTAAAAAATACGGACAGAATATTTTCTTATTTCATCACGCGAAATTAAAAGTATTCTATTACTCAAATGAATAGAAATAGAAAGAGAGAGAGAGGGGGGGATAGAAAAAAATGTCTGGTTAAAACATCTTCTGCGATATAAGCAAGCCACATTAATGAGGATTTTAGAAAATATCGAGAGTGTTAAAATTTCCCATTTCATTTGTATAGTATTTCTCAAGATGCTCAGTCTATTATTAACCAGTCCGGTCATGCGAAGAGTTTCATCGACCAAACGCAATAAGTATAGGTATGTGCTTACATGCATATTGTATTTGTTTGCACGCTTATTTAATTTCTCCGGCTTCAATTAGATCCATACCCATCACTCCTGAGAGTTTTTACAGCTGGAACTCGGTTTTCCATGGAACACTTGATTTTATTACAGAAGAAACTGTGGATTTGTAATTATTCCATTTAATGAATTCATTCCTCGTTTAATCCTCTCTTTTGCCCGTCCATGTGCAGTCTTGATTTCATTAAGCCAGAACGAGTTAAACATTGTAGATGGTTACTGCCTCAACCAAAGATCTGTTATCAACAGCCGCCGAGTGGCACTAGTCTAATGGATAATTGCTGTAACTGACGTAGAGGATTATTAGGTTAGAATTGAGATGCAATTTTTCCCATGAATTTTCATTTCCTTTAAATCAACGCACAGTGGGACTTCGTAAGTTTCATATTCTGTATGATATTCTATAAAAATACAGCAAACGAGAAAAGATAGGAGAAATGACACTTTAACGCTATAACCTAAGAATTATCAACCTCGGTAACGCCCAATGTTGCCAGATTGGGTTCAAAAAGTCGTATGTTTTACATTGATTTAAATGGGGACGATACGGTTTTTTACCCTCGATCTGGCAACACTGGTTACGCTGCACTTTGGTCTGAGATCGTCAAAAAAGGGCAACAAATTTGAATGTAAATTTATCATCAATTAATCATTTATATTAACTTTTAAGACCAATTTTAATCACAGAAAGAACACTTTTAACAAAGTCATCTAAACCTAGAAATGTCATGGGAAAGTTTTAAAAGGAGCTCTAAATGTCCAAAAACATTATGTTTGATGACTTGTTTTCACCGATTTTCAGCCACTTTTTTTTCGATCTCAGACCATACTGTGCGCCGTGAACCAATCTTGCCACTGTCGTTCTAAATAAATGTGTGATAATATAATTCGGTAGCTTTAACTTTTGATTGGCCAAGATTTTTCCATCCAAATTTCTTTTGACATTCAAAGTTTTGGATCTATAGTTTCTCCTGGATTAGGTTAGGATTTGGTCAGGAAACCTTCTAGTTCTGGTGGAAGTTGAACTCAAAGTCATTGTGATGATGTAGCTTTTCAAAATAAGAGGAAACAGTGGCTTCACCGGGAGGGGGGGGGGGTCATCCTCAAACGTGACTCTCGGTTCACAAAAACTGTCAACAAAGAGATAAAGGAATTACCTAGAACATATTTATATGCTTGATTGTATGTTTCATGTGCAAAAGACAAATTGACTTTCTCGGCCTCTTTACCTTTACCTAACTTTTGATATAAATTGAGAAAAATAGTGGAACGAAAGTTTACTCCTGTAAGAAAATAAATTGATGAATAAACATTACATATTCGAACATATGAATGTGCAGTTTTCAGCATTGCATAGTACCAAGGATAAATAAAAAAATCGGCAAATATGCTGCTCATTTTGAAAATAATTGTTTGTCCTATTAAAGTATACCTTAGGCTTTCAGCACTTGGCACTTAGAGCCATCATCAGAGATGGGAAAGAGTAGAGAGAGGAAATTCTAACTATACACCCCTTACCCATTCCTTAACCCCTTTTCATCTCTTTCCCACCTCTGATGATAAGCACTTGGTGCCAAAAGACCTTAGGAATATATTTTAATGGCATAAAAAATTCTCAAAATGCGCAGCATTTTGACCAATTTATTTCAGTTATCTTTGATAAACAGTGGCGGCTCGTGCAATGTGGCAACAACGTAATCCCTCCATTTAAACCTATTTAAAACAATCGACCCTCAGGAGGTGCAATTGCACCCCCAAGATATCGATACTTTTGCATAGGTTTAAGGGGCAAAAAAGCATGGTCGCCAAATTGCACGAGCCGCTATTGTTGATAAATAATAGATAAATAAATTCATAAGTAAATGAAATTAGAAATTTTAAAATCAATCAGCATTACAATCAATCATTAAATATATTAAACAAAAATTCATATAATGCGTGTAGAGAGAAGTCATCAAACGAAGGAAAGGAGGAAGAGGAAGAACAAGAAGGCGGAGTACAAGTTCAATAGCAGATTGGATGAATGAATTTAATGAATGGATAAAAAATGAATAAATGAATGGGTGAGTGCGGACTGAGTCTGCATCGCGAAATGACGCAATGTCTCGTTAAGACGAATGGGGGGGGGGGGGGGTGATGAGGAGGCGGCGCGGTGGTCCAGCACTGTCTTTCCTGAGTTGCCAAATTGGAAAATAACGAATTGATGGAGGTTAGTGTAAATCAGTCATTAGTCAAGTCACTCATACAAGTAAGCGGCTCTAAACCATAAGGCGCGAGCTCATTTCTATGCAGATTTATTATAATGAGTGAAGATCACGCCCAATGTTTTAAGCCCTTTTTGCCTAGAAATCTTCAACTCGTAAAATTGAAAGAAAAACTTGTTCAAGTACGGTGCTCCCCAAAATTTATAGAACTTACGGAGAGAATGAAAACATTCCCATCCGCCGCCATTGATGAATGTGTTTTTCCACATTTGTTTACATTCTGCTGCGACCGCCGCGGCGCCGCCGCGCTGTTTTTTTTTTTTTTCGTTCTGTTTTGTTTTGTTTTTGTTTTGTTTTGCTGGGGGCATTATAGACATTCTTGAGGGGCATCATGATTGAAATTAACTGGTTCATTTTGATATGGATAATAATTAACTCTTTCAACCTCGGAACACTGTGGGACGTACTAGCGGAGACAAAGATACCTAGCCAGGGTATGCAATAAGCAATACACAGCATACCATTCAACACGTGTATTAGATGTGTTGCGTGTTGCATACTCTGGCCAGGTATCTTTGTCCCCGCTAGTACCTCTATTGAGAATACAAAACGAAAAAAACAAAAACAAAACAAAAACAAAAAACAAGCCGCTCTAGTAAACAAATATGCAAAAACGCATCCAAGTGCGGCGCCCGTAGAGTTTAGTACTTACTCGTTGACCAATCAGAGGTTAACAACCTTCTCGTCTGAACTCTCTGCTTATAAGGGACTTAATTGAGCCTGGTTAAGTGCCTCCAAATTGAATAGAATAATATTCACGAATCCATCAGATAATGGGGCTCTTGCAAGCTTTTGCTATAAGCAAATAAATTCTCCAATCTGATGTGAAGACCAGCGGAAATCACGAAAATCACTCTAAGAAAGTCTAAAATTCAGTAATAAACTCACATAACTGCTATAACGACAAGATTGTGATGGCGGGGTCAACGCAGGTATCATGAGAGATTCCTGTCTATTATGTCACTTTCTCTACGGAAACACAGAGGTATGTCTCAATTATTTAGATAGAAATCTCCCATGATACCTGCGTCTCTCCGCCATTTAGCCCGATTCTGAGAGTGAATTTCGTGATTTTTTAGTGTACTCATCGTCATTTTGACAGGTTTTTATATGCAAGAATCAACACTTCAATCTCCTATGGCAAAAGTTTACAAGAGCCCCATTGAGCTGTTGCAAACTTTTGCTACAGGCTTCTTAATTAAGAGTTGATTGTGGGGTAAAACCCTGTAAAACTAACGATTAGCGCACTGAAAAAAAAAAAAAAAAAAAAACTTTTAAACGCGAGACCGTAATGGCGGCCGGGGCCGCGGTGTGCATTGGGTTTCCCTATCTTCAATCAGCGCGATCTACACGAGGTGTTCTCGCAACACCACATAAGAAGAAGAAGAAGAAGCATACAATTGACATTAGATTTCGGCGGCCGCCATTGAGGTCTCGCGTTTAAAAGCATCTTGTGAGTTTAGGAGTGGATTTCGTGATTTTTTAGTGCGCTAATCGTTATTTTTACAGGGTTTTACCCCTTAATCAACTATCAATCATAGGCGGACAGTGACCAAAAAAGTAGGGGGGGGGGGGGGGGAGGGCTAAAAGCTTCTGAAGTCTCAAGTGCTGAATTTTCCCCCAATTTTTAGCCCCTGATACGGTCCGCTTATGCTATCAATAAAGCCTGTAGCAAAACTTTGCAATACCTCCATTAACCCATTAACCAAATCTTTACTGGCTCGTGTCGTGAATATTGCAGTTGTCAACGTGGGGACGTACAAATGAATGATGGATCTTAAACCCCATTAACCGGGGAACATCCGAGAAATCTCCTCTGTAACCGGAGCTTTATGGTGTGATTTTCAAACAAAATGTGGTCAATCTTCTACTTAGGTGGCAACACAGTTTAAGCATTCCATTTGCGCGTGAACTAATGACTTCATCGCTTTACAATGCTTTTCTCGACCGCAACTGACGTTTTGCGCATTCTGCTGCGTGCGCGTCTGAGCTGAAGCATGAAAACGTGGAGTTGCCACTTCTCTAAAAATCAATTAAATACTCTTAAATTCAAATACCAGGTGAGAAAATGTCTATCGTCATTAGACTATCCACTATCCCGTTTTAGCTTTCATTGTTTAGAGCAGGAGTTTTTTTAACTGGTGCTGGCTGTATAGGATGACGAAACAAGTTTTGAAGGGAAAAAAAGAAGGAAAAGTTAAAAAAAAAAAAATTCCGCACAATATTCCAATCTATTATTCACAGTAAAAGCTGTCACAAACGCTTGTTCACATTTGCAAAACAATATTTGGTCGAGCTCCTTCCATTAGATGATTAGGCAAAATCAACGCCGCGGGGTAGAAATAGTTAACTATACCCACTAAAAGAACGAGCTTGCGTTGATTTAATTTAGGATCTTGGCATGTTAGAGGGTTAATTATTCCAGAGTTGAGCAAATATGAGTGTAATCGATTATACAATTACTGGGTAATCGGTAATCGTCAAACCTTTGGATGGTAATTAAATGTATTCTTCACAGATAGGTAAATAGTAAACTTTACGCAGATCTAATTCTTCAGCAACTGATATGATGGGTGACTTGTAAAAAATCAGCCTTGATTACCGTAAAATCACCCTCCGAAAAACGGCGATTACGATAATCGTAATTGGTAATCGTGTAATTAATTACAACCTCTCATTTGACCACTGCTGTTAACTAACCAGTATCTCAAATGAAAAGGGCCGCTCGCACCACAACCAAAAGGAGGAGGGACTGAAAAATTTAACAGAAAAATCGAGAGTATTCGATATTACTTTCACGAGCATTTTGACTCGCTTTTTATCACGCGTGGATGAAGATTCATGATTTGTTTTGCCGCGGTTTTCATTCATGCGAGAGATGTGAATGGAGAAAAAAGAAAACAAAAACTATGTACTCTGCTTAAATGTTGACTATGATCTATGAGTAGGTATATAGTCACTACATACATTTGAGATCCTAGTATTTACCCAGTAATTATCTTCATCACAGGTTTATAATAAAATGCCTTCAATTATCTAATACATTGTAGCTAGCTCATTGAATAATCATCGATAGTTCAAAGAGCAGCAGTTACCTCCGATTTCAGAGACTATAACAACAGTAAGTACTGCTGTTGATGGAGTTCCAATTCCAGTGACGGATTAACGTTATCCCCCAAGCAAAACTATCCCAGAATGCAATCCGATAGACAGCGTCCACTGGTCATTGTTTTATCTACGTCTTTATCGGATGATTCGAATGTATAATATTGAATATTGCCGCCATATAATCGGAACTTTCGTACGAATGAAGGTTTATGAAAACTTATCTATGAAGTTGGTCATATTTTCATTGAGAGCGAGTGAGATTCATCCTCTCTCCTTTGAACTCGTTGAAAGGATGGTCAAATTTGCCGGGGGGGCAGCAAAAACTATCGATCAAATTTGAAATATTAATGTCTCAAAAGATCCGGAAAAAAATTATGGAAGTGCCAAAGTTCCGATTTGTTGCAAGTATCTACTTTGTATTTTGCATTCAAGGCGCCTGATAAAAGCGTTCTTTAAAACAGTGACTAGTGGACCAGCCTGGTATGCATATTAATTTTTTCAAAAGTTATTGAGAACCCATATCAATCGATGTCCACAACTATGGACATTTATTGTGAACGGGGGTCAAAAAGGCAAATCGCTTTTGAGGAGAAGCCATTTTAACGTACATGCTTTTTTTTTCTTTTTATAAATTCTGATATTCGAGTGACCCTAACGCATCAAAACGTTTTAAAATGAAGATTTTACAATCTCATAAAATTCCTAAATATAAATCAAATAATTATTTCATAGTTCAAAAATGATAACATCTTTCGTTAAGTTTTATCCATGTATATTTTCCGGCAAAAAACAAACTCAAAACATTTTCAAAAAGTAAATATGCTAATTTTTTTCCAATCGGTATCTGGGCGTTGATTTTAATTAATTTCCGATAGAGAAGGTGACGACTTTGATCCAATTACAGAGCAACAAAGTTCGTGAATTCTCCCGAATTCAGGTGGATCATGGAAAGCTGAGAGTTAATGGTTGGTGTTTCGATTATGTATTGAAGGATTCTTCGACAGCGAATCATCCATGATGACCACCACCGTGACCGTGACCATGACCATGACCATGCCCATGATGTCCACCATTGTTGTATCCACCGTTGTTGTATCCACCGCCGTTGTTGTATCCACCGCCGTTGTTGTATCCACCTCCACCACCGTTGTTGTACCCACCACCATATCCTCGCTCGTACTCATCAGCCACGACAACCATAGCAAAGCCGACGATCGTCAAAAAAAGGATTCTCTGTCGAGAAGCAAAATGAGACATTCATTAAAACACTGTCATAAAAAGTTGAATCGGAGCATGTAAGTTTATCGCTAAATGACAAATAATGGGAGGGGGCTGGGGAGAGCGAAAGAGCATATTTCTCGATCCTAAATTTGGTTTTCCTCGATGAAAATTCGAGACGAAGATGCCAAAGAAAAACTTCTCTATGAAGTGGATGCATAGGGTGCAATCTAGAGACTCAACGAAAAAACCTCCTCAAGATGGCCTTGGCTTGAGAATTATTTGAGATTTTCCCATATGAACAGTGTGTAAGGAATGCAGATTGAAGACGCTTGGTGTCAAAAAATGAAGCGTTTTGGAGGCACTTCTCCAAGGCATATAAATTAGTAGCTATATACCTTAAGAAAGTGCCTCCAAAACGCTCCATTTGTTGATTTGTTGCTTGTTGCCCCTCAGTCCTCATACCTTATTCATTTTACACTATTTCAATAGGAAAATCTCAAGGAATTCTCAATCCAATAGGCCATATTAATTAACTCAAGGAGGTGTTTTCGGTGAGTCTCTGAATTTCACCCATATCGTACTTAGAGCAAGATTAGCATTCATATGCACGGGAAAAAAAGATTAGTGAAAATAACCATACGGATAACTGATTTTGGCACCTCCTAGATGTTGTGGTAAACTTGACCAGAAGTATGGTACATTTACCGATACTTTGAGTAAATTCGACATGCAATCAGGTAACATCACCTAGTACCTAGTCAAAACATAGTATACTTCTGGGTAACATTACCATAACATCTAGCAGGTGCCAAAATCAGATATCCGAATGGTTATTTTTACCGTAGTTTTTTCCGCGTGGTGTTGTAAGCCAAACCCGTTTATCCTAGGATGAAAACTGCGGTTTTGTCCTGCAGTCCCTCCGGACACAAAGGGTTTATCATGTTTTTGTTTTTGTGTTTTGTTTTATCCTAAGATAAACGGGTTTGGCCCACAACACTTACAAAAAAGTCAAAAATAGTTTTTTAAAGGTTAGAGTTTGTTGTTACTGTCATCAGTGGCGTAGCGTACACTTTGTCAACGTTGCATTGCGTTCATTTAAACCCATGTAAAAAGTCGAATGCAAAGGTATTCACCGAACACCCAATAGTTCGATATTTTTCATGGATTCAAATGGACCGACCTGCAACGTTTGTCGAGGTCAAATTGCACGCTATGCCATTGACTGCCATGCAATTTTTTGTCAAACTGCGAGGAGCTGAAAATTTCTGATACAAACTCCTTTAATCGTTCGGAATGGACCTCAATACATACGTAAACTATATAGCGTCCGTTACTGTTCAATTCTGAAATGTTGACATAAAACCTTAAAATATTCTACTTTACAGCAACAAAGCGGACAAAGAAATAGTTACCTCTGACTTCGGTCATAACTAAAATGGTAAAAGGTTTAAGTTTCAAAGTCAAAATTTCAAAAAATTAAACGAATGCTAAATTTTACTTTGAATCATCCAACTCTCCTCGGCGATTTCCGGATGTGTATTCCCTCAAAACACTGATGATCCCAGAAAAAACAGAAAGAAAAAAACACTTTGGTAGTGCTGACAAAACCTTTGGTAGAAGAATAACCCAGCACAAGACTTTAGCTGAGCCGACCAAATCTTTGGTTCGTCCATGCAAAATCTCTTTAGTCCAGGCGTACAAAACCTTTGGTGAGCTAAAGTCTTTTACTAGTCATTTTTCTACCAAAGGTTTTGTCAGCACTACCAAAATGTCTCCCCCTCCCTCTACGAAGTCGCATTAAAAACAGTCCTTCCTTCTTTTTCAAACGTTTGTGATATTACCTATTACACACTTGGAACTGCCTTCCTAGAGGCGCTGAGTAGATCAAAACTGGGGACAAAAACTCTCTGAATAAAATATATTTCTGATCCCAATTGGGAATAGAATTTTGGAACACTGATACGTTCATGCGAACATCAGAAAAATAACTCTCTGTTGATATTTGCCTTTATATAGGACTGGGGCCACTAAAGGCTTTCAGTTAATTTTTTTTTTCAAGCGCACTTTAGAATAAAATTTTTGGCATTCAATAAGAAAACAAATTACAACTTAAGTAAAATATCATTTAATAATTTGTCAAGGATTACGGTTAATTGTCTCTTGATAACTTTTCTTAAGCACACAAAAGCGTACGAGCGAGGTACTCACCAAAATTGCGAAGTTCATTCTGCTCTCAGTGATCTGCGATATATCTTCTGATCAATGAATATTGTGAATATGGTTTAGTTTGCTCGATGTTCGATGTTTATAAGAGAGCAAATCGCCAATTCTCAAATTGGTTTTTAATCACCTTCGATTTGGGAATCCCTGCGATAACTTTGATAACGCGAGGATTTTTACAACGCGTCGCGTCGTGTGATGAGACATCTCGCTTGAGGCAGAAATCGCAGTTGCTAGATTTTGCCAAAAACCACCGGGTTTCCTAGGAATTCACGTAAAATCTGGTTCTTTTTGGCAAAATCTGGCAACTATGGCGAGAATATACCTCTTGCTGCAGTTCATGGAACAAATTTAGACCAAACTGCATATGAAAGGGGATAAGACTTAATAGAGAATTCATAACTTCTACACCTCCTAAATACAGCGATTTTAGTAAGATTTTAATTGAATTTCAAGTAAAGAGTTCAACATGTACTGAACAAATTACTCATCAAGTGAGAAAGAATAATGAAAAGTACCTACATCAACAAAAGAGGCCATAGATACAAATAAGGTGGTCCAGCTATTAATTCTAAATTATGTTCATTTATAACAATCCAACGTAGAGCCGCGAGATTTTCCTTGTTCTTCCATTTTGGAACTAATACCTTGTTACAAAATCCCTCGATACCGGCTGTAAAAAACTATTTGTTACAGTATTCATTTTCAAGGCGTATTCTAGAGGTAAAAATAAGATTTTTTTCCCCGTAAACATTTTTCCACAAATGCTCCCACTTCTGCTATAGCTTCCCAAAGTTTTAAAAAATATATGGTTCTTTTGCAGTGGCGTCGCATGTAATTTGACAACGCTGTATTTCGTCCATTCAAACGCATGAAAAAGGTCGACCTATTTCGTCGGCGGTTTTACCAAGAGGCGTAACTCAAGTTTCGCTACTTTTCAGGAGAGCGAAAACAAAATTTCTGAAAAATCCCCTTTTTTCATTTCGCTACCGACAGCGGCGGCTCGTGCAATGTGGCAACAATGGATTTCCTCCATTTAAAACTGGGTAAAATAATCGATTACTTGGTGAGGCGTAGCGCCTCACCTAGTATCGATCTTTTTGCATACGTTTAAATGGCAAAAGTGCACGGTTGCCAGATTGCACGAGCCGCCACTGGCTACCGATCGATTAATTTTGGAGCTATGGAAATTTTCTTGGCATCAAAATGTTTCCCAAACTCTCAGAATTCCGAATCTTTTGTCAAAAGTCAGAAACACTCATTTTTACGAGCACCAGAGACAATTTATTGATAGGAAGTTACTTACATCCATTCGTGAGACCGCCGTTTAATGTTTTGGTCACATACGCCCCCCGTTTTGCTGTTTAAGAAGGAGTTACCGTCTCTTCGTAAGGACGATTTAATCCTCCTAATGCTCAGTTGCGTCTTCTCTTTTACATTACTTTGAAATAAATTAATAGTTCCTCGAGTGATCGAAACCATAACTGATTTACTCCAATATTTGTTT
The DNA here is from genome assembly GCA_011764245.1 of Trialeurodes vaporariorum. Lineage (NCBI taxonomy): Eukaryota > Metazoa > Arthropoda > Insecta > Hemiptera > Aleyrodidae > Trialeurodes > Trialeurodes vaporariorum. The sequence goes on along the minus strand of VMOF01000002.1, from coordinate 34,732,793 downwards.
AATGTTATTTTCACTGAAGGTAGTTCGCTAAAGCCTTTCCCAGCATTTGATAGATCAGTGTAATCGTATAACTTTTCTCAATATTTGCAACTATTTTCAGTAACGTTTTTCCTTGCATTTTAGAAGATGCTTTATGTATCCTGAAAAATACAGGGAAAAAAGTTTCTAAGTATCTCCAGGTATACCTTATCAGACTTTCATTAAAAAACGATGATAGCGGATGTGCAAGAAACGAAATTATACAGAATGTAACAAAACTATATACAGTAATTTTCAGGGCGCGTTTTAGAGGTAAATAGAAGACGAATTTTTTTCCCTATAAACATGGGTCCGAAATTGTAGTATTTTCGAGTTACAGTGTTGCAAAGTTTCCGAAAAACAAATTGAAAAATTGTCATTACTCCCTCGTGAATTTTTCTTTATGCTCGTAAATAAGTGCTTATCTGATGTAATTTTAGGCGTTCTTGCCGATTTTGGCCGTGAAAATGCAGTATGCAAAAATTTAAGGGGGGTTTTGGGGGTTTTTCTCGATTTTTCTCACTTTTTTTTGGTCAAATTATGTAAAAACATGCTTTCCGATTCATTAAACCCAAAAACGATTAGCATCATTCCAAAGTTTGTAAAAAAATATGCATTTTTGGTCCTTACAAGTTTTTCCTTTTCGCAACCAAGGATATCGTCCCTGAAGTTGCAGAGGTCGGCCAAGAATTGACAAAATCAAAGAAAAGGCGATTATTGGCCGACCTTTGCAACTTTAGGGACGATTTTCTCGGAAATGGTTTGCGAATTGGAAAAACTTGTAACGACCAAAAATGCATATTAAACGTCCACAAAACGGCAGAGTTGATTTGTATCACAGTTAAATGCAAAGGTACTTTATCTTAAACATTAAAAGATGCTTGATGGCAGGCGTAAGTGAGCAGCAACGCTCAGTCATAGGTTTTACGAACAGGCGTAACTCCCATGATCCACGCGTTTTAAGACTTACGTCCGTTCGTTAGACCGAGTTTTGTGCTTTTCAGACATACGTCTTTTTGTTTTTCCTTAATAACTTTAAAAGTATTGAGATTTCGACTTTGAAACCTAGCTAGATCGATAGAGCACCTAAAAATACATAGAAAACGATGAAAAACGGAAAATGCGAAATTTTGAGTTACGCCTCTTGGTAAAACCGCCGACGATTTGAGGTGCACAGTGCACTTCGTTCAATCGACATTTCGCATGCATTTAAATGGACGAAACACAGCGTTGCCAAATTACTTGCGACACCACTGCAAAAGAACCATACATTTTTCAAAACTTTGGGAAGCTATAGCTCGAAAGGGGGGGGGCATTATTTTGTGGACACATATTTATAGAGAAAAAAGTATTCTTTTTACCTCTAGAATACACTTTGAAAATTAATACTGACTTATAGTTTTTTACACCCTGTATTGAGAGATTTTAAAACAAGGTCTTAACTCTCGTGGAAGAGCTAGGAAAATCTCGCGGTTCCACGTTGGATTGTTGAATGAACATAATCTATATAAATAAAATCGAAAAGTAAAAGTGTGTTTGCTCTCGATCTCGAAAACTTTCGGCCCGATTTCGTTCATTAACGTGTTAAACGAAAGCTCCTGTGCTCTACTTTTCTACAAAAATCCGAAAATTATCGATTTTGGCAAAGGGGGGCGCTGAGGTCCAAAATAAGACGGCACCCCGTGTTAATTGTATATCTATATTTATAGAAAAGTTTGTTTGCTCTCGATCTCGAAAACTATCGGCCCGATTTCGCTCATTAACGTGTTAAACGAAAGCTCCAGTGGTCTACTTTTCCACAAAAATCCGAAAATTATCGATTTCGGCAAAGGGGGGCGCTGAGGTCCAAAATAAGACGGCACCCCGTGTTAATTGTATATCTATATTTATAGATTTTTTAAAGAAAGTTTGTTCGCTCCTAATCTCGAAAACTACTCAACCGATTTTGACCGTTCTTTTATCAGATGAAAGCTTGAGTCCTCGGCATTTGCAGCAATAGACGAAACTTTTTGATTTCAGCCACAGGGCGCTGCCAAGCCCCCAGAAAGATCACGTTCCGTGTAATTCGTATACCTATATATATCGGGTTTTTTCAAAAAGTTTGTCCGCTCTAAATCTCGAGTTCTACCAGTCCGATTAAGTTCGTTTTTTCACTGGAAGACTATTTGAGTAGTCTAGATGTGCACAAAAATACGAAAGCTTCAAAAGTTCTAAAAGGGGCGCTCCCAGGCCCCCAAAAAGGCACGCCCATAAGAAAGCATATAGGAAAAAAACTCGACTGTTTGGCCGGTCTATGTGATGTACGGGGTGTTCCAGAAAATCCATACCTCCCTGACTTCTCTGCGAACGGTCGTGCGTATCCAAAACTCTGATTCACAGCCGATCATTTCGATCCAATCACTTAACTCTGACGTTAGTGGCAGTGGGGGGGGGGGGTATCCCACAGCCTCAGCTACCCATTTTGGTGTCCATATCAACACGCAGAGAGCGGCGAGCATATAGTAAATTCAATAATATAGATATGAACCTAGGTATGGTACTGTTTAGACGATTTTTATCCAAAATGGTTGTTTTTCGAATTATTTATTTGCTTAAAACGATTAAATAGATTTATTTTAACTATATGCAAACAAATTTCGATACAAACTTGGATTCGATTGGACCGTTTGGTCGAGAGCTAAAATGTATCTGAAGCAAACGGACAGGACCTTTTTCAATAATGTAGGTAACTTTTGAAATCAGAGGGTAGTGCAGTGCAAATATAAGAAGAAGACTCAAATGATGTATTTTTTGTTCTTGAAAATAGAAAATGGCCACCAAAGGTGGGGGGGCAACATCACGCTAGCCCCCACCTCGTGCTAGGCCATTTATGGGAAATTGAGGGATAGCACAAATTCTGAAAAAGACGCCAAAAAATAGCAAGTGAGAGGAATTTTTTGAGTCATTCCGGAAGTCCGTAGCTCGAGGTTGGGGGGCTGGCGTGATGCTGCCCCCCCCCCCAACAAAAATTTACCGTAGTAAAATTTGGGTGGGGATAGCAAAATTTTGAAAGGTATAGCAAGG